>CM074588.1:13557500-14932500 GCA_037305975.1 Chrysolophus pictus
CAGCAATTTCCAAGTGGGTCTTTTGTGGAATTTCCTCCCAGAGAAGCATGGGCAGAACTCATTATTATTTTTTATATATATATATATATATATATATATCACTCCAGAAAGACTGAATCATTCCTGCTGACAGCAGAAGTAGTTTGTGGGGGATATTTGTTGGAAATAGCACGAGACACTGCTGGAGTCTCTTTTATTTTCACCGGTGTATCTTTCTTAGTGTTGTGACTATAGGAGAACTTGCATCAGAGAAATTTTCTCTGTGAAGGCAGTGACACTTTTGGTTCACATTGACTCTGAGACACACAAGAAGCCAAGTGGACTGTAATGAGTTTTTAATTGTGTTTCTATTTAGATGTTGCATTTCTTGAGTCTCCCTATCTGTACTGTTCTAACTAGTCTTATCTCTTTGAGCTTCCTTTGCCTTTTGCACCTTCCTTTGTAATGCTGTTTTTGCAGCTGCAAAGGTAGATCTGGATGCCAATGATGTGAGTTTTTAAATCCAACTGAGTCTCTTCTGGAAAACCCAGAGTGACACAGATCTGCTTTCTTGTGCCCGGTCTTGAGTTCTGGGAGTGCAACACAAAATCTGACTTGGCTGTTAAGGGAGTTCTCATTTAGGCTTAGCGTTTGGTTTTGTTCGTGATTTGAGATGTTAAGTATTTATTAATGCATGTGCGTGGACTTTTCTTTCTCATAGCATCAGAACGTTTCTGCCTATCGTGTCCCACAGCCTCCCCATGAGATGCAACACAATGCAGTGTTCCATTGCTTTTCTAGGCTTTGTCCAGGTGGATGATGGCCGGAAGGTTGTCTTTGTCCCTGGTTTCTCTGTCCCGCTGACAATCATGAAGTCAGATGGAGGTTACACATATGACACGTCTGACTTGGCTGCACTTAGACACAGGCTGCTTGAAGAGAAGGGTGATATTCTTATCTATGTTGTCGACAGTGGCCAGGTGAGTATGTCTGTCTCTCCTGTCTCTGCTGATACAGATAATCAGAAATCACATAAATAACAAGCACAACAATAAGGTAAATAGAACTCCTGTAGGGTTTTCCATATGCTGTATTTATTGGCTTTTGACCTTAGTGGTGTAATGGTGAATCTGATGTGCTGGCTGGTGGCCTCTGTGAAGAGCCCTGGAATGAAGTGATGAGAAAAGCAGAGTCACCACTGGAGATATGCTGAGCCTAACTCTCAGAGAGAGATGTACTGTGTATACCCTACATCTCTTCTTACCTGAGGAAATACAAGATTGTCAGTGCCGTATCTGAACAGTGATGTAAGTTTGCTACTTTTGTAAGCCCAGCAAGTTCTGCAAGGTTAAACTTTCTGAAGGGGAATGTTTCTGTGGAGCTAAAAACATTTAAAGTCACGTTGTCAAAGTAAAGGCAATGAAAGTGACAAGAAAGCCATACCCAGAAGAGTGAGTTGAGAACTGGTTGTTGATATTTCTTCCTTGCAGTCGGTGCATTTGCAAACAGTGTTTGCAGCTGGGCAGATGATTGGCTGGTATGACCCCAAAGTAACCAGAATCACTCACGCTGCGTTCGGAGTGGTGCTGGGAGAAGACAAGTAAGTCTCTAGACGTACTTTTTTCCTCTGAACGTGCTCTGAAGAGGATGTTTGATTGAGTGCGGAAGACTTTTGCTTGTTTATTGACAAGTATGTATGTGATATGGCACATCAGGGCCCTTCGGTACACATAGACAGTAGTGTTGAAGTCGGGTCTGGCTTCTGCTGCATGGTATTTGGGGAGAGGGCTGTGACTTGGCTGGTAGAAATGCAGAGGAAGGTAATGCAAATACTGGAGATGGCAGTGGTAGAGGCCAGGATGTCCTTACTTTGTTTGCTCTGAAGAAGATGGAATAAAAGTTGGGAAAAGAACACCAGTGTTCTGGTGTGCAGGTTATGCCCTTGTGCTCCAGAGTTGGTCTTCTGTCTCAGTTAAGTTGCAGGTAAACCAGTGTGTACTGCAGTCACATAATGTTGTGGACAGAGTGGTTTTGCTGTGGGCTTGTTACAGAAGTAAAGATGCCTTGCTGGATTCGAGTCTTTGCACTGGTATTGTGTCCTGCCTGATGTCTGGGACAGTTCTGGCTGTTGGAGCCTTCCCTGTCCTCCCACTCCCATCTATCCCATGTGTATTGTCAGAGTCCTACACCTTTCCTTAGTTTTGGCTGTCTGGTGCCCAGTTCTTCAGTACAAAGCAATGTGTGGGTATGTGTTTTTTTAATGGGCCAGAGGTGTTAGCAGTGGAAATTCCTGGGAGTGTTTTGCCTCATGTGTAGGGGGTTATTTTGGCTGTGTATGTTTTCAGGAAGAAGTTCAAAACTCGTTCGGGGGATGCAGTGCGTCTTATGGATCTTCTGGAAGAAGGGCTGAAACGGGCCATGGACAAGCTGAAAGACAAGGAACGGGACAAGGTAGCTAATCTTTCCAGAGAACCACGCAGATTTGTTCACAAGTGTAAAACTTCTACATTGTGAATGTGAGCTGAGACTATGGACGTAGCCAGGTTGCATGGGGGTTGCTGTGGATTTGTTACAGAATTGGTACTGTTACTTGGGAACAATTGGACATGGTGCTGTCTTGGAGAAAGGAGAGCAACCCTGGATACATAGCAGTGAGGTGTAAACTGCAGACAGCGTGCTGGCCCTGCAGCTGATACCAGCTAGGCTGCAGGGATGGCACCTGTGACTACCCCAGGGTGCAGCGTGTGGTGGTAGATGATGAGAGCTGCAGGCTTGGCCTGCTGGATTTAGTGACTTCTGGTGATGGGTGGTTGGAGAGCTGCAGGGGGTGCTGGTGTCAGGCTTCACCTGTTCCCTTCAGTGGTGTTTGCTGGAAGCTTTTGCTTAAAAGGATTGCGTCTGTTTTGGATTCTGATGGCCTAAAGAGAACTGGACAGGGTAGGCTACAGAATGGAACAGAAGGACCAAATGGTCTGAGCCCTGTGTGAGGCAATGGAATCAGGAAGCGTGGCTCCTTCATGCTGTGCTGAAAGCTCCATTTTAAATGGAAAGAGACCGTGACGATCTCTCAGGGGCTGGTACAACTTAGGTGCAAACCACTTGGCCATGCTGACAGCTTGCAGTTGTACCTAGGAGGTGCGCTTTGAGTGTTTGGCTCATCCAGAATGCTCTGTGAGGGCATTTCAGAGCACACCGTGTACTCTGTGTATGAACAGGTTGTGAGAAGTGGGAGCAGAGTGTGAAAATTAACCCGTGCGGTGGCAGATAGTGAGATGTTATGTGGTGGGCAGGCCTTCAGGAGCAGTGGGTGCACCATGTGCTTGCAGGTGTGAGGGCACGGATGGGGTGTCAATCCCCCATGTGGAAAGGCAATTGGGAACTTGCTTTCGTGTGCCATGGGGGTAAAACCCCCTGAGCTTGCCATGCAAGCTGTTAGGCGTAGCTTCCCTCCTTTTGATCATTACCTGTTTTGAAATTGTAACAGGTCCTCACGCCAGAAGAGCTGAAAGCTGCCCAGATGTCAGTCGCTTTTGGATGCATTAAATATGCAGATCTCTCCCACAACAGACTAAATGACTATGTGTTCTCCTTTGACAAGATGCTGGATGACCGAGGAAATACAGCTGCTTATTTGCTGTATGCCTTCACACGGATCAGGTGAGTTGAGTGTGGTGGGAATCATTTGAAGCATCTCTGATATCTCTGAGTCTATAGTGCAAAGGGAGGTGGTGGGGAAGGCGTGGTGGCTTTTGTTGAATCACTGCCTTTAGGGTAAGAGCTCCATCACTCATTGTCATTGGAGATGTTTGCCTATGGTATCTGAAGCAGGGTACTGCTCTGCATTGGTGGAAGTTGTTGGTAATGACAAGCAGACTGTGGTCTGGATCATTTCAGGGCTATTGCTCGTCTGGCCAGTATTGACGAGGAGATGCTGCGGAAGGCAGCCAGGGAGGAGGCGCTTGTCCTCGACCATGAGAAGGAGTGGAAACTGGGCAAGTGCATCTTGAGGTTCCCGGAGATTCTGCAGAAGATCCTGGATGATCTGTTATTGCATACACTCTGTGATTACCTTTATGAGCTGGCCACCACCTTCACTGAGTTCTATGACAACTGCTACTGCGTTGAGAAGGACAGGCAGAGTGGTGAGTGCTGGCCTAGGGGTGCTGCACATGTCATTGTGCACTGCAGGGTCTTTCCCTGGGGGGGGGAGGCTGTTGTTGCCTTACTGGTGGCTGCAGAACAAGTGCTGTCTGGGGGGGGGCTGAAGGGGTTGGCAGAGCAGGAGGGTTAAGCTGTGAGCAGCCAGTCCCAGGGGCAGCTTGGGGGCAGATGGTCCCCAAGAGAGAGGGCAGTGATGGTTGATCTGAGCAGTGGCTCCAACTCCTATGTTGGTCTGTTGTTGTTTTGCAGGCCAGATTGTGAAGGTGAATATGTGGAGGCTGCTGCTGTGCGAGGCCACCGCCACCATCATGGCCAAGGGTTTTGACATCTTGGGAATTAAACCGGTGGAGAGGATGTAACTAACTAACTTGTTCCCCGTGGGGTGAAAATAAAAGGACTGATTGCCTCTGTCCATGTCTGATGGCAGGGGGTTCTGGCAAGGGATAGTGCTGTAGGGAAGCATCACCCAGAGAGGGAAGGGGAAGGGCACTGAAGCGCGAGTGCAGAAGCACTCAGGTCCACAGGCAGCAGCAGGTGCTGTGGGCACAGCTAAGAGCATTTCTGGTCACAGGAACTGAATCCCCATGGCTGTACTCTTTATCCTGGAGTTTGAGAAATAAGAAATACAGGGCATCTGCAAGGTGCACCTGATGTTCGATGGTGCCTTTCACTGCCCTCAACTCAGTGCGGGGTGGGTGCTCAGGGTGCTCATTGCATGCAAGGTGTTAGTGAACTGATAGGGCTGCACACCTGTAGCTGCAGAAGAGGTCAAGCTCTTCTCTGGCTTGATCTGTGGATGGGGAAGGAAAAGATAGTGAGCAAGAGACTGAGTGGGATCAGGGGTGCTATGCAAGGCTCACATGACATCACTGCATTACCCCTGCTGGGGCACCCTGACTCCAACCCCTCTCAGAGAAAGCTTTAAACAGCAGGAGGCTGTGAATCGACACTTAGCAGGTTAGTGGAGACCACTGAGGGATCCACCTGCAAGGACACTCCACATTCCTATGCCTTGCAAGAGCCCTGTACTAGGATCCAGCCAAGCAGTGGTTTCCTGCCTTCAGAGCCCAGCTGATACACATGCAGCTACGCTGTACTGCTGAGTTTGCACAAGCTTAGGGCAGTTTTACTACCAGAGTCCTCACAGCTGGCAAAACGGGAACTCCATGCTGCTTTCTCTGTTACTGCACCTTCCAACAAACCCAAAGCAAAAGGAGAGTTCAGGTGCATGAGAGATAAACCAGCAAAGGTGCTTGAGGCATCAGGGGACTTTGAACACTACTGGCAGCAGGCACAGGCATCTCCTCTGTGCCATCCTCTGGAAGGACTGCGACAGTGGGTGTCTCGCTTGGTTTACCTCCTTGCTGATACAAATGTTTGTGAGTATCACGTCCTACAGCTGCCCCCATCCTGTGGCAGAACTGTCCTGCCTCAGAAGGCTGAACTGGGCCCCGCTGCCACCCCACAGTACCTGAGCAGTGCTTGGCAGCTGAGCACAAGTTCCAGCACCAGCTGTTGATGACAAGGCCAAGCCAGGCAGGGTCTGGTCTAGAGACAGCAGCCAGGGTCAGGTGCATTCCGAAGAAGGAATGGGTCTGGCTGAGTAGGTCCCAGTCCACGTAGAGGTCCACAGGGGCCTCCTCATGTTCACCATCAGGAAGGGGAACAAACCTGGCTCTGCTGTCCCCAGTTGCCAGCACCAGGCCCCTCTCCCAGAAGGGCAGAGGATGTGGTCACAGCCCCTCACAGTACACCAGTCATAGCAGGAAGGTGCAGGATGTCTCCTGGCCCAAGGGTAGCTCTGGGGCAACCCAGCAGTGCTGGGACTGAGAGCCAGGAGAGAGATCAGGACGCGCCACCCTGGCAGTGGCTGCAGGGCTCACTGGGAAAGGATGAGGGAGGCAGCTCCATACTGCTAAGAGCCACGTGCAAGAAAAAACACCAGAGCTGAATGATGGGATGCACCAAGGGCTCTCTGGGATAAGGGGGCTGGGAATCAGTTGTGACAAGGCTGCAGGACAAGCCACCCCATCCCCCAGTACCTGAGAGCATGGCAGCAGACAATAGTGGAAAACAGGGTCAGCCCCAAGTGCAGATCATCAGGGACATCCGTGTTGAGGAGTGCTGAGTGAGCTGGGGAGGTGGGGCAGCAGCCAACAGAGCAGGCTCAGGATCGGTGATAGCAGCCAGTGTGAGTCCCAGTCCAGTGAGTGCCAGCAAAGTCCATAATAACAAGGAAAGGCCAAGGTCAAGCTGGGAAGTCAGCCTGTGGGTTAAGATTCATATGCAAATTAATGGGGGGGAGATTAGGGGCTGTGGCCAGACACAAGCATGGCTGTCACTACAACCAAGTTCCAGCACAAAGCTTCGTCCCTTGCCAGCTTCCAGATGGGAGGGTCAGCCCTGGCTGAGACCTCCCCCCAGAGCATTATGGCAGCCTCTGCCCCACAGGCACCAGTGGGAAGGGGGCAGCCCTCAACTGCACAAACACCAAGCTGGCCCCAAGCCCAGGGCAGCAAACCCCTGCTTTTGCAGTGTGACAGCAAGCACCATACCTGGAAGAGCCTGTTGCACTCTGTTATCATGTGGGCCAAGCCCTGCGTGGCTGCCAGGTTCTCGCTCAGCTCCCTCTGGTCCGGCTTCCCCAGGCTGCACTTCCTCTGGCTCGATCTGTGGATGGGAAAGGAAAAGGCAGTGAGCAAGAGGCTGTGTGGGATCAGAGGTACCGTGCAAGGCTTACATGGCATCACTGTGTTACCTCTGCTGGGGCACCCTGACTGCAACCGAGACAGGGCCAACATGGAACACCTTTGCTCAGGACAGTGCACAGCACTCGCTTCCCAGCTCACATCACACACAGCCACAGATGGCCATAACCCAACTGCTCTGTGTGCAGCCTGCAGCTGCTGTGCTTCTCTGAGACCTACAACATCCACAAGGACCACACTGCCCCCTTTCAGAAACAGTCCCCTCTTCATAATCACTATATGACAGAATTAATCCTGGCTTCTGCCACTTATCTATGCGCATTCCTGCCAAACGGCTCCAAAATCCATTGGGAGATCAAGTCCTCAGCTGCGCGTCAAAGGCAGCCCTGCCCTGTGCTTTGAAGTCTGAACCCTGCTCTGCAGCATTAATGCCTGGCTACAGCAACTCCAAGGGTTCAAAGGAACCCCCTTCTGCACAGTGACAGCAAAGGGAAAGCTCAGATTCTCCTTCTGATCCTGATATTTCAGAGGAATGTTGAAGCGAAGCCAGGTACCTGCAGCTGGGAGGAGCAGCTGCCCTGTGCTCCTGCTTCACTCTGAGAACAGCCCCGCTCTTTAAGTCACCTGTGGGGTGACAAGTAGCTCTGCCGCTGGGCACTGTACTACCCTCAGAGCATCCATGCCCTGAGTCATGCCTGTCCACACGCAGGGGCACAGAGCAGAGCAAACAAACAGCTGTGCCTCAGGAGCATAGATAAGATGGAATGCTCTCTGAGATTTCATTTGCCTGCTTTGGTCCAAGGGCACCTTCCTCTCCGCACGTAGGAGGAGGAGATGTTATGCAACCCAGATAGCATAACTTCTACTTACGGAGATAAACGTGCAGGATCCCCATGGCTCTGTTTGGCAGAAACAATCCCTTATCACCCAGAGGAACGAGTGACAGCAGCTGCTGCAGGCCCCGCACACCCCACGGTAACACAGGCAGTGGGCACAGTCAGGCAGCAGGACAGGGGGCACCCCTGGGTCCCAGGGATGCGCTGCCTTGCTCACCAGCAGCAGGACAGGACAGGCATATTGCCTGCGCTCAGCCTGAACTGAGGGCAGCTCCCACATCTGCACCAAACCCACCTACCTTCCCTCCCCCCTTAAAGCACTCAGTCTGAGATAGCTACACAAAAATGCTACCGCAAGCAGCAGTGCTTAGCAGGATGAAATACCGAGTGGAGGAGGAGGAACTGTCCCGTCTGAGGGTGTTGAGGTGGAAGAGCGACGGGGCGAGACAGACAGCAATGTTGGTTGGGGTCATTTGGTTTTCCTCAACACATGCAACCACATCTCGTAGGAAGAACAGGAGAATTTTCAAGGCTTCTCGGTTCTCCTTTGGCAGAAGGAGAATGGCAGCCTGGACAGCCTGCAGCTGCTGGTCCTTTGGCACATCTGGAAACAGAAAACAAGGGAAATGACACATGACTGCAAGGCAGCATCCATCAGAGGCATGCCAAGCAGGGCACTGAAAACATAGGTTCACACATTGCCTTTAATTTCCAGCTCACAGCACGAAGGCTGCTATCACCATCACAGCACGAGTACAGCTTTTGCCCACCACTTGGCAATACACACAGTCCCCAGTGCTGGTGCACTACTTGTAGTTTTTCTTCAACGTCATGCCAGTGGACATACAGAGCTGGCCCTACTTGCAGCCCAAATAACAGCACTGAAGTTGTCTTTTCAGGCCCCAACTCATCTGACCATCTGACACTAAAATAACATCGTAGCACCAGTCCCAGTCTGTCCAGCTTTATACAGCCAAGTACTAAAACATAAGATACTCAAGGAATTGGAAAGCCAAAGCTTTTGTTACCTACATTGGTAGATGTGGAGGAAGGATTCACAGAGCCTGCTGGTAAATATGGGCTCAGGAAGGTCTCGGAAATACTGCTTCACCATGTCTGCCACATCAAAGGCTGACTGCCCTTCGTAGCACACACTGTTCGAGCTGGTTTCATTCATTTCTCTTAAGGACAGGATCCTGGATCTAACACCAGATTTGCGGAACAGGCCAACCTATAAGGAAAAAAGAAAACGTTAAAGTCATCAGGACTCAAACCTCAACACAAAATCATTGCTCCCTCCCTTTTCTATGGTAGCAGGACTTAACACCAAGATATTGTGGTACCAATGGAAGCAGCATGGCTAATCCCCCCAGGCATACCATGACTGAGAGTGTTGTCTCTCTGCTTAGTGGCACGTCCTCAGTTCATACCTGGTCGAGAAAGTGGCTTCTTAAATAATCCAGCGCCTGCAGGATGCCGATAGGCAGCGGGTGGTTTGTTCGCTGAACGTTCAGCAGCAAGGGGACCCCAAAGACATTTTTGTCCTTGTAGTCAGAGGCTTTTATTTTTTTTGACTTTGGTATAGTCCTGAAAACAAAAACCAGCACATCTAACTTAAAAGCTCTCCAGCACAGCTCTGCCCGGCCCGCACTCGCCTCCGGTCCTGCAGTCTCTGCCAAGCACCTCTGTCACAGCCCCAAACACAGAAAGATTCAGAGAGAAGCTACAAAGTGCTCTGAAACCAGTGACACCGTGACCACCAGTGAGAAACATAAGTTTTGTCCACAGCAGATAAAATGCTGGAGCCACCGCAATAAGCACAAAGCAGCACTGATTTAGCAGGATGAAGTTCTTCACTGTGGACAATGTCACCTAGTCAGAAAAGGAAATTCACCTGCTTGCTTTAAATCCTCTCTTTCCAACACCGTTTGCTTTAACAGACTACTTACCAGTTCCAGCCCTGCTTACTGGAAGGGGAGTATCTGTCCATGACAGCAGTGAGTTTCAGCAATGCCAGCTTCTGTGCCCGTGCCAGCTGGGCAGCCGATGGACCGTCAGCCTGCATGGAAAAGCCCTCCACCTTCCTGCTGTCTTCCACAGACCCATTTTGCTTCCTGTGCCTGCAGGATAAGTGTTGGACATGCCAAAGGACTCTTCCTATTGTCCCTCTTAGCTTTCTACTTGCTTCTGTGAAACCCCTACTAATACTCAACACAACCTATGGTTACCAAACCATTTGTGGTTAGTCACTTTCAAACAAAGCGCTTCTCTCTATAGCCGTACCAAAGGTTTCAGTAAGAAGCACAGCAAACCAACTCCAAATATCTAAGTACTTATAGAGTCATAAAATCATTAAGGTCAGAAAAGACCTCTAAAATCATCTAGTATAAGCACCAACCCACCCCCACCATGCTCACTCACTGCCACATCTCCACAGCTCTCGAACACCTCCAGGACGGTGACCCCACCACCTCCCTGGGCAGCTATGCCACCGCATTACCATTTTTCCTGAGAATAACTTCTTCCTACTTCCCAACCTGAGATCACGAGAGCCCTGCTTCCAACAAGATCAGAGCAGGCGTAAGTAGACCTTGTGCTCCCTACAGCACAGAAGTGCTTGGCACCACCAGTGCACACTCCAATACCCAGAATAGCCTCCCTTAAGTATATTTTGTTCTGGAATAACAATTACATTTTCAGCTGAGACAATCAACAGGGAAAGCTTCTAGAAGGGTGTTTTAATAGGGAAACCCAAGGATGACTGACCTGTTGGTCTTTGTAGGGTCTGTTATGAACGGCAGCTCTGTAGGGCTGAGCTCCTTGCCCAGCTCACGGCTGTCCTCTCCCTCAGAGGACAGCACAGCTGCTTTCTTAACTTCCGAGTGCCCTGTGTCAAGACAGATTTCTGTAGGTGAGGACGGATACAGAGCCGTAAAGTCACTGGATAAGTCCAAATACCCATCATCTGAGAACTTCTCCGTCCACTGATCAACCAGCTTTCTGAGACCCTTGACATCTTCTATAACACTGTTCAGTTCTGAGAAAACATCGTCATCTCCAACTTCTGCTGCCTCCAGCTTATCAAGTTCAACATTAGGTATGTTGTCATACACACTCAGCCTGTTATCTGTGCGTGAGATGGGGCTGCTGGAGGCTCTGGAGTCCTTGGACCTGCTTCTGCTCTGGCTCCTCCTGCAGCCAGTTCTCCATCTGACAGGAGAGTCATCTCCCGGAGGGATGGGACTTTTCATAAGGGCTTTGGGGAAAGTGCCGGGTTTGTGGCCGTGTGGTACTTGAAACATCTGGTTCGTTTGTAACTCTACTTCATTGTTTAGGTTTCTCTGAGATACATCACTCCACAGCAGGAATTTGCCAGACTCCAAGTCCTCAGCACACCGCTCCTTTCTTTCACAGCAGCTTTCTGGTTTTTTAAGAGGACGGGCAGTGCTCACCGTTCTGCTGCTTTCAAACTTATTGTTGCTACTGCAGCTGGGAGGAGAACGGGAAGAATTGTTCTTCGTTTGGATGCCAGGGAGGTCAGCGATATTTACACAGTTAAGCATCTTCATCTTCTCCTCATTAAGTCCTTCCAGAAGGAAAGGTTCACTTATGATGGGTTTGGCCTTCGACTGACCACTCCTTAAGTTGCTGCTCCTTAAGTGCAACTTCTCTATTTTCTTTAGAAGGCTCTTCCTCTTTTTGTATGGTGACTTATCCCAAAGTTTCTTCTCATTGGTGGCATTTAAACATTCACTGCGGGGAGGTGAACAACTAAAGGCAGATTCCAGTGAAGCAACTCTACTGGAGGAACTCGGGCTGGTTTCCATGTCTTCAAAAGACTTCGGGGAGCTAACAGCATCGCTGTCACCACTGCTAGTGCTATGAATTGACGACACATCGTGTTTGTCACCATGGTCCAAAAGGACTCTGTCTTCATTGCCAGTGCTCTTCAGCTTTGGGCTGCCTGGGAGGGATGCACCAGCACCTTCTGTGGAATCTTCTAGGCTCTCAAGGCGAAACCATTTCTGGCTGCATCGCTCATACGCCCATTTGTTACTTATTGCACAAGGTTCATCGTCATCGGAGTCATCACTCTTGGAAGAAAAAAAAAGTACATTTCAAGGGTAGTTTTGAAAACATTACGTTATCAGAAAACATAAACAAAACAAGACTGCCTACCTCCAAAACTTACATATGGAAACATAAACATTCAGTTACCAAAGGTCTGCCCTGAGCTCTGCTCTGGTAGTTGAAAACCACGGTGACAAACTACACCCCAGCATGCTGACAAGCCTGCTAAGTTTACCATAGGAGAAGATGGCAGATTTGATCTTGGGATGAAAAATTCAGTTCTGCAACACATCCAGAGGATTTGGCCAAGTATTTTTATCCAAAGACAAACAAATCAAACACTTCTTCATGCTTCAGTGACCACAACTTTCAGCTAGAGATCCACTTGGCTGTGGGACTATGGCACACCCTCTTGGAGACCTCAGTCACACCAAACATTTCCCCAGGTGCCACGTTTGCTGTGTCGCCCACACACCGTGTGAGTGTCTGGCAACAAGCAATCCTTCACACTCCTTTGAAAAAAGTATTTTAATATAACAGTTAATCACCCTTTTACTGAGAAAATTAACCGTATTCACAGACATACCTGGTTCCTCTGACAGTTTATTTCCACTTCCATCAATGCACACTTATTCAACGTGTTCAGCCGTCTAGGGTAGAAGGAAAAGAGTTGAATTTAATCTATTTTTTTTCCTCAAAAACCAACATGCTCCAAACCAGTAGCAAGCTTCTAAACTGAGTCAGTGTTATTGGTGCCAAAGACTGGTGCACAGCCTGATGTTCTCCATATGTTTTGGCCCAACCAGTGCCCACTAACATTGACAACACTAACCTGTGACATTCAAAACAAAAGTGGACTGTACTTAATCAGCTGCACTTGTATTAAAAAAATTTGATAATGAGCTTTGAGGATCGACTGTGAAAAACTGATTCAAGATCTTGAAAATGAAAGAACACTGTGCTGACTTCTTAAAGGAATATAAAAAATGAGGCTGTGAAGCTAAATCCTTGGAAGGAGTTATTATCCAACATTTTAATTAAAGCCTGCAGGGTCAGTTACGCCCCAATACAGTCACAGCATCAATGACATTGTCATACTCTGACACAAACCAAGCTAGGAACAGCTGAGTGACAAACACCTAGTGGAACCTGCAGGTGTTAAAGATAATCCAGGAGTAACATTTACCTGAACAGTGATTCGATTGCATCTCCATCTAAAAATTCATGGTCTTTCCTCACAGTCCTTATGTCAATAGGAAACTGCATATCTGCAAACCAAAAAGTTGGAGCTGAAATTTGAATTACGATGGCAGGGAATTTTGGCACGGGTTTAGCACAGGCTAAAGAAATCAAAATCTATTTTGACAATTTTTCTGTGTGTCAGACAATAAATAATGCTCCAAGGAAGAGACCAAGCAAATTATAAGCAACAGAACATCACAGAAGCAGAAGTCACATTCTAACCTCAACCAGAAAAGCTCTGGTCCTTTGCAGAATTCTCCTGAGGCCACGCCAGCCTCAATAAGGTGTCACTCCTGCAACGACACGCACCATGCTGCACGCTTTCTATAGGTTTGCATAAAGATACTGCAGAATTTGGAAGTGCTCCCATCAGAAGTGCCAGGTTCTGAAAGATTATTCGTATTAGCAGTTCAACTTAAGCACAGTATCAGCTGCTCTTTGGGATCATACCTTCAAACAGCTGGGCATACTGGGGAAAGCCAGCGGCTCGCAGCCAGGCACAGGCTTCTCTGGCTTCAAGTTCTGCAATGAGAACATAACATTGCTCACTTACAGGGCTCACGAGTAATGCTTTTACAGAATACACAAGCTAGTTTCATCCAGAGGATTCCCAAAGGACCTTGTACATGAATGTATCGTCAGTATACTACTAAGGGAAAGAACTTATTGCATCCAACGCATTTACGTGCACATATCTCTGTAGTGGTGGTTCTGACATAGGATAGACATCAAACGTGAGAGTTCAGTTATAAGCACGTACTTGAAATGCACCAGAGCCCTCATACAGCAAAGACCATTTGTGCACTCTGAGCTGATAAGACACAGACAAACCCTATAAATAGGCCTTAAATCCTATCACAACATTAATAACGTGGACTCTGCCTGAGCATTCCCAGAACAAGGGTTCTCAGGAGTACCTGTTGCTAGGGCCCATCAATATTTATTTCCTTGCCAACTTCCCACTCGACTTGGCAGTCACTCCAGCATAGCAGATGTCAAGAATTAACTGCTCACTTTCTGACAATTCGTAGAACCCTATGGCCAATGCTTTACCGTTCCCACAGGAGCAAGAGCAGAATGTAACTTCACAGAACACTCAACAGATGCCTCAAAAACATAAACATGTTTACATGACTGCATGCCAGAAGGCTCTAACTCGGCAGAGACTGGCAGCTCTTGGGTCTGTTGAAGGAGAGGAATCCCATGCTGCACACTTTTTTTTTACATCCTTGTGTACTGCAGCACTTGTCAGAACAGACGTGGACCAAAAGACTCCTTTCAAAGGACTGTTTCAAAAGCGCATTTAAAAGACAGAACCAAATCTGATATATTCCTCAATGGCCTATATATACTATACTAACATTTATTATTATACCCAACACTGTAATTTATCACAGTCTTTACCAAAATGCAGCACTTACTGAATACAAAGGCAGGGGACCGACAAAACACAAGCATTATACTCGCAGAGAAAACCACAACAAAGAGCAAACCTGCTGATAGGAGCCAGGAGAAGGACCAGTATAACAGCACAGCAATCTGAGGTTTGCACATGGGTCAGCCCGTGGAAATAAAGCCCAGCAGTCTCATGCTCAGCTCTGCTTGCTACTCCCCAACACTCTAGATGGATGACACTCTTTTTAGAGCAAACCAAAACCCAAGTTGTGATGAGAACAAGAAGATGCAAACAAATATTTTGTGGCTAGCAGTGACATCAGCTATGAGTAGGACAGAAAATACAATATTTTCACACCTAGAGGCGACCTCTTCCATAGGAAGAAGGGGCAGTGGTGGGCACACGTGGGGCAAGGCATGGGGCCAGGCTGCCCAGCCCTGCAGGAATCCTTGCCGTGAATGTGCTGTTCTTCACACTGGGGTCTGACTTGCTCTCTTATCTTTGAACTAATTTTTCAGAGTATTTATAAAAGTTGTGGTGGATGTAATACCTCCACCTTCAGCCAATCAAAGAATTCTTAGAGTTGAAAGGAACCCTTACAGGTCAACTAGTCCAGCTCCCTGCAATGAACAGGGACACCTACGCTGGGTCAGGCTGCTTAGAACCCCATCCAGCATGACCTGGAATGTCTCCAAGGACAGGGCATACACCATGTCTCTGGGCAGCCTCTGCCACTGCCTCACCACCCTTACTGTAAACTACTTCTGTTTGCCCAATTTAAATCCCCCTCTTTTCATCTGAAATCATTTCCCCTTGTCCCATCACAATACAGTCTTCCATTTTTGAGTGGTGGTCAGGTCTTAATTCATCAGACGGATTTGAATCTCCCCCAAACCCATACCAAGGAGAGGTTTCTTGCTGCTGACAGCACCTTGCCATCAGTTACCACCCTACTTTTCAACGTTTTTGCAGTTCTGTGCTTGTGAGAAATAACGGATTTGCTCAACAAGGCATGTTCACAAGGCACTTCTGCTCCTCCCTATGCCATGCAAGCACAGGTAGGACTGATTCTGCCTTTTTAAAAAATTATTATTATATATTACCCCAATCTGGAAGGCAATTGGAAAAAAGTCCAAAGAATTCTGCTCTTTCTCAATCTCTGATTACATGGGAAGATTTTTTCCACACAGTGCTCATCCTGCTACAGCAGCAACAGACAAGAGGACACCCAGGCACCCCTCCTTGAAACCTGTTTTATTGGTGAAAGCAGTCTGCTTCAGCCCAGCCAGTGCCACTGCCTCCCTCTTCCAGCAGTCCCAAACCATCGCCCTGCTCAGCCTCCTCCTGATCAACAGCCAGCAGTCGTCCATACAGTGTAACACAGCAAAGACTAATTGCACTTTATTAACACACCAGAGAAAAAGCGAAAGCATCCTTGCTTGGAATTTTGCCAGGGTAATTTAGGTTCTATACAGACAATAAATACGTACATCTGGAAATGAAAACAGTGAGATATCTGGCCTTTGTTTCCTACTTTACTGTCGTGCTGTTGTTTTGGAGTCACAGCCAACTCCTCAGTTATCACAGCTGAGAGAAGTGCAATCTATCCCCAGACTTTGCAGTGAGCTTAATTGCATCTTTATCCAGCTCCTTGGCATTAACTTCCCCAGCTGATTACTGGGATTCCCAAGCCACCATTAGGATCTTTACTCGGATCCTTGTCATTAGCTTTCCTTGTCAGTTACTGGGACCCAGATAAGTCTAAAGGCATTTTCTTTGCAGGTTACATTAACCAGCTTGTCAGCGTTTGCTGATCTTTTAATTCCTTCTACCTAAGTTAGAGGAAGTACTGTTTGCTCCATGTGAATTTCAAAGGACTCAACAAAATTAGGTGTCTAACTGTCATTGACTTTAGGGGAAATGGGAGTGTACCTCAATTTCTAAAACCATGCTTGATCTGTATTCTCCAAGCAGACCAGAGATAAAACTCCCTGCAGTTCCAGACCCAGTGCTTTCCCATGCTTTGCTCCTGCAGGCTGTCCAACAGCAGCAGGTGCAGCATTCTGTTCTGGTGTTTTACAGGGACTGAGATAAATTCCATGTAAAATACTTAGGAGGAGCTATAGGTAACAGCTTGGGTAATTGCTTGCTTCCAGCGCAGCCAACATCAATAAACCTGTATTACAGAAGTAAATAGTGTGAAAAAAGCATCTTGCCTGTGCTGTGTCATGGCATAACACTAGGTTTTCCTTAGCTCTGATTTTTAAGCTGAAACATACAAAATGATGAATCTCTATTAGAAGGGCACGACCAGCCTTTCCAACCTGAAAAGCATTTGTGCAGGGACAGTGAAACAAGGCACAGAGCGCTGTGTAGGCTGGTCTCAGAAGAACTAGAACATTTGATGTTACTTCCCTGGAAGTTAACTTAAATCACTACTAATTTGATAGCTGCTGAACTGTTAGGCATTACAGTTAGACAGGACAGACATAATTACTGTAGCAATCCACAGTGACTAAAAGATGATTCAAACTCTATAAACCACTCCAGTGGCTATAGAACTCTGTAGGACAATGTGCAATGTTAAGGCTCTTGCATTCTGGAACATTAAAATAATATATATATGGGAGGAAAAAAAAAAAAAAAGAAAATGGATTGAATGCAATATATAAGCAAGACTTTTCTAATTAAAACAAGAATTCTACCTGGGCCTGGGCCCCAGAGAAATGCAGTGGTCTCTAGAAGGCAGCCATAAGCTCCCTCTGCACAGCCACATTTGACTGCAATTGAAATACAACCACTCTATCTTGATGGTAACAAATATACAAACTTATATGACAACAGAAGAGGAATGACCATAAGTAGAGGTGCTCATGGAAACGGAAAAATCTTTTGCAATAAGAAATGCCCTAAAGTGGGCCAAGGAATCTGAAGCAGGGCAAGAAACCCCACATTTTGTTTCTGAGCTGCTGAAACAAAATAATTTCCATCTATTTTCTTTCTCTGCCAGCAAAATAAATAGCTGTGCACGGGCAAAATATCTTGAGGACACCCAGGCCTCCAGGGTTCTCTTGACTATTTCGGTGCTTGTGGGGAAGGAAAATCAGAGCCATTTTGTCAAGTTTGCATCTTCCACTACCAAGGAGATGAGAGTATAAAGCCCAGAGGGGGATCTCAACACCTGTGCAAAATAACAATGGCATGTGGCAATAAATGCATAAGGATCTGGAGCCTGGTGCCACAGTCAGCACCTCTACAGGGGAGCAGCACCAGTAAGTAGAAGGTTATGTTTTCCTATGTAGATACAAATACACACAAGCACACATTTAAAGGAATGACCTCATTTCAACAAAGACCAGCCTTAGCAAATTAAACCGTGCTTTTTGAAGTCTTCTTTAACACAGGGAATATTAAGAGAACAGGCTCTTGTCTTTGCAGCACAAAGATCCTGGATGCTTTCTTTTACTTCCCAGAGGGAAAGATGTTTGCATATCTTAACAACAGGAGGCATAAAGAAACTAAAAGGTTTCTTCACAAGGGTATAGAACTGCCTTAATACTGAAGTTTTTGGCATGGAGACCGCTGTCTCCAGATGCTTTCACATGGCCAGCTTTGACTCCGGCCAAGATGTAGAACACCACAATTGAGAGTATAACAAAACAGCTCTGCAAGAAGCAATAGACTCCAACTTGGCTGTAGATCCCACCTCAGTGCCAGCATTAGGAAAGTGAAAATGCAGCAAGAGTTGCAAAATGGCATGCATCTTGAAGTCTGTTTCCTGTGAAAAGGAGTGGATGAAAACAACTGGTATAGCTAAAAGTTGCAAAATCCTTTCTTCCACTGAGTAGTACCTAGCTGCACAGAACACCTCGATGAAGAGGAAAATGTATTGATATTATTGCAGTTGCAGTCACCTGATGAGTTTGGTGTCCTGAGTCTGAGCAGGTGTGTACAACCTGGCTGAGTGTTTCAGGCACCTCTTTCTCCGAGATGAACTTTCACCTCAAAATTGAGTGCTTCCATTTTGGGAGTATACATACAGAGAGCGCGTTTCACTTTTGCTTTCCTAATAAAAAGAGCTCATAATTTGTCTTTTTCAGATGGCCAGAGAAAAGCTGCATGATTCGGGTTAAACTGATAGGGAAGAAAAACATAATACAATGCAGAACACACAGATAATACATTAAGACAGCAAGTAAAAGAGAAAAATGGATAGTTGAGGCAGTGGGGAAGAGTTGTCAGTTCCACAGAAGAAAATTAACAAACGTGATGACTTAATGTAGGAAGTAATCAAATAAAATTAATAAGTCTAACAAAACCAAAAGCTTCCAAACAAAGAAAATCCAAAGTATTTCCCCACAGACAAAGGCTGAAGAGCCACCATCCATGACATCATCTGGTCTCCCTGAACAACTTCCTTTTCCATCTAAGCAAATGTCAGAGTTAACAAGACACCCAAATATCGGATTTTTGGAATTGGTGGTGCAGCATTATTACCACTAGTGGGGTTTTGCCACCAACGGGAGCAACGTGGTGCAAAGGAACTTGTAATCCTGTTACAGCAGAGCTGGGTGCAGTGGTTCTCATGAATAGGAGAACCACTCCTATTAGAGAAGCAGTGGAGTAGAGAAACTTCAGTTATAAGTAATTGATGAAACTGATTATTAAACTAGTAAAAGCGGATTGAAATCCTGATAAAATGCAGAACTAAAGAGGTTTAGCAAATGCTTGAGTTCTCTACAGTTGTTTGGTTTGACCACATTCACACCCTTACTTTGTTATTTGCAAGCATTTGTGAGCCCACAGTTTTGCTCAGATTAATAACCTGTGGCGATCAGCTCCTCCTTATAGGCAGGAAATTTGCAGGTCTCTATGAACAGCTAATGTTTGTTCATTAGCTACTGATCAGCTTGCATTCCCCCCATAGGCTGAAACTCTTTCCAGTGGTATTTGATGTTTGTTTGCCATTCTATTCCAAGAATGTGTCAACAAGAAAGAAAGAAAAAAGAGTACTGCTTAATCCCAGCCAAATCTGTCACTGCAGACCAGGAACTGATTTTATGATATAACTTATGTTATTTGCTATTTTGCTGGATCAAGCTCATCATCAACAGACACATCTTTGAAATCTTTGAGACCTTTCTAGAAAACAGCATTTTTTCTAATACATATCTACATTTATGTGCACATATATACATACACATGTGCATATATATATATATACGTATATTCTCTGGGGTGTCAGAGAAGCAGAGATGCATTTTGGCATTACAGTTTGGACACTGGAACATGAAGAGGACATTAAAAGAGAACTCAAATAAAGCAACTGGTGCACACAAAAAATAATGAGAAAAAAAGAAAAAGAAGGCTGCAGTCAGAATGTGAAAGGCAAACTGTGAAATGGCAGTACCAACTTGCAAATCCATTTTCCAAATGTACAAAGCAGACAGAGGGTCTCCAGTTGCCACCACTATATGGACTGTTACAAGAGTCAAGAAACGTCAATATTCTCACTGCTTTAAGATAACTTCTTTAGAGCAATTCTGTAGAAGAGGAAAAGCATTGCTACGATGACACCGGTGCCCTAACCACGCACCTCGTTCCTACAGCAGGTCTGGAGGTGGCTTCAAATCAACGTAAAGGCAACATAAAGCTACATTCAAATGTGATGGTGGGCTCTGTAACACACTAATGCATCTCAGCCATGCCTTGTAACCAGTTTTAATCTCTTCATGCTAAACTGAGCGCTTACTCAAATAAGAGTACACAGTCCACTGCAGCTTTTCAAACATTTTAAACATCGAGCATTTTAGCACTGCACTCCCAGCACTCCAAGGCTTTGCTCTCTGTTCTGTGGATCCAACATGTCCCTTGTCAGAGTTGAAGCTCTGCACATAACTCGTGCTGACCTCCTCCTTCCCCAAAGCGCTCGTCTCACCCAGCTGTCAGGCGTCACAAGGCTGCTTATTTAAACACAGTGCGTCAAATAACTCACAGCTTTTTAAACAACATTTCTATCAGCATTACATGGTTAGAAGACATCCAGAAATGTCAAGACTCCTCAAGCTGGGTTGGCTCGAAATGGGCGCAGCACCGAAGCAGTTTATGAAGTGGCTGCAACTCGTATCAGCTTAAAGCCCTTGGCAAGCATCCTAGCTCTTAGCTTGTCTCACATGGGATTTGCTGCGTGGAGCACTAAATGCTTAAAGAGCAATTGCCTGAGACACCAAACCTTCATTGTGATTTAGTTGTGATTTTCATTTTAGGAGATAACAAAGAACCCGAAGCCAGTACTGAAGCCACAGCTTTGTGCTGGGATGGCTGGCAACGTCCGTTCCCAGCTCCTCACCTGGCAGAGCTGGCAGCACCTGTTCTGGCTGACAAAGCATTGCCAGATCCAGGCATAGATCTGGCAACCACCTGAGCCTTGGTGCTACCTCACACAGCATCGTGGAGACAAGACAAAAGCACCACTGGATTTTAAGTCTCATTTAAGTACATTAAAGATACATGGCTGCATCCTCCATAACACCTGCAGTTGATCACAAGGTGCCCACTACCAGCTGACAGGTATAAAATGCATCCACTGTCCAGACTCCACCACAAATCAAGATGAGCCTGTAAGGCTTGAAGACTTCAAAGCCTTTCATCTTGGTTATTAAACTACTTTGTCTTTATAGACCTTCCAAACTCAAAAGAACATTATTTCACGTTCCAGATTTGAGGATGATGCTCAGAGAAGAAATACTGAGGCTAAAATTAGAAACAACTGAAACCCATTAACAAGAACATTTCAGATCAAAAGATCACGTTTTGCCTTAGCTGCCTTCAGATTTTATTACTATTCAGTCCTTCCTTAAGAATGAATTAGAGCTCGGTGCCAGCCTAATCATGACAGGAGGTTAAGGTCTTATTTGTGCCCAGGCACGGCACAATTCTTGAACCAAATAATTTTTCCTTAGATGGGTTGGCTGTGTAGGCTGTTTCAAGACGTGGAATTGGCAGGTCACAACATTATGTGTTGTCCTGGGAGACTGCTAACAAAAAGTAAGAAGTGGGCTTCAATTCTTCAGTTTATTTTTAAGCAACGAGACAGATAAAGCTGGTTAAGTCAGAATCATAGAAAATATATGTGTCGTTTCTTCTGATTACCAAATACACACAAAGTTTACTTACGGCATTACAAATATCACAGGCTGGTACAGAGTAAAATTTAGAAGGCTCCTCGTCTTCCTAATCAAGGAAGCAAGTTTACATTCCATATGTAAAAGCCTTTAGACAGATCAAGAAAAACACACATTATCCTGACAATACCAGGATGTTAGCATGTGCACATTCTCACTTTGTCCAAAACATTAACTTAGTATGTTTTGTACAACACAAACCTTTCTCAGTCTGTTCTGCAAAGAAGATACCATCTCTACGTCTACCACCACTGGCAGTGAAGTGAAAGGAGTCAGGCCTTCTGATTCCAGTCAAATTCTAACACATACAAACTAAACATGCAAAGCAGGAACCTGGATTTCAGCCAAATGATGCATCATTCTCCATAGGCACAAACCCACCAAGAACAAACTGATGGACAAGTACGTGCTGAGTTCACGCGTTGCCAAAAGTTTACTGTCATCTACCTTTGCCCAGAAAATACTGTGACATAGTTCAGTAACAGCAGCATTTGTCATGTTTTCCCATGTTCAAGAGTGCTGGGTTCCAGCTGGCCCCAGGGCATGCTGTGAAACCCCTTGCTGTGACACAGAGAGTCCTTACCTCTGGAGTGAGGGAGCATCCAGGCTGGCAGGAGCTGGTTGAGTTGGTTTACATCAATATTATTTACTCAGCTTCACTACAAATGTTGCTGTTCTTATAAAGGAGATGGTATGGAAATACACAGTATTCCTACGCTCCTTCTTTCCTCCTCCCCAGAAATACCTCACTTCATCTTTAAAGAACAATGAATAGTAAAAAGGGGAAAAAATGGACTGCTCCCTTCCAGCACCAAACCAGCATAAGCAGTGACAGCACCCACATTAAATATTTTACCATTAATGGCTCCAATATAAAGCTTTCTGGATGATCTATGGAAGCCCTGCAATCAGAAGTCTCACAAGCTTTTGCTCAGCCACATTTCCAATTGATGGCTTTCTGATGAGAGGGGAGTTGCCCTCACTTGTATCATCGTATTTAGAAATCCATTTAAGTCCCTTTGAAGTTACTTGAATGATCGCTTTTGAAAGGTTATAAAAAATGCTGCTAAGCCATTTTTGTTATTTCTGTGAAGTCTAGAAAGTGTAAATGCTTAAATCATCGACCAAGCACATAGCATTCATATTCAGCATACTTTTTAAAAGCATACTTAGCATACCGCTGAGAAAGATCACTCTGCTGACAGAAGTCAAGTGCCCGGATTAATTTAAAGGAGCGTATTTCACAATCCATCATTCCAGAACAGGAGAACAAGGAACTGCTCAGTTAAATTAAATGGTGAGTTACTCAGGAACATATCAAAGGAAATCCATCTCTGCACTGTGTCTGGTTCAGACGTGAAATTCAGGGCTGACGTGACTAAAAGCCAAGCAGGCTAGCTGGATTTAACAAGAGACTGTTATTTATTTACTTGCACTCTCACACAACATGCAAAGTGACAATTTATCTGCATTGTGACACAAGGGAGCAGTTTCAGGCCAGCACCCTTCAAGGACTCTCTGAAAGAGAACAAGCATAGAGAGAACAGCCTGGGAATGGCGGGTTGGAAGCAAAACCAGCTTTACTGATACCACCAAAGCCTGAGATTCTCACAGGGTATTTTTAACTTTTTTTTTTTTTTTTTTTTTTTTTTTTTTTTGTATCTTTAAATAACTTTTGTCAGTTCCATTTTTCCACCAGCTCTTCTCCTTAGTTATCCCTTTACATTTTGGACTTTTTATCCCTGGACTTGCAGATATATTTAACCCAACCTCCTCATTACAGGAGAAAAGTAATTTGAAACAGGATGTCCCAGTGAAATGCAAGTTCCTTTAAAACCATTCACTCTTTAAAAGTAAATTGCAGTATTACCCTCGTACTGCAGTATCTGACAACATTCCAGAGGAGAAAAAAAAAAAAGGCAAATTTCACCATGGAAATGTATGCTTATAGGCCAGTATATATGTATGCACTTCTGAGAGGCTGTACCTCTAAGCTGGGAAGTCAGGCTGAGTCAGTCATCCTACAACCTTGCAAACATCAACAGACAGCCACCAGCTGCGACGACCTGAAGCACAGCAGTTAGCAAACATTCCAAGCTGATGTCAGCTGTGATAGCAATAGCTTTTCCTCCTTATCCAACTTGATGGATTTGGGCATATCTCATACACAAACCAGCACACTGTGAAAAGCACTGGAGTACTGGAGAAGGCAATAATCTGGAGAGCTGTGCTGACTGAGAAGGCAAAATGAGAGAGCAGAGGTTGCTGCTGGCCAAGGTCACACAGCTGAGCACAAAACCTCCTTGCACAACTCACCCTTTAGGGCCAACCTGCTGCAGTACATCAGCTTGTTGCAAATCAGCATGGGGTATCGCTTCCGCCATCTCACTGTGATTAATATCTCTATTGCAAATGGTACCTTCTGCCAAAACACCGACCATTTGTTTTTATATGTTTGGCAAAACACTTTTTCCTTTTATGGGCTTGGCCAAAATCAGCCCAATTTTTCAGGTTGATCGGGCATTTGGCAGTAATGCACCTAAATGGCTTTCTAGTGCCGTATGATAACTGAGCGTTGCCACAAGAAGATTTATGGCACAGAGCCCCAGGTAAGGATGCTCCATTTTCCTGCAGACTGATTAGCACTGTCTATTTCAGTGATTTAAGTGTTTTCTCAAAGAAGGCATTCCAAGAGCTGAAATGGATACATATTGTCAGCTTCTGGCAGTTTAAGTGCAAACAGCTGCCTTGAAAGCTCTGCGCCCTACCACAAAGAGATGAGCCTCCGCGAAAGCGAGTCAATCAAAGGAGATAAATCTTTGTGTCAGCTCCAATTATTGAGATACTCCAGTTAACTCAGGGAATCACACACATTAGACTGGCTTTAAATGCCCACGTGGTTGGGACTATCCCATTGCTCCTGGGAGGCAATTTCACTGTCTGACAAATCAAGAGGCTTTTCTCAGCTAGTTAATTCCAATTAAGTTTTTCCTCTCAATTTCATCCTACTATCCATTATCCTCAGTCAGCTACCCTTAGCAATTCCTCCCCTGCCATGCTGCTTGTGTTAAGAGTCCTGGAAATAGTGACATTATTACAAGTACCTGGTGATGAGACCCATGAGACCTCCTAGCACTACAGCCTCAGAGCAGACGGCCAAGGCCATTTAATCAAGCCATACGCTTTAATTTAGGCATAGAGCTAACCTCGGCTTTGTTATTCCTTATGTGTTGTCTTTTTTCTTCTGAGAAGCTTTGTTTCTTCTGACCATCCTCACCGCAGACAGATACCCAAGTGTGAGATGTGATGGGGCAGCCTTGGAAAACAGCTGCTGCAGAATCAGCTCCTGCTATCCACCTAGAAGCATACAAGCACCCACGTCCTGGAACACTGTGAGCAGAGGTAACACAGTACAGAAAATGAGGTTGTTTTTTTTTTTTTTTGCCATACTACTGTGTCATGAACTTTATATAAAATGCATTACATTAAGTAATTCCAATAATTCCTCCAATAATTACTTGGAATAGATGGACTTTGTGGCACTCTGTGGCACCAGATCACCTCAAAGAAGAACAGTTATAAAGGCCAGTACAATCAGCTGTATATTTTCAGTAGATAACACTTTGAAAATAAAATTAATTAAATTTTAAAAAATTGCTTTGTTTTTATTTATTTATTTCCAAAGTTCCATTTTCCCCTTGGGTTTGTTTTCTAATGATAAAATTATATGCATCAAAGCTGAATTGCACTCCTGAAGCCATTTACAACTTGGCTGCACACTGACACATCTTATGTTCTTGAGATGGGATGGTCACAGCGCTCCCCAGCTCCCCTCCCTGTACCCATGCTGCCACCTTTCTCACACTCTCAGGAAGAGAAACGTAATGAAAATAACATGTAAACATATTCCTCCAGCACAGGAAGTTCAAAGGTTTTTCCAAGTTTATTTCAAGAACCAAAAGGAATTCAGCTATTTTTTCTCCCCTCTTCTCAACACAGCAGTGAGCATCACTGGGCTGCATACTCCTTAGAGAAAACAAAAGCCCTCTCCAAAGAGCAGCAGGAGGAAGCACAGACACTGGCCTCAAGGAGCAGTCCCTACCCGTGGGCCCTGATGGATGAGCCCACTGGTTCAGGAAGAGCTGGCTGTTATCAGTATGGCCACTCAACAACCTCTGACTGACTGTGACTGGGAGAAGTGCCCCACAAGGGCAAAAGGACCCAGGAAACTAAAGGCCAGTCAGCCTCAAATTGGAGAGGGAAGGTGATGAAGCAGCTAGTCCTGGAAACCATTTCCAGATGTATGAGCAACAGGAAAATAATCACAAGTAGATGGCTTGGAATCACCAAGAAGTCATGCGTGATCAACTTGGTAAAGCTTCAATGATGGAACAACCACGTCCAGTTCTGTGGACTCCCTGGGGGGCACGGAACTACTGGAAATACTTCAGCAAAAGGTTGCTATGATGATGAAGGGACTGCAGTATTTCCCATGTGAGGAAAAGCTAAGGAAACTGAGACTGTCCAGCCCAGAGAAGGCTCAGGGGCATCTCATCAACACACACAAATAGAAAGGAAGAAAGGAGAGTGCAAAGAAGAGAGAGACAGATTCTTTTTCAGTGGTGCCTAATGACAAGACAAAAGGTAACAGGCAAAAACTGAAACAGAGGAGGCTCTGTCTGACCATCAGGAAGAACATCTGTGCTGAGCAGACAATGGAGAACTGGCATAGTTGCCCAGAAAGCTTCCAGACTCTCCTTCTTTGAAGAGCTTCAAAAGCTGCCTGGACGTGGTCCTGGGCATCTGCTCTGGGCAGCACTACTGGAGAGGGGCTGGGCTGGAGGACACAGAGGTCCCCTCTAACCTCAATCAGTCTGTGATTCTGTGAAGAAAAGTTTGAATCAGACACACAGAGAATGGGCACAGTACTTAAAACAGTGTCCCATTCCAGCTGCCATCTCCTGAACCAGCTAGTCCTCTTCAAACTGCATTTCAGCACCTTCATGTAATCATTAATAACATTTCTAGTTGGCCACTGTATGATAATACTTCATCTCTAGCATACTCATACCACATCCGAATTATTCACTGCTCCTGCTTTGAATCATGACCAATGATGATTGGACTAGATGATCCTGTAGGTCCTTTCCAACCTTGTGATTTTAAGATTCTATGAGGGTACAGGCTTTGAGAAAGGAAATTATATAAAGGTGAAGATACCTGCAAAAAAGGATGCCTCCTTCAGCCCTTCCAACTGCAGGAGCAGCAGAATAAACTGATTACAAAACCTGCAGGCATTTTCTCTATCAGGACAGAGAAACCTATTACTAAGAAAAAGAAAACTTCAGAAGAATTTCAGAATGATCTGTTTGTAACTAAACAGCCACTCTCAGCCCCTATCATAGGTACAGCAGAGAGCACCAAGCCAAAATCTGTCTGTGTTGCACAAACTAAATTCCAAACACACTACTCTGAGGTCATCTGAAGCCAAATTCACAGAAGTGGGAAGAAGCCTTGCACAGATTTATACCTGTGATTAATTTTATACCACACGCCATCCCACTGAGATCCCAGGGATAAAATGTGTATATGTTCAAAAGTCAAGTTTAAGCTCTGACCTAGATTTACACCAGCGTAAGAAACAGCACTACATAGCCCAGTATTTGTGTTATTCAGGCCAAAGAAAGAAATGTACTGGCAGCTGTGAACAGTCTGAAAATCAAAATCCTGATGGGAAGAGCTTCATGCAGAGGTTTGGCTTGTTATTGCAGCTGACTCTCTGCATATCCTTTATCTTTTTTTTCCCCCCTCCTCTCAGAGATAGCCGACCTTAAATGCAAAGTGATAACATAGGTCAGGAGGAGCATTTATTATGGATGAGCTATTTTTCTTTCATGTTTGCAAAACCTGGCAGGAGTCCTTGTTTCAGCTAGATTTCAGACCCATGGGTGATCTGGAATTTAACATTATTTATGTCTCTGAATATAAAAAAAAAAAGCAATGAAAAGGAAGCAAATTAAAAAAAATAATCGGAACACAGCTGAGGTCTGATAGCTTTCCTTTTTGGAACCACTCAATTCCATCTCCACCCTTGTCTTTGCTGAAGTCAGATGACTATTCCAGTGGTTTGAGGGCATGCTATATAGAAGTTAGGATATTTGTAGAAATTGGACAGTGTATTTCTATGTTGTTTCACAAGCAAGGAGCATGAAATGTTTTACAAATTCCAGGAACTAACTTGTGTGGCAGCACTCCTGCTGCAGGCATTCAGACTATCTGCTCACAGCTCTGCTGTGTTAATTGTTGTGCAGAGATGTTGAACTAAACCCTTTGCAACACGGGTTCAGAGATGGGTACTCTGTATTCTGCATGCGTACAGACAGGATCGCTGGGCAGGGGTGAAACCCTGCTGCCACTGAGGCCGTGCTCCAGCCTCTCAATCCCCACCCATTGCTTTTCATCAGGTCACAAGGACACACGGCCAGATGCTGCCTCCCTGCCCACCCCGGTAATATAAAAGTAATTGCTGAGTGCAGAGGAGAGCCACAGTTCAGCACTGGACTTCCAGCGTTGACTGGATTTGCATCTTTGCAGAGAGCCATTCCTCAAGGGTGGGGTTGCAAAGAACATTCTTAGGAAAGGTTTATTTGCATGTTCCTGAAATGATTCTAGAGCCAAACCCATCCTGGCTGCTTTTCTAAGCTGTATTTGCCATCAAATAACACACAAAACTAAGCAGCAGGTTCTTAAAATATTCAGAAAATGGGTTTACTTTTTGCCCATGTTATTTCACAGAAACCTTCTGACAAAGTTAAGGAAAAACAGAGTTGTTCTTTATACATAAGAGGAAACACTAAGAATATTATCAAAACCAGGGGCCAATCCTAGTGACATAACAGGCTCCACCCACACTCTTCTTTGGCCACTCTTCCTTCTGGAGTCTTTGAGCTGATACCACTCCTTGACGGAATGCCTCATCTTTCTCACATGGAGGAGACTGCAGTAAAGCAGCACAATGCAGCCCTCCAAAGCAGCTCCACAGCAGCTCAGAGGAAGCTGTCATTAAGTTCAGAGCAGAGATAAAACAGCTACGTCTTGAAGAACACATTCTGATGCACAGTGGTTTTCACTTTCAGGCATTTACCCCTCTAGCATTAGCATACATTAGATTTGTGCATACTTACTGTGTAACACCAGTCAGGTTGGAGCAGCATCAGGCATTTGGCTAGAAATTCAGGTGTCCATTTCAGGAGTATCTAAATTTGCTTCACTCTCTAAGTCCCACTGAAACTTGCTTGAGGTGAATTTAATGGAACTTTAAGGCTCCCAACTCTCTTTTGTGCTAGATTCTGTCCTCAAATTTAACAATAAAAAGCAAGCAGGCTCTGCTTGGAAAGTCTGCGCTGTTGAGTATAAAGCAGGAATCTGGATAGCATGAACATGAGCATAACCAAGCACAACTCCTTTGAACAGTAAGGGTTAATTTTACGTGGCACTCATGGTCACACAGCAAATCAATGGGCAAACCTGAAGCACAGCCCTCGGGGCATATTACATACAATCAGATGCAGGAGTAATTGAAGAGGCTTAAAAGCAGCATTACATCAACTTAAAGTATGGCTAGAAAAAGGCATAAGGTGGCTCGGTGACTTGCTGAAAGGGAAAAAGAGTCAAGAGCAGAGCTGACGTTTGGCCTGAACAGCTCATTTCATCACACTGGTAGCCTAGCACTGGAAAGTCTGCTACTAACTTGTACTGTGTAAAACTTCTGGTTTTAGCGTCATCATTTTCACTGTCCACTAATGGAAATACTGAAGTCCTGAACTCGAAGAACACCTCTCACTGAACATCACTGCCTTGATACAGTGCGTGGCTCGGACCTCACACAGGGCTGACAGCAGCTGCTGGGCAAGCTGTCCCTGTGTGCAGCGTGAGAACCAGACCTGTGAGCTGCTGGCCCAGCAGGGCACTCACCAGCCCTACCTGACATCTCACTTCTCATGTCAGCTGCCAAAACCGCATCCACAGTTTTGAAGTATTTCCTGTTTCCTAATTTGAATGGTTCCCTCCGTCATTTTTCCACTCAGATGCTCAAGCATTTTTGGAAAACATCTAAACAGGAAGAGAGCTGACCTCTTCTCCCTGAACATCATGTACTCACTTCTCCTGGCACCAGAATGTAACTCGAGTGCCAACTCCCACAGCAACTCCAGGACACGCTGAGGGGCGGATTCCTCACCTTGCGATTGACATTGGCACTGCTTGTGTGCTTGGGAGGGTGGCATCGTCCAGCAGGTCTGCTTCTCTGGGATGGTGCTGGTTCAGTCACCAGGTCAGGGAGGAGCCACCCCACAGCCACCACAATCTATGGAAGAATGCCCATGGACTCACGTGATCTGACAGTGGGCCAAAAACTTATTTCTGGTAGATATTAGGCAGCTCCTCTCCCGTACACTTTTACATGGCAAAAAACCCTTTTGGGGTTTTGGCCAGCCAAGTCAGAGGGAGCTGTGTGAGCATGTGAGGTGCCAGGAGGGATCTGCTTGCTAAATTCTGTTTGCTAGGCTCTGGATTCAGCTCTTCTGCTGGGGTAAATCAAATGCTGACACAGTGCAAGAGTGAAAAGTCCACGAGCAGAAGGAAAGGACCTGTAGTTTTCCAGGTTCACATGCTTTCCCTGCAGAGCACCAGGCTGGTTATCTGCACTTTCCTTAAGAAGCCCTGATATGCCTAGAAATTACATTTCATATATATGCTGTATAGATACACAAGGTGCTACTGTGAGGGCCTTGCAGCAGTTTAGTCACACTGCAGAATTTAAAATTGATGGTAACTGCAAAAAATTAGGTTTAATTGCATTATTTTTTTCCCTCCCCCAGAGACTTCCTCTTCCAAGTCCCATAACCATCCCAAATAAGCAAACCTGCTGGAAAATGCCACACTACCAAGTCACTTCAGTCTCTATGCAGGAGGAGCCACAGCCGTCACCACCGGCAGCAGTGCCCCAGCCACCAGCTCTGGACCTTGGTGGCCTAGGGCTGCTCCAACACATGCAGGGGTGCTGCATTCTGTATTGCTCGGGACAACTTGAGGCATTTCTTCCAGGGAAGTAGAACATGGCCCATGTCAGTCCTTGAGAGCCATCAACCTCTATCTCCTCTGCTAGAACCTTGCTAGGGCTTAGCAAACATGGGTGGGACAGCCCAGGGATGATTTTGCTGTTTTCCCTGGTGTTCAGTGCAGCTCACTTTGCCTCCTCTCTGCATGCATCCTGAGCATCATCTTCCCAGCCCTACCAAACAGAAGTCATGCTTCTCCAAGACCCAGACAGGCCACGCCATTTTCCAGAGCCAAAACCAGGCAATCCCAGAGAAAGCAAAATTATAATGTATTACTCCAGAGAAAGACTCGTGGTGTGAAAATTAATAGAGGTGAGTAGTTTGCAGCTGTCCCCCTTCTGCTGGTCTGCTTCAGGGAAAGCCATGTCCTCCATGCATTGCAGCACAGTGTCTGACACACTGGTCACAAGCTGTTATTTAGATTTATCCAAGTTCTTCGTTTAATGTCTGACTGGTTGGCAAGCAGCTCAAGGCAGATCCCTGCAGTTTCTCCTTAAAGCTGCTTCAAACAGCTCTCTAGCTTCAGTAATTGGTAGTGTGTTCAGCTAAAGCCCTGAACACACAGAGCCCTGTGCTGATAAGGGACACTGAGCCCACAACACCAGTGGGACGACAGCAAGAGCAAGTCTGCTACGCATTGAAAGCACTGAGGTTCAAAACAAGTTTTCTTTCTGAATTTTGAAATTCACAGGATTTTTAGGAATGTTTTTAAGTTATGGATCCTTTTGAAAAACCCTTACCCTCTGTGAGGGCACCATCATGAAGCAATACACATGCAAAAACAGCATGGGAAGAGCCTTGCATGTTGGACATGGGGGAAAGGAAACAGGGTTGGTGTGAGGCAGGCAGCAGCTGTTGTACTTTCACACTGTAATTCACTTATTCATTCAGCAAACTCATCACACTGGATTCTCTACATACTATATAGTCTTCAAGCCATACACCAACTTTTAATACAACTTCATGAAGTTTAGGAGAAGACTTCACACCCCAACACAAGCCAGGCCAGACCCAACCAAGCATACGTTCCATCACTGTTCAGTACAACGTTCAACAAAACACCATGCAAAGTTAGCTCTCTCCTGCTGTCAAACCACCAGCCGTTCAGCTCAGAAGAGAGCAGCGCACCCAGAGCCACAGCAGTGAGGTGTGCTGAGGCTCTGCCATTTGCTGGATGCAGGATCCCCAGCTCACAGCCATTGCCTGCAGCAGCATCAGGCCTACATCACCCTCACCCTGTCAGCCTCGAGCTTCAGCCCTTCTGGAGGCTGATCAATTTCATGCACCGCCACCAGTGACACATTCGGTGTTAGCTTGAACAACAATGCAGAAATTAAATCAATAGGCTTTGCCTAACAAAGGGAAAGGCCCCATCGGGCACAGCTGGGCTGTAGATTGCTCACTGAGGAGAGGAGCAGCTCCCAAACACCACGTGTAACACAGCAAAAGTCACATTTAAGAGGATGGTCACGTTTAAGAGACTCCTGGTTGCATTCCATCCCCACACAAGCAGCCCCCCTGCGCTGGGGCAACACTCCAATACAAAGCATTCCTGCGCTGACCCCTCCTAGCACACACCTAGCACCGCGGCCATTCTCACGATTTGTAGCTCCCCCATCAGTGCCCTCATTCCCAAAGCCCAGCGATATCCCCCCTAAAGCAACCGCGAGCCGCCCCGCCCGGCCCCAGCACCTCCCCGCTCCCGAGTGACGCGAGGCGACGAGAAGCAAACGGACTCCAAACTTGGCCGGAAAGCCTCAGCACGCAAAAGGCTGCAAACGCAGCTCGATTTATTCTACGGAGAGGCACGGAAAGCACTTTCATCTCACGCAACGGCCCCCGAAACCCGGCCGGGAGCGCCGCATCCCCGCATCCTGCCGGGCGGGCGGCTGCTGCCCCCCAGAGGCGACACGTGCCCAGCACGGCCACCCCGCACCAGGCGCCCGCCGCCTCTCGGATGTTCGCTTTGAGGTTTCTAACGACGGGTTTTTTGTGCTTGTTGGTTTTGTGGGATGTTTCCCACCCCACCACCACATCACTAGCGCTGGAAAGTTTTCCGCTTTCTAGCTAAACGTACATCGGCGCAAACCAAGCCGCCCCCAAATACGCCCTACTGTCTGAAACAACACTGGGGGAAAAAAAATAATAATAATAAAAAAAAATAAGAACGGAAAAAAAGTAAAGCCTGCTCCTACCTGCCATGGAACGAACGACAGGAGCCGTGTCACGTCCCACGTACAGCGATATCCGTCCCTCCGAACGACTCGTGGGGCAGCTGAGCCCCGCCGCCCGCTGCGCTTTAAGGGGAGCGGAGTGATCCCACCCAGCGGGGTGGAGAATCCCGGCTGGGAACGGGGAGAGCGCAGCTGGGTCACGGCCCTGCAGCTGCGTGCATCCCGCAGGCTTCGCCGCGCGGCTCCTTTCCCCGGCGGTCGCTTGCAGCCCTTTGGCTGCTGCCACATTAGCAACGGGGATGGAGAACGGCAGTGCCAAACGCGCGGTCCTGTGCCGTCAGGAAATAAATACAAGAAATGTATCGTTTAGATCAGCCGCAGGACAGAAAGGCATGATGTATAGAGGTACTTAAAACACTGGTGTTGCAACACTGAGAAATCCCCGTTTAACTGGAGAGTGGCCCAGCTGAATGAGATCAGCACACAGCATCACCCTGATACTCAGCTGTATTCTTACCACAGGCAGTGGGAACAAATAAACTAAACGTAATGCTTCTACTGCTTCACGCAGTACGGGTTACAAATTCATTCCGATGGAGCACAGGCAGCTGATCACGGTTTGAATTTACCTTCCAATAAAGAACAGGCAATCAGGTGCACCTGGTCAGGTGCTGCCCCACACTGGACCAAAGGACAGGTGTGAGGCTGTGCTGGGGAGCAGCCTGTCCAGCCACCCGCAGCTCTACTTGGGCTCTCAGCTGTGACAGATCCAGGGGTGCCAGCAGCACATCAGGGCTCTGAATTAGTTATTACCCCCATGTGTATTTACTCACAGTTTGGTACCTACTCCCCCTTCCTTCAAGATTTTCTGTGTTAAACCTTGGCTGTGCATAATTTGCATTAAAAATCAATTTAAAGAAATGTGGTATCAAAGAACGATAGCCATTTTTCAAACGATGAGAGACAAAACAAAGCCAATTTCCCAACTCGCTGCTCTCCCAAATGCTGTTTAGGCCTCTAGCTCTCCCATTTCCACCTTATCTTCCAGGCACCTGGAGCAGTCCAGCAAACCATGGCCAGCTGCCCTGCATCAGCCCTTATCAGAGTACACCTGCAGGACCTCATTAGCACTGATTTTGGCTCCTAACACTAACAATGAGCTGCTGTAGTAACATTACCTTTTTAAAAGAAGTAAAATCAAGCTTCCATCAACTGATACTTAGGAGATCAGATGCCTGCATCCCTGTCTCACCAGCAAGCCCCCTCCATCTCTTCCTTCCCCCAGCTCAATCTGCTGCTCCAGTACAGGCAGCTGATTGGCAGCCTGCGAGAAGTAGAGACCTGGGCCATTCTCCAGGTCCAGAATTGTTGTATTGATCACATCACCTTTACTCTGGCTTTCCTCCTACTGAGGGGTTCTACTGGCTGTCCTCCAACAGTATTACTAATGCATTTGATGTGGGGTGCTGCTGGGGCTATGCTGGGGGCTGGTTGGAGCAACTACTGGGGCTCTGCCTCACACCTTGGAGAGAGCTGGAAAAATATTTTCCAGAGGTATTCCCCCCTTCTTCTTGCTTAAACACAAGCTTTCAATTCCTTCTGGCACAGGCTTCCTGAAGGAAGAAATCAAGGGAACACAAAACTTCGGAGGGCCCCATCTGATGGGGCAGTGGCGGGTCCCAGAGCAGACAGTGTTGAGGATGCTGGCCCACAGCCCTGTGACACAGATGTGGTCCTCAGTCCTTCCCAGCCATGACAACTTGAGCATGGCTTCGAAGGAAGTAAATGTAGGACTGACAAAATATCCCCTGAATGGAGCTTTGCTGATAGTTTTCTACACTGTTATAAAATGACTCTTTTTTTTCCTGTCATCTTGTAGGGCTGAATAACTTCAGCAGTGCCTGAGCAGAGCAACGGTGCAGTCCAGAAATCAGCCCAGCAATCAGAAACTGTTGTAACCGCCTGTGGTAACCTCTGCTGAGCCTTTCTTTAAATCACAAACGCACTGCAGGGAGGTGGAAAAACATTTATCTTCATAATTGTCTTCCACTCGTCTGTCCAGCAGTGCAAACAGAAGAGCAGGAGGACCAAATTATTGCTTTCAGATGAGAAATGCAGCTGGAGAAATCTCTCTCCTGTTCTGCTTGGCCTGAGCAGAGCGCTGCCCTGGGCTTTGAGGGACACCAGGCTGTCCTCCACGCATCACCTCCTGATCCTCAGGAGGAACAATTCCTTCCCACCAGCTGCTACAGCCCTACTGTGACAAACCCCAGGCTCCTCACACAGCACTGTGTCTGTTCCCACCCCCCATCCCTCAGAGCCGTCCCCAGAGGCCGCCTGATCCCGGCCTCCTTCCCAGCCTGAGGGCCCTCGCAGGAACAGCGGGGGATATTTTTAGCCTGTTTACAGAGAGCAGCACATTTGGGTCCAGCCATCCGGGCAGTGACATGGCAGCTGGGTGCTGGGAAAGGAGAGGGAGTCAGAAAGAGCACCAGTGTGGCAGAGGCCACCAGGTGGGTGCTGGATTACTGTGAACGCACCACAGCTGATGCCAGAATGCCAGTGAATGCCATTTACTGTTCCCTCAACTCTGGGATTTTCTGTTCCAGCCAGGACGTTTTGGTGTGGACGATGCTGTAGCTCTTCCCCAAATATTCTACAGGCAAACACCCTATGCACCACTCCAGCACAACTCACAAAGCAGCAGCATTCACGAGGAGCATGTTTTCCATAAGCAGCCTATGTTAATTCCTTAGTTGAAACCACAGGCCAGGTGCCTCATTCCCATCAGCACAGGATTGCAGCCCCTCAGACCAACTTGAAGGTACCTTTCCCTCACACTCCTCCAGCAGACATCCCATGCCTTGCTGCCTGGGGGTTCGGCATGATTGCTGTGGGCTCAGCACACTTGATGCTGTACTTGCTGCCTCTATAAAGGGGAAGTAAATAATTCTGGGGCCTTGCAGACCCAATTTATGTACAGAAATGCAGGCTGGATCTGAAGCAGGAAGACACAGGAAAAAGTCTTCTAGAAGGTGCAGCTCTCTGTAAACTGCTTCTGCTCCTTATGGACAAACTCCAGAACCATGGCTGGCACTGCGGGGCACCAGCACAGGGCTGGGAAGCCTCTATCACATCTGGTACCTTACAGAATAAGTTGTGGTATTTGCTGGAGAGTGCTCAGCACAGCAGCGCTCCGTGTTCCTCCAGCACAAAGCACCAAGCCTGCCTGGGAGCAGGGCAGAGATCTCTAAACCTGTTTCCAATGCTGCAGCAGCTAGGTGCTGCAAACCTGCATCCTAATTAAGATGACTTCATTAGTGTCTCTCAGCAGATGGGAACCTGAGGGCTGCAGCATGGCGGCTGCAGGGATGGCAGTCGTGCAGAAGCTGTGAGCTGGAGCATTTTGCATCCTGTCCTCAGGGCTGCCGCATGCCACAGACCTGCAGAGAGCAGTAGTTCTCAGCCAGGAGTAGCAGTGTGCCTGTTACAAAGATACACACACCAATGGTTTTTCGGAATATTAGATATTCGAAGTCAGCATCACGATCAACAGAAAGCATGAAGCATATGCTTCATTTCAAAGACATGACGTGATGAGAACTAAGCATTCCTTGCCAGCATGTTCCAGGTACAGCACTAGGAACTGCTGAACCAGCAGTTCTGTATCCCATCAGGAATTACATTGAAGATGATGCTGTACATTTCTTTCTCTAAAGAAAATTAGGATGTGGTTCAGAGAATGGGGAGACCAAGTCTGGGGGTGGGCAGAGAAAAGTGGAAAACACAGAAGGAGGTCACCTGCAGAAAGCAGCTCCACAAAAAACATGGTTGCTGTGGGTGGGAGTCTGGAGCATTCACCTGCAATTTCATGAAGTTATCACAGCTGCAAAAAAGAAAATCTGTGTAAAAAGGCCACAACAACAACAACAACTACAACAACAAAAGGAAGAACGAAAAGTGAGACTGTGCACGAAAGGGAACTGAAGTTCTTCCTGCTGTCTCTCTGACATGACCTAAGCTAAAACAGGATACAAGCTAAAAATAAAGCTACAGCTAGGGAAAAGCAGCAGGGCTGCTCCACTTTTGTAGGAGCTTGTCACATTCACATCTCTGTCCTGGGACTGCTGCAAGGGCTGAAATGCTTCCAGCAGCAGAAGGCAGTTCTGGGATGGAGCAAACATCCTTTGTCAGCAGATGCATTTAGGAAACTTTGGCCTGCTTAAATTTTCCAGAATGGGAAAGAATCAGATCTGAACAACAAAAGCCAACTACTTACTGCAGTCCCTGCAAAAGCAATCTGACAGTGTCCATGGAATTAAAGGTCAAGATACAACTATTCTCACATAGCATTTAGCATTTCCCTAGCAGAGAACTTGAGAGTTTGCACATCTGGATTTCATCTGCATCCAAGTGAGCTGTGGGTGGGTGAGTCTGTACTTCAGTTACAATGTATTTTGATACTGCTGCTCTGCATTATCTCCCAGAAATATTTTAAGGGTGTGTGAGCATATGTGCTCTATTAGAAAAAGAAAAAAGGGAAGGGAAGGGAAGGGAAGGGCTGAAGAGGGGAGGGGAGACGATGGGAGGGGAGGGCAGGGGAGACAAGGGTTGGGAGAGGAGAGGAGAGGAGAGGAGAGGAGAGGAGAGGAGAGGAGAGGAGAGGAGAGGAGAGGAGAGGAGAGGAGAGGAGAGGAGAGGAGAGGAGAGGAGAGGAGAGGAGAGGAGAGGAGAGGAGAGGAGAGGAGAGGAGAGGAGAGGAGAGGAGAGGAGAGGAGAGGAGAGGAGAGGAGGAAGTGACAGGGCATTGTTTCTTCTCAGGACTTGCAAAAAGGCACAGGCTATTCACCTCTGTTTCTGTTTCACTGCTTTCAGCCATGAACAACTGAAGATTGACTACTTTACCTGAGAGAAAGAGTCACAGATTTTTACAACATCTGATTGTTCTCTATGCTCACTGGAAACAGGCTGTCAGTTTTAACTGAAGCACGCTATAAATTATCTTCAGCAAACAGCACATTGCGAAAGGCAGCAGCTTATCTGTCAATATATGCCATATGGCATAGCAGAAGTGGCCGTCCCTCTGTTGGGACATATGCATTGAGACAAAGTCTTGGGAGTTTTGCTGCATTTGTAATTGCAGATTAAAAATAAAAAAGATATCAGAGTAGTGCTTTCTAATTAGTAGTCATTGATTTGTCTCCACATCCATGTTACTCCCAATTTAGCTTTAGTTAAGCACCTGTCTGTTTGTGCTCAGAGTGCTGAAAGACAGAAAGCCAAAGGCAGCAAAGGGCCTGGGATCCTTCGGCTCTTGTGGCTAAAGCAGGGCTGTTGGATGCCTTGCAGCACCCACCCCGACTCCTCCAGGGCTTTATGGGTTGCAGAGGGACTTCAGATATTCACTTCAAAGCAAGGCTGAGGTATTTGCAGAATACTTTCATGCATCTGGACATCCTTCAGGAACACACTCCACATTTTCAGACTGCTCTTTCAACCATGAAGTGCTTCCATACAGCACCAATATTTAGGACTGTACAGAGATATGCCCACAGCGTGGCACAGTGAGAAATTAGGATTCATGTGGTGTTGCTGATCTTGTAACTTAAAGAGTTTCTAACATTACATTATTTATTAGCACGAGAGAAAAAACACAGTCCACTCAGGGATGAAAGTCTCCAGGCAGCCAGACTGGAAGCAAAAAGAGCTCAAGCAAAATCACAGGGGTTCCCAAATGCTGCAGGACCTGGAGCATGTCTCCCACTCAGATATGGGCCTGCTGAAGTCTCTGCATGAACTGCAGAGGATGCGGTGTCAGGGTGTCTGCTGGTAGGGATGGACAGAGATAAGATGTTACCAGAGTACGTGAGAGTGGTGACAACCACATTTTGCAGCTCTCACTGAGAGAAAAACTGAATCCGGCTCCTGCGGGAAACACTAACCCAGATATCACATCCAAACAAGATGTGTTTCTCCCTCTCTGGCAGCTGGAGCAGGAGAACGAGGAAGCAAGCATCTGGCACATTTAAAGGTATGTTTATTAATTAACAGATCATGGGATTAGTATGAGGTAGAAGTCTCAGCAGTGGCTGTATGCACAGCACTGAGGGATGCACACCCATGCAGGTCCCCGTGCTGCTGGCTGTGCTGCATCTCCTGTTTCAGATCCCTCATTCCCAAAACCATCAGGAGAATGCACGCCGCCTGCTGCCACCAGACCAGGGGGACAGCAGACAGCAGCAGAAAGCTGTGGAGAGCTGCAAGCCCCTGTGTTGCAGTCACAAAAAGGGCAGGAACAGGCAAAGTGCTACACGTGGGCTGAGAGCTTCGGGAACAACACATGAGGACCAAGCCACCGACAAAGCAGTCAGACCCGTCTGGTTTTGTTTCTGTGTGTGGATGCTGCGCAGCTGAAAAAGGGCTGACCAGCATCAGCCAAATTCACAGACCCAAGCAGTAGCTCAGCTGTTTGTTGGTTATGCACACAAAGCTTCGTTGGACGATGTTTGTGAAAATTTGTTGTTATCAGTGGAATTAGAATAGTTTAGTGAAGCCGCATCTGCTGGACAGCAACCAATTTTTTATCGACTTGTGATTTTGATAAGGATTTCTTTTTTCATGATAACTGCCATATTGGGTGCTTATCTGAAATTTTACTTTGCCATGCTTGCTCTGTGGAGCATGTTAAACCCTCACACAAAGAGAGGAGCAGAAGCCACCCAGCAAGGTGGGACCTATGCCAGCACAGGGATCTTCACACTATTTTAAACATTTACAAGTTGCCTTGTGCTTTAGATGATAATAAACATGGAGTAGTGAGAGTGTACTGAACTCGGTATTTGGCTGGGCAGTCAGCCTGGTGGAAACGTGACACGGCAAATATTTACCTTCAAGCACCAGCTGGCAGCATTCCCAGCGCCCGGAGCCACGGGGTTGCACCACGCGACCTGCTCAGCACCAGAGCTGAACGGATAAAGGCGGCACTGTGCCTGGCACTGCTCTGCTGCAGGGGCCTGCGGGTGGGGGGGGTGGATTTCCAGTGTCACCTGAAGAAGGGCTGCAGTTGTACCAGAGCGCTGCAGCAGGGCTGGAAGCACCCAGCACACACACGGCTCTGCTGAGCCTTGCTGTGTCCACGGGGTGCACACACACACACACACACGCACACACACACATACACACAGGGCAGGGAGGGCTGCAGACTGGGATTCCTTCAGCCAAGAGAGATATTTGAAAGAAATCACGAGTAATACTATAAAAATAGACTCAAAATACAATTCCGGTTTAAGCAGCGAGTATTATTTCAACAAGCCTAGTTTCAGATCTGTTAAGAGCCCTCTTTAGAAGTGCTCGGTGTATTTTTTTTATTTTTTTTTCTCCAGCACTTCCCCTCAGAGCAGCAGCAATGACGGGGCGGGAGGCTTTCTACATTCAAGTTTTATTTTGGTGAACTGCTGTATCCTCTGACCCAGAAAAAACTGCTCCAACCCCAGTCCGTAACTCAACTTACTGGACGACAGCAACGCAGCTCGCAGCAAAAAAAAACCACTTTCTCCCCGTCGGGGAATCGAACCCCGGTCTCCCGCGTGACAGGCGGGGATACTCACCACTATACTAACGAGGAGTGGAGGATAGGGCTGTACTGTCACCCTTTGGCTGCTCCGACACCTGGCTGCTCACCTCGAAGTAACGAGCTACTGCCTGTAATGCCTGCAGAGCTGCAGACAGAGACGTGAGTGGACTATTATTGGTTGTCCCAGAAAGATCCATTTACCCAAATGAGAAACTGCCGGGCACCACGCTTCCTGCTCTCACAAGCTAGGTGACTGGAAGGGAAGCACGTCCTCAGGCAGGGCCTTGCTGGGAAATCCATGTGAAACGCTAGGCTGTAATTAATAGATTGTAATGGAACGCTGATAACGGGCCATAAAAATCAAACCAAAGCCAAATACTACGCGTAACATCAGTTCTACTCTTAACAGCCAGCACTGGTTCCAGGTAACACAAACATTTTTTTTTCAAACAGCAACTAGGTTTGTTACAACCAGATTCCCAGATAACTCCTCTCTCTCGTATGTTTAATGCCACCAACTTCAGCATGAGGTGTTCACACTGCACAGCTTCTCTCCTCCCATTCCTTTGCCAGCAATGCCTGTTTCCCTGCTGCCTCCAGTCTTGTATTCCTCCGCTGTTGCCACTTTCTGATAACTGCTCTCTGGCCAAAGCTCAGGGCCATCCATTGCCCTGACAACGCCCACCTCAATATACTGCTCTCACAAACAAAATAGGGTGGGTTCTGTTGAACTGCGATCCCTAGTAACAAAAATCACAGGGAAGACGAAGTGCTCAGTACTTCTGTGCCTTAGGTTCTCACTTGACTTTAGAAAGGCCTTTGACATCATTTCTCACAGTCTACTTATAGGTAAACTGGCAAAATATGGAAGGCAGAAAATTTACAGACTGACCAGACTAACAGACATGATTAGCAGTATAGGAAACACTCAACGTTTAATTTGCAAGTGTGACCCTTAAGTGTTTTCTCCGCCTTAATGTCACATTGACCATACGGTCTTGCAGAGTCTCAAGGCTGCTGCCCAATATTTGCTCTGACTTGGTGTTTCTTCCCTGACAGTTGATGGAATTTATTTCATCACCTGCTTGAAATATGCAGTTTGTCATTTTGATCCTCTTTTTTGAGTCCATTCATGCAAAAATTGGCTGCAACCCTTCCTTTAGGCAGTGCTCATTGCATAAGCTGTATTAGGGCAGAGAAGCGATACGTGTCCTTTAGAATTACATAAAGAAAAACAATGAAGAATGCTGCAGTAAACCACAGCTAAAAGTTTCTCTGTCACCACTGCTCAAGCCAGAATCTAAAGGGTAGAGAATGTGAAGAATAGCACATGGCACACAGAAGCATCTGCCACACACTTTGCTGAGCTGCTCATCAACTCAAATGTTAACACACAGCGCACTGTTTCCTTTCTGCATGGCAGTTTTACATCCTTAGCAGGAAAGGCACCTTCAGGAACTGCAGTTTTACTGGTTGAAAGAGGGATTTTTACCTCTTCATGCTATTTCTTCTGCGACAGCTCACGACTTCACTGTAACACACACTCAACAGCCACTTGCTGGCCAGCTCCTGGGGCCCACCAGCCAGTCACTGCAGCTTCCCAAAAGCAATCACTCTCAAGACTCTGTAAGGCTAAAACAGAGCCACCGCTGCCACGTGAACTCTCAATCACACACTCCAAAGCTGCATAAATGCTGTCCCCCAGCTGTGCCTGCAGACACAGTGCAGCAGTGGTGGTGCAGCAGCCCTGCACGCTGCCTGCTCCCTCTGCTGGATCCTGGCTGCGAGCTGGGGACGCCCCCCACTGCTGTGCACAAAAGGCAACTGCTACCAGATGCTTCATACTGCAGCATGGAATACTTGACAAAGACCTGTTGACGGATAGAAACACCTTCAGAGCAAAGGACTTTCACTCCGAGACCAAGATGAGCTTCATTTTTAATCGACGCTTCTAAAAAGACAAACATTGAAAGGATTCTTAAATAAGAGGTTGATGTTTCTGTGTGCATGAAAAAATCCCGTACAGCTGGCTGAATAAGAGGAATTCACTTTTTCCATAGAAACAGATAATTTGTCTCACCAGTAGATAAGATGGAAATAATGCAGCTGACAGAGCTGAGCTGGAGGCCTGGCCTGAGCTCACAACGGGCTGCAGCAGGATGCAGTTCAGGACCCCAGCAAAATGCAACTGGCTCCTACAAAATCCTAGGGTACTACGCTCAAAGAAGCACATCACATTTCTGCATTCGAAACAATGCACTCCAGGCTAATCAACACACCACAAATTTGTAGAAGAATCTGTATTTCTTATAGGCTTCTCTCTGCATGGCTCTGGTGCCGAGTTCTTCAGGGCAGACTCCGTGGAGATACGAAACAAATATTAATATATTATATATAATATACTGGCATTTTCAGTGCTTCATCTTTGGCAATTTAAAAGTAAGACTTGTAGTTCGGAGAGCTCAAAGCTTTGTAAAATGAACCCTGAAGCACAATCCCTGACCCACCAAGACCATCACAACATGAATTAATGAAGTGCTTTGTGGCACAAATGTCAGTTCTGAAAACTTCTTGCCTGTTCAAAACGATGTATTGGTTTTATTAAAACATAAATATAGGAAAACTTCAAGAGAGGCTAAATGACAGCTTATAAAGACACAGTGTATTTTATTCAACAGGAAAGGGTAATTCTGAGTGATTTGAGTACACGTAACAGTATGTGCTCCCAAGTTCATTTGGAAGGCAAGCCTAAAATTATTTAGGGCACGAAATGCTTTTAAAAACAAACTGAATTTAAGAAATATAAAGTGAATGCTTTTATTAGAGGAAAGGAAGCAACGAAAACCATGCCAGTCCCTTTCGTTGACATGAAATGTTATGTAATAACCTCAGTATCAACCATCTCAGCAACTCCGGATGCTAAAGGAAGAAAAAAGCCACCCAGAAACCCCACAAAGACCAACAAACAACAAACAATTTCAAGTTATTTATTAGGAAAAGACAAAGTACTGTTTAAACATTCATACAGAATGACTGCTAATAAAACCAGGAAAATGAACTGTAAAAAGTAGGCCCATCACAGAGGAGTTGGCTGATGACAAAGTAAATGAAATGCAAACTTCATTCATGCAAACAAGCAGTAAGGAGTTATTTACAGTTTTGATGGGATGGTTTACAGCCTTGGCCACATTTAGGGCCCAATGAAATTATTCAGTGACATAATAAAGGGTCTAATCTGTACATTCAATAATGAGAATCTATAAAAAGAAATAATTTAAACAATTTACAAGAGCTGCATTACAGATGGCATAAAGGTATCATTTACAAGAGCTATATTAACAGGAGACACAAAAGTATTAATCAGTAATTTATGAATAAAAATTTGTAGCACATTTTTCTATCACATCTTCAGTGTCAGAACAGTAAACAAGAAAGAAAGTGGAGACATAACATGAGTGCAATGTCATAGAATAAGGCAACTTAACCAAATGGCTCTTGAGAGAACTTCCATCCTACAAGGGGTTTGCATTTTACAAATCTGCCTGCTCATTTTGCTAAGCATCTAAAACAAACACCTGAAGACAGCAATTGGTCATTAGCAGGCCTGTGTATGACAGGAAAGTCAATGGAAAAATCAAATACTCAAGTGTTAAAATGCCAAAACTCATCAGAAATGTAAAAAAGCGCAGATTATCGAAAGCCCTCTATATCCTATAACATCAAAACACTAATTTCCATGTTCTAGATGCTGTTAATTTATTATTTCTCAAAATACTAGTTCCCTAGTCTTATAATTATTGTTTGCACTGCACAGCCTGGAACTAACACACCTCCTCCAAAGTCTGTATTTACAATGCTCACAAACTGACGCTAGAGGAATTGTAAAACACTAGTAATTTATAGCATGGATTAGCAACTGATACACCAGATTCCAGTTTATTTTACAGACGAGACTAATGAACGCATTTCATTTTAAATGGTATTTCTGCACTTCTTCAAAAACTTTCCCAAATGCTAAAAGGAATGTCTGATTTTCTTGATGTTTTAGCAGAAAACAAACGCTGATCCTGTTCTAGTTGGTGCTATCTGCTTGTAACAGTTACAATGACAAAAGCCTGAAGGTAACACTGAAATCCTGCAATGAAAACGATCCGTACCGTAACGCACAACCGGAATGTCAGGAGCCTTACAGAAAGCAGCACGGGAAGCTAAACCCTGTCTGTTTCAAGTCTCTCAGAAGGACCAGGCTATACCTACTTTACTGGTAATTTCTAGTTAGAATTTTTCTCTTTCAACAAATGATGCAGCACCAGCAGGAATATGCTGGTAGCATGACTGTGCTCCCCAGGCAGGAGGCCTTGAGGCCAAGTCCTGCTCACCCATTTCAAACAGCCCCAACTTAAGACAATTATCTACTTCAGTAACTGAAGAGAGCAGGACTTGGCACTCAGTTATGCTTAGACTGCTCCAACATATTCCATTGGCACATGAATAATTACAATTATATTACAGCATCTTTTGAGATGTTTTCACAAAGTATGAAATACGTTTTTACAGATGTTTAATATATTTTATATGCGTGAAATAAGCAGAAGTAACAAATCAGGCTTTTTTTGCAGACTTTAATACAAGGAATTAATAATATTCTATCTCAAATGGCAGAATACTGGCAATGTACTTTGGAATATATTAATAAAACTCAAAGTATGCAAGTGGACAATTATCCCTCCATGCTGTGCAACAAGGTGGGGTGTTTTTTTTTTTTTTTTTTTTTTGTCTCCCATGGTCACATCTGAGAACTTAAAATAATTTGTCCATTTTATTTACAGTGATCTGAACTATTCTCCCTCTCACTGTGTTATGTGTTAAATACTGAAATCAAACAGTAACTAGATGTGTCAAGTGTCTTCCTAGCTCTGCACTGTAATCAACAGGTCTTGGTCAAACACTTCCAGTCTGACCCAGAGTATTTCTGGGTAGTTTTTAACCTAAAAACAGCTCTATTACACACTCACTGTCTTTTAAGCCTATATAGTAATAATTAGAAAAAGGATATAGAAATCTCTGGCACTAGGAAAACACTGACAAGGGAAAGAACTAACCTCGGGATATGTGCAAATGGACTTGGGATAAAAAGCTGACCGGATAAATAGAACCACACGGATCCTGAGCTCTGTTCTGAACTCAAGCAAACTGCTGCCTCAGAATTACAGCCAACTTGTTTCCAGATTGTGAATAGTGAAAGTGTGTTTAAAATGTGGTTTGAATGAATGTAGGCATTAGCGTAAGTTACAGACTGAATGTGTAAGATACCATCTAGCCTTTAATAAGCAGAGATTTAGTCCAGAAAAAGAAGATACTGGTTAGTTTCAGATGTTAGAACCTCACTGTTATTCTGAAACATTTAAGAATGAGAAGCTACTGTAACTTACTTGAAAGTAGAAATTTCCTGAAGACCTATACTGGATAGAGACAAAGCGTTAGTAATTAATCCTTAAAGGCAATATATCACCTTGCAAATACACTCAAATGCAGGCAGACATCTCACAGTACTACTGAAGGAACATTTATTCCACTACGAGAAGCCAGAACTGAACTTTTGTTCTTAATGTGCAGGCTGGGAGCAAGTGTGGCATTGAAGGAATGAGATCCTGCTGTCTCAACTCTGAAATACAAAAGAAAGTATGCTATGATGTGTCAGTATAGTCACACAGGTGCTTGCTCACCCCTAGGGAAAGACAGGCAAAGATCTTCAGAAGGTACAGCAGATACCCAAATACCGTTTAAAATCTGGACCAAACCAGACTAACTACACCAATGTTGCTTCTCTCCGAACTGTTAACTTTGAGTCTTTATTAAAAAAAAAATTGGAATAGTACTTACACTTAAACCTCTGCTAAGATATGTTCACTCACATTTACTAAATATTCAAAGTGGACTGTAGAAAAAGTTCTCTTTTTGTTCAAATTGCTGTTACCCTTTGTAGAACTGGAATGGTGAAGAAGGTTAAGATTAACTGCCATACCAACTTGGGACAGTCTCATATCAAAAACTTCTTTGGCCAGAAAAAAAAAGTCTAATATATTTTCTCATCTGGATAAAAACCAGTACAACTTTTAGGGAAATACAGGTAGAATAAAACTGTGCGTTGAATGGTTAAAAAGGTCAAGCTAGAGAGAGACAGAAGTGCAAAGGCACTACCCCAAGGTAAGGGCTATGGAGGTGGGCAGCCCAAAAGTTGACACAGTTTTCCTGGCATCTCTAGCTACACTGGATTGAAGGGATCATCTCCATGACTGATAAAATTATCTGATAAGCAACACTGGTCAAGAAATCACATGGATTAAGTAGTACCATCAAAATTGGCATTATACGAACAACTTAAAAGGCACTTGCATGGCTGATTGAGTTGAAAGCAATTACACATTCAAAATGAGTTGTGTGTTTTGCTTTAGAAGTATCAGACAGCCTTCCTTTAAAGCAGTTCTACTTGAGAAAAGTAGCCCTGAGAAAACCCCAGACATCCTCTACTGCTGTACATTAAATCAATTCGCTCTAAAGTGGCTTGAACCTGTTAGCTTTGTGGAAGAGAAACAGAAAGCATGAAAGTAAGCAGCAAAGACTGGTGAAAAGCAAGTTACTTGAGTTATCTGTATAAAAGATACAAGCCTTTTCAGCTAATTTAGAAGAGAATTTAGGTAAGATGACTTTAAGGCTTATCTTGCAACTACTTATGAAGCCCAGCATTACTGGTGGTGGTAGAGTCAACCTTTGGAGACTCCAGTAACAAGTTCTAAGTTGAGAGAAAATGAGACAAATCAAAAGATGTGGCTTAAATACTGCATCCCTGGGCTTCACAGCCAGGCTTGAAAACTTGAAGGAATAAAGTAACATTTGTGCTGATAAAACAAGCAAAAGGAAGCAACTGTTTTTTTGCAAGCTCAAGAAAAGGAAAAGAGAGGCAGAGCATGCCTTTTCATTCTCACAGTGGTTTCTATAGAGTACTGCTATTCAATAATTACTCCATTAATTTATTCTGTAATTGCCCAATTAACCTTAAAAATATATTTTAGGTCATACCAGTTTCAAATGGTTTAAATTAACCATGGTCATGGTCATTAAGTAACCATCTCCTTCCTACATGTGCTTCTTGTTAAACATAACAGATACTTCCGATTACTGCTTCAGTAACAGCATGAGAAGTGTAGCAGCAACAAGTAGTTTAAAGGAACTGTTTTTAATCAAGCTGCAGTGTGCCTTAAAATACGTTGCTTTGCAAGGAAAATAAATTTTCAGGAGGCTGTCAAAACATTCACAAAATTCTTTTTTTTGTCTTTTTTTTTTCTTTTTTAAAGTTTTGCAGCCAAATTGAGGTCGCTTTCTATAGTCAATCAGTACTTAAAAGTAATGGTGCACAGTATTTATAAGACACTACAAAAGCCATATTCAGCCATTTGCTGAAGTGCTCTGGAGAGCACTAGATTTGTTGAACCGGGCGTATATATATTTTTTAACATCTAGCTTGAAATATCACAACAAGCACAATGGAAACGTGATATGAGCAGTAGGAAAAGCAACAGCAGATGAGCTGTATCTGAGATTGGCATTGGGCTTAACAAAGCAGCCACTCTAAGTTACTGCACTCTTAAAGGAAGACAGTTTGTTTCCTTTTTAAAAGCAACACAAAAAGAACAACAACAAAATCCTCGCAGTGTTATGACGGGGCTCTGAAATTAAATGAAGGACAACTGAAAACTGCACACTGAGCTGTCAAACATACTGAGTGGGTGTGCCTGTGAATACAATGCAACCACGCTGTGGAATACTTGAGCAATCATCAGTTTAAAAAACACACTGAAACCCAACACAAATGTCTTCTACTTCGGTTGCTCCTCATGCACTTATAAAATCATATCATAAATTTGAGTATTTTTTTAGTCCACAATAATCTCCTTTCAAGTCTAAGATCTCATGCCCTGCTTCAGGACTATGCTTATTGCAATAATAACAACTGTAAATTTGAAAAGTACACAGGAAAATATTGAAAGATCAGTTCCAGAGTATGGAGTTTATCCCAAGGCCACAGTTTGATGAACAGTTCCATACTGTGAGTGCACCACATATTGTACTTCCAGTACTGCAATACAACCTCTGATGCTGAACTCAACTTCCAGAGCACAGACTCTCAAATCCAAAAGCAACAAAGGAATCCTCCACGTTGAACGTCTAATTAGATGCTGATTAACTCACAAAATTATAGAGGAATCAGATTTTCAGTACAGTAGGATGGCAGAGAAAGTTTCCAAATCTCCATATAGATGAGCCAAAGCATCAGAATTACAACGTTCCATTTTCAGTCTACTTTTATGAGGACTTAACTCTCACAGGCTTTGTGGTGCCTATACAGGTTATAATGTACAAGGTCAGAATTTATGAGGCACCAAGAAAACCCCCAGAACAGACAGCATTATTTTTGGAAGTCACATCCCAGAGGGAAAATAAAATAAACCAGGCAAACCTTCAAATAAGCGAAGAGGGCAGGTATGTATATTCACAAAACCTTTAAAATATCAACTGCTTACTCTGCTGCTTTGGCTGATTTTCTGTTTTTACTCTTCCCACTGAAAAACAGAGCATTAATAACACTTCCATTGCACATAAAAATAGCGTAATTACTACTGTCACTGTGGGAAACAATTGCCTATGGTCTCCTCATTTTGTTGGTACTACCATACTGCTTTTCAGGTTTTGTATTCAAGAGAAATTGTGCTCATGCTGAAGTATAACCAATAAAATTTTTTGTTCAATGATATACAAAACAAATAGGCTTAAAGCCTCAGGAGGAAACTGGCAATATTTTAGTACAGAGCACTTGGAGGGTTGGCATTCCTTCTTCCAGAAGCTTGTTTTCCAAGGATGTATTGCATACTGAAAGTTCAATACTGGCTACATGAATTAATGAACACAAATGATATCCCCAAGTATTTCACTTTTAAATGCCCAACGGAGTAAAAAACTGCTTCCTTATAATGGCAATATTCAGTAGCTCATCACTTTTTCAATTTAAAAAGTTACAGAAAATCTGTTATTTCCTTTTCCCCTCCCCAGATTTAGTTCCCATTGCCAAAAATAAGTGTCATTCAGGTGGAAAATAGTTCAGTGTAGTGACCTCTTGTATCTCAGCTGAAATTAGGCAGCCCAAGAAGAGCACCAACAGCTCCAAAGTAGCCCTGTTCAAAACAAACACAAATTTCAGGGTCAGTCATGACATTATCCTCTTTCATTCACATATTTCAATAACAACAAAGCACCTGGTGGGCCAATGCTACAGAAAGAACAACATCCACTTAGTATGTTATCTGTCACATTTCTCATTAGAGCTTTATGAAACAAATATTTTACCTTTATTATTGAGCTATTACTGCAGATACTGGCATGAAGTCCGAGCACTATCAGTCTCACAGTAAGCTACAAATGAAAGTGTTGTGAGAACTGACCAAAGAGGTAGAAATCTAATTGTGGCAGATCAGCAAATTGAAGATAAAGATTGCCACCCCTTGCCAAGAAGCTGTATGTCCCAGCTGTCAGACCTGTGACTTAACACCAAGTGCCTGTATGTTAACCAGCACAGCTCAAATCTTTCAGCATCTCATACTGATCTAACTGCAGAAGGTGCTGCAAAGCAGATGAGTCATAGAGAGCAGAATCACTAGCAGAAAAAGCCTAACAAGTATCTGGTGGTATGAAAGCAGTCTTGATAGAAAACAAACAGGACTTTCAGGACTGCTCAAGTTTAATTGAGAGCAAACTACTAAAAACCCAAACAAACAATTAAAGGCTGTTGAATCCTAGTGCAAATCTTTACATTTCTTGTACCTCCCCAAAGAAATCTGGAGCATGAATAAAAATGGCCCACACAGACTGAAGCACTTCCTTCCCAGGCTGTTCCCATAGAATCAATGCAGTCTGAGAAATCTTGTCTGATTTTCAACATTTACTCGAGTGTCTCAGGATATCACACATAAGTGTGCAGCTGCTTAATACACACACTTTTAATTAGTGGAAAAACAATACATCACATCAATGTACTACAGCATACCTCATGTTCTAGGAACAAGGCCTTCAGCTGGCCTTTCGACCAGTAATCCAGTGCATATGCAAGAAGCTTCATGGACAAAGTATTCACACGTAAAAAATTGCCAACAAACACAACTCTATTTATTTTCTAAAAAGAACAGAAAAACAGCAAAAGATTAAGTCTGCTCAACACAGCAGCTATGAAACAACGCTATCCCAAGCAAGAAACCTGTTCCACAATTAAAACACCTGTGGAGAAAGAACAGTCCAACATTAAAGAATTAAAGCTCTTAAACAGAGTAGCACCTGTGTTTCAAATTATGCGAGCATTCTCTGTAACTAAGCAAAGAACCAGCCAGACCAGAAGTGAAATTAAATGACAAAAATACTTGGATTTGGAAGAGAAGACTCAGTGCCTTCATAGCCCTGTACAATGCTGCTTGATCCATATGCAACAAGGCAGCACTGTAAAGAAGCCGAAGGCAGCAAGACAGATGTTCTTTTCATCTTCAGACCACAATATACGTCAGTATAAGATGAGGCTAAGACTTACACACATACTGCAAATGAGCTGTGAATTTTAATCAAATTAAATGTAAGGATGTAAAAAACACGTGCTTTTCCCCATTCACTGAAATACATCTGACATTAAGTGGCAGCAACATTAAACACTGATTTAATGATACAAGAAAGAGAACCAAGGAAAACTTAATTGCATTGAGGGTGTTAGATGAACACTTGTATCCAGGCTGTAACAAAAACCAGTATGGCAATTCCACATACAGCCAGAAGACTAAGATGCTACTATATTTTTGCTATCCTGATTAGTTCACAGTGAAGACAAAAACATTCTGTTACGGTAAACTAATCAGGCATAATTCCGCTTATAGCTGAAATATGAATTAAATCAAACGTTCATCTTTTCATATAATCAGCTCATGATACTAGTTTGTTGATCTACATCAACCAAATCTCCTACATAAAATGATAAGAGCAGCTAAGAAGGCTGTTGAGATTTGTAAGACTATCACCCCACAGATTTTAAGCACAGCTCTGAATACAGTTGCTCTCAGATTTACGTGAGAAAGCTGTTACTAAGCCTTGCCTCATTTAAAGTTTGTTGATAATCAGCGAGGAAATCTCTGGTGTTTAGACACACTAAATACATTCTATGTTTAAATCCAGTATTCTTTCACAGGTCTGTGCTAGCTGTATTAAACTGAGCTTTGAGAAATTGAAGATGGCAAGAAACCATCTCCGTACCAAGCACTAAGAAGACAGGTGTCAAAACAATTCCAAGTCTCACGTTAGTAAAAATTAAAAACAATGTTTAACAAAAAGTAAGGTGCTCCGTGAGCTTTTATCAGAGAATAATTTCAGCTTGAACGGACTGCTGGAAGTCACTAGCTACGACCCACCACTTAAAGCAGGTCTAACTTCAAGTTGCTCAAGGTAGCGTCTCCAAGTCCATGTTTCAGTGCTAATACTAATCAGATTTCCCTTTGCTGCAAACTGCGGCCACATCCTCCCATCCTCCTGCTGTGCATGGCTGTAATTTGCTCTTTCCTGCAACTCTAGATAATGAGGGTCACTACAGCCTCTTTTCAGGCTTGCTCCAGACTCCTCAGTGTGTGCTCCAGGGCTTGAAGACTCATGTTAGCCTTCTACAGAGACTGCCACAATATTACGAACCAATTCTGCGTTCTTTACTACACAAATTTCTTTGTTTCATTTGAGAACATATGTAAAGGTTTGAGAAGATGCATCATTTTGGCAGTCATTTCATCTGAAAACAAATAACAGAACTATAATTTAAAAAAAAAAAAAAATCGTCATTGGAAGTTTTACCTCATTTACTGCACACATCCGGGCAATGGACCCAATGTTATTGGTGATGGTGACCAATATGGCTCTGGCAAGATCTTCTTTACTAACAGTCTCCCTCTTCTCTTTGTAGATCATGTTCCCAAAACTAGAACCCAGAAAAAAGCCCAGTAAATACAACGTGATCCATGTCCATTTGAAGCAATTACAGAACATAGTTTTTATGCTACAACAAAACTTACGCCTCGTGTTTGTTTGTAAGAAGCTGTCTTTCAAGTCCCTATTACATACAGTAACTTGTAAGACCGCAACTGCCACCACAGCATGTGTAGTTACCCCTTTACACTAAAGGGCTGTAACAACTCCCAGCAAAATCCTAGTATACAACTGACTTTCACAAAGAAGCACATACAGCAAGAAGTAGTCCTATCCTTCTGCAAAACCACTCTGCACCCCTAGGCACTGTAAATGAAGTCAGTGCCTAAGTCTGACTGATGAATACTCCAACTTCTCTCGCTTGCTTCCTCATTCACAGTATTTATCCAATCCTCTCTTCTAAATGTGGAAAGAAAGAAGAGATGAGCTCATTTTATGAATCCTCTGGAACCAAACAAACAGCTGGCAGAATGATATTTAGGTTGTATAAATGCAGAGTTCTAAATCAGAAGAACATACTCATTACTATCTGCAGTAGATAATTTCTTATGAGTTAAAAAACGATGACTCCATAGCTACACGTTTTACTACTGTGTCAGATCTAAGACAGGTCAGAGTCAGAAATGCTTTTATTATGATTCTCCTCAATTTAGAGCAAATCTAACTTGACTACAGTAAGTTTTGCAAAAAGAAGTTTTCTTTATATCAACAGTTTAAGTCCTATATTTGAAACTATATCACTTCAGTCTTACAAGAAGAGAGGAAAAAATTAAAACCCAAAAACTAACGATCAAGGAACTGTTGCTTACCTGGATGCTACAGCCCATCCTGGCAAGCCAAATCTTTCATAGTCTCCCCCATAAATATCTCGAACCAGCTTGTCAGCATGTGTGCTGTCTCCTTTGGAGGCCATTTCCAAAGCTTCTTCAAAACTTTCACAGCCTGTCAACAAGCTGCATAAACCAAGAAAGGTTCCTCCACCTAGACTAATAAGGAAAAACAGCTGCTTTTAAATACTATTTTATCATCAGAGACTATGTCTGACTAACAAAACAAAGCCACTGAAGCAAGACATCAAGTTGCCTCCCTTTTTGTTCAAGGTCCATTACATTAACAGTTATTACTCAGCCATTACCTAAGAAATTTACAAGAAGCTAACTGTACAAGAGCTAACAAATAGGCATAAACGATCAAAACTTCTGCTGGAAGATGCAATCAGAGAAGGAAACATCCTGAAAAGCCACCAGGCCACTGACTGATCCTTGACTGTTTCCAGTAAAACACACATGAACATACTTATTCTTCCATGGAGCAGAGAAGAGGATTCAAAACTTACGACATAAACTATAAAACTCCCTCATGGTGCAGTTCTAGCAGCTAACAATAAACAAGATATGGGCTACATCTCCTCAGTAACAGAAATACGGATAAGGGCCACAATGAATGTAGCTGTAAATTAAAGGTATGCATTTTCAGTACTACAGGGAGGAAGGACAGAGCCAGGAAGAGAAGAAAAACTCTGAAAGCAGAAGATTCACTGTTCCATAGGGCAATCATCCCAACACAAGAATTTAAGTTACCTCGTTCCAGTTACTCTCTTATAGTTGTCTTTGGAATGGACTGATAAAATACTGACTCCTGAACCAATGTTAACAACAAGCAATGGATACGGGTCATCCAGGTTAAAAGGCATCTTCTGGCATCGCTCAGGTTCTGAGGCATTTTCAAAGTAATAGCACTCTGCCTGGCCGTTGAAGCTGACAGAGTCTATGTACAGCAAGCCTTTGACAAGGCAGTCAAGCTCATCCAGTTTGTGCAGCTGGAGGTTTCCAATCTGTATTTAAAAAAAAAAAGACAGTGTCAATCTGTTCAAACATTACTCAAATATGCCACAATTCATGAGTATCTTTGGACTGCCTAGCTTCAAGAAGCTGTCTCAGATGGCTAATTCAGGAACTTCCAGTCCACTACAATGCCACTGAAGAACTCAAAAGGTAAACTCTGAATAGCTCCATCAACAAATAAGTCTATAAATGTAGGTCTCAGGATCACATTAAAGACAGGCAGTATAAACACCTGCTTTAGTCACACTTCTGAATTTCTAACTTTTGAGATATTCAGACATTCATCCACTGAGGAAATCATAGCATTTTTCACCAACCTAAAAAAAACCAACAAAAACCCCATAGAGGTAGCAAACACCCTGCAGGCCCCACCAAGTGTCATGCTGTGAAACTCACACATCCGCACACCTCCCCAGTGCTTGTGGGCTCGCTCTCACCTCAGAAGGGAAAGAGTTAGTCTAAAATATCAGCAGATCAAAGTCTAAGATAAACACCTAAATAGCATCCTACCGTTATCACATCCTTATTAGCACACCAAGAATTATTAAAAAAAAAAAAAAAAAAACCAACAAAAAAAAACAGGTGAGAAATTCTGTAGGATATCAGGGTGTATCTCTAAAATATCTCTAAACTGCATGAGTTCACTTTCAGACAGCAGCCTGGGTGCAGATCATGGAGCTGCACAACCAACTGGGTCGCATGCCACTGACCAACACCAGTACCAGATGACAACACTGCCAGCCCCCCTCTCTTCCCAAAGCTCAATTCAGCTTTTCTTGCCCTAGCATGGCTGCTTGTGAAGCTTCACTCTTGAGCAGACCAGGGAGTGCTCCAACAAAATATTTTTGTGGGGATTGAGATAATGAAGAGATCTGCAGCCACTCTGAAATCAGGATGCGTCGTACCAGATACCATGATGAGACCTCCAGCTATGAACAAGTGCCTTCAGACAGAAACTGTATCTAAACAAAACAAATAACCCATTTTGATTGTCAAGGGAAGAAGAGCCAAAACAAGTCAAGAAAACCCCACACCCCTCTGCTGCTGAAAAAGATTGCCTTAAAGATATTCACTTCGTCACAGATCTATAACAAAACACATTGGACTAAATTCATCAAAACACACCCATAAACACAGTTTGTGATGATAAGGATTTGGTGTAAGAAAGAAAACCCAAACCTCAGTGGTTTAAGCATTATCCCATCAGAAAAAAGAAAAACACCACAGATTAGAAAAAGGCCAATCTCCAAAAAGCTACCTGTACGTTTATGTCAGAAAGCATATTTCTAAATGACCACACTAATGACTGAAAAATAAACTAACAGTTAAGAATCTCCAAGCACTGCCTGTATCTCTCCAAACCCTTCTTGTTCCAACCTGCCACCAGCAGTGCCTCTGGCAGCAGCACGAGGGAAAGGCAGGCTACCTACTGTGCGAAAGTCTTCCTCAAACTTGTAAGCGCCGCCTCCTGTGGCACAGAGCACCGTATGCAGCGTTGAGAAGTTTTTATCCCTTCCCATTTGGATAAAAGTAGGCAGATCATGAGTTGGAAATCGAATAAAGTGCAAGTTTCCTCTCCGACCAAAAATCGTTAAGTCTTTCAGCTCCAGGTGGACATCCCGAATGCCAGTGGATCCATAGGCTACGTTGGAAGTCAGATACTTGCGGATGCTCTTCAAGCTTTCGACTTCCTCCTGCTCCTCCTCTGCAGTGATATCGATAGGTTCGAAATAGGCCAGTTTCACCAAGGTTCCCCCAATGTCCATACCAAACCATGGAAATGCTGCAGGGATAATGGACAGATCAGCTTTGTGAGGCAGGGAAAGAATAAACCAGCACTGTACTTTTTAACAAGGAAGACGTGAACAAAAATTCTTACAGGAACGGAGAATCAGTACTCCTCTGACCAAAGGTACAACAGAACAACAAGGAACTCTATTTACACATTCAAATGCTGCCACATGCTCCATAAACACTCCCCCAGACTACACTATATCCTCCATGCTCATTCAAACAAGATTCAACTATTTTTTCTTTTCTGATAACGAAGGATTAACGTAACCTTCATTCCTACAGTTGTCGTTATGACACATTTTAGCATAAAAACTGCAGTGCACACTTGTGAGAAAACCAGGTTACACGTTGTAACTGATAGCAGTGGCATAACATAGTCATCCTCTAAGTTATTTTCTCTTGTTCACACAACACGTTCCTCTTGATGATAGGAAAACATTAATTGGCAGATAATTTAAAAATTGGCACAATGAAGATGCTCAACTTATGAAGAGAGCTGTTCACAGATGCCAATGAAATTACAAACAGCTAGTTATAATTATTAGTGTAGAAACTTTGTTTTGTATTATATAAATGACAGAAAAAGGCTTATTATGAATTACAAGCAAGAAATCTAGGTTCCATTCCCTCTTCTGTACCAGGTAGGAAGGGAGAACTTCTGCTTTGGTCACTTCTGTGGGACGTTTTCTCTCTAGACAGATCTCAAGCAAAGGCAGCTCTGCAGGACGCTTTGCTCTCGTATTTATCACCTGCACCCCAAGTAACCTTTGGAAGTTCCTCTTAAAAGAGCCAGCCATTCTTCCTCATACAGACTTTCCTGGAAGAGCGATCGTGAAAGTGCTTGTTGAAAAGGACCACTGAGGTCACCTCGACCAGCCTCATTCATGCTAGCAGGAACACTGCCTGGGCAACGTTAACTGAAGCCTTAACTACAGCTTTGTCTAGCCAACACTTTAAAACCTCTTAAGTTCTTCAAGAACACTCCAGTGATGAAGAGTTCGTAACCTCCTCCTAATGTTACATCAACTACTCAGTAGAAGTTCTTCCCCATTTGAACTTCTGCTGTCCTCCTTTAACATGCCTATCACTTCCCACCACCTTCAAAGGAAATTCAAATGGCCCTTTGCCACCCTCTTTCAAGAGAGCCCACCTCAAAAGCCAAATTCCACAAACTCAGCACAGCAACGTAGCAGCACCAGCATTAGCTAGGCGAAGACTTCTAAGGGAGGACCACAACGAGGTGCCTGGGCACTGGATTGACATCAGGAATGGAAATATAGCAGATGCCATCAACCTCCCCACCCCTACGCTAGGACAAACCCAGCACTGAGTCACTCTGGTTCCAGCGCTGAACAGTGCAGGTGAAAGCAGAGATAGGCAGCCAATCTTCTCAGCCCTGCTCCTATCAGGCTCCTATCAACATGCCCACGGCCTCCCGCTCAGCAGTGGTTAGCTGCTCTGCCCCGCATCAGATGTGGCTCTGATCGCTTCCTCTAAAAGGAAAATACCGACTCGACAGTCCTATTGATTAGAGCCTCTGCTGTCGCACGGCGCCCGGTTACAGACTATTTGGCGAAAAGGCTGTTACGAGCCCAACTGTTTTCAGGCTCATTTGAGCACAGACCCCAGGCTCCATCTGCAGGCCTGCTGCACCTCAGGCGCCGTGACCAAGGAGAGCAGAGATGCGCGCAGTGACTCTGAAGTCCAGTGCCTAACGAACCGACTGCAACCGGCTCCTGAAAGCCCCGGACACGTTACAATGACACGACGAACCGAACGGCCCATCCTCGCCCCGCGACCTCCGCTCCCGCAGCCCCGAAGTTCCTCCCCAGCACGCAGCCTGCCGCACTCAGCGTTCCTCCTTAACGCGTGACGGTGCCGTTTAAAGGCGAGCTTTAGAGCCGCTGTTAGAGAACAACAAACCCCCGCCGGCCGCCCCGTCCCCGCGGATCGCAGCCCTTACACGGCTTCTTGGCATCCTTGATCTTCATGGCGCGGCTGCGGGCGGTGCGGCGCGGGCTGCCCTGCCCCTCTGCTGATGGGGCGGGGGCGGCGGAGCGGCGCGGCGGGGCCGGGCCTCGCTCTTCCGACGCGGGCTCAGGGGCGGCGGCGGCGGCCGAGCCGGGCCCCGCGCGGCGCCTCGCCCCGCTCCGGCATCGGCTTCCGGGCGGCGGGGCCGGCCCCCCGAGGAGGCCGCGACGGCGGCGGCGGCGGCGGCGGCGCGGCGCGGAGCCCTCCGGCACAAGATGGCGGCCGGGCCCGGGCAGCCGCCGCCGCGCCACACAATGGGGCCGAGCGGCGCCGCGCCTCCCGCCCCGCGCTGCCGCAGCGCTCAACCCGCCCCGCCCCCGCGCCACGCGCCGCGCCACGCCGCGCCACGCACGCCGGGAGCCGCGGCCCGCCCTCAGCCGCCGTCACCCCACGGCCGTGCAGCCAATCAGAGAGCGCCGCCGGCGCCCGCTGCGGGACGGGGCTTCGAACGCTGCGGCGCCGGTATGGCGGCTGTGCGCGCCGGTCGGCTGCGCTCGCGGGGCTGGTGGGGCTGTGCGCTGCGGGATGCCTGCGGGAGCCCCGGGGTTCTGTTGGGTCTCGTTCCGAAAAACGTCATGAGAACGTTCTTTTTTTTTTTTTTTTTTTTTCTTTCTCGTAAATAAAGTAAAATTCTCCTGTCGGGACCGTGCCTGAATCTGGAGAGCTTGCTCCCAACGCTTCTCAGTGCCGAGCTCCGCTGCCCCCAGGGAAGCGCGGTGCGTTGACGCAGCTGTGCGCTCACGCCTTCCTCCAGCTCCTGCGTGGCTCTGGAAACTCCGCTCTGCTGTTTCTGCAACGGGGGAATTCTGGTGTTTTTCCGTTCTGATAGAACTTGCAATTGAAGCTGTAAATAGCACTTACATACGTGTTGTGGATTTAGTGCCGCCTGCTAAAATGCTGTAGTGTCTGCATGGAATTAAACCACGTGAGAGGACTTGACAGCAAAACGAGCGTTACTCGTGTTGTGCTTTAGGACTAGACAAGCACTGGAATGTAGGTCTTTGCACCTTACACCGTATTGTGGCATTTACCTAAGCACAGTGAAATACATACATTAAAAGAAGTAAAAAAAGAAAAAGAAAATTCCACCACCCCAGCAGTTCAAGGAGTGCTTTTCCCAGCAGAAACCATGAGGAGAGGAGAAATATACTAGGGTGTAATTTAAAAAGCTCAAACTCGTTTGTAGTTACTGCCAGTTGTGCATGCTGTTATCACACGGGAAGTGAAAGCATGATGCTATCTAGAATGCTTTGGAGTCCCGACGTAAACTACTGTGTGGTATTTGGTTCCTGTAAGCTGGCTCTGCCTGCAGTGGCTGAGGCACTCATTAATGGCCCTTCCCAGCGGCAGACCATGGGTTCAGTCACTCATCACTCCACAAGGTTTCAGCTTTACCAAGTGCAGATTTCACGTGTTATCTGCCTTGTGGTATTTCTTTCTTATTTTCATGTTTCAGATCTAACAGTTTCCAACGATGACGCTAAGGAAAAAGAGCCCTGCCCTGGTCTAGCACCTACTGACATTTTGCCAGTGTGATGAAATATGTATCTTAATTCTGCCTTTTTCTGCCTCTGTAGAGATTCCTGCACTGAGCTGTGCCAGGATTGATAGGCTGCAAGTCTCAGTGCTGGAGACAAGGCAGTGCTGAGAGCTGAAGGCACTGGGTGGAGGAGCAGGGATGGGATCCCAGCAGCCTGGAGCCGCATGCAGGGTCTGGACCCACTGTCCCCTGCAGGAGAAGCACAGCAGGAGGCTGAGGTGCAGCTGAGTGGTTCAGTGCTGCTGGCAGAATGTTAGCTGAAAGCCTGTGAAGGCCACTGAGAAGGTAACATCCCGTTGTCTGGGTTTGAGCTGGTCCCTGAGCACAAATGCCATTGTGGAGCTCATTTAACGCTCTTTCTTCCTTTCCACCCATCTCTGTGGTAGGACCTGTACTCTTCCTCCCTACAAAAGATGTAGCATTTGTAAAGGATTATTCCTATGGATAAGGAGTGGCCACGGGGACAAGAGTCAGAGACAGCAGGAGGAGGCAGCATCATCCACAGACTGCCTTGATGATCACTTCATTCTGAAAGCAGAAGAGCCCCGCAAAAGGAAAAGGTCAAGAGTTGACATAGGAGCAAGATGCAGAGCTATGCAAATCTTACAGCAACTTATGTTCCTTCTGCCTGTGAAATTATGGGATCCCCCTATGTGTAATGGTGTAAGTTCAAACTTCCTCATGCTACTACGTACTGTTTTTACAGCTTAGCTATCTGGCTGAGGAGTTCCTTGCTGTCTGTAGGGCTTTCTGAGGGCTGAAGCTGGGTTTTCATGCACAGACAACAGGTAGCACATGTGATCCTGCTAGCTGGGAGTACAGCACTGCTGGGTAGCAAATGCCCTGCATTGCCCTTCCCTGCAGAGAGGGATCTCACACTGGGAGCACTGCAGGCAGCCAGGTAACCAGCCTGCAGCAAAAACAGCTTTACAGAAAATTGCCATTCCTGCTCAGCCTGGGCTCCAGGACTCATTTTGAAAAGAATTAATGCATTTGTCACAACATCTGGCATGGGGCAGAGACGTGGTGAAGGTGAGTGTGTGGGTGGATAAGAGGTGGGTAGTGGCTAGCCAAGAGAAAAGGGATGTGCACCATGACATCTGAAGGCCTGTGCCAGAGGCTGGCAGTAGCAGGTCTGGGCACCCTTCCTGCTTCAGAGGTGAGTCCCAAATAATGGTATGGGACATGTTGGAAGTTCATTTGTGTTGTACTCAAAAACTGTAAGGCATGTCCTGGAAAAGCGTTCTGGTTTAGATTGGACCTGCAAGTCAGTGATGCAGTCTGACATCTCATCAGCCTTACGACAAAGAGATTACTCAAGAATACCCCAGGCTTAGCAATACCAAGCCAATTCCAACTGTCTAGCACACTGAACTATGAAGCTGTCTTTGTAGAAGCTTTGTAGACTTAAGTAATTGGGAGCTAACTTTAAATATCACAGAAACTAGAAGTTACAGTTTTCAATGCAGAGAAAACAATGCAGGAGCACAATCTGACCAGTTCCTGCCAACTAGGAAAAAGACAAAGATAGAAGAAAGTAAGATAGATAAACTGTTTCTCTGTGTTATTTGCCATAGAGCAATAGATAAAAAGCAATACCTAAAGGTAGTAGTACAAGCAGAAGCATAAACAAAGTGCCTTGGGCAACAGTTGTGTGAATGCTTGGCAAAATACCTGTGCACCACAAAGCCATGAGTCATCTCAAATAACTGCTGTACAAACCAGGCAGTACCTGGGTATTTCTGCATTGTGCCTGCTGCCTTTTTTTGGTAGGCTTAGGCAGATTTTCTTCAGGTGAAGATGCTATCATCTGCTACAATTATATAATGATATAGTTCATAGTTCAGCCTTAATGATGCTTATTAATTTGATGTTTTTTTGTTTTTTTTTTTGTTTTTTTTTGGCTGAATACTTTCACCATTTTTTTAATGAATTGACAAAGGCAGCCCAAAGTGCTGTAGTATGGAGAATAATTAGCAAAATGTAAGCATTAAGTGGGGTTCAGGCAAGCGAGGGCTGAGGACTGAGTGGGAGATTCTTTTCATTGTATACCGAGGTTGGAATGTAATGACCAGAAGTGCTCTGTTACATCTGGGTCACTACTCATAATAGCTACAGAGATGTAGCAGCAAATTGGAATGTATCACAAGATCTTGTCAGCCGCTGTTGGCTGAGTGGTTTCTGTTTCTTCAGACAGATCTTCTTTGACCCTTGCTTCCCAATATTTCTTCTTTTATCCTGTTCTTAGTTAATGAGCGTGCCTTCACTGCAGGCCTTTTAAAAACAGTTTAAAAACAAGCATTTCATTGAAGAAAATGCTCAAAAACGACGTGGCTTAAATTCATCTGTGCGTGTAAGACTACTAAAAACATCCAAGGACGTTACCACTTGTGACAGTGTTTGAGCTAATTGCAGCCTTGTTCACACTGCAGCTACCCAGAGGAACTCGCCATCCCCCATCACTTTCTCTGAGCTGCCTCACTGCTGCTAAACTCCCAGACTCCAAATGGTTCCTCGGCACCTCAAATGGAGAGCAAAATAATCTGCATCACGACATAAGGTATGTTACAATCTTCCATAACCCAACAATTTATTTAAACTTACATCACAATGAGAATCTATTAATAAAATACATCAGTTCACACCAGTCTGCATTGCCAGTTTTTAAGGGTTAGCATCTTTCTTCACTTTATATTAAAACTTTATAGAGGTAAAAACTACCGCACTGTACCCACAGTAGTTGAAATCCATTGTAAATTAGGCAGGTTACAGAGGAGCTTTCAGAGCTAATTACACTTCAGTTAACCTCATGTTTTTTGGCACATCTGAATGCTTTTTATTTTCTTCTTAACGTAAAATAGTTCTGTAGCAAGTCATAGAATCACCGACATAAAGCATCACTATCCAATGGCAAGTGCTACCGAAAAGCATACAAAAATTGCATCATTTGGTTACAAAATAGCTATTTCTTTATCCCAACACTTAGCATTGAGATGCCGTGATAGAAAAGGGCTTGGAACATGGCCAGCTGAGCTGTTGCTGGTCTCTTTGCTGCAAAGCCTCGGTTAAACAAATCCCAGAGTGATCAGTAACAAGGTATTGATGGCTTTTGCCTTGCCATGCAAGGTTATTCCTCTAAAACACCCTCAAGCAGGCGTGAGGCCACAAGTACACGTTACTTGCTCTCTCATATGTGCTGCTGCTCATGGGACAAAGCAAACACATGCACGGTTAGTGTTCAAGAGGGGCAGGCCTTAGCTGCTTAGTGGCTGCAAGTTGTGGAGCACACAGCAGCCTTGTAAGCACTGCTTGGCTGTATGCTTCTGCATGGCATAACAGCAGCTGCTTCTTCAGAAATTAAAGTCCATTAAGCACGAAGTAGCATTAATGGTAGTGGTGTGCAGGCACACCTTTGTGCAGCTGTGTGCGGTTAGCTGCACGAAGTTTTAAACCTGCAGATTGTAAGTTTGGTTCATTTCTGTTGTACACCACAAACTCCAACTGCTTTGAGAATCCGACGCAATTCTCAAAATAAAAAGGAGTCCAGGATATTTGTGAGCCGGGTTAGTTTTCCCATAGCTCTTGAACTGTACTGTTTCAATCAGATTTTGGCACATTAACTAGAGATTGCTTTGTATTTTAATGATTGCAGGCTCCTCATACTGGTACTTATTTTGAGAGAATGCTATTTTATTGATTATATCCCTTCTACTCGAGCTGCTCTGGTGGTAACAGAGAAATTCGGATGAACTGCTGCAGTTCAGGGAAGATTTCATTCGCAGAAGAGCGTTAAGCATGTTGCAGCTTTTTGGTTGGGTGATGGCTACAGGATCATTTTTCTTCAGACAGAAATAAACATCTGTACTTTTCATGGCAGGATTCCATTTTGTGGATCTTTTCAAAGACTCATTCAAACAAAAGCCCCACTTGCTTCATTCAGCTCTCCTACTGATCAGCTGCTGAAGCCCATGAACTGAAATCTCTGTGGTGAGACCACTGAGTGTTCCCAAAAGGGGCTTTTGGCTGCTAGAACTCACCTCTGACTTTACTTCTCTTAGAGAAATTGAAGAAAACACAGTAATACTTTGTTATGCCAGAGAAAGAAGGAAATTACACTGATAATGGAACAGTTACAGATATAGAAGTTTGAAATTGATAGTAAGAGAAAATTCAAGGTATTTGTGGTACTCTTTGCATGTACTTACTGACCCTGAAAAGTAGCCCTGCCAAAAACCCTCCAAAAATCAAACTTCCTCCCAAAGAGTCACTTTTTGTTCCACATTCACAGTGAGAATTTATCCCTGCATTGACTTTGCTTCATATTCAGCATTTGCTTGAACGCAGCTAAAGTTACTGGGAGCCCTTTGGGAGAAACAAGTGCAGGATATATAAAATAGTGCAGATGGAAAAGCTTTGGCTGGATTGGTCAGTCTGCACCAAATGTGAGAATGGAATGTGATGTAGCTATAAATGTCTCTCCCTGTGCAGAGAAGAGAGTGCTGCTAAGATCAACAAGTATTGGCTGAATAACTTCACAAGGAAGGACATAGTGCAACTTCTGCTCATTCAAAAAGCTGTGGAAGGGCAGCCAGCTGTTTGGTACAGTGCTGATGAACAGGCAGCTACAGACCAGCTTACATCCACATGGCTGAAGTGACAGTGGGAGTCAAAGCCATTATGCCACAGGTACATTCTGGCACCTGCACCACTTTCATGCTCTTTATGACCTTTGCATGATACAATGTCAAGGCATGACAAATTTAGTAGCAGTGCATTCCTTATATTTCATATACAAAAAAGGGTTCAAGGCTGGGAGCAAGAAGGCACAAACCTGGGAAATAACATAGCTGAGGAATTAACACAAAACTATTATGTCATTTATTAGGCATTACTTAGCACTTATTTCACGTCTTGCCCCCAAATTTCCCAAAGCAACATATTTCCCCATTTTCTTTCCCTTTGTCCCCTTCTTTTGGATAAAGCTGCCTGTGCTCTATAGATACAGTTGCTGAAGAATATATTGTGAACACAGATAAATACAACATACACAGCAAAAATGCATTATAGCATTACAATAGTCAGATAATGTAGTTAGCCTTAAGCTACGGCAGTGCTTACGTGCTATAGGGAACCAGTTCAAGAATATCAAGCAGAGCCACTGTACAGGACCAAAGCAGCATCGGCAGTGTTAGGCAGAGCAGGGGACGGAGGGGAGGCTGCTCAGGTGTGTGGGCAGGCAGGTTGCTGTCAGCGTGGGGATCCGCTCTGGTACCAGACCCAGCCCACAGCCTGGGAGATTTCTTCAGCCCATACCAATTCTGCAGCAGGTCCTTGGAACACCTTTACATTTGTCTGTTGTGCATACATATTAAGTCCCCCCCACCCCACCCCAACATTTCTCCTGTTAGGCTATGTTTTCTTTATATAATTTTTTTAAATTTTAACTTTTTAATTTTTTTTTTCTTACAACTGTTAAAAAAGTTTCATGGTAAAAATAACTCACTATATGATACATATACCCAAAGTGGTGTGATACTTTATATAATAAAAGATGAAAATAGTCACTTTCCATAATAAAAATAAGTTCTATTTTTTGTTTATTTTACAATATACTTAATAATTCTTTTCTTCTTCACTCTGAAAGTAAATAGGTCCCATTTTGATAGCACTTCTGAGTCGATTAAAGTGGCGAGAGGTTGGAGAATGGCTTATGAGCATTTCGAGCAGCCGCACTCCACGTGTCTCTCCAGTTCCTCTGTGAAGGTGGAGCCATCCACGCACTGGAAGAAGTATTTCCTCCTTTTGCTCCGCAGTGGGACGCAGCACTGCCCGCTGCTGCAGCTGCCACGGCATTCCATGCGGGGCACTTTGGAGGCGGTGACGCACGTCGTGTAGCCCTGCTGCTTACGGACCACTTCTCGAATGATCTCCCCTTGGCAGAGGTTCTCTGCTAAGACAACGGAGATGTTAAGGAAGCAATCTTGTGACCATTTTGCTAGATATTCCCCACACATCAGCGGACAGCCCTGTGCATGTAATGATACTCAGGGCAAGCAGATGCCGTGAGCGGAACCGTAATCTTTTACTGCTTTGTACCTGCCATCAAAACAGAGCTTGTGTTACACAAATGTGCAATATCCGGCACAAGGCAGAGGCCATGCAGGCCTAATGGCTTTGATCAGCAGTTCTGGAAGTGCTTTAATGAATGCTGAGTGTTGAATCCTGCAACACTCCTGCAAAATGCGAATTAGTTTTAGTATGTCTGCTTCACAGGATCAGAGGTCAGCCTGCTCTGCGCGACATCAGCCATCTAGGGTACCTGAAAATGTCTATGCTGGTGTGCAGTCACTTTGTCACAGGCAGATCCATTTTAGTGAGACTGCATATGATCTGTATAATTTGGAAAGTCTGTAGTTCACAGAAAAGGGACAACAACAATACAAGCCAGCACCTTCCTTCTGTACAGGAAGGAATGAAGGCAGAAGTGATGAAGTTAGAACTCACAGAGTTTCCAGTGGGTGTTTTCAGGTCAGAACAGAAGAAGCACACCCCAGCATCAGCTGTGGGATGTCCCAGGAAACCCGCTAACCTGCACCAGCAGCAGTGAGCTGGAATCTTCACTGACACTTCAGACAGGATCTCCTGCCTTCTAGTCCCTTGTCTTGTTCTCCACATAAACCCTTGGTACGCAGTGTAACACCTCCTTTCCCAGCACTGCTGACTGACTGATCACTGTTTATTCAAGGAAAGCCTCACAACAGTGTCCACTTTAAACAACCTTACAGAATCTTGGGAGCAGCAAACCTTGAGGATTCAGGAGACAGAGAACAAAACCCTTCACTACAGATGTCGCCTTTCCATATGTTAGACTGTAGTGGCTCATTTCTCTGTTGCTCTGTAGAGGTTGACTTACCTTTATCTTTCTTATCATTTGCCATTTACTCTCAAATACAAATTACATGGAAGAGCAGCGAAAAGAAAGATGTAAAACAGAAGCACAGCAGACCAACATCCTGGTCCCTGTGGCCAAGCATACCTCTGTCACAGTGGTCTCCGCTATAGTTGGGATCACATTCACAGTAGGGTTCCCCATGCTCCGAAATCTTACACTGCCCATGGTTGCATTTCAAAATCCTGCACGGGTTTGAGGAATTGTTCTTCTTCTCACAGTACATGCCTGTGTAGCCTTCCATGCACTTACAGGTATAAGCAACATTGGCTGCCATGCACTTACCATGCAGACACCTGGAGAAAGAGAAGTATTTAGATGTTGAAGTTCCTCTTCCCAGGAATGTTTATAAGTTTGGATTTTTCTGTTTCTGCATACTTAAAGCCAGGACAGTAATCCAAGAAATAGCAGATCAGTGTCAAACACACTGAAGAAACTATGAGTTTTCAGTGAATAGTGGATAATGTTCAGAGAATACACTTGGAATTTGTGATCCCAAGTGATCTCTTGGAAAAACATCAGGCTCTTCCATGAGTGTGGACCAATACTTGGCATCCACACAAGACAGCACTGCTATGTGGAACAAAGTGCCAACAATCAATGCCCAGGCTTCCCTGGCAGAACTACTCTACAAATAATATCAGGTGATAAAAAACATTATGAGAAATAAAGATTTCTGTGGAAAAGCTAAGCACAGACTTAATCAGGCAGTTCTAGCTGAAGGATTCCCTGGCTCATGTGATTTGCCATAGGCTTTGGTATAACTGAGGGTTAGGGTTAGGGGAAGGGTGCTGATCCTTAGCAAGCTCTCTGACACCGTGCCTGCTTCTGGGAGGACAGATTTGGAACGGGCAGGGAAGAAGGCAACACGTCCAGTTCAGGGAAACCTGCTCAGGGTTCATAGCCTTTATTCTATCAGGTCTTACTGACATAAACCAATGGCTCTCTTTTCTTATTTCTTCATCCTTTAAAACTGTCTCCTGCTTATGTTGAACCCTTACAAATTTCATTTTTAATCTAAGCAAATAGAAAGCACAAATAGTAAAACAGTATCAGTCAAGTCAAGACATGCAGAATAATAAATAAAGGGGGTCACAGTCTATGAAGCAGTATTTTCTGCCCCGCTAACTAAAGGCGTGCTTGGGTATCAGCTGTTAACAACTACCTGTTCTTTACGGTTGCATTTCCTCACTGAGGTTAATCTGTGAGTGCTGGAGCAGAGATCTGTCAGCTGGCCTGGACACAAAGGGCTTGTACCTCCAAAAGTGACTTAATGGTAAGGTGGGGCAGTAAGAGAGTATTAAAAATATGCACAGCTACTTTCCTTAGCAAGGTCTACATTCATTATTGTGTAACACTCTGTGGATCACATGAGAAACAATCTCTCATTATGTAAACATCTGGAACTCCCTCATTTTTCTCTGTCCAATCACAGCAGCCTCACTTGGGTCACTTCAGTCTGTAATCTGTGAGATGCTTCTGAGTGCCTTCCAGGGTAGTAGTTTGCAGAATTAGCAAGTTTAAAACAGTTCCTCTGCAAGTTATATTTGGGCCCCCACTGACCAGAGTGATTATTTACTGTGTCAATTTATCTGTCAAAAGCATGTGCTTCTAAAAAGCCCCTTCCAAAGATAGTGCAACCAAAGCAGCTTCTAAAACCAGAGTACTTCCATCTGCTATGAAACAGCACTGAACCACACAGTCTGCTGGTCTGCCTTGGGCTGTTTCCTTGTCTACTTGCCATAAGTAAGCTATTCATCCGGTGTTTCTGATGGAGATGTGGTTATTATTGAGCCTTTGAACTGTGAGTGCTTTATAGTCATACTGCCTTCGCATGCAACACCATGCTACTCTTCAAACTTGCACTTTAAAGGGGTGTTTCAGAATGTAATATTTCATTCAGCTATTTAGGAAATTCAAAACTGTTCACAACAGACTGCAGAATGGTCTTCAGGGAGTTAACTCGAATTCCCTGTCCAGAGCTGCTGTGAGCATATCACTACAATACTACAATGCAAACCTCTCTCTTGTGGCTGGCTCTGCTCTGGATACATGTGTGCACTCACTGCCTCAGAGGCAATGTGCAGCCATTAACAGACGTTTTCATACTTTAATGTGTAAAGTTATAGCTGAAAGGAAAGCCTGCTGTATAAACGATTAGCTCCTCTAGGAGAACGAGGTCATTTGGAGAGTGACCAGCGTCAAAACAAGACATGAAAACTGAACAGTGCCATGGACACCGACTCGCACTATCAGTAATTTATGTGGGAACCCAGACCTCCAAAAACAGTCACATGTGTTTTTACAAGATGAAACGAGAATATGCAATAGCTGTAAAGCTTTTCCCCTCCCATCAGCATTCATTCAAGCTTACTTGTGGTTAAGACATGGGTCTCCAATTTCCTGGTCACACAGGGGGCCTGTCCAGCCTGGGTGACATTCACAAACCACACTTGTTTTTTCCAGGGATCGGCAAATGCCGTGCTTGCAGATGTTACAGGATTTACAGCCAGGAAGGACTCCTATTGACTGCTGTGGTAAATCCTTGAAATCCTGCAGCTCGTTATTGATGCGAACATCGTGAATACATCCATGAAAGCCATTTGGTGTCTTATCTGCACCCTGGCGCAGTGAAGATAATCCAGTAGAGGTCGGGATCCCTTCAGATAAAAAAAAGAAAAAGGGAAAGCTTGCTCACAGTTACAATGATAGTATATAAATTGTAATAGCTAACGTTTCTTTTGCCTCAGCACCTTGTAACCTTTAAAGAAGTGATGTGCATGGCACCTTTGTAAGGCAGCACAACTGTATTGTCCTCATTCTGGAAATGCAAAGGAACAAAAATAAAATCACTTGTTCGGCTTACGTAGGAAATATATTATTAAAAAAGGGGGAAAAGAAGCTCAGATCTTTGGTGGATGGTCATGTATTTTGTCCTTAGATAATGGTCCTTCTGCCTACAGTTCAATAGCAATTATCCTTCTGAAAGGTGAGAATGTTTTTGCTTGTCAGCCAGTAGCTATGCCTGTGGGATACAACAAGATAGTTACCATTATTCAACCACCAAGTTAAGGAGTGCAACCCATCGAAACTAGCTCAGGAGAAATCTAGAGTCAGAGAACAGCATATCAGGAGGCCAGCCAAACCTTTGGGGTGAGTGCCCTTCATCTTGTTCAAGCCCTTGGAAGAGTTCCCAAGCTCAGAGAGCCAACAGCTTGTTTTGGACATCGTGTTATGCCCTCCTCACTAGCATCTGCTTCAGTTGTACTTGCACAGGCAAATGCTTCCATTTTGAACTGTATAACGTCTCTGGATTTTGCTGTTGGTAAGTAACTCCATTGTTAAAGTCGAAACCAGATCAACATCTTTGTTTAATAATGATTTTGGAGGAAGGTTGCTAGACCAAGTGGGCATGATGGGCAAGATTCTGGGTACCTGAAGCCTTGGGTCTGTCTTAAAGGTTACTATAAGAATTGTTCTGGGGTTAATTTAATAACTTCATTAAACAGCCTGAAATGGAAGGGCAGCTGGCATTTATGCAGCTGGCAGCTGGCATTTATGCTAGATATACAGAAGTGGCACATGAGTGAGGATTTAGAAAGACTCAAGAAGAAATGCACTGGGCAGTACAAGTCTCTGCTGAGCACCATGCATTCTGGTATCCAATAGAGTCCTTCATTACGAGTCTCAGATTTGTCCTCTATAGGTACCTTTTGAGAATTAGTTGTGATTTACAATGCTCATCCATTAGTAAAACTTTTCCCACTAGGGAAACCTCCTAGGTTCCCTGTGTATAAATTGCAACAAGGTGGGAATCTCTTTAGCTGAATTAGAGAGAGAAATTATGATGGCCTCAACAGCAGATCATCTTTGATGCACAGTGCTCTTTAATAACCTGTGACATTCCTAACAGAAACCAATTATAAAAGTTCAGCTCTGTAAAAAGCAAGATCAGCCAGTTTTCTGATTTACAAGGGCAATATTCAGGGCTCTTTTAGAAAAGGGTTATTAAAAGGAATTGTTTATAAAAGGCTTAACCAGCACCAAATGGTCAAGTGGTTTCTACTATTGACTTACATAATCTGCTCAGAAAAAGCTTACAGAATAGATTTTTTAGTCTGTTTTTATTCTGCTGAGTTTTGTATTTAGAATAGGCTGTCTAAAAAAAAAAACAAAAAAACCCAACAACTCTATGTCACAGAAAATGGGGGATTCCAACATTCATTCCAGAATGGAATTGGTGGGCGTCTGGCACAAATCAATCTACCAGGCAGAGCACAGGCTTCATTGTCTCTCTAACGCCCAGACACCTCATCAATAGGATACTCTGATTCTGAGCATCTGCTTTCCACGCTGTGTGGCCCCAGAAATTATGTCCTGAATATCAAAAAACTTTAACAGAAGTTTGATCAATTCTAATATCTTTCAAGCATTGTTCTGGCATCAATTTCCAATGAGAAACTGTTAGCCAAGAAGTTTTTAGTCAGCTTGTGTGTTAATACTGTTTGGAGAATATATCTTCTCCTCCCAACTTTTAAACCTCTATAAAATTTACAGCAGAAATACAGTTCACTTATAGTATGTATAAACCTACTGATTGATTTGCTTTTCTGCAGTGACTCTCTGCAATACTTCCATCATATTCTTCACCACGAGATCTTACTGCCAGCAAGTTCTGAAAGCTTTAGAAATGACCAACTGGTCACTCTAGTAATGGCCACTGACCAGTGACTGCTTGTGCCCTGCTTCAGTTAACTTCCCTGGTCTGGCATGTGGGTTCGTGCAGACCATGCAGTGGGATGCTAATGAAATATGAAGAATGAAATTGAGAAGCAACCTTTGGCAGAAGAGAAAGACAAAACCTCTTGTTTCCCACCAGCCAGAAAGTCCTTTCCATGGGATGGAATACGATTTGCTTCTGAGAGAGTTCACTAAGTCTTCTGAGAATTATTATTTTTTTAACAAGCTTCTGTTCTGTTTTGCTTTTTTTTAACAAAAAGATTTTTAACATGTCAAAGTCCAGAGCAACTCATTGTACCTCCAATGTAGAGCGGTGTGTTGAGGCTGACAGAAGATTGTTTCTGGAGTTTTCCAAGACTCTTGGGAGTCCCCTTGTCCACCACCAGGTTCAGAGTTTGATTCAGCATCACAAGTTCCACGCTATGAAATTGCCCATCATTTACAGTTTCCACACTAAAAATAAAAGAGAGAGTCACTGTGTTAACAATGATCTGTCTATGCTTCTGTTACACCTTGCACAGCACAGCCCCCATTCCAACTACCTTTACTGCCATTGTCCTCGACATTTCTTCCAGCACGAGCCACCGAGGTACAAGTTCTAAACATGGCTGATGTCTGATTTGAGAAGGCAGAGTATTTATATCTACGTAACACTGGAGAGGAATGCTTCTTGCTGCATCTGAGGGTTGTGTCCATCCATGAAATTGATTAAAAACTTGTGCTTACACGTTTTCCACTTGTAGTGTATCCATTAACCCTCACTACTGTCCCACAAAGCCAGGACAGTAACTTCCCAGGGCATCATAGCAGAAATGTAGCCCCAGGTACATTGGCTTTGGTGGCAAAGCTAATGAAAAGTTCCCATTTTCTAGTCATAGGTTGCTGCCCCTCTGTCACGCTGCTTGGTGCTCCACTGCAAGACCAGTTATTCTTCTATGGTTAGTTTAAACTCAAATTACTTTGCAGAGACAGCAAGGGACTGCAGTTTGGGGCAAGAGACAGCAGGGGCATCAGAAACCATGATTTCCTTACAGAGCCAAACTATCCTTCAACTGAAATAAACTCCCCTCACACCCTGTGGTGCCAACACTCCCTAAGCCTGGCCTGTGAGCCTCTTGCCTGAATGTCTCCTCAGTGGAACTCAGACATCCAACACTGCTTTGCTGACAATCCAGATTTGAGGTTGCTCCATAAGTGGTACGTACCATATTAAAATAAAAACAGTACGTTTAAAGAATGAGTTTTGCTCATTCCAATGGCCCATGTGCTCAGCATCCTCCCTCAGTGTTTTAAGTTTACAGGTCAGATTCCTTTCAGGTATTCAGCAAACCTGTGGTGCAGGTGTGCAGGTCTCAGAGCTCCTTTGCCAGATTTTCTTTACCATCAGTGAAGAGGAACAGAACACTCAGGAGCGACCCACCTCTAAAGAGGAATCACCTCATGGATCTATCCACCTCCCAACCTATTTGACATGCTGCTGTCCATCCTTAGGGTCCCGTGCTGCATACAGATATGTAAGGGAGCAGTGCATGGGTAGAGGTAAGTGCCAAGGACATACATGGGATGCACTGCCACAGGCTGCGTACCCTGCAGAACACACCTGGGTGTGCTGTGCTGGGGCCCAGCCCTCTAACAGTGCTCTATGGACTGACAGCTCCATTACATTTAGAACCAGCTGGTCTGAGCTTGCTATTCAGATATTCCTGAATTCTGCTAAGAATGTGGCAAATATCTGGAAGGAACAGCTATGTAATAACAGCACTGACTGGATGATCCCATGCACTCCCTGCATGCCTCAGTGCTGTGTCACAATACTTAATCCACGTGTATGAAGCACTGGGACTGAAGTGCAGCTGAAAAGTGCTGGATACATGAAAGCACACATTAACAACTGTTACTTTATGCAGCAGTGCCACTGAGGGGCAGAACAGCCCAAAGCTGCGCTGTGGCACTTGAGTCCCTGGATGGCTGCAGGACACCGTGTTCCAGCAGGGATGGATGGCTGCAGGATGGGTGTGGGGCCAACACGCAGAGCTGTGCCGCTATCTGAGCAGGGCCACGCCGTGGCCATTTGTCAGAGGACAGTGCTATCACATCTGGCAGCGCTGCCTGTTCCCCGGGCCAGGATTTCACAGGCATTTATCAACCACTCCTCCACAGCGAGTGCTTCTCCCAGATCGTGCGTTGAGCCCCGACAAGAGGCAAACAAATGGCCGTGTGTCCTGGCAGCAGCAGCGGCTGCCCCGCGTGGAGCTGCGCCTCTCAGCACGTGCGGGCGGCAAGCTCGTCCCCACCTCTGGGTATACGTGGGCACACATGGGTGAGTGCCGCCCAGTTCTGACTTCAGCTCAGAGCCCCGCTTAGCCGTCTGGGACCGCCGGAGACAGTGGCTTGGCTGCAGATGAAGGGCAGAAAGCCACAGGCGCAGAGCAGAGCCCCACACGCTGCTCGCAGCACAAACTCGCAGCGCTCGGCTCTTTTACCGGAGGCTTCTGCCCGACCCAGCTCTCTGCAAGGCTTTCCTTCAAATCTTAACCGAATTCTCATCGGGGGTCGGCTGGGCGCACAGCGCTCATCCTTCAGCAGCAGCCCGCGGTGTGGAAGCGCTGCCTCGGGGACGGGGATCGCCGCCAACGCGGCCCCGCGAGGGCGCCACGAGGGGGCGCCGCAGCCCCGCGGAACGCGCTCGGCCTCGCGCTGCCCCGTGACGGCTCGGGTCGGGGCGGCCTCGCGGCGCCGCTCGGAGCGTTTGTCGCTGTTTGTCGCTGTCTGTCGCTGATTGTCGCTGTTTACCTCCCAGAACTGCACTGTTATTTTCTCTAAGGGTTCCAGAGTCAGTGAGAAAGAGCCCACGGGAGAAAATTAGATTTGAAATTCCAGCCCACGGCTTTTAGTTTCTGCTGTCTGGGTGGCTGTGCCCAGCTGGGAGCTCAGGGCTGCGCCTCCCCACCGCACAGGGCTCTGTAAGCGCCATCAACATTTCACAGCGCCGTGACTCCGGCAGGATGGGCTGCACGCATGGCACACACAGACACGGACACGGCCTCCACCAGGGCTCATTCTTCAGAACGTGAGGAAGTGAAGGGAAAAAGGTTTATTAAATAGAAAGCCTCAGGGAATGTATATAAGACCTGATTCTTACTCTCATCTTTTATATATTTCTCTTCTTTCTCCCCCGTTTTCTTTCTCCTCTCCTGCAGCCCGCAAGCACACACAGATGTTATAAACACGGCTTCCCCTGCTCTAATACACAGGAGGTTTACAGCCGAGCCACCGTAAATATGCCTGTGAACAGAAGTGCATTAAAGGATTAAAGCGTTCAACTTGTAAAGTTTGGGCTTTGGGGTTCATTCTTTCCTCTGACATGTAATATACCTTTAGTGTAGGCAGCAGAAGCAGCAGGGCAGAGAAGTCAAAACAAAAATAGCTCTAAGTATCATAGCAAACTATGTCACCAAGGAAATGCGTAACCATCAATTATGCAAATGAGAACATCAATTCATTAGCTACAGTCACCAGATCTTCTTGACCTCAGTCTTAACAGGGACATGCCTCATCTGAAGCACAGAACAAAGCAAACAAGAAGATGGTAAGTGACTGGGGAGTGAAGGCCTCGGGGAGCACTGAACTTGGGCAGTCTTTGAAAACATCCAAAGCAGAAGGAATAACCAGAAAGATCTGTCCAAAGGAGCTCAATGAGCATTCAGCACGTGGGAAGAACAGGCACTAAAATCAGGAAACAGGTAGAGCTGCAGGGAAATACATGGAGACACTAATGATTTGGGAGCTGTGAAACTCCTGTGCTGGGATGACTTCACATGCCAGTGGTGATAGGCTTTCACTTTTCCAAGCTACAGCTACCTCCTGCCCTTGGTTCCTCTTATAATCAGTCCCCAGCTTAGAACAGATTTAAACTCCATGGCAACAATGGCAAAACCGTAATTGAGTATTGTTGTGCTACTGTTACAATAACACATCCCTTCAAGAACTATCATCTCCGGAAGCCGAATAAAAGCCACATGTTGAGAAGAAAGCACAAAAAATGCTAATGAAACACAAGACCGGGGAAATAAGAGGTGAAAAATATGTATTAAAGCACTCAAGTTTACTTCCAGCTTAAAATATACGCCCTTTTGTTACGTTCAACTTTCGTGACTTGGGTGTTAGGTCTCCTAAACTGAGAGCGCTCAATGGTTAAGATTTTTCCATGCTACCTCCATGCTCACGTGCTTGGCTTTATACCTTTTCTCTTACTTCTAACTCTGCAGACCACCCAAATAAGCCATCTTTCTCCTCCTGGTGTTTACAGCCCTTAAACACTGGCAGCTGATTACCGTATCTCCCTTAATGATCATTTGGCCAGGCTATGCATATCTAATTTCCAGTCATAATTCCACTCCTGCAGCACCCCTGCCAGCAGTGAAAGTTATTGTATTACAGACCTTCTAAGGGAAAGGCAAGGACCTTTTTTATACTCCTGCAACACGCAATTAACGCAATCCTGACCCCTTTCCATAGACTATTCATTAAATGGGGCAGATTCATGGCCACTGTAAGCACTCCCTGTTTGCAGTAAATTCTCACCATGTTCCTGACGTGGGCAGAGGGGCCGAATCCTGCACCGGTCTCCGGCAGGATCACAATGTCTCTGCAGAGCTGAATGCTTCATTCTGCCAGCTGAGAGTTTGTTAAACGCAAGCATAAAAGCAATAGAAATAGCTTGAGTGAACTCTGCTTGTCTGAGGCCCCCCTGACTGGGAGTCACAGTGCTAATGCCTTCCCATCCAGCTCCACCACAGCAGTTTGTGCATTACGGCACGCAGTGCACTGCAGTGCTGCGAGCTACTGCTTCTCTGCTCTGTAACATGCCTCATGTAAAATAACAAGCCCAATAAGCACAGAGTGTAAAAACGATTACATATAGATTTTGCAATGCCACTAGGACTCATTAAATCATTTACCCTTCAAAAAGAGCAGCAGCGCCAGTCCCAGCACCCCACACCATCTCCCTTGGCAAGAGCCATCCCACACATGTGGCTGTGGCAGCCCTGCCTCTGCCCGGACCTGGCACCAAACTGGTGCTGGGGCTTCTCCGGAGCACCAGGGCCATGGGCTACTGACAGCAGCTCTGACATTCTGCTGGTTATCACGGGTCTGTTTCCAATGAGGAAACCCATCAAGCATCTTTCACAAAGTCATTTTGTCTGACAGGACACTTTACACCATCTATCCTCTTTTCAGCTCTGGAAAATATCAAAGTATCTGCCATTTAGCATCAAGGTCCAGGGCCACTACAGAATACAAGTAAAAGTGTTTCCAATTTGAATGACTGAGAATCAGTTTTTTTAATCTGAAATCCAAGGCTAAGCCCTAAGAAAAAAACTGGCTATTCAAAAACCTGACAACAGTCAGGAAATGAAATTGTTTCCATCCCATCTATGGCATCATACCTACAGCTGTGCACATCTTCCACTACAACAAACAAAATCCACTGCTATCTGACACCTAGAATGGCAGTTGCTTTGCTTTCCTTTTCTAGCAGCACTGGCCCATGCTGGCAAAGCTGGGGGCCACATTTCTATACTGGAAAGAAGCACCGAAATAACTGTGCACAGAACTGTGCCGCACCTCCGTGACCATCCTCAGTGCCAGTTCTGCATGCACATCTTCCAGCAGAGAGAGTGTATTGAATCCAGAGCCTGGTGCTTGGAATAAGCAGCATACACAGCTATCACACATGGCACACACACACACTTCGTGTTACTCGTCATGTTTACACAAAATTTACAGGCAGAACAAAACAAACTTTTTATATTAGCTTGCTACATGTGTTGCTGCAAAGCAAAACCCTCACAATTCAAGACAGGAGGCAGCCACTAGTGGATAGGAAGTTTCTGAAGTTACTTTGACTATGACTAGGTTTGTTCCAGCATCGTCTGTTATGAGGATACTTCAACTTTCCTCTGAGGTAATCACTATTGATTGATGCTGGCAATATGCGCCGGACTGACAGCGTGTGGGACAGTAAGAAAATGCCTTCCTGCTCTGCTCTGCTCTGTGCTGGAGCGTCCTCACCTCGAGCACTGAGTGCAGTCTGAGTGCCACAACACAAGGATGTAAAGCTATTAGAGACAGGCCCAAGGAGGGCTGTTAAGATGCAGAAGGGTCAGGGAGCGGAGGGCAGCGCTGAGCTCTGCTCTGTGTGACAGCGACAGGGCCCAGGGAACGGCGTGAGGCTATCAGGGAGGGGTAGGTTGGGGGGGAGGGAAAGGCTCTGCCCTGAGGATGGTGGGCACAGCTCCGAGCTGCCGCAGTTCAGCAATGCTGGGACTGTGCTCTCCAACATCAGGTTTGGCAGTCCTGTGTGGAGGCAGTGGCTGCACCTGATGGGCAATGTGGGTCCCTTCCAACTCAGCATATTCTGTAAATGCCTTTGCATGCTTTTCTCCAAGCTACTTGCTGGAAACAGCTCAGCACCAGAACAGGTTCCCAACATGGAGAAACCACGGTGAGTGCTCAGGTGGACCAACACCATCACTGGTTTACAGGAGCTCAGGAGTTGCCAAGAGCATCGTTAAGGTTTCACTGATGCTCTCTCTAGATGAATCACCTTACAGACATGCCGCTGACTGAATCAAGTCACCACAGAGAGTGGAAGAAATAGTTCTCATTTCATAATTACTTTTAGTTTGGCTGGGTAGTTTTAAGGGTTGAAGTGACCTGACTGAAGTCAGGCCAGCTATTTAACAAATGCAGAAAACCTTTATTTATAATGTGGGTTTCCATATTTGCAGCAGCAAATTTTCTTTTGGTGATAAACTATACTATTGATTTTAGTCAGTCAAGTCACTTTAGAAAACAATTTTGGGCATCACCATTCATCTTCACATAAAGCCAGGACTGCTCCAGTACAAAAACCTACAAGTACTTCCAAGGTGCTGAGCTCCTCCTAGAGCTTCCAGGAGCAAACTCCTCTCTCCTTGATGCTCTTAAAAATACTTTGGAAGGATGATCAATACTCTCAGCATCTGAAATGTCAGAACTATGAGGGATTTGCTTCCCATTTTTGGGCCCAATCCTCTGAAGTGTCCATGACAGCAAGGATCACTGAGGAGCTGCGTGAGGGCAGTGTGCTGCAGAGTTAACTCGAACAAGAGGCTGTTTTAACATGTTGATTCCTTTCAGATTTCTCCCACTTCTTGTTTAAGTTCTGAACCACCCTTATCCTGTCACCTCTCATCTCTTCCTGGGATTAATTCCAGCATCTTGCTGACTTCATTATATTTTTATTATTATATGCTGAAAGAAATCAGCATTATAATGGCAAACTCACATATTCATGTGTGCGCTGCAGTCCTGTTTTGCACAGCCTGTTCTAAAAGGCTGCTGAGCAAAAAAAAGCCAACAACATATCTACTTTCACTTCCAATAGTTGCAATACAGGTTAATTTAAATAATTACTTCAAATGGCACGAAACCTTCTGTGGTATAAGAGCACCTACTGTGTTTCTTGCCTTCACAAATTGGCTTAATTTTGCCAAAGTTGAACAGGGAATGCTGAGGGGAAGACATGAACAAGCATGCCTCTGCTTTAGCCACGGTTCTGGCAGTGCAGCAGTGCTGGTGCTGCCAAAACATCCCACACCGAACCCACCTTATGTGTATGGTTTAGAAATTAAACTGTGGGTCTGCAGCACAGTGTTCCTGGGTACTACAATCATGGAATCACCAAGGTTGGAAAAGACCCACAAGATCATCCAGTCCAACCGTCCCACGGTATTACGATGAAGAGAAGGAGGCAGACAGGATTAGAGAGAGAAATCCTATCATTCTTTCTAGAGATAGTTGAGATTTTAGAAAGAAAAAAAATTAATTCAGTTTAATAAGATTTGCCTGCTAAGCCACCAGGCAGCCTAAGGAGAAAACTTTACTCTTTTTAAGCTTCATTTCAGCAGAAGAAAGTTTCTGAATTTCATGAAAGCAAATATTTGATTCTGAACCAAATGATAAAAGTTGGATGATATTTAAAGTTCTTGGCCTTACATTTTCTTTCTCCTACTACACAAAAAACCACAGAAAACTATAGAAATCCACTAAGAAAAACACTTGTCTTTTTTGTCCTGCTCAGATATACCAGAGTCCTTTATAAAGGCAAAAAAGAATCCATCTGTCCTTCGCCTTGGCTCATGCAAAATGTATATTACATTCAAATTTTACAGCATTTGCTGTGCAGGTCTGAGGTTAATGCTGGTCTCGTTCATTATATTTGATGAAAAATCCCTAAGGAGCACATGAGAAAAATAAGGTGTGTGATAGAAAGAACAAAATGAATTGCAAATATCCATAATTATTAAGAGCTCAGTAATGCCTCATAGAGATCTCTGAAAAACAGACTATTTAGAGACCATCCAGAAATACCAAAAAGGAATCCCACGAGGGACAAGCATAGCACAAGCTGCAGATTGTGAAGGTATTAGGAAGAAAAGGACCATCATACAGTGAGCTCTGCAGAGACTTTTGGTTAAGAAAAAAGAGGTTTGACAAGCTCTAATAATGATTCAAAGAAGAATTAATGCTTTCACTCCTCCAGCACATTCCTCCCCAGAAGGCAGTGTATTAATGCTGAAGCCTCCAAGGCTTCTTTTCAGATAAGTGACTGCAGCTAAGGAGAGGTGATTACAGAAAAATCCCATCTCCCCCTTCTTTGGTCGATGTGGAAGCTCTTCCATCACTGAGGTAATTGTTCAACCTCAGCACCAGCAGAGTGGAGGAGAAGCCTATGAAATCTGAATACGGGGCCAAAATCATTGAGTCAAAATCCCAGTTCGGTTCTTCGGGGTGCTGTGGTCAGGGATGTGCAACAGGGCAGCGAGCTCTGCCTGCAGGGACTAGCTGATGTGGAAAAGGATAGGCAGGTGGCAGATACTGGGTGAGGAAGCTCAGCCACAGCCTGGTGGAGACAGAATCTCGTCCCCTGGGGACACACACAGCACATTTCTGAAACACTTCCTTTCTTCTGCCCATTTCTGTACTTTCTGTGCACGAAGAAACAGATTTAATTTGTCATCCCAGAGTCATCATGCATGAGGCAGATACAGTAAACTCCCCTGACTTCAGACTTTGTGCTCTAACCACAAGAACATCCATCTATGCTATGTAGGAATTAGCCAGACCATGAGAACAGCATGATACAATCTGTAAGAAATATTTCTAGTGATATAGAATTTTTGAAAACAGGCCGTGCAAGGATACTTTTATACAGAAATGTGATGTAATTTGGGCGTAGGCTCTGCAGAAAGACAAACACAATTAATTCTGGTGTTTTCCTGATTGCTTCCTTTTTTACTGCTGTCAGGAAGCCTGCGTGAAAACATGATTTTACACCAAACATATTTGCATCTCTCCCTTTAGCAGTTACAACAGTCTGTATGCAGCATAGCAATCTGGGAACTCTGGAGGGATTTGGTGGTTTCTGTCAAATTTCTATTTCCCATTTCTATTAGGAAGGATCAATTTAGCATTCCAATCAATGTGATAGTGTGATAGCATAAAACCTATAGTGGAAAAAAACACTGCAGGTAAGGTTTTATTTTTGGTTCAAGGAACAGTCGTAGCAAAAGAGACTGAAAAAGGAAGCTGATAGAAGATACAAAGATATTAATTTCAATGACTGAAAACTAAAAGTACAAACTTGCATGGTTTTTGTGAATTCATTATATACAAAGTGAGTGATTAAACAGAATAAAAGAAACAAGAAGTCGAAATCCTACTTTAAAAATGGATGTTCAATAAGGTGTTTGCTACGAGCTTTAAGAAGCCTTTATTATACAGCCTGCAAGTGAGGAATTCCTGTAACAAAGCAGTCAGGTTTCCTTTTAAAAGGGCACTTTCAATCACTGCATAGTCATGCATGAACTTGTATTTCTTTCTGACTTGATAAATGAGAATGTATTTTAGGTAAACCTTCCCATTGGACATTTGCTGACCTTTATTCTGACTAGAATGAAAGAATGACTGCTGCTGATAGGATGTACAGGGATGGCACAAAGTTGTGCCAGTGGATGTTCAGACTAGATATAATGATTTTTTTTTACACAAACGTGGTTAAACACTGGAGCAGGCTTCCTTGCGAAGTAGTTGATCTCCCACGCCTGTCAGTGTTCAAGAAGTCCTGGACAGCTCTCAGTAACGTGCTTCAACATTTGGTTAGCCATCAAGAGGTCAGGCACTTGGAGTAGAGGATCTCTGAAGGTCTCTTTCAACTTTCTGCCACACTGCTACACTAAAAATCCAATGTCAACTCTAACCTTTCCATTCAGGCGTAACATGAATAATATATGTAAAGTAAATCTCAATGTAGAGCAAATTAACCTTGAGCTTTTCCAGACTAACTTCGTCCTGTAGTTCTACTTAATTCTGTTCAAAAGAGCAACTAAGACACAGGAACCAGTCTGCTCCAAAAACCAGAGGGAGCCTGTCCTCACCAAGCAGGTAACATCAACTGCTTCTAAGGGCACGCCAGTATTATACCATTGTGCCACATCCCTGTCCTCAAACATTTTCTTAGGATAATTTGCAAAGGGAGGCCAACTGCAGAATATACTACAGCAGGTTAAGTTCAGAGCACGAGGTGCTCAACTGTACCATGGCTGTGTCCTATTGTGTACGTCATCCTTCCAGCACACCTCACTGAATCCTACTGAAAACTGCCACCACAGCCGTACTTGCTGCTAGCTTCCAAACCCATCTGGTAGCAGGTTTTAATCTTATCCCTACACGATATCATGTGAATTAGCCAAGTACTTTGCTAATTTTACCGTTCTTAAGTACTATTAATAAATCTATTAGCAGAGACCCTGATGTAGAATTACAAATAATGTGGCCTGCCAGTGACTTCCCATATCCCATCACAGGAGTACCTGAACTAACCAGTAAAACAGCTCAGTTACAACACTGGACCAGGTCAGTAAGAGATTTCCTGCAGCTGTTAGCTGGCACAGTTCCCACTAGGCAGTATTTTAACTCTTTTGGCACGCGCTTCTGAGGCAAGCAACAGCCAAAGCACTGCTTATCTTTCTGGCGAGTGGACCCCTTTGGAGAACTGCAGCTTCTGATATAGCCCGAGAAAATGAATCTAATTGTCTTTCAGCAAACTTCAAAGACAATCAGTCCACTTTTGCTGAGGATGAGATTTAGATATGGCATCTAAACAAGAAAGCCAGGTGCAGGTAATAGAGAAGGCCAACAGTTTTACCAGTGGCAAGACTAAGATTTAAAAGCTTCTGATTCCACTAGTAATCTTATTTTTAATGAACAAAAGAAAAAAAAGAGTAAATGTAGAAGTTGCAGAGAAGAGATGCTCGGTTCCAAAGGTTTAGATAAACTGCATCACACAGAATCAGATATTCATTTCAGTGCAATGCAATTAAAAGTACAGATGAACTCATGAAAGCCAGTACCAGATATTTTAGCCTCTAAAACATCCAGAAGGAATTAGTGAAACTCAGTTTAGAAATGATGGCTAATGCCTGAAGAATGGAAATGACCGCCCATTGTTCAAGCTGCTAAAAGAAGTATGGGACTTTCCATTTTGGGGACAAGCTGGAAGTTTTGTAGCCAAACACAGCTTATGCCCTTAGCTAAAAGTCAAACAGGATATACAGGGAGGTCAAACCAGATCCATTTATACCTTCTACCCTTAAGTCCCAAAGGAGAAGCAGCTTTCCTCCTGCTTCCCCAGTCCTTAAGGAAAACAAGTCTCTTAATCTATTTAGAGGCCCTTCTTGACATTCTTTGGCTGTAGTTTTTCTCAATCGACGTAATCTTTTCCCATCAAGCTCCATGCTAATCCCATTTTGCTCCACTTCTTCAACTAATAAAAGATTAGAGTGACATTTCAGAAAGGGCATCGTATTAAGCAGCTACTTTCCCATCTCAACAGATCACACAGTACAAAATGCAGCGAACAGGCCATTAATCTTATGTTAATGAGGTGTCAGCCTGAATGGAGACCTCCTCCTTGATCAATAAGAAGGGCGCAGCAATAATGAGGACACTGCCACTTGCCATCTCTGGGAGCTTCACCACAAGGCAGCAGATCTGTAAGGCGTTGCTGATGGTGGCAACAGCTCTTGTCACCACAACACTCTGCCCGTGACAACAGAGAGCAAGCATCCATGCTGGTCTGTCACCTCATGTGCTGCCCACACACAATAAGCTTTTCTATGTTCTAATTAGTGGTGTAAAACTGTTTAACAACTTTGGCTTTGCTCTAACATGAAATCAATTAGGATTAGCAGCCACACATAGGGAAATTTCTCATACCTGTCCAGCCAGTCAAAGTCACTAAGAAAACACTTTCTCCATTCCTACAGTGGACAAGCCATCGTTCTTTCTGATGACATTCCTGCATTAGGATTATCCAACATGCTATTATAAAGAATTGTCTTGTTTTCTTAAATATATCACTGCTCTTCTTAAAGAAAATTCTGCACAGCTACCATGCTTGGGTGGACTGAAGCTTTATCGAGGGCTGAGAAAACTCTTCAGTAGAAGTACAGGGCAAATCATGGTCAGTCTTGGTGCTATCCACTACTCACTTCAACAGAATGGTCTTCTCTAGAGAGAGGATCAGGCTAAGAAATCCACCTCTTCTGCATGCACACTGCAAAGGAACTGCAGTGAACCTAAATGGGCTCTGTGTGGACACAACCACTTGTTTACACAGAATAAACTGGAGCATCGCAGCTAAAAAACAGTCAGAAGACAGTTAACCTAGGGAGAAGTCTGTTGAAAAGTACACTGGAAGACATGAGTAGCAGGCTTCTGTTTCCCTTGGTGCGTGGGTTTTGCTTTTACATTTGTCTTTTTTTTTTTTTTCTCATGATTAAAAAATAGAAACTGTGGATTTGGTATCCCCAGAAGTCAAGTGTCTGAGGGGGAAATGCTCTATAATCTAGCTATAACTTGTGTTCTCTCATGGTTTGCACTGTTACTACTGATACAGTTAAGAGATCTTCTAAAAACATTTCCTTGTAAAGGAATTCAGCTCTTCTCCTATTTTGAAATGCTCTCATCCTGCCCTTGCATAGTTACTGTTCTGTCCCAGTACGGAAAGTTAATGCTCAATATCAGTGTCAGAGAAAGAGATTACATGCAACTATTTCAAGAAAAACATTCATCAGATACTAAATCCATACATTAAATGAGAAATCACAGCAATTTTCTGCATTTGCCATCGGACACGATATCATCAGCATTACCTACAAATGACCATTTGTAACCACGCAGCCTCCAACTAAGGCTTTATTCTGACTTTCATATCTATTTGTATTCATCAAAGAGATGTAGTGATGTAAAATAAAGGATTCTTCTTTCATGCTTACTTTTTAGAAAAATCCTGCCTTTCCATCTTTTTTCAGAAATAAACTGAAAAGCTTAGATTCTTACCTATATACTGTGGTAGGTGGAGAATTTAGTGTGTCATAGATGAGTCTCACATGTCCTTGGTACAACTCCAGAGCCAAAGGATCGTTGTCTCCTTTGTATAACAAGATGCCATTGTCCTTGTCTGTTGCTACCTGCATAACATTAATAACCAGGTAAGGTTTCTTGAGAAGGATTAAAATGGAAACAATAAACCTATATTAACAATTGCAACTAAATCATATATGCAATTCAAATGTGATTTAATAGAGCATATATATGAGGAACAATGAAAGCAAGAACCATGAAACACAGAAAGGTCTTGGTGACAGTGAGTGAGTTCATACACAAACATGTCGGATGGCTCCCTTGTCTCAAATGAGCAAGAGTTTTCCAGTGAAAGCTGCAATATTGTGAACCCTGCTGATGGACTGTAGCTGTATTTTTGGTGGTACACAAATGAATGCATTTCTCAGTAAAATGGTATTTTAGAAAATCACCTTCGATTGCAACGAATTTCAGCAAGATCACATACTTTCTATGAATATGAAGAAGGTCAACTCAAGTTATTAGCAAGTCCCGCTGCATTCAAATGGGAAATTTTGAGTCAGGAGAGAACAGAGCAGCAGCTGTCGCGCTTTGTGGATGTAGATACGTTATTTCTCAGAAACCAGCAAGAGATACTCTGCGTGACATACCTGGAGGGAAATGTTTGCCTGGGGGCGGATTTTGGCTGATGGCAACTCCACATAGGAATCCTTCCCAACAAAGTTCACCGTGATGAGCTTCTCACACTTCTGCCCAGCAAAGCCAGCAAGACAGCGGCAGACGGGCTCCTGGTGCGCGACGATGCACTGGGCCCCGTTCTGGCACTCATAGTTATCACATGGGCTGGTCTGGAGCAGAACCATCGGTGGAGGAGTTTCACAGAAAAGTCCACTGTAGAAAGTTAAGTGAAGAAAAAGCAGCCCCATTTATCCCAACTTTTTGTATGGAAGAAAGCATTTTCAGATGCTGACATTACAATACTACTGTGGTATAATGACTCCAAGATTCAGCTACCATGTGCCAGCTTTACTGTGTGAGAGCTGTACAACATCACGCTGTACAGAAACCCCCATGCTGGGTTTGTATGAGCCAATTCAAATACTGAAAACAATTCGTTCTGCACTTTGCACTGGTTATCTAGCTCTGCAAGGTACAGCAGTCTGTCTCAAATAGCTTCCATACCACACTGTGCTGTGCAGATGTTCCCACAAAAACAGTCATTTAAACCCAAACCTGAGCTCAGCCCACCTGCTCTCCCTGCTCTACAAAATGTGCAGCCAAAAATCCCTGTTTTAGGCTTTGTGACTTGAATCTATTGCTGGTGTTGTAAGTGGCACACAAAGGGAAATCCTCTATTTGTAGCTCTCGTACAGTCTCCTCACTTGCTTTACTGCATACCAGAGAGCACAAAATCAACAGATGGGCAATGGCTAAAAATTCTCAGAGGCACCGATACTGTGCTGTTCTCTGGGCAGTTTCCCTGCAATGGCTGTTTCTGACAGCGGTGGGATTATTAACTTTATTTTAGCTGAGTTTGTGGTTGGCTACATCGCAGACCAGAAAAATGAAAAGGAAAGGACCTCCCAGAGTCGGAGGCAGGAAAGCCAAGTGCCCAGTCTGAGAACTTGTGAACACAAGATGAATTGAGAGCTGCAGGAAAGTGCTATGGTTTGGTCTTAATGATACAAGAGGCTGTACCATTACGATACAAGCCAAACCCACATATAGTAGCTCCTGAGCTCCAAGGCTCCCAGGAGCAGCACTGGCTCAGTCCCCAGGCAGCGCACTTCACAGGTTATTTGCTTTCTACAATAGACTGGAATGACTCAACTGCAGTTAAATATTGACATCAGCCTAGGAGGGAAAAAGGGAAGAAATGTAAAAAGCTGCAGTCATCTTTCACAGTGATATCATGCGTCACACTGAACTGCAAAAAGCAATGGGGAACCTCTGCCTAGTACAACCACCGGGCTGCACAGCCTGCGGGCCCTGCACAAACCCTGCACTCGTGGGGCACCCCAACAGTTCTCCTTACAAGGCGCCTTCCAAACCCAACAAATCCATTTTGTATTGTTGAGAGAACATAAAATCTTCGCATTGAATCCTGTGACTGCTTGAAAATGTGCAGACAACAAAATGATGAAAAATCGCTGCCTGGGGAGCAGGGAGAGCGCGTCAGGCGGTGCTGGGGAGCGGCGCGGGGTGGCTGCGGGCTCCGGCTCTCCATGCTCCTTAGTACTGGGACAGGCAGCTTTCCAGGAGAGGATTGTGGCAGACACATTCCTGCAGTGAATAACCCCTCAGCTCAGACTTGGAGCACTGAAATCCCACTTGTCCCACTAGGAATTTCCTGCCATTCAAGGGAGCACTTTGTGGAATAATAGCACTCTTAGAAAAACAAAGCAGAAGGTGCCAAAAACCTCACTTCTCTCCAGTAAAGCAGGTGAGATGTGGAAGCTTGGTGAATTTCTAACAGAAACCTAAACCATAATCCCACAGTACATAGTACCAATAGTAGATGTGCAAGAACAGCAAATAAAACAGCAATCTTGCTCAGCCATAGGGACCTGCTGCTTCTGAAACAGAAAGAATTGGAGATGGCTGCTTTCCTTTTCATATCTTCTGATGTAAGTTTTGCAGAGTACCATGGCCCTATCCAAAGAACTGTTGTCATGGCATCCAACCCTCTCCTGGCCCCTATTCTCACAACCCATGCTGCCCTCTGGTCTGCCTCTAAGTAACTCTCTTTGTATCATACACAAGAAAGAGAAATGCACAATAAAATACAGATGGAATAAACTCTGAACTGCACCAAAACCAGTGCAGTTGCTCTGCTTATCCCCTGCCTGGATGATGCTTGGAGCTGTGAGTGGGCTCAGTCACAAACTGCTAATGCTTTCAGCAAAGAACTGGGGGGAAAAAACCAAACACAACACCAAACCACAGTCAGCAGTAAATATCCTCTATCAGGAAAGCATATTCTTGCATAGAGACAAGCCAATCTATTAATCTAGACAACTTATCTCAGAAGGGTAATTTGGCAGGCAAGACTGTTGGCAATCAATAAACCCCATTCTCTTTGCTCTGAGGAGTATTTGGAGAGGTATAGGGGTCAGTACAGAGTTCAGCATGCTGCAGGGAACATGGAAATGGGAACAGGAAAGGCAGTATGGTTTGGGAGAATAACTGCATATGAGAAATGGTCTCTTTGCTTCATCTGATACGATTCTCAAAGCAAATTTGTTCTTGGGAACATTACTTTCTGAACACACCTAAACTACAAACTAGCCGCAAACTAAGGGACATTCCCTTCCTGATGGTGTGCTGCTGCAGCTTGGCAGAGCCCCGCAGGCCTGCTCCTGGAAGGCAGCACTGTGCTGCAGGGTGTGACACGACCCACCAAGATGTGGCTTGGATCCCTCTTTCCAAGAAAATAAGAGAACATGAAAAAACAGCAACAACCTCAGGGGAAGACAGATAGACAGAAAGCAATTTCTGCCAATTTAAGCTAGTTACAACAGTGGTTGCCTACCAGCCTGGCAACCAGACCCAGCCAGAGCTGATGATCATAGTGCTCAGAGCATCAGTGCTCCATCCACATTGCCAGCCAGCCACGCAGGTGGGCTGAGTGGAGCACTTCCCTGCCTGAAGCCTGGTTTCATTAAGTGTGTGATCTCCCTCCCCAGCACAGAGCTTTGCAACGAGATGGCCAACATGTCAGAGGTCTGACAATGGGAACAAACAAGGGCTGACCCCACAGATGACTGCCACCACTGACCTGATGTCAAGTGTAATTTGTTCTACAGACTAGCTGAAAGGAGCCCTGCTAAGCCAGCCCATTAAGTTTGCTCTGCCTAACGCCAATCACTTTGTTTTGTCTGTGAGAGACAACTAGAAAGCAGAAGGAAAGACAGTGTTTATAACTCTGATTTCATGGAAGTTAAAAATAATAATAATGAAAAATACATGCAGCCAGCAACAGCCCCCACTAACAGAAAGCAAATGTTGCAAGAAGCCAGCATGTCTGTGCTTGGTGCTGCTCTGAAAGATTTCCCAGACTTCCCATATAGCTCTTCTGCAGCCTTTCCTTGCCATGAAACCCTTTCAGCGGGTGGCTCCACAAGTGTGGCTGTCCTGCTGCTGGGATCCAGACATTACATTTGCAACAAGTGAACAAGTGTCTGTCAAGGCCTTTTCTATTTTAAGTATTAAAAATAGTTTTATAAATTATTAATATGACTTATTTCTGTAGCAGAGGAATGTGGAGCGCAGTTTCGCTGGCATAGCTTGGCCAGCTCCCCCCTGCCTGGTACCATCTCTTTTATTTAAATAATCACAGTTGAGTTTCTTGCAGCAAACTGTCCCAGTGGGGAACTCAGGAGCATTTACACAATGGAGGAACAGTTCTCTATATCAAGCTCAGCAGCATTAACATGTGATCCCCTACCACTGCAACATTTATCAGGACAGCATTACTGTGAGGCCGATCGCTAGAGGGAAACTTTGATAAGTCAGCTTTTATCCAATGGGTTCACAAATTCTTGAATGTGTTTTCATCTATGGGAGGTAAACAAATTGTACAGGAAACAGAAAACTTCGCAGGAAGAAAATGTATTATATAATTGCAAAAGGTTGCTGAGTGATAGGGTATGGGGCACAGCTACAAATGAACAGTGAATAGCAAATGCCAAAATGGAAAAGCAGGTGTGTGCATGTTGGTTCTCCTGCTTTTGGGGCTGTAATTGGAGGTGTGTAACTGTGCATATGAGGCAGTCCACTGCTAAGGATTACCAGAGAGTGCCATTTGTTCAGCTGTATGAGGATGTTAAGTTTTTAACAATCTGCAAGTGGCTTTGATGTACAGCATAGCAACAACCATAAAATTGCTAGAGGTCTGTGCATTTATGGCAATAGCATAAGCTCCAGATAACTGGGAGGAGGTCACTCTGTAAGCTCACTGCTGGGAAATGACTCTTGAAGTTTAGCCAACCAACTTTATTCATCATAGCCACGAGTCTCCTAGTTCCCTTCTGCAGACCACCCTCTGGTGTCCTCTCCTCACCAACACTTGTGGTGTTGCAAAGTTATCTCCTTGCTGCACAGCACAGCACCTGAGGCACATTGTGAACAGCCAAATCTGTAACCCTGAGCCATCCGAAGTCTGAACTCTGTCAATCACCAGCTCTGCAATTGCAATCTTGAAAGGAAAAAAACATCAGAAACCCTTTCAGAACAGCAGGCCTTCAAAGCACAAAAGGCCAGAGTCATGGGAAGAATAATGAGCAGATCATATTTTGCTAGCAGAATTTTAAACATGAAATCAAACAAGAGCAGGAACTGTTCTGCATGGGAACTCTAGGGGCTTCAGCTTGTTCTCTGCCTAGACAGACAAATTCTGTTACTGCACAGTGTGACGCTTTCTTCATAAAACACCCTCGACTCCCCTGTGTCTTGCACAAGAAATTTAGAGAGATGCCATGGAGGGGTGTCACAAAAGGAAAGCAAACACGACACCTCAAGTCATTCCTGGCTCTGCAGTTGTAAGGCAGTGGGGTTATCTTTCTCGCACAAGTCTACCCTGGGCTATGAAGCACTGTCTAAGGGAGTAGAGGAATTTAGAAGCTTTGTGGAGAAAGATGCTGCCGCTTCTTGAAGTACTTCAGCAGAATGAAAACTCCTCATGTGAGAGAGTTGGGTTGCTCCAGATCCTGCCCCTGAAGTCCCTGCTGTGAGAACAGCCAACCCGAGCTGCCAGAAGAGCCACCTGGGATGCAGGAATGATCCAGACCAGACTCCCACCTATCCCTACTGTTCAGCTCAGCTGTGTCCTGACTTAACACACCTCTATAAACATTGTGATACTGTCTTACCTCCCCAAAATCCAAACACCTCTTGTTCATCACTGCCTAGAACTGACATGCCAGGGCACCTGCAGCAGAGGTCTCCCAGTCACTGCTGTCTGAGGACAGGAGTGAGCTACCCTTGACTCCTGATACAGTTTAGCAATCACATTTCTCAGCTCTCTTAACAATTAGAAACACTGAACATTTACAATTCCACTGTGGGATAGCCTTTTGTTATCCTCGCCAGTCACCAACTTGCAGGATCCCCAAGGCCATCAAAGCAGATGAAACGTACTGAAAAAGATATGAACTTGAAATTAAGAGGATTTCTGGTATCCTATAAATAATAAGTCTGATTCTATGTAACCATGGGTTGACAGCATGTTACATATCAGTACCTATTCAGAAAAGTCTGTCTATTTTGCAATAAAAATGTTAGTTAATAAGTGAAAAAACACCCAGAGAGGATGAAAGCAAGAAGAACGAGGACAGTTGCAGATACAAGGCAGTGTAAAGGATTTATAAGTGTTCACGTAATTTCGACTTTGTCAAGACTGATCTTTTCAGGTATTCCTCTTTGTCTCATGTGTGTATTTCAAACACAGGAAAAGTTTAGCTGGAAGGAAAGCAGTATCCAGCCTCAGGCAATGATTAGTGAATCCATTTGGAGCAGCACACTTATCTTTGACAGACAGTGAGATTTCCAGGAGTCAGATTTATTGGCAGCTGTCAGAGACTGGAAATTTACAGCCCAAATCGTACTGAGCCTGTCCTCCAGCAGGCACAGAGATACTGGCACAACATCTTCAGAATCTTATTTTCTCCCAGCCTGGTCTGAGGGTTCATATATATAATTTTATTATCCTTTGCTCTCTTTCACATGTGCAAAACTTATCTCCATATCATTTATGTGATTGCATTACCTACTGCTTTACCAGGAAAGGCTGGGGCAGGCAGGCAGGCAAATTGACACAGCACTGCACAAAAGGCAAACTGCTGTTTGCAAAGCAAATGCTGCCTATTTAGTTAACTCCTTAAGATCTATTTCAGCTACAAGACAGGAAGCACCGGGCTATCTATTCACATAGGAATGGTACATCAATACCAAATGTAGAGGCTGATTAGCTCTGAGGATGAAGGCAATTAAAAAAAGCGCCTCAATACTATGTACAGAAGACAGATAGTGTGGAGGAGGAGGTGCCTCTCACGTACCTGAAGCCCTGAGGACAGACGCAGGTGTAGCCATTGACTGCATCTACGCAGACAGCTCCATGGCGACACTTATGGCCCACACAGTCATCATCATCTATTTCACAGTGTTTGCCACTGTAACCAGGCAAGCACTCGCATCTGCAATACAAGAAGATTGCTGTTAATAGCTTGTTTCAACATTCACAACAGCAGCACACACAGGCAACAGAGCACCAATCTGATTTGAGACAGAAAGGTGTTAGCTATTATTCCTGGAAGCATCCAGCACAATTCCTGCCATCAGAAACGCTCAGGTGCCTCCCATCTGTCTGCATTTGAGGTTCTGCAATCTGCTTATGTTCCAGCCAAGCAAAGCAATACCATACTACTGTTTTTTTCTCAGCCAAGTCTGTGGAGAAGGGTGATGGGACAGTGGTCTCCCTGTGGTGTTAAAGACGACAACAATTCCCCTAACCTTACAGACTCTATATTCTGCAAGGGCAGTTGCTCGGATGTGTCTGACGATGTGAGACTGCAAAACAATTCTGCCAATTTCCACGCTGCTGTTTGAGATTGGCTCTGTGCAACTACATAGAGTACAGTAAGCTTCCATCTCCCAAATGGAAGCAATCTGCAAGCAAACCATAAAACTCAGCAAGTGCATAGAAAAAGACCATCAGTTGTGAGCTCTCCACCTGTCCATCATCCATCTGCATGGATGTAAATGTTGCTTCAGCTGGTGAAAGTTACCTCTGAAGTGTGCTCTTTACAATGGGGACGCTCAGAGCAGGCACACACCTGCCCCTTGTGGGGCAATGCCATTCTCAAAAGCATTACCTTTTAGATCAGGTTTGTTATATGAAGGTCATGTCACTATTTCCGTTATAAGCCTTGCAGATATTTACAACTTGACAATAGAAATACATCCCAAAGTCTCTGAGTTGGAACAGACTTTTTGGGATAGCTGAACAGCCTCTTTTTGAGTCTATGGTGTAGATAGTGTTTAGTCATGAACACGTTTTAGTTCACAAAGCACATTTCACTGCCCCCAGCTGGATTCTGTTGCACATCTGGAAAACAAAAGGCATATCACTTAAACCAAAACAAGGGAAGAGCTGCACTTCAGCAATAAAAAAGAGGTCTGTGCTCTTGCCAGAACCCCTTGTTTAGATCTGTGAGCTTGTCACTGTGAGCTGGAAGAGCTCACATAAATCATGAAGACAAGGGAGGTGGTATCAGCAGAGATACCACTGTGCCAGTGATCTATTCTGCTGCCCTTCTGCACCTCCTGCCTGCTGGCAGCCTGGCAGGGTGGGTACAGGTGGAAGCTCCTTGTGGGAAACCTCTCCAGAGGAACTGGGCACCTGGGAGCTGTCAAAGAAAAAGATACTTCCCCTTTCCTGGCAACAGTCACTGTGTGGAAGCTGGTTTTGAGTGGTGTGTTCTGGCTGCCAGCCACTCCCCAGCTCATCCAGGCAAGGCAGTGAGTTATCTGTGTGTGGGGCAATGATTGATGAACAGCTGCCACAGCTCCAGCACTGAGAAGAATGTGACCCCCAGCCTCCATTTTGTTCATAATGACTGGCTAAAAAATGCCAAAGAAGGCAGAGCCTGTCAACCTGTGGGCTGTAGAGGGGTAAAGCTATGTAGATGCACAGGCTTTCCTTTTCCATTCTTCCTCTGGGAAAGGCCCCCATCATGACCCTCTGCAGACACAGGATGGTTGATGTTCCAGCTCTGTCTGAATCGCCTTTTTGCACCTTGGTGGCTCAGGGAATACTGTGATTAACATAAAGGAGATGACAGTACAGAGGAAAAAGTAAAAAGTGTGATTTCTCCAAACTAAAAGAAGTGTGCAGCACTTTTTGGCAATTTCAGTCACACCTGCAAGCAAACAATGTCAATCAAAAGACTTTGGGTGGAAGGGGGTGAATTGGCAGCATTTAATCCTGTTGCTTTTTATTGATCCCTGCAGTCCTAATATAAAGTGATGTAATAATGAATGATGTGCAGTGCCTTATTCAGGGCTGCCATGCATCAATTTTATGATGTGTATTGGCTATCTCAGTAATGACAGAACCACCACTTTTCTCTGCAGGGCTGCATTAAATCAGCATTTTAAGCTGTCAGGTAATAATTCCAAGCTTTAGAAAAATAAAGTATATTTATACCATGCTCCAACATCACTATAGGGAACGCAAAAACACGCTCCTTTCTTGAAGTTATTTTTTTGAAGTCTTTTCATTGTGTTAAATGTTTTGTGGTTGGTTTTTTTTTTTTTTTTCATCTGGCATACAGAAAGCTCCTCCTCCTCTCTGGTAACAGCACAGTAAATATGTGATGGTTGGAAGTGAGGAAATCCACCTACAATCTTAGCTTAAAAAGCAAAGAGTTTTGTGCAGCTGAACACACTGGAATAGTCTAGTTCGCATCCAAACCTGGCTTTCCCTTTAGAAACATGAAATCTCTTTTGGGTCCATCATCTCTGAGCTCTTAGGGTGCTATCTGGGCTGATGCTACCAAAAATGCATGCATGGCATCTGGCAGAGAGAAGCAGCCATGGAGCACCTCACCCAGCATCCTTCTAGGAACTCAAAGTCTTGTCCTCAGAGAATGATGGCAACTTGGTGCCACCCCTCTCCCACACAGCACTAGCAAGTGTCTGTGTATCAGTAAAAGTACGATGCAGTAAAGATGAAGGCAAATAAATGGTCATGCTGAAGTCCTGCTAAGAGGGCAATCTACATGATTAGACCATTCATCTTATTTCTCAGCGACCATCCGACATCAGAACAACTGAAAACCTGTTTTCTGCTACAGCCTTGCAGTGATGGCAACATTCCCAGTATCCGAGAGACTAAAAACATGTCTTGTGGTGTTCAAAATGTTGGCCTATCCAGGGGGATTTGCATCTGTATGCACTCAATGTCTATTGTATTAAAGTGGTGATTCATAGCTTCTATTGCAAGGCCACAATGGAATTTTCCTCCCCATATGAATATATAACTTGGCTTCCTATTTTTTCTCACTTTATCATCTTTTCCTCCCTCTGTAGACTTGCAGGCTGACTAGAGCTGAACAGAAGACAGACAGGCAGCCTGGAGTCTCCGCTGCCGTGACATCCTTCATTGGTGTGTGCCACTGCATGCCCAGGGCACAGACTGCCCACTGGATGTTCAGGGACAAGCTGAACCCACCATTAACCTTCCTGCCCTGCCAGCAGAGCAGAAGACTGACGCATGAGCCTGATTCATTCTGCATGCACTTTCACACTGCCCCATTACACACTAACTATATAGCACATCATGGGTCAGGGGATCAAACCGCTCAAGGAATCTGTGTCAGCACAGCAACAAAGCTTGTTGTTCTGAATGAGACCCAACAGCAGCCACACATTGCTGCAACAGCTGCTGAATGGTTTGGTGCAATTAAGGCATGCAAAAAAAAAGCAGCACTGGGATAAATCTGCTTGCAAGGCTGGAAGGGCTCCCTTGCTTTTCAAGTCTGGCTTGTGAGAAAGCAAAATGGGGCCAAACAAGCAAAGAAATTCTGTTTAGCATTCCCTGAACAGTAGGAAGAATAACTCAACAATAGTGGGAAGAAAAACACAACAAACAGTAGTAGAAAATACTTATGAGCATGATTATTTAGGCTTCTCCCAAAAGTTAAGGGCCCTGCTGTGAAGGACACTTCTTTAGCGAGCAAGCAAGCAAAAGTATCTTATTTCCTCAAAGCATTTGAGTGGCAAGTACAAAAATACTTCCAATAAGGGTAAACCATTCAAGACCACAATTATTTCCATCCTTACATATATCCAGTGATAGAAGGAAATCTGAGTTAAAAGCCTTTACCCTTAGCATGCTTTAGCTACTCTGCATTAGTTAGGTATGGAAGAAAAAATGCTATGGACTATCTGTGTATCAGCACACACCAACTCTTCCAGTCTCTGTGTATCATTTCAGGAGCTGTCCTAATCATTTGACAGTTCCATCTTCCTTGAGAGTTGGAACCATTTCTATCTGGATACTTTTCATCTGAAAGCAAGGCTTGAGCTGTACAGACTGACTGTCTAGCACAGATTCAGCTACCCTTCAGACAGTCAGCACCACTGAATTTTTTTTTTTTCACTTTCTTTTCCCTATTCTGAAATGCTCTGTGTCTGTCTTAGCGTCCATTATTCTGACACGCTGCTTCACAGGGCTTAGTCTGACCAAAGCTGCAGGTTACCAGGAAGCCCAAAGAGCTACTACTGCCCCTCCCCAGACATATAGGGTGTGCTAGGTGAAGGCGTCCCTTGCCAAAACTCCAGCCTTCCCTCCCAGAGGGAAATGGAGAGTCTCTAGGACTGCACTGTGGCTGTGAAAACAGCCTTAGAGGAAAGTGTAGAACACAGCTCACAGCTGCACTAGGACCTCTTGAATTTGTTCTCCTTTCTTACTGCTTTGATTCAAAAATCTTTCCTCCACAAGCTTTCCATACAGAGACAGACAACTGAAAAGTCTAGCTATTTGCTAAATTGTTCTGAAATTCTCTCTTCAGAGAAGTGATGAATGCTGCTACCATGTACTTCTCAAAACAGCCCAAACCAGGAATTGCCAGGTGTTTCACCGTCATTTAAAACGGTGAAGCAGTCAGTATCATTCCCAATACTCAAAGCCAACAGATCTATCCAGTGCGTGCTGACCAACGTGTACACATGCTCACCTGGATCCTTTGTCGAGTGGAACACATTTGGACTCATGTTGGCATGGATTTAGCTCAGGAATGCAGTGGTTAATCACCTCATCACACAGTTCACCTACGGCGAAAGAAAAGCAATAAAGCTGTAACACGATTTGGACAATCCTGAAGAGCTTCAATTTTGATGTTCAGTGATGGCAGATCTCCCTAAATGGAGACAGCTCAGTAGTTCAGCAGGGAGTGACAACACTGCATATGAGATCCTGTGAGACTTCATTAAACTGGGTTCTTTTGACCTACAATGACTGTACTGATTATATCATACAAATCTGAAAGATTGGTATAAAAAGCACTGACATGAAAACCCCACTTGGAGACAGGCTAATGATTGAATGGTCAGTTCTTGACCTCTTGCATCAAAGGAAGAAAGTGACACAAGAACGAAGTTACTCATTAGACTGTGACATTTTCACACCAAAGCATACAAGCCACAGTCACTACTCTGCCAAAGAGGCTGATGAGACATCATTCTGGAAAAGAAAGACAACTCACAAACCCTCCCCCAAACCTCTGTGACTCTCAATAATAGGAACCAGCTTTACGACTGCACGTAATTACAAAACATTCACTATTTATAAGAAAAGCACTAGCTCTATTGTGCTCACAGGAGATGATGTCTTTTTAGAAAAAAAAAAAAACACATGTAAGCTCAGCTCAGCTGTTTCTAAGTATTGTGTGTTACACGCCAGGCACCTCCCTGGATTTGTTTAAATTTTAATAATTAATAGAATGCTCAAAAAACAGATAGTTTATTTAAACACCCCTTCTCTCAGTCCTAGATTATTAGGTCACACTTCAGTACCCCAGGATTTGAGATCCAGCCAAAGAAATGTTTGGCTTCCCAAGAAACCAACAGAAACATGCCCGTCATCTCCCAGAGCTTTTCAGGAGAAGCAAAGGTCAGGTACTCTCAACACGAAAACCCTTAAAACTATAGTCCCAAAGTCCCCCGTGCAGCTATATCAGAAGACCACATCTGTGGGGTTTCAAGGTTATGCATATTTTGCGTGCCTGTACATGATACATGTCATTGTATGAGCAATGGGTCATGTGGATAGTGTGGGAAAAAAGATACCATGTGTGGCACTGGTAAGCTGGCAACGTTTCAGCAGTACTGTCATGAAGCTGCAGGTCTATCTGTCTTAGAATAATCTCAATTTTCAATAATGATTGCATTTCTAAATGTAGTGGCTACAGAAAAATACATGAAAGTACAACCCAAGAGAACCACGTATATAAAAATTCAGATGGAAAATGCAAATCAGAACGACCTTTTATCAATCTTGTGATCTGGCAGGGATAACTGGGAGTACAATTTTGAGAAGGACTCTGGTAGTGGCAGATATGAGTTAAGCTGTTAACACCCTCAGCTCCCCCCCTTCAAGCTATTTCTCCCACACATCCAGCCTCCATACACCGCAACACTACAACACTGGTACACAAGACTTCATTTGGCTCTTCATATGAGAATGGAAGAACAATGAAATTTGCAAAGATGTCTCAAAAACTTTAATTTCAAACAAGGAACATGTATTTGCTTTCAAGAGCTGTCAAGCAAAAATGAACAAAGGGAGCAGGAACGCAAGTCCTGAAGGCAGAAGGGGCGACTACCAATGTAACCACTGCATTCATGTGCCATATGTACCCTCATGACTTTTAGTGGGTTGGGTTGGGCAACACTGGAGAAGTATAACATGGCAATCCTCAGTAGGCAGAGTTTGTTGTTTGTACAGACTTTCCATTCCATTTGGAGCCAGGGAATCCCAAGAAACCACTGCTTATTAAATGCTATCAAGTCTTTTAACAGCCGTGGACAAAACTTGAGCAAATGTCATCAATGCATTCAGCTCAGGGAAGGGACGTGCCAATGAGATCGAATACTGTGAGTCCATGGGAACCAGGGAAACAGTTCATTCCCTGGACTTGAGGTTTGCCACTGTACTTTGTTACTCCTCAAAAGCAAGTAGGGATGTTCAGTTCTTACCGATAGGAGCGTTGCCTCCACTCAGGACAGTCATTAACACATTTTTGAGGCAGGAGGACTGGAGATAGGTCTGTTTACTTAGCAATCCCAAAACTCACAGCCCACAAGCTCTCCCAAATATTAAGAGCCAAAGTGACTGCCTCTGCCTTTGGGCAGACATGAACATGGTCAGAACTTGCTGCAATGTCTGGAGAACTGCCAGTTTGTCTTCTTAGTATATCTCACGTCCCTTAGCAGTGCACTGCAAATCTTATGCGAAAATAAACATGAATAAAGTGTAACTGGCTGGTGACATTAAAAGAATGCAATGATCTAAAGCAGCAAATATTTTCTGAAGGCCATTTATTAACTGAACACAGTGTGGACAGATGCCTTCAACCATCCTTTTGCTGAAAATCTTCAGTACAGACTTTTCACATTTCTATTTCTCTCTTTGCTTTGAAGAAGAGGAAATGGGCTTTTAAAAAAAAACTAAGAACTGTTTCATAAACTCTCAAAGGAAATAATAATTCTTCTTAAAGTATTCTTCTCAACAGTCTTGACAAGTGCTTAGAGATCCAGTAAAAATCTCCCCAAATGTCAAATATTATGACTCACTGTGTCATTCTGAAGGCTCCACTATCACAATTTAGGAGACTTCCAGGCTTGGTACCAAACACCGCATCCAAAAAATTTATCAGTGTTCATGCAAAACTTGGAAAGTTTAAGGACTCTTCCTGTTATTTTTCCCATCTATCACTCATTAAGGAGCTCACTTGGGAATGCCTTGCAACTAGAGCAGCATCATCTCAGGAAGAGAATTCTACATACATTATTTCAGACTCCAACAAAGTTCAGTAGATGTTGCAAAAAAAATGCCAAGGAAATAAAGCTCTTTCTGAAAGCAAAATCCAAGGCACCAGCTACACAAAAACGTTCTTCTATTTCACTCGCTCAGAAAATAACTGGGCCAAAAAATCTGCCATCAGTCCTGAGAGTGCAATATTCACTGGCCACTTCAGTGCCAGCATCAGAGGGAAAATCTGATCCACTCCCTTTGTTGGAGTGACACAGGACTGTTTTTCTGTGAAAAAATTAAAGGCGTAGTCAAGTTTCTCTCCGAATAGCTATGTGAGTCTGAAAGTGAACTGGACAATAATCATAGGCAAAATTCTAGCAGCATTAATTCTATTTGTGGAAGGCATTTGACAATGCTAAAACATCAGGAACTTCAGTATAATCCTTTCCTAAATGTGGTAAATCTTTCCATCCTCCTCTGTTCTCTGTATCCTCAAATCAGACCTCCAATCTGAACGGATGAAGGAAGTAGTGTGATCTGCCACAAACATGCAACTTCCAGATTAGAACCAACTAGTACTGACAGGTGGATCTCCTATTGCTGTCACTCCGGGCTTTAAAAGAATGAAAAAAAAAAAATCCCCTCGTATAATAGGAAAGGTACTTTGCCCCTTTGAAACTACTTCCCATGTATCCTTCACCAGCACTGGTCACTGCTTTTTAAAAAGCCACAACAAAACATTTATTATCTCATGCAGCATGTCCCTGTTCTTATTTTTTCAGCGAAATCCTGCATTTCACGGGGCTTTCCATATTCACTTTTCACAGGGCTTACTGCTTATGAAGAACTGCCAAGAAACATGCTTAGGCTTTTCTGCAGCCTTCCACATGTCTCAGAACGAAGCCAAGGCAACAACAGAGCAATAAAGAAAACTTTAACACACAGTTTAATAATCATCTTTCTTTTTTGTTTTCTTCCATTCTGAGATGTCAAGAGAGTTATTCATTTCATGCCACATCAGACTTTTAAAACTAGGATCCAAGTTGCACTACTCTCCTTAATGACTAAAAGAGAGATTTGGATGGTAGTAGTATTTAAGCAAAACTACAGTTCTGAAAAGAGCATCTAATCCACCAATTTGCAACTGATGAGTTCTATGATTTTCTTTTGTTTCCCACATCAGCTGGATTATCCTTTGTCCTGTCATTCTTGATACTCAAGAAATAACTGATAAAGCAACATAGAAAATATTCTCACTGTCCTTTGAGAAAACCTTATGGTGGGCCTAGAGGACTAAAAGCAAAAATACTGTTGAGAATTTCACAATATTTCTCGAGAAAAGGAAAGAACTTGCAGTGAAGGAATGATGGAGAAAACCTGGCCTTTATCCACAAAGCAAACTTTTCCAGCTTGCACAGAGAGATGATATGTATTTGAGTGGTTAAATAGTATGTTGCAATTTTCTGAACTTTGCCAGGTGAATCGAAATAGAACTCTTCCCTTTACTGGTAATAAAAAACACTGAACTGTTATTCTCATAAGAGATTACTCATTTGATATCTAATAACTTATATCGGAAGAAATGTTTTTTGCATTTTTCTATTCCCCTTCTCTCTTTTTAGTTATTAAAAAGAAGTCAGTGCCAAGTGGAAATTTCAGGAGAACAGAGAACCTAAAAATGGTTGGGTGGACCAGACACAGGATGTCCCTCCAATAAACTGTAGAGACACTGCCAAGAAAACAACAAGTCAGGAATGTTGTTGATATTTGATGAAAAAGATTTGAGGCTCATCTTAGAAAATAAAAATTGGACTTTTTACTTCCAAACTGTTTAAACTTGCAATGAGGAAAAGAGAAAGGCTGTCAAAATCCAGCAGTAGCAAATGCATTCAGCTGCCATGTTAAACACCAATACTGTGTTAAACACAAAATAAATTACCTGGAATCCATTATAACAGAATTCTCTGCATGGATAATGAATGGAGCTTGCTCTGGCTTGATGAACGCTGCCCAAAATACTTAGCTGGCAAAAAACTGACAGCGAATTTATGCTTTTATTCTGTACTAATGCTTTGAAAACTCACTTCCGAGTGTTCACATATGAAGTTTTGGCCTATTAAACAGTAGCTACAAGTTAGCCTCAACATTCAATGTCCCAAGAAAATGGCTTGCTGTTCAGAAATGAGGAGCAATTGCCTCTCAAGATAAAACAAGGTGATAACTGATTAAATAGGAAGGTCTGGCTAGAGAACTAACAATACTTTCTCCAGTTAATCAAGTCCTCCTCCAACTAATCAGTGCTAAGTTACAGAGATGCTGAAGCCACACTTTTTTTTTCCTGAAAGTTTCTAATCCAAACTCTAAAGCCTTACAAAAAGATGAAAATGATGAAAGAAGATGATGAAGAAAATGATTCTTCAGAATAGATTTTTAAATGCAGAGATCTTTGAAAAATACTTTACATGCAGAAAGATCTCCTTATTTTCTACTGGCAATGCTAACACGGCCACCTTCTCAGCATCAGAGTGTTGAACGCCCCGACTACCTGCCAGCTGCAGTAACTGCACAGTATGCACCAGCTGCAGGAAAGCAGGCCAGCTGTGGGCTCATAGTTAACTTCTAATCCTCTTATGTATTTCTTCACAAATTGGATTTCATGAATCATGACTCCCATTTGTGGGTAATCACTGCATCAATCCCTTAAGACAGCAGTAGCTAAGTATACGGATAACTGAATATATGGGAAGCTGAAATTACATTTTCTTAAGAGATATACGAAGGTCCTGATGAACAAAGAAATCCTCCAGTGTATCTACATCCTAAAATATGAAATATGACATTTTACAAAAGGGAATCTGACCAGCAGAAATCCTGGAGCTGAGAGCTCCAGTGTGACAAGAGAGCAACTGTGAAGGCTGCAGCACTGCTCTGTACTCTTCAGTCATAGTACAAGAGGGTTCAGTCTGATAACAGTGACATGGTTCTCTTTTAAGAAGGCAACACTCGAAGTAGGTAGGTGTATGCTTTTGAACAAAGCTAGGAAACAAAGAGTAGCTGAGGCTGAAAGGGACCTCTAGATTCATCTGGTCCAACCCCTTGCTCACATGGGGCCACCTACTCAGGACAACGTCCAGATGGCTTTTGAATACCTCTAAGGAGGGAGAACTTCCAGATCTTGCAGGTCTTCTCCTTTATGGTTATACATGTGGGAAATGTAGGCGCTCTTTCATTTTTTTGCACAGAAAGCAAACACACTTTACAGCTGCCAAGTAACTACAGCTGAGAAACTTCCATGTAAGGCAGAATTCCTTCAAGACTGAAAAAAATGCACCAAACTTTGACCATAATTTTGTTTGTCTCAAGGAAATATGGCTAAAGTTCCAAAATTTTAAGAGACCAATTGTTAGATGCTTGTTCAAGTATTTATCAGACAGTCCAGGTCCCCGCAGAACCACAAGGCTGAACCATGCTATCTAAACACTTCCTGCTCCTATGTCCAAAGCACACTTAAAAACACGCAAGGGGCAAAACCAACCTACAGCAAAAGGTTTCACTTTAGCACAGTTCAGCTTCCACTGATGCCCATCTCAAGGATTGTTTCCAATCAGCCTCACAATGCTAAGCTAAGGGGAACAAGCTGGAGAGCTCCAGCAATGAGTGTCAGCCACAAGTCACCCACAGAACTTCTTTCTTTCAGAGTCATTTGGCTTGACTAAGTGCTTGGCTTTGGCTGTGCAACATGACCACAATCAGATACGCCAGAAAAAGAGACCATAATCACTAACAGCAAATAGTGTTCTGTCTAAAAGTAGCATAACTGCAAAAATCTCAGATACCATCTACCACAGCACACCGCAAGGTCCCCTAAGGTAAAATACATCTTAGTCTTGTCTCCCAAACACATAAATCCAGAAATTGTTTTAGCTTTGCTTTTGAGTTGTTTTTTTTTTTTTTTTTTTTTTTTTTTTTTTCCCCTGTGATGCAAACTACTTGCATTTTTTTCCCAGGGAAACAAACTATTTTAAAACTTGCTTTTTTCATCCCCTCCATGGGATGCTGTGGATTTCAGGAAAAAAAAAAACCAACCCATTCTCAGTATTAGAAGCCACTGATTTTTTATTTTTTGTTAGATTTCAGAACAAAGAGGTGAAGCCATTAGCTGAGGCTTTTTAGGATTCTTAGCAAAAATGGATATATTTACTGATTTATTTATTGTATGAGACCTACGTATTTCTGCCTCAGACAGACAGGAGGAAGCAGAAGTCACAGCAGTCACAAATAAGACTAAGTGAAACAGCAAGTAAAGCATAAACTAACTCAAAGTACACAATATGTTTGGTATAGACAGTCCTTCACATAGGTTGGAATACTTCTTCAAGTGAGAGCGTGGACAATAATGAGAGTGAAGAAAGGATCTCTTTTTGGAGGTATAAAGCTATATATTTGATCTACAGCTACAAACAAATCAGTGAAGTCTCTCAAGGTTGTCTGGGATGAAAAAGAAAAGAAAATGGGAACGGAAGGGAAAAAATGGTATCAATTTTGTCTACATTGCTAAAACAAAAAGCTAGGGAGATCGTGTCGATATCAGCTAGAGATAGGGCATGGTAAAGCTACAGATTCAGGCAAAGATAAGGAAGTTAAGAGATTGAGAGAATGATGAAGATTTAAGAGAGCAGTAGGATGATGGAATTGGACAAATATTAGAAAAAGTCAAAAAAGAAAAGATTGGGGTTACTAATTCATAGCTTCCTCTTCTAGCGTTCATATATATTTTCATTTTTGGAGAGGAAAGACTACAAAACTGTAAGTCCATCAAATGGTCAGACCAGGTTGTAAAACAGCTGATAAAGTGCTCAAGCTTTAGAGCTGGCTAGACTAGGGCTATGATTATCCCGGAGGAAGTACATGTTTTTAATTTAGCTTCAGAAATAAAGTAAGAAGTTGGGCAAAGAAAAAACAACCTATCAAATGGCAGGCAAAGGCAGTCAGTGCTCTGCCACGCAGTGAGAGTGTTGGTTCAGTTATATAAATGCACACAACAAGCACGGAAAATGCTGAAGAACAGTGAGGGAAACTTGTAGTTCAAGTAAAGGTTTGATTAAGGAGAATCAAGTCTCCTTTTCTGCCATAGAATCTTTCTTTGCATGGCAATCAGCTATCTGCCTACTCTCCCCTCTCTATTTTGTTCTCTTTAACTTACACTTTCCTATTTCATTCAATCCATTTGTATTTGCATGTTGTATTAGTGATTAGATGGAAAGGAACTAGGAAGAAGGTTACTGCACTCAAAAAAAAAAAAAAAAAAAAAGAAAGTGAAATGGGGCTGGAGTGTGGGAAATTCCTTCCTTCAGCACTCACTTACCAAATCGGTTGGTTTTTTTTTTATCTTCAACCTACTTTGCGTGGGGAAAAAATTGACAAAGAATTTCAAAGGAAAACACTGCAAAAAACTATTAACTGAAGAAAAATTTCTGGCTTTCATTATTAAAACCAATGAAAGAAAAATGTGTGCATCAGTATTTGGGATATTTTTTCCTAAAAAGGCTGTAACAAGTCAAACTTGAAAGACAGAAGATAAAGCACAAAAATACTAAGGTATGGAAAAAACCAAACCGTGGATACTGTCAATCTGTCAATAGCCAACATCTCCAACACATGAATTTTTAATTTGTTTTTCATGTAGGAACATAAGATTTACTATTATGATTTACACATTAATCAAATAAATCAGGGGAGATTGCAAATAGTTCTTAAAGAGCAACACGTGCTCTTGGATCTTCTTCCTCCAGGTACTCACACCATTCTTTATGTTACAAAATGCATTTATTCTTCCAGTATTTACTGTAGTATGATTACAGTCTTAGAAGCATTATAGCACCCAAGAGTGATGAGGGATTAAGATGTTGCCTCTCTGTACAGTCAAGAAGAATCTGAAATAGCTGAGCATCTATAGCAACCAGCCTGAAGGCTACTGAAAACATCACAGACTATCACAACAGAAACACCTTTTCTGAACTCCAGTATCATTTAGACTATTCTTAACTTAATTTGTATTAAGCTATTGCATCTGGTGAGAAATCCATGTTGTACCTAGAATCAACATTTCTTGGATAAAACCGTATGGTCTGGATTTGTTCAGCCACCAAATCCAGCCATTCAACCTTTTGTAGCAATTTCTGTTTTCAACATAGGCATTTGTAAAGTATGAAAAATCTCGCTCTGCCTGCTCTCTTAAGACAAATACGACTTTTCTTGAGGATTTGAAGACCTATTCTTAACCTCCCAATGGTTTTTAAGCATCATTTCTAATCCTCCTTCTCATCTCTCAGCTTGTCCCTAGCGAATAGTTGGTCACAACAAAAAGAGATACTTGCCTGTGTTTTCCTGTCCTACTGGTTTCACCCTACCTATGGGTATCACTGCCCCTGTTGGCAAAGCATGGCACTGTGAATCCATTATACCCCAAACTACTTTGCACAAAAGCTACTTTTGCCTTTGAAAGTATCCTCCATCTTTCTTTCTTTGTTCACATACATACAGATAAAATCCATACGCTTGGCAGCTCTGAAACACATACAGTTTGCTAACTGAATGGTTAGCAGAGTCAGCACCCAAGAGGGATGCAGAGAGCTGAATGCAGAGTTATGAGAGCAGCAATAAGTATTCCTGACTCCCCCAGTGAAACCACACTCGATCTTGAAATGTTAGCACTCACCATTCTCAGTATATTCAAACACAATATTAAAGTTGTCAGCACCTATTTATTTATTATTATAATTTTCACTTTAAAGATACTACCTTACTATCTTCAGGTTTTGTATCACTACACCATGGTTTATTTGAGGAGAATATTCACAGAGATGCCTCGGATCTCATAGGAGACTCCAGTCAAACTCTATGCTTATGGATCCTTCTCTTTACAGGTCATGCACACCCTCCCTTTTAAAGTGCTTCTTCATGACTTGCCTGTTTACTTCCACGAAGTTTCCATAGCTGCTGTTCATTCAATCAAGCAACTTCAAATGATGTTCAATTTCTTTTGTTTGGATTCAACTCTTACGGAACCCTCAAAATCATGGCTCAAATTCACTTGGCATGTATGTAACATTTGTTTGGCTGACAATTTGAGTTCTTGCAGCTACTTTATGCCTTTCTGCTCAGACAGGGCCAAGCATATCTCAGAAGGATATTTCAGCCCAGCCAGCTGCACTGCAGTGAGTCCTTCCAGGTGACTGGTCAGGTTGGATGGAATATCCATCTCCAAAAAGGAGGTGAAGCAGGTTAAGGCAATTCTTAATTGGCAATTCACAGTTCACTAAACTTTTCCTTTTTAAAAGAAACATGTAAACTCTTCAGATTTCTAACTTAAGCTAACCTCCCATTTTTGCAGCCTTTCTTCACTTCACTATCTATATGACATTTTTCCAGAAATATTTCTTGCTCTTCTTCACTAACTCTTTTTCAACTGCAGTCAAAGCTATTGCCTGTACTCTAACAGCAAATCATTATGGTGTGGTATATACAATCATGCACATACTACATGCCAGGCTGGGATCTAGCATGCAGTGTTACAACACATAAGTATTTGACAAACTCCCCCAAACAAGCACAGACAATATGCAGGTAAAAAAATAAGATGGAAGTTGACTCAAAACATTTCAAAACTGATTCTTAAGTATCATGTGAATTCTCTGGCCTGTAGCCAGATTGCTATTTGAGAAGAAATCCCAATCTAGTTCTTTCCTGCCTTTCTTCTCTGCAATAACCAAAATAATCTGCAATAAGCCTGTGAAAAGGAAATAGCATTTGCATATATAGTGGATTTAGTTCCTTACTAGATATATCTTTTCTTGGCTTGGCAAATATATTTCCTCTTGTAAATGTAAAGGCTCTGCCTCCTTGTATAGAATTTTGTTTGAAACCACCCAAGAATAGCTCACATAAATAGTGCACAAGCAAGCACAATTGGCTCAACATGCTTACAGGCAAAACTCTTTACTTGCTAAGTTGAAGTTTTCCAGTTTTTGGCAAAAAAATCATTTTAGAACTCCAATAAATGTACATACAAGTCATAAGGCTTTTCTCAGCTAAAGATTTACATGGGCCTCCTTTGTATCAGCCACAAAAGTATTTTAAGTTTGAAATTCTAGAAGCTTTCCCCTACTCCACCTCACCCAGACACTCAAGCTTGATCCTCATTAAATCCCTTGACATGCAATATATTCCTGTGTACAAGAAGCCCTTCATTACTTCTCCATGCTTAGAAGGTAATAAACCCATTTCAAAGGATGGAAGTAGGAACTATTGCAGGTGTTTCCTCACCGCTCCATGCCAGGAAGGTTATGCTAACAGTCTGAATGAGTCAACAGTATACTCTAGTAATGATTTGAGAAAAAAGCATTTTTAGATTGCAGTTAGGAAGGTTTCTGGCCTTGCAGAAGTTTTAGGAAGGAACTTCTCTGAAATGCAACACGGGCACTGGAAATAGTCATTCCATTTCTAACTCAGTTACCAACTTCTGTCACCGTGGGCTTAGCAAGTGACTGCACATCTGCTGAGCTGGGCTAACTGCCACAGGCGTGCTCTTAAAAATACAACTGAACCTGCAGTTCCTTAGTCTTTGCTTCTCCGCTTGTGAAATGGAGATAATGAAATGAAACAGCAAATTATCAGGCTTAACTTATTTAATATATGCCTTTGAGATCTCCGGTGAAAGCTATGCCCAAAAAAATGACCATGATTTAAACTGGAGCCATTTTAGTTTTTCAAGACTTATATCAGATGTGTATCAGACTCAGTTCAGTACTGGGAATATTTTTGAAATGTAGTGAATGCATGTGAAGAAATAAACATTCCATGGACACTTAAAACTTCAGCGTTTTTGAGTGCATTTTACAATGAAGAATCAGCAGTTTGACTCAAAAGAGTGGTTGTGTTTGTGAATGCAAAAGTGTTGCAATATTGGTTGAACTGATACCTTTCTAGTCGTTCATCAGTAAGACATACAGGGAGCTTAGAAATGGGACTAATTTTTTTTGTTAATTATGCACTTATGACAAAGTAAACAAGCAATTAGACCCTTCCCCTTCAGCACTGCAGAGATTCCTCATGGATTCTTGTTCTTTAATTGTGGACCTTTCTTACCTGTGTAATTAGGAGGACAGAGACAGACATAGTTGTTGATCCCATCCACACATGTAGAGTTATTCTCACAGTCATTATCTTCGCAGTCATCTGGGTTTATTTCACACCTCTCCCCCTCATAGCCAAGGAGGCAAGAACAGCTTGGGAGAAAGACAAAAATTAATAAAAGTTAGCATGGATCTGAAGGGGCAGGAGGTTGTGGGAAAGAAAATGAAATTAAAATACATACAAGAGAGTTACTGGAGCCAAATTCACTTCTGCTGTGAAGCACGTAACACTTTAACCCTATGTGTTTGGTGAAGGATGAAATCTCATGGTTCATGGGGTCATGTAATTATTTATACGAGACATAAAAGCATCAGCAGTATATGGCTTTGTTGGGTTTCCCATTGCTTTCTCTGTCGATAACCCTAGAATTGAAGGAAGCGGCTCCAAGGCTGGAGAGCAAACACTCGTCACAGCATTCAGCCCCTTGGCTTCTCTGCTAATGATTCTGTGAGTATGTGGATACTTGCTTATGGAGGACCATATGATCATAGGGCAACTTGTCAGCTTTAAGATGGTTTTCCTTCTTTAAAGGAGAACATCTTGAACTGAATTTACAGACATGAACATTTTCTTCTCATTACCACTTTGTCATTTATCCAAAAAAGAAATGTTTGGGAATGGTTGCTTTTATGAGTGCAATAAGGTTTCAGTACTTCCACAGCTCCTCCAACATCTATTTGTAGAAGAACTGATGATGCCTAGATGATTTAACTAAAGCTAAACACAGACAAACAATGGCAGAGCTAGTAATGGTTCTGTGAGGATGTGGACATTATTGAGGAATAATTGCACTAAATATTTTATCTCACTAAACTGTCTTGTATGGTCCCTTGAGTGAGTGTAAGAAACTAAGGATTTAATTTTTTTTCAGTCTTAGTTTCCTCTCCAGATCTAAAAGTTATGGTTGCTAAGAGAACCTTTGTATTTTAAACTGTAAGCGATGAAGAGATAGTGGCCACAGTTTCCTAAAAGAGAGTCTAAAAACATGTGTTAAGTGCTGCAGCCATTTCAGTAGCTTTTAGGAAGCCAGCAGTGATATCTGAAGTATCAGTATTGCTGTTCACTAGTCACAGAAAGCATGTATGCAGAACGGAAGGGTTGCTTCAAGTCCCAGTCCAAACTACTCATTCACTCAGCTGTTCATTTCCTTTCCCGTGCAAGTTCTGGTGGCAGAAAAGGCACTGAACAAATGTTAAACACTGCTGATTGATGAGAATGAAAAACAGAAAGCACCATAGCAGTCACACTAATCTCCTGAAACCAGGAGAGTTTCCAGCGCAGAGATAACTGCAGGGTACTTTTTCAGCTCGGATGGATAAGTGGACATGGGGCAGTTATCCTGCTGTGAGCTGCATAGAGTTGAGCTGGGGAATGCCCAGGACAAACAGGAGGCCTTCAGAACCTGTGAAGGAAACCTGCACCACTACAGAGCTGGTTGTTCTCAGCATTACATTTGCTTCTCTTCCTCACGTGTGCCACACACCCAGAAGAGTGCACAGACTCCTGGAAGAGCTGGTACGAAGTGCTGCACTTCTCATTTGGCAGATGGCAGGCTGGACCCTGAGGGTGAGGCTAGATTCTGGGCAACCTCAGAAACATGGAGAATGACAAAGAGGAAGTAAAAAGGGTAGGGAACATGCCTTGAGCAACCACAACAGTAAGACCTCTTAGAGGGGAAGAGGACAGGCACTTAGGTCACGTGCCAAAAGTTGTCCTCCTTCAGTCCTGTGGTGACCATTCATAGGTCATGAGAGTTAGAAACTCCTCACCATGAATAACCAAACCCAAGCCGCTCAAATCAATCCAATTCAAGATGCAAGAAGCAAAGAAATATTTTCTTTTCTAGTTTCTATCTCACTACTGCTAATAAAGTATCTCCTTGCTGACCCTGCAATGATGCTGAGGACTACAGGAGGCAGATAAGAAAGAAAAGCTGGCACAGCACCTTTGGTGGCAGCAAGAGTGTAGGGGAAGGGGGAAAGACATCTAATTAAATACAGTGGCACATTCATCACGTCACCCTTTTTGATTACAACACCCCATTTTCAGGGGCCTGTAACTCAGCCATAAAAATATGCTCCAGGCTGCAACTTGGCATCCAAGGTCTTGGTTTGGGAGCACAAATTTTTCTCTCCATTTAAAGGAAAGCAACAAGAGTGGCTTTGTGCTTTTTATTTTTATGTGAATATAACACCATTTTCTTTCCACAAAAGGACTGGGATAGCTTGCATGTATGCAATTAAAAATGACATTATTAAATACTATCACAGGAATGATTCAACTCAATAGTTACCATTAGTAATAATGCATATGGAACTGTTAACATACAATTGCTTAGTATTAGGACACATTCCATACTGAAGGAGATGTCAGCATAATTGATGACATTTGGCTACTGGTCCCGATGTATTATAGAGAGTCCTTACATTATTGCTTACGTACGATTCTTTATTTTGATTTGCATTCAAATGTGCCAAATACAAGGACTGAAATTAAATGATAAAACACACAGTTTGGGACCTGGATTGAACCATATGTTGAAAGAGTTGCAGTTTGGGACTGTTTGTATGTATTTTCCCAGAAAAAGCTTAGAAGAAAAATGAAGCTTGCAGAGTGACTGGGAGGTCATCAAACTCAAGTTCCAGCTGACCGAGAGAGAAAATTAATTCCAGAGACAATGATGAAAACTGTGTGCTGACTAAATAGTGAGGCACTGTGAGACAGCTTTTCATTTGGACCTTGGAAACAATGGAGCTATGGAAGAAAGAACCATTTCCTAAGACACTGTGATCTAACCTCGTAAAGATCCAATTCCCTTCCAGTTTAGGGATTGTGTTTTAGTGCTGTGCTCCCTTAAAAACAAACAAATAAATAAAATCCCACGTCATGATCATTCTCTTGAAGGTGAAATACAACACACTAATTAATGACAACTCTTTGGGGGGTAAACTTTTGGAGCTGCAGTAGGTTGACGGTTTCTTAAGTTCACTCCATTCAATTTTTTTCCAAACTGTCATGAATCTGTGTATTAAAAGAGACATACACACAGTGTATCACGCTTTAAAAAAAAAAAAAAAAGCAAAAAACTTTTAAATACCGATGGTAAATTCTGTCAAGAATATAATAGTTTCTTGCTAAAGGAGCTATCTACATCTGCATGCCAACTGAGTAGCCTGGAAGCACGCTTCTTGAACTAGGTAGAATTACCACTGGGCAGCTAATCTGTTCCAGGGTTTTACATTAATGAAGGAACTTAAAGTCTGGGGAAAACACTAAAGAAAATGCTCTGTACAGTGGAGATCTTTATACGTGGAGAAAAGTTAAAATAGCGCAGAGGCTGTTTCCCAACACCGTAGGCTAGCAAAGATAAGCTGGCTGCCTGCAGCTAACTCCAAGGCAGAGCTGACAGCTCTGCCTCCTACATCAAAGTCTCAGTTTCAGGCATGCTAAATGAGCGTGACATGTCTGATTGACCATCTTGTTTTATCGGTCTCAAATAAGCACCTTTTTTTGGCAACCTTTTGTCACAGCAGACAGAGATTAGATTAGAATGAGCAATGTAAAGAGAGGAAGAACTTCATGTTTCTAATCCCCTGAGTCACACAGTGCCACTTAATTAATCTTTAATGCAGAAAAAGACCCTATCTTAAAAGAAAAATATTAAAAAGAAAATATTGCAGATTTTAAAAAGTGCAAGAGTACAAAGTGCCAAGAAAGACTGAGGAACTCCAGTTGAACCTGTGCCCTTTGGTTGCCCCAGCAGGACCTCCTGCAGCAGTCGGAGCGACGCAGTGCCCTGCTGCTGGAACCCTGGCAGGTCCTGGACACAGGGGGCGAGTGGGGCTGGAATCTCAGTCGTAACGATGAATTTCCTGTTTTGCCTGCTGAACATCACCACCTTTGCATTATTTAGAAGGTAATTTTCTTGTCTAAAACTACAGAAACTTGAGAGTTAAACTGCTTGGCATTTCATAGGCAGGCAGTTTTGGCTTAAGTTTCCTTTTTAAAAGAGTAAAGATTTGACAAGTTTGGCAGCAGAGCTTGTGTATGAATATATTTCCCTAGGGAAGAGAATATACAGAATATATAATTTCTTTTACAGGCCACACAACAGAAAAATCCAAGAAGGCCTCTCATGAAAATGTTTTTGACATCCACTTCCTCACAGCCTATAATCTAAGGCAACATTTTCCCATCTTGATGAACACAATTTATATGCATGTAACTCCAGCTGCTGCCATCCACTGGAGAAGAGATTTCCCAACAAAAAAAGAAAAAAAAAAATCCTTTTTTTTTCCCCCTTCACTATTTCATCTCCACTTCACACCTTCTCTAAGACATGCCCAAGCCCCACGCTCTGCTCTTCAGACCAGCAGGAGGCCAAGGATGCTTTAGTGGGCTGACTGATTACAAACATGGTGAGGAACTACAGCAGTGAATAAGCTGAATATTCAATTTTATGAAGCAAGATTTTGACAAGATATGGTTTTATAGGTCTTTTATTAGACCAACTGAAACTATATAAATAACTATAAAAGCAGAAATCTTCTCTACAAAGCCCCAAATGTCAAGCAACACAACCACTCCTGCTGTTTCCCAAGGACCTTGAAAACTACGTCTTTCTGGAACAGAAGCAAAGACCCTGAAAATGGAAACTTCATGAGACAAAATCAGAAGCAGCTTTCATTTCGGGTCAATCAAAGCATTCCTTTTACTTTCTACCATAGCACGAAACAAAAAGCTAGACAAAAATCTGAAGCAAAATACAAACTGAAGTTTTTTGCTCCAGTGTTACAGATACTATCAAATGTTTTACTGGCACATTTTTACTATCAGATAAATTTTGTAAAATGAGTACGGAGTGACATAATATGATGCAACTTTGCAATAGCACAATCTGCTGAAAATTGTCTAACCAGCATTACAGGAGAGTGACCCAAAGGGAACCTGAGCTGAAGACACCAACAGACCATTATTCCTCTGAACAGAAACTGAATCTGAAGTTGTACTCCAAATCCTGCAGGGGCTGCTAACATCTGTATCAAAAAGGATATTAGATTACCAGAGCAGGATAGTGGTTTTCCCAAAACTAGAGGTGACCATTTCTGTGCTATGGACTGCAGAATCTCCCTGTCCCACCACCACCGTGCACCAACACAACTCTAGACATGCATCTGTACCCATGGGATGTGCTGCTCTGCTCACAGTTTTGTCATAGCTGCTCAAAGAGGTTGCCTTGATCCCACATACGGGGCAAGATGGGAGCTCTTCTGTGCCTCGTTCCCATCCGAGGGATTTAGGGAATCAAAAAGAAGCCACAGTGCTTTGCTGGAAATATAAAATGTGTTGAGCCTTTGGCTGGGGAGCTGGATGGTGTTATTAATTTCCAGATGCCCCTACGTCCTTTCAGTCACTCAGTCTTTCACCTGGCTCTGTCTATTTTCTGAGATAAGAGGATACGGGTTTGCTGACTGGTTAACAAACAGTTAACCTCACCTGGAACAGTCATAATTACAGCTGAAAGCAAACTGGAACTAAAAAAAAAAATCACTGGTGTGACTCCTGCTTACCCCATTTATAAACCTTGTATTACTGTGTCTCCCTCCAGCTGTCACTAAGAGGAAGCAGTGTACAGGAGAAAACACAGCAGCAGCACGAGTAATGCATATATGCATTTAGAGATGAGACTTTCATATATTCTGTTGAAACAACATCATGGTGTAATTTTGCACATATTTTGAGCAAGGAATAGTATAAATACTGAGGAGGAAATCAATGAAGATTTGAAAAATGGCTTCTGTAAGACAGTTTCTAGCAACTTCAATGACAACTAGTGGCCAAAACCTGAAATCTGTAATTTCATAACTGTAAAACAGGACTTCAGCATGCACAAATCTCCCATTAACTGCATGAAGAATTTCTGGATTTCTCTTGGAGTCTCCCAATCTAAGCCACATCTTTCTTATATGGGAAAACTGAAACCCATGATGTCCAGCTGTAAAGGCTATTGTCTTGCAGGCATTATGCCCAACAAGATGTAGCAATCTCTTCACATTTTTTAATTGTTTCTTTAAAGCCTGTTTGTCTACAAGATGCAGTATGAAAACATTTTGCATCTGGTTGTCAAGCAACAGATGCTTATTTTACAAATAGAAAAAGGGGTATGCATGAGTTTGATATGCCCTGAGGAAAATTAGCATACAGATAACACAATACAGATCAGGCAGGCTGCTCAAAATAGCTCTTAGAGTATAACCCATTATGAGACAATAAGGAGATCTGTTTCAGAGGAAACAATATGTCACCAGTGAAACCAGATTAAATTTTTGGTCTGGCAGATAGAACTGTCACATGCAGCAGCTTTTACAAAGTACTCATTATACTTCATTAATGTATGAAACACAACTATTTTATCATCTTGTTTTAAATGAACTTTGTGTTACTACCTGAATCCATCTTTATTTGCCTCGGTGAGGTGGCAGGTCCCTCCATTCTGACATGGATTTTGAATGCAAGAATTAATGGGCACACTGCAGTCCCGGCCCTATTTGAGAAAATTTAAAAGAAAGAAAGGTTAGTAAAATGCATGTCATCTGAAACACAGTCTTTTGCTCCCTTACTCTATGTGTGGCACCACTTAAAGGAGGACCGTGGTCTTCAGATACGTTCTTTACTGATGGGCAGATACATTTATCACTTAAACGAGAGTCTGGGCAGGGCATTTCTTCTAACCAATGGGACTAGTGGGTATCTTGGTGTCATTTAAGTTTCAAGATATTGGTTAACTCTTTCATTTTATTATTTTAAGGAAACAGCTGGTTTTATCATTACTCTAGCCCATTTTAATCCCCAACATTAGTTACACTGAAAGGACTGAATCCTGGCCAAAGGTAAGCAGAAGGCCACACACAGCCACACAGTCAGCACAGGACCACATAGTCACCCCTCATTTACCAAGTGCTCAGTTAAAAACTGTAACAGTACACCATACTCATTACTACACATTGTCAAAACTAAAAGAGGGAAATCCATTTTTATCCTGAGAGCTGAGTTTGAGTTTATCTACAGAACACATGGAATCCTGTTTGAGATATTAGCGTTGAATCAGTTTCTTCTTAAAACTTGCCCTAAAATATACATTATTTCCAACTGAACTTCACCAGCTTGGACAATATCCACTGCTGCCAACTGACTTTTTATTTGGCTTTTCAAAGCCTAGACATATTTATCCGATCATTATATTCTACTGATTAGAAAAAGCTATTTGTAAAATTGGCAAGCACATCAAAGAGGTTGTTCTTTCCTTTCATTTACTGTCACAGCAGGGTGGAATAGAGACACCTGAAAGTCTGACAGCACTCAAGGGATCTGTGCAATCACAAGAAGTTCAAGAGATCTCTGCTTTTTCTATCAAGGATCCCATTAGTAGTTGCCCTCTGCCAGCTCATCTACTGGAAAGCTGATAAATGATTGCAATCAAAATGAGAAAAATATCAAAGGAGACACACTCATTCAGTCAGTTTTGCGGGGGTTTTTGGCTTTGGTTTAGGAACCACTACGTATACTGTACTTTAGAAGAATAACAACGGTGTATCTATCTGGAAATCTAAACAGAGGGCAGATGTCAGCTCAGGACACCAATTCATAACAGCTGTAGCCTTCACTTATCAGTACCAAACACCACACTACCACTGCCAAACATCCTTGCTACTGCCTTTGCAATAGCTTCCAATAGTTCCCTGACTTTGAATACCTGGTACGATATACCGCAGCAGGGAGCCCTAAAACAATTATTTCTGTAGTCTCAATTTTTATAAGATTGCCATGTTGTGGAAATGGAACGTGTCGATGCTTCAGCCATATACCTGCACCTGAGATCATCAACTGTGAGTACTGCTTGCATCTTTGAGGCTTCACTGCTCTCACTTACTATATATCCAAATTAAGAATGGACTTTGAGAAGCCTAACGCTGTCTTGACAGATACCTAACAGTGATTAGCTTGCCTCAGGATGGATACAGTGGAGTTAGAAAAGGCACAGAAAGGGAGTATCAAAATGTTTAAAAAGATAGATATTTAGAAGAATATACTACAAAGAACAGGACTTAGTCTGGAGAAAAAAAGCTGACAAGAATGCTATGACTGAGGTTTACAAAATAACAGAACTGGTAAATGCAGAATTTGTTACTCACTCAGTACACTCCTCAGCAGAAGAGGAACAATTACTGATATTAGAAGATAAGCTTACTACAGATTAAAAAAAAAAAAAGTTTGCCGAAGTATGAGCTTCTGGGAATTTTTTAACACAAGACTGTAAAGTGAGATAGTATGAAAGCCATTAGACAAATCCATAGACAACAGATCCAAAATAGATATGGAAGGCAGTCAGTGGACGTCAGCATCCCTAGTTGGACGATGGTGGGTAGTGGGGAAACTGGAGAAAAGCGCTGACCAAGCTTGTGTCCTTTCTACAGAAATCAGAATACGCTGCTGCCTGCATTACAGGCAGAGAGAGAGCTATGGTAAACACACCACAGACCAGACTGGCATTTCTCATGTTCTTATGCCAAAACTACTTGAAAGGCTTATTCCATTCTGAACAAGAAAAGGTTCCCTAGCTTTGTTTCAAAACTCCCAGAGAGAAGACTGCTTGACTTAGTGTATTTTAAGGGAATAGCCCTCTCATGAAAACCACAGTAGGATAAATTTGATCAGTTTGTCTATGGCTGAGTATCAGTTTGGGAATTCTTGCTCATCCCTTCAAGCCAAGACCAAGCAGGCTGGTCAAATCATACTAACAGGTCATAACTGGCCACTTGTCTCTTACACTGTACAGTGACCAGACAAAATTCATGCTCAACTCTTGGTAGTTGTCCCTGTTTCCAATGACGTGTCCAGTCTGGAGGTGACAAACTACTGGGACATGGACTGTGCTGGTTCTGTGACAGCTCATGCTCTGTGCGTGCTTTCTGTTCAGTATTACTATAGCAGCCATCTTGTCTCTGGAGCGCTCATTTTGAAATTGGTACAGCCTCATTAAGCCCCACAAAAACAACAAAACCACAACAGCCTCTAAGCGTGAACTGCTCTAGAGAGTTCATTTGCTCAGGTCTGTCCACACACAGTGCCAGGCTCCCCATGTCGCACACAGTTCAGTTCCCCAAATACCATTGAAATCTTTAGTATTCTGTTGGGCAGGACATACTGCCACTTACTGTGAGAAAAAATGCAATACACAGTAATTATACCTTTGTCCAACAGCACAGAGGGGCTTTGTTATAGAAATGGTAGAAGAAACTGTATCTTCTGTGTCAACCACCACTTCCTCCCAGCACTCCCCAGAGAGACAAGCTTTGCATTTTAAAATTTGTGTAAATACAAAGAAACAGGGACATCCTTTTGCCTGGTTAAATCAGAAGAGAAACACTTCTAAACAACAACAGAAGTTCCTGGCTAATCCCCTGCCTCACTGCAAGTTCATTCCCCAACTGCAGCCCTGCAGGCTGCACGCAAAGACCTTGCAGAGGGAGGTTCTGCTTCATTTGGACTGCATTTGCCAAGCAGCCTGTGCTTCTCCATTTGAAATCCCGAGCCCCCCAATGTCTCAGGGAAGATTTGGGAAGCGTCGAGGGAAGCTCACGCAGGTTTTATTTTGGCACCATGCGGCCCACAGCACTTGGCAGCCATGAGCCACGCAGCATTAGCCCTGATCTGCTGCCACCCCGCTGCACCAGAGCCTGTGTCCGTCCATCTGTGTGTGCTTACTTCATTGAGCCATCCTCACGGAGCTGGAAGATGCCACCTTTTGTATTTCTCAGATTGCATCCCTGAAGAACTGATCGTTTTATGATACTTCATTAACATCAGCCACTTCTGTTCCATATGAGCTCTCCACCATTACGATATTAAATCCTTTGCAGATAAACGAAGCAAGACGTAAAGCAGAAATCACAGCATTCATTTTTTTCTGAAGGTTTACAACACAGTTGAACACTGTATAAAACAGTCCCATCATTTCTGTGGTAGTTTTTCAGATTATCTTGAATATTCTTGTAAAAATTTAATAAATGTTAAAATGAGAGCAAGATATTTTCAGTCTCTCACTGACACATGAAATTTGTGATGACTTGGACTAGGCTCTCATTTCTTTGCTGAACCTGGCTGTATTATTGGCTTCTGGTGCCTCAAGTGCCACAGAAACCAAACAGAATGTGTTGCAGAATCAGACTTAATTACAACACTAATTCGCTATCTGGCTTTAGGAAAATTAAGAGTCTCTGACTCAGTTTACTCACACTAATAAATGAGCAAATGCCACCTAATCCTTCACCGAGGATCTTCTTCCCTCAGTTGACTTTATCAGTAGCACCTTGAGAGCCCACAAAACAACTGCAATTTCTCTAACACCGGAGATTATGATAACCAGATTCCGAAAGCAGAGAATCTGAAGAAAAAATTGGTACTAATAAATCTATAGCACAGCAAGGCCATTTTGTTTCTGCATGAGACTGTCACTACTCATAAGAGTCCAAAGACATTTTAGAAACATCTTTCAAAGGAATAATGCAGTTCCCTAGTCTCAACTTACACAAAGGCCATTCTTCCTGGAAAAGTGGAATCACTGTCAAACATCTCTAAAATTAATTTATCTCTGCAGTGGAAAAAACTCTTTGAAATACATTCCCCAGAAAGAAGTGTTCTTACAAATGAGAATATTCTATGTTTGCTTCAAGGCTGAAGAGCCTCTTAATAAAGCCTGAACCAGAAGTATAGGCACAGACTGTGTTTCAAGGACAGGAAAGAAAACATGACTGCCTCAGCAATCCACAGGAAGAGGATGAAGGTCCCTCTGAGTGCAGTATTTTATTATTTCTCTCTAGAAATTAGCTTCTTAAGCTGTGATAAATTTTTATCTAGTCTGATAGGAAAGCATCAGATCCAAAACACTTAATAGAATTCCTTTCATTTTTCATAAAAAAGGAAAGCATTACGCGGTGAAACACAAGACTTTTGCCACTGAACAGAGACACAGATGTTCCGATTCCAGCTGACTTCTAAAATCTGAAGCACCTCAGCTGGTTCAGGCTGTAGCCGAGCTCCTCCAGCTCTGCATTTTCAGTGAATGAGAACAGACTATCCAACATGCTTGAAAAGTGTCAGCTCTTTCATACTCAGCAGCAATTAGCCATACTGGGCACCAGTGTGTGGAGAAGCTGTTGCTCACTGCTGCTGTGCCAAATTCTGGCCTTTACAAGTATCCAGTACTGGAAAACATTACATCATGATCAGCAAAACACCCAAGAAGTAGCAGCAAAAGCTAATTGGGACCTCAGCAGAAAGAACAAAGGATAACATGACTAAAAAGCACCTTGATACCATTTCAGTCAAGTGCAATGACTTCTTTAAAATTAATTTTCACAGCCGATAGCTTTGTGCAGGCTGAAATCTTCATTCACGGTCGCATGGCAGAGACCTGAGCTCTGCCCATTCGGAGTGATCCTTCACCCCTTCTAACAGCAGCCAGCACAGAGCAGAGGCAGCACACAGCATGCCACAGAAGGCTCTTGCTGCTGGCTGCACTATGAACATGATGCAGCTCAGGAAGGAGACACCCACAGGTGGGCACAAGGCTATCTGGCTGCAGCCATCTGAGAACAGGGACACCTCTTTGCAGGTAATGGCAGCCTTGTTCAATGACTCTGGTGTTTTAAGGCATGCTGGAAAAAGAACTGTAGAAGAAAAAAATACTGGAATTTATTTAAGTTGTTAACAGTAAGTAGAGGTATTTAGATGGTATAAGCAGAGAGTGGATGGTAGCATTCACGTGTCAATAAAAGTACCAGACTAAGACTAAATAGTTAATAGAGACTTCAAACAAAGCAGCAGAACGTTTTCACAACCAACTGAAGTACCATGCTCAAGGTACGGATAAAAGTTTTAGGGAAATAAATAATAAAAAATGACCAGCTACAAAGATTCTGTATCCCAAACCTAATCCCTTACATTCCTACCCAACTCTCTGTCACGCAAATATTAATACTCCAATTGGTGTCCTGGACAAAAGCTAACAAGCACTCATCAACTGAAGGGAATGACATAAATGTGCTTCATGAGGGGCTTAAAGGGAAAATTCACAAAAGATAAACTGAGATGTACAGCATCTTCCATGTGCGTGCATTCAGAAATGCTATTCAAACTTGAAGGATCTCCTAGCTTTAAAATGTTATCCTCTCAATATTGTGAAAAAGAATGGACACTTATAGCCACATACATAGCTTTGTTCTGCTTTAACAAAGCCTGGAAAGTGTTTTTTTTAAACTTTACTCACTTACATTGACTGAGTATTGAAATGACATCTGCATATGTCAGTGGGACTTGTTCAGACATTCAGACCTACAGAGCTCTAATAGCAGAACGAGGGGCTAAGCATGGTACGTAAGCAAGGCATGATTCCTGGTGCTTTGTATAAAAGAATGAGGTGAAGTGGGATGAGAGGAGAGAGGGGAGAACACTCAGAAACAACAGGAGACACAGACACTCAAAAAATTCAGTTTAAAATCTGGAATAGTTTTTTTACTTGAATTTTGCTTCTTTCATGCTTAAGAAAGTGAGAATTGAGATAAAAGGCTCTCTTGAAGTTATGGCATCCAGCTATATAATAAGGTATAAACTCATGCTACAGTCTTTACCTAGTGGCATCTTTAACTGCATCTTAGGAAGGACTCAGGAGCATAGCACTGGGATTCGTACTATTTCATTTTGGCAATGAAACCATTTGAAACTGATTCCTAATTGATTTCACTAAGATAAAGATATATGCAGACATTACACAGTGATAATCTGCACACAGTAGCCTGAAGTTCTTCAGCTGATCCAGGTGGTACTGTTTCCTTACTTACGCTCTTTCTGGCTGTGAATGTAACGGCTAAGCCTCAATCTGGAAAAGACGCAGATGACGCTCATTGGCAAGGTCAAACAACTACAAGAGCTGGCAGGGTGTATGTTAGATCCATCTGCTTAGGCACATATACAAATTATTTGGCAAAACATGGGTAATATCACAGTAATTTTGGATCAGACTGCTCTTAGATTGCCAGGTGGAAGTAGAAAGATTTTGATCATCTGTTGTTTGCAGAGAGGTTACGACTCTCCTTTCTGAATGCAGACCTTGCTACAGACGTCCACCCCGCAGATGCCTCTAGCTTAGCATACTCACAGTGGTTATGAATTTCCTAGTTCTCTGTATTCTTCTGTCACAGTAGGGTAATAAAAATGCACCTTCTTGCATTTGCTGATTACAAGTCAATTAATTTAACTTGAAAAAGTAATACATTTTACCCATTTCTGATTTTGAAAAAAAAAAAAAAATGTATTTGCATTTATTTACACAATTCTGTTTTCTTTTTTTAAAAAAAATTCATTACTGTTTTAATACAGCTGGACTTACACACTGACACAGAAACATGACTAATCCAAACACTGTCCACAAGCATTGTGAAAAACAGTATTTGCTACGTTATACTGAAGTTAGATAACAGAAGATATACTGATATTATTTTTGTTGCTGCATCCCCTACCATTTGGCTGATTTAACTGCCTCTGAAAACTCTCCCAGCATTAATATCTGAAGTAAATATACAGATAATAGTTACTTATATCCTATCATCTTCAGCACTGTATAGTTATCATCTTTGCCAGTCTAGCTTCATCTGGCACCTGATTAAACAATAATCGGGCATGGCAGCAGCACTTCTTAGTGACTTCCTTGTCCTTGTTAATAAATCACAATTGTCAATTTATAGCAAATTAGGCGAACTCTGCTCTCTTAAGCCTCATTTTATTTAAATCAGTAAGATTTATGATCCTCCAGAATATAATACACCTTCCATTACCTCAGTAGGTAGTAATTGAGAATATGCCTGTCAAAGTCAAAGTGCAAGGATTCATCATATCATTTTTTAAAAGCTCTGGCTCTTCTCCGAAAATTACAAACGTTCATTCTCAGTGGACATCTGAGGTTTATTTTGCAAATTTTGATGTAAATTCTGATCGTCCTTCTAAACCTCTCCTAACATTGACATTTGGGCTTCAATGGTCTTTTGGGTTTTCAATCAATGACAAAAGATGTGTCAGCAATCTATCGGAGAGTTGATTCACATAGCACATATCTAAACTTAGTCCAGAGGTATAAAACTGGATGGGGCAGGTGCTCCAGAGCTTCCCAGGTTGATAGATCAGCTCTGTCTGATGCAGATCACTGCGTGAATGTTCTGGGAGATAAAGAAGAAAATTATCAACACTGAAAATTTGTGCATGCGCATGAAAGAGAACAATGTTTTCAGGACCCTTAGAACACCAAAAGGCCTATTTATTTTAAAACACTCTGCAGTGACAATAAAATCCTTTTTCTCAGGCTATCAAAAGCCAGTGAACGTGAACATTGGATACAGAGCTATAAAAACCAAGCATTTGTATAGAAAACGCAGTCCATATAAATAAGAAATAGGGAATTAAAGAAAATGCAGTAATTGCATTTTAAACTTATTACCCAAGGCAATGGACCTGTGCTTAACTCTTAAGAAACTGAACACAGAACGTGCCTGAGAGATGAGGGGCACATCACCTGCAGAAACTCAAGGAAAGCTACAGTGAGGAAGGGCCTATGTGATTAAAATACCTCCCCAAACCACTCAGTAAATTTCTGAAATAAGGAAAGATGCTCGAAGAGCCATATTCACATAGGAGAAATCTTTGCTGGTGTTTCGCTATCTTTTCAGGATGCTGCATTTTGGTGTGGGACAATTCTGTAGTGGTATTTCAGTATGAGACCTTTTATTACTGTAATCTGTTTTGCTTGTGAAAGCTATATAAGGCTTCCCCTACAAGGAATGCCCATCCACAAGTACCAGCAACCATGTCTGGCATAAACCATACCATAAATCAAATTACGACAGTGGACTGAACTAACGCTAACAGAGAGAAGAAAATAATGTTTTCTAATGCAAACAAATATGCAAACAATTTTTTTTCAGATTATTGAAGAAATCAAACATACCCACCATGAAAACGAGCACTATCATGTCTAGCATATATTCCAGAGGCTCTCAGAAGCTCACGGAAGGGACACCTGGGCTGTGGGGGATAATTGCTGCCCTGTACTGGCTGGAAGGAACCAAGAGCACACAGCTCTGCGTTGATTTTACAGCAGTGCACTTACCCCTACACAGAATCATTCTCCAGCTAGTCTGGTATTTATATAATTCCAATTAACAGGAGAGAGTTTACTCTTGCACTATAAAGAAAATTTTCTTTTCATCTTTGCTTGCTTACAGGAATTTCACCAATTCCATCATCCCCAAAGGGCAAGCAGCCTGGCAGGGCAACCTCTGTTCATGTTCTCTGAAAACAAAAGAAACCCAAAGGCCACATCCTTACTATGGACAATCTCAAGACAGCCTCAAGGATGACAGGTGGCAGACAATCACAGGGAAATCCAACAATAAGGATTTTCAGCTGTGACCAACTACTTCAACTGATTCAATTATGTGGAAAAATTGTGGGATGCTGAAGATTAAGAGCTGTTTAAAGAGACCTTGATTAAGCAAAGTTATAGCAACCAGTAATCACCTGAATGACAGGCAAGCCACAGAGGAGGAAAAACTGTTATTTAGTGTAATAGGATCAGGCAAACATAAGAAGAGCCTAAAATCTAGTCTAAAAGCCAATAAAAAGTTCTGTACCCTGGGAAAAGATTAACTGAAAGCTTGGTCTCTCATGATATTTTGTACTAGATCAAAAAAGCAGTAGTAAAAACAAAGTGGGAGGAATAGTCCTCACTCCAAGGGAATGAAGATGATGGTGCCCACTGGTAGGTATGGCTTACAATTCAGCTCAACTTCACTGCTTGGCTGCTTCTCCTGAACAAGCAAAGCAAATGCCTGAAGCTGCTCAACATCTGCTTTCTTGCTGCCCTAACACAAATGGAAATACTTCTTTAGAGTTGGCTTTATTATTAAGAGCCCTCATTAGGGCATGCCAGAATACATTATTACATTTTTTACGGGGTTTGTGGTGGGTGTAAGCATGCCTCGCCGCCTTCAGCCAGGCAGTAATCCCTCCGTAAGCCTTTCATTTTTATGCTCTTCTGGATGCATATCTGCATATCTCCATTCTCTTTAAACCTACTAAAATAGCAAGGGCAAACAGAAAGAAACACAAGTCCAATGCACAGCAAGTTTTAAGGAGGAAGCACACAGGAAAATATTGCTATTTCTGCTGTTTTTCCCCCCACCCCCTGCGGAGCATTAGATGAGATTACAGCCACCCACTGCTGACACTGGTCCTTGCCCTAAAAATTCATACATAAATACAGGTCTACTCATTTTACACGGCCACCCATTGCCTCACATCCCCAAGGGCTTCCTGCATTATTTTACTAAGAGTGAAAAATGCTTCTTCAACATTCATTAGGAAGTATTTTAAATATGGTTTGAACAAACAAATAAAAAGCAGAATACCTCAGATCACACAAACACACGCTCCAGGAGAAATTATCACAATGAGAGTTCAAGGCAGAATCAGCTCACAAAAACAGTATTGTGCCATGTTGATTTCTTCATATGAAAACTTGGCACTGAGCTTACATTCCTATGTCTGTCCTCCCAGCCCTGACATTGGGAAATAAAAGAGCCAGGACTGAGCAATACGTGAAGGCAAAGATGTTTGTTCTCCCATCCCACATGGATGAGGGCAGGCTGGTTTATGAGTTCCTTCCAATTTTCCCTCCATATGCAATTGCAACTCGTGGTTTTTAATCTGTGCACTGAATGATGATGTATATGGGGAGTTATATGACAATAGTTCCAAAGAAACAAAAGCAAGAAGATACATTTCCAACCAGTATTAGCCTAACAAACAAGGGCTGACATGGACTCTCACATAGCTGGCATGCATCAGTAGCCAAACCCTCCACTCAGTTAGTTCCATAGAGCCCCAGCCAAATCAGCATTACTGAGAAACTGGCCCACTGGAAAAAACTTGCACTGCCTCAGCCTTGTGGTGTAAGAGCTGTCCAGAACAGCTGGACATGAAAAAACATACGATATCTACATTTTAAAGCCCGTTCTATGTTATTACTAAAACAATCATAATCGTTGGGTTCCAAGAGGTTATTCACATAATGTCAACAGGGTGAAGAACAAGTACAGCAAACTTTGCTTGCCCATGCTCCAAGCAAATGCAGGGCCACGTGCACCCTCATGAGAGAATGACATGGCCAGTGCAGCACTGAGCCCACGCTCATAGTATGAGAGGTCTGTACTGATGTTATCTGCCTATCAGCCCTGTGCTGAGCAGTCACAGCTTCTGCCTGGCTACATCTGTCTGCTGGCACCTCAGTCTTATCTGCGTACAACATGTGACAGACACAAATCTCACATATCCCACAGACACTCTTCTGCTCTGAGACTCTCAATTTCTAACCCTGTTTTCAGGGACAAAATCTTGGCACAGAGGGTTGGGGGGGAAGAAGAGCCAAATTCCTAGCAGAAGTTTGGAGCCAGCTTCCTCACTATCATTCTGGCTTCGCTGTAATGCCTCCCACCACAAGAGTCTGGCTGCAAAGCATACTGTCTTTCCAAAGCCCAAGAGCTTTACCCAGAATTTTTCCAATTGTATCTGTCACTCTGGATGACTGGAGAAATTGGTTGAACCCTCAGGATGCTGCAGTGCTGCTAGAGAAGCCAGGACACTGGCTGAACTCACCAAGGAAGAGAAGAGAGCTGGGTGAAATTTACAGAGCAGCTCTACCACAGACACACCAGCATCTGTTGCCCAAAGTGTGGACCATGTGAAATACTGATTTTACCTCTCTTCACTTTCCATTTCAGACAGCTTCAGCAACACCAGAACCCAGAGATGACAAAAATCTCTGCATCCCAGCAGCTCCCATTTATCTGAGGAACCAAAGAGGCTGTGGCAATGCCTGGGCAGGCAATTCATGCCATGTTCCAGGTTGATAATGTTTTTTCATTTCAGATAAAACACAGATGTATTTTTAACTCTCATTCCCCATTTCTACAAATAATTCTATCTTTCCTTCATTTGTTGTTACCAATGTTTTAAGAAAATAAGTGTGAAAAACATAAAAATCAGCCTCTCCACCAAAATAATAGTTAAAAAAAAAAAACCAGAAACAAAACAAAACAACAAACCCAAAGGGAATTTTCTGAGTACAGTGGCAAAACACCACATTTGTTTTGCTCACCTTAGGTTTTACTATAGCCATTCAAGTAAATCCTTTCTCAGTGGCTTATTGATTGCAGGTTTGATTACTCTGTTGAAATCTGACATCCATATACTTGACAATATCAGTGAAGTTACAGAAAAACCACATGCTGTAGGATAAATGAATTAGCACAGTGCTGCTGTCTATTCACCAGCTGCACACATACACTCACAGTGCAGATGGCCAGCAGCACTGAAAGCAAAAGTAAGCTTCACTTCTCCACTTGTAATCATACTACACAGTCTAAACCACACATGATTAAATAATCATTCAAAGAATGCCATGGAGAGAAAAAAAAAACAAAACAAAACAACACAACACTGGATAATTACAGCTACACCTGTGTTTAATCTGAAAACACAGGTTTCGTAACACTAACAGAGGTTTCCTGCCAGAGCACCCCGGGGCTCCAGGTGGCACAGCCCACATTCACCTCATGTGGCACTCTCCTACTAACTCTGGGGCTCTGCCCCAAAGGAGAACTGCAAAAACACCGTTCGACCATGGCTTATCTATAGCCAGCCCCATTCCTAAGAAAGCAAACGGTTCCTTCTGTCCTCATCAGACAGAACCACCTGGCCACTGGCCTCTCAGCTCAGGTGGTCCATCAGTTACCTCACTTTGACGTTCACTCACACCTATCACAGGCAGTGTGATGCACACAGTGCTACAAGCCCCAGAAAGTATGCATTCAATAGGAAAAACATGTCTGTGATCGTGAAAAGGAGGAGATCAGAGCATCTTCAGTGTAATAGTAAAAAAAATAGCGCTATCCACTTTTGCTATCCCAGTAAATGGCAGAAGTTCCTGATCCCATCAAGCACTCGTTTGGTATCTGGTCGCTCGAGCTGCTTATTGCTTGCTGGCCAACTGTTTTTTTCTGAAGGTTTGTATGAGGATAGGAACCCCAGAGAACAGTCTGTAGCTATCTATCCCTTCCCAGAGAGCCTTTATCTTATTTGAATGAGCTTACATTTGGAAAAAAGAAAAAAAAGGTGGGTTTTTCACATTATTGATATAAACTCCTCCACACAGGATTTTTTAAAAGTCTACATCAAACAAGGAAAAACAAATGCTGAGAGGGCAGATTTAGGGCAATTTATCAAGGTTTGGGAAATGGCTTCCAGATGGAGAGAGTTGTTTGCTGCTGGCTGGTGAGAAGGAAGCAAGGTATTGTTATTGAATTAGCATGAATCTCTGGTGGAGAACTGCGTGGTAGATAGAGTGCTCCTTTCATATGGTTTGCATTTGGACCTGTCAAATTTCATTTTTACTCAAAAACCTGTGGTAAAGACAAAGAGTTCATTTTTGCTTATTAAATTTCCCCTGATTCTCCCTATGCTGTTATCCAGTCTCTATTTTTAAACTCTGCTAAGTGCCATGCCTGGGTCTGTTTGCTCCATGCCATGCTTGGATGATAACCTGGTGCTTACAAGCACACAAGTGGTTTTGGGTTTTGCATTCACACACTGCACGTCACCTAAGAAAGTGCATGAGAGAGGAGAAAAGTTGGATGCTCCATACGATGTTTAAACCGAGTTCAAGAGTTTATCAAAACCTTTCTAAGTAAAATGATGTACTGAGGTCTAATGTACATTAGAAAATTACTACTAATAAAACTCAAGGATTATTCTTGATTATTCTTTGCTAATAAATCCTTCCTTTATAAACATGTCTTCTATTAATATAAATGCATGTATACTAGTGGATTTGCTAATACAGGAATATATAAAAAAAGATCAAATAAGGGCAAAGGAAAGATATTCTTATAGCCAACATAATCCTACTCTGAATAACCCTAGCATCTCTTCCAGCATGTGTGCATTACAGAGTAAGAGATAAACAAAGATTTATGTATTTTCCTGATAGTTTAGAAAACTTACTTTTGTAATTATCCTAGCAGTCGCTTAGCCCCATATGAAGAATTTAACCTAGTTCATGTTAAACAGCAAATTAGAATGATCATTAATCTATTAACCTCCGGAGATTAAGCAGACACAGCTTCCCCATCATAAAGACAAATCAATTGTTACTGACTAGTTAGTTTTAGAAGAATGAATGTTTGACAATGTGGTCTTTTAATGTCCTAGAAAAACTTCAGGTTGACATGCCAATAGGTAGAAGGATTTTTAAGGAGAGGAAATTATCAATAGGTTTTTCATTTTCAGAGGATTTGTATTTTCTTGAGTACTAGACATGGGGGCATTAGAATGAAAAAGAAATGAGCTTTACATCTTCTCTCTTCTAGTGTTTCAGGGATCCACCACAGTGAATCTGTGATCAGCAATGTACCCTAAGTAGATACAGAAGGGAAATGGCGATATCATCAGCTCCAACTAATTCCCAAATCCTACTTGGAATGTACGCCATGGTATTTGTGCTTGCTTTCTTTATATATGTCTGGTTATGACCTTTCTTTTCTATAGTTCTCATTACTCTGTTTTATGAACATCTGCTTTAACTAACCAAGACTCTGTAAGAAATATCCAATGAGGTAAATAAAATCACAGTTTACAAGATGCAACCTACTTCTCTGCCCATAACATCCCCTCTAGAGCCTGTGAACAATCATATGCCTCGTTTATTACTTCTATTTAATCCCTCAGCTTCTTACTATTGAGCTAGGTTTCCAGAATTATCAATTCTGAAAAAAAGTTTTGGTAGCCTTAAGCTCTCATGGTGCAGTGTTAACAAAAGGATTTATATATCACTACTGAAGGAATGACATTACTCAATGGCATAGTTTTCCAATTTTTGTGTCTGTTATCTAGAAACTGACACTGCACACTCACACCACTACATCTACAGAATTCCACCTACAGAATTCTACATTTTCAAATCAGTTTACACACAGTACTCAGAAGTCAGAGACAGTTGAGCTTGTGGCAACGTCTCTGATCAATTACCACTTTATTGCTAATCAGTCTGTGTGAGATGGATGCAAGCTAGCAAGTAGCCCATCCTGTCACTCTGCATGAAACTGGTCCTTAATTCTCATCTGAACTGCATTCCCTTTAGCATGGCAGCCTATGAAACAGTTATCTTGGTGTTTGCAAATAAAGAAAAAGAAGATAAAATCGACTGGTCATTTCATATGGATGTTTACATCACAGAGCCAGAGAATGCCCAAGGTTGGAAGGAACCTCTGGAGATCATCTAGTCATGCTCAAAGCAAGGTCAGCTAGAGCATATTGGTCATGGTACATCTGTACAGTCATGGCACAAGGAGAAAGAAATGCCTTTCCTATTACACAGGATAAAAATCTGGAGAACAGTTGAAAGGTCACACACAATCTGTTTGAGTAAGGCATCTGTTGAACTCAGTTGCCTGTAAAATTGACTTCTCATGGTACAACAATTAGATAGCAGAAGGGATGAAGAATACTTTATTGCTTTTCATGTAGTTCATTTGCAGTCATACCTTGAAGCCAAAAGGGCAGGTGCACTGATAAAACTCCACTGGATCATTGCTGCATGTCCCATTGTTCTTACATGGACTGGAGAGGCAGGGGTTACACTTGGACACAACGCTGATATCTACCGGCTCTGGAAGGACAAAAAGAGAGAACTAGATTACAAAATTAATACTTTCCATGCTCACATTTCTCCCTAATGTAGTATTCACCCTGTGTTGGTACACATGCACATGCTGTGGGTGCAAAGTTACACAACAGCACGAGGGATTCTCAGGGATTATGAAGATTTTAAGTACTTAAATCAAGAGCTGGGTAACTCTCAACATCGCTTATATTCTCCTGCACATGGAAACATCAGCTCTGAAAAAACATACTGGCAATCTCCAGAGAATGGGCTTATATGTATGGCTTTCAGCAATTCTTCCTTCTCTTAGTGCTGGAAATTCTGCAACAGCAATCCCTAGGGAACCATAACATGTCATTTCTATGGCTGGTAACAAGAATGAAAGTGCAGATGCAACAGTAGAAATGAAAAACATGCGTAAGAAAGATTCAGTTAGAGGCTTATGGGACTGTTTAGGTGCAAAATCTTCTACCATCCTTAGTTTTAATAGAGTTTAGAACTTATTTTCCTCCTGTTCCACCCAGAAGAAAGATCACCAACATTCAGACACCTTGGCAAAGTGCAACAAAGTTGAACACACAAATACGTAAATGCATGCAGGTAAATATGCATGCCCATTTTTAAAACTTGTAATAAACTGTATTTTTTAAGAGATTGGTGATACTTGTGGACGATCAAGAAGCTGAACACAGACCAAAACAACATCAAATAATTTGGGATACTAAATCAACAAATATTTTAATGTTGATATGTTACAGTAAGTTAATTCAGACTGTTAAGTTTATGGTTAAGAAAATGGTGATTTTTTCGTGGCTAAATTTCAAGTATTAATGAGTTAACAGCTTTTACACATAAAAAATAAAGCTGAGCACTTCAAAGGGGCTTCAATTATATCTGACAGTAAAGGACCTAAAATAACTTTATCTCATTTTTAAGGTAATACATTTTAAAATCTCTTAAAATTGGTCCTGTATGATCTGGAGTGGACACAGGCCTTCTGTTACTGAATGATAAGGGATAAGCAGAAGGAAGTTGTGATGCATCCTCAATGTGGAGAATATAAGCTTACATCTGACATTAGAGAGTAGGTAAGTAGGTAGAGCTGTAGAGGGTTACAAAGATCAAAGTTGAAAAGATTTCCCTTTCAGTCAAGAATTTGCTTTGGGCTGTCGTCTGTGAGATACAAACCCACATTATTCACTTTGAATACCAGCATGGCACCAACAGGGGGTTAAGAACATCAGAGAAATCAGTACCAAGGAGTCTCAGCTGAAAAGTGCCTGCTGTATAAAGGCTATATCCTGATCTCATAATGATGGCAGGGTCAACATGGCTAGTAAAAGCAGCACAGTTAATTGCAGAGCAAAATGCAACATAATATAAAAATAATCAAGAAGTAGCAATTAAAAAAAAATGGAAAAAAAGTTGGTTGTCTTCCTCTTCTATTTTTGGGTTTTATGTCTAACTAAATGTCATGCATTTTTAACTTGGAGTTAGAACAGGAAGAGGAAATAGCATTTGGATTTCTGACACTGTTGGTGGTAGCCCAAAGCTACCCTTTGGCTCCTCCCAGAACGCACACAGGTGGCTGTGCAGGGTGTTCAGGAGAGACAGCAGTGTTGTTCTTCAACTTGATTTGGAGGTTACTGAGCCAGAACTCATTATTTATTTATTTTATAATACACAAATGTACATTTTCCAGTTATTCCTATGGCACAGATCAAAGCTAATCAATACAGGAGCTAATAAGAACACTGTTAGGTCCTAGCACTTAAGTAGTTCATTAGTTTGCCCTTGGGGATTTGGTTTATAAATTCATACAGCAAAATGCCCTCAGCCTAGCACATTCCTTTCCTCTACTACATCACTAAGAGGGCAATTTAATAAAAAGCAGAGATGGGTCTGCATGACTTCCACATTACATGCTTTTATTTTCTTGGCTCTGCTGAGACGTAACCTTCTGCTCAGTCACACGCTAAAAACGTGATTTTAACAAGAGTTTGTTAAACTACTTATATGTGTATATATAAATTTAAAAGTTACTGGAAGCCACAGAGGATATCTGTGCACAACCTTTAGCACATCGAGGTCCTGAGCTCAGTGTGCGATGACACCTGCAGCAATGACCCAGGCGTTTTTGAGGTGAGTGACACTTCAGCCTCCACTGAGCCCCATCTGAGCAATTCTGGGGAAAGGACTGAATCTACTCAGTCAGAAGTATGGACATATCGTTGGACAATCTGTGTTATCCCACAGATAGTGTTATTCTGCTGCCACAGGCTCGTGCCACAGCTACAGCTCAGCATTTGTAGCTGAGAAAGCCATGCAGCTGCAGTATGAACTGAGGATGCACCATCCCTGTCACAGGGCGCAGGGTAAATATCTCCAGTCCAAGGGTAAATGTGTGCTTCACACTGTAATAAATTTTGTCACTTTACCACTAACGAATATCACTGGTGTCCCAATGGAACAGCATGAGGAGTACAATATCAAATGTACACATGGGAAATAGGTTCAGTTGCTATCAGATTACAAAATCGTGCACTGCTTTTCAAAATACATGCATTGTGTTGAAAAAGGGTGAATTTTACTAGGGCGTGGAGCTTCTTGGAGTATACTGAAACTCATTCAGACCATCAACAACATCTGTCTGCACAAAGACTGCCTCTGAAACAACACTTTTTTCTCCTTTCCTATTGAGATAAAGCCAGTGATGGAGACAGCCAGGCCAGCAGAAAGCCCAACAGCTTTCTGGTGGACCTAACTAATATTTATATAAAAACGATACAGCTATTTGAACAGTCAGAATCGTGGACTCACCTATCTTCTGCATGTTTTGTTTAGAGCGAAAGTGAATCTAATTACTGATACACGACATTTGCAAAATGAAAAATTCATTGGCCTTTTCCTGTTGCGTTAAACTTGTTTCATACAATCATTTTCTTTGTTTGACTTAGTGTGAACAAGTACATTATTTGGTATTTTTAACATTTAGGGAATAATTGCACTTCACATTTTAGGGACCATTATAAAGTCTGCAGTTACGATGATTGTAGTCAGAGTTCTGATAGTTTTGAGACTGATGTTTCAAAGTAATTAAATTATAAGTTTACACTTATTAAAAATACACCTAAAAGGCCGTAAAATTGACCTCAGGCTTGGCAACCTGTGATCCAAACCCACTAGTGGATATGTAGATTCTTTGAAATTTCTTTGACTACAACTTGGTTCGTTCCAGCATTGTCCATTATGAGGATACTTCAACTTTCCTCTGAAGCAATCAGTATTAATCAATGTTGACAACACACACCGGACTGACAGCCTGTGGGACAGTAAGAAAATGTCTTCCTGCTCTGTGTGCTGGAGCGTCCTCACCTCGAGCACTGAGTGCAGTCTGAGTGCCACAACACAAGGATGTCAAGCTATTACAGAGTGGCCCAAGGAGGGCTGCAAAGATGTGGAAGGGTCTGTGGGCACGGTGTGTGAGGAGCGGCCAAGAGTGTTAGGTTTGCTCAACCCAGAGCAGAGCTGGCTGAGGGCAGCCCTCATGGCGGCTGTGGCTCCTCACAGGGAGCGGAGGGCAGCGCTGAGCTCTGTTCCGTGTGACAGTGACAGGGTCCAGGGAACAGCATGGGGCTGTCAGGGAAGGGAAGGGTGGGGGTGAGGGAAAGGCTCTGCCCAGAAGATGTTGGGCATGCTCCAGCTCCCATGGCGGTGGGCACGGCTCCAAGCTGCCGTCGGATTTGGGTGGTTCTGTGTGGAGGCTGCACTCGATGAGCAATGTGTATCCCTTCCAACTCAGCATATTCTGTGATTCTCTGATATTCATATACTTGATGGCAACCTGTGCAAACTTCCAAAGCTCCCTTTATAATAAGAATATGAGTCTTACCTACTCTACATTCAACAATATACTATTTACTTTCTTCACAAGAAAATGTACTACTTATCTTTTACTGACTGCTCCCTAATGCGCAGTAATCCTGTCCATGACTACACCTAATTGCTAACAGCTGCACCTCAGCGCTCTCCTGAAAGTACACTAAATTCAGACATTAAAGATTTTCCATAATATAAAGTTTCTGATACAGAGCTGCTGAGGACATAAAGTTGTTTGTGTATCTTCAAATAAAAATACAATTTTGGTAAATATCTGCTCTAGTACAACTATCTGAATTTTAGTTTTCAAATGTATGTACATAAAAACTAGAGAAGTCTATATTTTAAAATGTCCCTTATTTTACCAAAGTTGTAGGTAGAAAGCCAATAACAGTTTATTTGTTCAACTAACTCACAATATCCTCTATGCTAATTTGCTCCTACATAATCTGGTGCCAACAGCAGCAATACTAACTATTTGGAGGTTCGCTGTTTTTCTTTCCCGTGGTGCAGTTAACTGAACTGTGGAAGAACACTTCAAAATGCAACTTGAATGCATTCTGATGCTTCAGTAAATGAAAGCCAAGCAACTCCTCCCAAGCTCACTTTAATGCCAAGCAGCTTGCAAGAGTATGATAATAAAGAGGTGTATACTAGGAAAAGCAATAGGAAACAACAGTTTGCTTGCGCCTACCTTTGCACTGGAAGTGGTGAGTTGGTGTTGTGAGCAGCAGCCTGTCCACCATGGCTTCTGGCCCACTGCAGCGGGCTATTCCTGGCTCTTTGTACCCTGCCTTCACCCACTCGGAAAGCCAGCGGAGGTTGCAGTCACAGTGTAAAGGGTTGGTACCTAGAGCCCTTGTAGTAAAAAACCAAACAAACAGCAGTTATTTGGGTTTGCAATTAAAGATATCATCCCTTATCTCAATGAAGTACATTTGTACCAGAATGCTTTATTTCAAAATGTGTGAAATAGAACTTCTGAATAGTCAGAAAGTCTCCTAGAATTATCTCCCCCAGTATTCTTCCTCCTCTTCTTTCTTTCTATCATTAGTTACGGAGGTTGTATAAATACTTAACAACAAATCTTTTCAACAATACTTAACAACAAACCTTTTCAAACAACAAATCACTTTTTCAAAAACTTGTGCTTGAGAAATGTTGAGAGACATATATTACATCCACAGAATTATACAGGTTGGTTTCTTTTATTTAACTCTTGAACCTTCATGAGCCAGTGAACTTTGTTATTTAGTTTGGATCTGATGACTCACTGGATGAGTCACGCATACAGAGGATACCCTATTTTCAAACTGCAACCCGGTGCCTGTGAAGCTTGTTTACGGCCTTGAAAACACATCTGCAGGTTAGCCCATCTCTTGAGTGACGTCGCGTGGTTGAAGCAGATGCGTTCAAATAGTGCAATTATAATTCACAAAACTTTTTCATTATGAATGGAGATACACCCAAAAGAAAAAAAAATCAAAACATAAAAACCTTTCTACCTTAAATTTAGGTGCCGTCTTGACTCATTTAGACTATTTTTTTCTCAAGTATCATTTTAAGCAATGAGTCTATCTCAGGCTAGAAACTACTAATTTCTGGACGTGTGAGGAAATGTATGATGGAAGACTGCATTTATTTTGCTGAAAGGCTTTAACTGTGCAACACCTGAGCTGCAATAGGAAAATAATTAACTAAATAGTTACAGATCAGCATGTGGAAAAGATACTTAAGGAACCAATAATTCAAATTGCGTTTTAGACTTTACATATGTTAAAAACAATATTTAATACGGTATTTTAAACATAATCTTCTTTCAAATAAAAATATCAGACAGGATATTACGATAAAAACCTCAGTAAGTTTGTTGATACATTTCTATTGGAGTGACTAATGAACCCACTGTGCCCTAGACAGATTCATAATGAAGGTTCATAGGTTCAAACTCTGTCTAGGGCTCATTCATCAAAATTAAATGTGTACTAAAGCACAGTATTAAAAAATATCTATCCATTCCTTCTGTGATTCTATTGCTTACTATGGGAAAAAAACTACTCATTTGACTTTTTGACCCTGTAACTGTGATCAACCGGCTCACTTGTCCAAGGTCAAACAAAATACAGCAGTGAAACTTGGACTTAGAAATTAACTTCAGCACTGAGCAAGCGCAATATAAAAAACAGCAGTGGGATGATAATTGAAGCCCTGTTACCTGTGTTAATTAATCTTCATAAAGTACATTGGAAATAAAGTTGCCCTATAGTCACTAGAACTGATTACCAATAACATTACTGTGAAACAACATAAATTATTGCACGTATCTTTCTGTAAATTTTTTTCCCATACTTCAGATCTGTTGTGAATTACTGCATTCTCATTCATGTGCTCTGACTATTTCTTTGCCTGCTCTACCACACTATCTGACGAAGGTAAAAATATCTTGTGGTGTAATAAAATATCTCCAGCAGCATTTTCAAAACATGGTGCAAATATTTCTGTTCAGCCAACTTTTTTGAACTTATAATAAATTCAATTAAAATCTGCGGACAGGAGTACCTCTCTTACAAAGAAAGGTTGAAGGAGCTGGGCTTGTTAAGGAGAAGAGAAGGCTCCAGAGAGACCTCATTGTGGCCTTCCAGTACTTGAGGGGGGCTTATGAAGCAGGAGGGAGACCAATATTTCACATGATCTGATAGTGATAGGACAAGGAAAACTGGCTTTAAAATATAAGAGATTTAGATTAGATGTTAAGGGGGGAATTTTACATTCAGACAGCGGTGAGGCATTGGCACAGGCTGCCCACAGAAGCTATGGGTGCCAGATCCCAGGAGGCATTCGGACTGGGCTGGATGGGGCCCTGGGCAGCCTGATCTTTTGGGTGGCAACCAGCCACAGCAAGGGATTGGAACTGGACGTAGATGGTCTTTATGGTCTCTTCCAACTAAGCCATTCTATTATTTTATGAATAACTAACTAAGATAATGCAAAGATACAGAGTGCTATGGGAGGACTGCTTATTTCATTTGAGTTCATTTCTTGATAACTAACACAGCTATTGAGTAAAGGCAAGATGATTCAACAGAATCAGGAATCTGAGCTGTTTATCAGTAACATGTCTGAGAAAAAGACCTGCTGTACACAATTAAGAAGAGTTTCTTTGGGAAGTCCCTGGAGCATGGCAGTATTTGGCAAATCAAACTGGTTATGGAGCTGTGTATAACACCAAATGGACAAAGATGAGAGGACAGCATATGTGGGAACTGACCTAACTGAGCAGATCTCAGTTTTGCCCCAGCAGATTTTGAGTTCTTTTTAGATACTAATGTACACGATTCTTCACTAGTGCTTTAACATTTTTATCATTACCCTGGACTAAACAAATTAGCAGAGTCATGGCTTAAATAGACAATTAATTACGTGATCCAAGTAAATAAAGTTAAATAAAGTTGTAAATTCAAACAGAACAGTTTATGGTAATATCACATTTAAACTTTTCTCTGTTTTTAGTGAGGTTTAGATTACAGTTTGTCATAACAGCTACATTCAGATAATATATTTACAATGTAAAGGAAATTCAGTGGTTATCTTCTCCTAAGCTTTAAACAGCACTGGAAAAAGTGATTAAAGTATCTAGATGTCAGTTTTGTTCTCCCAATTGCAAACCATTTAAAATCTACTACAAAAGGCTGACTAAACCAATACTTCTGTTTCTTCTAGAAAAATATCCAGCTCATTTCCCTGGTAGTCAGCTTCCTTCATACCTGTCCTACCCACAGCCATACAGCTACATTTAACATCAGGTTTTTTTCTCCTGGAGTTACAAGTTTGTAGCAGCTTCTCATACCATCTAAAAATTATTCCAAGCACATTCTTTCTACTCAAAGATCTAGGTATCAGGAGAACTCAAAAACAATTTATTTGCAAATCTATATGATTTTGTTTGAAAAAGCACAGCCTTTTCTGGCTTGTGAAAAGCCTAACATCTAGCAAGATCACTGCAGTTGCTGAAGGTTTCAGACCATCACACCGCATGCTCTTTAAGAAATTGGAGAGCACAACTGTCCTGTAAAATTAAATTGTTCAGCTGTGCAAAATACATCCCAGACAGGTCTTATTTATTTTATGGATCCTATTTATTACTGTTCATTTGTGTTTTGTGTGTTTTACATTTCTGGCAGCACATACATCTAAACAGACAGACTGCAGTGACTGTATTGGACCAAAGAGGTTTTTATCGCTCCCCAAGGTGAATGGTTTACCCAGGAAAACTGTGTCTGCACTTCATTTAAAGTGAACCCTGAGGAAAGTCCAAACAAATGGGGCACGATATGTTTATCTCATGCATTCTAAAAATACTCTCAGAAGCCAGACTCCCTGTTGGAAGGTGTCACTGCATTCCAAAAGGTGATTCGGCGCTTCGGCTCTGTCAGACTTTCACTCCAAAACAATACAGAAAATGACTTTACTATGCTGGGAACATGACAATGAAATACATTTTGTGCAAGAAGAGTATTTTCCTTGACTAAGATGCCAAGGTGTAAGTTCAAAACAGGGAATTTATTTCTCAGTTGCAGCTGAAATTCCCTAAATTGCTCATACATTATTTCTGTCTGTACCAATCTGAGATATGTTTATTCTCCTTTGTCTATAAAAAGACTGAGATAGAAAGCTTTGCTCGGAAATCACAGCCCAAGGACAAATTTGCTATCCCATAAATATTTGTGTTTTGCACATTTTCTGGATAACAGTGCTGTTGTGTTCAGTAAGTTTTCTGGAGGGAATGTTTAAAGTTTAAGAAACAGATACAAAATTATGTTAAATGTACACATGCACATGCATCATGTGTAGTATCACACATCATCTCAGCAAACATTTTCTGTTCTCTATTTTGGCACTGACCGTGAAACTCCAGGTTTGTTTCGTAACTATTACAGCTGTTTGTCTTTTACAGTTCTTTCATCAATTGAGTTGTGTTTAAAAAGATCCCGGACCTCCACTAATCCAAATCATCTCTTGAAATACCTGAAGCTTTTAATAACTTTTAATTATTTTGTACAAATTACGAGTATTAATACTGTGATTTGACCCATTTCCCTATGATTAAATATATATTGTCTGAGGTAGCGATTCATCAAATTCATATACTGACAACATTTCGGTATGCAAAACATATGACACTTATTAAGCACTGTATTTACATTTGCTTAGTATTTGCTCTTTGTGGGAGGTTTCCTGTCTCTGTCTCAGACCATAACACACTCTGCATTTCTCTTAGACAATGCTGAAAGAAAACCTTAAACGCAAAGTCCACACAAGAAGAGGAAATTGTCACATTTGCTCATTTGGTTTTCCTTAAGAAAATATTTTGGTAACTAATAACAACAGGTTCTTACATTTATTTTATTTCCTTTGAACATTTGCTCTATGAATATCCAGAGCAGAATACGGAAAGTACGCAGGAAGAACAGAACAGTTATGCAATCATAAATTTGTAATAATTGTAGTGTTTTGTAAGTCTGAAACTGAATAACACAGAAGTACTTACAGATGGGACAGGGACACCAGGTCATTGAAGGAACCTTCGGGAACACTGGAAATATCATTCCCATGGAGCGTCCTAGAAGAGTGGAGAAGCAGGGAGGTATCACAGTGTGGTCTGCTCCTCAGAAGTGAGGGAACTGGTGCTTAAAAATGGTACTCAATTTTCCTTCCTTGTGAGTTTCTACAAGCTTCACAACTCACAAGCTTCCATGCTGCTTCTAGATGTTGACATTTAAAACAATGATACGATCAGAACTGTTGGTGACTAATGTTTTAAATTAAAAAGGTGATACACTATGCTATTAAAAGTGTATTGATGACAAACAGACCCTCACATACAGACCTGTAATTCTTTTATAGAATCCCATTAGCTGGAAACACAAAGAAAACAGAAGAGGGAAAACAAGAAATTAAATACTGACTTCAGAGAAACCCTAGGAGAGAGCAAAGATCCATGAGGGCGAATATATCTGCACTTTCACATTCGAGTTTTCCACTCTTATATTTGGAAATGCCTTTCTTGGGGGGTATTTTAAAAATCTGCTTGACAAATATATTTATGTTACCAGTGAAAATACTTGAAATTAATTGTTTTAGGGCACCATTAATCCTAAATAAAGAAACAAATATTTTTTCATCAAGGCTTTCAGGACCTTTGTGAAAATGTTCTCCACTGCTTCCAGGACAATTTCAGCAGACACTTTATCTCTTTTCTATGAAATACATTTATGCATATGTTACACAGGCAAGCATGAATAGATGGTTACGATAGACTGCAGGAGGGGAGCGGATGCTGGAGGTGATAGTTCTATAATAACTATCTAGAAAGTGCACCAGAGAAGAATTTTGTCTTTTACATAAATAGAAACAACTGTTTAACTGCTCATCCTCTGCCTTACTAGATAATTATCTGGCCAAATAAAGCATACAGTAACATTTATGTAACTTTTCTATTTCATATGTTACTGCCTGGAAGCTTAACACTTCACACAGTAATAGAAAGAACTCATAAGGAGTCAGTGTCACTGGATCTCAATAGCCTTTTCTCAAACTAAAGTTGGCAGAGAAAATGCAAAGGAAAATCACATCAATGTTTTATTTATTTATTTATTTTTTACAATTCTCCCCCGACCTGGATCACTGATAGCAAACTCCTGTATGCTTTACATCCTCTTTCCCAGCACCTACCAGTACCGTATATGCTCTAGATATGGCAGAAGAGGGCAGAACATAGAAATCTGCTGTGTGTCAGGTTTGTAACAGCAGTTTCCCTCAAGTTCTCGAGTTTGCCTGGTGATCTTGAATTTTTTGACAGTACAGATGCTTGAAATGGTGAAAAGGCCAAACATCTGGGCCCATGGAAATACACAATAGCCCCAAATGAAAATAAAAGCATCTCTTTTTGCATCCTTTTTTCCTTTCTGCGCCCTAACACCACTGTGAACCTCATCAGGATCTACAGGATTTATGCCTTAGAACTTTTATGAATGTAATCTTTCCATGCTGCCTTCCACCAACACACACACAGTGAGGAAGGCCATGCTCCCCAGGGGAAGATGCCCCTTGTCCTGTGTTCTGGAAGCCTGGGCCCTGCTGTGGAGGCTGTGAGTTATGTGACCATAAGCAATATTACCACGATCACGTTTCCCAGCAGCACACTGCAGCTGCAGTTTCTATTTCTTATTCTAATGCAAAATTTTTCTATGGGGCATGAAACCGCAAAAACTACAGCACAGTTCTCCTGCTGGGATGTTTTTTACAGCTCTTGCCACAAGAGTACCAAAAGCTTCCCTTTCCATCATTCTGAATTTCTTCTAAGCAGATCTAGTTTGGCTATTATTAGTAATGCTTGGTGTGTGTAAGTAAGGATGGATCTCCAAGTAATTCATCCACACAGGAACTCCAGATAAAGCATGCTCTCCAATTCTGAACAGAATGAACAATGGCAAAGCCATACCCAAACAGCTCTGATATACTTATGTTGGCGCGAGGACGAAAGATCAGGCCTGGTCAAGAAATTATCAGAAAAATGCATCCTCCTTCATTCAAATAAGAATCTTATAATGAACTTATGTTCTGATATTTTATACTTAAAGATGTGCAAGTGCGCTCTGAACAGAGAGCAGAACTTCAGTTTATTCTCACATCATATCAGTTGTCTTTATTCTGTGAATGCGTGTATTTGCCTTCCTAAACAAAATGTCTTGGAATCCTTTTCCAAGAGAAGCTTAAGAATGACAAAGTCATTTATCTATAAGAAAGTAAAAACCATCAAAAACAAACCCATGTTTAATGAAGGGCTTCACTGCATACCTCAAACACTGAGGTATGCTGCATGGATGCCACTGACAGCATTTTAATGAAAAAATGATGTCAGCAGTACCTCCACCCATACAGCTAAACTGAAATGATAAATTATAGCTAAAAAGCTGTAAGAACCTCAGTATAAAACAGTGACAGGAGAGTTCAGCAGAACAATGATTTTTTTCCTGTTGGATCAATGACACAAACATTTTTCTACCTGAGCAAAAGCTTGATTAAAATCCCAAACATTTGGAAAGTTAAAGCACATGCATGCATGCATTCACCGCCAAAGGCACAACTTCCAGTTATCTCATTGTCTAAACATCAGTAAACATAAGAGTGTGAATGTAAGGTGATGGTGGTCTCCTTTCAGAATACAATAACGGAACATCCGAATTCCTCAAACAAAAACTTTCTTCTTTGTGTAATCTAATTTATTTCTGAGTCTTGAGATAAAGGAATCAACTAAGCATATCCTTATGGGTTTCTGTTTTGGTTTGTTTTTTGTTTGTTCTTCAAAAAAAACCACAACAGCAATAACAAAACGCCAGCTGTCCCCCAGTCCTACTCCCAACCTGTTGTCTGGTAACATTAGGTAACTATAAACATACTTCTTTAGTAAAGAATAATCTACTCTATAAAGACAGTAATTTGGCTAAAAGCTTGGCTGAACTTGCAGAATAGCTACAAACAGTCATTCTGTGATGCAAAAAAACCCAAACAACAATAAAGGCAATTAATATTTCTCTTAGGTCAACTCTGCAACATCCAACACAGAAGTATACTGCAAAAATTGGTTCCAAGGTTTTGTCTGAAGAGTATGTGCAGCAGCTTTCTCACCACATATATTACTGTGCTCGTGTGAGCTCTGAAATACAGCACTTTTCTAAATAAATGTGAGCTCTTGAACTCCAGTAAACAATCCATCATTTTTCAGTAAAACTGAAACATCTCATTTTAGTAGAATATTTTGTAGCTCATTTAGAAATTTTTCCATGAATACAACATGGAAAATTGTTTTGTGATCTGATAAAGTATTTCTATTTTTGGACTTTCCCTCCTAATTAAACAGAGACAAAATATTGTAAGTTACAGCACTGTCAAACAATAAAAATAATCAGTGCAGGACAAACAGAAAGTTCTAACATTTATAATTCCCTTGTTTCAATCTCTCAGCTTTTAAAACCTATTAATATTAAGCTTCTTTAGTTTTAGAGAAGAAAATCACAAATTTCCATTGCAATAGTTTTGGTGGAAAAAAACTCTGATATAAACCTTTCCTTTAAAAAAAAAAAATTCTAAAAATTTAAATGTTGAAATTGCTCCTCAGCACACTCTGGATGCCATTATGGATCAGCCAGGCAAAGACTGAAGACGTGACTATGTAAACACTGATATATATTCAGGCTTAAACATAAACATTTTGACTGTGCCCTTTTCTCAGCTGGGCTTGTGCTGAAAAGTGTAAGAGACAGAGGACAGAACCTGATATCAGTCAGAGATCACTTTCATCATACCTCTATGATTAGTCTGATTTTCAAATATGTATTTATTTTACTTAGTACAGAGAGTCAAAAAGTAAAGAAAACATGAGGCATTTGGAAGACACTGAAGTCTGTATGAGAAGGTCATGTTAACTTTCAAAGGCAAGCACTGCCAAAGGTATTGAGATATCTATATTCTTTTTATAAAAAAAAAAATTAAAATGTGAAAATTGTATTGCTGATGTTTTCTCTTTTACATTCTTTTGAGAATATGGATAATAAATAACTGACAGTAACAGATTGCACTCTATCACTCGGAAGCCCATTTTCCCCCTGGAGAATCGATTTTTAATAACAATGCAGATGACATGTGGCAAAAGTTGTAGCTGATACCAGAATTTTGTGGGCCATAATAAATCAAATCAATCTGGAGGCTTCCAAATGCAATGAGCATTCAGAGATTCCCATTCAGGCTTCATTTCACTCACGCTGCTCTGTGCAAGACAAGCAGGGCTTTTCCCTTGGAGAAGGAAGATATTTTGCAATTTGATTACTAGATCACTTAAGAAAGCCAAAAGATTACAGCTGATACTCAAAACAATGCCCTTTGTTTCTGTCCATATGTGGTCTGCAAGAGTGGAAGTGAAAAGATAAACTGTAGCTATTGGAAAGAGTGAGACAGGGTATATCTACACTCCAATTTGTTGTAGAGAATCCCAAGCTAGCTTTAATCAAGCTAGCTTGCATATAAGAAGCAAGCCAGAAGATAGCTCCATATGGAATAATTTATTTGGCCATGAAACTGAATATACTCATGTGTGGCTGAATTTCAGAATTCATGTAACAGCTCAAATGTGACCATCCTATTGCAGTAGTAGAAATCAGAGTCCCAAGCCAAACTTAAAATAACAAATCCAAATCACGTCTCTTTCTTGTTTTTAACAATGAAAGCTGGTAATCTAAATCTGTCTCTCTGAAACCTAGATATGTATTTTACCACTTATACCACAGTATAAGAGCCCTGCTGGGCACTGCCCTGTATCTTCTCCAGTTGTAGTACCTCCCATGTTAATAGCCTGATTCCACACTTTGGGACTCAATGCACAGCAGCCACTGCTCTTTAAATTCACAGAAGCTTCTGTATGCAAATGAAACCTAACTTAAAAAAAGAAAACATGAATACGAAGTTTCAAAGCACTTGGGACATACTACGCAACTCCTCTGGGCCATGCAGCATTCAAATCCTTCCCCTCTGGCACTCCAAATAATCTCATCACAGATGAACTATTTAAATTTTTTGCTTCCAGGTTATCATACAAGTAATGACAACCCACTTGTTTTGCTGGGCAGTGGGGAGGATGGTGGTTTCTCCACCTTGTCCCGATACCTGTGCATGGTGTCACAGAGCCACACAAAGAACCAAGCAAAGCAAACTCGGGGTGAGCTTCTGATAGGCAGATGGGGACGTCAGTAAAAAGAAGACAGAAGTGGGAGTTACTCTAGCAGATACCTAAGAAAAGCAGTGGAGGGCTGCTTTCTGTAAGGAACAGGCCCACAGCCAACACTCAAAGACCATGGAAAGAAGATAAGTTTCAGAGGAGACTGTAAGCAGATTGCTCAATCCACAAAAAGCTGCTGAATGCAGCTACACTAGAAAAGAAGAGAGGAGAAAAAGATCTCCAAAGAAAGAAAGCGCACGTGTACATTTTGAAATGCACCCACACTCCTGTCACCATGAGGTGAAACTTCCTCCACTAGCATTTGCTCTTGCATCTAATGCAAATTTACACTCTAAAACATGATTGATTCTCAACACTTTTGAAGTGAGAAAGACAGACTCTCTGCAGCCTCTTGGAGGCCTGTTTTCATGATAGTTCTTGTCCCTGACCTATCAGAGAAAAGTCATTCATCCTGCAAAAATGTAACTGCTTCTTTCAAGGTTTAACGTTCACCTGCTCTAGTCATTACTGGACATATTGCACCTAAGTACAAGTACACTGAAGCTAATTGCATGAAAATATTTATGACTACTGAATCAAGTGAAAGCCATCTGCTCATTAAAAACCTCCCTGCCATCAACAGCATCCTAATAAGCTGCAACTCAGCTGCACTGAAAAAGTGATACTTACAGCACTCTAAGAGACCTGAGCCCATTGAACGCGTGGACTGGAATGCACCGAAGTCTATTGTAGCTCAAGATGCTGTGAGAATGAGAGAACACAGTTACAACACTGTATTTTCTTTGATCATTCCACTTTTACTCAAGCCACATGCTTGAGTCGCAAGGTATATATTAACTGTTTAACATCTAGGTTGGCATCTGAAAAGCAATTCAAATTTCAAAAACATTGGGCTACTTACAGTGTTGATAACTGGGTCATGTTGCTGAAGGTATAATTGGCCAATACACTTATGCTGTTGTTGCTCAAATCACTGAAGGAATACATAAAGAAAATATCATTTATATGTACGACTTTAGAGATGCATGTCTTTTTTGGAGGTTACCTAATATGTTCACAGCAAAATGATTGAGGCAATGGAGAAGTCAAGTGTTAGCAGATGATATAATATTTTCTAACCGACTTGGACTAAGCTCTAAAAGCAAGTCACATCAGAACATTTTCTCAACAAAAGCCTTGGACTTTTCAGTAAGGCATATTTCTAGCACACAGCATCATAAAAACAACAACAACAAAAAAACAACAATAAAAGCAAAATTTTCAGAGAAGAAGGATAAATTAATAGATAATACAAGCATGGGTGAATATTTGCTGTACCAGTTTGCTTTTCAATTTATTACAGGCATACCATTTCCATATGCTCTTAACATTGACAGCTACTAGAACAACGCTGCGTAAAAAGAATGCGCACTTCGGAATAAATTCACTAAATAAAAGATGGGAAAGGAGTTTGCGTTGCTTCAGCTAGAAACAAAAGGTATTGCATTGTTCATTTCAAAAGAGTCATTTAGGCTCAAATAGAGCATTTTATTTTGTTGTTGCTCTCCCTTGAAAAATAAAATTAGAGGTGTTTCCAAATAAAATATTTTATATAAATATATATATATATTTATATAAATTTATATATATTTGGAAATATATATATAGGGAGTATATATATATATGCCTGTTATTATTCTGCCCATTTGACTTGAGTACCTACAGGTGATGAAAAAAAAATTCTGACAAATATTTCAGCTAAGAAATTTTACTCCGGTGTATTTCAGGGAACAATTTACTCAGTGAACTCTAGCTGTGCCTCTATCTGTATGACCACTCACAGCAAAAACAGCTATGTAAATTTTCATTAACTTAGCACTATAAATACTGCCTCAACTAGAACAAATTAATGCTGTCTCCTCTGTTAATGACCTTTACTGCTTCGCACAGATAAATCTGCCAAGTGGTACAGCAGCACATTCACAAGAGGTTTGTCCTGCAGCAGATGCTGGAAGCTCCTGCAGAGGAAGGGTCCACGGTGCCCTTAGTCATTTCACTTTGCTCTTTCTCCACTCTTTAGGGACATTCATTGGCAGCAGTTGCTACAGCTAAATTCCCTTCCAATTCAATTTACGGAAGGTTTGTGTTTTTTGTGTTTTGTTTTTTTTCCCTCTAAACACTAATTTCACATGTTCCATCTACAAAACAGTGCAGAAAGAGTCATCTATGTTTCTTGACATTAGAGCCACATATCTTACATCAGTGTCAGGTGCCTGAAGGCAGAGAGTCCCTTCGGCACAGCAGTCAGGTGGTTTCCTTCCAGGTATCTGGAAAAAAAAGTCACATTTGACAGTTACATAAACATGTTAAAAACAACTCTGGTCACCCAGACTGCATCGTGAATGAAGAAAATACAAATTAAAGTCAGTTGCTAAGGAAATTGTCTCGGATTCATTGCTTTGAAACTGTAAGAACTTTTCCTTTGTAAGTGAATTATCCCATATGCAAAACATGACAGTAGCTTACTGATGGTTTTGTTCAAAACTTGGAAGCAAATAAAAGATATATGGCGCACAGCAAAGGGAAACGATTAGTTGGTCCTCCTAAGACAGCAGATGAAGAAGTAAGGGGAGAAGGATTGTATGGGTTGTGCCCTTTACAGGGAGTCAGCTTTAATAGGATTGCTGAGAACACTGAGTGCTGACTGAACCTGTGGAAAGTGTTGTCATGTGCCTGAACATCCCTCACACAGACAGGAAGAGCTGTGCTTCCAGGTCTCTGTGTAGCAAAAAGTTTCACTCGTTCCATTGTCAACGTAAATATCTATGACTTTGATGCCACGTTTATTACATCTTTGGTAGTTATCAAAGTAATGAGACTGCAACAGAAACGTGCCCAGCACGGTCCTTCAGAAACCTGCCCGAGGACACATCCACCAGGCCACAAATCGGCCTTCGTAGAAAGCACAGCGTGGGAGGAACGCACAGGTGGGGATTAAACATGGAACGCTTTCCTCTCAGAACACGTCAAGGCATTATTCCTGTGAGACCACTGCCACTGCTGTGGTATGCTTTGAAATGTTACCACAAGCGGTCAGGAAATGGAGCCCACAGACAGCAGAGCACTCCATGCTGCTCAGAGCAAAAGCCAGCACCCACGGCAAGAACTTGCATCCCACACACACCATCGCCTTGTCTTTGGCAGCAGACCTCCTTATTCTGCATTTACTAGAGTAAACAACAATAATAACAGATCATTGCTGTGCTGCATGTTCCCTCCCTACACCAACTGTAACAACACAGAGATATTTATGTAAACTAAATCCAAGAAATGTTTCCCACAAGCTTTATTTTTATTTTACACCGTTTAAAAATAAAATCTATAAACACTAACAGAATTTTTTACATAACACATTTTGCAACTGTCACGTTTTATTTTTCCCCTTTAATTTTGATATAATGGCCTGTCATCATTTTTGCTGCCTGAGCCTCTTTTTAACTGGGCTATTCCAGGCAGAATTTCTTGCAAGTTGCTGGATGCTGGGGCCTGCTAGCGATAAAAGGGAAAATCCTCACTCTGAAATGAGTAAAGAGGAAAGCTTTTCTCCTGTCCCCAGCCTTGTGGTTTTCACAGAATCACAGAATCACAGAATCACAGAATTGTAGGGGTTGGAAGGGACCTCCAGAGATCATCGAGTCCAACCTCCCTGCCAAAGCAGGCTCCCTACACCAGGTCGCACAAGTAGGCGTCCAGGCGGGTCTTGAATATCTCCAGAGAAGGAGACTCCACAACCTCCCTGGGCAGCCCGTTCCAGTGCTCCGTCACCCTCACCTAAAGAAGTTCTTGTGCACATTGGTGCGGAACTTCCTGTGCTCCAGCTTCTGGCCGTTTCCCCTTGTCCTGTCTCCGCACACTGCTGAAAAGAGTCCAGCCTCGCCACTTTGCCCCCCACACCTTAGATATTTATAGACCTGGATCAGGTCCCCTCTCAGTCTTCTCTTCTCAAGGCTGAACAGACCCAGTTCTCTTAGCCTTTCTTCATAGGGGAGATGTTCCAGGCCCTTCACCATCTTTGTGGCTCTCCGCTGGACTCTTTCCAAGAGATCCCTGTCTTTTTTGTCCTGGGGCGCCCAGAACTGGACACAGTACTCCAGATGAGGCCTTACCAGGGCAGAGTAGAGGGGGAGGATCACCTCCCTCGACCTGCTGGCCACGCTCTTTTTAATGCACCCCAGAATGCCATTGGCCTTTTTGGCCACAAGGGCACACTGCTGGCTCATGGCCAACTTGTCGTCCACCAGGACACCCAGGTCCCTCTCTGCAGAGCTCCTCTCCAGCAGGTCATCCCCCAGCCTGTACTGGTGCATGCAATTATTCCTCCCTAGATGCAAGACTCTACACTTGCTTTTGTTAAACCTCATCTGGTTTCTTACTGCCCAGTTCTCCAGCCTGTCCAGGTCTCGCTGAATGGCAGCACAGCCATCGGGTGTGTCAGCCAATCCTCCCAACTTCGTATCATCAGCAAACTTGCTGAGGGTGGCCACTATCCCCTCATCAAGGTCATTGATGAAGATGTTGAACAAGACCGGACCCAGCACCGACCCCTGGGGAACACCGCTGGTCACAGGCCTCCAACCGGACTCTGCACCGCCAACAACAACCCTCTGCGCTCTGCCAGTCAGCCAGTTCTCAACCCACCTCACTGTCCACTCATCTATCCCGCACTTCCTCAGCTTTGTTATAAGGACGTCGTGGGAGACAGTGTCAAACGCCTTGCTGAAATCAAGGTAGACTACATCCACTGCTCTCCCCCCATCCACCCAGCCAGAGACAACATCATAGAAGGCTACCAGGTTGGTCAAGCACGACCTCCCCCTGGTGAACCCATGCTGACTACTCCTGATAACCTCCTTTTCTTCCAGTTGCCTGGTGATGGCATCCAGCACAATCTGTTCCATTACCTTTCCAGGGACAGAGGTGAGGCTGACTGGCCTGTAATTACCTGGATCTTCCTTCTTTTCTGTTTTCTGTTTTGTCTGTGCACAGAGTCCTGTAAAGGCAGAGTTACACTGAAGCACATTGTGGAGCTGACCCAGACTCCGCTGGACAAGCTGGACTACGGGCTTTTGAATTTTTAACCAAAAGCAAAATCCTTCCTTGATGAAAACCTGTGAGCATTCACAAAGATCACAAGCATCAAGTGCTGCTGTTATACAGCAAACAGTTCACCCTTGCAAAGCAGTGAGGGCCGTTCTGCTGCCGCAGGTTATCCCAAACCACGATGTGGATTAGTTATGCCACATTCACACTTTCCATGGATATTCATAATCAGCAAGTGTAAAGTCACTTGCTAATTTTGACTGAATTTGATAAAAAATATTTTGAAAATCAAGTGGCTTGGTGTAGTGTAAATTCACACCATAAATTGTTACACAGAAGATCCTCAGAGTTTAACCACATATGTTACTATTTAGCAGGGCAAATGGTGTCTCATTTCCCTGGTTGTGGTCTGCTATAGATGCATGGGGTTGCTGAGAGTCCGTGCCTTCCCGTTTATCCTACAATGTCTGTAAATCCTACAGTCATGTATGAGGTTAAGTTAAGTCTCCAGTGTTTATTCCACACATACAATCCAAAGGATTTCCAAAGGAAATCAAAAGCAGGTCATGCATTACATATTCAGAGGCAATATATGATTTTCATTTAGGGAAGGAGACTCAACTCGTGCAATACATTGAAATCTTCAGAAATAGATTTTCAGGATATTCTGCTGTTGATCCCAATATGAAGTGGTGTGCAATTTGAACAAACTGATGATAGCTGGGTGTTTTTTTCCTATTTTCCTTTTTTGGTGGAATCAAAACTTGATGGTGCATTTTAGTCCAGTACTTCACTTCTTCAACTAACAGACAGGCCGGCTCCTACAGTGAGATCTGCTTTGAATAGCACTGGATTTGTACTGCAGACAATCTGATGGTTACATAAATGCGCTTGCAAACAGCTGCAGTACTTACACTGGTGGTATAATTTCTGAATACAATTGTATACGGAAAAATTACTGATCATACACTTCTCATGCATGCAGAAGATCAATTCCCCACTATTAAATCTTTCGCTACATTATACAGAGGAGGGCAATATTTTCTAAGCAATGGGCATTCATTTTGAAAGTACTTAAGTGAAATGGATTTGAAATAACCAGAGCCTTACAGACAAAAGAAGATGCCAAGAACCAGGAGGGTCTAAGCTGCAGTATTTGAAGAGCACAGTGGCTGCAGATGAACTGCCACCTTCAATAAGCAAGGCCTCCATCAGAACAAGGAGCAGATACAAAGCGGCAGTTCTGCCCCTGGCTTGGCCAAAGGAGAGGTGATCTACAGGGACAGCAAGAGGGCTGGAACTGGATCTGGTGAATAAAAGGATTATTTCTGAGAGTGTAGGGGCAGAGTCCAGTAACAAAACTCTGTGGGTACATCTAACCATGGAGGAAGTTACAAAAAAAAAAAAAAAAAAAAAAAAAACAACCAACAAAACAACAGGATAATGTAGAGAAAAGATAGTAATTTTTAATTATTTCTAATACGTAGCCAAAGTAAGATGATGTACATGGCATCTGGTGTGCAAAGAAATTCTGGCATGAATGAAAAAAATTATGTCTAATTTTAACACGCAGAGTCAAGTTATGAATACAGAGAGACAGAGTCGAGAGTGGGTGTCAGTGCCTTAATACAGACATGCTGTCTAGTATTCAGAACAACCTCCTTTGCTCCCTAAAGTCTCTAAACTCTGCAGTTTAATATATCAGATTGGAAATTGTTTTTTGTCCCATGAATGCTGCTGAAAATCCTGCAGTCTGAATAACAAGTTGTAGCCAACAGGTAACTACCAGAGTCAAAATAGGAAAAAAACCCACAAAACACGTGCTCATATTCTTACAGAACAACATCAACCATGTGTCAGAAAAGATTCCTAACAACCCAGAGGAGCACTAAAGGCAGAAACCTGCCTGGCCAGGAGGGTTGGTGCTGTGGGTACAGCCAAGCCTTGCTCGCCCTTGTCCCACCTACACCAGCTCCTGGAGCCCAGCGCCCACAGCCCCCAGGGGCTCACCCAGCACCTTCCACAAGCACTGACTTTGTGTATTAAACATTTAGAGCTATGCATCAAAGATGACAAAGGGAAAAAAAAAAAAAAAGGATGATAAAAGCATCATGTAACCATCTGAATTACCTGGACATTTTTTCTACCGAAATGACCATTGAGCCATAAAGCTGAGCTCAAAGCAGCAGTCTGTGCTTAAAGGAGAAACTGGAGAGAGGAATCAGTTATCAGGCAGTAACTGACACAGCACAAAGCCTTTTCTTTAATTTCTTTGAATATTCCATACGGACTGTTATATTAAAATAAAAAAAAAAAGAGAGATTTGACAATTTTATGCAGCTCTATAAGTTATAGTTGAAACCTTTTAATGCAGATATGTAGTATCCTAAAATTTTGATGCATGTTTTATTTCCTAAAAAAGGTGGGCTTGAATAGAACTGGTGAAAGATGAAATATGTGAAGATACCACACATCCACAAAACATGAATTTTAAGAGTTTCAGTTACAGTTTCCTGAGAAGAAACGCAATTCAAGCACTGATTCAGGTACGAGTCTGGATCTTGCACTTAAGAAAAGTTTGGAAAACTGGACTCTGGATTTTGCTGCACTGATATGTCAGAATCACTGAATCACAGAATTGCCTGGGACCTCAAGGATCATGAATCTCCAACCCCCCTGCCACATGCAGGGCCACCAACCTTCCCACCTAATGCTAGACCAGGCTGCCCAGGGCCCCATCCAATCTGGCCTTGAACACCTCCAGGGATGGGGCATCCACAGCCTCTCTGGGCAGCTGTTCCAGTGCCTCACCACTCTCTCTGTAAAGAATTTCCCCCTGATGTCCAACCTAAATCTCCCCTCCGTCAGCTTAAAACCATTTCCCCTCGTCCTGCAGTTATCTACCCTTTCAAAGAGTTGATTCCCCTCCTGTTTGTAGGCTCCCTTTAGGTACTGAAATGCTGCAATGAGGTCACCCCGCAGCCTTCTTTTCTCTAGGCTGAACAAGCCCAGCTCCCTCAGTCTGTCCTCATAGGGGAGGTGCTCCAGTCCCCTGATCATCTTTGTGGCCCTCCTCTGGACCCTCTCCAACAGCTCCCTGTCTTTTTTGTGCTGGGGGCTCCACACTTGGACGCAGTACTCCAGATGGGGCCTCACAAGAGCAGAGTAGAGGGGAACAATCATCTCCCTGTCCCTGCTGGCCACCCCTCTTTTGATGGAGCCCAGGATACCATTTGCCTTCCGAGCCACAAGGGCACACTGCTGGCTCATGTTAAGTTTTTCATCTGTCGAGACCCCCAGGTCCTTCTCCACAGGGCTGCTCTCAAGGCCCGCTCCTTCCAGTCTGTATGGATGCCTGGGATTCCTCCGGCCCAAGTGCAAAACTCTGCACTTTGCCGTGTTGAACCTCATCAGGTTCACCCGGGCCCACCTTTCTAGCCTCTCGAGGTCCCTCTGAATGGCATCCCGTCCTTCAACCGTGTTGACCGCACCACTCAGCTTGGTGTCGTCAGCAAATTGCTGAGGGTGCACTCAATTCCATCATCGATGTCATTGATAAAGATGTTAAAGAGCACTGGATGTTGTCACAACCCAAATGGTTGACACACAGAAATGTGACCGTGTTTGTGATAAAAGTGAAGGCCCTGAAGTTACACTTAACTTTATTCTCTTAATGCTAAAATCACCTTTCTGACATGCACTCCAACTTCACTCATGCAAAATATCATTTGAGACTGCTGATCTATTTAACTGTTCTAAACAGATGGCTGCAGATTTTAGTTCTTGATTTGAACTGCAGCTATAATATTCTTCTATAGACCTATCCATTCCCTCAAGTGGGAGAGCTTTGCTTTGCTGGAACAGGCAGCAGCCCAGAGGCAGGCAATGAAGAGCTGAAAGGCAGGTGGATGGATTCCTCACCACTCAGCCTCTGCTGAAAAGTGCAGTGCAAAAAGGGACTGACCAGGCTTGCAGGCAAAGAGACAAAGCATGTCAAGGAAAAAACGTAAGCAGGAGAGAGCTTTGTAAGGAGAGAAACATCCAAAGCAAGTGCAAAGATTAGTATGTATTAATATAAATCACAAGCAGTGATGTATGGTTGATGTCCGAGAATCCCATCACTGCTCTCATATAGCACAGTGCCACGACAACACTGGGTCTAGAGATGACACTGTCCACATGATTGCCTTCAGCTTTTTCCCTCAGCGCAAATTGTTATTTCCTGTAGGTCTATAAAAGGAATAGGATCTTGTCAGATAAGACTGCATTAGAAATAGAACATGAGTTTATCAGAAAAAAAGACCAGCACTCACACACTAAAGTAATATGTAGATGGAAAAAGAGCATGGGAAACTTAGTTCAAACAGACTTAAAAAAAAGAGAGAAAAAGAAAAGAAAGCCTAAAACACAAAGCAGGAGTGAGGTTAAGTTCCAAACGAGCTCACTGCATAAACATGTGTTGAACTGCTGGACTAGAAAAGTGCCCGTGGTCAAAGAATGAAGGCTTCTCTTCAGAGCAAGTAAACAGTAGGAAAAAAATGCAGGCAGTATGTGTATATGTATTTATGAAAGGAATTTGGAAGAAATAATACGGTATTTCCATTTCCTAGGAAGCTGAACACCCCATGATGATGAGTTCTGTGAAAGAAGCACTGGGAAATACAATTTCTTGTACTGCAATCCATTTAAAAGGTAGGAGTCCCTGTGGCCTCTCCAACTCTGTTCTGTGTGGAAGCATTCCCTGCCAAGGCAATCCTCCTCCCAAGGGACTGCAAACCAAACACAGGTACATCTCCTGCCACTCCCAGCTTTAAACAGGAGGGAGATAACGGATTTCCCATTTGCAGTCGATGCCCACATTCAGAACAGAGAATCAGGTCGAAGCTGGAAGGGGTGAGCCCAAATCTCCAGTACACCATATCACAAGCATTGACGGTGCTTTCGGCTGAGCTACAACACGGTGAAACAAGACCCAGCAAAGGTTAACTAACCTTTTCCCTGCTTGTCCATGTCAGAGCTACATACATCTTTTCACATTGGTATTTAATGTCTGTTTTACACAATGAAAGAATTCCTGCTTCAAGGTTATTTTAAGTCCTCTAAAAGAATTTAAAAGATCTCATGAGAAAGTTGTATTTGCCCTCAGCAGATTGGTTTATCCAGATACAAGGCAGTGTTTTCTTTTTTTAATCATGTTGTATAAAAACACACTGCAGTCTAATAGAAAGCACTGCAGCTAATGTGCCTTGTAAATGATTGATGTTTATAAATGCCAGACTGGCACATTCATAAAAGTCCCACCGAAAAGCTCCCCTGTATCCCATCACCTTTCAGGCCACCCACAAGGGGAGCTGCTGGCTTTGAGGACAAGAGGCTCTTCATGCCCTTCCTTGGCACAACCTCTGTCCTTAGTGGCTTTGTGCTACGGGGGAGGCACGGGCAGCCCATGCACTGCCTGCAGGTTGCTGACCTGACAGTGCAGAAGGGGAGAATGGCAGAAGGGGAGAAAGGCAGCATGAGCTGAGGTAAGACGGAGGAAGGTTTTTTCTCTCCCAGAGCAGCGCTGACTGCTGTACTGGTGGGAAAGGCGAAGGCATCCCTGCCCTGGAGACTGTGATGGCTCTCCCTGGCCATGTGAAAGCACGTCTGCTGCAGCAGGCAACTCACGTGCTGTGCAGTTCCTAGTGTCTTTGACAATCTTTGGCAACATACTTCAGCCTCTAGACACAGCTGAAGGGATATGGGACTGCCCTGTGGGAAGGAGGGCATTTTGGTGTGAGGAGTGGAAATTGACTGAACAAAATTAACCACTGCGTCCAGACAGTTATTGGGTTCAGTCTGCCAAATAGCTGTGGTCTTCAAAGCGAGGCAAGAGGTGGAGTCCCACAGGAGATGTTGATTGCTATAGTAATTATGACAATTCTCAAATAGAGAACAGTAAAAACTACATGCTATTAACTTGATACATTGTCTTCTAGATTATGGTTAGCATGCTAATCTGGAAGCAGAAGAGAGGAACGTAAGACTGATTTTATTTCATTTTTAAAATTTTGTTCTTTTCACTGTTTTCACAATTTTTTTTGCTTCAGTAACTGCAGCTCATTTTTTGGCATAGATACACATAAGGAGTTCAATTTATGTTGGTTGAGAGAAAAGTGATCAGGATTGAACTGGGAGACAGTTGGGACAGATTCAAGGTTGTATTTGGAGAACATGAACAATTCTGAGCCAGCCTGTCCATGGCCGACTGTGTTCTGCTGACACATTTCTGGATTGAAAGCAGAAAACAGAACTAGAAGCTTGCACAGCCATGAGGCTCCTACTGAAGAAGGCAGTCATGTAAGCCTCTATGAACTCAAACTGCTCAATTCCAGGCTACTGCCTCAATTGCCAAAGAAATAGCTCAAGAAATGTAGCAGTTTTCAAAAATGTGAGATTAACTTCACTCTTTTTGTGAAAGTTATGTTGTCAGTGCATCGGATAGTATCAGTAAAACCTGATATGCAAAATTTAAAGATAAAAATTCCTCAGCATGGCAGTGGAAATCAAAGCAAAATCTGTGCTATCTTATTCTTGGCAAGTCATACTTGAACAAGAACAAGATCTGAACAAGAACAGAGTAGAAACTGTATAGATCCTTTATCATGGATGGCAATATATATAAGGTAATACACAGGCCTGGACTTGGCTTTGGATTCAAACCACTTCAAACATACCCAGTGTTCCCATGGATGTATTCATCACTGCAAAATATTCACGTTATTTTTCATTTCCACACACACTCTCAGTTCACTCCCCATTAAAGCAACAAGGCTCTACATTTGACTACAACATAGCTAAAAACAGCACAAACCCCCTCCCACTGCAAAGGAAGTCAAAGGATGTGTATTTCACTCATCAGTTGCCACATTAATGAATGGGGTAAAGCAGAAGTGGATTTTCATCCATTACAAAATTCAGTGAACACAACAACTAACTCAGCCAACTACATTCATAGAGAAATATTGATGAGCTTGTAAAAAGCTTCAGGAGCAATTCACCTGGGATAGATTTGAATAAGAATCTATAAGAGAAAAGCTCTGTATTTCCATTGCCAACTGTTTAAGCCAAGCAGTGCCACCAGAGTATTTTCTTTCTTTGGAAAGAATCAAAATCCAGTATAATAGTAAGGAGTAGTTGAAAAGAAGCCTAGAAAGATGGTTCTCAACTAGGATGAATTTACTTTACAATGTAATCTAATTATCACTTATTTTAGACATTTCATGAGGCTTGGAGAAAACTCATTGTTTGTTTCCACCACATGGCAGTTTTTCTTCCTCCTCTCTGCCTCCTTAGAGGATAATTAGCTCACAGCTGCATAAGTCAGGAATACATTTTCATCGTCCTTTCAAAATGCCTATCGTGAGTTCAGGCAGCTCAGAAGCACTACGGAATTATTTGATACTAATATATGCATTTGTTCCCAACAAAGAACTAATGAGTGCAAGGACAGATAAACTCTGTTCCCATTGTACAGCAGTGCAGTCGGTCAAGGGACAAATAAACATAAAAATAACAACAGTTAAAACGTACAGAAAGCACCACAACACAAAATACCAGCCACTCTGTCACTGAAGGTAAAAGCCCCAAAGGACCCACAAAGCTTCCCCACAATGTAATGTCATGAACTTCTCATGAAAGGAGCTACGTGAAATGTAACTTACAGCTCAGTCACATCTTTGGGAATTCCTTTGGGCATTACTCGCAGCCCTTTGTTGCTGCAACGTACCACCGAGTCCATGCAGGTACACTGGGAAGGACAAGGAGGAGAAAGCAAGCAGCTGCTTTCATCATTACCTGCAGAGGAGAAATGGGATGTTCAGAAGAGAAATCAGCTTTCAGCACAGCCTGATGCACTTTGTCAGCAGATTCTTACGAGGACCAGTGAGGAACATCCCTGAATCCAGGTTAACCATCACAGAATTTTGAAGTTGCTCTTTGGATCAACATACAAGTTCTTCAGGCAACAAGAGCAACAGTTGAAAAATTGAATGGACGTATTTTTAAATAAATATATGTATATTTTTTCCCCCAAGCAGGATCTACTTCTCTACTAATCTTTCAAATATTGTAAAATCAGTTATGTGAATTCTAAATCCTTCCCCTGTCCCCAGGATGGACTTGGTGAAATGGATAACATGACAAGAACGTTATCCTCAAACTCATCTAGGTAGATGACACCCACGATCTACTCTGTTCAAGGAAGACTTTTCTACAAATTCAATTTTTAGATGTTAATTTCTTATTTTCTAACATCAGCCTGGCACTTCATTTATCATTTGAATTGAAAATCTCATTGCTTTTGACAGGAATAACCAGGCAAACAACAAACTGAGCAGCATACTTCCAACTGCTGGCAGCCCATCTGTGCACACATAAAAATATCTACTTTTTCCAAAAATGGATTCAAAGTTCCATAAACAACAGATTAAATCCCATAATGGAAGAACAATAGTTCTGCAGAACAAACCAACTCTTTGAAGTTAAGAACACTAAGGCAGGGATTTTCCCCCAAAACAACAGGCTTTACAAAACATGAAGCAAATGCATAGTACAGTATCACGATGTATATGGAAGAAAACACACAGTGGCACATTCTGCAGATGACAGTGAGGGGAACCACACAACTGAGAGTACAGGCAGCCTGAGTGGACCAGTGCCGATACACAGGGCTGCAATCCAAGAGCCCACAGTCAGCCACCATTATGTGCCTTCAGCTTTTAAAAACTGATGCAAGGACTAATTGAGACTGATCTGTTTCTTCCTTCCCTCTGCTGGATGTACCCATGAGCATTGAGATTAAAGAATAAGAGTGGAACTCCTGCTACAAGATAACAAAATTACCCATGACTGTATGGGCAGGGAGTCATTTGTATTCAGTGGGATGGAGAATCATGACTAGTTTACAAAAGAACAGGGATTATTTTTTTTCTTTTTTTCTCTCCAACTGAGCTTTGCAGGTGGAAACAAAGTTCAGAGCCTTTTGGAAATCTGCGGAAAATGTATTTTCTGCATATTCAGCATATTCCATTTTCCTCTGAATTCTGTTTTTCACATCCTGCCACCATGTACCTTTCATTCACCACAGCTGTTTCACTGCCTGTGCAATGGAGAAAGCTCCGAAGCGTGGAATGTCATTTCACTGACCAGGATTTTTACTTTCCTAACTAAAAGCCAATTATTCCTGAAAGACTAAACTTGGTTCCCTTGAGCTCTGAGTCCAAAGCATTTGGGCCTGCTGCCAGGTTGCCTGACTAGGGCAGAAGTTCATTTCTGCTCCGAGTAGGAAACTCGTATTACTCTCAAGGTCTCTTTAGAGGTATGAGTACCTGCAGCTCCAACACATCTGAGCTTTTGAGGCAACCACAGCCTACAAGTTAAGTTAGCAACGTATTCATCTGTCAGTTTTTCTTATTTTCCTTAAATTTTGCTGGATCATAAGACAAAGATGAGAACTACCTGAAGAATAATGACATTTAAGGAATTTCTTTTTTTATTTGTAACATACACGGACACAGCACTAAGCATCACTGAGTCTTTAAAGTACTATCTACATTTTCTTTTATTATTTCCCTGCATTCATTTTCTAATGGTTAAACCAAGCAGTTCCCCAAACATAGAATAACTTCCAATCAAAGACCACTCCCACTGGCTTCAAAGAGTTTTAATTACATGCATGAATAAGGAAGTGGGAGGAAGGGCTAGGGTTATACTGAGATTATACAGAGCAGAGCATTTGTCTTTCATGAATTTGTTCTTTAGGTGAGGGTAGTGGAAATGCAGAATGTGGACAACAAGAATGAAAGTAAACTGATAGGGAACAGTGATCTTCAGCTGTAGAAGGCTGTCTTCATCATCATTAAATTGAAATGTTCACTATGGATTATTGTCTGATAGGCAGACAAAGCCAACATTACCACAGACACCAAATTGAACTGGATTTTCTTACCCTCACAGGTGAAATCCTGGGTATCTACATCTTGGATTGGGATATCCTTCAAGAAAAAGGGCTTCAAGCAGCGTGGATTTCCACTGACAATTCTCTTCTTCCTCAACCACTTTCCCAGCCAGGCCAAATGACAGTTACAATTAAAGGAGTTAGCCAGCAAATTGCTGAAACGGAACAAGATATAATTGCATCAAAAAAAAAAAAAAAAAAAAGAACATACAGAAATACTTAAATAAGTAGTGAAAAAAGACAGGTTCCATGTCCAGACTCTTTCCTGCCATCTGTTTCTGTGAGATCCTGTTCTGTTCTACAGACAGGGCACATGCTATGCAGGTTTGATAGGAACAAGGATTGTAATAAAATATATATGCATATAAATATATGTTTATAAACCAAAGCACTTACTGCTGTATCTATTATTTAGATGCACTTGCATCACTAACAGGGCTTTACTCACAAGTGTATTTAAGCTCAAGCTATAGCCCACACTCAAGCCTAAACTCACTTCACACAGTGGCACACATATGCACGATCTTCAGAGGGATGACTTCAGCTGATGCCACACAAAAGCTTAGCATACACCTACAGTACTGTCTCACATGTGCAGTGGGGCGGGAGCTTCTTTTGGGTTGCTTACAGAAATAGTTGCATATAGGTTACCTGCATGCACATAGATGTTTATTAGGCAGCACTGCCAGCTTGGGCCACTCCTTATAAAGTTTCCCTTCTATGTTCAGTACTATCTGAAAAACATATGATTTACTGCTTTGTGGACTTCATGAGGTCTGCATCAAATCTTGCTACTGCTCCAGAATATCCATCCAAAGCAGCTTCAGCTTTGCTACAGCACTATGGTGTGCAGTACCCAAAGAAACACACTGACAGCCTCTCTAAGAGGAAGGGATCTATAGCACAGCTTGTTTTAGCAGTGTTTGAAAAAAGAAAGCCCTATCCATTCTCTTGTCAGGCCACAAAAGCATAGATGTCACAGCCATTTCTCAGTGGGACGCCTGTAATATAGATACTGGTACAGAGAAGCAATTATTCATATACATTTCTTAATAGCCTGTGTTTCTTGAAAGGAGTGTAAGGTGACACTTCTTTTGAACAAGGATCTTTCTAAGCTAGTAGAATTAGCTTTCTAGCTAGCTTTCTAAGCTAGCTAGAGTTGAGAATCCTGGAAATTTTATTTTTTTTACTGTACCAAAACTCATATATATTATTTGTGTATGTTTCAGAATTAAATTTAAAATGCAGGCAAGAGGCTGATAGTCCTGGTAAAAGAGAAGGCTGACTCTTCTTCTGTACAAATACAGAGAGAATCAATAGCCTGAGTTTAGGGCTCCATACTGAAGAAAAATGAACCATCAGAGCTTCATGGAAAATGCAGCGTCCAAACTAACACTGAGGGAATTCTCACATCATACGTATGTCCAAGGCTTCTCAATTCGAGAGAACAGAAAAAAGAGATGATCATGAAATTCCTCTATAGCACACCGTATCTTAAAACAAAAAATGTTTCCTAAAGAAACACACACTTCAAATACAGGTGCAGTAGCTGAAGACTTTGGAAATCTTCACTTGCAACATACTTTTGGAAGCCTAAATGTGTAGCCAAGATCACATTAGGTTTTCAACCAAGCAAATCCTTTGGAATGCAATAGTGCTGAAGGTGAAAACATCTGGCACAGCTAAGGTGCAGCAACAAGAAAACAAATCCAAACAAATTCCTAAATGATACAGGTCCTAGGTCAACATGACATAAGCAAAACAAGTGAGCTACAGCTGCTCTCCATGTCAAAAAAGCACACTCCAGTCACTGCACACTACAATTACTGCAGCAGTCAGGAGCTCTGTGTGTGTAATTACATGGGGAGCCAGCAGAGACTGTTGTACGTGTTGTAGAGGGAGAAACAGGGACTCCGGTACTCAGTTGAATGCTTGATAATAAGAATGCTCAATCTACTACATACTGACTAGAATTTGGTGACAAGACTAATTTGCTGCATAAAGATGAAAAAATAAACAGGTTATGAAGAAGCTTTCAGTTGGAACATGCAGAAATAAAAGCATCCATCTAATTTTGGTTACTTTCTTCCTGAATTGTTCTCCCCCTTTTTTTTTTTAATCCATAATGGGGCATGCAGGGCACCTCATGCACTTTCCATACAGACATACTTTGGCATGAACAGTGTGTTTAAACCAAGAGTTTAGATCTCCAAAGCTAAGTGAACCATTGCTTCAAACATCATTTGTTCCACTGATGGAAGCGAGTGAGATCATATTCACAGAACAACTTCCATGACACAAACCCTTACAATGAAGTCACCCACAATTGGGAACAAGCAGCAGGTGTACATAATCAGGTTGCTGGAAAACCTGCAGCTCAGAAAGTAAGGAAAAACTTGTAGAAACATTCATACAGTCAGTCTACAGGTCACTCCCATCAAAACAGTAATTATGCCCATTTTATAGAGGTTTCTTTAACTTCATGTGTTACTGTCCATTAGCTGAGCAGCAGCAACTATCCACATACCCTCATCTTTTTTCTTGTCAAACACAGGTTAACATATCAGTAAAAATATTAAATCCTTGGCTTACATTTGGATTATATTTTTCCTAGCAACTAAGCAACATTTTAAATGAGTGGAGAAATAAATCTGTTGTTCTGAAACTTAAATAAATACAGGGAAAAATGTTAAAGATTTATCTTGTCACAATCACATGTGTTCTACTGCCACTTTAGTGGCACTCCAATTTCACCCTTTGTCCAACTGAAGACCAGCCTCTCTCTTCTTTGTTTTAATATAAAGGTGGCATGAGCACATATGTACTCTTTCCAAGGCAAAACTGTGAGATTAAGGATCTCTGAAGTGTCATAGGGGATCGGACAAGAGATCCCCTACGTGACTTGAAAAGCAGCTGAAAGTCTAGGGCAGTCAATTATTTTCATAATTTCATCTTGGAATCTGGCTGTTCAAGTGGACTTACACAAACAGAAACATTGGGAAAATTGTTTTAAAAATTCATAATTAGTAATCAGAGTTCCCACATGCAATATTTAACCACTGTAACAGAAACAAAGCAATCACACTTATAGCAAAGATGTCTTACTATCATTAAATTCGTAAGTGCTTCCTCAAGGACACAGACATATTTTCAAAATCAAGGGTGAATAGAAGCCTTGAGGAATGAAATATTCATATTCTACTACAAGCGTCTCTGTTAAAAATTGCAAAGAAGGCATAGAATATTAACCCTTTAAATGAATTCTGGTGACCTGTTAGAAAAACATGCTGAAACACATCTGGATATTGTTGAAATTAGGCTGAATACATCCTGGGATTCGAGTTAAGTTTATGTGAGAATAGTTGCATGCTTAAGTCATGAAGGGGCAGTTCTACTTACAAACATGTCCAACTGACACTATAAGGACTGAAAGACATGACCAAATACCATATATACAAAAGTGCAAGTACACTTCAAATTAGGATGCTAAATACATATTTTGACTAGTAACAATTAATAAGAACTGTTATTTTTTTCCTCAATAACTTACAGAATTGATGTTCCTCCACTACTGAAAACCATTAGCACATTATTTTCAGAGCTGTCCATGTTTTGATAGTATCAGTGAGGCTGCTACACTAAGCAATAATAAAAGGAACAATATCTTTTTAAAGGCTGTAAATACACCAAGATAAAAAAAAGGAAAGAAATGTTAAATTTTCTAAGTTCTGGCTCCCATTGACAGATACAGAGTTGAGTCATTGCAAATCCTAATTAACTCACAAGTGTGGGCTGAATGGGGAAAGCAGTCATAGTATACATCTTCAGCAGTGTTGTCATCTCATATACAACTACCTACAATAGAGTGCTTCTAGGAAATGAACACATCTGTATTTTGGATTTATTTGTGAAAGATCATTATGCCCTGTCTAGGTCCCAGTGCCCAAGAAGTCAAAAGCAAACCTCCTCCTGCCTTTACTGTCCGTGGATCAACCTAAAAATATATCAAAGAAGAAAACTTTTCTTCAAGACACCAGTAGGAACCTGCCATGACCAACATGATATTAGGCAGGGCCAAAGCAATGCAGTCTTATTACAAGCAGCTTTAGCTTCTCTTGCTATAAATTCTAATATTCGTCATCTGCAGCTGAAAAGAGGAAACTGGGCATCTTCTAACAAAATATGACAAACACACATCTGTGCAAACAAGGCAGGGACTTTACAGACTGATTCAGGGTTACAGCTATGAAGGAAATACAGAAGCAATTGTGCAAGAGGCAGGCAAGCACTGCTTGCAGCACTGAGAGAACAAGCTTTCAGTGACTACCACTAGATTTGACCCATGACTTGAAAACAGTCAATAAAAATAATCTGGTTGTCTTTATTTCTTTGTCCACCAATTTCAATTTCAAGGGGGCTTTTGGGGCTACAGAAAACAAATGAAAACAAAATCTAGGTTCAAAACCTGAAATGCAATAGCTCCAATAGTTTGTTTTTATTGGACAATTAGGGTCTATTTTCAGGGCAGTGTGAAGTGAATTAATCAGACAACTTCCACTTAAAGCAACATCAGAGTCCACATTCACAGCTGGAAACAAAGAGCAGACTTTCTCTCCATATTTATCAATCTGTACTTTATTAAAATGGACACATTATAAGAAGTACATAAGAATATTTTAACAGCAATGGAACTGCTTCAAAGAAGTACTGAGAAATATAAGACAATTATCAGAAAAGCTTAGATTAGAAATTTCAAATTCACGTTCAGTAGGACTGGAGTGTTTTGTCCTATTAGGCTCTTCTGAAAATCTAAGCATTAGCTACTTGTTTTCTTCTGATATTTATCTTATTCGACTGAAATCCAAGAAGGTTGTTGTTACAAAACTACTCCACTGAACCTAATGAAGCGCTGGGGAGCTCAAGTGTAAGATAAGCTATGCAGCTCTGAATCTGAAGAAGCTGCTTTACATGAACTCCTCCTGTGCACTGCACTAACATGGCAAAACATGCAGTCATTCTGCCTGAAATTGGCAATATAAAATTGGCATGACACAGTTCTAATGGTTTTATGAATGATAGCCTGATGGTTTCAAACCTGTGATTTCAGGATAGGGTTTTCTTTCTTTAAATGAGGTCTTCCAAATAGAAATAAGTAAGACCTTTGATTTTGAAACTTGAATGCTGTTTCCTTGTAAAGAAAGTATGAAACAAAAACACCACAACATGTTCACATTTTAAGATAACTTACATTGTAGACAAAGAGACTAATGTGCTGAAGGCTCCAGGTGTGATGGTGCTGATGTGATTGTCGTACAGAGAAAGAAGCCTCACTGAGCTCAGTCCAGCAAAGGTGTCATTGTTTATGCAGCTGATAGAGTTGCTCCTCAGCATTCTGAAAAGATTTAAGAAAGAAATTAAGAAATATTTACAGTGGGTACAGTTTCAGGCTAGGATGTTCTGTTTCTAGGGCATCAACAGATGGTTTGGCAACCACTGGGCTCCATTTTTACTGACTGCTGTAGGACTAAGCAGCTAGAGGAGGGCGAAACTCACGTAAACATTGTCTCCTGAATTTAAAATACGTTTCTTCTATACAACATTGGAAACTAATGGGAAATTGACATGTGAAATTAGTTTGGAATCAAAATTATCACTAGTGGTAAACTTGAATTAAATACTCTCAAGTCTCTTGCTTTAGTAAGTGTCTGAGAGCAAGATGTATTTCAGAGAAGCATTGAGAAAGGCTGTCAGAAATGTGTGACAGTAACACTAACTGCATTGCTTCTATCATGGATTTAATCCACAATGCAAAAGCATGGAAGGAAACAGAGTCCTTAGCAAAAATGAAGGAATAGCTTAAGAAAGATTTCCAGATGTAAAGCAAGCTCTGAAATCTTGTTAGTACCACTGACAGGGCAGACAGCAGTTACCATTCCATAACTGCTTTATTTTTTGCTCTGTGTTTGTACCAGATGAATCAATGCTGTGTTTCAGAAGATATTTCTATCTCTGAGTTGTTATGGTAACAATGACCTCCATGATAATTTCTAATTAATCTGAAAGACTGTAGTGTCTTGTTTCTCTCCACAGCAAAAAAAAAAGACTTATGAGTATTTGTTACAATTCATGCTACTCAACAGCTGGATCTGTAAACATCACCATTGTAATATCTCTACTTAGGTGAAAAATGATTCAGTAATTAAAGCACACAATCAGAAATACACAGAATACATGCAGCTCATGCTGTTCCAGTGGATTGATGCTCTGAATTGAGGACTGTTCATTCTATGGTATCAGATTCTTGCAGTGAGCAACGGAAATCCAGACTCTGTCAGAAGTCTGGCCTGCAATCTCCTGCAAGTTGGGCATTCAGGTATTAGATCAGTAGACTCTTCAGAAACACCAAAGAGAGATTAAATATAGCAGAGGAGAAATCACAGTGTAATCACAAACACTCAGTGTGTAAGGCCTGGATATTGCACTGCTTTAGCATTACTGTTCTCTGCATATAGTAATCATCACAGCCACCACAGTCTCAGTAGTTTTTGTGTTGCAACAGGAATGAAGCCTTCAGAAAAGTCCCAGACACAGAGACTCACATCTTGTACATGGAGTACTAAGCTGCTTGAAAGCCAGGTCAAGGTCACAGGCTCCAAAAGGTGAGTGTAAATACAAAAAATAAGGCCTTCAGTAGCTTTGGTCACTTCAGAAAATTCATATATTGAAGCAGTAGGAAACATTTTCTCAATTCTGTACGTGAAGTATCAGACAATAGTTCTGAAAGGTGGTTGGATTACAGTATATATTTCAAGGTGATCTATTACATTTTAGGAAAAAGTCTTTTAAAAACTGGACTACGACTCTGTCCAGCATGGCCTCTTCATAAAAGGTCTTAACTTTAGTGTTCAGAACAAGTTAATTAATGGATAGACATATATGTCCCTCAAGCTTAAACCTCTGCTTTCACACCATGGTATACCATGCACTGTGTGCCCTTCCTGAATGAAAACTTATACTTACAGATCCTCATTTCATGCTGTGTGTATTTAGACTGCTTTATCAGCTAGGGAGAAATGTAGGTCAGGTCAGCAGGATAGCTTGAATATTAAGTATCTTTTTTATTAAAAAAATGCTGAATACTCTTTAGGAGCGTGGCTACAGACTGCTTTACATTACGAAAATTAATTTAGTATCTATGGACAATATTTTAAATTCCCTTAGTAAAATGCATACATTAAAGAACAGATGGCTGTAACCACAGGAAAATAATGTTAAGGAATAACAGAAGAAAAGATCCCTATTTGTCATTACAGGCCAAAGTCCTCCAAGTGAAGCCTGGATATTTTTTTCATACTTGGACTGAAGGAATCGTGCCATGATATTGTGCAACATAAGATGCATTTGCTGCTAATGAATACATTGCAGATTTTAAATTTCATTTTGATTCCTAAAGTATTCTTAATGACAGCAGCCACCTCATCAAGTGTTTTCTTTCCACAGCAGGGAGACTGTGCAGAAGTGGGTATTCTTCACATGCAGATCATACTCATCATCTGGCATGAATCTTTGTGGTCACCAGAGGCCTGACTGCTTCTCAGGATAGGGAAAAGGAGTTGATAGGATGCCATCTTGAAATCCTGTCTTTGAGTCTTCTTCCAATGTATTTTTTAACTTGAAAGTAAATGAATGCTACTTACTATGAGTTTATGTATAAGCAATACTTATAAGAAGTAAATTGCAAAGTTGTTCTAAGAGCAAAAGTAGCATCAAACTGATTTCTTATGCATTTGTGCTCTGTGTCTCATATGCGCTGTCCCCAACCACAACCAAGTTAACAGTACAGCTGCAGGTATGTTTTATAGCACTTGGGGCTATTTGGACATCCCAAAGCCATGTGTGTGTTCATGGACAGCTACTCTTGGTGCAAAGAGATGGGGCAGCTACCTTCTGCCAACAGGACCTGCAGTAATTTGGTTAGGCCCGCCTTAAATTGCTTAGCTACACCCACTTTTGGTGGTGGCAATAACTCAAGCCTTTCTTCTTTTGTTTCCTGCTGATTTCATATAACATATAGGATATTAAAAATCCCTTAGGTTCCTCCTCTCCTCTGAGGTTTGGTTTACGCAGACCAACAATTCCAATTTGGATGGAGGGGGTTGTGGGTAGATGAACTAATAGCTAACAAATACATTCCCACATGCCTTGTTTCTATAGAAAATAGTGTAAGTATTAAATGATTAAAAGCACCTAAATTTGGCCCATGACAGGTTCACCATCAAGCTGCTCCTGAAACTTTTGAAAATCCGTTTTCTTCTACAGAAAGTGCATCAATCTCACACCTACTCAGGACTTTACTCAGCAATTTACTGCAGGTTCATCACACTGAAACAAGACACTGCGTTCGAGCTTGTTGTCTAGTAACAGAGATTTTAGCAAGCATTGCTGAACTTGAGCGTTCCAACTCAAAATACAGCGGAAAAGAGAAAGAGAGGTCTTTGCACTCACAAGGTCTTCAGCCCCGTGAGGCCTCTAAACATTCGTCCATGCACTGATTCCAGTTGATTCTCTGTCAGAATCAGCTCCTGCACTCCTGAAGCTCCATCAAACGTGCCTTCTCGAATCTCCTTGATCTTATTATTGCTCAGATTTCTGGAAAGAGACAACCAGTCACAATAAGAAAAGGATTAGTGTTTCATTCAAAACATATATCATCACACTGGAAGGGAGAAGGACAGTTATATGCTTTTCCGTGGTTATCTAATAAAGCATGCAGTCAGCAAGGAGAGGATACAGCAGCTCAGAAGTGTGTTTAATGTACTTACAAATAGCTCTCTTCACTCCACTTATAAAAAATACAGATCAGATTATCAAGAGTATTTAAATCCATGGAATTACCAGCTCTAATACCTCATCTCATTGATGAGAAGTGTCTCGGACCTGCTATAAACAGGGTTTTTTAACACAGATTAATGTCCTTGAATTTACAGATTCTGCTTGGGAGTGGGTGCTCAGCAGAAACAATATTACTACCGCTGAAATAGGGATCATCATATTGAAACATGCTTATTTAGCAAACCACAGTCTTTATTTTAAACTGACCACTGGTATAAATGTAAAAAACTGTGTGACTGAATGCATCTGATACAAATTTTAACATGCGCACTCATGAGCTCTTAGGCATTTAAATTTAATACCATCTTTTAGAATGAAATGAGTATCATTTAATTCTCAGTTCACACCTACTGCAATACACAACACTATTTTCTAAATATTTACTCTGCCTTTGCAGCCTCAAGATGTTTGTCGTAGATCAACACTGGAGAACTTCAGTCTAAAAAGTCAAATGAAGTCCTGATGGAATGAAAAGTGAATCTTCTGAATATTTCATATTTGTGAAAAACCCAGTGAACAGAGAACTTCTGAATGATAAAATGCCCTTAGAGATGCATAAAAATAAATGGCTATTAATTATTTAAAACACTTATGTAAAAGGCCGTAAGCACATGAAAACCTTGGGCCTCAGTCCTTCAAGCACGCCCTTATGAAGTCCTGTACAGACTGTATGAGTAATCCTATTTGTTTAGGCTTTTGACAGGCACACTATTTTTGTTTTACTGTCTACAATAAAAAAGAGAAAGTAAAACATACACTCTTGTTCCCAAGAAGATGCCAAATTCCAACACTACTGCTAATACTGAACAATATCTTATTCCCGAAATGATCCCACTACACACAGCATGAGTAATAGTTTTAAAATCCAATTCCAGGTGATATAAAACAAATGACAAAGTATCAGCTTAGCACCTGGGCTACAATGCTCAGAAGAACAGGCAATCTTGTTGGGATAAAAGTCGACAGAAGACATGGCAACAGGACAGCCTGGCCTCAGACACGAATAATGTAGGTCTTGCTCTTTTCAGAAGTCATCACTTAATTAAAAAATGTTGAGTCTTGGAGATATGTTTCATGTGGGGAACTTGAGTATGCTGGTTTATGTCTGCTGAAATACTGTCAGACACTGGGCCCAGCATGTGGTCCATCACCTCTTGTGCATTCCGTGACCAGAAAGGAGCATGCCAGCAATCAGCCAAAAATGATATAGAAGTATATAGAAGACTTAAATGCTGGTTTTGCTTTCCAAGGGTTTTGTACTTTGTTCTAACACTTACACAAAAACTTAACGTGAGTTAAAAACAAGTCAGGGATGGATATTCTGACATATGCATTTAATTTGGGGGCTCAGCTATTTCTATAATGGAAACGTTTATAGCTCAGCATCTCTTTCGAATACTGGCATAAATAATTGCTCCCAATGATCCCTTTCATAGTTAAGTTCACACCATGATGCTCATTTGTGCAAAAATAAATGTATAACTAAATAAATGATTGTGGTGGGAAAGGAGCATGAGTTATTAAAAGACTTTTGACTTTCAACTCACAGACTGCAAACTGACCTATATTTACAGTTAAATGTTTTACTTGTTATTTTTTTTACCATCTAAAAGATATCTAGTCACGTTTCCTAAAAATGGATGCAATTTTAATGGATGATCATATACTCAAGGCAAAAAATGCAGATACTGGAGAGGAAGACTGGCTACTATTTGCCAAGGAATTGGGACCTTTACACCAGCCAAACCATCTCAATTTTCTTCGCTTGCAAGGGATCTCTGTAGAGAAGCAACTTCATTCAGTAAAGTAAATAATGCCCCGTTATTTCAACAACATAAAATCATCCAAAAATAAGCCAGCAGTTGCAGAAAAGCCCAATTACATGTACCCTTCCCATGCAAGACATTTGAAAATCCAAGATTAAATAGTATAACAAAGTTGCAAGAGAAAAGATTTACAATAGGTAAAGAAGATAGTGCCCTACAACACCACTTGAAGTACTGTCAATTACAGATTTCTTTATTTGTTTTCCCAAATTAGAGTTTCACTTATCAGAATGCAACAAAAAGTCGGTAGATGACAGCATTTACTCTTCTGAGTGAATGTATCATCCCTAAGGCCTTACCCACTAGAATAACAGACATGAGAAATTACATACTTTGCAGTCTAGAATTACCAGAAAAATAATCAACTGCTGATACAAATCTTGAAAAATAAAAGCAGTGAAACTTTTGCCTTCTCTGCAACTCAAGAGAGCTTCAGTCTGTCCTTTCCAGCACTAAAATAATGTTTCCTAGATGATGACTGCAGCACTTGACAAGGAACTTTTTTTTTTCTATGAGAAAAATTCTGACAGGCTTTACAGCAAACCCCCATGATAGAAAAACCCCATAGTCTCAGAGTGCTATGCTTCTCTCAGGAATTGTTCTTGAAATACTGAAAGAGAGTGGAAAAGAAAATGAGTCCTGGGTATTTCCCAAGGTACATATGGCCTTTGGCAGAATCCAAAGAACACAGTCTGATAGTGATAGGGCAAGGGGGAATGGCTTTAAAGGAAAAGAAGGGAGATTTAGATTAGATGTTAAGGGGAAATTCTTTACTCAGAGACCCTGGAACATGCTGTCCAGAGGAGCTGTGGATGTCCCAGCCGTGGAGGTGCTCAAGGCCTGGGACAGGTTTGATCTGATCTGGTGGGAGGTGGCTCTGCCCATGGCTGGGTCTGGGGGAGGGCTGGAACTGGATAAACTTTAAGGTCCCTTCCAACACCTTCCAGCCATTCTACATTCTACAACTCTGTAGTCAACCTGGTCACTCTAGAGGGCTACTGTTTCCTTAGGACTCTCTGATTTACCATAGTGATAAATTTTAATCCTATTTCCAGACATTTATTTTAGGGAAGAGGTCAAAAGAAAATTTCAGAAAGGCAAGGCTTACTTTATGTGTTGCTATGAATAGGAAATGAACAGATTTAGGAAGCTCTCAAGGTGAGACTGTTCACACAGTTCACTTTTCAGTCAGATTTCACTTAGCTTATGGCTAAAGTTTATAATAATATTATTTCTGTTGATCTTCTTACTTCAACACAGAACAAGCTGGGTGCTACTCAGACTTAACAGAACCATTCATCCTGCCATACCTCCCGGGTTAATTTTAACATTTCACTGTGGTGTTCATTGCCAAATTACCACAAACACAACCACCAGAGTGCAGCCCAAGTGCAAAAACTCTGCTTGGTTCTTTTATTTTTCTGTTTTAACATACTAACGGCTTGTTCTGAGAGGAGTTTTCCCTAGAATATAACAGGCTGCTGGTGTGTGTAGAGTTTTAAAGTATAGTTTAGGAGAAGAACCCCAAAGCTATTGCATTCTTGAGGAGAAATGAAGCTTGCAGCAAGTATTTTACAGCTTGTAACAAGTCTGGCTGGCTTTTACAGAGTGAGTTCTTCTCTGGAACAGGATGGCACTGGAAGACTTAAATACTACAGACAGACACAGAAATACACTCAGTGACATTCATACACTCATGCAGTAGAGAAGATTGATGGTATAACTGAAAAAGGAGGCCTGTGATAAGCCCACACAACATTCCACAATTTCATTTCCACTAAATAAAACTTATTTCTATATAATAAGTGACAGGTGACTGCAACCTCAATTGCCATGGCAAAGTTTGTGCTTAGGGAACACACAGCAGGTAACAGCTGATTCTGACTTTTGTCTCCTCAAGAAACTTCAGGTTCTGCTTATTAAACCAACTACTGAACTACTCTCTGTAGTTTAACTGGGCCTGTCCATCTAAGAGGTAACTCACTCTGCTTCCTTAAATTTACATCAAAAACAACAAATTCTGCTACGGTAGTAGAGAACTATAAAACTTCAATTCTTCCTCCTTCCTTGAAGTCCAAGACAACGCGTATTTTAACAAACAATAACTTGAACTTACATTTTTCTGAGGTTGGGCAATTTCTTGAAGAGTCCAATAGCTTCCAAAACAGAAATATCATTGTCATTCAAACGCCTGATGGGAAAAAAACAAAAAGACATTTAATGCTTCACAGATCTCTTTAGATATATCTCTGTGACATACAGGACTGTCAGAAAGAGAGAATTATGACCTTTGCAAATAAGATAATATCTGCCATGTGCTCAGACTCCTGGAGCGTACAAAGATATAAAAGCTTAGGATGCCTTTAAGAGTGTGATGCCAAAGAACAGTGTAAGAATGCCTCCTTTCAATGCATACAGTAAGATATTATTAACCTTCACCATCACAAGGCTCTGTTTGCATGTCTAAACCACCCTCGTGCATCCTGTAAAAGAAATGTGCAGTTGGAGATCTGGTCCATTTAAATAGAAGCAATTTGATACCAAGTTATTTCCCATAAAATTCCATTGATCTTCAAAAATAATGCAAAAGCTGCCATCCTGGCAGGCTTGGGATGCAAACCCTTTCTCTGATGGAGCTCAGTTTTTCTACACAGAAAAACTTTCTGGACGTCACTCTCCTATGTTCTTCTATCTTAACTTCAGAACAACAGTTCACATTGTTTCTTAAGGTCAAAAGAAGACAATTATGTTTGAAAAAGACAATTACGTTTGACACAAAGGCGTCAAATGAAGAGGAGCCATGAAAACAGCTCGTGTGAGCCACGTGACAAAGCAGTACGTCAAGAAGACACGGAGAACCAGCTGATGCACAGGGCCATGGCTCCTTTCTCATGTCTGTATTTAGCGTGAGAGTTAAGGAGGGTAAGAAAGCTGTGGTGCTCCTCCAGAATAACATTAACCTACCTGGTTTCACATGGCAAGGTGCCATGGTGAAGGCAGAAGGTGCCTTGACTTGCTGAGCCCTTATACAGCCATTAAAATCTAGGAAAACCAACGTGCCTGACTGAGCACATCTTGGAGAGGCAGCACTTACAGATCAGTGGTATATTCAGGAAGGTGGCTGGGTAACCGGGTGAGCTTTTGGTTGGAGCAGTCCACAACTGTTCCCTCACAGCGACACTTCTCAGGACAGACAAGATCCATGAAACACTTCCCAGTGAATTTACTTCTGTAATCCTCTGACCCTGCAATAAAGGGAAAATACATTCCAGCAAACAGCTCCTGATAACTGCAGCAATCCGGGACTTATGGAACTGGTTTTCAACACTGCCTCCTGTCAGCTACAAGCTCCTGCACTCAATTTTAATACTTGCAAAAAGTTTTTTCAACAGTTTTTCAAATGACTCTCCCAGACTAGCCTCTGCTTTTTCATTCTTCCCTTGACAAATTAATTTCTTGTCTATCTAACCAGCATACCTGTTAAGGCATTTTTTTTTACATCTCTAGCTAGCCGAGGGGTCTGCTTCAAGGAAGCTCCAGCAAAGTTACTTTTTCAGATTTTGCACTTATTCCAGCAGGTAGGAAGAGGGATCTCATGAAGGCAGGAGTTATTCTGACACATTCAAATGACAAAAATTTTCTAATGAAGTCATTAAAAAAACAACAAAATTTTCAAACCTCAGCTCTTAGAGCTATCTTAGCGAGCAACCCTGTATAAAAGTACCTTGTCAACTATTTCCAACAATTAGATACCTTTATTAACTACATTAAACAAACAGCAGAAGAAAGTAATAGCACTTTAAATCATTTTCATTTTAATTAAGAAACGGGTAGACCATACTTAGTGAGAAGCACTCCCTCATGTGCCATTACACCATGATTGCCAGACCTCTTTGACTAGGTTTTTTGACCCATTCTAATGAAATGCTTTTCCAATTAGGCTCAGTGAACTAATCTGTCCTTTTCTGATTTGGTTTTTCTCTTTTAATAACAGCAGGTTTGAAACTTGATCTCTGTGTTTCATGGAACCAGCAGCATTAATAAACGTGTATGCAATCAAAGCGTTGCCAAGACAGACCCCGCCATGCAAAACCTGCCCACTCACTTCATATTTCACAACGGAAACTCCAGAATTGTCTCAGGAATTCTGTGAAATGTCCAGCAATCATAACTACCAAGAAATAGTTTTAACTTTTGCAGAGTCCTAAAAGCCAATTTCAACGCTTTCTCAGGAATGATTTGAGCATGTTCAGATTTTGTAAAGAACCATAAAACAGCAGTGGAAACTTCAGCTGAAATTTTGTTTTAAAGACTGGACAACATTCTTTACCTGCTTCCCTCTTCCAGACTGATAATTACACCAGTACTCATTTCATCAATGGACACTATTTTTTTCAGAAGGAAAAAGGAATCACCTAAAATCTCTATTATTTTAACTTCTGTTACACATTACCTGCACTGGGTGATGCACTGAAAGCAAGCAGTTCTGCAAGCAATCTAACATTTTGATTCCACTGACACACTTGGGTTTGGTTTTGTAATTCCAGGTTAGATTATGACAAACATTACATGCAGCTTTGTACACTACCACCTTTGTGGTGCTAATCACCTGCAGGTTATCATGGTTCTTGTAAATTACACAGCTATAGTGAGAGTTGACTACTGTTTTTTAGCCTGATGGCACAGCACTTAAAATATGAGAAGCACTGGGCATTTTGAAGTATTTCTAACATACTTAACATTTCTTCTTACAACCATAATTTAAATTGCATTTTTTTTCTGGTGGGGGGAGGAGGGGAAAGAAGCACATCTGATCTCCAGTCCTAAAAATTGCAGGGTTGGCAGTCTGGATAACATGTCAAGTGACAAATGTACAATTTCTTGATTCCATAGACAGCTGTATTTGCTTAGGCTTATAAAGCAGTACTTATGGTTGCTTATGATTCCTCAAAACAATGCCAGTGATGAACAGCTACAAGGATCAGTTTATTAAAACTGCTACAGCTATAGTACACATTGAAAAAAAAAAAACAATTTTTCAGTGATCAGAAAGTGTCTTGGAATTCCTCAAATTAACCCTTGAAGAAGCAATTCTAACTTTCATTGTACAAGCATTCTTTGAATGAATAATCACAACCATCATGAGGTTACACAGGGTAAGATTTTATTAAATATATTTTTGTCAGCTTACAGATACAGGATTAATATTCCAAAGGAAAATGAAGGAGGAGAAAGTAAGTGGGATGTTTTGTGAAGGAGGAAAGAGTGTATATAACATCACAGGGTGATAGATTTTTTTTTTTTCTTTCTTTCGCAGAAGCTTTTTGGCAGAGTCAGTAAAGGATATTTACCACGTTTTGACTTATCTTAGTGACACTCCTGATGATGTATAACTTTCCAGCCTGCACCAGCCATGGGAAGCTGCAGTCATGCGGCCATCAGTGCACTGCCTCCACACTTGCAGCAGGGGAAAGCCCTCTCAACTCAGCAGGAGAGGAAGGGACCTTCACGCTTTCCTTCCTTCCTTGTTGTATTTTATTTAACTTTATAAAGTATTTTATAAAATAAAGGTTTGAATACGAATTACCCAGGTAGGCACAATCAGAAGCACACAGATACGCTCAGCAAGTACTTAGTCACCCATTAGGCCGTGAGAAAGCAGGAATCACCTGCCAACAACTAAACAAAATTTACTGTTTGACCTGAACCTTGAGGTCACTTTGACAGGTGGCTGCTCTATTAAGATATTCCCATCTGGGATACTAATACGAAATGGAGCCATCTGCTTGCAGAACTAGTTAGGTACATACACCCATTGCTATCTTTATTGCTGTATTGCTACGGGGCTCTGAGTGGATATGACAGGAATCAGGAAGCACAAACAACAACCCATGCATGTAGTACTTCTTGCATTTCCTAAAATCACCTGTGGGAAGCCATGGAAAAGAGATGCAGGATGTGCGCAGAGCACGCACTTGACTTTATTTTACTATTCCAGAGCAGCCATTTGGTCATTTTATTACATTTGAAAGCACACGTGCAGTGTAGATGAGAACTCTGTGAAGCCTGGCTGAATGTAAAACACGACCAGGAGTTTTCAGCAATTTCCAAAACGAAGAAGTATTTTTAATATCAGTATTATGAGGAGCCAAGGCAAGAGCAAGGCATATATTTTATTGAGGGTAATGCTATTTATCTGAATTGCTAGTTACACTGATAACATTTTCATTTCACAATCTACGTGACACTGCTACCAGGTATCAGTGCACTGTAATTCATGCAGCATCAGTGAGCAACACCAAATGCCACTTTATAGAACAGCAGTACTGTGATAAAGAAACACTACACTTCCAAGCACTCACATATTTCAGGGGCCTCTCTAGTATTCACACAGAGAAATTAAGCAGCACAAAGAACTTTTTCTGCTCTTGTAAGCAATTGCTTAGCAAACCTGATTTCAGTTTTAAAAATGAGCAATTCCAAAAAGACTCAAAAGGAGTGCTGAATGATGCGCTCTGGAAAAAATCAAGCTATTTTTATTCAGAGGCGTGATGACTGACCTGATATTTTCCTCCTATAAAACATGGATCCAACTGTCTGAAATTTGGCAAAAATAAGATCACGGACATCACGGGTCTAACACTTGGCCAAAATCCCAGGAATCCTGACACTTACTTCTTTACTTAACCACTTGATCACAATTTTCATACATTTTCAGAGGAAAAAAAACACAGGATGTACATTGTTTTGCATCATTTCCCATCCAAAGCACTAATTCTTATCTGTGATTACAGAGAAAATCTAAAAATCACATATGACCTCCTCCTGATGGCTCCACAACAGGTATGCAGCAGCTCTGTGAGATTACGCAGCATTTCCATACAAGAAAACTTCTGCATGAGGCCCTCAAAGTACTTTATGAAATATGTGTAATAATCTCTGGGAGGAAAGTTAGGAAGAAGTACATTAAAGGTCTTACCTATGCTGGCTGATCCAAAAGGGCTCATTAGAGTATGTTGATTCAGCTCTGTGCTATGTGATCATTGGATAACTGCTTCCATACAGGCCACATTACCCGTGTCATTTCATGATAAAATATAATGCTTTGCAGAGTCTTCTGCAGGTTAAAGTTCTTCTGCAGCATACTTCTTCATAATGAAATGCCAGCACAGTAAGACTGCTCAAATCAGGTCCAAGGTTACGTTAAGCATCAGACATCTCATTACACAACACGGCATCCAAAAGGTCCCTCAAGCAGAAGGACTCACAGGACAGCTCAGATAGAGAGATGCAGTTTACATTATTCATAAGGTAAGCAGACAAAAAAGAGTTTTCATCTCTGTGAGTATGACTGGAGCCACCCTTGAATCTCATCCACCAACAGGATGCCTAACTTTTTCCTTCTAAGAGCAACTAAACAGATTAATTACTTGGAAACGGTTATTCAGCATGCAAGCCCTTTGGAAAGTCAGACCCAATGTCACCAGGGTCCCCCCAGCAGTCCCCCAGGTGCCTGGAGTCTGGTTAAGCAACACACATCACCTTGTTGACTTTTCCTACGAGAAAAGGGGAATCTCTCACCTTTTGATGGTTCTGAAAACAGCAGAAGTATCCCAGCATGCCATGCGGCAGGGAGTATGCAGCCTTCCATGGTGCTTGACAGAACCATGTTCAATTTGTATTGTTCTACCACATGGTTAGATCAAGCACAAAGGAAAACCCCATGGACAGCCAGAGTCAGAGTTAGGCAGCGCCAAAGAGAGAAGAGCGTTGAGAGGAAGCAGCATGGAGAAGCACAAGCTGAAGGTTCACTGAGAGCTGCTCTCCACTTCACCCATGCAAAAAGGTGCTGGATACAAGAGGTCATCCTTTGTGCTACAACTGCAGAACACCCTGGAGCACAATTGGGGTTAGTGTACAAGAACAGAGCCCGGGCAAATTCAGAGACAGAACTAGTATGACAGAAACTGCTACCAAGCATTGCTAATAGCTCTCTCCAGGAACGATGTGCATCTCCCACCACATATGAAGGACTGAGCTCACGGTGCCTTCTCCCAGTGCAAATTCCATTTCAGTTCTCCCCACGTATTAAAATCCAACCTTAGAAATACCACAACTTGTATCAATAAGAGTAGATTCTGAGCTGATGATGAACCTCTGGCAGCCAACCCTCCCTAAGCTCCCTGTGAGCCACTCTCAGCTCCCAGTGGCTTTTCATGCTGGTGGCACTTACACTGATGACTACTGCTTTGCCTTGCTTTTTTTTGGTCTGTACTTTGTAACATGGCAGACAAGGTAGCACACATAAGCCACTGAAGAAATATTAAGGCAAACAGGAGTATTTTGTTATTCTGCTTCTTGGCATAAAAGTTGTGTTTTATGTGTTTTCTCCATCCCTGATTATTTCAAACAGCTTTGTTGTAACTCATTCCTGCAGCTTTAACACATAAAGTAGGGCATTCCATTTTGGCTTGACTGCTCCCTCTGAAATAAAACTCCCATTGACTTAATGTCTGCAGAGCTATGCCAGCGATGAGTGCTTTTGAAAGTCACATCTCAAATGCTCTTGCAGGCTTCATGAATGAGGGGAAGTGCCTGTCCTCTGCAACTGCTCAGAACATTTTGATGGACTTCAACGAAGGTCAACACTTGTGCCTTAAAAACATAAAACGCCACTTTCCTTAGTAAGGGCTTTGTGCTGCCCAAAGCACAAAGTCAGCATCAAGCAGATTATTCACTGCCTACAGAGAGAACAATGTGAGTACTTGGGCAGAGATGACAGATAATAGAGCAAGGGGGTCTGCTTCATTTTGTACATTTTGCTGTGAACCAGCATTACTGCAGAGAACAACACCACACAATCACTTGCAAACTCCAGAAACTATGTACAGTGTTAACTCAGCCACCTTAGTGTGGGTTTGTTTCCTTAAAGCACTGAAAGTCAAACTAGCAGCTTTGGGGGGAACCTGAAGATAAACCTTCATTTCCCACAAGCTGCCAAAGTAGACACCGCCCTAAATGATGCAAAAGTTGGATTATTAATTTTCTTTTGTTACCCATGCAGAAAAGCACAATGGACATTATTATTAACTTGCTTCTATGATTTGTTCAAAGCATCCATAACACTGGAAGCCATACCCCATATATTTAGCAATTAGTCATATGATTGGCATTTCTGCTAGTAATTCTGTATGTCTCTATCCAAGAAAGGCTCAGAGTTTCATATCCTTATTCCCACACCTGTTTAATAATGCAGCAATTCTGGCATTCTTCAAGTAAATTCATCAGCAAGCTCATCAGCAATGGCAATGAGCTCGAGGTACCAGCACACCAAGTGTGTTCTGCCAAAATCCTAATTTACATCCCCAAAAGACATGAGAGGTAAAATTCTCCACAAGTATATTTTGGCCTCTCAGCATGTTGCAGACTACTGCAAAAAATATGCAGGAACAGAGCTTTTCTTCTTTCTCATTCTTTCTTTTTTTGGCAATGGAGTAGAAATCAGGGAAGCACACTATTTTTTGTTAGGCACAGTAAATAATATTTCAAAAAGAAATTCCCGATTTCTAACTGTCCCATCAAGTTATACTACTTCAGGACAGGCAGAGGCAAACTTATTGTCCATTTGCAAGCTCAAACATTCTAGAACTGGTTGCAGCAGACTAGCTCTCTTTGTGCCAGTGTCTCCCCAGTTATTTTCTTTATCATATTGAAGTGACTGTTACATACAAAAAAAAGTGCTAAATTTAGCATCTCTGATGAGTGTCTCTCAACTTAATCTCAACACTTGCCAATGGCGATGTGATTTTGGCCCCACCTCCTGCCAACCAAACCCACCAGAAGGCACCACTTGTACGGGGGAGAAGGGCACAAGCTGTAACCACTCAGCTTCTGTCATAGCTAGGGAAGGCATCAGCAGAAGACAATTCAGATCTCAAATCTCTATTGCTCTGTATTCCACACATAGGGAGCTTAGAACAGTTGCATTACTGCATGCCTGAATGACGTGGATGCATCTGTGGCGTGCCATTCCTTGTCCTAGCTCTGGTACTACTAGTCATAGCAGTCACGTTGGGTTCCTCATGACTTTTGCTTCATAAAAATGTCATGCAAAACAAAGCTTAAATACACTCAGTCACAGAGAACAGCGAAGACTTCATGCTCATAATTATGAATTAAATACAAGATTTAATCTGCAGGTGATTTGTTGCTGTTAAACAGCGTTCCAATTAGACACAATTATCCTTATGCACAACATGTCCTCAGTTTTGCCATATTCAGACTCTGAAGATGATTTTGCAGAGTCTTTGTGCCTTTTTAGAAAACAAATTAACTGCAAGACTCTCTTCCCCTCCCCCCCCCAAAAAGCAACCAGAAAACCAAATCACACAGCATACTTTAACTGAATTTAAAAAAAAAAAAAAAGTAAAAAAGTAAAATCTGAGTGCTGTTAATTTTCCAGTTGTCCAGATCAGAAGTGATTCATATTCCTCCCACTCATGTCCAAGCCAAAGCCCTAGTGACGAAAAGCATCAGAGCTTGGCCTCAGTTGTCCTGTGCATCTTGTTCAGGATTGCCAGTGCCCACCATTTCAGCTCCAGCATGGACAAACTGCCATCAGAGTTCAGTGCCCACTCAGGCAGGGGCTGCTGGAGAGCAGAACGCTGGGGACAGGCCAAATTGTGATTCCCTGAGCATGCGTCACTGCAGCACTGCAGCAAAGCAGATGAGCAGGTGCATATCAGTGCTTTTCATCAAACAGAAAATGCTAAGGACAGCGATACGCCTACACAGTCAGTAAATGACTATTTCCTTACTAAAAACGGAAAGAATTTGCAAAGCTGTCATTAGAATGATTTGCAAATTATGGGAACAATGGAGTGTTTCAATCAGATAAATTATTTATGTAAGAGCTGGATGAAATTCACTTGCCTTTCTTGACTTCTTAACACTGGTTGAGGGGCAACAATACACTGCACCATTTTGTTTTGAGAGCTCCAAGAGCTTAAATATTGACATATCATAACAGCAGAGAACTGGAGAACCTAGAGGGAACAAGAGGCAGGAAACATGACCCTGGGCAGAAAGCCCTGATATGCAGTCTGTTTTCTCCTGGCTGGGAAAACTCTGTCCACTGCAGTTCTACACTTCTAAGGCTGAAACAATGCAGAAAAAAAGAGAATGACCATTCAGGTCATCGCAAGTATAGGAATTCTGCTCCAGTGTAAACAGGTAAGCCAGGAGGTAATATGTATAAATACAGAGACTGGAAAAGACACATAAGGAACTAGGGGGAAAGCTGCAATTCCTAGCAAGAGAGTTTACCAAATACCTTTGAAAATTATGAGTGAACAAACAGCAATACATACTCTGCTGTACTGCTATCCAGTAACAACGGATACCAAGAGATACAACACCAGCCCTAAACATGAAAGCTAGATTCGTACAGACAGCAGAGGCTGACTTTGACTGCGGTTGGGTTAAAAAGAGGCAGCATCCAAAAAGGAGAGAACTGTGCTGGCAGATGGTTTGTTGGCCTCCTCCTATTACTCCAGGTGCTTCTGACTTGTACAGCACTACCTAGAACTGAAGCATTTAAAGTCAGATAACTACGAGCTAAGCCTCAATGCAAGAGAGAGCAAGAAAACAGTTTAATTCTTAGTACTTCTAATAGGAACCTTGTTTCTAAGATTTCTGAGACTGCTAAGAATTAGAAGATAAAAGATTTCGGTGATGTGATGCTCATAGGCATGTGTATGCTTTGATTTTTATAAAAAATGGTCTATGTTTGTAGAGCAGGTGGAACTTTCATCACTTTTTAAATACACAATACATTGAAAAATACAAATATGTTGCAGGGAACAAAAGATACACAGTTGAATAGTTGACTAGCCCTCTGCAAAATCTATTTCATACAGTGTCACACAGCAATCAAGAATCCTGCCAGCTACCACAGAGACAACACAATCTGCTCATAGATTCATTTCCCTTCCACCTAAAGCTCAGTGCTGCTTTAGGAAACAAAACTGCTGTGCAGCAAACTTAGCCCAATTCTACTGGTCAGAAGATGTTGTTGTTCTTTTCTCCTGTTCTTACTAAAAATGGAAGCCTTCAGTGACCCAAGGCAAGAAATTCCCATTGGAACTTTAAGTGACAGCGGGCAGATACAGTCAAAACAAAAATGATTGTAAGAATTTCATTGCTGCCATTGAAAAATGACAGTATCTCCATCTTCAAAACAGAAGACAGAATTTATTACCATTCATTTCTCCAGCTCCTCTTGCAAAAAACAAAAACAAAAACAAAAACCAACCAAAAACAAACAAACAAAAAGCCAAAAACAAAAGCACACACCCTTTTTTAGTCTCAAATACTATAACTGTGTGGAGACATTTAAACAAGAGGGAGGTTTATTACTATTTTGGTGCATCACATTCAATTGAAGGCAGAAAAACACAAGAAATAGTATCTATTGCAATTTGAGGCTTAAACATTTCAGATAGTATATCCAACAGCTTTGCCAGTCTCACAGCCCTGGGCAAAAACATGTCCCTTTTCCTGCTGTTCCTTCATTTCATGCTATAATGCTTCCAATTCTCATTTTAAAAGGAATTATGTACATTACCTACCTGTTGCACAGAGTCTGCTTCCTATGGCTACTCATAACCTTTGCAGATGTTGCTGCATCATTATCGGTAAAAGCATGAGTCATGTTCAGAAAGGAAACAGCATCTGGGACCACTGCCTTGATGATAAATTAAAGAAGAAAGCATGTTCTTCTTGCTAAAGACTATCTGAAGGATGGTGGGAAGTTGGAATAAAACATGAAAGAAACAATATACAGAACTAAGTTTGCTAGATTTTTCTTTTCTTTTTTGTTGTGCTGCATAGTTTTGTCCTCACAATTACACGTAATTAATTAAATACCATTCTGTTTAGCCCATCCACACTGCTGAATTTGTACTCTTGACCTTATTTTCTTGGTATGTCTTTACCTTTTCACACTGATGTAACTCATGGGCATGACTACCTCTACTCTCACAGAATTTCTGTGTATCCTCATCACCTCTTGTAGGCCAAAAACTAGTCCAGATTAACACCCCTCACACTGCTTCCTTAACTAACTCATACATTCACTGGGTTTCTCACTACAAGACCAACTTCTGGCTATTAACATTAATTAATCATATTAAATTGCATGAAAATATTGGGCCCTGAAACAAGAAACCTCTAAGCAAAGAGATGAACATTTACCAAAAAAATTAAAATAAAAACTCTCTTCCTGAACACTGAGCAAAAGATGTAAAACCAATGGGGAATCCCACAGCCATCGAGGTCACTGACAAGTTACCAAGCATTGCCGTCTCAGTGGGATTGCGGGGGATGATTCCTGGGTAACAGAAAGCACTGCTCAACAGCCTGTCTGAATGATGAAGATTCATACCTCATGGACTTTTCTGCACAGAGACGTGCTGTGTTAAATCCTGGGTCAAACATATTCCTCAAAATGAAAACATGGAAAATTCCTGCTGCATGCAACATCTGAAACAGCCGTGATTCAAAGGGACAACATGAGCAGAAGAGGTGCCAAGGATGTCTGTTCTCTGGATTGATTTACAAACTAAGATTCTTCTAAACCATGAGATGTTTCCCCACCCCATGTGAGCAGACAGTGAGTCAGGTTCAGTGTATCTCAACGCCATCTGGAAACTCTACAGGCAAGGATAGCTCCTCTATTGAGCTTTTCAATAGAATTAGCTTTCATCCAGTTGAAATCTTTGTTCTGAAGCTGTACAGTCCCTGCCCTCCTCCTTCATAAGTCAAGTTTATGCCTCTTCCATGTGGTTTTGATATACTTACAGAACTGGAGAGCAAGGGAAAAAACAGTCTAATGCCTTAAGGAAAGGACTCCCAAGATAAGAACTCTCACAAAATATTATTCTCAACATCACCAGGTATAGTGTTCTGCATTGTTGCTCTTCTCAGCTATGACCTTTCATAAATGGTATCAGATGGTGTTTGCCTTATCCAATAGACTGCACCATTGTTAGAGGCATGCATGCACATACATAACATACATTTCTCTATCAATAAAGGCAGAAGAAGGTAACCATGGCAAATTGGGTACAGATTTATACCGATCTGTTTCTGCAGATTACTTTCTTTTCTAAATTATATTTATGCATTTTTATTTCAAGTTTGTTTAAAGATAAATATTACTGACTAATTAACTTGTTACTATGACAGACACAACCCAAAAACCTCAATGAAAGTATGCCATAATTTCAATTCTAGTTATAAATTTCGTGGCTTGAATCACAAATGATTGAAGACTTTAACAAGCATGCCCAAGACAATCTGACTGCAGATGAAGTTATCTTTATTTTATTTTCCCCATAAAAAGAAGGCTTAGCTCAGCATATTGCTTGCAGAGATACCCAAAGCACAATAGCTTGTTTTGGGCTGCTGCCATTTGGTTTCATGCTGCATCCCCATCTAGAGTCATCAATCTTTTAGCACCAGGAACACGATTAATCATGGTTGTTGGTTTGGTTTTCATAGGGAAAAGACAAAAATCACAGTAATTTTTGTAGAAAACACTGCAAGTTACTCCATCAATAACAGTCATTTTTCTTCTCAGTACACACTAATAGATTCCCTCAATGAAACCTGCTTGTCTTTACAGTATACGAGACGTGCAATAACATAATATATATATAAACCAACCAGTAGAAAAAAAAATACATGAAAAAGCAGTCTGCTCAGTTCTGCTGTATAAGGCAATAAATGTCCTTTCACTGATAGCTGGACCATAAATAAAAACCAGACAGGGTTGAGTAAAAGGTGTTTATGTTACTTTGGAGGTTATTTTCAAGTGGAAACAGTTTTTCATCTGGCTCACAAGAAAAAAAAATCTTTGCACAAACTGATAAAAGCCACAATATAAAACTTAATAGAGACAGAAATCTTACGAACTTTGATGAGCTTTATGTGAATTAATGCAAGATACTTGTGGACATCAAAAATTTATGACAGGTTACGAATCAACACCATCCCCTAAATCCTGCTCACCCACATCCCAGGCCACAGGAGCCCACTGCCAGTTGGATAAAAACCTCACCCTGCTGTTCTCAGCCTTTCAGAATGAGCTTAAGCTGAGCTGTGATTAGGGTTGTTAAGAGTTCCACCTGAATACAAAATGAAATTCTACACCGGTTCTACCCCTCTAAAATATGTCAATTGACAATTTTACCCCTTAAAAGTATGACATTCCTATGAAACTTTGTTTTCCTCCGACATTTTACAACTTAGCAATTCTTCTAAAATTAAATAAATTAAGTATCACAAGCTTTTCTCTTTTTTCTTTTGTTTTAAGGCAGCTATAGACTACCTCTTTTTTTTTTTTTTTTTTTTTTTTCATTTTCTCTTATAAATCCATAAGGTAATTGGCTTTCTGAAGAACTAACTGAATTTTCCAAATTTAATTTTAAAAGATGCTCCATAATATCCATTATAGCAAATGCTGCCCTGCAGATTCGATTAGCGGGCTCTCTGGACCTGCTTATTTCTGAATTGAAAGTGCAGTACAGCCTGGATAAATGAATTACCTGAGCAGCGGAACTTCTTGCTCTTGATCTGGCTGATTCGTTTGTTGGCAAGGCGACGTGGATTGCTGCATCGAGCGCCGCTGGTTTCTATCGGATTATCCTGCAGGTAATCAGCCAGCCACTTCAAATGGCAGTCGCACACAAATGGATTCTGAGCTAAATGTCTGAGAGAAGGATGGGATGTTTAATCAGAAGTGACCTGTGACACTGTACTCCATCACTGTTTTTCGCAAATGCAAACCTGAAGAGTAATTGAATAAGCTCCCAAAAACCTGGGCCTGGAGGAAACCACAGAGCTTCACATGAATGGGAGAACTGCGAGCTATCACGGTTTGTAGCTTATTAAGGCCTTTGTAAGGACGTTCATGGAGGAAACAAAAATTAATACAGTAAAGTCTGCTTTAAAGGACACAGATCGACTGTGCACAACGTCCAGTGTTTTCACCTGAAAGCCTGGTGTGATGAACTGCGAGGGAAATGCAGCCATCTGTGCGCACCTGAGCTGAGAGATCAGTGTGGACTCTGCTTTAAAATAAATTTCATTGGCAAGCTCAGTTTTCTAAGGATCAAAAGGTGAGTAAATAAGTGCCCTGGAGCAGTGGACAGAGCCAGATGTAATAGAGGGCTTTTCTCAAGAGTGAAATTGATACTTGCATATAATACTGTGCCTAATAGTATTCTCCTTACACGTATTTCTGCCTGGTTTTGAGAATGGATTGTTTATAAAAAGTCAGACTTGGCTCTGTCCTTCACCAAAATTTGCACATTTCCCACAGGAACAAGCATTATATCACACTCTAACTGGACAGTTATACTTTGTTAATAGAAGTCCTCTGAATTTCCTTGGAGAAAAAAGCATTTATCTGTTGTTGTTATTACTTTTTTTTTGCTTAACAAAGTTGAACAGTACACTGGGAATCTGTCAGGTTTTACTCAGAGCTTAATTCTGATGTCAGTTAAATGAACTTGCACCCATCCCTCTAATTTCCAGGGGAGCAGGACAAGGCTCTCTGATAACTGCGAAAACTGTAAAAGAGAAATGTTTAAATGTGGGTTTGGACAGAGCTATGAAGTTATGTCCTCACAAGAACTCTGCTCTGTTGTTGCTAATGTATTTTTATCTTCTGTACAAACACGTAGGTCACGTCAAAATTAATGCCTCCTATTTATTTCCATGGAAACAGCAACAGCTATAAAGAGCACAGTAACACTATTTGACAGAGCAAATTTTCAGCTACAAAGCACTATTTTTCAACAGAGTCACCACCATTAGCTCTGCTTTTTGACCAGTGATGAACAGGAGCACGCATGCTGCACTTATCAAAATCTGCATCAGCGGAGGTGATTCACTGTTACTGTCGCCATTGCTGAAGTGCACCACTCACCCCTTCCTGTGCTACATCCACTGTTTGGTCTCCATAAACATGCAGCAAGAATCAATGAACATAAGTGGACGCCATTTTTTTCCAGATGGAGTAATTCAATTCCACACCTTTGCTTTAGACACACTTCCACGTCAGACACCGTTTTCCCTGACCTCTGTCACATGGCAACAGAACATAAAAAATACTGGCAGGAGGGTTCAGCTCTACCACCACCTGATGCCAACATCCACTTCTGATGTTGCTGGCCAAGGTAATAAAATAGGAGGCATTACTTTCAGAACAGCCCTCCTACTTTTCTGTCTGTGTATATACACACATAACGAGATTTATACCTATACAGAAATTAACATATCTGAACAGCCATACACAATACTGTATGTGAGGGGCTGTTTCTTGTTTTTCATTTACATCAGGCTGGCAATTCAGCTCTGATGAAGTAGAAAACCCTCTGTAAAGTATCCAGTCATTTCTATTTATTTGCTTCCAATTTTGCTTCCAAATGCTCTTCTCCTAATGACTCCAATTCAAAGAGTCTCAGAAAATGTTTAGGGGTTTTTCTTAATGTATTAAATAATACAATCATTATTTCCCTTGAAATGGGATGTCAGCTGAAATATGGTTTCAAAATTCATGAGTAGAACAGTAGAACTCAGTCCCAGTGAAGAGAAACATCGACTCAGTAGCTCTCTAAAAACTGGTAGGCAAGGATTTTAATGAAATCTGCTGTTCATATACTGTGCAGAGTCAAATTTGTGTACTGTCTTCCAACAAACAGCATGAATGAATGAATTCAGTATCTTTACACACTTATGGCATTTAGATTACTAAGGGCAGGCTGTGTTGATGGGTATCTGTGCTGAATTCATGCAACAGTTCTCTTCTGCTTGTTCCTTTTGCTTCTGTCAGAAAAGGAGGGGCTACTACCTTGGTGTCTCTTCCAAATTATCTTAGTGTCAGATGCAGAGCCTTTGCAAAGACAGGTGACATCTTTGGGGAAAAGGGGAAAGCTGTCATTTCCAATACGCTTGCATACTCACAGAGTTTGAATCGATCGGAGAGGTGCAAAAAGCCCCTTGCTGATGGTCTGCAATTTGTTGTCATAAAGAGATAGCAGTTTGAGATTATGCAGACCTTGGAACGTGTTTACCCTCAGGCAGTTGATCTTATTGGCATTGAGAAGCCTGAAAAGAGAGGAAAGATTTATAATTCACTAATCTTAGAATAATCAAATAAAGACAGACTGAACTTTGGGGTTAAATCTAAAAAATATGAACACGGTCACCAAAACCACTGCACCTTTAAACATCTTCATTTCCTGTTACATTACAAAGGTGAAAAATAATGACTGGCAACATTAGTACTCAAAATTCCAAACAAATATTTAAAGAAGCCTTCAGCTTAATATACGCAGAAATGGCAAACACTTCCCCCTTGCTACTCCATGCACACACACACACACGGCCCTCACTGAGAAGAACCTTTTTTTCAATTTTCTTATAGCCAGCAGCTGTCTTAAGTCGAACTGAAATTTCTGAAGGTTGACATCTTGTGATAAGCAGTGCAGGGTTAATCTGATCATGGAAGAACAGAAAATGTGATTCTTCTCAGAGACAAAAGGAGAGAAAGGTAGGGTCTGGACTAAAGCTAACAGAATGGCAACTCATTTCATGTGTAAGGACAGTCAAGAAGTGGGACAGATTAACCAGAGAAGTGCAGTCTCCATCAGTGGAAGTTTTCAATATGAGCAGCCTGCTCTGACTTAGTGAGCTGACCCGGCTTACAGCAAACGTTCTAAGTTTGACTGGCCTGAGGCTCCTTCCAAATTGCACTGTCCCACAGTTCTCTGAAAACACTGCATTTCAGTTATGTCACATTTCTGTGCAGCTTTGGAAAAGCGGCACAAAGATGTTTTGAGATCCTTTTATTTATTTACGAGATTGCACATTTACACAGCAACCTGTTTGTACAATTAATCAGTTCAGCCAGAAGATCTTGGACAATGCTTGTACAAGTTCTCTTATGTTATTCAGCCAGAGTCTTGGAGCCATACACTATGTACAACCCCAGCAACAAGCTAGATCTCCTTCTGAGACAAACAATCACCACTGTATGTATCTATGTATGTGATATTTCACACTTAAATGGAAAATAGACATGAAAGAACCTGTTCTTACAGAAGCCCAAATCCACACATTTCAACCACTGTCAGTCTGAGAAAAATGGTGCACTGCAAACAGTGGATAGCATAAATCCAGCTGTCTTCATCAAAGAGTTCTTGCTAATTTGTAGATGAGTCTGAAGGGCTTAATATTGTGACCACAATACCAAATCAGAAGACAAGTGTATTTATAAGTAGAAAGGAAAATATGTTTTCCATTTCTCAGCAAGCAAATTGTAGTCTTAAACACACCTCTAAGCATGAGGAGCTTCAGTTCTCAAGAAACTGTTGTATTTTGTATGAACTAATAGCTCAAATCATTTTAAGTCTTCATAACCAGCATTAATATCTACTGCCTGTATTTCTGTGACTGTTAATTATGTGAGACCTAATCCAAACTTCCATTGACTCCATCAGAAATAACAGTGTAATTTCCACACTATGGCTAAAGATACAGTTCCAGCAATGTGTTAGACTTCTGAGGTGTTGCTCCAACAGTAAACATCAGCGTCATCCCCTACAACTTGATTCTTATAACCATTCATATGTCTAAACCAAAGCAATCTTCATTCCATCTCAGTTCTCATGCATTATGCATTTCCCTTTTATGCCTGAACATTATCTGTTATATAAAAAACATGTTAATGAGTCATTGCAAGGCAGAACCAGCTACTGAGCTTTGAACAACAGCCCCAGACATAAATTTAATGCTACAAATCCTCCACTATCTACTCCCTGTCTTCAGGTACTGGTCCCACATTGTTTTTAGGTAACACACACTAACTTAGACTGGTTGCTCCACAGCAGACATAGTATTTAGTTGTACAAGAAGAAAACAGGAACCTAAGATGTACTTTATTTTATGCTATCTTCTTCTATTATTATAGTAATAGCTTACATTGCAAGCAGTACTTTTAACAAAGTATAAAGCAACAGTAACAATAATCTCAGTAATAAGAGAATTTAAAACTGAGCTAATGTTGTGTTTGTATATGCGTACAACCAACACGGCTGTCTGTGATGCTTAAGAAGTGCACACACAGCAGCATTATGCTGTGTTGGTGGTGTTCACCCTCGTGCAGAGCAAGCCTGGTCATCACTGATCTCACTTACTAACGCCTCAGAGCAAAGCTGAACTGCAACTGCAGTCCAACCCAGGATTCGAGTTCATTCTGTCTTTCAACAAAACATGAATAAACCCAACACTGGGAATTAGAATTTACAGTGTGACAAGTTTTCCTAGCATAAATTTTCAGTGACTAGATTCATGGCGATATAATCAGTGACATTCCTGTATAAGCCAAATACCAAAATGAGCGAAACTGATCCTATGCACAGTCACACAGACAGAGGCACACACTCTGCTTTAAGCATCAGAGAAAGTAATTTGTAACAGGAAAGTGCTTCTGCAGACTGTTTAGAAGTGGGAATTCAGGTACTACAAAGCTTTTCCAAGGTGACAACACCTATTCCATCTCTCAACTACACAACATATGTGCAGTACCTCAGTCTAAAGAGGCAGATGGTGTACTTAATGGTAATCCAGATGTGGCCACACTGAGTGGATCATAACATGGATTAATGTCCAATTTCTGACCAGAATCAGCAAGAAAGGGAAACAAAAGTGAAAAACTATGAGAAAGCAGAATAAATCACTCCTTTTTTTTTTTCCTCCTCCTTACTGTGAGTTAGAGGATGACTTTTGGCCATAAGCATTCAGGTTTATATCTTCCTTCGAAACACTCAATTATTTTAAAATAACCTCAATGGGTATTATTCTAACTTTTTATTGATTCCTTCTTAAATGTCACAGCCCTCAGAGGCCTCTAATTATTAATTAGATATATGAGGCTGATCCCACAGTTAAAATGATAAGATTAAAAGAAAAACAACAACCACAGAGGTGAATGAGAAAAACATATATTGTAGCAAGCAGGAATGCTGACCTGCCGAAACACTGAACTATGTTGTAAAACAGACGATGCGTTAGTTTTCCTTGGACTTGCACCAAAATAAGAGGAAAAATTAAATGTTGAGTCTTATTTTTGCAATAATTGCATGGTATTTGTGTTGCACCAATTTACTGTGAAGGTAAATTTTACTAATTTTCCTGTTTGGTTTTATTTTTTATTTTTTATCAACTTGATCAGATGAGGATTACAGACAGCTTCCAGATGTGGTGCACCATTAAAAAAAAAAAAAAGTTACAAAGGCAAGTAGCAATAAAACTACATGCTACCTAGAGGAATGAGAGATCATTAACTCTCAATTTTTGTCCCTCTGGATATTTAATAAATACAAAGAAACTCTCTTGCAAGTCCAGGACCACCACAGAATAGAGGAGGAAGGTGAAAGCCATTGTGGTTACGCACCATTGAAGGCAGTGAGCAGAGCAGTGCAGTATCACAATTCTATGATCCCATTTCCTGAAAGAGGGAATTTGTCCACACGCTGAAATAATAACATGTCTCAGCTAAGCCCTCTGAATGAACGTGTACTGAACTGGCACGGTAATTGGATCAGATGCTCGTAAGCGCCATCTGCATAATTAAGATGGTCCCATAATTGAATTATATGCCCAAGCACAGTTTCAAGTGATTAACATTTAAATAACATTTTGAACTCCAAAATCAAAATGATGGAAGAAATTGTTTTTTAAGTGCAAATGGGGATGTTGATTTGGCTTTCACCCGTAACAACGTTTGTATTTTCAGCTCAGCGAAGTCACGTAATCAAACTATCAACAAATAACTACATAACTCAGAAACTGAAACAGCAGCCTAGCAACGCTAACACGCTGGGGACTGCAGGTTGGTTTCTGTTGCTGTACAATGGACCAGAAATCATCCTAGGTGCACTAACCAGCCCACAGGAAAGGGTGGGACAAATGCAGCACCGAACCACAAGAAAACTTCTTCTCTTTCCTTTCACCAGCTTTGTGTTTTAGCAATGATGACAACACGATGCAAATGAATCCCATGAACTGTCTGGCACATCCCACAGGCCAGACTCCACTGGGGAAAAGAGAACTCATCAGAAAAAGACAAATTTAAAATGCACAGGAGAAGAGTGCTGAAGTTATTTGCACAAGTAAGAGCAGAATACAAATTCAATACACGTGCCTTTTATAGAATATCAGTAGTCAAAAGCTTCGCCTACATTCAAAGCACTATATGGTAGCAAAGAAAGGGCGCTTGACAAAAAGCATTCCTCAGACCTGCTACAGTATTTTGTTACAATACAACAGGCCTGTCAAAATATTTCTTCAGCATGGGTTTTTTCAGTGTTTTGTCTTGAAATCTGTAGGGAATGGAAAGCCATCCATTACAGGATAACAGCAGAAGCACCAGTATACAAGTGGGGGCATAAGAGCTGGAATTAAATAATCTTTATGGTCTCTTCTGACCCAAGCCATTCAATGATCCTAACTATGGAGTCATATGAAGAGCCACACAGCCAACCCAGCAGTCACTGACAAGCTGTTCTTAATGACAGAGCTGTGTGTCCCTGCTTACTTATTGGCAAAATAATCCTATTAGGTTCCAGGAGAGTTTCTGAATGGCCAGGAATGTAGAACAGCAATCTGAATGCCTCTCTGCGTAATGATATTTTGACATCTACTAAAATTTACATTTTCTAATGTGATGACTGACCACTGAAGAGTCTGTCAGCACTTCAATTGATAATACCCAGTGTGAACTCATCATCATGCTTGCTTGAACCAGCTTCAAGTGTTTCTTCATGTTCAGGAAAACGGATGATGGTGATGACAAATTTATTCTAAGTAAATTAAAATGGAAAAGTCACGAGCTGATAACGAGTCAGAAAGCAAGTCTGACAGTCCCACTTTGTAGAGATTTTAAAGACCTCATTTCACTCCTCATCCAAAAGACTGCAACATCCATAAAGCAGTCCCGTGGTACTCGTGTACCTGGAGAATTACAGCACGTGGTATCACAGCATCTGGGCTCCGGCTATTCAAATTCAATATTGTCCAATTTATGCCTGCAGATATCCACATGATAATTCAGATGCACAGGAGAATAAACACATTCTCTCAGCTTCCTGCACTACCAGGAGTTAGTCTCTTGTGCAATAATAACTAGGAGAGCTGCTGTCAGGTGAAGCCAGCTTGGAGCACTGGCGTCAGAAGAGCTAATAAATTACACACTGACGTACAAAGTAGCGGTTGTTTTGGGAAGCTGCATGCAGACAGATTACAGAACTGACACAGGAAAGGCAGATGCTGCTGCAGTCTTTCATTAGTGCTCGACTGTAATTGTATTTCTGTGTCTAGCAGATGCTCCTCCCTCACTTTAACTGCAGTTATTGAGTTTAGCAATATTATCACAATGGCAGTCTAAATGCAGAAATCTAAAGAAAAAAAAGCTTGAGGCAAAAGGCTTGAAAACAATTCTAAAGCTATTATACAGGTCTGCGCAGGGTGTATTCTCTCCTGGAGTGGAAGGATGAGAGCTCTGTTGTTAGCTAGTGATATTCTGAGTAATCAAGGAAAAGTCCCTATGTCATTTTGCTAAGAATTTAGAATCACAAAATCCAGAAACTACAGATAGGTAGTGAAAGACCTCAGGAGGTCATCTGGTCGGAACCTCACTAAAAGCAGAGTCAGTGTAGAGGCCTTTAACAGACACTTGCTTTATATGAGAAATAATTCTTGTCTCGGCTCACAGGATAATTCATGATGGCAGGGAGCTCAAGAGGTTTCCTGTCCTGTTAGACTGCCCAAAGCAGGGTGAGCTGTGAGGTCAGGCCTGTTTGCTCACAACTCTATTCAGAATGGTCTTAAAAACCTTCAGGGACAGAGGCTGCACAACTTCTCTGGGTAACCTGCTCCACTGCTTGGCTCGCCATTGTGAAAATGCTTTCCCCTACCTCTAGCTAGTCAGTGGTTCTCATTTCATTCCTGTTCTCTCTTCTCCATAAGAAAAATGATTAGCTCCACAGAACAGGAAGATTTTAAACATCCCTTGTTAAACAACACAGGAGATTGCTATGAGGAGAAAGAAACTTGGAAATGGAAAACGGTCAAATCTTTATTCTGGCATTCATGTGGTGTTTGCATCACTGTTTAATGATACTTTTGTTTATATCAGTGTAATGTATACAATACAAAATATTGTAATTGATATACATTCTTTAGAGTATTTTTTTTAAAATATTTTGTATGCGTTTGTGCTTAACTGGATTTTCTTTGAGCTTTTAACAAGCTCCAAAAGTGTTCAATAAATATTTGGTAAACTGTAGATCCTATTTTAAGCTCCTAAGTACTGGGATTCACTTTACAATTACATTTCAATACAAGTACTTCAGACTTGGCAAATTTACCATGGAGCTAATTTCCAAGCAACTGCAAAAACTACGACAGTACCAAATATTGCACCACTTATCCGAGGAGAAACAGCATAAAAACTACACTAAGAAGGAGAATAACTCAAAGAAAATCTGACCAGTTGAGGTTTGGGAAGACTGATGGTGGCAGATTCTAACAGCACACACATGACTTCCCTCTTCATACAAAACTACTTTGAATAAAGGTCAGTCAGACTCATCAAGATGAGATCTAGTCCCAGTTCTAATCCAGGTGAGATGATTGGATCTGGAAGACTAATCTTTCATCACTTTTGAAGTTATCTTATCAGTTAACACATCAAACTCTAGGCATCACCGCAAAACTCTGCTTTCAGTGTGTATATGCACCAGGAGTAGATCTTGAATCAACATTAAAACAAAATCAGCAAAAGGGATTCCCTTTTGCTTGCAAAGCTTGGCCAGCAACCCATGGGGATCTCAAGCATGAGATGTACCATCAGAACATCTGGGCACTTGTATGACTAGTGACAATGCAAATTGAATTTCCTCAAGAAAACAGGATTCACTGAAAGCTGATACTGGCCAGACGTTTGAAAAATGAGATTTCATCCTCTTATTTTATTAATCTCTTATATTATATTTTATATAATCTCTTGAAACAGGAGAGATTTTATAACTTTTGGTTCCAGGAAGCAGAGTGCTCTGTTGCATAAAATGTATTACTAATAAAAAGACCTCCAGAATGTTTGTTTTAATATGGTTGCAGAGAGGAAAGCGTATTATTTAGGTATGAAAAATCGTGGTTAATAAACTTGGTGCCCATTATCCACGGCTCACTGCCTTGAGCCACTTGACTCTGTTTCACTGCTGTCTGGCTCTGCACGTTCACTCGTTTGGGAGCAAGCAGAGCAACTGTCAGGTTTATCTGTCACAGGGCTGCTGAAAAAGAAAGAGCTGCACAGCGTTTTGTTGTGCCCCCTGCGCAGTGACTGGCAGACAGCTTGGCAAGCACAAGGGCTCATGAAAGAGCCTGTCCACATTCCAGGAAAGTTGAAAGACAGGTGAGAAGGACATTCAAATGTATTCCAGTTTCTAGACAGACTAAGATTAGTTTAAGGCCTCCTGGACAGGCATTCAAATTGCCAACAGCTAGCATTTACTTGAAAACTTCCACCTTAAGCTGAAATCCTTTCCGCTCTTCTGACATTCAAGTGCCAGTTGCACAAACAAGGGTAACTGAGAATGTGCTGCTCCACAGCTTGGACTGATTACTACCTCAATGAATGAAAGGTGCAGATTACTATTAAAAAAAAATAAAAAATCAGATTGCAGCTGTGCCCACTTCTGGAAAAAAGAATAGGTCTCTCAAATCCGAATTGACCTAAAATTCTCAGAAGGCACTTGATCCAGATTGCTGAAAAGAATGTATGAAAAATATGAGGGTCACGCTGCAGCAGCTTCCTAGAATCCTCCCTCCTGGAAAATGCAAACAGGATAGGGAAAATGACATGGCCCAGGAAAAGCTTCAGTTCCACAATACAGATATATAGTTGGACTTGTACAATAATCTTTGCTGCTGTGTTGGTTAATAGAAGATTTGTGATATCAGTAATTAACAAATCCAATTTTGTGATTATTTACAGGAGAATGCTAACTATTTAAATAAGAGAGCTAGTAATGAATACTTCAGAAACAGCATTTATATTAACCCAATAGGAGTAAAATTAAAAAATAATAAGAACTAAAAACCACCTTGCTGCGCCTGGCTACTTTCCTGCTGAATACATTATTCACTTACTCTGTTTTGTGTGACAGAAATACAGAATTCTCAAGTTATCCGGGTCATCTAGAACTTGTTCCAAATTCCTCATTCCCCATACACCAAAGACAAATGGGACAGTTTAAGACGCTGTCATGCTGAGCTGAGCATTACTTTACCCAGCTGTAACGTTTCTGACATGAGTGGCGCTGCCTGAAGGTGTAGGGTGCTTGCACAAAACAAATCTGCCTCAACAAAGGTGGAAAAAATTTGGGCCTACAGAGTGACAGTATACTTAAACAGAAGGACAGCTACATTTCTGAGAAACGCTGATGAGTCTTATCCAAAACAGTAAATTACAATATCTGCTCTGCAATTCCGTGTCATTTGTTTCCTTCTAATTAAAATCTGAACACTTCTGCACAGGACCTACTGCCACTCCCATTTACTGAGCATGGACTTCCTTACCATAAAATCAATATATTTTTAAAAATGTTCCAGCTTACGCTGAGGAAATTATTCTGGCTGCCAGGATACTTTAATCAGAGCCTTCTTACCAGTATGTCCCCAGACTAATAGGAAGAAGTCCAATCTGGAGACCACTGAACACTAAATTGGATCTAACCATGGAGCACTTTTCCAACCGTTCAGCAGCAAGTCTAAAACCAGCAAATGCTGTTTAAGTGTCCATTAAAATATTACAAGCAATGCCATAATAGTTGCTTCAAGGTCATAATCAGAAAAGTGTGCGTGAGCACTCAATGTTCTCCTCGCCAACTGCTCCTTCACATACAAATACTTTCAGAAGTCCCCTAGAGCCTCAAGACCACAGAGTACTCTGAGAATCCCATGACGAAAGCAGCTTCTCAAGGTTTACCTACTAACAGTTAAATGATTAAAGCATTGTTCCCTGTTGTCTGGCACATAGGTTTTATCCCTCTAAAAAAAGGCGTAATCTGCAATAATGTAAACAGGATAATTACTGCATCTGGGCTTAGATATGCAACTCTTTGAAGCACAGCACTACATGCACACTGTGACTGTAGTATAAAGCATGAAAGGTGCTTAATGCTTTATTCAAAATGTGAGCTATGAGATGGGTGATCTTTCTACTGCGAGAAATTTCATCTATACAGCATCCTAGGTTAGAAAGAGAAATTGCGTATCACTTCAAACTTGTAATGACAACATACTTTTGGATGGGGGGAAACCAGAAGAGTTATATCAGAATTAATTTCTTTTTAATAGTTTCTTTCTCAGAGCTCAAAACAATGAATAAACTTTTAGCTTTCCTTCTGCCTGCAGCATCCCCACTGTACCAAACACATTGCAAGTCTAACAGCAACAAACATGCCAGACATACCAACACGCACCAGGTCACTTCCATGCTTACTGTTCTCATGCCTGTTAAACTTTCTCCCTCCCAGATGCAGTCTTCCTTCTAGTGCAGAGGCTGATCATGAAGTCACTGCAGTACCAACAGACTGGTGAGATATGGGCCAGGAAAGAAGAAGGGAGATGCCAGAAAAAGTATGTGTAAAGGGCTGAGACAAAATCATTGGCTGTCTGCAGGAGGAGATGGACAGCTTGTCACCACTGCAGCTCAAGGGTTTGTCGTAACCAAACCACGTGTGCTTTTGCTTGTCTTTCTCTAGAATAAGGTGGCCCATATCTGCAAATAAAATCTTATGGCTAAGTGGCACATCAGAATAGTCCTCTGCTTAACAAATAGAAAAATTTAAATAATTCTTACATTTTAGCTCTTTGGCTTTGCTCATGAATTTATAAACTAAATCTATGTTTATTTTTATATAGCATATAGCAGCATCAAAGACCACAGTCAGAATGGCAGGCATTAAAGAGTAATCATGAAAATTCAGATTTTCATTTCTGGTTAAGTCAGAAAGAGTTAATATGTATAATAAATGCTATGGTTTTATTTTATATTTTATGCCATATAATATTTGAGGGTGGTGGGGGTACACGTGGTATAAGCCAGAATCCCTCAGTTTTATATATCACCTTCTCTGAGTGCATCATCCATGATGATATTAGGAATGTTAGGAAGTTAAACTCACTTCACTTCTGCTCCCTCTACTGACTGGCTGCAATAGTAGCTGACTTCCCTCCCTGAAAGAGTTATGGATTCCAGTGTGATTATGGAGATGAGTGCGTGCAATTTGGAATTTCACATTTGGCTTAGGAAATTCTTTATGCCACATTAATAAATACTGACGAGTACATCTTATACCCCTGATTATGACAATGTATTAAATCACACACGGCATAAAATACTTGAATATACAATTGAGTCTGAAATGATTTCTCTTACAACTAAGCCACACTTGGTGCAATAAGAATAAAATACTGAGCATGGCTGATAACAATAAGGTCTTTCATATGCAATTTTGCTTGCATGTGCAGGTACTTGCAACACAGTAGTCCTGAAGGATCTAGACATTCAACCACAAATGCTAAAAGCATAAAAACAATCAGATGGCACCTCCGCCCTCACATCAGCCACTGACCAAATTTCCTTTCTTGGACTTTGCCGAGGCTCTCATTTCCTCCCCACACTTAAATCTTCTGTGTCTGTTATAATCTGTGACTTGCACTGTGCTATAAAACTGTTGGCATCCTACCTTTCTTTTTTCAATCCTTGCCTCCCTTTTGCCCAACACAGAAACAACAGACTAGCACGTCCCAGTGACTTTTCAGTGGAAAAGGTGATTATATTAATGTCAGAAGCTGAAAAATCAGTAAATCTAGTTAGTCTGCAAAATAAAGAAGAGGAAAAGATCATACTTACAGCAGCTGCAGAGACACAAGATCATCAAAAAGGCCCTGGGGAATCTCTGTGATCTTGTTTCCATAGAGCACTCTGAAAGATACGGGAAGGCAAAATAAATCTTAAATAACAGACCAGTTTAGTGTCCTCCCACATCTCTGCATTATCATCTTTATTGATCTTGTGTACCATGCCCAGGATCTGTGGGCATTTCATTTAACTACTGATCTCATTTTCTTTTCGGAGAGCACATGGTACCAAATGAGTCGTTGTGATTCAGGCTTCGTCTGGGGTTGGAAAGCATTTTAATGTAGAAACTGGACATTATCCAGAAAGTGTATCTAAAATATTTTTCATTCTGTCAAGGTTTTTTTCATCCTTTTTAGAAGTATTTTAACCATTGAAAAGCACATTGCAGGAATCAAAAACCTAGAATTCTGCTCAGTGATAGTGAATTTAAAAGCCAAGAAGCAGAAGCTAGTTGCAGATAAAATTTCACATAACTGACCCTCTTCAGATATAATAATTGGCAAGAAATGTGACACAGGCATCAGAGAATAAAATGTTACGGCTTCACCAGCTGCTATTACAGTTTCAACTGGCTAATATATACAATAATAATAAATAAAGGAAAAGCCTGAACTGGGAATACTCATATATTTTGGAAACGCTGAAGTAATTTAGGTATAGTTTAGGTATAAAAAAAAAAACAACAATGAAGATTAAATACACAAGTAAAAGGCACTGCGTAAGCTTTCATTTTTTCCAACCATAAATATATGCTTTCATATTTATGATTCATTTCAATATTAAAAATATTTCCTTTTTTATTGAAAAACTGAAGACATATTATCATCAGAAATTGAACTAAAAAAACCCACACACAAAACCACCATTACAATACAATACACTACAAAGGGATCAGAACAAAATTATAAAACAGGACTTCAAACTTCTTTAAAGCACTTTCTCAAGCAATTTCTGTAAGTTGATAAAATTTGCCCAGACCAGAAGGTGAGTTATGAGTTCATACGAGCCACGGGAAGAGGGAAGAGGTCCAGGCTCCCTCTGAATGTTACCCCTTGACCATTTTAGTAGGCATCAAATTGAGGAAAACAAGATTTATGTTATTTGTGGGCTCTCCACTGGATGCAATAAATGGTTACAAACCGGTTCATGCCAAAGCTGTGCTGCTCGTGTCACTGAAACAGTTCATTCCCAAACTTTTTGATGTGCAACAACATGCAAGCAATGAATCAAACAGCTATGTGAGGCTCGGACGCTGGCTCAAATCCTGGATTACTCTGTCTTTCAACATTTAAAATATTATGGTGTGTTGAACACAGTGAAAAACAAACACTTAGCACGACAGGCCATTTACAATACTCTCCGGCCTTCCCAGAGTATGGCCACTTCAATTTACTCTTCATCAGTCACTGGAAGAATATCAACTCTGAGTTGGAGAGTTCCTAGATCAGCTCATTTCTGAGCCTAAGAAAATGAATATAAATAAAATAATACAACTTAGATATGAAATTCTAAACTTGAAACTTCATTTTTCATGACTTTCGTAGTTTAGAAAGAACTGAACTTCCACTCAAGGAATTCATGATCACAGCATTGTATTTTCTCTAAACAAATCATGGAATCATTAAGGTTGGAGATGACCTCTAAGATCATCTAGTCCAATGATTTCTATTCATATATTGTAGAATCAAGAAGCTGGCTTTTAATGTGCTGATACAGTGATATTTTGGTGAGCAATGAATGCCCACTATTTTTTTTTTTTCTATTTCTTCCCTAATTTCATTTGCAGATAGATTTTTTACAGTCAAAATATGAAGTTAATGTCTACAGAATCTAGTGAACAGTATTTTGTTTAGCAAGTGCCTGGTCTATATACAAAGTTTAGATGATAAACTTTCTGAGGAGAGTTGTTAGTTGTTGTACTACTAAATACAAATACCAAACAATGACTCTGGTTAAAGCAGTTTTTTATTTACTTATTTAAAAGTCAGGTGGTCATAATGCTGTGTTCCACTGAATTTGAAACCTTGCATGTGTTTATACAGCTTCTTTATTATTTTGAACAAAATAAAACTCATTAAAATCGTCTCTAAAACAAAACAAAGCTTCACTTTTAGAAGCCATGAAAGGAAAATAAGAATATTCAAACCTAATTGGGCTTATGTGCTTGTGGCAGATTAGCATTCGAACAAATTAACAGCTAAACAAAAGTCAGTATGAGAGCTCAGGCACTTGTCTCGAATTCATATTCATGTTCAGCAATACACAGAGCCAAATTAGCTAATGCCATTGTCTGCCTGCTGTGCCAGAGCTGAAGTCAAACGGTCCTACAGAAAGAAGTGACACGGAGGGGAGCGGAGATGCACCATCAGACCTTGCACCTCAGTTCTTGAGTTACTTATTTCCATTTATTCTAACAGAAAACACAGAAACTCTCACTCTCCTCAGAAGTCTCGTTATTTCTATGACAGGAAAACATACTCACAAATATAATGACTATATATAATGAATAGCTGTCAGGTTCTTGATTCAAGATGCTTTTGTTCGGGATGTATCACCTGCAGCACCCTGAATAGTACCCGCCTACCAAAAAGAATGGCCAGTCTGTGGACATCCCATTAGAGCCTTGCACTCCCCTCTCTGCCCTGTCTTCTGCTCACCTCACAGAAAAACTCTGCAGTGTTTTCGGACAGAGGCATTAGGAAGGGTGGAGGTAGAAAAGGAGAGCAAAAAAAACCACAGCAGAACTTCAAACAAAACAATAAGGGAAATAAGGAAAAGGCCATATAGTTAGGAACTCAGCCAGCCAGTAAACTGCATTTACATCTCCAATTCTTTTACTAAATTTTAGTGGACTACAAATTTTAGGCCTCTGCCTACGGTATTATGCATTTTCACTTGCATCCCTCTTGTATTTTGGTTATATTTTGCAGGACACATAAGTTTACCAGCTATTGTAAAGTCTAGAATAGAAACACAGCCCTCCTTCTATTCCCTAGCATCGGAAATTTAGACCAAAAATATGTTTAATTAACTAATAACGTTAATACATACCAGAAAAGCAGCTTACTAACTGCTGCCAGCAGACAATTCAGTGAATCAAAATGACATTTATTAGAATGTTAAAATAATTACTAAAATGTTTGTTCTGTGCTCTTGATTGTTCATTTGCTCCTCAACTTTGGTGGGAGACCAAATGAACCACAGGTCTGATAAATGTCATTTGCTGTCAGGTGGAGAAGACGTACACTTTGGTATAATAAGCCTGATATACTCTGATTCTCTATTCACAGTGCTAATTTTGAAAGTATAAAATAGAGACTAAGCCAAAATAAATGGAGAGACCAGTCTTTATTATGTTTCCTTTCTTCCTTATCTCACTACACGACAGTCTCCATTACAGTGATGGAAACCAGTGTGAAGGAAGAAAATAGTCACAAAGATGTGTCAACATTCTTGGCTTGCCAATGCATAAGGACTATTCTTGTGTTTTCCACACACAGGTACAGCTCATCCCAGAATGCCTAGAGTGAGGTGCAGCTGAGCCAGGAGGGGCCAGATTCTCAGCAGCATGAAGAGCATCAGTTTGTCAGTTTACAGCTAAATGCTTCCAGCGTGGCCAAGAACCACAAGCTGCTATTCTTCAGAAGCATCTGGCGGATTGGCAATCAACCTGCAGCAGCTTTGGGGCCACCATCAACCTTCCTAACAGTGGCAAGGACACTGCATGTAATGCACAGCCCCTGGCTGCACTGCAGGCAGTGGAGCAGATGCCCAGAAGAAGCACCCTATTTAGCTGAAGAGGGAGTGTTTGCTGAAAATCCAGGTATATTCAGCTTTTTACAAAAACTGCTCTAAAAATAGGACTTTTTTTTTTTTTTTTCTGACTCAACTAGTTGCTTTCAATTAAAAGAACTGAAAAAAAGGAATAACTTATACACCTTTATTTTACCCCTCATTAAATTAAAACGTGCAGTTCCGTGTGTAAAGTTATGATGCTTGAGTTCCCATGTGCAATCTGCAGTGCCCAAACATGCCCAGCTTTCCCCCAGCATCACACAAATACTTTTCCTCCCTCAGCTGCCTACTTGGATAGAGTTTGTGAGAGTTTATCAACTCTGTGAGCTTCTCCACAATTTCAGCTGCAGCTAGACAGAGAGTTCATTTTTTGTATCAGGGAAGAATAGAGGAGATTAAGATTTGGTAGGAAATTGTGATGGCAGACGAGTGTTTCCTCAGAAACCAAGTGCAACACCTACTGCATTCTATAAAACCTCACCCATTACCCTTTATAGAGTTATCACAAATCTGCAGTAGGAAATGACATAAACATAGAAAGTCATAACAAGCCATTATAATTTTTCATCCTGATTCTGGTATTGCACTTTTATATGCCAATATAAAGAGTATCTATTCCAAGATGCTATTAATTTCCAAATAAACAATTACTGGTTACAACTAAACTTCAGATTTTGCAGATTAATCCAACTGATGCTCTATGTAGTTAAAGGTTAAGCAGTCACTGCATAACTTCATGTAAAAGTCTGGGAAGCATCAGATAAAGGATGATGCACTGGGAGCACTATCTCATGCCTGGCAACAAGTGTGTCATCTTAGTGAGAAAGTATCTGGGCATGGCAGAGCCCTTCAGCAGCACGATCTGGAAATGTGAAAGCCTCAGTGATTGTTCACAGTCTCGAGACATTCTGACCTCCTGGACAATTTCAAAATTAAGGAATTTGCTGACTCTACAAACATGTTCCCTTTCACACGCACTGAAGTTTACCGTACCTTCTTCAAAATGCCTGAAACAGAAATTGCTGCTGTGTTGTCCCTATTTTACAGTTCTTTGGCATATCTTACTTGCAAGTGCAGTTGCAACATAGCTACTTGGTAAGTCAGATCCCAGAATCCTGAGATTTTTCCCTGGGATTTGACTTGGAGCTGTTTTGGGGTATGAAAGCCTAAGACAGAATCCCTCATTCTAGGCCATCTGGTTTCCAGCTAACTGTTCCTTTATTTTGGCTTGGCTCAGACATTCTTACTGAAGTGTCAGATTTTCACTTTATGCAATGTCTTTTTCAGTCCTCAAAATGCTTTTAACTTTCCTTCAGACTGTGAAAACAATTCTTGCTAGGAAGAATTATATTTCCCAAGCTGCATACAATGGCACAGGCTCAGTAAGAATTCAAGTTTTCAAAAGAGAAGGAATTGATAGAGGTAAAACCAGCAATAAATTCCTAATATCTGATAGAAACTTAAACGTGATTTTCTTTTTCCTGCACTATTTCATACGTCTTCATAACAAGTTAGGCCAAATAAATCACAGTAAAGCTATCCAAAGCAATTTGTTACCTTAAAGTAAGTTTGGCAGTTAGTGCAATAGACAGTGCTTTACTGCAGATTTCAAATCACTGGGAATGACACGGCATACATCAGCCGGGAGGTGATGGTCAGAACAGGGCTGCTGTGCCACAGCCTAAGCTGTCCCTCATCTTTATGCCCAGGCTGCTCTAAGCTTTTCAACTGTTTACAGGCTTAATTCTGTTCACGAATGGAAGCAGAGGAGCTCACTCTCTGCATAAATCTGAAATGTATTCATTCACAGCTCAAAAAGCTGTCCTGATAGTTTCGATATGGCTTTCCAAATGTATTCTTGTGGGAAGTTTACTGACCTGAGAATAACATTTATCTCTGATGCTATTAACAATAAACAAATGCTGAAACAATTCTCTTGCCAATATTACAAACTGATTTTGATTTGATTAAATGAAAAATTAATTTACTTCAGAAAATGCATGCAGCAATCTTGAAACATGAAACTATTCATAACCCAGCTCCAGGTTCTGCACTGAGTTATTAACCACTTCAACTCCAACAGAATGGAATTCAGCCTATGCAACTTGTAAACACAAGACATTACAACTAGAGCATTTCTCAAACTTTTGCTTACTATTAAGATATTGCATTCTTTTGCAGTTGACCAATTCTGCTGTGCTTCTCAGTGCAAGTGTACTTTTTGCTTCCACATTTCTATGGAAAGGAGTATTAGATAACAAGAACATGTGCCCCAGAACGCAAAAGCTGAGGCTACATTGCCACACATCCCTGCTGTGTACTCTTTCTAACTTATTTATTTCTCATCTTGGATACTTCACGGGCTCCCAAACACCACAGTATTGCTACAGTATTGCTCACAGCCTTCAATGTATCCTCATATCTTCTCTTTGAGACACAAAAACAGTTTCAGTTTTTCAGGAGCATAGACTTCGACACTGACAAACAGGATATTTGTGTAACAGCTACCATAGAAGTCACCTAATGTAACTTTTTCTTCCCAAATCACACAGTGGCATCTTTAAAACTACAGACACTTTTTTCCATATCTTGGCCTGTAACTCCCTCCATCCTCAACAACAGCCATTAGAGCCAGCACTTCACAGGCCAGTTCTGCCAAAACTAGACTTCATTGGAGTTTTGGCCTTCTTCTGTTTTTGATTTTGTCCTGAAAGAGGATTAAAGTTTAGTCCCTACCGAAAATATGCCAGGAACCCCAGCTGCAGTGCCTAAATATTGAAAGAGAACTTCGGAAACTGTAATAGAATTGAATGTGCAGAATGAACTCACAGGTGACCAGTTAGTGACAGAGCCCAGCCTGCACGTGACACAGCAGGGAGAAGGAAAAGCAACAAAACTCTGGGAAGAACTGAAAATGTTCTTAGAGAAGAAATTAAAAAATTTACATCCCCAAATACTTCTGATAAGAAAAATGGAACAGAAAATCCTTATACCACAGAGCTGTTGTACATATAAGGGAATAAATTCCTACAGAAAAATGGATGTGGAGAAAATAATTTTTTGTCCTTTGTGCATGGAATGAAGAGGCCCTGAATCCTTATGAGAGCAAGTTTGCCTTTCTTCAGCTAAGTGCAGAGAAAATCCAGGGTAGAAATGGCTTTTTTGGAATGTTAACTTTTTGTGACCTGTTTGACTCCCACTGAAGGATTTCCTGATAGAGAAAATACATGGATTTAAAAGAAAAACTTACGATCTGCTAGAATGTGGGTCACTAAGCAGTTCTAAAAGATTTAAGTTACAAGTATTTTTAGAGGAAATCACTTCTAATAAGGCAAGAAACATTCCTGTGTTTTAAAACTATAATGCATGTTTTTTTCTTCCATCCCTACCTAGGTAGGCAGAGTACTCTTAGAAACAATCACTAACCTAGGTTAACTTCAGAAGAAAGTAGAGCAGCAGCTCACTATACATAGGGCTCCACTAGCCAGCTAGGCTAACAATGTTGGCTGTCTTCCAGATGAGCACTTTCACTCTCTTGGACCCCTAGGGAGTACTGCAATTGCATGCAATCTGGAATTAAAGGGAGGAGCTAAAAATGGGAATAATGCAGAGAGAAAAAAAGCATGGATTTTAGGAAGTACAGCACTGCTTCATTTTTAATGGAAACAAAGTTGGTTGCTTTCATTTGCGCTTTCATACTTCCCACTCCTTTACTACTGCAATCATTCAGCAAACTGAAAAATCCAGCTGCTTTGTGCATGGGTTAAACCTCAACGGTGTCTCATTAAAATGTACGCCACCAATCACAGCTGCCTTATATACACAAAAAATAAAAAAGTTTCTCTCAGCTGAGCAGAAGCACTGTATGCACAGCAGTGTTCCTTTAGGGCATGCAGCTGACTAAGGTTAGTGAGGCCTCAGGCACAAAACCAGCTGTTTAAAAGAGAAAACGCTAGTTAGCAAACTGTCTTACTTCATTTCTACATCCCTGTTCTTTCCCCTTTGGCATTTTCATTGGGAGGGCTGGCACTTCAAAGGAGTCATCTGCCCTTGTACTTGTCTTTTTGTGGTTGACAGAAGTGGTGGCTGTATTAGAGATCAGATGAAAATAAAACTACATCCTCTAGTTGGGAGAAGGGCTAAGACAGAGAAGCCAGATACTGCACATCAGCATAGCAGTAATCTGAGAACAGCGAGATAAGTGACCAGGAGAGAAGAACCTGGCAGAAGTCTGTGTGAAAGAGAAGGGAACTAAACTACCTCTTGCCTGTCAGCCACAGGGAAAGCATCTGTAAGACCTACCAGCAATGAACAGCAAGAGCAAAGCCTTTCAAAAGAAAGCAAAACCAGTGGCAAGCATGAAGGTGGTATGTAATCTCCTAGCATTATCTTGAGCACTATTCCATCCACTTGGATATAAACATACTTAAGCCAGTTTGGCCTGATTTACTGAAAACACAGTTTTGGGTGACTGGTTAGAGAATACAGAATCACTTCACTTGCTTCTTTGTGCAAGTCGTACCACTGGAACTTCCTGCCCTGTTTATATTCTCACTTCATCTCTCTTCAATCCAATGTGTTCTGTCCCACTCCTGTCACTCCTCCCGCTCCTGGGGGGTATCTGAAGTATTTGTAGCTAAATCTGAAACACTTCTGAGTTGGGAAGTCAGCCCCAGTGGAAGCCTCTTGCCTGCCTAGTTTACTCGAGCCAGCTTTGCCAAGACCAGAAAGCTGTAGCACTGCAGCATCAGCAGTATCACGTGATGCCAAAACTGTAGTGTTCAGTAAATATCATTCTCTTAGTGAATCATTTCCAGACAGCACTGAGGGATTTGGCCATTTCCACAGTAGGTTGAATAACAGTGCTCTAACTATTCAACAAAGGCTAGCAACACTTAATATATATTTCTGGCATTTTCCCAGCTGGATTCAGGGCACAATGAAACACCCATCCTTCTGCATTCTGCCTCAAAATTTCCTTGCAACATAAATTTAGTACTGAATAGCCTTCTAATATTAGATCTAGAAAACAAGTTTTATAGGTTGTTAGAATTACCCAGCATTCAGAGAATACAACTATGGCAGCTTTTGGGAATAAACTACAGCCTTAAAAACCAAGCTATATTACATGAATATTAATGAGTTAAATGTTTCTGAACTGTCTTTAATGCAAGTAAATATTGGCACAGTTGAGCTTATTCTCTTGTCTCAACTTAGGTCTCTTTCCAATACTCTGTTCTAGTTCATTCTCCTAGCGCAGCTTCTGAACTTGTATTACTCGCTTTTACCAACAAAAAGTTCATTGTTTTAGCAGTGAGGTGAATAGGTAGGTTGAAATATTCTGAAATCAGCTTGGTCTTACAAGCAGCTGCTGTGTTCTATAAAGAGAAATGAGTGCTTGTCAAGAATCCTACCTTCATCTTAGTTTCTGATTAAAGTAGTATTTTAGTCCCTTTCCAGCTTAATAATTAGTAATTACAGCTAAGAAATGTGAAGTTTTTGTTAAGAGCTCAGGTTCTTCCCTAGCTAGTTTGAAGAAACTACAATAAAAATAAAACACAGAAAAAAAACCCCACAAAAGCTCAGATCTCAATTTTGTACAACACAGAACTTTGGTATGGAAGCATCGGCCCCTGATCTACTTTGATTGATACCATCAAAAATATTTAAGCTGTGATGGCTTTTGTGTGCCATGATGAGTTGAGGGTATGGATTAGCCTGCAGGTACACATGTACAGCAGATGAAGTAATGCATGGCTTTGAAGAAGTGAACAAGTATGTAACTTTGGAGGTATCCAACTATAATATATAAAAAAATACACTTCTTAGAGATGTGTAAACCATTCCTTTTTCTAGCCTTCGTGACCTCCTAGCCTTTGTGATCAATTTTTCATTTACAAAAGATTAGATGCTTCATCCAAGCTGGCACTTGCACACAGAAACACAAGTTCTCCCAGTCAGCACATTATCATTTCTCTTACATACATACTCTCCACAAATACTACTTCAGTTCTCTTTTCTACTTACAATGAAATGAGAGATTTCAAGCCTTTGAAGGCATCTGGTGCAATGTCAGATATCTGATTCTTGCTGATGTCTCTGTAAAAAGAAGGGAGGATTAAAAGAATATTTGTAAAATAGAATTGGATGAAAATATTTTAGCATGAATATTTACATAACTGTAAAGTTTTGGAAGAAGATGCTTGATACAGAAATGCAACTGAAACATGATAGTACCTCAGAGGAATTACATACTATGCAGGGGCACAGACAGGAAAATTCCAGCAATGAACAAAAAGTACATCAGTTGTACGACAGGCTGAAACTTCAACACACTGCAACTCCCCTGTAGGTAAGGTCTGTCATGTTATGGGCATTGGAACAAATTTTAAGAAAAGCTTCTAACAGTAATAACAGGGCAGTGGCCCACTGAATAAAAACTGTTTATAAAACATCTTAAGAACTTTTAACAGTAGAGGTGGCACTGTGACTGTGCAAGGTGTCCCTCAAGCTTGAGGGGCAGCCTACGCCAAAGCTCTAAGATGGTTTGTATGTTTAAATATCGGCTTGGAAGGAATTTAATAATAGCAAGCAGACCATATTTTGATTTTAAGTGAAATCATAGATTAAGTGAGGAAATGTTCTGAAGTGACTGGAAAGTGCTGTCAGGACACACATTAACGAAGAAGGTGGGATTAATGTTAACTGCGTGGTGCAGGCACTGGGGGAATGGCTTCTGAAGCAGCAAGACAGCATTTGGCTACAGAAAGATCTGCACTGAGTCTTCAGATGGAAGGGAAAAGATTTGAGTATTTGAATGGAAATCACAGACCACTGAAGCCTTACGCTCTACTGGTGCAGACCCCATTTGGGAACCCCAGTGAGATTTCTCCAATACTTTAATCATAACCAACCATGTATATATCAATCAATTATAGGCTGCAATACCCTTTCTTCATATGTGGTGCCACATTTACAGATGCTCAGATATGGGAGCCTTACTATGGCTGTCACTGCAAACCAACCGCTCTGTCAGTCAGTTCCACAGGTGCTTAGGTAAGGGCATAACTTCCAGCCACTTCGTTGCATTCACTGATAGTTCATATCAGCTTTTATCAGCAGTATCAAATAATTTAAATGATGGCTGAAGCTGGAGCAATGCAGCCTTTCAGCCTATACATCTCTACTCTACCTTCTGCCAGGGCAGATGCTAACAGTCCTGGATAGATCCTCAATAAACACTACTTGAATAGAAAGTCAGGAATCAGAAAATAAATATGCTTTCTATTCTACACATGCCATGAGGTATAAATTCTGTTGGATACAATTTCAATGAACTGTTTTCAAATCTAGCTGAATAAAGCAGGATTTTCTTTAGTTCTTTGGTTCAACGAATAACTGTTATGCAACCTACTAGTGTTTTCTGTCACAGCATTCTGCCTACAAAGACAGCATTCAGTGAAGGTTTCTTGTTTCTTGGCTCAACTCAAAGCAGCCAAGTTTGTGACAGCAAAAAGAGGTATATTTAGTTTTCTGTCTTTTGAAATCTCCAGTACTTCCTGCTTTTTGTCTTATAATTCACAAGCACAAGTCTGGTATGAATTTGTGCTGTTTATTGGGGATCACAATAGGATTTGCTACAAGGGAATGAAATCATCAGCTTGCTGAACAGAGAATCTGAAAAGGGGAATCAAGTATTGGAAACGAGTATTTCAGCACTGTTTTATTGACTTGCTACATTTCAGCATTTCCATCCTTTCTCTCTCCCCATGTCCAGATGCTAATGAGTATGTAACGAATGGTGCCTGAACGTGCATAAATGCCATGCTGAGTGATGAAACTTACCACTTCATGCAGATGCACTACAATCAGCATTAGAAGATAATTAGACACATTATTTCCTTTCCATTAGAGCCAGGATCTACTGCTGTTGGAAGAGGAGGCTGCATCTCCTTCTGATTTGACTGAGACAAAGGGATTCAATTATGTCATTGTACTTTTGCTCTCTTCCTTTGGTCTGCTGCTGTCCGATAAGATCATTTTATTTTGTGCTTGATTTACATCAAGACAAAGAGATAAGGGTTTCTCTAACCTATTAAGTCAATTTAGGTCTCATAGGGCTCATTTCCATAGTTTAGGGTATTGCTGAATCACTCAGTGGAACTGTGGCTCTTTGGCTGGAAATATAATAAACTTATCAGGATTCCACCCAGGCAGGGAATACATTAGTCACCACATACACACTTCCCTGCAGCTCTGGCAGCACAGTAGAGACTGTCTGCTTTCAAAGGGCTGCTTAACACACCTTGGAGGGTGGCAGTGGGTGGCAGTGCCCAGTTACCAGTTAGATACATAAACTGCTGATGACTTTGCAGCAGGGAATAAAGTGTACCTGTGAGTCACAGTATATATAACATATGACTGTATGGCAAAGACATTGGCTTAAACGTCTTTACTGTGAAAGGGTTAGAAAAAAAACGTTTGTTTTTAGATACAGCCAAATGCAAAACTATTAGTGAACGAGCATTCTCTTTGTTGACTAGCATTATTAGAGATTACCTGAAAATCTCTAACATTTAAGGTGGACTATTCTCATCTGACAAGAGTACTCAGTAAAAACCCATGTCATGTGTGGTTTAGTTTTTAAAAGCTGCTTAAAAAAAGTATCAACATCACAGAGCTACTGAGAAGAATGTGAAATCTCAATGTCTTTTCTGCTAAGATGCAGTAAAATGAATTTGAAAACATGAAATGTCATTACAAGCACTAGAGCTAAAGAGGCACATCCACATCTTTCACAGTGTTGATATGTACTTAACTCAGCCTTATGCTACAAACTTGTCTACTTGAAGCCTCAGAAAAGCAAAGACAAAATGCAAGGAAATGATTAAAGACTGATATTAGCACAACTGTTGATACATAAACATATTCAAAAAGGCATTTATGGGTGAAGATATCACTGCTTTCCCTTGAAACAAACGTGATGTACCTCATTCAAGCCCCCCCGTACTCTTCTAGAGCACCTGAATGATTGAGCAGCAAGCAATGCGTTGTAACATTCTCCCCAAAATCAGGGGAACCATCATTCTGGATTAAATCATTCAACTGCATATTTGAATCCTACAGTGTCTAATCTGCCCTCTGAAGTAGTTACATTCAGCTTAACATAATCTACTGTTTGATAAAATGTGGGTAATTAGGAGAATTCCACGTCACACAAAGCATTTTAAGCTCTTTTGCCAAAAACCAAACACTCTGTCACACTGGAAGCTCTTGAAGAAACTTTCTAAATAACTAAATTTAGCTAGATGCAAATACAGAGTCGAACTAATCTACATACATCTTCTGGCATCATCTCAACCTACTGATATTAAGTCACTTAAAGATGAAAGTGGTTCCTACCTAAAAAACAGTGCCACTCATCTAATTATTTAAGAAAAGGAAATAGCATCATCTTGCAGGAAATAGTAAGCAATCAAAATACTGAGAGCACTGCAAATGAGCAGTCTGTATCCTTAGCATTCCACCATATGTGCCCACCAGAAGGAGTAGAACAAAATAATATGATTCATGATATTGTGCTAATATTGTCCCTTGAGTTCTATCAAAATATTATTTGTAATATCTACAATAATATATCTATAGTAATATCTATAAGAAGAATAACAAAGTTCTTCATTTGTACCGGGGATAGGGCATAAATTAACAAAATCAATAATCTTCATGCTGTTACACCACACACTGAAATGACAGTGTGATCAAGAAAGGATGGAGACTTCAGTGCTATCAGGAATGTCTTGGTATTACCTTAATGGGAAAGAATGGACAATTCGTGTCTTTTAAGAGACAATTTCTTGACCAAGGTATATTTTAATATACCTTATGTTAATAAGGCTGGGATTCTTGCACACAGAAAAGATAATGCCAATTATCTCTTCAAATCATTGGACAAATTGTTTTAAACTTCATGTAACAATAACTCCTGGTCTAAAGCTTCACTGTCCAGTAGCAAAAAAAAAAAAAAACCCAAAAAACAACAACAAAAAAACTTTAATAAGGAGACAGGTTGATAACCAAGTTTCAAATCATCATGTTCATGATGGGACATTCTGCAGCCTAACTATCCCAAGGCCTTGCAGAAAACAGCCTCATGTTAATTAAGCTTTGACAGAGATCATTTGGAAGGATAACTCATTATATGAGTTCAGATCCCAGTGATGATGCCAGTAATACTCCAGAAAGCTGTTAACACAACTTGCTAATGGAATTCTGCTCTGAAATTCTAATATTAATCATTTCACATAATAACTGCCACACTGGGTTGGAGGAGTTAGTCAAGTTACAGAACTTTTTTTTTTGTCAAGTCTCATATCACTTCTCAATCATGAAAAATGAAAGGATAGTAAAACACTGCCAAAATCTAAAATTAGTTATACCTCAGAAAGAACTCAACTAGTGCCTTTAATCATGAAAAAGTTACAAGTTAGGTCACTGAAAAGGGATCTGTCATTTTTCAATGAAATTACTATCTCGCTATCTAATACAGTACTTCTTTAAAAATACATACAGCTATATTGAAAGTGAGACAGAAGAACATAGACTCTGCAAGATTGATGATTTGACCAGTTAAATATTAAGATCCATATTTACAGCTCTTCAGCTTTAGGAACTTGTTAACTCTGGACCAGCAAACAGTAATTTCAAATCCTCTCAAATCCAATGGTGCAGCGCATATCAGATTCCGAAAGCATTAGCATTCTGATGATTCAGCAGCATTTTGTCAAGTCAGCTGACAGTTTCTTAATTCCAGAAAGCACTGTACACATTAGAAAACAACAGCTGTAAGAGGTACCATTTTTAAGCAGTCTTAGCAGTGAATACAAAGTCTGGACAACTTCAGGTCCAGTGGTACTCATCAACATCCTGATAGGATGGCGAGGCAGGAGTAACATGTTTCATCACTGTCTGAATCACAGTTCTGCTGTCACAATGCCTCTCATAAAGCAAGACAAACCAGGGGACCGACCGGCTTATATGCATTGCTGCTACAAATCAAACTTTGTAAAATGTCTTGTTAAATCCACAGAGACAACACAGGAGCTAATCAGGAAGGAATTGTCTGTGTATCCACCAGTGATTGAGAAATTGAGAAAGTGAGCTCCACTAGGCTTGTTTTCCTGTAAACAATCAAGCAATTGAATGCAATATAAATATTCCTAACTACTCTGCAGGAACATGTACTCCTGCCGTAACGGGTCAACACAATGGAGTGTTGTGAACAAAAACCAGAATGAGTAAGAGAAAAATATAGAATTCAAAATCTTTTCTGAGTAAGCAGATTTGTTTGAACAGACTAACTAATTAGCTCACATCCTTTGAAAGGGAATTTAAGCATTATAAAGGATTTCATGCATTGGTAGTCATCCTAAATCTAATTCTGCTGTTGCTCACACTATGAAGAGATGATTTGTGCAATCCCCAGTGATTTCAACATAGAAATTGCCAATATGCTTCTAAAATAAAGCTGCAGAACTTGAAGCTAGAAGATTCAAAATTGCTCTTGCATGTTGGCCTTATTATTAGGACTTACATTCTCTTAAGTTTCTTGTACTGGGTAAAAGCTCCAGGGGGAATGATTTTGATGTGGTTTTGTTCCAAACGGCTGAAAACAAACAAAGAAATATACATGTTAAATACACAATTACAGGACAGGAATAACATTAAACATTAAAACTGTTGGGGTTTTGTTGTTTTTTGTTTTGCACAAATACACAACTATTTCATAGAGGTTTATACATGAAATAGATTTTCTTGTGAAAGCCCTAAGTGGAAAAAATGCTGAGGAAATAACATTTCTTAGAAAAGAAATTCATCTTGTTGATTACATTAAGTTTGTATTAAAAAAAAAAAAAAGTCAGAAGCTGGAGAAATTGCTTCTTTAAAGCATAAGGAATTACTTAAAAAAAATCCTAGGTATACTGTATTACTACTTCGTCAAAATTAAGGTAGAAAATACAGATGCTTTCCCTCACTGCAAATAGCAGGTAACCAAACTGGAAGTGATGCTATTTTGTGACAGCTTAATGAGCAGATTAATAATACCAGCTGAGTGACTCAGGAGCAACAATCTGTGGGAACACACCGAAGTTCCGCCCCGTATCCACCACTTGCATTAATACTACTGCTGCAGAACAGCGTGGAAACCACTGCAATATAAATTCAGATTTTTAACTTTTTTCCTTTTCTTTGGGGGGGAAGGGGGGAGAAAATTATTTAAAACAGAGGAAAAAGGACTACATGCTTCAATTTTCACTAACAAATATTGAAATTGTTATAAAATATGGTCCAGACTAAGTGAATTTGAGCTGCAAGTGAATTTTCATTTGAGCTCTGTTTTGAAAGAAACATTCTTTATAAAGTAGCATAAATGCTTGTACGAGTACCAAAAGTGAGCAGCATTAAGATACTGCATGCAGTAACCATCAACATGATTCATTTCTGTGCCTTCTCAGAAGCAAGATCCCCAAATACCTGCAAGAAGGACTGCTTTCTCCTCACATGAACCCTAAATATGCATCTCAATTATAAATGTAAAACAAGACCCCCCATACAACAAATCCAAATGTCCGTGGCAGTTAAAATCATGCAAATACAGCAGGAATAGAAAGCATGCTTTGCTTTTACCTAGCTCTTACTGTTCAAAAGTTGTGTTGTTGTTGTTGTTTTGTGATAAAAAGAAAGTTACAATAGCAGAAATCTGTGGTTGGAAATGCTTAAGAATTGAAATATGAAGACATAGTGGAGTGAAGGAAGGAACCACTGGAGTTATTTAGGGCTGCTGCAGCAGTGCAGAGGGGAGGAAAAAAATAAAGACCGGGAACAGAGGTAAAATGAGAAACAGGCAGAACTGAACGAAGGTTTTTAAGGTCTATGGAAGGATGCAGAGAAAAGGAGTACAGCCCATCAGCCCTGTACCGCACAGCGTATCCTTCTGTTGATCTGTGCTTTCAACAGGCAAAAAAATTCCCTTGAAAACACAGTATTTTGCCAGCTCGGTTACGCTTTGAGAAGCTATTTAAGCCATGAACATTGAGATATTTGTATAGCCAATTTGCACAGACTTTTTTATTTCTCTAGTAGTCTATTTTAAAGGCTGTGATCGGAGTTAATTCTCTTCCTTGTTTTGTGATTTGAATTAGCGTCTGAGATTTCCCTCCCAGTTGCTCTAAATATAACGGGCATCGTTCCTGGCAAGCCCGCAGTGCATGCAGATTGCTGCACGCTCAGCACACTGCTATTGTTGGGTGTTTGTCACCAGAATTAGCAGTACACTCTTCCCATAAAGGCTTTTTGTCAGCTTGCCAGTTCGGTAACTCCGCCCAAATGTTTCTAAGCAGACACTTCTAGGAACAAAGCTTGCCCAGCTCCTTGCTCTACGGATGGGAAAGGCACACAGGCACAGAGCTGTCCTTATGGTGCGACCCGAACACACCGCCAGGAGGGAAATACGGCCCTGTTTTATAACTGCTTCAAATTCCAAGGACATTTCAGTCACTCGGAAGTGTAAATCCACACAGAATAACCCCACAAAGGGCAAAAAAAGCCAAAATTGGAGTAGCGTCAGACTTTGAGTCATACTGCCAATTTCTAGAGAAGGCAGAAAGGAATATAGAAGGGCTGCTCCACAGCACTACCTGCACTGCCCTTTCCTGGAACATCTGCAACAGGTGGCCAAGAGATGAACAAGGCTGCTGTCATCTGCTGCTGCATTGCCACCTTAACTCCTCACATGTTCCTACTGTACGAAGCTCTTTGTCAAAGAAGGACTAAAGGCTATGCATGGTGATTCTGCTTGGTGCACTGTGACTGCAGTTTGCAGATGCTCACACAGGAGCAACAAGTGGTATGGCAGGCTGAGCCTCTCTCACCAGCCCTTGTTCTCAAGTGGATTCCAACCAGGGAACAAAATGCAGCTGAACTTGAAGCTAGCTGCTATACCCAAACTTGGCCTCAGAAAACTGTTTCTTTCATGGTCTGTCCGTGCATCCCATGAAGCACTGACACACTATAAAACAACCTGCAGTAGTGCAAAGGAACGAGATGATTTACTTTGTGCATCATTGCAATACTCTATAAATTAGTTTTACAATACATTTGAGAACTCTGTACATGAAATGAAGTCCTAAAAGAGTAAACTTTGATCATTTGAACTATTGTCTGCCACATTAAAGATTTCTTACAATTCAATAAAATCTTACTCAATTTTCCTCTGGTATTTCATAATAAGATCCATTTAAAAGGCTACACAAGTTGAATTCACAAGGCTGATAAAATAAATTGGCCATGTTCAAACCTCTCAGGGGCTTTTGTTCCTCCTTTCAGTCACCCATTTCACTCTGCCTGTCGCCTGCTGCCAGCTGCATCATTTGGATGAATTAAAGCATATCTCCCCCCTCCTGACATGAAGCAGTGCTGTCTGCCTCTTGAAGCCTTATTTTATTGCCTTCGACAACAACATCAAAGGACAAGAATAATTTCCTTTCCCCTCTCTAATATGTTATCAGAGATTGGAGACTATGAGGATCCAATGGATTCAGATACATTTTTCTTGTAACAACACGATGCTAGACAGGACAAAGTCTTCCTTCTTCTCGCTCTTTCTGAATAACTTTGCAGCAATAAGAGCAAAAAGTAAACATATCAGAGAAAAAAGAAAACAACAGCAAACTATGCAGTTAGATATGACAAATGATCCCAGAGCAAAGAATAAGCACTCAAATTCCCATGCTAATCCATCTCAGAGTTCACTGAGGTGCAGATCTTTTCATCACCTCCTCAGCTGGCGCCTGTACTGCTCACACCCAGGATGGCAAAACACAAAGGTTAAAAGCTCTCCCTAAGGCAGCCTTGCAGAGCCAGCTCAGCTCCCAGGGGTGACGAAGGCCATTTGTCTTGAAGAATGATTTCCCCTGCAGAGTGGGGGAGACAGTTGTATTAATTTGGACCTTAACTATCTCTCTTTCAATGAAGGAAAGAAAGAATTTGTTACTTGGTCTCTAATGGAGCAGTTTGCTAGCAATTTTCCCATTTCAAACACAGTCTCAGCTGCTAATGTGTAATGTTTTGTCAAGCTTGCCTACCCATAACATAGACAAATCACTAGCTTAGAGAAAAAGAGAGAGGGAGTGAAGCATCAGTACCGATAATTCTCAGCTGTCAGATGAATAGAGCTTACAAATGAGACAGCCATGCTCTATTAACAGTGCCATCGAGCTCTTGCCTGAGATGTGTCAGAAACGTCCCTCTGCATCCGGCAGCCATGAGCTCCCTGCTGGGAGACAGCAAGCGAGTGAATGAGCCGGGCTGCTCCCCGCATCACGCTGCCAGCCATGCCGTGGGGCTCAACGGGGCTCACATCACCCAGGCAGCTGAGAACTGAAAGCGATCTCCAGGAGAGAGACAGCATGAGATTGGATTAGTGTGCAGCAGTGACCGTTAGCGCTGGTGTCTGGCAGGATGCACAGCCTCTGTGAAGGTTCTTGGGAAGGGCAAAATGCTTTCTTCCCTCCTGCCCTATAAGGGAATTTTCAGGAGCCGGTCAAGGGCTATCTGGGGGAAATAACCCACGTGTTTACCCAATGCTGTGTATTAAGGAGGATGAAACTTCTTAAAATACAGATAGTGTGCTTGTCCTTGCCAAGGGGAGAGAACAACTACAGCACCAAAGCTGCTTGGACTATTATTTGCCATTTATCTCACACTTTGGACTTGCATATCTTATCATGCATTTTAGTCTTGAATGAGGAAGAGTTCAAAAATGTATTTTCAGTGCTTAATAGGAATAGATCATACTTAAAATCTGGTTCTCTTACAGCAACTATGGGCATGAGCCGAATGCCGTCCTGACCCCTTCCTTCCTCCACCCACAGCAGGCTCAGGCAGCTGCACTGATGGATTCACCCAAAGACAGCACTGCATAAGGGACACCTTCACCAAGAAGGGAGGAATCCTGTCCTGCAGTCACACTGTCAGCACTTGCAGCTTACTCTGCAGTGAGAAGCAGACGTCACACAGTCCCTGCTCTTTACACCACAGCACTGCATAGGGCACTTCTCTGCAAAGCATGAGGCAAAAATCCTGCAGTTCTCTTGCTTTACAAAGTGTTTATAGATCTATACTAACAAGAAATAAATATCTCAGTGCTTGCTTTTTGTTTTAACTAAGACAGCTAAAACCTTTAGTCTACCTTAGCCGAAGATTGCCACTATAAACACACACAGTTCTCCAAGACTTTTATAATTCCACTTTTCATCACAGTGCCTGAATGACTTCCAAATAAAATTAATATCTATTATGAAAAGCTCTCTCACTGAGTCTGCGTCTCTGTGTTAGGAATTAGAGAAGTGAGAGCCAGTGAACTGTCCACCTATATTTATACAAGGTGACAAGTAGAGTTCCCCTTCTTATACTGATGTTTGGTGCTGATTTCCAGGATCCAGCAGTCAAGCTCCTCATGCTTCTTAGGCATTCAGCTAAGGGAAAATCCTCAGTGGACAAAATCTCACCAAGAATGAAGTGACATTTCAAAATAAATCTATCTAGTAAGTTAAACAGTTAACTCCACTAACCAAAAGGCATCCGCCAGAATGAAACCACTTCTTTTGCTGTGTTCCCCCATACCATGGTGTTCATCTAAAAGTAATGTTAGCAAGATTGGATTTTCTGACACACTACAGTTAATTTTGTTTAAGCTGACCCAGGTCCCAGCGTAAGCAGTGAATTTATAATGGTGGTCACACTGGAAACCCGCTGGCTCTGTTGTGGCATTTTAATTTTGTGCCAAGTGCTGTACAGACAGACAGGAAGACATCAGATAAATCTGCAGTTGGCTATTTTGCAAAACAGTTTTCGACATGGTACCAATGTTTCCATCTATACAAACACAGTATGCAGTAAGATGCAGCCAGACCTCAAGGCTTCTCTGTCTACCACTGCAATCCTCCATGTTCCCAGGTGGTATTTTTGGCTTTTCTCATCATACTGCAGTATTACTTTCTCCTGCCAGTCCCACTGATTACTTTTCCTTGCTCCATCTTCAGAGGGGGTGAGCACGATGCCGGTGCCTCAGTTTGCTCACCTTGCAGTCCACATCTGTGAGACCTTTTTGTATGCTGTGCCCAGAGGTAAAAAGCAGTGATTTTAAGTGACCATTCCTTGCCTGCAAGCCATCAGCAGTAGGTACAATCAGTGAGGATGCTAAAGGATAAATGCAAGCTGTTTTAGAGGTAAAATACAAAATATCCTCTCACTCTTTTTTTGCTACTTCCCACCATTTGATATTTAGGATCACTGCTGTACCTTGGGAGGACCTGAGCTAGCATTAGATGGAGATCGTTTCCCTTCTCAGCAGACTTCTGTGGCTCCCACAGACGTGGGATCTGTATGTGCAGGAAGATTCTCTCTGGGATCTGCCTATAGATGGCTGTGAGGAGAACCATGGGACAGAATGAGTCCTTCGTCTGCAGAGAATCAGCCACTTCCAGCTCCCCTCTAAAGAAACACAGCCAAGCTGTGCGCTTCATTCAACCAACAGGTGTGTATTTCTTCAGGTTTGGGTTTCCAAGATCCTTTGGTGTGGTAACAACAGCAGAAACTTTGGTCTCACTTCCAGATTGCTGTGTCCCCCCATGGTTCCAGCTGAGACCTGCTGCATTTAGTTCAGAGAGCTCCAAGGAGACTGGCCTGCAGGGTGCTACATGAGGATGAGGTTCTCTCAGCTACTTTTCAAGAACGCAGGCTCAGATCTCTGCTGAGCATGTTCTGTTGTTGGTTTTTATTGTTGTTGCTTTGGTTTTGTTTTGTTCTTTTTTTTTTTTTTTTTTTTTTTTTTTTCTAAATCTGAAGCTTTAAGTCTATTCATGGGAGATCTGCAGTCTCTACAGTGCATACTAGCAATCAATACTTGGCCTACTGTTACATTTCACAAATGTAAACAAGAAGCAGTGGTTTTCAACAAACCAGACTTGGCAAAAGGTTTTGAAAGACATTTCTATTAGGGAGTTTTGTCCATCTGAATCTCCTACCCTTTGCTGAAAGATATTCAGTTAACAAATTTGATTATGTGGTACTACTACTTGTTGCCCCTTCTGGCCTTACCATTCATTTCTTATTAACAAGGCTAAATATACATTTCTGCTGAAGTGATGTCTCTGGAGCAAAAAGTGACCAACAAAAAAAGCCAACAGATCCAAACCTACTGCCATGTAAGAATAGAAACTCCTGCAGAGCTTGCCTGAGTAAATTTCACCTGTGCATAATTTTTTTTTAATTAATTTTTTTTGAAGTGTAAATTTCACAATTATAAAAAGAGAGAACATGGTAAAAATCATGCGGCCAAAGGAATGAATATCATTATTGGTGCATGAAGTCTAGATTTATCAAAACAAAAACACCTTATCATGCTTACGGATGACATTAGTTACTTACACAGATAAACATGTAAGAGATAAATCCTGCCTTGGCCTTAAAGCAGAAACTCTCTGCAGTTACTGCTTGTATTATAAACTGTTTCTCTTCAGCTACCTCAGCAAACAAAGCACCTTCTTGACATTTCCCATAATTTTGTATTTTTTTTCTGCTGACGGTCAACCAAAAATATTTTATTATTTCATCCTTATTTTTGGGTCTTGCAATCATTCAGTAGAAGGTCATCTACCTATTTCTGGCCTGACAATAGAAATCTCATTTTGATGCTGAATGTAAGGAGCCAATAATACTGTTTGCCTTGAAACCCAGAAAACAGTAGTCAAATTTGACATGTGATACTGTCCAGAGTATCCAATTTACAGCAGTGAATGAAAATCATATTATATGATTCAACTACAGGAGCCAACCTGATTCCCTACCCAGAGAACTTGCCACCAGGGGCAATTATGGAACATTTATTACGATGTTCAAAAATACTGTGCTGGCTTCAGCTCCAGTATTTACTGGAAGCCTGGGAAAATTAATATAAGTTTATTTTAGGAGGGAGAATAATGTTAAATTCATAACTGTCTTTCCCCTACCCTCAAATGCGTAGTGTCCACACATCTATATTCTTGAGAAATGCAGAAAACTTTTGTCTTGTGAAGCTGAGAAAGTATGTCCATCCTTCAGGACTTCCCAACACAGTGTTACTCCCATGTCAGCAATTCTCAGAATATTAAATTTGTCAGAAATGCACTGATTAAAGATGGAATAAGTACAACGTTTCATTTCAAAGTGATTTTCTTGCAGAAATGTAGGTTTGTTTTCATTTTGACAGAATCACACAAAAAAAATAACAGCCAAATGTATTAGATCTTTTCTTAATGATAAAATTCTAGCATTATTCCTAAGTGTAGAAGTTGTGTTCCACAATCCAGCACTATTCATGCCTAGAAACTCTTAGTCATCAATTCAACTATCAGCTATCAACAGAGAGAATGATAAAATAAATCAATAAAGGGAAGTGACTCAAAACTGACCTTAAGCCTTAGCTAGCTACTGGTAGCAAGACTGCCAGCCTATTTCATTTTCTTACTCTCTGCTCAGAAGACAGACTAGAAGCTGTGGTTACCATCTCACCAGATAGGTCATTAAATGTATCTAGATTCGTGTGTTTGTAGACTCCAGCCTGCAGACGATGGGGACTTGGCTTTACAGTGTAATCAGTGTAGAGCAACACTGCGTGTTCAAAGCAGTCCTACTGACTTTTACTGCAGCTGTGAGTCCTCAAGTGCTTCTGAGTATCTCAGTTGAGTCAGCCAGAAAAGGAAGATTACATCATTAGTGACCACCCATGGAAGTCTGTGCAACTCACTCACTCGGGATTAATCAGTAAACCCACAGGCAAAAGCAGATACAACCCCATCTGAACAGCACTCATGAGATGATCTCCTCCAATGCCCTCATTTTAGGATTTTCCTGTTTCTGCACCAGATTCCATACAAACACACACACACATATAAAATTTTCTTTACTGCTTCAATCTGAATCCTTAAGTATCTTCATGTCTTTCTCTACTTAGTGAACACAAAATCAAAAGATGCCATAAGCAGTTCCAGCAAAAGGAATCATGTCCAAGAGAAGTACAGAGTCAACACCTCTGAATTAATATTTAACTGGAAGAAATAACAGTTAAAATAGCTAATGGCTGTGTTGTTTAACTGTTGTTGGGTTTCAAATGCTCATGGTAACATATCAGGAAGGCAGTGTTTCCACCTCTGCTGAGCTGCACTGGCTCCAGCTTCACCCACACTGCTCTGTCATGGCCTGGCAGCCTGTCTGGCCCTGTCTGTCTGTCACCCTGCCATCCCAGCCTGCCTGCCACATCCCCAAAGCCCACTCAGGTGAGCTGCACCCCAGGCTCACTACTGACAATTACAGGCTTTATCCTCAGACATTCCTCACTTTCTCAGACTCTTCTATCAGTCTGTCACAATTTACTTTGTTCCCAGTCTTTCTCATCATCACATGTTTTGCCGTTTCTTGTTCAGCCTTCTTTACCCCAACAATTTCCATACAGAGCAAAGCCCATCTTTATTCTCTCAAGTGTCTGTCCCAACACACACTGCAGTCCTTGGCATTAGCAACTAATCAGATCCTCCTCTTACACCCTCAGAAGGTCCTTCAGAGCAGCAGTGCCTGATAAGATCAAATCTGATCAGAAAATGGATTGTTTGGAGACTTCATCTCCTCCCCGGTTCCTAGGTCAGCCCTCCTCTCCAAGGCTGAGTCCATTCTGCACGTTTCCAACCCATCATGCTATCTCTCTGTTTTATCTTACAATCATTTTCTCTTACCCTTCCTAGACACAGGTAAACTTCTCATTTTATTGTATATATCACGCCAATGTCATGATGTGATCACATCACTCATTTACCAGCAAACCACGAAGGCATATTTGTTTTGGCATTTCTCTTTTAGTAAATCTCCAGGTGCTTAATGACTTTTGCTTTCATCAGAGCATTCGCGCAGAACTGTTCCACGGCTATTCTCTTCAGTTTCTCTATAACATACCCTGGTCATTTTTTGTCTGAAATACAGAAAGGAATCACTCTGTACGGAGGGAATCTTTTATATCACACAACACCCTTTGTCTAATTCTTAGCTTTAGTTTCTTGGAACTCATTTTTCCTCAGTTAATTTGGCTGCTGCTGTCAGCTCCTGACTGAACAAGTAACTTTACAGAAAAGGAATCGCATTTTATACATTCTAGCTATATATTTTATGAAATCATGAAGAAGTAAGCCCAGCACACAGCTTTCTAGCTTTCCTAAATTCCTTTATTTACTAATGAACATGCTTGTAATGAGGGCCTTCAGCATAATGCACCGAAGGGAAAAGTATAATACGGCAACACAACAAACTTCCAAGTCACATGTGGCAGAGGTCAGAAGCAAGGGAAAATGAGTATTATATGTTGTCTGCTTTATCCTGTGACAAGGGAAGTGTCTCTTTTGTAATTGCTTTTCATCAACAAAAACAAATGCAAGACTTTTTGGAAGCTTTGCTAGAAAGGTTCTGCCTACCCATATTAGTGAAAAAAGGAAGGAGGAAGAAGGCAGAGTAAAAGATCCTTAATTAATACTGAAACACAGAGTAAAATGTTCTTCATCTTTAATGATCACGTTACAGTAACAGCTGTGTGTTTCAGTTCTGCACGAACTCAGTCAAGGGTTCTTATCTGGCACAGTTTGGCTTATGAAGAAAGACTGAGTTAAGAGGAAATACAAGTAGAAAGCTGTAATTGAACGTAACTAATAAGCAAAGGAACTTGGAAATGCCCCAGGTGGAGGAGTAAGCACAGCATTTTAATGCTAACATATAAATACTCTGAATGGACTACAGTCCACAGAGGAAATGTTTGGTTTTTTTTTTACATGGAATGTGTATTTACAATGCTAGGTAGAAACAGATAAATGAAAAATACACCACCTCAAGTAATATCCCATAGGAATTTTGAAATGTGGTGTATGCAATAGTAACCCAGCAAAGTAGTTTGGCCATACCACGTATTCCAAAACAGGAATTTCATCTCTAGTAAGAGACAGATCTCTAAAAGATAATCACAATCAGACCACAGGATAACAGGGTACAGAAATAAGTGTTCAGGCAGCACCACTACACAGCTGCCTTTTATGCAAAGGGTGTGACTTATCACCAACAATAGGGAACAACCCCAAAGGGAAAAAAAAAATACCAGCCAACACACAACCTCACAACTCTCCATGCTGAGAGATGTGGGCTGCAGCACATAGGGAGAATTTGCTTGGTTCCATAGCTGCATTACAGCAAGAGAACATTATTCTGCCTATTGTATCAAATCAGAAGACAGTCATTATTCCATGTATAGCTGGAACCTGACCTTTGGATGGATTTTTATTGAATAAGTGTAGAGTAGACTCAGCCAAACTGAATTTCTGAGTAGTACAATAAACTTCTCATAAAACAGAATGGCTTTCTTGGTCAAAGGAATTTACGCCAGGATTTTTCTGAGAAAACACTGCAGCAGCAATCTTCCATCTTTCTAGAAACATTTCGTTCTGTGAGAATAACCTTTACTCAAACTAGATGTGAGAATGTGTAATGCTTTGCCCTTGGATTTTAGGTTAACTGATTATTCTTCCTTACCAGTACTTTAACAAAACAAAAAACCTGCTCTACCAAAAGAAAAAGAATGGTATGTGGCCATGGCAATGTCACTGATGCCACTCATTCTGATAGAACTACTTGAATTTCTTAAGATATATTCCATTAAAAAAGTAAACTTCTCAGCATTGACTCCATTATAAAGTCAGCAATAAAGTTTACATGAGGGTTAGCTCACATTACACTCTGAACATACTATTCACCAATATTCCTCCTGCAGAACTACTCCCGGAAATGACAGTGAATTTGTAAAGGATATATGCAGGATTAATGTGATATAAAAGCATTATCAATAGGCAAAGACTCAAACAAGCACGGCCTAAAATGCAAGAAGTCTGATATCTAACTCACTAACGAGCCTCACGCAGTGTTCTATGGAGCTACAAGTTTTACAACCTGCAGGTCATGAAAGTTTCTCAAAATGTTACCTGCATCTTGACTGGCTATCTCATCATCTACCTTAAAGGATCTCCACGTTTTCCTCCACTTTCTGCCCTCCTAAATTGCTTTCACAAGTCATAGGTGCTAGAGATACTTATAAAGGGGACAGGATGCGAATATTCAGTGCTACTGTGACCACACTAAAGATCAACATTTTCACTTGCTCCCTGACTCTAACTGCGCTGCTGCAGGGAGGTGCTGGAGCACACCAATTTCAGTCTTCCTGCAGACATTGCTCTCCATGTGACTTCAGCACAGGGCCACAAAGCTGATCTGATTTCTGCTAGCATTGTTAATGTTACCAAATAACATTTTACAATTCTCTAAACCCAACTCTAATTTGGGAGCAAGCCTGAAACCAGTCTCTTCTCTGCCTATTATAAAGAACTGTTCCAGTCACTCCTGCAAAATTGCTTGCCTGTATCAGAATTGAAAACAAGACTAAACTCTGACTTTTCTTAGCACACTAAACAAAATTCATATTTTTAGGATATTTTTAAGCTAACTTCCATAGATAGAAAATCAAGTATTACACGTGTATTTTATATGTGACAATGTAAGCGGACACCAGCACAACAAATACGTTCTGAATTTTGTCAGGAGGCAAGTAAATAGACATTCAGAACAGCTTGTGTATGGGTTTGTACTGCCTGTAAATGTTTTAAGGGCTCTACATATATGCTCAACGACGGTAATTTTAAGATGTTGTTTATTTTCTGCATTCACTGTGCTAATATTTTATACCTCAATAGGAAATAATCAAGCATAATAAGCCACCTCTAATTGTTATGCTGAGATAATAATCCAAACAATTTTGAGGAGAAAAATAATAAAAGCAACTGATAAAGTCAGAGGAACAGTACTGTAGAGCAGATCATCAGCAACCTATGTAGCACATTGCCCTCATTGGCCATAACCCTTACATTCCTGGCAGTCGTAACAGTGGAATTGCTTATGTGTAGCCTCACCAATTTATCCTTTATTCTACTGAATTTTGCAATGTAGCAGTTTTTCTACAGCAATTAAAAGCTGTCCACTGACTATAAAGATATTTAAATCCATACTATGTAGTCTGTAAAAGCTGGTTGTATATTGGTAATCACTGCACTACAACCTCCTAAACAGGAAAAGAATTGATCTGCATTCCTTACAGACTAACCAAAAGCAATTTAGTTTTATCTAATCGCATTTCAGGATCATGGCAGAAGCTATGGACACCAAAATAGATGATTACAAGTCTTAAAAATGGTAAAAAGAAACAAGTCTGCATTTGATCTTTCAACACACAATTAAGAAAAATGTTAAAGAATTGGGAGCAATGATATGTGGCATACCAGAAATTGGAGGTAAAATCAGCAGGGACAAGCTGTTCTGATGTCATATCTCACTTCTTTACAAATGCAACCTGTCAAGTTGACACGAAATCCCTCCACTTCTTGGGGAATCCACCAGCAAAAGATAAAACAATCTGACTTGACAAAAACAAAAAGGGACTGTGTTTTCCTGGAGTATACAACTGTAACCCCAGACTTGTGAGATGTAAACACAGCCTTCACATAATGTGACAGGAACTTCACCTTATTGCGAGGTAGGGAAACTTCAAACAGATCTTAATATATATCAGTGAATGGTATGAGCCCTTAATCAAAAGAGTGTAGGCAAAGAGGACAAGTACAATAATCAGCTAACTACTGACTGAAAGCTGAACACAGTTTTCAAAACACGACTTTCTTTCACATAACAAGGATTAAAAATGGAGAGAAATGACAAAGAATGATGCACTGCATTGGCACTTACATTTCCCAAATGTCCTCCGGTAGGTTAGCTGGAATTTCTGTTAAGCCCCTTCCTCGACAATCCACTACATTGTTGCTGCAGGTGCAGGCAGATGGGCAAGTGATGGAACTGGCACTGCATGATGGTGGTTCAGATTGGGAACCTGTGACATAATGAAATCATTACATGCTAGTTTTGAAAAATGACTGCCTGAGATTTTGACAATAAAATGCATCAGCCTCCAAGTTTTCCAGATCCTTCTACCATATTAAGTAATGATTTATTTGGATTCAGTGAATATAATGTGCTATAAATTAACTGTAGAGAAAATATATAAAAGGTTACTGTGTTCTTATTCTTCCTCGGTCTCTATTCAATCAGTTTTTCTTCACAGACACTTCTTTGGTCCCCTCTACAATCAACCAAATTAATTTATTCAAAGATTTAGAAAATAAGCCTAGATAAAATAAGGAGCATCTCCAGAAGTTGTCTCTGCCTAGAAGTTTCCACTACACCAACTTGTACATAGTGAGAGAAGAATGTCATCAACAATTACTTATGTTTTTGAAATGATGTAAGCTGTTACGGATCAAAGACTAGAAATAGAAAGCTAGTTTTCTCAAGATGAGACAACGCAGATAATGGAAACACACACAGAATTATAAAATGTAAGTTCGACACTTCATATCCTTGCTCAATCTAATAAATTCATGGAAAGATAAGAAACTGGAAAGCAAATGTTTAGCATGAGGATATTCTTCTATATACATTCTGATCAGTTCATTAGATTCAACTTTAATTGTCAATAACATTTTCAAAACTGTAGCAAGAATACCAATTTTTCTTGTGTTTGTGATTCTTACATCAAAAATTTTTTAATTTTGATATACACACACGCACACACACACAAAAAGGTTTTGCCACGCTAATTAATTTTATCAAGATGAAGCAGTTACTGATGTATTTATGGTAAGTCACACTTCCAAGCTGCATATAACAAAAGAAATCTCAAGCATCTTTTTGAGCTATGACCAGACACAGAGGACTGAATACAAATGCTTCTGGTGGTAAGATGTGACAAAATGCTACGAGAAATCAGACAAACTGGTACTTTCCTAGATTATGTAGATTATAACCATCTTAACTGTGGTATCACAAATAATGTGAAAACATGGCAAGCTACACACAGTGCCCAGGGTGTGTCTTGGAAAAAGCACACAGTGGACACTTTCATAAAATGTAAGTGCAAGGTATATTATTATGTCAATTAAAATATTTTATATACATATACACATTGCAACATTCTTATATACTCTGTTGATTTATGCCTAAATACCCTCTGGTTTACCCCTTAATTGTGCACAGCAAAGTCAACTCATTGTAAAGCAAATGTACACATGCGTATTTATCAAAATCTGAGTATGACATAAACATCTAATAAGTAGCCCAGATATTTGGAAAACATAATATGTAAGAACTGCTTTTGAAGAGTAGCAGCTAGGAGGCTTTTTGCACCTGGGGAAGAACAAGATCCTAACATTGCTGGTTCAGATGCTGCTGGCAGACTGTCTACCGTTTTCTGAAATGCTGCTTGTGACAATACCAGAAGCAGAGCTGATCCCAATGTGTGTTCCTGGAAGAGCAAGGAGCCCCAAGCAGCCTGGTCTAGGGGGTGGCAACCCTGCCCACAGCAATGGGTTGGAACTAGAAGAGCTTTAAGGTCCTTTCCAGCCAAGGTTTCTGTGATTTCAGCTTCGTAAGAAATGTTGCTGAATTGTAGTATTGTGTTTGAAATTTTTTTTATTGCATCATCAGTGGACTCATAGGACAGCAAAAGAAAAGTTAAGTTTCAAAGCACTGTATGTTTTAAATATAACTTTTTTCTGATGCTAATCAGAGCTGTGAGCGACTCCCATTCGGCAGACCAGCCCTCAGAATTCCAGTTCAGGAATCTAAAAATTGGATTTTCAAAGGTAGTGACCATCTTAAAAAAAAATGAATGTCAGAGGACATCTGTGGTATAGGTAGGAGTCACATTCATCCTCCATGAGAGCGTGGAGCTTTCATAATGAGATGATGCTTCTCTTTGCTAAAATACCCTGTTGCACTCACAATCCACTTTCCAACTTTTCTGACAGCTACAGATAAGCAGTTTACAAGCAACAGCCTTTATCTCAACACACAGATGGTTTGAATCCTAGAACAGTTTCACCCTGCAGAACCAGTTAGGCAAAAACAGAGTATAAAAATAATTCAATAATGTAATTAAAATCTAAATTCTAGTGCACATGCTCAAGGAATCAACTTCATATTTTTTATCAGACAACCTGAACATTGACAAGTTTCAGTTCCAAAATCTTAACACCGTCTTAACACAGTCCAAATATGTGAGCAAGTGTGTAATACAGTGCTTAAGTTCTAGCTACTTGAATAAAAAAAATCCCTAAGCTTCACTAGTTAAAAACATACATGTACAGCAGACAAGACAAGCAGCTCTACTGGGCCTGTCTTCTGGCCATAAAAATTCAGGGCAGACATATCACTATTGTGAATTAATAGAATTCCTTCAAAAATTAATGGAGCTCTGCTGCATATCACCAAAAGCACTGCCAGCTCTGCCTTTCACCATGTCCAAGGTTTTGTAAGATTTTAACTGTGAATGCTTCCAGAAGCGGATTACAGTGTTTCAAAATGCACAGGAGCCTCTTCTATCTCCACACAGGAACAGGAGATTTGTTTTTACAACCTCACCACACAATTTTTGCTTGTTTCCTTTGTCTGTCTACATTGTAGTGTGATGTCCAAAACAAAAGAAACAATGAAAAGTGCAAACTAAACACATCAAGCCTTTCCAGCCTGGAAGAAATGCTCAGAGTGGGAAGGAAAACTTCAGAACAACCCTTGCTCTCCAGAAGGCAAAAGGAAAATTGGCAGCAAGGTCAAGTCTTCTGCACAACTTCTATCACACACAATAGTTATGCTTGCTGAAGAGATTTGTAAAGAGAGGAAAAGGCATTTTGCAGTTATACCACTACAACATACTGCTGCGGGTCACAGAAGCTTTAATAAACTCCCTTTTCATCAGGGTACAATGTCAAGAAAACCCTGAATTACTGCCAGTTGGAGTTTTAAGAGCCTGTTCCCAACTCTGCTGTATTTAAATCAGTATCTAGTACAAGACTCAGCAGAGCTCAGCTCATCACCTCCACATTTTGTGCACCACGGTATTGCTGAGCGCTGTGTGCTAATGGAACACTTTGAAGGGAGGTTATTATATTAGATGTTCTGAAAAGCATGACAAAACAACAGAAAAACAAATCTTCCTTACACAGAAAACAAGTAGCATCAGCAACAAGGTGCTAATGAACGTTCCATTACAGTAAAGTATCTCAGAACTTTCCCGAAAATGTTTGAATGGAAAGGTGATAAGGTAAACTATTTCTGCTGGCTGCTACACCTTCCACATCCTCTCCAAAGAAGGACCTGACACATTGGGAGTCCTTTAATTTACCCTGCATTTGGAGCTAAGACTGTTTACTTCTGCTTTTCCGCTAGGAAAGAGGAACTGCGATGTGAACAAAATTCTGATCTAGAGCTAGTGTGTAAAACCAAACCAAACCAAACCAAACCAAATGAAACGAAACCAAAAGCAAAGCCACCGACTAGCTAGCCATAGAGGTACACTGAGCCAAAAGAAAGAGAGAAAGCCATATAACAAGTTTATTCCTAGTGCATGTGGAGCTGAAATTGGATGATAAAATAACACTGAAGATGTGTAATGTTACAGGATCTAACTTCTGCTGAAAAAAGTGAAGCAAAAAATGAAGAAAGAGGCTGTGTTTATGTGGCTCTATTTCCCATATATAATGAGTGATTCCTTTATTTTTATTTTTATTTTTTTAATTTCACTTTAAAAAGCATGGAAAAATGACTGTTTTTATAAACTTAATTTCTTATTATAGACCTGAATTCTTGGAGAGCCCCAAAATGTCCAATACTCCTGTCACTGCTCACTGACATTTTATGCTCAGTGTAGAAATACTTTGATCCATACTGAATGCAATCCTGTACAGTCAGTGAAATTCCTCCTTCACAAGCAAAAATACATATAGATTGTAGACTTCTGAACGTTTTAGCAGAATAAAAAGACTTTGTGAACAAACTGTCAATCTGTAGCATCCAATGGTTTTATTAATGTTTTTCTTTTGCAAAGGGCAAAATACGTATTATGGATGCACACTGAGCAGGGATCTAGCCTCTATTACATCAGCTTTTACTAAATCATTAAACTGATAAAGAAAAGGTCTCTTTAATAATGCTGCAAACAGTATTTAATATTTTATTTAGCTGATTCCATTAAATTAGGATCTTGGCTTAGCTACACAGTAGATCTATAGAATTAAAGCACCAAAAAATCTAAGAGAGTTTAATTAGTTTAATGTTTGCATACATGTGGAGAGATGGTAGAAAAACAAGTCCATGTAGGCTATGGAGTTTGAAGTTCAGAAAATTAAAATTTGGATTTGAATTCCATAGCTAGTAGAGGATGAGAATAATGACATATTGAGGACCTCAATGCAATAAAAAGAATATCTGAAATCTAAAAATACATTTTCCTTTTGCTGCCAATACTTCCTGAAAAGAAAAGACCTGGGAAAATCGTAAGTATTTCAGAATTCCTGTTTGTGTTCTTCTCAGCTGGTGGAAACAGCAGTGGACAAGTCAGTTGCATTTACGCCATCTCCTTTCCAAAGGTCTTGCTGTCACCTTATCATTTCAGATTTTTTTTTCTCAGTTTCACACAAGCACTAATTCACCATCTTAGCTGTATTTTTCTCTAATTCTTAAAAATCATCAACATAATTATACATGTTGTTATATAAAAATTACCCTATCAGAATGTGGAAGCTAGAATAGGAACCCCGTTGACAAAAATTACTATGCTTTTTGTGCTTGATATAATGGACTGGCAGTCTCCATGAGTAGGGTAGTTGGTATCTGGCATTTCATCAGCCTGCAGTGCTTTACGTTACAGTTTCATACTTCAGATTAGAGAGAGAACAGAGATGGGGAGAGGCTCCGAACTCAGCAGTTTATGGAGGAATTAAGAGCTCTTTTCAAATAAGAGTCTCGTTGGCCTCTAGCCTTTTAAGAGCAGCAAATAGACTGATATTACAATTAGCACAGAATGATTATGGAGTAGAAATGAAGAGTCTAAATGTCACAAGCATTTAAAATAAATTTTGCAATTACTAAATAAACCAAATCTCATTTGCACTGACACCCATTTATGGCACACTAAGTAGTGTGCTTTATTACCTCCTCACCTATCCAATGCCTTTGCAGCAGCTCTCTTCTATCAGAAAAATTCTAGTTATTAGTAAAAAAGTATTGATGGATTTCAAGCAAATCTGACAGGATTTAATGGTTAGAAGTCTGTGGTGACTTTAAATCCTTTTAAGTATGGCAGACATTAAACTATTGATCAATAAACAAAACAGTACAAGTATTGCAGATCTGTGGGTATGTTATGACCTTTTGTGGTGTAATTAAATAACTTCTTACAATACTGGGACATCTGAAATCAATTACTACTACATGAGCTTTTACTGGGCTTCACTAACAAAACCTCAAAAAGATACCTAAAACAGATGTATTGCTTTGAACAGTGCTTACCCAGCATTCAAATACAACTGAATATGCATAGTCCTGCAGAGAGATATGAGAAAGACAATCACAACTATCCCCAATTTTCTCCTTCTTTAACAATGGCAAATACCCCATCACGGAGGAAAAAAACTGTATGTTTATTCTATAGGAATGTACAGTAAATGGTTTATGCAAATATTTTCATCCTTGGTTCAACAGATTTTCACTGAGCACAGCATTAAGAATTTATGATTAGTGACTTAGGCCTCAACTGATGATGTTAATACCACCAACTTCACTGTCTGCAAAAAATGGCTTGTTATGAATATTCATTATTTGATTCAAGTTCTCTGTTTTGTTGAACATTCCCAAACAGTAAGTTTATCTGTTAAAAATTCATGGCAAGTGAACGTAACTCTTCTGTAGGCACACTCAGTACTAATTGGTTTACAAACAAATACTGAATAATAAAGAAGAAAATATCTAACGGAAGTGAAAGGAAGGCGTGGTGTAATAAGCAAGGCCTATTTTATTCTACTAAAGTCCTGTTTTGGATGTTTTGAGATGCCCTGATAAAGTGAGACCACTGAAAATCAGACCTCACATCACAGTGTTTTACCCTAAAAACACTATTTGCAATTATTTCATTAACAGTGATAACCCCCAAATTGCATGCAGTATTTCTAAATGAAGTGGAATAAAGTAGAACAAAGAAACAAGTTCACCAGCAACTGAAGTCTAATGGGTAATTTGTTCTTCTGAGGGATTAATAAAACTGCAACAGAATCTGTGAGACAATTGAAGTCATTACAAAACTGTGACAAAGCTGTTCTTTGAATATCTTTCTCCATCTTAGCAACATAGATCTACTTTCGTAACAGCAGCCAGAACTTACCTTTCTGACTACCATGCCCTGAGGAAAGCTGCTAGCATGTATTTGGTTCTCTGGGTTTATACAGATAGGTTTCTGTAGGCTTCCCCAGTGCCTTTCTGCTGTTGTGACTTGTGCCACAGCTCATGGTATCCACCCAACTCAGCACTGAGCATCACGGTGCGTTCCCACTGAATACCAAAACAGCGTTATTGCACTACTAATAAAACAAGCCAATATTTTTGGACATAAACATGAAACCTAATCACATTATTATTCTTAGAGCAACAGTTCAAAAGCCAAATGGATGAATAATTATACCTGAATCTGCCAGTTTTAAACAAGCATTTAAGAACTACACATATTGCTCTGCGAAAAGAGAATTCCAGAACAGAGGTAGTCATACTAAAAAGGTACAAACATAATTGTGTGACTGTAAAACTAAATCTACTGTAATTTAAAGCCAATTTTAAGCTTTGGTCTTCAAAGATATATTAAGTGCCTGAATAAATATGAATTTTACCCTCAGATTTGCATAAATAACACCATATGTGGCATCTTGCTCATGAAGCAATGCAAGTAGATTCTTAGAGTATAAACTCATGTAACTGCTAACGCTACAGTAAATTTAAGTTGGTAATGGGAAACTCGGTGTAATCAGACAACAAACTCAGGTAAACAGTGATGAGTATCTCTGCAAACCTCCTGCAGGTTCTCACTTCTAGAGCAGCTAATGAATGCACGGTATTGAAATGTTTCTTTAGACTAGATCTCAATGTTAGTTTGTGCTGCCAAATTATAACAGGAGATAAAAATTCAATCAGAGTTCCACAAAAAAGTTTCTAAGAATATTCAAAGCCTTTGTTTTGTTGTTTTTTTGTTTTTTGTTTTTTTTTTCCAAAAGGCTTTAGAAGTCATACAGTACTGAAAGTTCTGCAGAGACCCCATTGTAAAGAGCACTTACTGAATCTCTATTGGTCATAAAAAAGCTAAAACAACAATGAGAAAAAAAAGATGATATTTGTCTAATACAACTCATAGGTCACTCTTTGGGAAAGAGGACATATTCAGACAAAATGCTTCAGCTCACATCTAAAAGCAATAAAACAGCTGTACAATGAGGATGTCCGCAAGGCATAAGATGAGAATTCACACATACACAGAAAAAGGCCTCCTCTTCCTACCTTGTTTCCTTAGCTTCTTGTGACCACTAAGCCTAAGGGCCATTAGCAGCCCCACTCTGCAAGAGCTGGGTATGCTGCATGGGGAGAAATCACCCTGTTCCCTCAGGAGCAGTAACTGCTGCCCTGTGCTGGCAAAGCTTGCATCATTAGAAAACATTCCTCCCTGCTTTTTAGTTTCCAGGAAGCACCAATCTTCCATGCTGGCAGTACCTCTACATCCCATGCTGAAAGAAACAGACCCACTGCTAATTATGCAGATATACCATTGTGCAGCTTTTTAAATAGGAACAGATGGGGAGGAGTTCCCCTCTCCACACACTTTTCCTTTGGCATCTTCTGAATGTTCTCATTAAGACACTAAGCTCGAGGAGTGATATTTTATTAGTTACTCGTTGTTGGTTTTCTCCTCAACAATATGCTATGAAGTTATTAAGAGCAAGATGGAGAAAGACAGTTCAGTGAGTTTTGTGTTCAGGGCCAGAGAGTAACAGCTATATTTTAAGACCATTTGACCTCACCTAAACAAATAAATCTGCTTCCTCCTTCCAGCTTCCCGTCTGCATTAAGAAGCAGGAAGCTAACATATTTTCATTATTTTTCTATCTCAGCTGCAATTTCAGAGTATAATACAGAAACTAGATCTTCTACCAAGATTCAGATCGATCCAGTATTTTCTTAAATTCAGTATCAGTTTATTTAGCCAGAAATCACTGTACATTTGGCTCTTTATTACTCTCTTGCCTCAGCTTCAGACTGATGCAAGTCTTAGTGAACTTTCACTGATTTAATGCAGAATTAAGAAATAAGGTGCTACTGATGGTGTGACTTCATGAACCCTCTACTTCAGTTTGCAAAGCTTTACAGATGTGCTAATGTAAGTGAGAAAACACTACATGACCTGACATAACTGATCAAGATGTAGATTAATTTCAGCGTCAAGAAGAGCAGGTAGAAGAAAAATCAAGGAGCAATAATACAACTCACGAGAGAGCAAAATGAAATAAAAACATTATCCTAAGGGAGCTTGGGAGAGAGGGAGCAGAGAAGGACAAATAGACAAACAGCCAAGAAAGAGGCCATGAAACATCTGAACGTGGCAAAGAAACATGGTTTGAACCAATCAAAGACTGGAAGGCTATGAGGATACGGCAGCACACACACACAGATGCTTGTCTGGTAGTTAAGGGAATATAAACAGTTCCCAGGCATCACAGTGCAGGTAAGATTTCAACTGCCATCAAATCTTTGCCCCCCTCTCTCCTGTCACGGCAACATGGAAGTGAATTGCAAGGTTATAGTGAAGAAAGAGAGTGGAGATGCATCTCCTCCTATTTGCAGCTCATCAGCTGAGACACTCACGCTCTGGTGCCAGGTTAGCCCTTTCCACAACATTTTGGCTTTTTTTAGGAGCTGCGGAACCACACGCTTCTCAGAGTTCTTTAAATCAAAGCAGCTGCATGGGGCAAGAGCATGCCTGAAGATTTCTGAACAGATATTTTTAAGGCCCAGATCCAGGCAGGCTGCTCTGTCAGGGTGGCTCTGGAGGAGAGATTCCTGTACAAAGAGGAGACAGCTTGCTGAAGAGCCAGCCAGAAAACTCTGGTGGGTGACGGGACTGCCAGAAGTACGCAGTGCTCTCCCCAGTGCTGAGAGACCAGCCAGTCCCAACCCTGCTCAGTTCTGTTAATGACCCTTCCCCTGCTTCCTCAGAAACACAAATCCAATTAGACATATTTGCAAACCTTTCTCCAGGCAACTGCACATTATTTAATCCTACACATTAACCTACAGTTCTCAGTCAAATGCTCCTGGGCACGAACAAGTGAGATGTGGAATAGCTTTTCTACTACTCACCACTTGCCTGCAAGTGCTGTTTGAATTAATATTTTTATAATTTACATGCTCAAGCTGACCAGTATTTTTTGAAAAAAATTAGCTTCAGTTTAACAGGTATATTGGCACATATCTCTGATTTCAGCAGTGTTATGTTGAGAGACCTTGTACACAGTGCTAATAAACCTGACTGTATAGGACAGATAGCACTCTGTCCAGAAGGAAACAAGAAACTTGGCTTCTAGCTACAGCACATCTCTGTCAGCGTTTCACCTCTTCTTTTCCAGTTTACATTATTCCTTGCTATGAAGCACTCAAAATTTGTTTCAGAAGCAGTGTTTGTCGAAAGAGGATTTAACAAAAAAGTATTTTCGCACAGGATTCAAAGAACAACCAGAAATTGTTCAGCAGGGTTATTTTTCTACCTTCCCTACATTATTTAATTCTCCTCTTTCTACTCTGAAATATGCAGCAGTACAAGCTTTGAACTGGAGTACTCTGATAAAGCCCATTTTATAGTGGAGGAAAAGTTGAGATTTTTCTTCTTCTGTAATGTATTCCCATTGCCATAAAAATACAAGCACTTGAAATTCTGAGCGTGTATTAAAACAAAGTAGTTCAGTACACTGTATTTCAGCACTTCGTAAGTATGATGCAAAGAAGCTTTCACTGCCAGCTAGAGGGTAGTTACAGTGATTCATATAATCTTAAACTGTATAAAGTTCCTTTGCAGAGGGACAAGTTCAGTCCACCATTCACCTCCTGTTCTAGTGTGACTTCATAGTCAAACAGGAACAAATGAAGCTGTAAAATCAGCAGTAAGACTTGTAATAAGAAGCAGAGAAGATTTATGATCTCTTTAAACTGACAATCCATGTAGGTTTTTTGTGAAAGCAGCAGATACTAACCTGAGTTCTCTGCTAAGTCCTCCACTAAAACAAGCTCTTCAAATGTACACCTTTCTCAGGATGTGTGATTTCCCAGATGAAGGCTAAGGGATGCAGTGTATGAACTGTCTCACCGGAAGCTTCTTTCCTTCAATTTTTATTAATTTATGCTTTAATAAAAAGCAGGGCAATTTTGAGAGTTCTCTTTTACATTCTTGGTTCACCATGCAGCTGTTAAATAATCTTTTTTCTTTTGGAAGTAAAAAGCTGCACAGAAAACTCCATTTTGATGAGTTCTGTCTATGTTACATTTCACGTTCAGCAATTATTATCTCCTCTTCTGATTTAAACCAATTTTCTTTTTCTTTCAGATCACTAAATCATAAATCCAAATAACTGAACTCACCCTCCATCTGAAACTTCATTTTGTAAGACAGACATGCTCTAGTTACATCTTTGGTAAAATGAGATTCTGCTAATAGCTCAATCAATTATCCCCTTATTTTTATCCTTCCTCTGCCAAGATTGTCAGATCTCTAAATTTTTCTTTTTGCTAAGCTTTTGATGTATTTTGTTTGTTTGTTTTTCAGATATTCTGAGCACTTTCAGATCTCCTCAACTGCACAGAAGAAGGTCAGCCCTCCTAAAAATCATGCCACAAAAATCACTGGTGCACAACTTCATTTTCCATGTGTCCACAACACTTCCTGCAATCTCCAAGGCTGGACATTAATTTACCAGCTATGATATTGTCAAGCTTGGGATTAAACATCTCTTCTCAAAGTAGAACCATTTCTCTCTTTGTTGCATGTAAATGAACTTACACACACAAGAGTCAAGCCATGCATCAGGAGATGCTTCAGGGAGTGGACTCATGGATGGCGACTGACAAATAAGCAAAAACAAGTACAAAACAGCAGAACGAATCCTTGAGACACCTGTTATGCAGTTCTTGTATTTACTCTCTTTAGAAAGGCTTTCATGTTTACAAACATATCTAACCAGTAGGCAAGTCAAGGCAGATACCAAAATATATTGGTTGGTGTTTTACTGTAATGTCAGATACGGTGCATTTAAGTACAATGCAACTTCCCTACAAACAAACTCTGTCTTCTTCAACTCAAACATCTAAGATGAGTTCAGGGCCTTGGGGCTTATTATGCTAAAGCTTACTGTACACTATGTTCCTTTAATTTTTTTTGTTTGGCTAAACTACAGGCCTTTAATTTAAAATATGCATTAGGAGGGACCTATCTTCTTCAGACACATACAGGCTTGGCACTAATACAGCTGCTGAGTGCTGACCTGCTACACCTCCATGCTTGCTTCCTGTCTGATTCAGGTCAGTATTCCCAACTGTAATTTCTAATAAAAGAAGTGACCATAACTGCACCTCTTCCTTCTCTGTTTCATACTGCTTTCGTATATTTGGCTTATCTCTTAGGCCCACAGTGTGTTTGGCTAGCCTGACTGCTGTCACCACCAGAAGGTCTGGATAACATACAAGTGGTGTACGCTTCTGTGCATCTTGTAACACTGCAGTCTAACACACCAGGCTGTAGACCTGCAAATTTTACCATTTTGTCTGCCAAATTATCTCCAAAACTGTGTCTGATATCTTCCCTTCTTTTTCACAGCATACATGCTCTTATGTCTTTCCTCTGCCAGAACTTTTCTTTTCAGTTGAATCTAGAGATTTCTTTTTCCAATTTTTCTACATTTTTTTTTTCTTGCGTAAGACACATCTCTATCACAAAAGCCAAGTGCAGATCTGGAGGCTTGATGAATGGGCCTAATATATAGACACATAATTTGCAAGTTGGCCATCAGCTTCATTTATATACAAGGAAACTTGTAGACAGTGAAATGCTTTGGCTCCTGAAGAATCCTCCTTCAGTCCCTGGGATAAAATCTGCCCCTGCCATTCCATAATCCAATCATTTATCAACAGATTCAGATTAGCATTTTCTATTTCCTTTCCTTTATATTCCAGTCAGCTGTACAGCTATTCCCCTGAGAAACGCCAAATTATCTCCACTTAGCTGATTACTTTTGTTGATATCATTGCCAATACTGAAGGGAAAAAAATAATAATTTGAGAACAGAATTATTAACTGAAATCCAATAATTCACATAAAGCTGAGAAAAACAACAATTTGATCTATTATTACACAGTTTAGCTATGATAAAAATAAAACAGCAGTGCTACAGAGTGGCATTCAGATACAACACAATAATTTTCCATTCCCTGTTTTTATGCTAGTGTCAATACAAAGCCGTCTGCTGATAGAGAAACAAATTGGTATCATTACCGGAGCAGACGAAGTCCTTTTTCTGCACCTCGGCCACAAGGAAGCCCCGCAGGCTGACCGGCGCCAGGCAGAAGGTGAACTGCCCGATGGTGCGTCGCTGCCGCAGCCAGTCGGACAGCCAGGCCAGGTGGCAGTCGCAGTGCAGGAAGTTGGAATGCAGCCGCCTACAACACAGGGAAGCGCCCCAGAATTACCAGCGGTGTTATAACGAAGGCACAAAGCACAGCAAATAAGTACGAGGCTGCCTGACTCTCCTCCGCAGTGTAACAGGGATCAGTGTAGGTTACTGGCTCCAGCTCGGCCAGGTCTCAGCTGTCTACTCTGCCATACCATGCACAGAAACATCTACATAAACATTCAACTGTTTTTCATAACTATGTAATCATGACCATTCTGGAGAAATGAAGATACTGAACTTTAGAACTTCATTTCAGAAGTAACTGCACGAATGAGATGGAACTGAGTGAACTTAAAGGATGCCTTTTAGAAACAAGAGGACCAGACTGAAAAAACAAACGATAGGTAATTCTTCCCCCCTCTCTCCTTTTTAAATAAACGAGAAATAGTAATTAAACAAAACTAAATCAAAGATCTGCAGAGGCTACTGATACCTTGCATGTTCCCCTGTTGCCTGTATGAATTCACCAATGCTCTTTTTACTGTGGCAATTTAAGACAAGTATTTAGATTCCAGACAGGGCTCGTGATGAAGAAGGGCCCTCAGCAGTGCTCCCTTCCACATGCCTCATGCCTGGCACTGCACACTTCCAGAAGCATGATCACATTGGGAAAAAATAAGTCTGCCACATTATGATGCGTTCAGAGAGTGAATTTGGTATTTTCAATAGCTACCAAAGTTTAGGTCAAAACAAAGGCCCAAGATGTTAATTATTTCATCCTTTGTAATGACTCATATATTTGCAGTATTCTAGCAAAGCTGAAATGATAAAACAGATCTGTCAGAAATGGTTAGACAAAGCATTATTCACTGATATTACAGGCATTACACACAAAAAAGACAACTCCAATTGGTGTTGCTGGATTTAGCCTTGTCCATCCAGCAGGGAAGGTGTCTGTCTGTCTGTGAGCCCTTCCTGCTGCCAGTTCTGGTGTTGGTCCCAGTCTGTATGCTGGGGTGGGCAGCCACAGCTGGAGGGTGCAGATCTGGGACTGAATTTGCTCTGTGGAGATGGAAAGCACCTCCTGGGAGTGCTGTGAAGTGTAATCATTTTAGAAGGATGGCTACAAGACTGTTTTTTTTAGAGATTATAAAGCTATTTAATCAACACTGCAGTAAGTTAGATTTCTAGTAAAATGTATTGTTATTAATTTGTCTGGAACACTTTGTGTCAACTGAAAGCAAATAAATACATTTACAAAGAAAGGGAAGCAAATAACATCTAGTCAGAAATTATCCTACATACAAGAATGCTGCTCTAACTGCTGAAGAAAGCACTGCATTTACATGCTCAGAGTATTGTCCCTTCCCACCATGGCAGTCAGCTATGATGGTGTGAATGACCCTTCTTCAGGAGCTGGATTCTGGCCCATTCCCTGCATCCTGGGTATGGTAGGCAGGAGGGAATATTACATTTGCTTTTCACAAAAGGGGCATCTTCCCAGATCGGAGTTGGCGAGGTTTGTTTTGTTTTTCCTCTCATTAAATGTGTATAATTAGTTTTTGGGTTTCCCAGTCTTAGTGGTGAGGGCATCAGCAGAGCTCCACCGTTTTGTTCATTCAACTTTTCCACAGCCTGCTTTTGAGAGGAGCTCAGCCCGTCAAGCTTAACAGGGCAAATGGGAATATGTTTTTTGATAATTAATAATTTAAATATCAATAATTAATTAATTAATAATTAATAGCCACGAGTAGTTTGATACACTGGTTCTCTGCAAGCATGAAAAGCAAGTGATTCAGGACAATTTCAGTTTACCCTTACATAAAAATAATGAAAAAATAAATAAATTACACAATTCCCTATCTCAGCAGTCAAAGTGCAGAGATAATGGGATATTTACCATTAAGCAAATAAGTATGAGGGACATGCTTTAATATAAATAAAGCTGTTTCAAGCAAAGGAAAGCAGATCAATAAAAACTAATTCCTGTCACTTCCAATCAAGGTTAAAAGATCAATGAAACTTAGCAGAAGGAAAGACAAGACAATGAAAAAGGTTGCACAGGAGAGTTGATTCTCTTAAAGAATTCTTCAAGTGCTTCAAATCTTACTAGTTTTTTTTATTATTATTATTTCTTTTTCTCCTGAGAGGTCACGTTCAAGTTGAATATGCTCTTTATTTTTCCTTCTCTGTTCTTAAATGAGCAGATTGTTTTGAGTGCCGTGGATAAACGCTGTTTATCCACAAAACCACCACAGCAAAGGCAGCTGTGGCACAGGCAGCCCCAAACATCCTGCTAATGGATCCCATAACATGGAAAAGAGATATAGAGGGAAAACACCATCCGCACCTTGCTGGACCTTAGCTAGAGAGGGCTTGTCCCTGTTTGAGGGACACTCAGACTAGGGTTCCCTATAAGATCTTCTAAAAATATGTCTAAATGTGAAGCTTTCTTAGAAGGCAGAAAAGTGGATGATCATATAGAGCTGTAATGATCCATTTGACCTGAATTTGCATCCACAACCAAGAGATTAAACAGTGGATGTTGTTCAGCCGTTGTGATTCAGATTGGTATTTCATTTCATGGAAACTGTTCCTTGAGGCTGTGTATTAATGTGGGAGAAACAAGTTACTAAGTGAAATAAGGCCCAGGAAAGTAGAGAAAATACTACAGTTTTCACTTCCTCTCCCCCCAGAAATCTTCATATTAATATTTTTCATTGGTGAACAAAAGCTGATCAGTTTTATGCCTGCTCAAATCCACATTAGCTGTCTGTAACTATCCATTTGAACACAACTTGGTTGTGTTAAACCTAAACAGTATTAGCCTAAAATCTGAACAGAAGATATTCAGAAAGTATTACACAGCTATGTAAACTTGCTTTATCAATTATTATAATTAATAAAATATTATTTTTGAGAAGTGATGATTCAAAGACAGAAAAAGCTTTGACTAGGAAGAAGTGGAAGAAATTAGGAAATACTATTCGACTTCTTTGCTTGTATTACATTAATTGCTATTTTCATGACTTTTCTCTGACTCTGTTGAGACAGATGGAAGGAAATACAGAAAATTAAAGCATTTTATTGTATTTCCACCTATCTATGCTGGTTTTTTAATCCCTACACTCTACTCCTGGAAAGGATACTGCGTGTTATTTGGCAGTCTTTGGAGACTAAAACATGCCACTCAATATTGATGAAACTACCTTCACGGAACATAAGGTGAATGAATACAAATGCAAGTTTGTAAAGGTGCCCTTTTAGCCACAGACCCTAAATTAAATTTCCAGCAAATCCTTTTAGAGCAGGTCAGCATTCATGTTCTATAAAATGTGGCTCTCAGAATTCAATATAAAAGCTTCCCTTTATAAATCCTATTTATGACTTCCTTCCTTTTTTTTTTTTTTTTTCCCTCTATTTTTTTTTCTTCTTCCCTTAATTACAGCAGAGAAGGATTAGTCAGTGTAAGCCTCCAGGGAGCTATATACAAAGCCATCTCCGAAATTAAACTAAAAGGAAAATGGCAGAACACATTGAGCTCTGGTAACAGACAAGACTGATTGATCTGAAGAAGCCAAGCAAATTTTCTGGACCACCGTGGTTGAAGGAGAAAAGGCAAAAACACAAGAACCTTAACCCTACCTTTATCTGCTTTACCCATTCTCTTCTAATAATAATAATAATTAAAAAATGTAATTCTCATTTAAATACTTACATTAATTTCTATGAAAGTAAATGTAAATGAGAGGCTACCCTTCACAGAGTGACACGAGTAAGAGGCATTTCCTTCAACTCAGTTAATTTTCCTCTCACGACTTTACATATGCATACATGGTACCCCTGCCTCATTTCATTTTTCAGCTGCACGAAAATAATTCAGGCTAGTTATTATTACCTTTTCTTTACTTTTAAGAGTAAATGCCTCTTGTTTGGTTTCAGATTTTGGAGGTCAAAACAAAGTGACTTCCTTTAAGCTTTTATTCTGAAGCTGAGTGTTTCCTAAAGGAATAATTTATCTGAAGAAAATGCTATGGCTAAAATCCAGAGATACACATAGTCTGATTTTATAGTCTTTCTATTTTCTTCCAGTTAATCCAATCAAAGCTTTTCCAATGGAATGATGATCATCTGTAGAAAAATTGATTTTCTGGCCAGGCTGAGTGGGGCCACGCTGCAGGTTGAGGCCTGGCCCTGGCCCTCACATGATGACAAATACTCCACGTGCTGGCTTAGCCCATTGTAATTATATTCAAAGATATTACTCACAGAGTCCTGATCTTTGGCATATGATTGAAACTGGTAACAGGAATGCGGGTGATGTTGTTGTTGTTGAGAGTACTGTTGGGGAAAAAAAGAAAATAAAATTGAATCACAGATTGATCAATTATTTACATCTCTGCACCAACACACTATTCACAGGAACAAGCTGCTTCAACTCATCAACAAATCTGCTTGGCACCAGCAGTAATCAGTGCTGACCGGTACCTCAGACAGTTTGGGACATGTCAAGAAAGATATTTTTAGAGCAAATAACAAATAACTATAAAAATGGATGAGGGTTACTATTTACCACATCCAAGCACTAGGGAGTACAGGAAATGAGTTTCTACCTACTCTGAAAGCAGAACCAGACTTTTTAAGCTGCTACCGTGCTGGAAAATCTGGGGCTAGCTGATTGGAGACACGTCAAACTTGTGTGACACAAAATGAAAGCTTTGGACTTGAAGTGCTCGTACTCAGAATGAGAGCTGCTGCCTCGCACAGCTCGTTAATGTAGCTGGTTCACCCAGCCAGACAGCTCAAATGGACTTTCTGAAAACACACGGGCGGATGGGTACATCTCTTTGGTTTCCTTATGAAAAAAATATGTGGGAAGCAGGAGGGACTGTAATAAAGCATGCCGTGACCCAGGCGTGTAAGGATTTCTGCTCCTCTATCAAAGCAGAGCTTAAAGAGAAAGAGCTTGAAGAGAAAATGATCTCAAGCTGCTGGTAGGGACCCCCTTAATGCTTCTTATGAAAAATGAACTGACTACATTATCATCGGCTGTGTGTGCTGCTCCCATTTACGTAGCTCCTAATTATATCAATGACTCTCTAGCAAATTAGAAGCTATAAAGTCAATCAAGATGGCACAGGAAATGGAAAGCACTCCAGCAAGGCATAATTGCCATGCTCGGGGCTTCAAATGTGCAAACACAGAGCCCGTTTGCCATGAGAGATGTCAGCAGGTCCCATCCCGTGGTGCTGCTGCAGCTGCCCAGATGAACGCGTGTCCCCACAGTGCGGCGGCACGCAGCAGGCCCTGCCTGCAGGAACGGCCCAGTGCTCTGCAGCACCACTGGGGTTGGAGGCAGTGCTCTGGAGTGTCTGTGCATGAGGTGAAGGAAGTATCTGCTGAAGCACCATGCTACCCTTCCCTGAACTGTTCTGCTGTCGTGATAATACGCATTTACTTCGTTTAATCAAAAGCTCTTGAAAAGGTTTTCAGAACTCAGTGAGCCTTCTTGGTCATGTGCCAAGCTAAAAACATTTCACAGTTCTGCCCAGAAATCCCTTGGCAAAACCGTCATCTACAACATTAGCAGATTAAAGTTAAATTAGATTATATCACACTACCTTCGCTATTACTTGATTACTTTGTTTGGCTAATGATGCGGGATGAATGCTTTCTGCGGACAGTCAGCCAAAACAAGCACGTACAACAGAACTTCCACACGTGAACAAGGTTCATGTGTACAGCACACCCAACCCTCAACATATTTATCTGCCATTTGTATCACATCCATGTTTGAAAGTTCACAAATGGGGACTCACTAATGGAATTTCTAATTGAACCAGTATTTTCTGCAAACACAAACATGTAATTCACCCCCTGCCTCAGCTGCCTGATACATAAAATTGAGCTATGCACTTGGTCAGAAGATTTCAGGTATGCACCGATAAGCAACAGCAGTATACAAAATCAGCTTACAAAAATTAAGTCACACACACATAGCTGATGTTCCAGTAGGTCACACATGGCACTACAGGATTCAGTGGAAGTCATAGGAATTCAAAGACTTTGCAGTGATTTCAGGATGCAGGCTGGATTTGGGCAGAACACGATGTGGCAGGGACTCTGCCCTGCCAAGGGCACAGAACATATCCCTGTCTCCCAGCACAATTCTTCATCTGCGTGTGGAAAGGTCAGCGCCTTTACTATGGTTTGATGATTCAGAAATATTTTTAAATTTCTTAAAATATTTCTGTTTAATAGACAAAGCATTATTTTAATCGCATACAGCATTTCTGCTTGCAAAATATTAGATGAAGGAGGCTTAGTCTTTGCCCCCAGCATGCAGAGGGATCCCATAATTCATCAACAAATACATAACCCTCCTTCTAAGAATCCTATCTCTGTGCTGAATTTATATACTCCTTTAACAAAAATTTCAAGGATAAATCTAAAAGATAACTACTGCACAGATGACTTATTAATATATTATTTCATTGATATTTAAATGTTAAATATAATGAAGGCAATAAAGCACCTATGATAACAGCAATTATTTCAGGACAAAAAGGCCAAATGCTGCAAAGGGCACTAATTGACAGTGAACTGCCGGCACTGAGCTGCAGCTGAAGGAATGTAACGTGCTGCTGGTTGCACAGCAGGCATTGCCCCAGCACAGGGAGAAGAACTCTTTGGCTTCTGAACGGGGACATATCAGGGAGAGGAGTGCTCCAGAGGCATTTTGCAAAGCTTTCTGTCATGCACATGAAGCCTTCCCAGTAACGATTTTAATGGCATCCTGATGGGAAAGCACACACTAGAGCAGCATCTTTAATGTGAAAGGAAAAATAAATTCTGCTCCATTCATTTGCTAGCAGCTTCAAGGCCCCGCTCTCATTTCTATCCCACCAAGATTCAATTCTATCAGAAAAGATACACAAACATCAGGGAGCTACAAAAAAAAAAGAAAACTACCAGAATCTCTCGAGTCCTCCAGTGTTATTTGGGGAATCATAGAATTATAGAATCACAAAATGGCCTGCGTTGAAAAGGACCTCAAAAATCAGCTAGTTTCAACCCCCCTGCTATGTGCAGGGTCACCAATCAGCAGACCAGGCTGCCCAGAGCCACATCCAGCCTGGCCTTGAATGCCTCCAGGGATGGGGCATCCACAACCTCCTTGGGCAACCTGTTCCAGTGTGTCAGCCACCCTCTGTGTGAAAAACTTTCACCTAAACTTCCTCCAAAAATTGTACGCTGCTGGGTTCTCCCCAGCCTTGTGCCTTCCTCCCCTTCCACAGCCCAAATACCCTTGTCCCTTGCACTGTCCTGTTATTTAGAAGTCCTCTCCCTGTAAACTATTTGCATCCAAAATGCTGAATCAGGAAACTGAGGTTATATAAAATATTATTTATGCCAGCAAACTTCCCACCTTGAGCCGTGATCCTTGTCAGATCATGCCAGCTAAGCAGAAGCAGACTGCAGCAGTCCTAAGGGTCCTCCAAGGACTACTTGGAAGACGCATAACGTGAGATCAGCAGCCTTTGAGGTGGTACATCCTCCAGCGATACATACTGTCACAGTCCCACTGATTTCAATTTACAACCCCAGAGGAGCTCCTTTCCTAACTCACTTCTCTGCCAGTAGCCCAAACTGGATAGAAGCACGCACAGCGCTGCGTTCTTCCGTCTGAAGAACAAAGCTGATTTATAGCCCTGACTAACCTGGTTTTTGTAAAGGAAAGAATGTTCAGTTCGCAATCCCACCATGACTTGATGACAATTACCTGTCTACTTTCACAAACTCCTTGCTCAAATTTAACAGCATGCAGCTGCTGTTGTCTTCTGCCTTGCTCCAAATTCACATGCACCACTGCAGTTCACTGACAAAGAGTCATTAATTCTACACTAAGTGTAATTAAATCAAAATCGTCAACTCGCAGAAATGTCTCTCATGTGTGGATTGCTGCTTTTGTTTGTTTTTAAATAACATTGGTACATTGTCCCTGTTCATTGCAGGGGAATTGGACTAGATGACCTTTAAAGGTCCCTTCCAACTCTAGGGATTCTATGGTTCTATGATTAGTTTTTATTCCTCTCTCCACACTCTCGAATAGGAATACAGGTGTTCTAAATGAGAGAAAAAAAGATAGTTTTGGAAGGAAAAAAAAGAAAGAAAAAAAAAGGATTTACATTTTGAATCCCACTAATTATACAACTATCTTATTTAAACTCCTCAGGAACTGTAAGCATCCCTTAGAGTAATTCAGAGAGAAATCCCCGGCTGTCAGACCAACAGTTACACATGCTCAGTTCTTTAAATTACAGAGTACACAGAGATTTTGTTTCTCTTACTTGAAATTTAATTAGTGATATAATTAAGAGCATATAATGAATATCAGAATGACTGCTGACTTATTCATCTGGAATAATAATACTTTCATTACAGTACATCTCCCACTCTGTTCCAGTTAAATACTAGAGAAGCATCTTCTGGCAATGTCGTCAGAAAAATGTTAAATAACATAACAGAATTATCTGAAATGTTAACTATTTCATTTCTTCAATTAGTAGTTCGATAAGTAGAATGCACATGAACATTCTCCAGTCACATTTCAAGTGGAAAACACGTAGAAGAGTTGGTTTCTTTTCTCAAGCACATAACACTGATGACAGTAACAATACCTGATGCGTCGATGCATCTCAGCCTAAAAAAAGTTACATTGTCCTATTTTGTCATTAACACAAGGTAAAAATTCTTATACAAATATCAGTTTCCCCAAGCCCAAGGCATATTTGTGAGCATCAGTATAACAGCTACAGCGATGCTTCCTGTTTGCAGTCTGAACTGAATTCAAATTAAAGGGATGGGGAAAACCTGTCATAATAGGGCAGAACTGAAGACATCCTGTGGTTTTTGACTCCAACAGAGACTGATTTGCTCTCATATTCCATTTCGGCAGCTGATTAGCACGAGCAGCTAATCAAATTGAGAAATTATATGGTAGATTAAATTTCTGATTAACACTTTTGTCCATGCCTTAACAAGCATCTTCCACAGTTACCAGAGGTCGCTGTGCTGGCCATTCAGGTTTTTGATACACACCAGGATTCTGCTGGGTCACAGTTTGCAGCATTTCCAAAATTCTCAGCCAGCAAGAAAATAATCAGGCCCACAGACGCTCATACCCAGCAGAGGAAGAAAACCTAAAGTTACTCAAACCAATATGCATACAATCACATCTAGCACTGTGCTATCACTGTGCTATACACTGCCAAGTAATGTGATAGGTAAAAGGAAAAAGATCTGAGAAGGAGCCAGATTGTTTATTGTATTTTTGTTTTCCAACTTCTACCCTTAGGAGACAAAGATTCTTTACAGGTTTCTAAAACACACCATTTGATAGCAGGAATCCTGCAAACAACAACCCTCATTTGGCAGCTCACTCTTTGGCGTACCTGTGAGCTTTGTGCTAAGCAAATAACAACGCGCTGCAGAAAGAATAAGGTGCTGAGCTACCTCGTTGTGAGATAAACCCTTATTGTGAAAGTGAGCCTGAGAGATGTGGGCTGTGAGCCTGGAGCAGACAAGCAAGGCAGGCAGGCTGGGTGGGAGCAGCCGCGTCAGGCAGTGCAGTGCTGGTAGCTAACAAGTCTAACGTTTCCTTCTGTCTCCTTCAATTATACCACGGCTTTATCACAGTGTGCTCGTTGGCTGTGTATGTAATCCGTGTGTTGTGTGTCCATAACACCATGTAATTGGGCCTAATGTAAGATTATTATCTATGTGCATGCAACGGATAGCTACAAATGGCGTATCCGCAGGCTTATAACATTCCCAAGAGTGAATTACTGTCATACTCCACAAGTACTACTTCTCCCACAGCTGCCATGGTTTACAGGCTTCCTATCCCCTGTGCAACTATACTTCCAGTAAATGAGACTGGAAAATTTATTAAGATTTAACCAAGGCATCTCCAGGCATAATTAAACCTCTCATGTAAATAGCTTTCATGATAATGTCATTTCTGTTCAACAGTGGGTGAACTGATGCAAAAAAGAAAGATTGAGCAGCTCACCCCAAATTGCCAGTGGAGATGGGAAGGGAACACGGCGGTGCTGTGACAGGTTATGACAGCAGAACACCCTCAGCAAGTCTGCGGATGACACCGAGCTGTATGGTGCAGCTGACACACTCGAGGGACAGAATGCCATCCAGAGAACCTAGCCGGGCTGAGCAGTGGGCCCAGGGAACCTCATGAGGTTCAACAAAGCCAAGTCTGGCACCTGGGTTGAGGCAACCCCTGCTATCAGTACAAGGTGGGGGATGTAAAGATAGAGCACAGCCCTGCTGAAAAAGACTTGGGGCACAGGTACATGGTAAGCTGGACGTGAGCCAGCAATGTGCCCCCACAACCCAGTAAGCCAACTGTATCCTGGGCTGCATAAACACAGTGTGGCCAGCAGGGTGAGGGAGGGGATCTGCCCCTCTGCTCTGCACTGTGAGACCTCAGCTGGAGTACTGCGTCCAGATGTGGAGTGCTCAGTACAGGAGAAAGACTGACCTGCTGGAGTGCATCCAGAGGAGGGGCACAAAAATAATCCAAGGGATGGAACACCTCTCCTACAAGGGCAGGCTGAGAGCTAGGGCTGTGCAGCCTGGAGAAGAGAAGGCTGCGAGGTGACCTGATAGCAGCCTGTCAGTATCTATAGGGGCTGTATGAAGGAAGGGGACAGACCCTTTAGTGGGGTCTGCCATGACAAGACGAGGGGAGATTTAGATTGGATGTAAGGAAGAAATTTTTACAGCAATGGTGGTGAGGCATTGCCACAGGTTGCCCAGAGAGGTGGTGGATGCCCCATACCTGGAGACACTCAAGGTCAGGCTGGACGAGACTCTGAGCACCTGATGGAATGTAGGTGTCCCTGTTCATTGCAGGAAGTTGTACTGCATGACCTCTGAAGGTCTTCCAACTCAAATGATTTTATGATTCTATGACAATTTCTGAGCTTTGTGGAGGAGCAGAGTGCTGGAACAGCATGAACTGGGTGCCCTGCTTTGCGTTGGGACATGATGACAGCTTCAGAGCCCTGACAGCCTTGAAACACCATTTAGTAGAACTAACAGCATGGGCAGCTTACCAATTTCAAAAACTGAATCTAAGCTATTTTTAGTAACAAAACTAAGACTTGATTAATGTTTGTAATTAACTCAGAGACTGTAGAGAGTAAGGAGCTATCTTTTCAAAAGTTGTAAAGAGCTATTTTTCAGGTCAGGAGGAATTTGCATTGAATTAAATATTTACTACTTCTCATGGCCTCTGATGAAAAAGCAAAATGGCTTTGGCACTTGATCCCTCAGCACTGAGCATCCAGGATTTGCTCTTGCTAGGCATGAAGCAAAGCTCCACTGGATCCGTCCGTCTGCTGAGCCCTGGGCCCCTCTTTGACTCAGTCCTCTTATCTCCCCACAGTCTGTTTAAATTAAAGCCCACAACTACCGTGCGAGCATATAATGAAAGCAACTGATGCTGCACTGATTAATCCATTACTCTGAACTGTTAGAAAACATAATGATCTCACAAGGGGCCTTATTCACTGACATACAGCAGTAGAGCTCTGATCTGACACCTCAAATTAGCAGCAAAAGCAGTAACAGCTGGGATTTTGTCTCAATATTTGTACCCAACTCTAAAATGAGTTGGCACTATACAAGTGCTATTTTTAAACACAATGTTAGCCCAGGAAAATAACCTTCTAAATAGTCTCCAGGTGACGTGTGAGATCCGCAGAAATAAATAAAAATAACTAGTTGCCAATCTGTGGTTTCTGTTCTAGTATTAATCTTTCACCAGTGTGCTCACAAATGTTCTCATCACAGCAACATGAGAGGCTCTAGCGTCATTAACTTGGGAAGCTGACATCAGAAACATGACTAGTTTGAGGATACTGAGAAAAAAAAATGTTCTTTTTGGAAATGCTTGAAAAAAATAAAATAAATGAGCTTTGCATGGAAGTACAGACAAAACTGCCAGCAACAGTTTTATTCCTACAGTTCTGTGACTCTTCCCATTCTATGGCTGATTTTCTTGTGCGTATAACTTTCAGATTTTAGCTATTTAAGCTTATTAAAAAGACCAGATGTTTGTGGCACATTGATTTTCATTATTTTTTTTTCCCTTGAAGGAGCGAGATTACTTTTAAAAACATCACTTTGGGCAAACTGAGTTTTAGAAATAAACTTTTTTTACAAAATGCTCTGTTATATCCCCAAGCACTGAACTTCCATCTGTCCTGCAATGGTTTAGCATTTAGTCACCTTGCAAGAAACCAACCATGTTCATCTACAGCAATAGCATTAGGTCACGTTAACTGAAGTGTACTGCCAGTGCTCTAGCTCTCCCTGGAGACAAGGCCATGGCCTGGCTGGAGCCTCTGGGGCTGGTGATGCCAGGAGCCAGGGCTGAGAGCAGAGAATAAGGGCTGCAACTGAACAACTGGTTGGGCAAACAGCCTGTGTAAGGAAGCTGGGATTGGGAGTCAGTGTAAATGGATAAAAAGAAAAGAAGCAAATCATATGTGTCTGTACAATCCAAGATTGCACTGTCATATGTACACAAGTGGGAGCAAAATTGAATGCTCCTGTGACAAGGTCTGGTGACTGATGCTGAGACCCTTCTTGTGTCTTAAATCCTGCATTTTTGTTTTATGTGCACACACATATCATTAAACTTGCATTTACTTACACCAACATGCAAATAAATAAAGTATGCTAAAACAAGATAAAGACCATAGAATAATAGAATAGAATAAAGTAAAATAAGCTGAAATAAACCAAGATAAGGTAAATTAAAATATAAGAAAGGTTGCACATACAATGAGGTTCATTTGGCTGTGGACTTGGCTGGATGTCAAGACAAGAACTATAACTCACATGGTCTTACAAGAGACATCTTCTCACCTCCCCTTAATGAGGTTTCTGTTTCTATGAAGAGAAGGACATAGCCATTTTTCCACATAATCAAATCACCTCTATTAGTTGTACAAAATGCAGGTACCACTTGCATCCCGATTCCTTCTAATTCTAACCCTCAAGTGAGGGTTGAAAAAGCTTTTCACAGTAATTTCAATCAGCTTTTCAATCTTTTGCAACACCTTTGAATTCTATGCAAGAAATACAGATTCAATACAGCCTGAATGGATTTTTTTCTTGTAAAAATATCAAAACAAGCAAAGACAAAAGAACACAAGCTGAAACTACTCAGCCACTGTTTTATTTTAAATCTAGCATTCTCCAGTGGGCTATTTTTCTAGAGTAAAAAATGACACAAGAAATACTGCCTTTACTTATTTTTGAATCAGAAAATTCTCTCAAGTGTTTGCCCAAAGCCTACACATTTTTCATTGCATCGTATTAGGAATGATGACAGTGGCTCTTAAGCCACAGCTACCTCTACAATTTTCTGCAAACAGTGAATAAATGCTCTACATCAGGGTGGTTTTGATTTACACAACTGATACACGGGAAACAAGTCCAAATATCACAATACGCAGATCCAGGCTGGATGTGGCTCTGGGCAGCCTGGTCTGGTGGTTGGCAACTCTGCCCATGGCAGGGGGGTTGAAACTAGATGTTCTTTGAGGTCCTTTTCAACTCAGGCCATTCTATGATTCTATGATCACTGAATGAGTGCTGATTTTAGCAGGTTCTGAATCTAGTTCTTGCAGTCCACTTAGTCTGCTAGACACAGATTTTGCATTCAATATCAAATCAATTTTAGCACCTAGGATCTGTAGATTCATTTGAAAATCCATTGCTTGACGAATTAGTATAATTAAAATAATAACAGAAACATATACCTGTAATAGAAATTAGTGTTTAAATGGATACTTTTTTTAGGCTATACAGAGATCTCTTCTTAAATATGGATCTTAGTGTTGCGCAACTGCATGCTTGTCAGATACTGCATTTTATAGATTCTGTGTCAAAATCAATCAAAACTGGATTGGTTCTTTATGCATATAGAAGTTTGCAAGCCTACCGGCGCATATTTATGGAAATGATGAAAAAGAATCAAGACAGAGTTGAATGCATCTGCACTTTGGCAAAATAAAACAAATTTCTAGCTTCCTCCTGGATCAGTTGCTTCTGGTTAGTCCTTTCTGATCTAGAGCAGCTTTATACACATAGACTAATTCAAACTAACACTATACAACTCTACAATTTGAAAGAAGCAAGTAACTTTTGCCATTTGTTCAGGCTGAAGGCATTTGATGATGGAGATTGCCAAGGTAGAAGGTTTCAGCACTGAGTTGGCTGAGTGCTGAGGTTTCCTTGCAGGACCTCCACTGAAATAAATTCTTACAAAATGGATCAAATTTGGATCAGAAAAAGCAGTATCATTCCTGTATTTTAACTGAAGTGGATATGCTTCCCTACTATAGCAAACATAACATACCCAGAAACAGAAAAGACAGTTCAAGCAACGGACCTACAATGGTTATCTGCTCATATGTAGAGAAGGTGACAAAAAAAGAACTTGTGAATCCAGTGAAAGGGGCCACGTGACAACATCCTACCTGTGGGATTCCCGCTATGCCAGCCTGGTGCCACTTGGTGAACTGCCGCAATGCGGCACTGCGGCTCCCTGCAAGTCCCATGCTGGCCACTAGGACCGAGGGAGGGACCCTCAGTGTGCTGCATGCCAGCTGCTCAGGAGGTACATGTGTAGCAATGAATAGAAATGGCACTGGCAGCAGTTTGGTGTCAATGCAGAAGACTTTATAAGAGCCTCTTAGAAAGCAGATGTCTAGCATCCACGGGGGATAGGCTGCCAGAACCCTGTGTTTCTGTGGCCCTGTAGTGGCAGACTACAGGTCCTGCATGGACTTGACACCCCTCACACCTTGCCAGAGCTGCCCCTGGTTCTTGTACCTGCCATCTCCGCCCCATGGCCAGTAGCACTGCGAGGGCAGCATGAGGAGACCCGTAACAGCACCAATAACATGGCAAAGGGCTGCGAGGGGCTGCACAGCCCATCTCCTCCTCCAACAGCCATCAGAGGAAGGAAAAGAAGCAAATATTTCAAAGCAGGAACTTACATCTCTACTACCAGAATCCCCACCCCAAAATGGGAGAGCGGCAGATACGCATTAGCAGAATAATTTTAGATGCTAACAGTACGCAATGCCCCAATCTGCAACTCATACGTGGTGAAAGTTAGGAGTAATATATAGTCTAATATAAATCTTGGTGAATGAAATAGGGAATGTGTGATATACACATTCTGTGGACTCAGACCAGCATGCATGAACAACTGTTCACCAAAAATTACCTTTTATAGAGAAAAGAAAGGTTTTGAAAGAACAAAGCCAACACGTAGATCCTAGACAAGGGCAGTTACACATCTCTTCCTGAAGCTGGAAAGGGATCTGCTTTTCATCAGGAATTAAACATCAAGTTTTTCTTTTAATAAAACATTAGACAGCATTTCTGTGGGTTGCACAAGAAAACATCAATATATGTTTAAAAACATCTACCTTTCAAAGTTTTAAACTTCTCCCAAACACCACCTGCCCATGAGGAGCAACAATACCTGCTTATATTCATGCACGCATACACAATCAAGGTAAGAAACCACAACAATTTGAATATCAAATACTCACAGTGTTGCAATGGCGTTCAGTCCACTGAGTGAAAAAGTGCAAAATAAAACAGACACGAAAAAAATTCAAAGCGTTCGTGGTCTGTTCGGGAACATTCTACAAGCGCATTCTACAGCAGCTAAATAAAAGGAGTCAACTGCTCCCCATATATGAGTGTTTCCCTGGAATATCTGTACCCATACCAAATAAAAGACCATTGCGGATGGTCTGCCCTAACTATTTCAGCCTAAGTATCAGCTGAGGCTCCTCGCCGGGTTTCTGACGCCCTAGCCGCGGACGGGGAGACCCAAGCCTTTTAAGACATGGCTGGAATTGCCCAAGGAGCCAGTCAGCAGCCGGGGGGTGCTCATGGGCCCCCCCTCCCAGAGCCCGCCCAGCCGCAGCCCCTCGCAGCAGCAGGCTGCGGGCGGCCTTCAGGCGCGGGGCTGCTGCAATGCGGCAGTTCCGCCATCACGGGAGCAAGTCCAAGGCTGGAAGCCACGAGCGAGAGCTGCCTCCCCACCCTCCTTTCTCCCTGCACCACCAACACAGCACTTTGGTGACACGCACTATCTACGATCGTGGTGGCAAAAGATGCAACAGCAGACCTGAATGACCAATTTGGTGATCAAAGACCTTGTTCGGTGTATGCTCCTGTATCTCTTCCTCATGGCCACCAACCTATCCTCCACAGCCAGCTGCTGTCTGCCATTCAAACCACTGACAGCCCTCACCGGCCACCACCGTGAAGCGACGTGTGCCATTTTTAAAAGGCACTAGTGTTTCTTATTTCCCTCTGTGGCTTTATGGGGTCACCTCACTTGACCTTTTCAAGTGACCACACTCATTTCTGAGGCATCTCCAAACTACTCAAAAGCAACGTGCTACGTTACAACAAAAGATCGCTGGGCACCCTTACAGTGTTCAAAAACATCTTGCTACTAAGGCACTGCAGATGGCCTCAGCGTGGCCAGCATCACGCCTATGTATTGAAACATCCCCAGATCGCCCACCCCAAAACAGAAACCCAACAAATGCATCAAATCACTTAGTGTAAAACTGCTTCATTTATGATAACACAAATAACATAGAAATTGGGATTATTTGACTCCAAATTATTTTAAATCATTTCACACTTTTATTCTTTATGCAGCTCTTAAATCTTCTTGTTTGTTAAGCAGAACTGGATTTGATACACAAAAAAGTCCAAATTATATAGACCTTTCAAGTTTTGAAAATTGTTTTCCATGTATATAACCACAATAACCAAGTCTAATTAAAACATATACGTTCTTTTCAACCTGTGCGTGTTGCATATTCACAATCTGTAACTGTATTTTATGCACAACCTTATGAATGCCAAGAAAAAAATGCACTATTTGGTTTTAGGACAGAAGAAGTTTCTATGTAAGTACTTTCTAGATGCTAACATAATTATCTACCTTATTTCCAAGCCACACATCTACATATCATTGTTTTGAATTCCAGTTTACTACAGATACAATATTACTATCCAAACTAAAAATGCAGGAAAACGCTAATAATAAGTTACACATACCACCCTGGTCCCAGCAACTGCATTTCAAGGTTACACATCAGGCAGCATGGCATACTAACAATTCAGTACGCAGAGCTCTCATCAAAACTGCACTCTCCATTTCCAGAGAAACCGAGTTTTTGAGCCCTCTCCTGTATAAAGACTGATAGAGCTCAGAGCCTCTCTTTGTTCTACCAGCACAAGAGGCACATGTAGCCTCTGAAACAAGCAAACCATTCATTCCCCTACAGACCATAAACCACACCTTTAACTGCATACAGAACAAAAGAAGACCATCTTTGTATGTTATGAATTTTTAAAAAAATTTTTATTTTGTTGACTGATCCCAGAACAGCAGCAGTTCCTTCATTCACCACCAGCTTTGGGCTGGTGTTGGTGTGCCAAAGGCTGTGCCATACGGGCATTCAGTTTCCTCTCCCCACCAAAATGCTTTATTAATGCCAGCAGGACCCGGCTACCAGAGTACAGTCATTCAGCTTCTCTGGGGAGCCATACAAAGAATGAATTGCAAGTTATGGCATAAAGTGCCTAGTCATCTCTCTGGAACTTGTTACTTCCCTCATAACTCCATTATCAGCTCAATTTTATCTGCAAGGAGCTTTGTTCCCATCACAGTCTTCTGCTCAGCTTCTGGATAAGGTGTTCAGCTGCATATCTGCATTAAATACACAGTTGAGTGTCTTCAGGATTAAGTCGTTCACATTCATTTGACTTTCAGCAGTCAAAATGCTTGTTCTACATCTTTTATATTACTGACAAAGGAACTGTATTAGTCAAAGGGGAGGCAGGGCAGGTCACAAAATGAGCGGAGCATGCAAATGAATCAATTAATACCATGGAGGAAAGGTTTGCCAGAAATCTCTGTGTCTCCTGGAGTTTTGACTTTGTCGTCTCTCAGATCAGCGACTGCAGCACCAATAAAGACTTACACAAGGCAAGCCGTAAACCTGGGCTTTCTCAAAAAGCATATTGGTCAGTGATTCATGAATCTAATAATTCTAACCTGGCACTGCTCTTATCTTGATAAGTTCTGCAGCCTGCAGGGCTCCAGGCTATTCTCAAAGAAAAAAAAAAACAAAAAACAACTCCAACCTAATGGGAGCAGGAAGGGAGAATGAGCACAGCATTCGAATACTACATATGCTCCAGGAGGGAAACATCACTTTTCTAAATATGCAGTATAATATAGCATCCACACTGAGGTCTGATAGAAATGTTCATCAATTTGCTGGGGCATGCCCAGCACATACTGCAGGATTAGCAAAATCATAGATCAATGAATTTATGCAAATATATTCCCCCCATAAAGAGAGAGTTACATTACATCTGTAACAGGCATCAGTGATTTTCAGAGGCCCTTGATTGCCCGCTCTTATTTTATCTCAGCTGGTCTTTGATATAAAGCCTGTCACCATGGTGCCATCTGGATAGTGTTCTGTTCACTATGCTGTACTTCCAACCTCACATTTTGTAATATGCTGTAGAACAGAGGTTATCTCAGATTTCATTTCCATATCTTGAGCAATGATGCCAGATCTCCCACTGAAATAGATCAGCAAATAAAAACATTTCTTATCCAGCGACTGTGTAAGCACCCCATCTTTCCACATCTACCCATGTTAACTATTTATCTCATTTCTTCAGGGTCCGCTGGGTGCAGTACTTTCTAAAAGTTCTCCAGAAAAAGGCCTTTCTATAGCTAATCTTATCTTCAACTTATTTATGTAACAGAAAACTGAAAATAACAGCTAAGTACATCAGGAACCTTTCTCATTCCTATAAAGATCTACAACAACACAGGAGCCAGGAAGAATGGGAAGGGTACAAAACACTGGACAGTTGAATGAAGAATGGAGTAAAGAAAATTGGAAATTATCCTTTGTCCACTGATACCTCTGTAGTCTGGGTGAACCCTTTCTCGATTGCCAAAGCGACTTTTATTCTTCCTCTGACATAACGTGACCTCCTGTGGTATAACCTGCACACAGGAAACTGGGGACACTCTTAGAAAATCCAAGCTCCGTTCTGTGTTTCGGGGATTTCTACTGCTGGGCAGACAATTCAATTACTCACTTGTAGCCAATAATTATTTCAGTTTGGTTTTTATCACACACGTTATGTACATGCTGACTGATGAAATAAGATTTTTAATTTGTTTTATTAATTTATATGCGTTTAAGCTAACATATATCCTTAGGTTAAAAATAAAAAAAAGACCAATCATTCCAACCATTCTAATTTTACTCTACTCAGCTACGAATGAATAAAACAGCTATGCACAACATTTCATTTAAATTCCTATTTTCATTATTATATTTAGGTATTTCAGTATCAGCTATAGGAACACCCTTTACAGAGTTCAGATTTATCCTTCAAATGCTTCAACAAATCACAATTTCCAGCAAAATAGAAGGAAATCACATTTGTGTGGCATTTTCAGGCTTTCATTAAGCAATGACATCTCATATATTTAGAATTATGTCATGACTTTAGCTCCCTGATTCTCCATGTCGGGAAAGCAAATAAAGATCTTCTACCTAGTTAAGACATGCCCAGAACAGCATTTCGAGAATAAGTAAAACTGATCCTATAACTGAGTTCAGCACACAGAAGACAACAATAGGAAACAATTAAATCCTGTCAGTAACACAAAATAAAGATTCATTTTTATAAAAGTCCTGAAAAGCTAGGACAAAAAGCAGTGCGTATTATAAGCATACGCATCTACGGCAATTTTATCTGAAATTTCAATGAACAGCAAAGTTTTTACGAAACACAATCCTTTATAACGGGAGTGCATGGGAGAGACAATAAAGCATGACCGAGCACTGTAAGGTACTTGCTAGGGATGGAGTTTTATACGCATACACGCATCCCACACAGCGCTGCTTGGGGGGAAAGGATGTACTCAAGTGCTGATATAGCAACCGTAATTTCTAAGACTCCGACTGTCTGTTTTAAGACCTCAGAGATGGAAGGTGAGGTGTTTTCATTACAACTATTTATTTATTTATTTTTAAGACCAAATATTTAGGGCTCACTTGGAATTTAAGGCGCTGTTTCAAACCGTTGCTGAATTTTGGATGACTGCGTCCGAACTTCTTCAGTTTTACCTGTAAGTGAATCGTCACGATTTTTCCCACTAAAGTGCCCAGAGATGACTGATGGATTCCTACAAGCAAGGTTTGTTGCTATGGGCTCTTAAAGACCGAGTCAATGCTCATTCACTTCAAAAAGCAAGTGAAATTTTGGGAAGGTGATTTTTCAGGCTATGGAAGATATAAAAGACCCAAAACATTGCGATTGACAACAAGTAAAACTGCGAGTTCCTCTGTACTCGCTCTGTCCAGCAAGAACTTATTTGTCTTCTTTAATAAAACTGTGTCAGCAATCTTCTTCAGATAGCTCTCGCTCTGGTAATATTTTTTGGTTTGTGATTTTTTCTGCTGAAGAACTGCAAAGAACAAAGCATGCTCAGACTCGAGTCCCTTTTAGCAGTCATCATAAAGCAGGAAAAACAACAGCTTTTACAGTACAAAACCAGGAAAACAATCCAGGTAAATTGACAACAATGACTCATAATTCCTTCTATCCTGCTCACGTAGCACTACTACTGTGTCACCACACTGTTTTCAAGCCATGCCAGTGAGGACAAACAGCAAGAAATAAATTAAAAGTTGGTGGGTTTTTGTTTGTTTGTTTTGGTTTGGTTTGTTTGTTTTTTTTTTTGCTAAATTGAGTTCTGTATCTTACTGAGAAATGGATCCTAATAACCATGTATTCCTCAGCACTTCCAGCCTAACGATGACAGCATGGCCATTTGCTCAGTCTTAATGGCTTATCCAGTTTGACTGGGTTTTCTGAACCACCCAGAAATTACTTCCTTTTATCCACAAATCCAATAGGACTGAAGGGGAAGCTCTGAGTTCTGGAAGAGTTTTATCTTTTATGCACGGTAATGCTGAATATTTGGATATGAAGATGCAGAGTAACAGATTTCTAATCTACAAAGGATATGTATCACTGCCACATGCCATAAGAAATACTGGGCAATTATTCTTTTTAAAAAATAATCTTAACTTGCTTACAGCTACACTAACAAACATTTCTCAACAACGCTGTTATTGCAGATATGGCTACAGGACACAACTAAAAATTGAACACAGCAGAAAGTCTTCTTCTAAAACCAACGCTTTAGTTTTTGAAAGTTTCACACCAATTTTCTTCAACTTTTCTGCAGGCTATTACATTAATTAATAACTCGTGTCCCTCCTTCTACATGCTGCTGCTGTTTGTTGGCTGCACACACCCTCTTTTCTGTGTGAATGTGAGAACAAACCCAGTGAAGTATGTTTAACCCTATTACTGAAAGAGGGGAAAGGAGGGATGTCAACAGCAGAAATCCCTACTTGTCACCAGATTGGAAACAAAACCTTTGTGGGGAGCTATACAGAAGATCTGATGCAAAAAGGAATAACACCAGCCCCTATCCACAACTATGAAGAAACGTTTAAGTCAGCATGTGGATTGAATGCCATTTCTCAGACATCATCTTCACCTTGCTGCAGAGGCAAAGACAACCAGCAGAAAGCACAAAGCTTTCTGTTATTGCAACATCTTCACAGCTTTTTAATCCCCAACTCACAGACACCAATAACACGTAGCATAACATGTATGTTATGGTCTACATAGGTCAGATCCCAGGATCAGGGACCTCTGAAACACTGAAGCTCAGAGAGATGTGATCAGAAGAGTGCTAGCGTGGGGTGCCAGTACCTGGCCCTGACCCAGCATTCAGGTGAAGTCAGCAGCTCAGTGCCCTGTTTAAAGTACTGAAATTAATCATGAATTTCTGAATCTCTGCCTCAGTACTATTTGTTGGTATAGGAACTTAGAACACAGGAAAAAAATACAATAGAAGCTGTAAGTGAAGACTGCTTGCTTGAGAAGTGGAAATAAATAAAACAGACCACAGAGCGCTCTCTATTTTAAAGGAAAAATGCAATTTCCTTCTGTTGCTACATTTACCAAACCACTAAGATCCTTACAGTCACGTTTTCTGAGGAATTCAAGTTGAATGAGAAGTTTAAACTGGAAACCGAAGTGCTTTTATAGGTGTCAATGTATTTTCTGGGTAACACCATGCATTTTAGCTCTACCCCAGGTAATCCACAGAACTGCAGAATTCTGCAGACAGGCAGGAATGCAGAGAAAAGGTGCAGAAATATGTTTGATATCATAAAGGTCACATGATTTCATGAAGATAAAGAAGTAAATAATTGGGTGCCCTTGCAAACTGCTCAGACATAACTTTTTTTTTTTTTTTTGCCAGAATGATATTTTCTACGTATTGCATTATGAGTCAAAATATTTCTCCATAAAATACAGTGGCAAGCTCTTCTCTGAAATGTTATCTTGATGTCTTTTGGTTTCGCTTGATGATATTCTTTGATGGCTCAAATTGCTCTAATTTTTTAGCATTTATGTCTGTTTTACAACTGAAGATGTGATATCCTCTAGTGCATTAGGCAAATGTCTTTTGCTAGAGATTTAAATGCCTTGGGAAAAAAAAGACAACACTTCAAATTAAGTTTGAAGTATTCTACTCAAATTTTGTGACTGAGAAAAATAACTAGATACTATCAATCTATTTTCTCATCTTATTTAGAATGAGATTGATTTTTCCTGTAGCAGTATGTGCGTGCTGAAAATTAAAGATGCATTCAAGATCTGACGATGATGTATTTTATACAGTACAAAGACAGCCTTCTCTTCTCCCACCCACAAGTATATGGTATAGAAGTAGCCAATTGCAAACAGAGGAGTAAATAAACTAACTTGACATCCCAGGGAGAAGGAATGTGTTCCCAGCAACTATTTCAGAGTCCACAGAACTTGGTGTAGTACAATAAGGGTTCCAAGTACCGCCCAGCCTGCTGTAGTAGAGTTCTAGCACAGGCTGCTGTCAGTGGAGGACTGATTCGCCCTTTGTGGAGATTGAAAATCAGCCCATCACAGCAAACCAACCAACAAACAAACGAGCAGATTTTTTTTCTTCCTTTCATTCTATGACATAGAGATAAAACTTTATTCACTGCTTTTAACTCACTGCCTTTCCTTAAAAAGGGCTGCTAATATAGAATTTGAACGATACTCCTCAGGTCCTCCTGTTATCTTGGTACGAGCAGCACACAGTCTGACTGATAAAGGTGTCCCTGGGAGAGCGGGACCACAGGTACTGGGGTTGTTATGGCAGACAGGCACAGACACGGCTCCCCAGTACAGCAGCAACTGAACCCACATCTGCTGGCACTGAAGGCAGAAACCATCCTTTGAGCCTCTGTCCATGGTGGCCAGAGCCCATGGGGCAGAATTCCCTTTTATTATCCCATAAACATTTGAAAGAGCTTTGGTGCACTGCACAGCCATCGCTACAGCCTCAGAGCTGCTGGTACACGGCAGCCACAGACACTGCGCTGGCCCTGGTGCCTGTGGGTGCCAGGTCTGTGCAAGGCACACACCTTAACCTCTCCTGCTGTCTCATACCACTTAAGGGCAGTGCTGGCAGCAGTCTGAGCAGCCTTCCCCACAGCATTTAGCACAGGCCATTTGGCTCTGGAGCAGCACCAGCATCACTCTGATGGAAGGGTCTGACCCGAGGAGCGCTCCCGTCCCCCTGCCCCAGCTCCCATCCCTTCTGCCTCAGGACTGGGCGCTCTCTGGCATTAACACTTTCAGCTTTGCAGCATTAACTTTCAGAAAAGCCTTTATCCGTTCCTCTGCTCAAACTGTACTGCAGAAGAGGTCTCTATGTGAACAAGTACCTGTTAACAATGAGCAAGTTACCTGCTCGGTGCAGAGCTCTGGTAACGCAGGGTTTCACATGACAACAGTGCTATAAATCTCACGCTTTTTCTCTGACAGAGGCGGATTTCACTGTCAAATCTTTTTTTTTTTTTTTCCTTTTCTGTTTGCAGCTTTAGCAGTCATCGTGTAAAGTTTGCGGCAGCCCCGAGCTCAGCGTGCCGGTATTTCAGCCCTCGGAGCAGTGTCCTCCACAGAAGCCGACGCCAACACCGAGCGACCCAACCGAGCCCCCGCCATCCTCCCTCCCGCACACGGACCCATTTCAGCAGCTATTTGTCCGCGTCCGCTGTCAGACATCGCTCCAATCGAACCCGTCCCCTCTCGGCCCCGGCCCCGCGTCCCCCGGGCCGCCGCGTAGCGCTCCGACCGCCGGCGCGGATCCGCGGTGCCGCCCGTTGCGGTGCCCCCAGCGGTGCCGCTCCGCTCCCCGCGCTGCGGCCGCTCCAGCCCGCTCCCCCAGCACTGCAGCACTAAGAACCCCCCCCTCCCACCCGCCCCGGCACCCCGCACAGCCCCAACTCACAGGATCTCCAAGTCGCGCAGGGCGCGGAAAGCTCCATCCTCGATGCAGCTGATCTGGTTGTTGTCCAGCTGCCTGCGGAGAGGAAGGGAGAGGGTGAGGGAGGGCAGAGCCGCCCGGAGCGGGGCCGGGTGTCCCCGAGGCGGTGCGGGGCTCTGTGGCTGTGCCAGCGCTGCACGCTGCGCCGGAGCCTGGCAGGTCTCAGTAAATATTAATTGCGCCTTTTTTTTTTTTTTTTTTTTTTTTTTTTTAAAGGCAGAAGGGAGTAATTTCATTACATTAGGGCATCCAATCCATTATGAGCTTTTACCGTCATGTCAGTGAAACAATTTCATTAAGCTAAAGGCCTGTAAATCATTGGAGGTCACCGGGCTGCCCTCCGTGACCTCCCACAATGCCTTTTCTTCTTTTACTGGAAGTTGGAGTCCTCTGTCCTGACAGTACTAAATCTCTCAGCTTTATCTGCCCGAGAGCTGTGAGAGCGAACAGGGAATACACCAGTTCCAAATTAGACTCAACTAATCTAATTTTATAGTCTTTTTATTATTCTAAGCACCAAATGTCTGTGGTGGTTCGATGCCTCCGCGCATTGTTACCGGTCCCATCTGGTAGCCCATTCTATTGAAAGATGTCTGAGCGAATGCAAAGCCTGCCTAACTGCATCAGGGAGCGCGGCCGCGACACGGAGCATCCGCACACGGACACTCACAGCACCACGCTGCTTCCTAATGTCTCATTTAATATCTGGAGTGTGGGCTTCTCCCATTTGTTTCCCTGCACGTGCACATGCATTACAATAGGTGGAGATGCAGCGGTACATCTTCAGGTACATCTTCAACTCTTGTTAGAAAATTACAGTTGTAAGTGGTAATCTAAAATTTAGCGCTTGCATTTTCAGACATCTGATCTCTTGAATGTTACACCTACAGAAATACACCTGTGTACCTACTCACGTGGAGGCACAATGCCTGCATCTCAGACAAAAACCGGAGCAAACTCCTGGCTCTGTTTGCTCCACTGACACTGAGTGACGCAGGTACGTGTTTGTGTCTGAAGACCAAAGGGAAGTTGCCCTTGGTCTGGTCCCAATGAACATTGGGATTTTTATTATTTAAGTGCATGAAGTATCATACAAGGTCTGCTCAAAAGCATAGCAAGCATAAAGGCAGCTAAGGTTTCTCATCGCTCTCATATCTTTGGAGAACATGCTAAATTTGGCAAAACTTCCAGCAATATCTCCTATACCGACATACACCAGGACGTAAAATCATCCAGAAGGGATTCTGTAGCATGACAGTTCATGCATATTTTAAATATATATTTATGTAACTATATACATACTTATTTATTTGTGTTCCTTCTGCCTCTCCCACCACCCCACCAAGGTGACAACAGCTATGTGCATCCGACTGCTGAGACAACCAAGTGGCTGCTGAGTGACTTCTTCCCAGATCGCTGTTTAATTGAGTGGGTCGTTAGCATTTTTTTTTGCTCAGATGGAAAGAATGGTGGATTTCAGGAGGAATAAACTTAGGATGAGTTAAATATAACTCTGGTTGCATGACTAAGTACTTTACACTTCAGTTGGCTTTATTAAGCATACTTTATTAAGCATAAAGCTGGCACATACTAGCAAGATGAAGAGAAAGCAGGAGCAATTTGAGAACCACCTCTCTCTTTCTTTCTACAAGAAGTATTATATATTGCCTATTTTTATTTGAGTTACACTATAATATTGATTTTTCTGCCAGATACACTAAAACAAGCAAATAAACCCAGCATGCTACTCACAGGGCCTTCTATTAAAAAGCTTCATATGCTGTGCATAGCTTTCCTAAAAAATGTTCCTCTTATAGATTGATTTTTGTTGAAAAAGCACAATAATCTTAATCATGTTTCTATAGGTCCAGTCACGCTAATGCTAACAATGAAGTTTAGCCTATGTAAATAATCCACAGGACTACTGTAAGGGAAACCTCTAGATACAGCAGAATACCTGAACTTAGCAGGATGCCCAGTAGATTAGGAAAATACTCATTAGAGATGTCACGTGGCACTCAATACAGCCTGGTTCTTCGACTCCGTAAACCAAATCTATGTCTCTGGGAGGCACCCACATGTGTAATGCTCCCTGTGAGCAGCAGGGCTCCTGACTCCTGGCACCCACTGCAACCAAGCACTCAGTTCTGTGCTTAACTTTAAGCATGAGAATTTCTTCCCAGAAGGAAAGGAACTATAAGTTAGCTTGAAATTCAGTATGATTGTGTTTAAGGCCCTTTACCTCCTAATGCATTTCTCTGTTCGTAAAAGTAGAAATTCAGGTTTTTTTGCACACAGCAGCCCTGTGAGAGGCTGAGCAGAGACTGCAGACTTTAGAGTTCAGAGTCTGAACAATGGCTTCCTACCAAGACAGCACGTTAGTTCAAAGTTTGGGAAAAACCTCACACACAGCCCTACAGAAAGCCAAAGCTGGGTGTTCAGCATATCTGTGTATATCCACAAAGGCAGAATAAAATGCACGTGACACGGGCCAGCAGCCAGACTGCATACTCAAGCTGGGTTTGCTGTGCTCTTCAATGCCCAGAGCAGAGCGTTCAACATCCACTGAGAAGAACCAATGATATGCAGAGAATGTAGAAATTCAACTTCAGAAAAATGTAAAATTCAGCATTCGAGAGCAGCTGGACATGCACTTCCTTGAGGAATGTGCAACACTGCAACACCACTCCTGTTTCCTCATGGCTGCCCTCTGCATGGGCACTCACCCCTCCCAAGCACCATATTACAGAGACTGGGTCAGCTGCTCTGGTCTCATAGACATTGAAAAAATGGTTTCAGCCAGCAGAAGCATTTATTCAGATTTAAACATTACTTCCATTTGTCAGAGCTCTTACTCTCTATAGAATAATTTTGTCTCTTCAGTATTTGTCATGTATGCAGTGGTGTAATGCAGTGGCCAAAAAGAGAAGCCAGATGAAACTAGCTCAGATTTTAGTCACCATTTTTCATTGGACAAGGTTAAGTTTTCTATCTTTGCTCACTTCCTGCCTTTTGCAGGAATGCAGCTCTCATCTCAGGCTTTATCTATAACTACCAAGTCATTCAACTACCTCTGAAAGAAACACATGTTCTCATGCTGAAAAAGTGTTACAAGAGTGTGTGCAATGAATGAAGCCACAAAGACGGAGCTGTGAGAGACAGCCAGACAGGATGGCTGGCACGTTGTGAGAGCTGCAATGCAGGGGATGAACAAGAAAACATGGCCAAACTTTGTGCTTCCAAGTTTTTGCTGTGTTAGATGGATCTCTAACTTCTCTCTGGTGAAAGCACATGTTTGGGTGCCAGTGCTGAACCTCTCTCATACACGAGGCACGAAGCCCAGTGCTGGGATCCTGGCAGACCAGCACACACACAGCTCCCCAGCCTGAGCCCAGCAGGGGCAAGTGGGCAGCAGACAGTGCAACAGTGCAACAGCTACAAAGAACAACGCCAGGAAACCCCAGAGAGTGGAGCAAACACATGAGGAATGAAGACATTTAGAGGGCACGTGGGGTTTACATGACACGTGACACAAACACTTGCAAATAATGCTGGAATGTATAAAATGGTCTAGAGAAAAAGGCTCCTTTCATCTGGTAGAGATACAGTAATAATGCCATGTGTATCCAGCTTCATGACTACAAAGCTTATCTCTGTATCTATTAAAAAATTATGATAACCACAAGACTAAATTACATGCAGTAAATCATTACCTATCCTTAAAATTCATATTTTAGAAAGAGGAGAAAAAAAAAAAAAAAAAAGGTTTAAAGTGAAAAAATGAGACATCACCTCTCCATGAAACGAAAAGTAATGCTGCACCCCAACAGATTTCTTTCACAAGATGCTCTGTGCTCTAACTGCTAAAACACCGTTCCCCTGTGTAACACTCTGGCTTAGCCATTTAGATTTGAATGTTTCTGTCATACTGAAGAGTTACATTTCAAATAACATTTGGAAGGAATAGGGTTTTACAATGCTGATATTATCTTTGCCAATTGAAGCAATCCTTTAAATAGGAAGATTTAGAATTTTTGTTCCCAATAATAAGAGCATTTAGTTTTCAAATGCCTTTGAGAGAGAAAAATCAACAACAAAGATACAGTAATTTTTATCATGGTACTGAATTTAAAAAACAAACAATCCAAACTGCTATAAAATATTGAAGATTTGAATTAATGCAGTAAAAACATCCCAAACTGAAATTATCTCATCTTTTACTAACATTGAAAGTTAGTTAATGCTTAAAAATCTTACAATCATAGCATCACCGAGGCTGGAAAAGACCTGTAAGACCATCCAGTCCAACCATCTGCCTATCACCAACATCTCCCACTAGAAGTCCACATAGATGTGTACCTAGCAGCTGTTACTCACGTAACACCAGGTAACCTAACGTGGTGTTCTTTCAGCAGTTTGCCATACTCTGCTACCTGGAGACATCCTTCAAGTACCAAACACTAAACATCCCAACGGTGAGAGGTGAGATCAGTGTTCTGTACTTGGTTTCAGCTTGGGTTTCTTTTTGTTGGCTGGTTGGTTGTTTTCTTTCTGATGCACTGCAGAGATCAAGCGCTCATCTTGTTTTTAATTACATCGTGACAGTAATTTAATTAATATAACTTCTTTGTATGTTTTCTCCAGAATCTAGTTAACTTTTAAATAAAAGCCCACATTAACCAGCAGTGTGATGAATACCTTTCAGCTGCTTTTGTTTATCATATTTTAGATGTTTACCATACAAAGAAGTGCTATAGACTACTTGTGTATTTCAGAAAGTTCTACTGTCACAGATGGGAGATTACGACTGTTCTCCATACCTGCTGTTCTAGATCTGAGCTTCAGCATTTCCCAGTTAGTAAAATACTATATTGCACATTTATCCAGAAGTATCCATGTTAAACATACCACCCTGCAAACATATTTAAAACGGATGACTTTTCAATAGCCATTTCAGCAGAATGTAAATCCACTGCAACATACAGAATTATAGTTGAAAAAGAATTGGATTTTGTTAATTAAGTCTCCAATGGAGCCTCAGTTTGGACAACATCTTCCCCCCAGTTTTTCCATTTCTTTTCTAATAAAAACTGCCCAATCTATGCGAACACTGTAAAAGTTGTACCCTAGCTATATATAGTTATACTATCTCATTGGGAGTATTCAATAAACAGTAAGAATTAGAAGGGTGCTCTATGACATTTACTGCCCAATATCCAAGATATTCCTTACATGAATACCTGAGAATGCCAAAAATTGAAACAAGTGACCTGATACATGTAGGTAAAATTTCTTCCATACCAAACTAAAGGACTACTCCTTCAGCTGATAATGAAGCACTACAAATGGTAACAGATGCTACTCTGAACTAATATTGAATTTGAATTAAATTGGCATGAAGTTATTTGAAAGCCACTTCTAGTGCATTTTTCATTTATAATTTGTACCCTTCACTGAAGCATTGCTAGAATAATTTTATAAAAGCTTACTTGCATTAGAAAAATAAAAGAATTGCTACATTAAGTTCAATGTTAACATAATTCTCAAGTGGAGTAAATTGGTGGTGCAGAACACAGAGGACAGAGCTGCAGTGCTCTGGTTGTGCCAACAGCTCCGGCTGAAGCACTGCACGGAAACAAGCCATGAGCATGGCAGCATCGGGCACAGGAGTGGCTCTGGGTGTCAGCCCTGCCACACCTGTGTTGTGGGGCTGGTCAAGGAGGGAGGAATGGCTGATGGGAGGAAGAACTGCTTATGAATATTTGCTCTGCTGGCTGTGCAGAAGTACAAGTATTTGCTCTAAGTTAATTACATCAATTCACAATTCCAAATGTTGCTGTCCAAAACCAGTATTAGCTTAATGCAAACCAAGGTGACAAACGAACAGGTAGAGCCCTGCCTCTTCCCGCCAGGATAAGTACACATAAACCAAGCCAAGGTTTCTTTTCAGTATCGGGGGCTTTAGAACAATTTTTTTCTATTAAAAAACCCCTCCCTCTGGTTGCTGATGCAACAAATGGTGCATACCCTGCGCACAAATGGCTGTCTCCATAGCAATTGGGGCAGGTTCCGTGTTTCCCTAGTTACTCCTGACTGATAACCATCTGTTGTTCTGCTCTGCCACAGCCCCAAAGGGGAGAAGGGGAAGAAATGAGGAAGATAAAATGGGTGTTAGAGAATACGAAAGTTATTTACTGCAGTAAATAAGGTTGGCAGTTACTTACATCTTTTTTTATTCTTGCTTTCAGTTGACAAGTATGGAGTACCGCACACAAAGAAGAGCCAAAATGTTACCAATCATTCACCTTACAAATAGCAAACGGTACAGGGAATTGTATTAGGAATATTAAAAGGAAACCACCTCATTAGAATGTTATTATTAAACTGTGGAAAATCTGGAACTAAAGCGCTTAATGGAGAAAAAAATACCTAGAGAAATCTAATTTCAATAATTAGTAGAAATTTATAATGTAAGAGCGTGGGGCAGAAGAGGTGAGGAGGTCAGCACCCCCTGACTGCTGTGGCTGGAGCAGGGTCCCTCTGCAGCTGCCTCAGCCCGCAGCATGGCCAGGAGCTCCCTCACCTCCTGGGGCCGTCACTGCTGAACCACGGGCCCCTCCTCCATCCGTGTGCCCAAGGGGGATGCAGGCCGCCCACATCCTTCTCGAGGATGGCAGCACCCTGGGGCAGGCCTGACCACCCTGAGGCGTGCTGAGGCAGGGATTATACATGGGATCAGTGTTTGCATAGGCCCACCTACATCATGGCACTGCTACGGATCTAGTGGTGCATTATTCTGCTCGTTTTGCAGGAGCACAAACAAGCTTCCACAGGCTGCTGTTACAGCACATAAATACAGCAGCACGCTACTGGTGTTAGGTTTTATTTTCTTTAAAACAGACTCTATGCATGTTCCATATAGCAACAAATCCACTACAGAACCAAAACTTTTAAAAATGAAAGACATGGGATGCTTCAATCCTCAATATAATATCAGTTGTCAGACAGACAAAGCCGTCTGGAGCTGTTTCTCCAGCAGGCCAGAGAACTGCAGGAATTCTGGAGAGCAGAGCAGCAAGGAAGGCTCTGGCTCCATGGGCTCTTCCCCATGGCACAGGGGATGCTCTGGGCACAGGGATGCACCGAGAGCTCCCAGCTGCATGCCTGGCTCCGTCCCACTGGAGCGCAGGGAGGGGTGTCCATGTAAGTGGGATGCAGCAAAGCGAGCTGTTACAACAAGGAGCGAATCTGCCGTTTGCTTGTTTACACACCCTAGTTATTAATAATTTACTAAACGCAGTTTTGAGAGGAAAACTAGGGCTCTCGTGCCTTTAAGAGGCTTAGATGTTTTTAGCAAACATGAAAATTACATGATGAGATAGTGGCTGTGGCAGAGAGCAAATGCAATAGACCTTAGCAATTAGGAGAAGGTAAACTCACTCAAGGCCCAGACACCAGAAGCACCTCTTATACGTGGTTAGGAAAATGACAGAGCACAAAGGAATCTTGACATTTGATCTCCAGACATCTGTCCCCTCTAATAACACATATTACATTAGATTAATTCTATCACCTGCAGTCATACAACAACTTGAGATGTCTTCTACATCTTCAGACAAAAATCAGACATAAATAATGTCAGAACAGGGAGACGTGAGTAAAGACACAACAGTGTCAACCTTGTTCCATGGTTGGAAAATTTGGGCAAAACAGCCCAAATTCTTGTGATTTGATAGCTTAATTTTAAATGGGAAATGAGTATAAAGACCTAGAGGATGAATATCCAAACAGGGAGCATCTTGCATTTATGAACTGTGGAATCTCAGCATAACAAACCAACAAATTTGTCAATCGGATCCTTTATAACAAATCCTCTGGACTACTGCTATTACAGAATATTTTGGTAAGAGATGCTGGTTGATCACAGCGCCTTCAAAGACAAAAAATAGCCAGCTGATTCCAGAGAGGGAAGAACAAATGTGAGCATCTCGGTGCCCCATCTTGAGTTTTGGGTGTTTTGTTATTTACTGATTTATTTTGTCATGATTGAACTCAGTTTCTCAGCATGCAAGAAGTGCTAGAATAATAACTAAGCCCACAGCCACTTGATCACAGTTTAGCAACACCACATATTTCAAGATGTTGCATCAGTTTTAAATGACTCAGATAGGGCCTTCCACTCCTGATCCTGCATTGCACAGGCTCGCAAGCTTCCTATGGGGCTACAAAAGGCGGGCCATTTCATCTTTGTGTGGGTTTTGATTTTGGGATAAGCGGCACTTCAGGTGTTGAGGGTATGGGGGTGCTCTGCTTCCATTTTTGTTTGTTTTTAAGCTTTTTATGCCTCCATCAAACACGGTCTTTGCTCACACTGATCAGTCGACAGCAACTCTGTCTTTGAGGCATGAAAATTATTCTAGGAAACTCTGTTGTAGGCCACTAAAAATAGTCAAAGAGAAGTAAGAGGTTTTGATTACATTAAGACAAGGAGCCACCTGGCTTAGCTGCAGCCTTCTTTTGCTCGCTGCCCAGTTGTCTGGGCTTTAGCAAAGTCAGAGGTTTGAGATTTTACTTGCAAGTGCTCCTAAATGGCTGAGGTCCAAAGGGAGCTCCAAATTCTGACTCCTCACTCTGATTACACCTTACTCTGTGCTTCTCAGGCCTGCTGAAACAGAGGAAGAAGACCCATGTGCATATGCAACTCTGCTCTTAGGTCCGTTGCTTTCTTACTGGTATAAAACAAAACCAGCAATGGGTACTATAAAAATATTTGAGATTTGTTGTGTAGCAGTTGCTTCACTGCACACACAACTTCCTGATACTCTGGCTTTAAGTGTCTTCCTTCCTAATTGTCAGTTCTTAGTGCTGTACTTTACAAGTCAGACCTGTAGCTGACTTGCAATCAATACCAATAAGCATATGGGCAAATTTAGGTGAGATGGTGCTAAAGGTAGGAAACATATTAGAAGTTTCTGAGCTTTTAAGGCATTTACATCAACTTCATGCTCACTACTCGAGGCAATGAGCGCTCAGTGAAATTCCCACTGGAATTCATATTCAGGTCTGTTACCCTGGGGATGCTGATAAAGGTGCAAGCAAGCACTGAACCTGCTCCTTTGCTGTTGTTAGAAAGCGAGCATTGCCTGCAAACAACAATACAAAGAAGCCAGCACTCCGTCTCCAAAAAGCAGTGACTGAGGAAGAGGCTCCAGGACCTTGAGAGGCTGTGCTCCTCCTTACCCACAAGATAGCAGAGGAGTGCAGGAGGCCCTTTTGTCACACAGACCCCAAAACATTAAGAAATTGTTTCTGTGAAGGGGGTAAGCTATGAGCAATTTAAAGATGAAGAACATTTGACTGGAGGCTGCTCTGGGCCATAACACTATACACATTCAGCTGTAACTGCTGGACTCTGCTCTCCAAACCCAAAAGCTCTTATTTCAGATATGTGTGTTGCCATGACCTGTCTGCTTCACAATGAGGTCTACAGTGGAGGAAACCTCATTTCTGACTGCATCCAGAGCCTGACCAGGCCCACCCAACTCATTATCAGCAGTGCCAGAGTCCACTCACAAAAATGCAATATTCATTGGGCAGTGACATATGAATCTAAAGATCTATCCGTCTTTTTCCAGTACTGACCCAGGCTGAGATTAATCATCTCATGACACATATAAAGAAGGTGTCACACAAACTATGCCTTGCTGAGGCGTGTACTCCGCTGCTACCCACCGCCTGGCCCAAATCCACCAAATCTGGAACGTTTGTGCAACACCATCCCAGCAGCACAACAAAAAAAGCCTGGTTAACAGGGCATGTACAGAACAATAAAAGGTAAGAAAAGCAACCAGTTTCCAGACAGAAAATAGGAATGTTAAGAAAAAGCCAATCAAAAGGAAACCTGGAAAAGAAGTTAAGAAAGGAAAGCAAATAAATGACCTGATATATTAAATGGGACCCAAAAATAATGTTGCTTTTACTCATCTTGGGACCCAGCAATCACATTAATTTTGAAATACTTAGCAAAGTGCTATGGAAATACACCGCAAACTGTATCATAGTTGACACAAAAAGCCATTTTGTTTTATCGTTTCCAAGCCAGCCAAATTTATGTCATCTGAGAAATGTGTATCGCCCAGGGTAAGGACAACAATCCATCCTGCAGATTGATGTTTACAAGCGCTTTGGAATAAATGTTCCTATTTGAACATCCATACAAACCATAAGCATCCAGTATGTTTGGAGCACTAGGTTCAGTTTTTGTTAGCAGACCTTTAACTAGCACAACAATGTTTAACCAAAGCAGTGTGGCACTACTATACATCCTGCAGGAGCAGGGCACAGAGCATATGTGACAAGCTTTCCATATATTCACTAGGGAGTGTTTCTTTCCTCCTACAAGAAACCATAGGACTATTTATTTAATTCACTAAAGCAAATGGTATTCATCTATTTTTGGCATTTATGTGATCGCTGTAGTACTGGAGTGCCTCGCTCTTTAATACATTTATTCATTCTCCCTGCAGACGCACAGCTGTCAGCAGCACAATGAGGTTTTATAAAATTTCAGGAACTGAGTGCACCGCTTCCAGTTCCACTTACCTACATTATTTCTAAATTAAAATGTGCTTCCCCAGCCTCAGGACACGTAAAATACCAACCCAAAGGAGAGAACAGGGTAAGTTTCTATCAGAAGTGCTGAATGTCACTTATTGCAATGGATAATTATTGATAATGTTACTATTGTTGCATACCAAACTGATAAATATATAGGTAAAACATGTCTAACAGCACTGACCTTTTACTGAATTGCAGTGCCTGAAAGTAAAAATACCCTCAAAAATACCCTGGTATCTGATATCATCCTGCATACTTGGTTCTTGGATGGTATGGAAAAGTAGCCAGGTAAAGAAGCCTTGCTCCTAGATTTCCTGCTGGATCCCTTTAGCCAGGAGAAATGAACTGCTGGGCAAGGAATAGCTTAACCCTGGATCTGAAACTTCACATTTAGAAATGTGGTATGAAGGGACACCCGCAGTCTGCAATACAACACATGCTGCCACAGCAGGACAACAGGTCACCTCCATAGGGCTTCATTCCACCTTGCAGGAGGTTCTGGTAAGTTGACTTTAAAGTCAGCATTTGACTATGAATGCACGAGCAGCAATGTGAAAGTTATTCAAATCAAAGCCAGTAAAATCAGTATCATTAAATAACCATCCCTCATTCAAATTTTAAAAGGTGAAGGTTTATCATTAGAAATATAGTCAGCACATCAAACTAAATTTTACAGCTTATATAGAAATTTCCCTAGAAGTTACAGATTTCAGCATTTTTGTCTGAACATATGCTAGTCGTTGTATGTTTCTTTTCAAGAGAAGTATTTCATTTTAAAAAGTAATCACATCAACCTCCAGGTCACATTAGACATTGTGATTTCTTAAAAATAAATGGCCGCATGTCTAAGCTGTTCACTCACATTTACTTGGTAGCCTCTGAATAATGATTCTACAAAGCCAGCAAAACTAAAGTCATTAACAGAGACCTAAAAGTAAGCTTGATCCATTCAAACTTTGAAACTTTTGTGCTGAGTGGCGTGGTTTGTTTGTCTTGTCGTTTTTTTTTCTCCTGATTGTAATCCATAAATCTGTTCATAGCAGACAGCTGCTTCCTCTGCCCGGACTGCAGCAACAAGAAGGAAGTCTTGTGCAAGACAGCTTTCACTCTTAAGTAAGATCAGACAGCAGTTTGGGATGAAATGAGCCTACCATTGCCTTAACTGACCCCTTAAACAAATCCCAAACATCTAATTCACTTTGAAATGTGAAAGCACTTACACAAAACAGAGAAGCACAAGCTTTCTCCCTCGCAATCAAAGCAACACATCTTCTATAAGTAGGTAAAGAGGGTACCTGCACAACCCTGGCCCCACTGCACCTCTCCCATCCTTCTCAGTCACTCCTGAGTGCTGCACACCCACTTGTGACAGCCTGCTGCGTGCCCTCAGTAACCCCTAGTGACGCCCAGCAGCTGCTGCACGAGGACTGCGAGAGTCACGGCTCCCAGCAGCCAGCAGCACAAAGCTGAGAGCTAAAAGCAAGCAGCACCCCTCCAACAAACCCCAACACCAAAACTGCTTGGCCAACTGCGAGCCCCGGGTTTCAGGGAACCAACCAAAGCAACCCACATAACCTCCTTGCAGCAGCCACCTTCCAGCCGAGCCTGGCTTTAAAGGCAGGACGGAACACAGCTGATCTGCACAGGAGCTGAGCTGAAGTATATAAATAAAATGCAAAGGAGAGCAAGGGTAAAACATGTGTGGGGGGCTACCAAGGGGCCACAAAAAGTAGAGAGAACTCAACCTCTTTCTAATACTGCCTCTCATGGCTGAAGGATCCTTTTCCTACCACACATCACATGAAACTGTTTTTAATATGCACGAAAAATGACAAGGTTGGCTGCATTGAGAAGTGGATTGAGTTTGGGAATGCTGAAGGAATGCTGCAGGACTGAGCACAAACCCTCTGCATGCACAGCCCTCGTGCACCACACCAGAGCTCTATGGGAGCACGTTAAGTTATCTGCTTAAATGAGAGTTAATTTATGACTTCTTTTTCTAGGGAAAAGAATCATTTTGTATTCTGGTCTGATTGTACTGTGGCTGCCTTATAAGCACCTTTTGACAGACAGGATATTGAGATGGAATTATACAGTGAAATAATCCTGATCACTGTTGAACGTCTCATGTTTCTTCCAAAGGAGGATTGAGATCCTCACTTCCTCTGGTAAAACAAAAGAAAGGAAGAACTCCAGGTGTGAAACCAATGAACGAGAGCTGTGTACGCATTACCTCAGAGTTACTGCTCTACTGTTGGAAACCAGTTGAAAAAATAACTCCAAACAGTCCAGAGAACTGGAGTGGAGTTGACTTCCATACGAAGACAGAATTCTCTCATTTGTTCCTCTGACATTTATGGAACTAGCAAAGGGTAAACAAAAGCAAAATTAGATCCCACAGGCTTTTGTTAGGAAAAAATAGTACAGGAGAATGGCATTCTGTGGCAAAAATCAACTGTGCAAATGGGACCCTTCCCAGTGCTGCTAGCCTACTTTTTTCCCTCTGACCTTTAATAAAATAATTTTTATTGTTACCTACCTCAGAGGTATTTCATTAAGGCTAATATCAGATTTAAACCCAGACAATCAACATTACATTACTTCTATTAACCTCCAAACAAGTATTTGAGTGCCCAAGGATTCCTTCTATGCTTCACTCAGAGCTAGATCCTTATTTTACACTGAGCATATTGAAAACGCTGCAGATCCCAAGCACAAACGCTTTTTTAAAAATTAAATAAAAGAGGAATCCACCACTGGATCTCCACAATATCCATGCGTGAGCAACCTGATCTTGTGTAGGGGTCCCTGTTCACTGCAGGGCATTGGACTAGATGACCTTTAAAGGACTCTTCCAACTCATATGATTCTATGATTCAATGTGATTGATTACACACAACCATGTAACACTTGCTGTATAAACATGGTAAACGTATGTTCACTCCCCCCTTCTCCCCCCCAAAAAATTAAAAGCCTGCAAAATAAAATGATGCTGTTACAGTTGAAGTTTTGTTTTCCTCCAAAAACATTTTCCTTTCAAGGCACAACAATCTCAGACTGCACTGAATTGCAGATGGCTTTGTTTTCCTAGGGCCCCTTTATCTCATGGATCCACCCAAGTGCGCTACGTGAATGGTGAAGCCCCGTACCAGACTAAATGAGAAGCATAAGCATTCCCTTCTGTGCTTCCTATGTGGCAAGAAATTGCACAGGCACTGCTGTTGTTTGCAGCCCTGGCCTGCTTGCACACAGGGGCTGCAGTGGGGGAAGCTGTGACAGCAGCACAGCAGCAGCCATGCTGGGGCAGGAGGAGCATCCATCTCATTCCATGGCCAAGGAGGAGCGGGGCCTCTACTTCCCTGATCAATTACTGGAATTAATTTTTGAACCTAAGTCAAAGCCTCCTGGGGAAAACAAGAATTCATCAACTAGTTTGCACCAGGTTTTCATCACTGAAATTTACACAATTTAAAATAACATCTAAATATTATCCAGAAAAGTGATGTGGGGGAGCTTTAAGAATTTAGGGAGTTTTATTCACCCTGAAAGGTACAATAAATCCGTGAGTACTTTTGCCTGTTTACAAGATGAAAAATCAAAACTTAATCCCAACAAAATGGTACAACAGAGCAGGGACACCTGCAGCATCCCCAAACCACTGCCTCTCCCACTGACTGCAAGCAGCAGCCTGGTGCTCCTTGTCCTGCACAGGAGGGCTCCTGCAGCAGCAGCCCTGCCCTCCCTGCACCAAAACTTGTGCTTGGTGGAGAGGGAAAGAAGACCCAGATTATGGCTTCACCTTCCATCTGACTGGAAGGGTCAAAAGGAGAATGCAAACTTTATTCTGGTGGTGGATGGTATTCAGAGCCCCCATTTATTCATGGATGCTGCCCTGCAATGCTGTTGCTGTGCTGCTTTGGCTTAGAGACGACACGCGCTGACCCCGGTGTGCCCAGCACTGCACCAGAATAATTCAACACAAAAGGTTTGCATTAAATGTAATGAAGCAGATGACAAAATCAATAAACCTGGAGTGGTGTGGCTATCATAAAAATGATGTAAATTCAGAGTTCACAGTGGTTATGAAGCTATTTAGGATTATAATTAAAACCAGTGCTTTTTTTTTTTTTTTTTTTTTTCAGAATAAAAGCTCCTTTGACAATCATAGATGAATGCTACAGGAAATTTTCAACAAATGCATTCAGAATTAAGAAATGGCACAAAGACAGCATAAATTACCCAAAGATAAACTGTAGGCGTAGGTTAGCCTAAAAAAGTACAAAATAAAGAAAATTTGATTTTCAGCCCTTTTCAACTGATGTCACATCCCATTTTAATCAAGTTTTATATCAAAAGGACAGTAAGAATACCACATAGCCCGCTTTTAAATCGTGGTATTTTCTGGAGTTGATTTCTGTCAAAGAGACTTCTATAAGAGCATTAAGACAAAAAAGGGTCAAATCTGCTATCCATTATTCTCCATCAGAAAGCAGCACTGCAGCATGGGTGCTGCGTCAAAAATTTATCTATGCTTTATTAGGATAAAGAACAACAAGCCCAGAAAACGGTGCGCAGAGCTCAGCAAAGTGTGCAAGTATTCCCTGCAAGCATCCACAGCCACATCAGTTCTGGTGGCTGACCCCAGCCCTGATCACAGACCTCATTCCGGCTCAGAGCTGAGCCTGAGCTCCTCACCCAGCAGCAAGGAGCCTGATCCCACTGCCGGGCCATGGGCACAGCTTTGCTGGTGGCTGCCACATGGAGCCCTGCTGCTGCTGAGCCACCTGCAGCACTGCGAGATCAACCGCTGCAAGAGAAGGCAATGCAGTACACAAAACACAAAGCATTGGAATGACCGGATCAGAATCTGAAGTAGATTCTGCTCTGCTTACGTCTGTATGGTACACTTGTCCGTCTTGTGGGCAGCATTAGGATTTTACCATATGAAGAAGGAAAGGCGCAGCCTTCAGATGATGTTTAAAATACATTTCTCAAAAATAAAAAATAAGATTGCTATTTATGCTTGTCTGAAGCTGATAAGGAATAATTAAACATCTGCGCTTTGCCTAAAAGTGATGTCTGTTACAGTGAAAACGCTGCACACAAAAGTTGAGTGAATCAAAATGACACACAGCTGTATTGGAGGTGTTCAGCTCTGATTGTCATCAAAATATTCATTTTTGAAAAATATTAAATATCATCGTGTTAAATGCCATCAATTAAATGCCATTTCCTAGGCTGTGATGTACCATAGGCTTACGTACCTCTATTTTATCGGTAGAGCACACTTAGGAGGTATTTCAGCTTTTATTTATCTGGCATTTTACTAAGGGGAAAGCAACCTTTAGAGTGAGGAAATTTGTTTCTCGGGAGCGACGCTTTGGCTTTCAGGAGTTGTTGGTGACGGATCCCTCATGGCTGCTCAGCCCACAACTACGGGCATCCACAGAACAAAGACACCTGAACTGCAACGGCACAGCAGGACAGAGCCGACAGCCACCCCACCTAATGCAGGTGTTTTCATTTAAAAAACATCACTGGTGTGTTTTCCAATCTGTGAAATCAATCTCGAGTGAGGTACAAATGGTAGTTTAGCACATTCAACAGATTTCAGATCATTCTGTGCTGGCACATCCACCTGGTGTTTTATTTATTAGCTAGAGACATGGGAAAGGGAATTACATAACCTAAAATGTGTTTTAAAAAATGCAAGCTCGGTCTGATCGCACTACCAAACGCAACATACGTTTAAATACTTCATGAAATGGATCTGGAGTTTTCCAGTGTTGATCAGGAGTGTTGCAGAGCTTGCAGCTTATTGCTCTGCAGACATTTCTGCCATTGCACCTTTGTGCTCTTGGGACCATCTCAAATTCCTCAGGAGCAGGGAAAGCACAGCATCCCCCCAGGGCAGCCCTGCTCACAGGAGTGTCCTGCAGTGTGGGACCGGTCCCTGCAGCTCAACACATGGAGAGCTGACCAAGCACTGCTGCAGAGCCTCACAAGTGAAATAACTCACCAGGTCCAAGACTACTGCTGACCCAGCACCTCTTCGTACCAGCGGACAGTGCAGAAATCCCACAAAACTTCTCCCCAAGAGGCAATTTTGAAGAATGATGAGCCCTTACAGTGCGAAAAGAGATGCTAGCAAACGTGCCAAGATTGTAACGGCACTTGGAAAAAAATAATACTGCTTGGCCATCACAATAATCTGGTAGAAAGCACAGCTATTTAGAAGGCACTCTTCAGAAGCAGCTTTGATGCCTCTGATGTAAATGGGACAGGGCAGGCAGCACGGCAGCTTCAGCTGTGGACTGACACAGCAATGCACTTCCTCCCTCCATCTCCTCTACAAGTCAGGCTGCACAGCATTCAGATTCTCTTCACTCTTTGCCTCCAAGTTTTACTATAATGTAGGACAAGAGAAGTTATTTAGAAAGATCAGGTAGATAGATTTTAAAGGTTAGTGATTCAGAATGGAATAAGCTGGAAGAGAGGAAAGCCCTGTGTGTCAAGCTGCCCTCAGGCAGTACAGCGAGCAGCGGTTCCCCAAGCAAAACCGTGCTAGCAGCCGGGGTCACTCCCTGCAAAGATGGGCACAGCCCTGGGGACACAAGGCCTGCCTGAGGATGGCCCTGTGCACAGGACCGAGCAGAGATAAACATCGTGAGCACAAAGCATCCCGACTCAGAATCTCTGCTTGGTTGGTTTTGCGTATCTCACCTTAAGTGCGTTCTGCGTTGTGGAGCGAACATGCGTGTGCATTTCAATCAATCATATCTTTTAAATGAGATAATTGTGAAATATATGCATTTTGCATTCATTATAAGGGGTAGAACAGATGGCAAAGGCTCAATCTAATCTATTCATAAAATTAACTTACGCTGTAGGTGATGTTTCTCCATAGAAAGTGGAAAGTTGGTAACGTGTTATTTTAATGTTATAATAATATTGCATCACAATGGAACTTCTAGGAAAGCGAAGGCGATGGCCGCAGCGATACCGCCTGAATTCATTACAGTCACTATCACAATGAATACCAATTACAGGAGATGGAAAGGAGGACATTGCTGGAATACATTGAGCACAGTTTGAATTAACAAATAAGGAGGACAAAAATTGTTTACAAATTATTCTGGTTGAGGTAATGTGATCTTTTCACCCTCTATAGAGTGCAAGGGACCAGACTCTGACAAGTACTTCCAAATTGCTGATGGTGCTTCAATATCTCTGAACTGTTATGCCAGCTCCGAAAACACTCAGAAATACCCACTGAGATCAAAGTAACCTGAAATTTGTTCCAAAAGAGAGTTTTATCCTTCTAAAAAAATATTTATGTATAGATTTTAAAAATATCCTGTGCCTCCTTCACATCATCAGGCACATCATCAGGTACCAACGCCTGCTGCTCAACCCCTTCAACAACACATAAGCAATCCAACATCAATAGTTGATTCTCCTCCTGCCATTCACTGCTTTGACTGAGGTTAAGCACAGACTGCAGTAGACTCACTGCAGATTTTACACCAAACGAGTGGGAAATCTTGCCAACTTTTTATCTCCCTCCTTTAATTTTGCTTTATTGCAAACAGCAACAGTAAAACTGAGACTCTACACAAATGTCTTGAAAGCAGAGCCAGGAATTTTGGAGGGCTCAGGACAATGGTTTCCTTTGGGAACCCAGTCCAAAGCAGGTTAAGCTTCTAGTGTCACGTTTCATTGATATATCCTGTGTATTTACATACAGCAAATAATTCACCATCACTTTCTTTCTACTAGGGAAATGGCTACACATCAATCATCATTTCCTTAGGCTTATTCATTATTTTAACTAATTTGACAGTTATATTTAATTATTTCTGTCCTATAGCTGACTAGTGAATATGAGAAATATGATCTGCAGTGCGGGGTTGCAGTGGAACATTTTTGGTTTGTGTAGGTGAATGCAAAATACCTCTCACCATAAAGAGCAAATTCAGCTTTTTCCAAAACCTGAATGTGCAATCTAGATGTTTAATTTCTGTAAAAGTCACATGGATCAATGGTAATAGCAGGTGCAGGCAGAAGTGAGGGCATCTTCCAAGAAAAGCCATTTAGCAATAGTCACAAAACTCTTTTACAGTACTCACATGGCTCCAATTTTTATGTTGCATAGGTGATGTAAGTACTTGGAAAATAAATAGATGTACAGAGATGCTCAATGCTACATATATCTGCATATTTTAGAAATACTAAATGCTGAACTTTGTCCTCAAATGGAACCTTTAAGGCTATGAAGCAGATTGTCCCCAATTTCTCAAGTGATCCCAGGGTAGAAGGAAAGCAGCTTCCAGGCCCAGTAACATGAACTATTATCTAATGTACAACTGTGAAATATTTAGGCACATGCAATGAGCCCATATTAACATGATAGATGAACCTGTCAGCTGGTGTTTTTCTGCATCCCACTGCTACAAAATTCTGCCTTTTAGTAAAAGCCTAAAAAAGGAAAAAGACAGAAGTTGGGAATGCACAGCATCTCTTTCTATTGAATCAAGAACAAGAAATGACAGCAGCTCCTCCTCAAAGAAGTGTATGACCCAGTTGGTGGGTGAGGGTGGGCCCAGCTCCCCTGCACTCAGCTGCAGGCATTCTCCCCTACAGTGTATGTGTACATTGGCTTTCCTCTCAGGAATGCAGACAGTCTTGCTTGCAGGGAGATGCTGACATGCAGAAGGGCACCTTACACAGCAGAGTTTGAGCTGCCCTACCCGGCCCTGCAGCAGCTCCCTGATGCGGCGCATGGGGGCTGCACAGACACAGCCACTGACTGCAAGTAAACACACACTGTCTGTCCAGGATGCCCCTCTGCACTCTCCCTGTTTACAGAAGTGGCTTTTCCTTCAGCCTGAAAGGTGCGGGATCGGAATGGGTGGCACAGGAGCAAAGGCTTTGGGAAACACGCAGTCGGTCTGCTGCTGTTTCAGATTCAGACAGTTCTCTGCTTGCGGGTAAATCTATTGATTTTCCCTACCGCAATGCTGCAAACAGAGGAACAAACTTCTGTCAGGAGATAACAGAAGGGCAGCGACTTGTTAGGATCTGCTAAATCTGTCCTGCACATTCCTTACGGGCAGTACCAAGTCCCAGTATCACCATTTCTCCAGGTACCACGTTCCTACAGCGCTTTGTGACCCCACGCAGCTCGCAGCCCAACCAGAGCACAGAGCAGGGAGAAGCAGGAGCACGCGGCCTGCAGGTACAGCCAACACCTGGCAACACGGGCACTGCTGCTGGGAACCCCTGTCTGAGCCACATCCTATTCCTATTGCGGGAATGCAAGAATGCCTCAGCGGAGGAATGCTCTCTGGATGCCAAGATATGATACAAGCAGAAACTCAGGCAGCAGCTTCATATATTTTTGTGAAGGAAGGCTGCAGCTGATAGTGCTGTGTTAGTCCAAAGCTCAACAAGACCCAGATCCACATGCTTTAATTCTAGAAATAAGTGTGCTTACTCAGGGCTAGAGTCCTGCAAGAAACATTTCCTGCTCTCTAGGTAATAGCTAACAGAAATTGAACACAGGTGTGCTCTGCAGCCAGGCCCTCTCCTGCCCTCACTCCTTCAGTTCTTTATCAGAGCAGCGAGCACAATTTATGCATCTATTCTACAATACTTTCAAAGTGCCAATTCACTCCAAATTCCCATATAAATGCACTGTTTGTAATGGACATTGTGTGTTCCTGAGACTTGCTAAACGCCACATAATTACTTCTATATTTTAATTAGAAAAAGACTTGCTAACTTATGCTTGCTGTGTACAGATTCTTCCTTGGCATTTCGTAGTTCAACAGCAGAAAACACTTCATATGAAAATAATTCTCACAACTAAACATGGCCCTCTTGGGAATTTTAGCATCACTTTACCAGGAGCTGCTTTGTCTTGTGAAAAACATTGCCCTCTGTGACACGAAAAACCTCTTCTTTATCATAGACCTTAGTGAGACTATTTCTGGGCTCTCTGCACTGCTAAGAGAACGAGATGAAAAGCTTTTGCCATTTAAAATGAAATGCATGCTGAAAAATATCCTGAAACACTGCCTTCTCTGTTCTTCATTTTATATTTCCTATCACCTTAGGTTTTATGTTTTAATGGCCAAACTGTATTGTACCATACCAGTCCTGCAGTGCTGCTGCTAGAGGGACCTCACCGTCTCACTTTCATTCTCCAGCACATGCAGCAGCATTTATTTGGCATTTGTTCAGTCAGTTTTCTTTACACCAGTATGCTCCAGGTGGAAACACCTGCCATTTGTGCTGCCTGTTGCAATGGCCACGCTGAGACAGGGCAGCTCTTGCTGGGCTTGCAAATAGCACTCACCCTAATTTACAGTGAGCCCCTGCACTGTGTATTTCAGAGCCTATGTCCAAAGGGACTTCATGCCCTGCCTCAGGGCTCCCACAACAACTTCTCTGCAACTGTCTGTGAGTGGAAACTTTCCAAACTGCTCTTAAAAACAGTGTTAATTGGGATACTTTTATGGTCCATCAACTGCTGTGTTCTTACTGCAGTATCTACAGAGGTATTGTTTCTGTATAATGTTGGCACTTTTTTATTTTCAAAGAATCTGGAAGAACTTGAGGCCAAATTAAATATTAAACCATGAAAACAGAGACAGTTCAGAGCCAGTCTTTTCCTACATGAGTTTTAAAGATTGATTGGAAAGGGCAGTGTGAAAGAACACGCGACTCTGCTTCTCATGTCTAAGTCTCCAAGATCCCTCAGAAACATGCCTCAAAGGCTGAACGAACTCTGCGACAGAGCAATAAATCTGCGAAGTGATAACCATAGAAACAGCCAAGCCTGCTGCTATCACATCAGAGCATCTGTGTCAGAGAGGCTCCCGGTGCAGGTGCTGGAGCAGCTGAGTGGCACTGAGGGACAGAGGCCTGCTCACTCCCACCAGGTGCTCAAGCAGTCACGCTCATTGGTATGGTCATTTCTGCAGCTCCAAAGGGAGCATTTTGGCCGCCAAACCGAGATGGAGAATGGGAATTGGCACGTTGAAGCTTTCTGCTTACAGCTTTAAATATTAACTTGGTTCAGCTTGCATCACAGCCTCACAGTTACCGCTGCAGAAACGTTAACGCGTTTCCAGGAGTGAGTTGGCCCAAGATTTTGTCACGTTTTTCTCAGCTACTCATAGGCGACTGCTATATGGCTGGAAGCAACAGTCATCTAGTGAACCATCCCAGACACAAAATTCATATGTCAGTCGTCAAGAAAAGTGAGTATAGATCTTAGTGAAGCTGTGGAGAAGTCTGCTTCCCATTGTAACAAACAGGACTGGGGATCTGATGAGCAGACCCATTCATTAGAGCACTGGGCTCTGCTGAGCTGGAGGTTGAACAAAATGACCTCCAGAGGCAGCTCCCAACCATCTGTATTCCTGAAAGATGGAAAGTGTGACTACAAGAAAGCAAGTCTGATTCCGTGTCTTTTACAGCAAAATAATAGATACTGCCTAACTTGACAATCACAATTTTTATTAAAGCTTTAGATGCTGACATTTATAGAGTGCCTCTAAGTACTGCAGCCAGCCATCCCTTGATATCAGCTCATGGAAAGGTGAGACCCTGATTCCTTCTGTGCTGAGGCTGGGTGTGTAAATCAAAGAACACCTGTGATTTTTCTGACATCTCACCAGAGAGGAGTAAATCAACTCTGAATGTGAACTTTGCTATTTTAAATGAAGTTAGAGAACTAACAGTGAATTACGGCTGGGAAAGCTAGACTTTCTGAAACAAAACACTATCTATTGTTCCTCTAGATTACACAGAGTAAGTAAAGCTCATGCTAACATGACAAAAATGCCGTGCTTCTGTCTAAAATCCACACACTTCTTCCCCCTCTAAAGAATATTTTCCAGTGTTTTCTCTCCTCTTTTATACTGTGCCTTAAAAACCAGATCCATTCACATAGGTCCTCCGATGCTCACCCACTGAGGAGGAACACTAAAGCCAAGGCTTAGATGAATTTAGCCTGCTTCTTATGATATGATTTCTCTTGGTGACTTTCAGGAAAAAAAGCCACCGTGCCTGGGTAGCTGAACTCCCTTCTGCAGAGACAAGTAACAAACACTGAAGAATCATAAGCCTGACATACCCAATACCTGCAGCTGTTAATTACATGACGTAGAAATCCTCACACTCTCCTTGTGCCAACATATGTGTAGGAACCTTGCACAGGGCTCAGAGAGAGCTAGAGTGTCTTACAGCATTGCTCCTGTGCCTATTTTTTCCAGTCTGGGGGAGGTAAGGTGCAGCTTTTGTCTTGTAATACGGTCTCCTTTCCACTATCCCCATGATGTGATATAATCATTACCAGATGAAGTGCCAGAACTGCACTTTGCCCTTGGATGCAGATGTGATGCTCTGATTCACATCCACTGCCCTTAATGTTTTCTGTGCCACCCACAGAAAAAAAAATCATCTGGGCACTTAAGAGGTTAACTGGGCAAATAAATGAAGACAAAGCATAAGTATGTCACAGGAATGTTCGTTAGAAGTGTTTCCTTTTACATCTCCAGCAGATTTTTATACTATGTAAACTAAAAAAAAAAAAACAAAAAACCCACACTATTTAACATGGTGGAGGCTCAGGCTTCAGCTGGACTGTGAGTGTGGTAACACTACTAATACTGATGGCTCTGAAATGGCTCTGACAGTGGCTCTGTTTTCTCAGGAAAGCCTGGGTTTCTGCCAACGTGCTGCCTGTTATTTCCTTTTTCAATTCACCGTGTGTTGACTCTAATGATGCACTTGTGTGTGTGTGCAGGTGTGAACCCAAATGGATTTCTGGTATGTAACATACAAGTAACCTGGAATCATATAACTGAAAGTCTTTGTTTACACATTTATAGAACTATGCCAAGTTAAGGCAAACAAGATTTGTTAGCACCAACAGTAAAACCCACTGTTCATCCTTTAACTGCTTTTAAAAATTATTTTTGTTTTCAATACTGACTGTCAAAGGATGAACAGCTAACTTGTCATATGCCTTTTCATCTCTGGAAATCTGTGCTCAGCTCCTGTATCTGTGTGCCATATTTGCTTCCTAATAACAGAGTGGTGGCACTCTGAGAAATTTCAGCTAAGAGAAATAATCTGATTTCATCCCCAAATTCTATCATACCATTTCCTATGCATATCTTCTTCAAAGTTTGCATCATGATTTCACTGAATTTTGCAGCAGAATACTTCAGGGAGAAGGAAAAGCCTTTAAGTACTCTACTTTCTTTGCTCGGAACTTCCCTATGTGTTTTGTACACTATGTGTGGGGCAAAGCAGCGTGCAGGAGCACACAGCAGGAGCACACAGCAGGGCCCTCTGTGCAGCACACGCTGACCATGGTGTGCTCAAACAAACAGCAACAGCCAGAGGTAACGAGGGAGAACTTCTGCACCACAAATACTAATGAAGTTGTTACTTACAAGTTCTTCACATCAATGATTCCTCGAAAGGCCTTTCTAGGGATTCCTTTTATCTGGTTTTCACTGAGGTCTCTGAATAAGGGAAAAGAAAAAAAAAAGAAAAAGCATTTTTGTTAACAAAGGGAATGTACTTCTCAAATCTGACATAATGGAACAAAGCTTGCTTGGAAAAGGAAATGTTTCTGGGTCTGTTGCACCATACCATTTCCCTTTGTCTTTTTAGAGGTCTGTGGCACGAGCTGAAATAACTCCAACTGGATCTACCAGAGTTTGAGATAAGAATGCTCAGAAAATATCACTTAGATGTGCATGATGTGCACAACTCCATGATTCAGTGGCAGAGTTTCTACAGCTAAATCTCATACCTCAATACTGCAGCCTTATAGCATAAATAGAAATGTTCCTCACTGCGATTCTGTTAACAGCTATAACAGCATTGGCTTATCTGTGCTCAGATTATAGCCTCTGCTTTTAAATTAATATTCAAGAAAAATGTGACAATTATTCCCTTCAATTGTTTTGCAAGTTTATGGCCAAAAAAAGATTGATACAACACAATTAAAAAGAAAACAAAACAAAAAAGCAAAACAAAACACTGTATTATGCATCAGTGGGAATAACAGAAATTGTTTTAAAAACTATTTAAAATTATTTGAATATTTAAAAATTAGCAATTCAAAATGTTTTCATAGTACTTCAAATGCTATGAAATGCTCCAGGTTAAATCACTACATCTGCATTGTGAGGACAGGTGGAGCAGTGAGCACTGCAGTTCCAGTGCTGTTACATAAGCTGCAGGCAGTTGCTTTTCTCTTTGACACACTGTATTTCAAGCAGAATTTTTCAGTTGTGCAAACCCCTGTCAGCCACAATGGGGGGAGGAGAGCAGGCACTGGGAATAGGAAGGAAAGAGACATGACTTTGGAAAGTTGGGATGCTGTCACACTAAGGAAGAGGAGCACTCTGCTGGTGCACCATCAGCACGGGATAGGAGGGAAGATTTTGGTTCAGTGCAGGGGACAAAACCAGGGGAAGCGTTAAGTGTAGGGAGACAAAAGGAAGGCAGAAGATGAGGAGAGAAAAATGGAAGAAATAAGCAAAGGCAGAAATGGTGGGCACAAGGATGGCTGGAGGAAAGGACTGAGAACAATGACACCACAGGACAGGACGTTATGGTGTGCATCTTTTGGTGAGATTGTGCCACTTTGTTAAACAAACCCAAGGCTTTACCCCATTTTCGGAAAGAAAAGTCTGGCTTTCTGGTGGCTGCTAGGACAGAACGGCACTCATCCGTACCATCCACCAGATACTTTTCTGTGAGCACGTTTTGTGTTGTAGCAAGCCTCCTTTCCAGTCTCCACCAAATTGCCTTTATCAAATGAAAGGCCAGAAATCACTGGCTGTCACAAAAGCCCACATTGACACTGCAGGTCAAGACGTGTCATGCAGGGCTTTCTTCTGTTTTCCATCAGGCAGAGAGAGAAAAAGGGGACTATGTCCTTGTCATGAGACTAATTCAATTTATACCAGTCATGCAGTCTACACCAAATTCTCAAAGTAGCCACAATTGTTCATTCAGACTATCACAAACAAAAAGGTGCTGCTGGATACAAGTCTCTTTTTCAAACCAGATTAAAATTCTTTGTGACCTTCACAATTTGTTTAACACTGATCCACACCGTGACCCTTCCTTCACCTCCCCTTTCTTTTGCCAGCAACAAAATAATAGTTCTTTAAAGACAGATCTTTTACCCAGAGAAACGATCAGGAAACCTGCAAGCGTAAGAGTGGAAAGCAAGTGCATTTCAGACCTGTAGAAAGGCAGTCTTACACTGAAGACAGATTTGAGGGCAGGGAATCATTTTGGTGTGACAGCGAGGCACAGCAGGCTCAAGCCAATGGTAAAAATGTGACAAAATTGCCTAGGGGGGGAAAAATTAGCAAGATCTGGGGCAAAAAAGCATACTAACTGCAGCAGAAAGGGCTTGAAAAAATAGAATTGCAAGTTTAAATGAAATACGCATCAAACCCACCAACACCTCAAGTTACACTTGTCCAGAATTCTACCGTGCATTACTTCAAACCAAGTTTAAAAAGAAATAAAAAACATATTTTTTCTAATATTATCATGATCCAAAAAGGATAATTTATATTACTGCTTTCTGCTTTCTCCTTATGCTTGGATCTCCCCTGCAGTAAGGCAAAAATAGGAGACTGGAAGAAATGTGTCCATTTTCTGTGACAGCCTCCTCATAAATTGTATTAATTTTATTTCCCATTTAGGCACTCTTTAGCTAACAACACTGCCTCTCTACGTCTCCAGACCCGTGCACTGATTTCATAAATACATGTAGCAGTCTGGAGCAGGAACAGCCTGCAGGGTACTGGTGATGCAGCATGGATGAAATTCACAACTGCATGCCTCATTTTCCATAGCTGCCCTCTCACAAGTATGGCTGTGGCTTTATGAGATGGATAGGGGAAGAATTCACCTCTCTCTAACAATGTGCCAAACTTTTGTTAGGCATCCTCCAAAGGCAAGCAAGCCCTGGGCAGGCTCAGCCAAAACTCATCCCAAAGTGTGCCAGGAACCAGCAGGAGCTGCTTGTCCTCTGTGGTTGTTTTAGAGCTCCAGCTCTGCAATCCCTGCTCCTCCTAACAGACCTAATAGGAAGCTGTCCCTGACGGTATGTAAAATAAATATTAGTTATTAATAGAAGCTGCAGAAGACCAGATAAACTTGCGTGAGGCCAAAAACACCAAAGCAAATCAAAACAAAACATTAAACAAACAGGCAGAAAAGAATTGTGATATGCAAGAAAAAATAAACGATGAATCTGAAGAAAAATAAATAAATGATGATTACTAACGTATTTCCTATCAGGGAAAGGTTTTAAGCTGTGTATATCCATAACAGAAGACAAGTTCAATGCCCCGATGCGTAATGAATGGAGCCTTGAGGAGGAAATCAGTGAAACGAATCCAGCTTTAGAGAAACGCACATTCCCAAAATCCTTGTTTTAGTAAGCAAGATTAGTGAGCACTGAAGGGAAGCACTTGATGTAAGGACAAACCAAAACGTGCCATATGCCAGCAGCACCTCCTGCTCACTGCTGCTCACAGAGCTTCCTCTCCTACAGACAGCAGCAGGTCCAGCACCTCGTGGAACACATGCAGGCAATCAATGGCAGAAAAGGAAAAGCTGTTTAGCGAAGACACTGTCTTCAGCTAAAGGCTTGTCTGAGTGTGCACAGCTCTTAGAAAGAAGGATGCTGGAGAAAGAAACTTGTCCTCAAAGTTCATCAGAATCCCTCCTTGGGCACTGATACCATCCTGCAGCTACAACAGGGACACCTGAAGGAGGTTCTGGAGCCAGCCAGTGGCTCCAGTGTTGCAGTCCCATGGGCACATCCCCGTCCCTGGCACAGACTCCTGCCTGCTGGGGGCTGCTGGGGAGCACTGCATCTGGGGATGATGCTGGACCTGCAACCAGCAGCTCCCAGAGCCAGCAGTGTGTGGGGGTGGCCACAGGGAAGGGACACATTTCAGAGGTGGGGAAACACAGCCAGAGACATTAGGGGTCTTGGGCTTGAAGTTTGCATGAATCAGAGACAAGGGAGCCAACAAATGCAGCAGCTGCTGCTGACATGCCCACACTGCACAGCTCACAAGTCAATAGATATTTTAGTTTCTATTTTGACTAAAATGCTTTGGACATAGATTAACTCCCTCTGCAAGTATAATGTTGTTTTGCTGATCTTCAAATGGAAATTGTAAGAGCTTTGCTGATAGAAGGGTTGGGAAGGAGAAAACTAAAACTGCTGTCATTTTCTAAGTGCCTCTGTAGTCCACTACAATGCTGGGTTTGAGCTTCCTGCTTTAATGCTGCCTGCTGCATCCTAAGTGAAATATCAGCTGTCTAATACAGCAATAAAATGCATTTTTTTTTAATTTGCCAGTGACAGAACATAAACCACTTAATTGGAACACAGAGTCTTCACTTGAACTACAGATCTAAAACACTCAAATAGCTACGTTAGTACAGCTCACAAAGTTACAATGGTACTGGGAATTAAGTGCAGCATATGAACATATGTGCTGATAGCACTATGCTTAGGTTGTCCCTCTTTTCAAGAAGGGAACAGAAGAAAAACTAAAAAGATCCTTTGCATATTTACCAGTTATTTTCCAGATCTTTTTTGGTGTACAGATTCTGAAGTTCAAAAAGATTATTTTTAAATGAAGAACTGCCTGAAAAGTAGCCTGTCTGAGAGATATTTATTGAGCTTGAACACCATTTTCTTATATTTCCTGCTCAAATGGGCTAAAGAACAAATCACTGTTTGGTGTTACCCAATAAAAACCCATTGCAGACTTGCCTAGAATGGCTGAGGAGCTGAAGATGTAAAACACAGTCATCAAAGGCAAATGGCTCACAGCTACAGCCCAGCACGCACCTTTCCCAGCACACTACTGTCTGCTGATCCCCGAAGAAAGCAGAAACCTCACAGAGTTAACCATTAGCACATGGACCCAATATTCAGCTAACAAATAAAGGAAAAGCTGATCTAACTGCCATGGTTCCTCCAGGTGCCTTTCAGCCCATCCCCAGTTCAGTGGTGTCTCAGGAATCCAGCAGGGAGCTCACACAAAGCACAGCCACACGACAAACGCTGACTGATTCTCCTGCACACCCTGAGACAGCACAGTAACCAACTGCTTCCTGCAACCTCTGCCTCACACAGCAGAGTTTGCATTAGTTAGCTTTATTTTGCATAGCAAACAATGGAAAGGCATGAGTTCTGACTGTAAGTGCCAGCTACTGCCAGTGCTAATACAGACCCGAGGTTCACTCCAGTTACAACATGCACAGCTCAGAAAAATGAGCCTTACTTAAGCTGTGCTTGTAACTTGCTTGCAGTCTTTTACCAAAGAGGATTTCTGAGTTAAAAGCATTTCAGTCTTATGCATTTATCAAAATTAAATAAAGTAGATGTTCTTGAAACTTGGTGCACTGTTAAAGGTTAGTAACTATTCCTCAAGCCAACTTCTTTACAACCAGACTGAAGACAGAACTGCTCTGCAGAAGGACGTGCTCTAACACAAACTGGTCAATTTGTCTCTTCGGAGTAGTTTTAATTTGAACAGTATGTTAAACACAAACTCTATAAACTACAGCGTTTAACTGAATTGAACAATTCCGGAGTGGGGAGTATAAGAATAATCGAGAGAGAAGAAGTATCTCTTCAAGTATCACCTAATAAAGGATAAGCAAGTCAGCTTTTTCATACAGCAAAAGCTGGAGAGAAGATAACTTTCAGAGGGCAAAAAGGGAGGGCAAAGGGACCAGTGCTTACTAAGGGACAGAATGGAACAACACGCGAAGAGAAAGAGGAAACCCACAGGGGAAAAAAAAGTTAACTGAATTACAGCAAAGCCAGCACAGAATATTAATATGGGCAGAGACTTTTTGTTTTGCCATTCCCAAGGGTGTTTTGTTGTCTCCCAAAGTTTCTATTACAACCCACAGCAACTGGCAATGCCTCAAGCCCTGCTCAGCTTCAAGCACAGCACAGCCAGGATCAGAAAGACGGTAGCATAGATTCTCTTCTAATTGCTACAGATTCTTCTTGCCCATTAATAAAATGTCTCTTCAAAGATGTGAGCAATGCTGCAGCTCATCTGGTCAAATCCTCCCACACAGCTCCAGCCACTTAGTGCCAGGAAGCAGTGGAAATGGATGTGGATCTTTCTTCTTTTTAATATGCATGCACTTGCAAAGGCTGCTGTTGTTAAGAAGATGGAGTCAGGAGAGTGATCATGTATATGCATATATCTTTGCATCATATTAAACTCTTGTTTCATTTACAGTAAAGAAGAGAAAACGTGTTTTTTATCCTACTCTGCCAAAGTGTGCCTGTTTTTTAATGGTTAAGGTACTGTCTGATAATTCCAACACTAACTACTATTCCTATCTATTAGCTATTGCCCTGATATTTGCAAAGCTGTTCAATATTAGTGTTTTTCCTATCCTGTAGCTGAATTAACAATCACTGAGTCCATTGCTGAGGACAATTCAATATCTTAGAGCCCTGTAAATACGCATGACGTATTTAAGATATTTATCATCTTCCAGGTGGGAAAAGCATTGACCAAATCACCCCAGTAACAAGAACAAGCTGTGGCAAGGCCAGCGCTCACATCAGCACCTCTGCTCAGGAGGGGCCTTACGCACACTGTGAGGCAAGGATTTCTCTCCTGTGTTCAGTGTAAAAGATGGCATTTCCCTATCATAAAGCAGCAGTTATCACTCTCTGTCCAAAAGGCAAAATTTACATGCACTGCTGCCAGTGGGCTACAAGGGTAGAGCTTAAGAATAACAGCACTGCACAGCATTACTTGGCTGAAACTTGACATCCCTGCTTGTTTTCTGAAGGGAAAAAATATCTTGCTGCTACTACTGCATTAAAAGTATGGATGTTGACAACATCCAAGTTCTGTGAAACGAGAGCAGGTCATACAGATGTTTTGTACCCTGAGCAATTCCAGGTGATTGTGTTTTCACTGAACAGTACAGCTGAACAGCACTTCATACCCTGGGAAGCTGCTGAGAAGAGCTGTCTGGTCTGGTTTGGTTTGTTATAAAGGGAGGGAATTTAGCTGCAAAATTCCAACCAAACCAGTCTTCAGTACTTTCACACAGCCCCACACTATTGCCAAGATGCCAAAAGACAAGCACTGAAATTTCTTTGTTGGTGGGGTTGTACTGTGAGGGGACAGAAGGCAGCTCTACACCTCTGTACTTCACTGGGTACCCAAAGCCTCCTGGAGCCCAACTACACCACAGCAGAGATGGACACACAGCGTGTGAATACAAGGACGTGGGTATGGGCTGTCCTGATGCAGAGGAAGGGTGCTAGCTAAGTGATTGAGGATGGAAAAGATGTCAACAGTAGATAATCATTTTAGCATAATCCTCCTCCTTCTCCAAGACCAAATTTAAAACCATCTGTTAAAACTATTCTTCTTTGGTAGGTTCATGACTTCTGTCCTGCTGCAGTTACAAGAGTTGCTCAGCACACTGTGAAATTGTTCTACATGCTTAAGAGGACAGAGAACGCACATTCGTGTACTCTTTGTGGGGAGACAAAAAAAATGCAGTCACTTCAACCAAACAAAAGCCCTCAGATTATCTACATGAGACCCAGTGTTACATTTAGCTGTCATTGTATCCAAAACAAAACCAGAAAATTACATCCACCAGAATCCCCCTTAGCAACTATTTTTATATAATTCTAAATGAACAATCATCTATGTGTCAGTGCTCATTTAAGGACAAATCTTTCCTCCCTCTTGCCATTTCCTAAATACTGACCAAATGCTGATCACCCAATATATTGGAGACTCTTCTTTTAAAGCCCATCACCTTGAGACAGATGAGATTTTTTCTTTTAGAAAGCAACATTTGTTGTGTCTTTCAGAATACATGCACAAAAATCAGATTGTACCTCAATATCTTTATGTTCTACTTTGGCTACGCCCAGGAGTGGGGATTGACAAGTAAGCAACTGGACTCAGAGGAAACGTATGAGGATGAGATGCACTCCTCAAGAAACACAACAGAGCTTCTAATAAATGACAGTAATGCTTCTTTATTAGCAGCATTTAATGCAGGTCTTTAGTGCTTTACTAAGAAGCATCAAGAAAATTAATCCTTCCTTTATACAGATTGTCCAATAGACCTGCAGACAGCATGGGACTAGAGCAAGATGCCCTACCATGGGGTGGGAAGAGACAGGAAAAATACCTGAAAGTCAGATACAACCAGTATCCTGTTTTATACAGTTTATACCCTAAGCCTTTACACACATGGTAAGATTGGCCTGTCAGCAGAGAAACAGCACACACGGTCTTAACAATGTACTTAAGAGGAATCTGTTTTGATAGATGAACCCTTTTAACTGTGGCTTTATCCAGAACCACATTTATTCTACCAAGGCACTACCGAGGTAGGTAGGCTTTGCTCTACCCTAATGGGATTCCAGCACAGAGACGCCAAAGTGATCTTGCAGGAACAACGTACATCTCCAATAGTTGGGAGCAAAGTGCTGACATCAGTGGCAGGAAAGAAATCCTATGCATTTGCTAACATGAAACAAAAACCAGTTGGCAGTATGACCCTCTTCTGTTCTCCACAACCCAGACACTCAGCCTTGTTTAAGCACAGTATGATTGCTTAGCAAAAAGTTACTTGCAGTTTACTGGAAATGGTAAAAAAAAAAATGGTGAGCCTTTACTTTCAGGAGATAAATATATGCAATCATAAAGAATAAAGAAGAATAAAGCATGAGCTAACAAACTGTGCCATCATTGAATAAGTGATCAAGATTTGGAGGAAGGCTTACTCTCAAATGATCTCCTTTGACCTAATCCCACCTTTGTTAATTGAGCGTTTCTATAAGCAAGTAATTTTTCACTCTTTATTGATATCCTCAGAGAAATACCTTGCTGACCGCTTACATTCTGCTGCACCTAAACATCACACAGCAGGATAAAAATCACTGTGATAACAGTAATTATTTAATCCAGGCTGAGATCCCATACCTCAGCTGTGGAAACTGATTATTTGCATAGGAGCAGGCAGCAATTGCAGGTGTGAAGGTGTAGGCTTTATTTGTTACAAACTTCTGCAGAAAGAGGCCAACTATTTAATTTGTTTGCATAATCAACACAAGCATTTCTTTGTCTATAAAAATAATAAAAATTAAACAGTCTATAGACAGTAAAAAAAAAAAAACCACAAAAAACAGTGATATTTCATTCACTCTGGTGAGGTAGAAATGAATTGCAAATTACTTGAATGCACTGCAGTGAGAAAAAGCAACGTTCTGGTATAGCTAAGCCCTGGTTATCATGACATTATAATTATGTGGTAAAAAGCACACCTGTGTAAAAGAGGTAGGCTACTGCTCCAGCTGTAATAGTTTTCAAAATTAAATTGTAATACTGGGCCAGTAACATTCACTGCAGAGATACTCAGCAGTCTGTATTCCATTCACAGCTACAGAAGCCCTAGACAATGGAGAAAACAGTTTTACACATCTTGTCCCTTCTTTTACAATATTTTAGCTTCTATTGTGACTCCCTGACTCCACATTTATATATCTTTCCTTCTATGAATAGTTTAATCCCCGAAAGCCACCGTGAAACACTGCAGATGTAAGAAGATATGTTTCGGACTGATTTGTATCCTTAATTCATTTTCCTATGTGGATATGATATTTAGATTTATTAGACCAAGATGTAATACCATAAAGCGGTTAGCTCTACTGGGGATATTCATGTAAGACACACCTGTTTAAGCAATCCTCGCATCTCCCTTTTACGGTAGGCTCCTCGTACCCACAAGCTATTCAATTATTTCTGAGCAGATCTGCCCTGACCATCACAGCTGCATGATATCTCCAAACCTCATTCCGCTACTTTATACATACATAAAAGAAACAATTCACTGAAGCATAACCAAATCATTTCTTTTCTGAAAGGCCGAAGAGCCAAAGCACCTTCAAGAACCCCCTGTCATGTACAGAAATTTTATCATTCAATACTGGCAGGTTTTAAAAAAAGTAATCTAAACAGAAGACAGATTTTGTATATACAGAAAATAAAATCCAAGTCTGCTAGTAGAATGAGCATGCTAGTTAATGTAACGTAGCACTAAGCCCAATTAACTTTTCAGCTAACAGGCACGCGTAGAAGAATAAAGTCCTCCAAAAGAAGCTGAATTTGTAATCACGTCACTCATCTGATGGAGTGCTTTGTTACTTCAGTGTTCTGGCAGAGACCACCTACCATGGATCCGAGGCATTACTGAAGACAAAGTTAAAACCAGGAGAATTCACAAGATGTAACAGTCTCCCTAAAACTTCACTGCCACTTACAAGCAAGTCTGTGTAAATTCAGAAGTGAGTTCTGGGAGTCCAATTGAACCCTGCACTCTGAAATCATAGAATCATAGAATGGCTTGGGTTAGAAGGAACTCAAGCCATTCCATATCTAATACTAGACCTGGTTGCCCAGCGCCCCATTCAACCTGGTCTTGAATGCTTCCAGGGATGGGGCATCCATAACCTCTCTGGGCAGCCTGTGCCAGGACCTCACCACTCTCTGTGAAGAACTTTCCCCTGACATCCAATGTAAAACTTTCCTCATTAAGCTTAAAACCATTTCCCCTTGCCATATCACTATTTACCCGAGTAAAAAATCTCAGATCTTCCTTTGAAAACAGATTCATCTTATGACTCCAAAACACAGAAAATACTCATAGGGAGATGTGGGCATTTCCCTATGTTTAAATTAACCCATAAAGATTCTTGTGGCACGTTGGGAGCTTTATCCCTGGAGAAGACAAGGAACAAGGGCACTCTGATTCATCAGCAAATGCCTCACTTCACTGATCTACAAGAGAGTTGATTTGCATAAAGCCACTTCCAGAAATGAACTTGGCTTTCCTCTGAGTCACTGCCAAGCATGTTACTGAATTTCAGATCAACAATGTCAGCTCAGAAAATTAAATTAAATTTAAGAAAAGCTGATAGCAGACTGGAAGGAGGGAGGAGGGCTCCTTGCACAACAGACTCCAAAGGGAAACAACAAAAAGTCTGCACATTGCTCGTTTACCTCTGAAGCACTCTCAAATCAAGGGATATAAAATTCCAGAGTGATCTGACTTCATCGCTGCTGGGAAGGATGACAACTTCCTCTCAAGTCCACTGCAGTTGTTTGAGTCTTTGGGAGAAACTATGTCTGGCAACACGTCTTGTCATTATCCTAAAGTTTCTTCAAGTTATGACCCAGCTGTTCAACTACTTCAACAAGCTTTTAAAAACCAGGTGGCCCTCAGGCGTCATGCATACGTAACGCCAAGAACACAGTGGTTGGCAGGAGCACTTTTGATGGTAAAGGTGCATTGCTTTGCCTTGAAAATTCAGTGCCACTTTTGGAACAAATCACATACAAATGAACAGATAGAGAACTTGCATTGCCTAGGCAGTGGAAAACTGTACTTGCAGCTTCAGATGGTGTACTGCATTCAAATCATTACGATACGACGAACAGTGCATGTGATAATGATAGATCGTGGCATTTTTAAATTTTTCCTATTTTTATTTTTATTTTCCAATTCTTCTTTCATGGATATGACCAACCTTCTGGCCAAGAAGTGGGCATCTACAATTATTATTTAGAATAAGATCAATGCACACCACCAAAGTGGGGAAAAAAATCAATTAACAACTCGGAAGCAAACTGACTGCCCAAGAAGCTCTAAAATTAAACACTGAACAAGGACAGATGCTATCTTGTATAATAGTTGTTCTACACTACACCTTCTTGCATGTTTTAAATAATTTATGATTTCTCCTTAAATCTTGTATTTGATACTATAAAACTGTAAAGTTTTTCACATGATGCAAATAGTTCTATCTTATCAAATAACAAATTTAACTCAATTTTACAGCTTGGAAAGTTTACATTCTAGTACCATTTCCTCACATCATTACTTCCAGATGCACAGACATAAGAGCAACAATCAAGAGGCAGAATCTAGAAGTCAGTGAAGACACACACCAATTTCTGCACTGTAGTTCCATACACACAGGTTGGGTTTGCTTTGCAGTGGAGTCTGGTTTTATCCCACCTCAGATGCAATCGCCTTTTCTGAAGCCAGTTTATTTCTGGAAAGAAAACCCTAAATACTGAGGAACTATGTCTAACCCAAAAAGGACATTTCCAGCTGAACCTATCCCACCCTGTTAAACTTATATGATTATGATATGGATTATGTACAACTATAGTACACATGGTTTCAATACTGTTTCTAGCTTGCACTCTTTGTTCAGTCTTTCTAAATCACATAACAAAAGAATGATATGAATAAAGAAAGACAAAACAGAGTAAATGGGTGGAATGTATTACCAGTACTTTACCAAAAACAGTAATACAGCACAAGCATAGTTTTATATCAAATTAAATAATTAGAATTTTCATCTATAACATGAGTAGCGGAGCACAGAATTCATTACAATAGAGAAGAGACTATTCCTTCAGCTTTACCACTGTGTCTGGTAATCAGAAATATTTTAACCAAGTGAAAAGTCATCACATGAAAACTCCAGTGCCCTGTTGCACTCTACCAGAACTACTCTTACAGACTGCTGCAGTAACTTCTGCACTTTAATCCATGTGCTACCTCCCTGTATTAGGGTTTGCATTAGGATTTTGTTCAGTTCATAGAATAGATAGCATCTCTCATAGAACAGTCACAGACTGGTCTCCCTCTGACATCCCCCATTCAGATGCCGAGCCCATGTTATGTTCACAAGGCATTCAGAAACCAGCTCCTGCTCAGCAGCAACTGCCTGTCAGTTTGGCCCAGTTAGGTTTGCAAAAATGAGAAGGAAGTCCCAAAGAAATATATAGGGTATATAGTCTAACTCCCTCACATTTAACTCATATCTTCAAACTGACCTCGAGAAGCACAAGGAATGTGCCCAGAGCTGGCACAGTGCATGGGCAAGAGCACATGCAGCTGCCCACCTCTGCACCAGGGCTGACTGTTTTGCCTCACTGCTCCTGCTAACAGTTTCATAGCATCATGGAATGGCTTGGAATGGAAGGGACCCTGAAGATCACCCATTTCCACCCCCCTGCCACCCACTAGGATCAGGCTGCCCAAGGCCCCATCCTCGTCTTGAACACCTCCAGGCATGGGGCAGTTTCACTCAGAACAACTTCCAAGCTAATTGAATGATCTATTAATAGTGAATATTTTTTTTCCCCTTTTTATCACTAACTCGGTGCACAAATCCTGCAAAGGATGCATTGGGAGCTTCTGTGTAGCTGAGACTTCCATGCCGCAATCATCTTTGGTGAGATAACATAAAATTTCAGAGCACATAGTTAATGTTCAAATGGCAGAATATATTGATTCTCTGCCCATCCCCTAGTATCTTAAGTTTACCCAGAAGACTATTTTATTTAATTAACTTGGTGCTTTATTAATATAAATATTCCGCTATTGATCATAAGAGAAGCTGACGCATGTTTGAGTCAGGCATACATCAGATCCATTTAATGGAGCTCCACTTAGAAGAGTAGTTGGCTCTAAATCAAGGTAAATGGTAGCAAGTGCTCCTTTGGGATGACAGGGCTTAGCTGAATCTATAACATTTTTACGGAGCTGGTTTTTTTAAAAGCAGAAAGCGTATGGAAATTAGATATGAAAATGGTCTCTCCTTGCACGTATCAATTAAGCATGTCAATACCTTAATTAAATTGCTCAACTTAATGAGATTTATACCAATGAATACGTTTTATAGTTATAATAGCTTTTTTGGCTACTGTTCAAGATGTCAAATAAATTGTGAAAAGAGGATTAAAAAAGTAGTAATTGACATTCTGAACTGAAGCCAGTATTTTTTTCTCTCATTTTTTTCCTTCATTCATGTGATTTTGGAGAACATATAAATAAAGTAATGAACCCTGTAATAGCTTTGCTTTTAAAAATGTCTTCCTTTTCCAGTTCTAATCCTTCTTATCAAATTCTCTAAGTAGCACACCACTTGAATTAAGAAGCACTTCAACCTAAATGATTGTACATCTTTTTCCCTTTCAGGCTCACTATTATTCTTATCCTCCGAGTTTGAAAGAAATAAGACATTTCTATCCAGACACGTAATTACTGCAAGGACTTCTTTACTGAACTATGGCAGCAGAATGCCTGGTGCTGCATGGATCCTACCCTGCAAATAGCAGTGACTTCTGTTCTTACTCTGGACTTGTTTTACTTTTGCATGGGACATCTCTGACCAAACGTAACTTGCTAAAATCTAGACCATACCTAAAGTGCTGAAGCATCAGAAGATTTATTCTGGAGAAGAATCTGTTCCAGTCCTTTAACACTTTACAGTGTTCTAACTTGCAATTGCAGGTATCAATAAAATATATACTAAACATTTTAAATCAAATTATAACCCACTGCCTTTATGACATATCTCCAAAAAGAAAATTATATTCAATGTGCAAGCTGCCTCCTCAGGTCTCACTGGCCTCTTTGGTTTTCTAATTAAAGGGAAATGTAAGTAATGTTGATCAGAAATACCCACTGTATTGTAAACCCTGGAGCAATGAGCTCCAATCTGGAGGTTTCCAGCTCAGAAGTACAAAAATATACAACACGACCTTAGAAAAAGACATAACCAAAGCAAATGTCTTCTGCAGTTAGAAAGATGGACAACTTTCATCTAGGGAATAAAGAAATTATGGGATGCTGCAATTCCTGGCATAATTATTGGCTCTGTCCTAAATGCACTTCTGCAACCTTGGCAAAGTCATCATACATCTCAGTGATTCAGTTCTCTGGTATATGGCAAGGGGCACATACCTTTATCGTGAGGTGCACCCAACTCACACGTAAAAGTGCATGTGTATTTCTAAGTGAAAAGTGCTACAACAATGCCTGTAATTGCTAGCAGACTGTTCCTGCAGGGCTGCAAGGTGACCAGGCAACACAAAATGCCACTTCCTTTGCTAAGAGCAGACTAATGAGAAAGTTCTGTTGGTGTGTGTTCCTATCATTGCCTGGTAACAGATACAGAAATACTGAACACAGCAAAAAGCACTGGTGGTGGTTGGGGTGGGGGGGTGGGGGATGGGACACATACAAAAGTATAAGTAAAGTACCAGCATTTATTGTTGCTTTTTGTTTGTTTTTGTTTTTAAATAAAAAATTATGACTAGCTTAAATCTTTGAATAATTCCCGTTTCAGGCTTCTGTATGTTACATTCCTGTTGGCAGCTTTTGCCAACACTTTGCAGAAGTCCATGCTGAATTGCAATTAAAAATCAAGTACAATTTGAGAGCATTCATTCAGACAAAAAGAAATGTAGCAGCCCCATTTTTCTGTTAATCACCACTCTCCTCATAGCCAGCTTCCTCAGTCCTTCCTCACTCTAAAGCTACCAATAGTATTTTAAATGATTCACTTGAACAACAGTAAGAGACATGCATTACAAGTGCTTTGACTTTATTTCTTACCCTTATTAAATGTCTCTCTGTAATGTCAATCTAATTTTTCTCCTTTGTCAAACCATTAAATCAATTTCTGTAGCTGAATTCCACAGCAGTATCTTCTGTGACAGTGAAGGATAAACTCCTTGATATAAATCAATTTTTTAGGTTAAAAAAATAATAAGAATGATGGCTAAAATGTCAAGAAAGGACTAATCTGTACAAGCCTTATCCTACCTCACTCCACTATTCTTACAAATATTTACAGGCTGCTCTGAAAGTAACGCCTCCTATTTATTTCCACAACACATACAAAGAGTACAATAACACTATTTGGTAAAGAAAATTCTCTACAAAATAGTGCTACAAAGCACTATTTTTTCAACAGTCACCATCATTAGCTCTGCATTTTCACCAGCGATGAACAAGAGCCTGCATGCTGTGCCCATAAACCAGCAAAGCTGACCCACTGTTGCTGTCACCACTGCTGAAATGCACCCCTCAGCCCTCACCGTGCTCACATCCACTCTTTGTCTCCACAAATGTTCAGCAAGCATCCATGAATGTCCATAGGTGCCAATTTTTCTGCAGGGAGAAATTCAGTTCCACCCCTGTGCTCCATCTGCACTTCCATGTCAGTCACATTTGTGTCAGCCTGCCCCTCTGCTGCCATCTGTCACACAGCAACACAACGTAACGGAGCACTGGTGGGAAAGTTCAGCCTCTGCTGCCATCCCACCAGCATCTGCCTGTATTGCTGTGGGCCAACAGGATAAAACAGGAGGCATTACTTTTAGAGCAGCCCTCAACATTGTAAACTGATTTTCAGTTGGCTAATGCAAGCAGGGTTTTGTGTCTTAACAGTATGTTTATGACACACCACAGCACCATTATTTAAGTAAGATACTAAATAATTTCTTATTTCATTTCTTACTTAATTAGGGTACCTGCTGTTTTCTTTACGCAGTTGATCAACAACCAATTGTTTTCTGATGAAATTACATTATTCCAGTTAGATTGTTCTGTTACGACCTAAACAACCATTTCATTGCAGCTTCTTATACCTTTGCTGCAGTAGTCAACAGGCACGGCTAAAGATATGCTATATTAATTCCTAATTCAATTCTAACTTTCTATCTAATAAATTATATTTCAGGAAAAAATAACCCACTGCAGTCAGCTCGTGGCCTAAGCCAGACATTAGAATACAGAAAAGCTGAAGCCCTGTCAGTGATCTGTTGCAACATCTCTATAAGCACTCTCTTCATTACTATATTATGTAAAGGTGTACAAGCCCACAATTGTTCCACACCTCACCAGAAGTCAGAGTGCAATATTAGAAATGCCATACGCTCCTGTTTACTTTAAGGCGACTTTGCTTTCTCAATTGATGAAGAGAGGCTTTCTGATAATCTACTTGCCCAGCTAAATGCAAAACTTAACAAATGACCAGAATTCATCATTTGCCATTACATGTGCCAAAAGCACCAGAATTTGTGAGCTACGCTGCTGCTGGAGGTTTGGGGGAAAAAAAAAAAAAAAGCAAAACTCTCATTCATACCATTTTTATATAATACAATTCATGTTTTAGATAGGAAAATATATTTTTTGTTAATGTAATGGTTGAATTGGATCCCTAATATACCACTTCAAAAGCTGCTTCCCAAACTCAGACCATGCAGATTCAATATTCAGAAGTCTTTTTTTTTTTTTTTTTTTTCATCTGCACTGATTCCTAGGGAAAGCCAGAACTGAGGAAATAGTGAAACAGAATATAAAAAAGCAATGGGTTTCACGTAACTTTTAAACAGGTATTTATTTCCCATTTTTCTGTTCACCACGACTGAAAATCAGCATTGGTTTCAAGTTAGGAAGTACTACAAAGTGAAGTTGAAAACCCTGATAATTAATGAAGTGTTCCACATGTACATAATAATGGCGGGGATTTGACTGGTTATGGAAGAGTAAAATTCATTTCTCTTCACAGTATTCAGCCTAAGCCAGCTACTTCATTTCTTATCAGATACACTGTGTTCTTCTTGGAAAAGGATGCATAAAGAGGTACATGTTTTCAAAACAAAGCAAAGCATCTAATCAAAAGACCTTATGCAGAACCAAACCGTCAGCCATCAGTCATCCCTAATAAGAAAGTCACATTAGAGCGTTTCAATCTTTGACTGATTATTCACAGTCATTTGCGTGAGTGGGTTTGCTTGTTGGGTTTTTTTTGTTGTTTGTTGATGTTTCTTTTTTAACCCCAGCGCTAATGAGACCCAAGATTTGGGTAACTGACTCCAACTCACAGAAACTACAGAATCAAAGCTGGAATGCCCTAATGAGCACATTTTCCCATTACTAGAGAAGTTGCTCTGGATTTTTCTTTTTTCTTTTATTAAAAAAAAAAGAAAGAAAGAAAGAAAGAAAAGGAAGAAAAAAGGCATAGCTTTTATGGGCAATTTAAATGGTGGACATGACCTCACTGTGAAACTCAATTACTTAGATTTCATAATACTTGATGCCAATATCACAAAGGAAATGTTGTCCACAAATGACAAGTTGCAGGAAACGCAGTTTTGTAACACTGAAATCCACTATTGTCACTTGCTGCAGGAGCATCTAAAGAACTTCTTTGGAGAAGAATCTGTTCCAGTCTGTCAAGCATGTCACAAAGCTCTCACTTGTAATTGCAAGCATCAGCAGTAGATTAAAAAATACTGATCTGTTGCTATTAAAACAGATCTAGAAAAAGAAAATGATACTCAGTTTGCAAGCTGCCTCCCTGGGTCTCGCTGGCTTCCCAGTACCCCAGTGCTCATGTCTCTCAACAGCTCTGCTGCAGTAAACCCTAAATTAAGAGCTCGGAAAGGAACATTTTAATTTTATATCCGAAGGCCAAAGTAAATTTACTTTAAAATTGGGCTTACCACGCACTCCGAAAAAAAAAAACCCACCAACAATAAAAAACTGCTCTTCAAATAAAACAGAACCACGGCTTTAATTATTACTTTCAGATTTACAAGATGAAGATGTATATTCTAGTTAAATGCCAAATTATTAATAAAAATGTACTTAGCAAGGGAAAATAAAGAATATGTATCTTGTTATGAATGTATTTACATTTAAAATAAGGATGTTTCTTCAAAGCTAAGTGTGTTATTATACAGAAGACAAAGCCTCTAATATATGAAATGTTGGCATATAACAGTCTGTTATTATTTCATTCTAACTGTGTTTCTTTAGGCTGAAAGAAAACATTATAAATATTGCCTAGAACTAAGAAAATAGTTTTAATGCATAACAACAATACCAAATATGTCCTTTTTAGTCAAATCAGATAATCTAAATGAGCCAAGGATGCTTACAGTCAATGTCTATTGGATAAGGGGATGATTTAATTCTTACAAATGTAAGATGGAAGAGGAGATTGCACAAATAAGCTCCACCTCCACAGCACGTGCCAAAGATTTTCTCTGTGTATGACATGGGTTAAAGCCTTTCCCACCCATGTCAGAAAGAGCAGCAATGCTTGAAGGGAGCCCATTCTACCAGAACCTGCATGGCACGTCTAGAATGCGGACAGCGATTTTTATTTCCTACTTACAATGGGAACTTTCAGCATTTAAAATGGAGGCAGTTGTGTAAGCACAGTCTTAGTCAGCATGCAGTATATTCCAGGCAACTTAAAATTCAACTTGTCAATTTTTTTGAGAGAGAATTATTAAAAGAAACTGCCAAATACCAGACAGACACATCTGGTTGTTACTGACATCCTTCCTTCAACAACTCCTAGGGATAAGCAGAAAATCCTGTCTGCAGGTTGGGCTCCTTCCATGAGAAAAGGCTGAGGCAAGCAGCCCCCAGGAGCTGCCTTACAGCCAGCCTGCCTCATCCCACATCTGTGGGGATGATGGGGTCAGCTTGATTTAATGGCAAAGGAAGTTGAGCTTCATTTCCAAAATCATGCTTGCTTTTCTTCATGCAAATGATTGTTTTTCAGCTGAATTTACATTAAAAAATAACATTTATCCAAAATAATCTTTAAAATCTCCATCCAAGGCTCAATGAAATCTCAGTGTTGAGGTTTTTTTCACTAATATTTTTACCATCTGTTTAGTAGCATGTGCACATTTTTCCCAGTATAATTTTTGCAGCTGCTGGACCAGTAAAAGTCTTCCTGTGCATCCTTATTCCAGTGTGGGCTCCAGCTCTCCTAATCCCATCTCTACACAGACAGACACTATCTCTATGTTCCTCTCTGGTTGCCTTTCCCTGCCTCTATGCCTTTATGGTTCTTTTTCACATATGAGTTTTGTCACAAGCTCCTTATTCCCACTCACTGCCCTTGCATAAATTCCAGCTCTCTGGGATAGAAAATTTGAGCTTGGAGATGAATCCTGAGTCAACACACTTCTAGCTACACTAAATGTCACCTGGAGCCAGTCTGAAATCTTTTGATTAATTGGAGTTGAAATGTTTCACTGTATTTTATTTCTTGATAATGTCTCCTTACGACAATAGTCAACTAAATTCTTATGTGAATAGACAAACAGGTTTTGTCCTCTTCACTATGGAGAATTACAAATTTTGGCTTACACTGTACCAAAGAAAGGTGAAAGAAAGGAAGAAGGGAAGTAGAAATCCAACACCTGTAAACTAAAAATCTTTCCAAACCTGTCCCACTGCTGGTAGTGTCACTCCTTCCTTTCATCTTACTGGAACTACAGAGCAGTGACAGTGCCATGGCACATCCCAACACAGCATGGAGCGCTGGGTCTGTGCTCATCTGCGTGTATGCATCATTTACTATACTCAGCAAAAGCATTACTGACTCTCCTTCATTACTGCTAATGGAATCTCAAGGTCAACGACCAGTCATAAACATCTATTCTAAATAAAATGTATTGAAGACACGCTGCCCAACGTCTTTCATGTTGGTTTCTGGTGAAACTAGGAGTGTCAAAAACCCAGTTGACTTTTCGAGACAAAGACATTATCAGCTCTATGGATTTAGATTTTAATCTGCTTCAATTAAGCGTACCCACTAAGATTACAAATTTCCTGTGTGCTACTCATAGTCTGTGACATGTTTTATCAGTATTCATTTTCTCTCCCCCATGGTCATGGTACTCCCACGTGTTGGTCTTCTATCATGCACATGCATTAAGACTCCGGTGGGAGCACAGGTATTATAACAGCACTGTAACACTCTTTGGCATTTTGATATTAATGAATATATATTCTGTAAGTTTAGTTTGCATGTCTCTCCCTCCTCACACGGAACAGCTGTAAGTCATTAAGAATAACCCCACAGTTCTCCTCAAACAGAATAAATAACGTTTTAATTCAGAGAGATAGAAGGAAGACATATGGACAGAGAAAGTAAAAGGAAACTAAGCAACAACAAAAATTTCCCTAACATTTCTGCTCAGCTGCTGCACTGGACAGACTTGGGGCATCAGCAGTGAGCAGCGCATCCTCTGCTCCAGCACGGGATCTCAACTCAGGGTCCTTGCAAGCACTGGTTTTGATGATGTACGAAATGAACTGTTGTCTTAAATATTTCAGAACTTCCTATTACTGTAGAGAGGAACTGATTTTCTGTATGGCAGGGAAGGAGGAAGAACTGAACAGGACTACAGGGCTACAGAATTATGTGCTTTCTGGCCTAGAAAAAAGCAACATGAGAAGAAATTTTTGTGACAAACAGAAATTACATAATACCGAGTAGCTATCACAAGCAATTAAAGAGGGTTATTTCCCCTTCAAAAACAGATACCTTTTATTAATAAACTCTCAGCTCTGGAGAAGGGAAGCAGAAAAGTGGGAAAGCACTGAATGGATCCTCTGATGGAGCACGAAGCCACTACAGCTGACACTGCCAGCTCAAGAACAAATAAAGAAGAGAAACCTTACCAATGCCAGGAGACTAGATTAGGAAAAAGACTGGATTACAAAAAGAAAAGAAGGCAAGTTCCAGAAATAGATGGAGGGAAAAAAAATCTCAGCATTTCTGACTGTTCAGTCAGCCCAGCTGTAGGCCGATACATTGCTTAAGGCATTCATAGAGAGGGCACTGGGTTACACATGCAGTACTTTCTGTGCTACGACCATAGAATACTACTGGCATAGTTCTTTTTGCTCATTTGAAAGCCAAATAGCAATCTGCAAGCAGAGAACACAACACAGGGTGTGATAATTCAGAGGACATACACAGCCTGGAGTTATACCTCATTGCTCACCTGTCAAATTGCAGCCCTTCTGGTGGAAGCTACAACCAAACCAAATAGCCTTTTTGTAGTCATTATCTTTACTCCTTATACTTGTTTAACCCAAGGTCTGTTACATTTGTGCTCCCGGCTTTTGATCATTGTGATAAACAATTCTGTATGATGCATTTCTGCATGATCATATTACTTTCCTCTACATTATATTCAGAAGCCTGACCTGTTTGGGTTACGCTTAGAGTGTCAGCAATTGCATAAGGATTTATAACTTCCCCTAGAACTGTAAGTTATAGCAGAGGGATTTACAGCTTCCCCAAACAGAATACTGAAACTGCTTTACTCATATTGCAGATCTGCAAAGTTCTCTTCACTGCTTTTTTTTCTCTTTCCTTTGGTGTAAGAGTGAAACTTCTTCCAACAATAGAATGTAAAAATACTGCTTTGAAACATGTTTTGAAAATTGTGTTATTTCACCCATTAGATGGGAAAAGATTAAAAAAAAGATCAGAGAAATGCATCTTTTCAGTTGGCCGAATAATTTGTACAGAGCAAGAACTCCAGCCGTATCGGTAGAGGTTTGTTTCGATGATAAGGGTTAATTTTATTGGGGCTTGCACAAGCATATTGTTTTCTTCAAGCGAGCTAGATTAGCCAGATGCCAAGCTGATACAATAAACAGCCATACCAAATCTAATGAATTAAGAGAAAGACAACCACATGAAAAAATTTTCACATGAAATCAGATGATGACGGGAAAGAAAAATTAAGATATGTTAAAATACATAAAATAGTTCAATATTCGAGTCACAGAGAGATTCCAAACATGAGAACTGATATGCTGCTGTCTTTATCATATTTATGCATTTAAGTCTACTAAGTCAAAAATACTTTACTTTCTCATGGAAGCAGTGTCTTTAAATAAATCCACATAGGAGTAAACATTCCAACACAAGGGATCCTGTTTCTGCCGAAGGATCCCAATGAATGGCAAGATTAATGAAAATTTTATCATACCATTTCTTAGAACAAAATTCTGCATTTAACTGCTTTGCTGTGTGCTTAATGCTCAAATCCAACTGGCCTACAGAGGCTTCTTGATTACAGGCAAAAGAAGAGCAGAAAAGGGATGCTCGGGCTCATTACAGATGCTAATGCAGTTTAATGAACAGTTTATTTATTTATTTATTAGACCAAGACAAAAGCGATGTAGGAGTCCAGCAGTGTTGCTAACAGAAGCTAAACGAACCACAGAATGATAGAAGTACTGTGATGTGCACTATTAACCCCGTGCAAGAGAAGCCTGCATCAACAAAAGTACTAATGGTTCAGGAGAACTCACTGCTTTTCAGTTTGTGCTATTGGAAATTCTTTGTATTTCCAATCTCTTTTCATACAGATTGGTAAGAAGTGGCCACGTATCTGAGGGAAAATGGAAGAGTGAACCAGTGAAATAATGTGCACTGTATACATTGTGAGCGGCAATATAAACCAACTGAAGCATTGAAGACACAGCTGTGCTTCGTTTTCCTCAAAGAGAAGTGTCTCTGCTGAGAGTTACATTGATACTACGAGCTGGGGATGATCCAGTATGCGTTTTATTGAGTCAATAGCCCCCCTGCTGGGGTGCAAAATAAAACAGGACCATCATGACCGACACACAAAGCAACGCTTAGAATGAAATGCTCAGCAGCAGAATAGATCATACACTAACATATTACTTCTTCCTTTTCTGCATTTTTCTTAGATTTTATAATACTAAGTAACTAAAATAATACAGGTTGGAAAGATATCTGCAGTTGAAAAATGTATATCATTTTGGCTCATATGTACTGTACAACTCCACCCAAAACGCTTTTAAAATATGTTTTGTAATTTGCAAACTTAGAAATCAGCTCAAACATATGTCAGATTGAGGCTTCTTTTCCAGCAAGCAGCTGATCTCACTGTCTTAGAACCATAAAAGCCCTATGAAGTCAAACCAAGCCAATGCAGTTTGAAAAAACTTTCTCTTGCCTGTGTTTAAGCGAACCTACAAGTAACTTGGGGCCAACACACAGCTCACACCTCAGCAATAAGCATTTGGTATCTTTTGCAAGAATCGTTTGAAAGGCTAAAGTAAGGTCTGTATGAAGTTTCTCTACTAAAGATTACATGACTTAGCAACATAAACAGCTACGTCCTACATGGAAGAACAGTATAGATAGTTTAGATGATTCATTTGAAAATTCCAGTGGAGCAACTCTTTTCAGCCCTATTAAATCCAACCCACAAATGTCAGTCAACAATCCTACCATAAAACATTATTTGGTTTTCTCCAATGGAGGCAGCCAGATAACTAATATACAATTCAGAAGTCACTGCATTGCAATACCTTCTTCATCGGCAGTACCACTACACTGATAATGAGTTATTTCATTTTGGGTTTTGATATTAGATGGCAGATAATAAAAAGTAAATTGCAGCACACAAAAGGAAGAAATATCTTCCCCAGGAGTAGATGTTATTTAAATTCAATACAGTAATACACAGTGCTTGTGTAGCAAGCAGACAAATCCCCAGTAAATATAACAAATGAATCCTGACACAAGTCCATTTAATATATTTTCTCACATATCTCCTTGTGCATGCTCCTTTCACTAAAACTCGTTATGCCCATCTACTTTAATATTACCTTGTACTGAAACTACTGTCCTCAGCTCTGCCTGCAAGGTAACTTAGGAACTGGGCCCTTCACTCATCTTCCTCTTCACTACTAAAGGATAGAGTAGAAAACATGTTTAAAAGGTAATTCAAGAAATACAAAGGATGAAACCAGAACTGTACCCTTTGGTGTCTGAGAACACCGTGTGGAATTCTCATGAGAAACGAGGGAGATCTTGTAAACCAAAGATGGATGGGAGAATATGTGAGTCTCTTTTGGAAAACAAACAGGCAAAGTTCCTAAAATAAATTGCCACTCTTACTCTGGAAAAGATTATAGAATATTATGTAGAAGTCACGTTACAAAGAAATCCCCTGAAATAGAAACTGCTGCCTTGCAAAAATCCTGATCTTTACCCATGCCAGCATCCTTTGCCCTAGTACCCTTTGCTCACAGGGAATGTGAAGAAGCTACTGAGTGCAGAAGAGATGGATAGAACAAAATGACCCCAAGTTCAAACTCTATAAAATACCTCTAGCTACATTTTTACAATCTCTTCTTAGAGATGTGTTTAATTAAATAAAAGGGTGATATACGCCACTGTACAAAGCTCTTCTGACAACCACACTAGCTAAGAAATAAGGACATAAAAGTTCCCCTTAAGAGTTATTTTAGAAAGGCACACAGATTACTGCATCTGCAGCTTGTGGCCGATTTATCACAAGCCTACTAATATTTCCAGTGCTTCAAGCACGTTTCAGGAAGAATTTATGGAAAAAGAAAAAGGGTTTTTTTCTAATCTCTGCTTCACTGAGGGGAAGAAAAAAAAGATCTTTTGATATGTTCTCGTTCTAAGGAAAGTTTTGAAAGAAGAATCAGTATTTAAGTCTGCTGGACTTGAGCTGATGTTCAACACGCTTCTAGTTAGAACACAGTTTGCCAGGACAGGGCTGACAAGAAAACTGGCTTGCATCCTGCAGGTAGTGCTTGCAGGGATCCCTCTCATGCCACACCGGGCATACCCGCTCCTCATCCAAGGGCCGTGGCAGATCCCATCCCGTGGCAGATCCCATCTCGCAGGAAAACGAAGGACCCTGTGCCTCCTTGTGGCGATCTGTGGCCAAGTATTTCAGTGCCCGGAGCCCGCGCTGCAGTGCCACCTCTCAGCTTTTCCTTGGAAAGACAGTGGAAGAAGATGAACCATACTTGCTATCTGTGTAGGTGCTTTTATAAACGCTATTTCTGTAGACAGAAAATATGTTGAAAACCAAACTGTTACTGCTGAAACGCTTCATAACATACCCAGTCCATGATGGTAAGCAGTTCCTCAGCAGCTGTTGGGATGGAAGCGGAGCACAGCAGTTGGGGTACGGCAGAATGAGCACCCAGCAGGGCTGCTCCACCATCTCTCCCTGCAGTGTTTTCAAGTCCTGACTTGGCCTCTCCCTGCCATATTCTGAGCTCAGTAGAAAGGAGACTTTATTCTTTGCTGCTCCCTATGCCATCTGATTTTCAGGCCTCCTTATCTTCAGCATGCCTTTAGGAAACCGGACTGTAAATAACCGTCCCTTCACAAACACCACAAGAAGGATTGCTTTACGAGACAATTATGGATTGCCAACAATTAGACAGAGTTTTCCAAACACAGGTGGCCCCTGACCCCTACAGCTCCGGCCACACAACAGCCGGGCAGGCTGTCACCACCTCCTGCCTCTAACTAATGTGCTGAGGGCACTGCCGGAGTTCACAGGTTTAGGCAGCCCTCCTTGCACAACATAATGATGTCCTGCAGCAACCCTGGCGATGCATGTTGCAGAACGGTTCTCTTAATCACATGAAAGATCATTATGAAGGCATAGGTCTGAATAACTCTCATTGAAATAACAAATACAGAGGTATGAATTAATAGCATACTCAACGCAGCCCTACTGTCATCCTCAGCATTAGGAATCTTCTGCCAGAATTTTCAACTTGATTTATAGCAATTGAGACCTTCATAAATTTGCCACATTCTTCATGACTTGTTATGAGACATGCCAAGCTTGCCCACTCTTGACCAAGGCCACATGCAATGCAAACATTGGAGGAGGACTCCATAGAAAAACAAGCTCTCAAGGTAGAAGGTATGAATGAACTCTGACTAATACTGTGCTACCATAGCCTTAGGCCAGAACATGATTTCAATGCATTTTTCTGTCTAAAAATAGCAATGCAAGATGAAATTTTCCAAACAGTCAATTTTGAAAGGCCTTCTGGAGATCATTCAGTGCTACTTCCTTCTTAAAGTAAGGTCAGCAAGAACAGCTTGTGGAGTTTCCAAATAGCTCCATCTTCTATATTTCAATTTGTGCCCCCTGTCCTTTCACTCGGCACTGCTAAGAGCCCAGCTTTGTCACCTTTACACTCTCCCATTGGTTATTTGAACAAAATGATGAATTACACTCTTGCCCCACTGCCAGGCTTCTCATCTCCAAGAAGTTCCACCTCCCTCAGCCTCTCCCTCCTTTGTCAGAGGCTCCGAAGCCCTTCAGCACTACTGTGGCGACTTGCTCAACTCTCCATTAAGTCCATGTATTGTGCAGGTGTCACAGTAATCAGGGACCAGATCTTATAGATCACATGCAATAAGTCATGGAAGAACTTACTACACTGTCTTCAGCACTCGAGTCATAACTCCTACTTTTGCAAATGTTTTCCAGGTGTAGTGCAACAATTTGACCAGGTACAGCCCTCACTGTGCACGAAAGTACACACATCTGTCCATAGAGACAGTGCCCTCAGTTTTTCACCAGTTCCTTTCTGCTGCAAGGCAAAACATTTATCAGACAGGATGCAAAAATTACTCCAGCAGAATGAAGCTAGTCTTCAAACATAATCTTCCATGCTTAATGATAGCTCAGAGCAGCCAGTAGCATACTGAATTAAATTGAGTCAAGATTCACTAGACAATTTATGCATATATTATTAGAAATTAAGATACAAAAAGACTTTTAGTGAAGAAAGGAATGCTCCTTCTCCATCCCACATTTTGACAAATGTAGATTATTAGCTAGGAAACCGATCAAGAGAAATCTCATTCTGTTACAACCATTTCTTTTACTCCCATAGGTATGGTAATGCCATACCTGGGCTGCCAGTGCCTGCTGTGAAGCTGCTACACGCTTTACCCAGTGACATGCACACAAAAGTGGGCTCCTGGCACAGGGCAGCAGCCGGTGGTCTCACAGACACTGAGTTCAGCCTTCCTCTCCCACTACCAGTACAATGATTTCATACAGCTGACTTTCAAGATGAATTACTTCTGATGTATGCCTGCGTGAAGTCAGAGTAAACCACTTAATTAGATTAACTGATCTAATAAGCAGGGAGCTGCACAAAGATCTTAAAGCTCCAGCTTTCTTCCTCCAGGGAAATCCTTCAAATACGTACCCTGAGGGACTTGTTACCATAATGACAAACAACAACTCTGTAAGATGCACCCAAATCACCCCAACAATAACCTCTCTAGAAGTCTTAAAACCCTTTAGCATCAATTTTCAGGGTGAAAGAATAAAAACCCAGCCAGTTACATGCATCAAAACATCAGATGTGTTTCACCGTAGGTGAAGTACACGGTCCATTCCTTTAAATTAATACAAAAAACATTTCCTTCCCCTCCTTCGCCGGTTCCCTCTCCCTTTTAAGAGTAGCGTAGGGCATGCTGCTTTTTCCTTAAGAAGCACACCAGATTTCCTGTCTTAAACACACTCTATAATTAACAGCCAGCGAATAATGAGTACCCAGGATATATAAGTCTATTAGAGTGCTGGCAGTGCTAAAGACTCATGCTGTTTCACTGTGGGCTCCACTTGAAGAGGTGATTTATGGAGGACATTTTTTCATTAAGTAATAGCAAATGGTTTCCACCCTCACAGTACCCAGCAATCTTCTGGGAACAGAACAGCAATATTGAGTTCTTTTCTGGAGAGGAACGTTTCAAGGACCTTGGCTAGAACATAAAATGACAATCATTTACTCAAGGTCATTAAAAAATAAGGGCAAATACAACCCAGAGGTTAAGCCTGGCTATACTTGACTGCATAAAATCTGTCAGTTACAGAAATAATACAGTTGTGTTCAAAACTAGCAAGGACTGTAAGCATACCCTCATAGAAATAAAGGGAGAGCCAGATTGTCAGCAAGTGTCTCAAATTATCGTTGATATTGCTACTTCTTCTATATTTATTATTGCTCATAAGCAGCTAAGCTCTTATTTCCCTTAATTACTCTAAATAATTCTACCTTGAGAGAATCATATAGAAAGCTCCACTATACAGTGACAAAGCTTCGGGTTCTGCCTCTGTGCCAGCTAATACCACAGTAACATTGGTAGCTAATCATTTCAATTACTGACTTCCTTCTCCCCTAGGAGTAACTGCACAGAAGAACAAAATATAATTACATTGGCACTCCTGCTATTGCATCTGCTTTCTCTGCAATTCTCCAGTGCTATTTACTACAAGGCTGTGTCTGTTAACAGGGATTTCTCCAGTGTATGGATATGCAAGAATTAAAATATTGTAATTATAATGCCTTGCCTTCCTAGGCAACTCATTTAAGGAGTTCAAATATTGTAATAACATTAAAATAAACTTTATGGTATTCATGGGAATTATTCTTCATATTACCAGTGACAGCACACCAATGTGCTGGCAGGTGTAGTAAAGTACTTTGCTGTCTTGGCTCCTCAAAATTCAGCACTGATTTTTTTTAAATGTTTTCCCTCATCACATTAATAAAAAAATTGTCTACATTGAAAGATCTCACTTAGGATTCCAAATAAGTATGTACAGCTACTAGCACAGCTTCGTCTTCTGAGATGCCAGGAACAGATTTGGCTGTGACCTGTTCCCACAAGATGGGAATAGCAGGCAAAAAAATCCCTTCCATATACTAAATTCATTTAATATCCCTTTGAACGCAGTTTTTGTTGCTTGATTCAGTACAGTCTTAAATCATGACAGCAGGATGGAAAATCTTAAACCTGCATAGTCCCACCCTAATCCAGAGAGTGAGGTGGACACTGCAAAAATAGTTCATTTCACACACATCACACACATGCCCTGAAAGCCCCTCCAGCCCTGCAGTGCCACAATGTGCAAGCAGCACCACCGCAGAGCTGCAGTTATATGCTCTTTTGGGAAGAAGGACAGGGGTTTCTGTGGCACTCCCTGTAAGCACAGCCACATGCACAGATGTATCACACTCCTGAAAGCACAAGAAACAGGAAAAGACAATTTTGTCTCAACAGTAAGCACGTAGTTGGCTAGGTGCTTACTGTTCCATTAAAAATGAGTTTGCGATAGCCTGAACGTGACAGAAAAGAAACATACAGAGCCCAGTAATTCATGTAGTCAGTGTCACTACCGCTTTTCTTAACTTCTGTTCTTCGGTGCCTCATATAATGGAGATTTTGCAAAAACTACTCCTGGAGGAAATGCTGCACTCTGGAACAAAAGCTGTTCTCAGAGAAGTTGGTTACAGCAAAGGAGGGGCTCTGCTTTCTGTGCTTGGTGAGGAGGGGGAAATTGGTGAGGTATCAGAGCTACACTCTCTCTGGGGCACAGCAAACAGATCCAGAAGTTCTCTGAAATACAGGGCAGATCGGGCTCCTCATATGGGGCAAGCCCAGGGCTGCCTGGGAGGTGAATGAATACAGTGGTGTTTTGTGGATGCACTGGTCCCAACAGCTCTTTGACCAGTTCTACACACACCGAGCATCACCTGCTGGGTACCGTACAGCCCCTGCAGCAGTCAGGCTCTCTGCTGGGAGCTGCCCAACTCATATACAATACTGAGATGGTAAAAATATACAAACCTGACATGGTAAAACATATTTTCCATAATATCCGTGAAAACACTTCCCAACTCTTAAGCGACAATCATTATTTTATGCTCATCTGCCTTGAAAACACAACTGCACAGTGAGCACCCTAAGGAAAAAAGGACCATAGCTGCAGTTGTCCTCTGCCTGTTTTTCCACTTACGGTAACTTGAAATGTGCTGTGTTTTCATACATCCCTTGTTTTTTACCAGCTTTCCTCCTCCGGGAGCCAGAAGGTGTGCAGGCTGTGGACACACTCAGGCCCTCGAGCAGAGCATGCTGCATGCTGCCTGGTGCTCACAGCACAGCTCCCCGGGGCAGCAGCAAGGAGACCAGATACCACCACGCTGCAGCAACTTCGATGCTTGCATCAATGCACCAGGCTTTTCTGTCATTTCCTCTCTACTTGTGACATTTTCTAGAAATTTAATGTCACAACTTGCACAGTTTTCAGAGAATGGTGAGGGATAAAAAAGCGAAGAATAAACCTTCCACCTGCCCAAATTTCTGCTCTCCTCTACCCTGCGAAGGGCTCTTATCCAGAGACATTTCATAGTTCACTGAAAAGAAGAGGACGTGTTTTTAAAAATACAAAAGCTACCTTTTTAAATGTTCACTTTAGCAAAAAAAAAAAAAAAGTTCCTTCAGTTGTAATAAACTCATCAATATGCAGAGCTTCACTGAAATTTGTTACCTAAAGGAGTCTCCACTGCCCAGGAGAGCACTGGAAGATATGCAGAGCAGTACTTACTGCAACACGTGGATTTCAGGGGAGTCCATGCAGTCCACTTATTAGTCCTTAAACGGGACAGTTTGAGTTACAAGTGAGAGTTCAGACTCTGCGCTCTTTGCCTTACTCAAAATTGAAAACCATTCGTCTTCATTAATTTAATTGACGATGTTTAACACTAAAGCCTGCACTAGAAGAAAGCTCAGACATTTTAGGAGTGCTATCGCAGTGCTGTTCTTGGGCTACTAAGCAGAAGAAGTGATTTGGAGAACTGACTTCTGGCCTAAGTTTCCAGATGGCCAACACGCCTGGGTTTCATTTTATCAGAAGACTCTGAAATAATTTTTTTTGCTTAGATAAACAAGGATGTCTATGTTTGCCAAAGATGCCACCTTGCAATATGAAAAATGTCATTTCTACTGTTTCTGTAACATGAATACATTTTGTATTATTTAGCATAAAAAATATAATTAGTTGCCAGAGTTAATAGGTATTATTTGTTGGTTTAATTATTAAAAAATGCATTTTAACAAAGGTTTGAAGGGAAGTATTTTCACTGTACAGATATTCAGTATTCTGTGTTGAAAGAAACCTGTTGGTATACGTAATATACATAAAATAAAACTGACCCAAAGATGACTTAGCCTTAACCAAATCTATCAAGTTTTCTCTGTTTTTGTAAGAAAAATAAATTAGTGTCTTCTAAAGCATTTCAGAGCTGCTTCTTAAGTATGTAATTCTGAAGGTAAGACTCTACAAACCAGGCAGACTACCAACTGACACCTCATAATCCGTATTTTTCTTCTTTCAATAATACCCCCAAAAGTCCCTTATGTAGAAAAAAAATGAAATGCATTGATTCAGTGTTTAACAATAAATGAAAAGTTTCATGAAACTGAAACATAGCCAAGATACCAAATAGGATTAAGTAAAATTGTTGGTAATAAAAAGATACTTGAGCCACTTCTCTGATTTCAGCATTTCAAGCTAAATGACTTTGCTCTTCCAAAAAATCTTGATTTCATATAAACAGTAGGTAGTTAAATTACCCTCTTCTTTCATTTCTTTATACTCTGTTAACTTCCAATGAAATCTCATTAGAGATGGATTTTCCAGCAGTACATACAAACGCTCAGCCATGCAGTGTATTTAATACAAGAGCCTCCCATTAATCCAGATGATTAAAGTATGTACGTATCTACCAGATTTTATGGCAAGTCTGCTTTAGCACCGGCAGCTAAATCAGCAACAGAGTAAAGCTTAGAACAGGGTAGGATACTTTTCCTTTGTATCACCTCTGTGGGTGACTGCTGGGAAAGCAGCCTGGTGCCCTTCTCCATCAACAGCTGTGGTTGGGCAGCAGAACAGGCGACCTGCTGCAGGCCTGGGCACTGTGAGCATGTGAGGCAAAACACAGCAAGTCAGGCATCCTGCCTGAATGTTCATTGCTTTAAAATTTAGGGAAAAGCTGAATATAAACAAAGTTGAAGGAAAAGCTACAGACAAACAGCAGATACAGAAGTAATGCAAAATACTGCAGTCACGTTATGCTAAGAACCAAGAGGGTCAATCATTGCATTAGATAAGACGGCCCGTCCACAGGTGCTTTCTTGGTGGAGAAAGTGTTTTCCACATTTGCACAGACTGCACAGCACATACTGATAACTGCAAGATGCCACCACCCACTTTCACCTCACAGCTTTACAAAAGGCTGCTTCTCAAAGAAATGAAAACTCCTTCTGGAGATGGGAAGTGTCCAAAAGTAGAAAAGAAACTGATACATAGCAGCTGAAATTCTGTACCAATACTATTGAAGATAATTATCCCTCCCTTCCAGAGTCCCTTGCTGGGCAAAAGCCACGTGAGAAGCAAGAAGCAGGTTTCCCCCTGACCAGGACCTTCACCTCACAGCCCCTTAGCTGAGAGCTCCCCAAAGAGTGCTGCTCACACCAGCCAGAAAATGCCATGATGTGGGATGGAGCTGAGGAGGCCTTTATCAAAGCCCAGCCGTGGTGCAGGAGTGACAGCCATCCTGCAGCTGCCCAGCCACAACAGCCTGCTTTCACACAAGCACAAAGCCACGTGCTACTGGGAAGGTGAAAAAATCCTGCTCTAAATGATTTGCAATCCATAGTCTTCAGATATCCACTCACGGTTACAGACAGCATTGGGACAGCATTTCATAATTTACTGTAGGAATAATAAAAGCTACTCTGTGTGTTTCAGCAGAGAAGACTAATAATAATAATAGTCACATTTCATATCCAGGACGTACCAAACAGAATTCAGACTTACAGCTGCTTACAGAAACAGCAGACGTAGTGACTGGATTAAATAAAATCATTTAGGTAAACCCTCAACCAAAAGCACCCCTGGAGAACCCTCCTAAGTAAGTGAATTTTGCATTCCCACGCAGAAGGAATGCCTTCCTACAGCCAACAACATTGCTGCAAGATTTATAATGATTTTTTTAAAAGATTTTCTAAATTATTTTCTAAAAGCCAAAGGTGGTGTTTGTTTGTATATAAAAGAAAACTAAGTCAAAATAAATGAGGCCACATATGAGGACTAAAAGATGGTAAAACCTCATTCTACTTGTAATTAACTTGTATAACATTTACATGATTCACAGTTCACACTCAAGGAGCTTTTTCTAATGCAGTAGTAAGCCACATTCCAAAAAAAGATTAAAATAAAATTAGTTTTCTGGATCTACTGCAAAGATTGTCAAGAGCAATATGTACATCAATGCACAGATACAGTTCTCAAAACAACAAAGATCCCCTAAAAAGACATATGTATCCATAATACATATTTTTGATGTTCTGCTATGAAGAGATTTGATGACTAACCAATAACATACATATCACCTCAGGTACCCTGCCATCTTTGAATGTGATGAAAGTTCGGTGATGTCAGTAGAAAGCTCTCACCTTTTTCCCACTCTAATGATCAGTCCAAAGACTTCTTGTGTATTTTTAAAACCAAAAGAGATTAAATCCTATTATTCATGATATTGTATGTAATGGAACCTAAGGTCACAGACAAGGAAAAAAAAAACCCTTATTTTTATGCCAATACAGAAAGATCAATACATCTAGTCTTGAACATTGCTTTGCAGTACTTTTGTGGGCTCAAAAAGCATCGTGTCTTTGATGAAATAAGTGCTACTCGAGAAAGAAATGTCACGTGCACATGGGTTTGGGCTCCGTGCTGCTGCTGTTTAGGGCTGAAAGAACTGGAACAGCAAGAAGGAAAACAGCTGCTTTCTAACAAGTCGTTGTAAGCTTCAGAGCAAACATAGCACTGAGTAAAATCAGAAAAGAACAAATAAGAGATAGGGGCTAGTGTTCCTTTAAAACATTACACAAACAGTGACATAGCACTCACAGCATGTAATTTCAACATGAATCTTAATACCTTTGACAAAAATATATAAAAGGAATCCCAAGAAGCCCCTTAATGATGAGCTTTTCTAACTATGTACTAAAGTAGGACAGCTCTTAATATATAAATTGCATTTACGCAGGCCTTACATAATAAGGTTTACAGGGTGTCTTTGGGGAAAACAGCACAAATCAATCATGCTGCAAGACAATACTGACGAGTCTCAGTACTCCAGCAGCCTGGGAATGCCAGAAGCAGCCTGCCTGATGCACTCTGTTGTTGCTCCAAATTGAAAATTATATATGAAGGGAAAAAGGTCATATCCATGAATTTCTAGGATTTGTCACAGTGCGGATGAAATCACCAACACCCAGTTGGGCTCACTAGTCCACAGAGCTCTCATGTCATTTTTAAATTCTTAACATAATCTCTGGGACATTAATACAGCCCTATAATGTCTTTGTTTTATGACTACTCAGTATTAGTTCGTGTGAGAAAGACTGGAATTTAACGGTGTGAAATCAGGAGACAAAGTGCTCATCTTGCCAATTAAATCAGCCCCGGAATGCTGCCTCTGAGTTTTAGTGGAAATTAACTTTTAGAGCAAAGTTTGTGAGTAAATCTAATTAACTTCGAAACATTACCATCAAAAATAGATCAGTATAAGCATCCAACCCAGGAACAACTAAACACATTACAGAAAGTAATTGCAGCATCTTCACATCCTCATAAAAATATTGTGTCATCAAATCAATACAGCTGGAAATTGAAGCTAAGCCGACTAAGCAGAGGAATGAGATCTGGCCTTACTTTCAACTTTTTTTTACTTTTTTATATTGTCTTAGACAAACAGTGCTCCACCTACACGTTTTTAGTTCTTTCTTAATAATGGTCACATAAATTGATCACAAATACTGTTTGTTACATATATATATGTCATAAATACCATAACAATTGTCATCATACTTCAAGAAAAACAAGGTTATCGGCAGCACATGCTAAAAGCTAATGCTATAGTAGCAGAGCAGTAAAGTACATCACTGTTCATAATAAAACCATAAAATATCCAGATTTCAGATGAAAAATGTTCATTGTAAACACATAAAAATTGAGGATAGGTGCAAAAGTACCTGAAAGTTCAGAGACCTCCCGAACACTGTTTTTCTTTGATCCACTCAAATCTAAATATACCTATGCTAACCCTTCTCAGTTTCACTGAATGAAGAATTATGCTCCAAGTTTTCCTCCCTTGAAATAAAAGCCTTGCAAAACTGAATTACAACCCCCTGAAAACAGAGATTTAATAGAACCATCAAAAGGACCACAGCTGCACTATTGGATACTGCCCTAATTAATATTACATAATCCATACAACACATGTGATCAATTTAGAGGTCCCAGGCGGTTCTTAAGTGAATGAATGCAATTTGTAAGCTCTGATCTGTCACTTCCACTTAGAGCAGAAGTGTCTACATTTCATATTACATTGTAATGTATGCTGTAAGCCTGTATCAGAACTCCAATTACTCATATAATGATCAAGTTTCATGGACATAATTAGGAAATGGGGAAGACAAGACCCATAATGTCACAAGATGATGGCAGAGAAAAGGTAGGGAGAAATGGAAGAAAAAAGTTACTGAAGGATGAAGTGTAGCCTGCTTGGAAAGACTTTAGATGATCTTTGGTTGGCACCATGGGGAAGAATTTGGCAAAACTTGCTTTACTTCAAGATTGTTTTGCATGAAATGGTAAAAGGTAGCATGCAATACCTGTCACTTTCAAGGAATATCAGGTGCGGAATCTAGGAGAACTTTCTAGGAAAGCTTTCTACACTTCTTATTTCCTGTGCATATTCTATTAGCGAAGTTAAAAGAAAACAAACTTTCATTACTTCAGAAGTTCATCTGATATCAAAAATAAACGTATTAATTACCAGCACATTATCAGCTGATCGGCTTTGGTCAGAAAATGAGCTTGCTTAACTAACTCATAAGCAGGAGCTGCAGTTTCTCAGTAAGTTTTACAAATTCCAAAATTTGACCATTGAGAGACCAAAAGTTCGTGTGTTATTCAGTTTGAATCACTGCTCCATTGCAGAAATAGGAAAACTGAAATGCATACCCCAGATCTTCTTAACAGGATAAGCTTCCTATTCAAAATATGACAGCAATACCTTCATTTTAGCAAACAAACAAACAAACAAAAACCAACAAAATAAGCGTTGTGGCTCTGTTAAAATCTACTTAGAATATTTCCCAGAAGATCATATGCATTGAAGGAAGATTAGAAAGCGTCTAAATCTCTCACAAAACAAAGCATACAATTTGTTTTAGTGAATCAAATCCAAGCAAACCTGTAAGAAGGTTTTTTCATCAGCCAGACCTCATGTAGCAGGGCTTTGAAATAAAGCCATTTAGAGCACAGGTCTGGGAAGGAGTGCTGCAGGCTGCCAAACCCAGCTCTGATACCAACGCTGAAGTCTCTTGTGCAGCTGTTTGCCTTTCTTTTACAAAGTGTAATTCTTCATAAGATACTGAAACAATTAATGTAGTTAGAATCATCCAGTATTTCCTACACAATGGTAAATCTTAGCCAGAACTAAAACAATTAGATTTAATGTTTTAGAGTAAATAACCCCAAACATGAAAAAAGATACTATAATTACAGTCACTAAACATGGCTCCAGATGATTACGCCGACTTTGATTGGGAAATAGTCATGCTTAAAATGAACACATTTGTAATTTTTTTTTTTTTTTTTTTTTTTTTTTTTTTTTAAGGAAGAAAACCATTTTAGGAAGGAGTAGGAAAATCCAGGGGAGCAACATTTGCAGAGCTCCATTTTGTCCACATTTAATTCTGTAGCAAAGATCCCATTGACTTAAGGAGAACACAAGAGGAAAGAGACCAGCTGAATTACACAGTTTCACTTAAAAAAATGCAAGTGAAGAGCTGCACGATAGACATAGCAAACCTGCTGTGAGGTAATGAAACCCAAACTAACGACTGATCAGTCTAACATTTCTCAGAACCATCTTTCAGAGAGAAGACAGCACTGCACCAACCGGTATACGCAAAAAGAATCTGAAGATTGCAAATGCTGAAAGATCAGGATATCTCATTGCAATGGACGTTAACCGTGGTGGCCACGCAGACGGCAACAGGCAGCAGTTGTGAAGAGAAAACAATTAGACACACCCTTCTCTTTTCCACTGCTGAATTATTTACTACAGAAATCCGTCCTGAGAACGTGCAATGCTCCGGAGCACCGACACGCTCCTACACCACGTGTTACTCCGTGCAAGGAGCCACCAGCGCAGGGCCGCCATCCCCAGCAGCCGGCACAGACAGACGCCGCGCTCCGCTGCGCTCAGCCCTGCTCCATGGCTAATCTCTTTACAGTGAGCTCAATCCACTTAACAGCAAAGAACGGTAAAACGTCAGAGTAATTGGATAACAGCCTGCCATTCTGTAATTATTCCATTAGGGCGGCAGGCGAGGTTTAAACAGGGGATGCCCGCCGGCACTGAGGGGTCACCACAGCCCTCAGCTGCTCCTGAGGGGAACTGGGACAGATGGACAGTGGAAATATTTATGAATGAAAAGTAACATGTTAATGATAAGAAGGAGATTGTTATTTCAAGCGTATAACAAAATAGACCATAGTATTTCTGCAGAATTCACCTGATATTGACCAATATATTAATAAACTGAGTGCCCTAAAGTCCGTATCCATGCCGCACGCACAGGTCCACCAGAGAAGGTAGAGCTGATGCTCACTCGTGTGGACCAACAGTGACATCTGGGGGAGAGGCAGGACGAGCAGAGGGTGTTGCGTTTCCTCAAGTACTCGGAGCCAGCAGAGATGAGCTGTGAGCAGCTCCCGCCTGGCACACCTGGCCTCCTGCCCTCCCATGCATCTAACTCACTGTGCAGAAGTAACTCCTTAACATTCGGGCTCTCCACTATTGCCAATAGATCTGGGCTCAGCTGAGGAGAGGCACTGCTGAGGTCACCACGCACAGTTCCACACCCAAAAGAAGAGAAGTGCATGAATATTTATATTCTTATGGTTAGTTATGAACATTGTAAGCATTGCTCACTACAGGTGTAAAATTCTTGTAACAAAAACGTGTATTTTGCTTAAAAGGAAATAAAGAGCCACAAATGGAATTAAAGAGTCATTTTGGACTAAAACAATAAAATTGCTCAAAAAATGAGATTTTCAAGAAGTTTTTAGGGATCAAAAGCTCCCCTTGGAAATCTCCGTAGTTTGTGTTAATTACAGAGTGAAAATGCAAACTTAATTATGCACTGAACAAAGGAATAGATGACTCCCACACATTCCCCTTGCCTGCTCCCCATCTATGCTGGCTTCTCAACTCCCACACCTGACTTCTCCGCTCCCTCTGAACAACCTGACCACAGCATGGCTATTTATTTATCCATCCATATCTTCAGGGCAGAGGGCTGCAGAGCGATCACGTCTGCACTGAGCAATGCAGCATTTCGTCTGCTGCAGTACAGGAAGACATGCAGCTGTACCAGAGATGGGCATCTTCACAGTGCTCTCCCCACAAGGCACGCTTGCAGTTGGCACTGCCTGGGTGCCCCAGTGGGGCAGTAGCAGCTTCCATAGCCTTGTGTGCACTAGAAATAAAAGACTGGCTGAGCAGTTCCAGCTATTCGCTGCAACTGCTTTTCTCAGTGGGTGGCCCTAGCAAAAAGATCTAATATTCCAAAAATAAACTGCAGATCTTCAACAAGTATTTTGGCATTCCAAGAGTTGCTGAGGTACCTGTGATAACGCACTGTCATCTGAAACGTTAATCTTCAGTTACTATAAATCTGATTACCAAAAAACCAGAATTGCTCAGTAGTAAGTTGACAACAGCAGTTTCCTTTTTCCTGATTTCATTTGCTGTCAATAGCTCAAAGCTATATTGTTTCTGGGGTTTTGCATAAAGAATTTAATTTTTTTTTTCTACTTTCAGATGAGTATCAAACAGCTCTCAGGAGCCTTTATTTCTTTCAACTCATAAACTGTTCTGGAGAAAGTATTTTTGCACTCAAGAAAGGTGGTTCATTACAGTTCTATAACCATAAATACACCCTTCTGAAATTCCAGACCATCAACTTATTTTAGAGCTCAATGATCAACACTTCAGGTCACTTTTATGCTGCTGCTTAAGCTGCTTTACACAATGGCAGACAGGATTTGTGCAAGCACGCCATCAAGAACACCAACTGGAGCCAGTGGACAGTGCTGCAGCTCTTACCTCTCACAGGAGCATGATGGGGATGATATTGAAAGATGGATGTTTACAAACAGCAGCAGCTACACAACAGGCTGCACTTCTCATTGCTGGAGCACAACGTGCAAAAGCCTGAAGATCACCTCTTGCTTGTTTTAAGGCTGCCTCTTGCATGTACTTTAGGAATCAGAAATGCACACAAGGGATTGGAACGTTTCCCAGGCAGAATTCGTGTTTTTGTTATGCATGAAGCAGTAATAGTAAAGGAATCTCAAATCACTGATAAAAAAAGCAACATTTGAAGCATGATTCAAAAATGTGAATCACTGAACGTGTTTCACGTAATTAGTGCAGACGAGTTAGAACAGACATCTACCTTCAACCAATCTACTCATACACCTGAAGGTCAGGTACATTTCAGCAATGGTGACTGCATGGTTATGTGCCACAGCAAATCAAACTGTCACAGGCAAAAGGAAGAGCTAACACACATGTAAACACCCATGACTTTACTGCTGCCTGCAGCTCTTCTTGACAGCAACACTTCACGTATACAACAGGAACAAAATCCTGCCAACAGCATACAGCCATCTGAGTTAATCTTGCCAAAATCAAAGCTGAATCCCTTCTGGTGGAAACAACCAGAATATTTTGCTGTACATTAGGATATTTCCCACTTGAACGTGAGTAAAGAACGCTGTCAACAAATCAGAGCAAAAGAAGTTCGGAAGTACCTGTGACATGATAAGGACTGGAAGAATGCATATGATTAAAATGCTGAGGCTGACTGCAATAACATCTGTCAGATAACAATCTTATGAGATTCCTTACTAAATAAGGCAAGGGCTGAACAACATGGTATGATAATGAGGACTGGAAATTCCACACACTATTGCAATGTACTCACTCTGTAAGTTGAGAGAATAGTTTTACAAAGCACCTGATTACAATATTTCCCTTTAATTATATATAAAACAGCCCATAAAATGGGAGAAATGCAATGTAAACTTAGTGAATCAAGCCCACAAAACAGAAGAGAACTTTTACTGCACACTTGCGTGCACAATTTCCAGCTCTTACATTCAGCCAGAGGACATTTCAGTCACATTCAGGATATACTAGGATTGCACTAATGCACCAGGCCCATGTGCTGTAATAACTAGTCTCTCCAAAGGTTGTTTATCAGAGAACAATTACTCCTGACATTTTTTATAATTAATAATAAATAAACTAAATATTTTTCACCCAGATGAAAGCTACGAACAGTCCTGGAATCAATAGAAAACAAATACAAATGACCAATTACTGAATCACTAAGTTTGCAATCAGTGAAAAGCACAACTTTCTGCAGGCATGGATCACTCCCTACGCTGTAGGAACACAATAATCCCATGGCCTTTTGAAAAATTATAGTTGTGAGCAGTGAAAAGTATTGGCCAGGTAGACTACCAGAGCCCAAACTCATCGGAGAGAGATACACTGGCAGACAGGAGCCTCTTGGGTGGCCCACAGATACTCCACCAGCAGCACTGGACACAGCAGACCAAGACATTTTTATATGGCGGAAGAGGAGAGACAGCACACGCGTGCACATGTGTTTGCAGGGGTTTACAGGAAGACAGGTCTAGTTTTAAGCTTCACATTTTCTCTAATTAAATGGGATGAATTTTCAAATACTTCCATGCACTCAGAAATTTAATTGGTTGTGAAATATGTCAAAGAGTTCAAAAGTGCTCTCTGTTATAAATAAAATCATTTTTGTGAAAGATGTTGGCAGTATTATATTTTATTTTTATACAAAACGTTGGAAATGGCCTCTAACAAATTTTACGGAAGATGGATCACTATTCTAAAAGGATGAAATGGACAAGGAGAAAAATAAATATAAGCAGAAGCCAGAGCCTGATATAGCTTAAGTTAAAAAGAGAGACCTCATTTTTCTTTCCATCCTGAACGTTACAGCTGTAACAGCTTTATTACTACAGCTTTATATATGTTTACATTTTTTGCTGATTGTTGGCATTACAGCCACATCTGGTATCATTTTTCTTAACTTGCCTTATTACCATTTGTAACGTGTTTCCCCCCACTCCCTGAGCCTCTCAAGGATCAATCTTCCCCTGCCATGCAGCCCTCTCTTGCCCTCCTACCTTCTCCTCTAAGCGTCATTCTTTCAAAGACCTTTCTTCAAGAGGTAATGACAACACGAACAAATCTTTTTCATTCTTTTTAAATAAGAAGAATGCAAATAGAAGGGCTGACCTGACAGCCTGACTGTTTGGCAGCGCTAGCCCCACTCTCACAACCCTAAGTCCAACTCCCACGCTGATATGCTAGCCAAAAAATATATTTAATTCTATCACGCTGGTAGTACCAGGCCCAGATAACCGTTTTGCTGGCAGCACTTTCCTAAACTGACCTTATGGCCAATATCTCTGCTTCCACAGCTCAAAATATATTCCAGGCTACAGAGCACCAATTTATCACCTGGGAGACGCCCCCAGCTCTGCTCAGCGCTGAGTTACGAGGAGCTGCCTTCCTCTGAAGCCGAGTCCACATCAAAGAAAAGTTAAAGGGTCTCCTTTCCTTCTTCAGTATTTCTAGTTACGAGTAATTAACTATCTGTGACATTTGCACATTTTCACACTAATTGAGAACACATAAAATAATATTTTATTTTAAATAGAGTTCTAAAACCTGAGGGAATCCTCCACTCCTGTTATTAATGAAAACCAAAGTTCAGGATATTTTGGGGGGTGGAGTAAAATTTGTCACTAAATAGAATACAGCTTCTGTACTGGCTAAAATAATTTATTATTATTTAAATGGTTAAACTGTCTCAGATAATTGGAAAATACTTGTTTCACACTGCCATTTAATAGCAACACTGAATGAAATTTACAGAGCAAAAGGAAAAGCGCGTAGCTGCAATAAATCATTAGGATTTTCTTATGAGGCCAAAAAAAGGAAGTCAGGGACAGAGCATGGGGAACGTTCGTATCAAGAAGACAACAAACCTAAATTCAGAAAATTTACTCTTCTACTGTCCTTGTAGGCATTTGGTACACAGCTATTCTTTACGTGAAGACATCTACTAAAGGCACTAGCAAAACTACGGAGAATGGGACACTTTTTTCTGGCTGTTGTACCGTCAAAAGAGGACTGTCTCTTTGGGGCGGGCTTGTGACTGTTGAAGAAGGCTGGATTTGGCAGCACTAAGAGATGAAATCATGGCATCAGCATGAGAGCATTAATTCCATCACCAAACCAAGTGTTTGCATCATGGCAGCAGCTCGGAGCCTCAGCAAAGGGCAAGGACGTGGCTGTGCTATAAAAGAAATCAAAAGGACCCTGGACCCAGAAACTTGCTCATATTGAGATGGATGCCGTTAAGGTAACAATTACTGAGCCCACAAATATTTGAGTTCAGTGATAACCTCCCACGTGGGCTGCCTGCTACAGAAAATTTGCTGAACAGACAGTAGGGCCGTAAATTAAAACAAATTTTAACACCTGAAAGGTTAATAGCTTTGTTAATAGATTTTGTTCAGATCTATCGTGGAGTCTGAAGGTCAAATAATCTGAATATTTCTAGAGGAACTGAAAAACACAGATGTGATTCCTCATGCGGAATCGCTAAAAATGGGTCAGAGTTTGAGGAAATCTTGAAAAACAGAGGGTGCAGAGGGTCAAGAAGATCCCACTGATAAAGCTGCAGCATCTCCTTGTGTTCACATCACTGGTGATACAGTTTTATTTATTTATCTAAACTCAGGTAATTCCAGTGCAAGGAATTACAAAATGAGAGATCTTCTCAGCACAGATCTGTTAAGTTTAATCCCATTTGGTGTGCTCTACGTGAAGTTTTAGCTTTGATGCTCTGTTTATTCCTGCCACTTAGAGGCACAAATGATCTTTGAAAAGACACGTCAGAACATGCAGGTGTTTTCTGCTTCATTTAGACATGCAGTTTTGAAGAAGGAATTACAACACCGTGACATTGTCTCTGATGCAAGGTATGGCTCCTAAAGCTGCACGTGTACTGCCAAAACACACATTTTAGAGAATGTTTATTTTTCTTCTTTCTATACAACATAATTGTGCTTATTTGCTGAGAATTCTTCTCCAACTATTTTTCCCTTTGCAAACTTTTATCTAAGAAGCAGCATCCTTTTCATATAATATATTGAAATTACAGGTGTAAAAAGCACAGTGGCCACTTTGTTGTCTATTACCAACATTAAAATAATCAATATTTGAAGAAAATGCCAACTGTTTAACCATAAAAGGAATTTTGAACTGGAACAGGCTGCTCAGCTTTGTTTTCTAGATCAATAATGTCTTCAATCTTCTGTGACACTTTCAGTGTCCCACTTCCCTCCTTGTGCCTGAGCTCCTCCCATCCTGGCAGCATTTCAGCAACAGTTGTGCTCATTTTTAAGTTGGGTATTTCATACAAATGCTTTTTTCAATGGATTTTGCTTTTAGCGATAATATATATGCTTATAGATAATATTATATTCACACTATATACGTAATAAAATGCATGAAATGTAGTATCTTTCAAAAAATGATTAAAAAAACCAAAATCAAACAAGTGATTAACAGCTGCCTCCATAGATACTCTGTTCAGAAAAGACGGTTCAATGCAGATCTAAGAAAATTGGTTATTTTTAATAATAAAATAAATGGGAGATAATTGTCTGACATGAAGAAGGATCTGAGCTCTCTAAAGCCTGTCTACTTCTTCTAGCTCTACCAGCTCTACCTCTGCCAAGTTTGAAACACCGGAACACATGAGCTTAAACTGATAAGGCTTCACAAAGCAGAAATTAAGAAATCAGCTGAAACTTTTTGAACAGCTGAGGCAATAGGAAAACAGGCATTTTTTAAATATACATCTATATAAACACAACAAGTAGAAAATTTTGAAAGAAAGTCCAGTTGTATTGAATGAGAATTGAGGTGGGGGAGAAAAATGAGGAGGAGGACAACCTGGACAGTTCTAGGAGGTGTTTAATGCCCCCTGCCTTGGCACAGGCATCAGCAGAGACAGGGAAACCACAGTATTACACAACTGAATGCAATCATTTCAACTTGGAACACAAAATTGTGAGCAATTCTGACTTATTCTGAACTTTTCTACCTCCTGTTGCTTTGCAGTAGATGCACGGTGATATTTCTGTTTTATTTTTAGCCTTTTGATGAAAGTAAAACGTAAGAGTTACTCAAAAAACCTGAAAAGACACTTTCTGAAATATGTCCAGTTATCAAGAAATCTAGAAAGCTGCTGTGGCTTCCATTAACTGGGCCAAACCTATAAAAGGCAACAGGTGTTGTGAATAAAAAACCCTTGGCCTCAGTTCCACATGCCTTGATTATTTATTCTTATTTTCTGAATTAGTGTCTGGAGTTGGACAGATAAAGAACTGGGACAGCAGACAATATAACTGGCTAGTGGTAATGACAGCTGTTATCCATATGCTGACAGAAGGACTTTGTTTCTAGCAACCTGGGCCCAGAATGTGTTTTTCCGTGAGTACCTAAGGTGGACAGGCAGTAATTAGTGGTCCACTGAATAGGAAGCTTCATACAGACCCCAGAGCAAAATTAAGTCAAGGTGTTAAATGATACGCTGTATACATTTTAATCTGGGGTACCAATGTTCTTTCTTTTTGCTCCTTAAAAAAAGTTCTCCTTCTACATATCAAGTGTTTTAAATATCCTAATATTTGTACACCCAGGGGAATATGATTTCTGTACTGACACAGTCCCAAGCAATCATGCAATCTAAAGAGCATGCCAAGTCTGGAAGGCATATTGAGCATGTTCTCCGACGATGATATCATAAAGGTTCCCGCAATGGGAAACACATGGCACCAATTCCTCACATTCCCTAACCTGTACACATGAAGCTTCATTCAACTCTGATCACTTCAGTGACAAAACCAAAAAGAGTCAGGATCGAAAATTAAGAAAATAAGAACTGCAGGCACCTGAATGTTGCTCACTAATGCTGCACTGGGATTGATGATCTTCAAAATTCCCAGGTGTGTTCTCAGCCTCTAAACAGCATCAGTCTGAGAGTCAGTGTAATGTTTGGAGTTCACTGCTGATGCAAACATGCAAGCCACGATCCGGAGTTGTTTATTACCAAGCACGCCTCGGAAGGAATGACATTAAAGCAAACTCCTTTCTCCTATATAAACATACATGTTCACTGAAACACTGGAAAACTGAAAAATCTGGCAAAAGCATTCTCCAGCAGTGAAGTTACCAGATGTAAGTGCAGTTGGAGCTGCTGCAGCCCCGCAGAAGCACTTCATCATGCTGAGAAATGATGCCTCTTCTCTGTGAGCTGGAGTGCTATCTCCTTTGTCTCCCTGTGTGTTGTGCACCCTCAGGAGCTATCCATCGTGTGCTCCGCTCCTCGGATTTGCTGCAGTTCATATGCTTTCACATTCATCTTTGACACAGTTCACTGGAATTGCGCTGTCAGTAGGCAGCCATGCTAGATGGAGATGTATTGGAAATTCCAGAGAATGAATTCCTAGCACCAAACTTTCTGTACCAAGGATTTGCTTCATCGTGTTTTACAAAAGCTTATTCTGAGAAAACTATCCGTGCTGAGATACAGAATTATGGGATATGAAAAAAAGAAAAGTTCTTGCTGGCCAAATATCATCATTATGTATGGAAAGAAAAACTTCCATCAATGTGGTCAGAAAATAAATGGACTTCTCTCCCCCTTCCTACTGAGAGAAATCACATGGCTCTCAGAAAGCTCTTAAAGCAATGTCTTTTGTCTCTGAAATGTACGAAATCTCTTCTGTTCAGACAACGTTGTTTACTATCTTGACAACAAGATATCTGATATTTATCCAAGGTAAGAAAATGCCCAAGACAACTTACTTAGAGAAAGAGAACAGGGAATGCACCGAGTTCATACATAGATAGATTTTGTAGTATTGATTTTCATGAGTAAATTTTTACTTTCCTTGAATGGAAGTGCCAGAATTGTTATTCCCACTTTATACATGAAACAAACAGAAATGCAGACAGATGAAGCAACTCAGCATAAACACAGAAGGCTGGGCTAAGAATTTAAGCAAAACTGTTACACTATTTCAGCCTTTCTTAAAGAAAGAAGGAAAAGCTTCGAGTTTTACTTGTAGTTTAACCACATCAAGTAACTGTGGATGGAGTATCATACTATATTGTGCTAAATAAAAGCTCCCTTTCTTATTAAAAACTTGTAAATAAAAAGAAAGTAAAAACCAGAAAAAGCACACAGCCAATAGATCTCAGAATAGTCACTGTAATTTAAAAAACGTGTCGTGTAATGTCAGCTGCCCATATGTCACCTATAGAAGGTCCAGACACGCTGAGAACACAGCCACTATTTTCCCAATTGCTAAACATGCTTCACAGATCCACACACTTTAACATCATGAAATAACAGCCTGTTCTTCAGTGACTACAATGAGCCTGAATACCAAATTAATTTTCAGTGCCATAAATGTATAGCATGAGAGGACTAAGCCACAACTAACTGGCAAGCTGAGCTAATCTGCAGTGTTAGCAGCTTGCAATGAAAAAGCTGATATCTGAAACAGATTACAATCAAACAGGTGATCTTATGAAAACCTTTGAAGTCTTCTCAGATCACTCAGAAACCTTTTAGATACGTAAAAACCTGTACATTTTACATACTGAGAAGTGTATATGCAGAGTCACTTTGTTCAAGCTGGCAGCCTCTGCCCAGAGGATTTGGAGGACTGAGTAAGAATGAATGTGGGTCTAGACAGAGGTACAGTGGAAAAGCTCCTCCTCTGTCTGCCTTCAATTGCTTGGCTCCAGCCAGTCCTCTAAGACACTTGGATAGAAAGATGTATACATAAATACATATACAAAGCATATTTACACATGCTTTATACTGACATATGTGAAAAGATGGCTCTAAAGATTTTATCTAAAAAAAAAAAAAACTTTATTCTTCCTTGTTATTAAAGAATACACAAGAAAAAAGAAGCATATTTTTCCTTGAACTTCAACAACTGCCCCTTCTTCTCCTATTTCTTTCTATGGCTCATACATAGTTAGCCACAAGAAAGACAGACACTCGCCTATTTGAAAACACATTAACAGAACACTTTTCTCCCAGTTGAGCTAAGAGAACCATCCACTGGTGGATGCTGCACACCCAAGAATGTTGTCACTGGTATCATGCTGTTTATCCCAACAAGCTTCCTTATTGGCAACTCAAAATGGTGTGTAAATAATAAATAGGAAAGATTTAATCTTCTAGGAACACAGTGATTTGTGATCTGTTCTCTCATGGCTTTCACTTTGGAAACAATGGCATGTGGTTTTACTTGAAATTTTTCAAGGACTGTTTAACCCTTGCTTTGGTTGGTCAAATCTGAGCAAAAATAAGAACCATAATTCCAGCCTTTTTACTTTCAGCACTCATAGAAAATTCAGTTATCAAAAACCTCTAACAGCAAAAGAAAAATAGCAATTCAGAAAAGCATGTTTCAAAAGATGAGATGGTTTTGAAAAAATCATGACCAAGATCGTTCTTTGTTACTAAATATGTGAGAAAATCAACAGTCCACACGAAATGTCTTCTTTCAACAGACAGCTTCACTGCAGAAAAGAGAAAAACCAACTTCTGAAGAGTCTTTGGCTGCAAACACAAAATTGCCAGCATTGTCAACTCTGATGCATGAGACACACGTTAGTTCTTCAGCCACTCAATAACTATCTATCAGCACTGCCAGGTGATTTTAACTTATTAATAACATCCCAGAAGTATTCTATCAAGCTTACTTATACCAAACATCAGGGTTTCCTTTCCATTGTTCAGACACAAAATTACAAGAATCTCGAAGCAAAGCCATCATTCATTTTCTGACCCAAATGAATGATTTTAACTTCTATGGTGAATCACCAAGAAAAATTCACCTAAAAAATCTTTCAAACAAAAGTAAAATTAGCGTTGAAAGGGTTTTTTCTTTACCTTTAAGTGTCACTGAGCACCCAAATACAACCTTCTTCAAAGTAGGACTGAAGTTGGCTACTGTAACAAGTTCAGAAGACAACTGTATGTTGTTAACAAGAACACAGCTTCTACTTCTTAACAAACTTCATAAACTCACTAGTCATAAATCGCAAAGTCCAAGGAAGCTAGTTGATGAGCTTTGCAATTTAGTGTTTAACAGATACAAATTATGTCTCCAAGTCCAATCTTTTTCAATACGAGTAGGATTCTTTGGAATAATTTCAATGCAAAATTTTTGAAATAATCACTTTGCTTGTTTGATCCAGCACAATTAAGACTGAAATAAGGAAAAGCAGATAACATAGGAAGTAGGAGACTGAAATCAAAACTAAAAAAAATATTCCGATTAGATTCCTTCTTCTGCTGACTGAAACATTACACAAGTTCTGAATGCACATCCATCAAATCAATGTACAGCAGACGGAAGCCCTTGTAAAGTGTGACCAGCTCCTCATTACGGAAGCACTTCAGGCACCGATGGAATTCTGCATCAGCCACAAACGGGACCAGATATGTTTCTCCACTGGACTTGAGGTGACCACACCAGGAAGAGCAACACATACTGCCTTGATTCAAAACTATTTAGACACGGACAAGGTTTTATAATCAAGAGTTTCTGATACATAACATGAGCAATATTCAAGATCAGGATGTAAAAAGGCCAGCCAATATGCAAACATGCCTCATGGGGTCTTACAGGCAGGTTGGTGAAAGCTCCTACATCTAAATATCCACGGAAATAAAGAACTGGATTTGGCTGTCAGCATTTTCAGTTTGAAATGTTTCAATCTACTGCAAGCTGAAGATGTGCCTATCTATAATGTTGGAAAACAATGGAATTAAACTGATGTGTAATTTCCATAATGACCTGCCCAGATTTAATCTTGGATTTATTTAGCATAAGCAAACACTTAATTTACAGTCAGCTATCAGCTTTTCCTGGCAAATTAAACCTGGTTTAGGACCCTTATTCACACCTTATCTCTTTGGAGCACCTTTGATAAAAATGTCTGTGTCATAAAATTCAGTGTGAAAGTGTTCCTTTAAGGATTCAATCTATGTGTTTCTATGAAAGATTGCATTTTATATTAAATTCAAAGCTTGAAATATTGTAAGTACTGCAACGCCTATAGTTTCCATTCTGTAAGTTCCAATATTAAATTATTCTGTTTAATGAAATGTCTTAAAGGTGTAAGAATTCTCAACTCTATGCCTCAAACCAGTGACTTAAAGAAAGAGCAGATTTGCAGCATAGCAATGGGTAAATTACTTAACTACACAACTTTAATCCCCTGTCTAGCCTATTGCTCTCATGACGGTCATCAGTGGATGTAATATAAAGAAAATAAATTTGTTTCAACTATATACCTTTCACCATTAACTTTTAAATTAAACCAGTGCTAAAAATATTTTTGTTTTCCCCTAAAATTTGCTCATGTCTTTAACTGAGACTTATACTTTTCAAAGTGACACTGTTGATTTATATGATATATATTGGTGCAGTAATACATGTGTGTCCTTTAGTTATAGGTACCTGATTTATCAAAATTGTCTCCATAACTACACTGCAGAGCAGTCTATAAACAATTAACTGGATTTAGCATTGCAATAGTTTAAAAATGATCTGATGAGAACCATTTGCATGGAGTTATGGGACTGAGTCAGACAACTCATTATAACCAGTACTTACAGGAAAAAAAAAAAAAAAAAAAGCACTTAAACCCTCTTAAAATGGTTCATTGTATTAGTAAGCAAATTTTCATTTGCTCATTGCAAAAAATAAACTGCTCAGTGATCAGAGTTGTGTTAAGAAAAGCAGCATATTCATAGCATCTTTTGCAGACAGATACTTGTAAGAGTGAAAAAAGCTTGGTAACGTGGACAAGTTTATAATCCAGTAATAAAAGTCAAAGAGCACGTAACTGTTCCAGGAGGTTAGATCAAATCATCTAGGAATACGTAAAGCTGATAGAAGCTGCAAATCTGAGGGAAATAAATCACGTAAATCACTTACTTTAGCCACATTCTGAACAGGCTACAAAAGGTGCAGCATGCAGGGGAAGCAAAGTCCACGTAACCACTGTCCAATTTATTGCTCAGTAAAGCACAGCAGAACACATAAATGCAACCAATAGCACCAGTCAAACATAGCTTTTCTCCTTCTGAAAGTACCAACTAGAATTTATGGGATGCTGTTCCAACACCTTCAGAAGAACTTTTTCCCTTAGAGACAGTTAAAATTAGCCACAGCAGACTAATGGCAGGACTGAAGAGCAGCTATGCGAAAAGACTAATCCCAGCCATTAAAACATATCTGGAGAAAAGGCAAGACCCAAGAATCACAAACCAGAAGCATTTTGACTGGTATTTTCCAGAGGCACAAGGCTGCGGGATCCCCCCAGGTTCCTGTGGAAACAATTGCTTTTAAAAAATATGAAAGAACATGAACAGGTGAAACAAATCTAGTTGAAAAGCCCTGGAAACAGGTAGGTGAAAAATAGCCAGGGAAGTACTGAGTCAGAAGAAGCTTCAGAGGCTAAAATATCTGTCCCAGAGGAGAGTGGGACCCACAGTGGATATCTAGAGTCACACAGGTAGGCACACCTGCAGTGATACCTACTTACCCAGCTAATACACAGGCGTGGGTAAGAAAAAAGCATGGGATTTTATTGCCCATGAATGTCAACGTGATGTAATTAGATTGAAGAATAACATTAAGAGAAACAAAGTGGATTTATTCAGAAAGAATTCTGAAAAAAACTCTTGTGAAGACACCTGACCACTCCTGGTCTCTTTTCCTTGTTCCTGGTACATTCCTTACAATTCTAAAAAGAAGTGGTTTTAAACACTATGGTAGCACAGCATAAATTCTTTAAGCTACGCTGAAAAACTTTAAAAGTTGGAGTTTCAACCTATTTTAAGGTAGATTTGGGGTTTATTCTCTATTTCATCCTCAATTTACTCAGGACTAACTTACATCAGTGAAATAATATCAGTGCTAAAGGAAAACAGCCAGCACCCAGCCTCTGTAACATTTAGAAACACAGCAACATGCAGCAGCTGAAGCCAAGCCAAAAGGTAACCTGTTGTTTAGATAATTAATTTTGTTTATCACCCAGATATAATTAATTACCATATATTTATCCAAGTGGAATAACCCTGAGAAGGGTTTGGGGTGGTGGTTGATGAAAGACTCAACATGAACCAGTAATGTGTGCTTGCAGCCCAGAAGGCCAACTGGGTTGCATCAAGAGAAGCGTGCCCAGCAGGACAAGGGAGGTGATTCTGCCCCTAAACTCTGCTCTAGTGAGACCCCACCTGGAGTACTGGACCATTAATTGTGACCAGTTCTGGAGCCTGAACACAAGGATATGGAGCTTTTGGAGCAGATCAGAGGAGGGCCATGAAGATGATCAGAGAGAGGGCTAGAGCACCTCCCCTATGGGGACAGGCTGAGGGAGTTGGGGCTGTTCCCAACTGCTGCTGGAAGGCTGTAAGGGAACCTTGCAGCAGACTTCCAGTACTTGAAGGGAGCCTACAGGAAAACTGGGGAGGGACTTTTTATAAGGGATGTAGCTACAGGACAAGGGGAAATGCTTTTAAACTGGAAGAGCATAGATTTAGCCTAGATATTAGGAAGAAATTCTTTATTGCGATCGTGGTGAGACACTGCAACAGGTTGCCCAGAGAGGCTGTGGATGCCCCCTCCCTGGAAGCATTCAAGGCCAGGCTGGACAGAGCTGTGAGCAACCTGGTCTAGAGGGAGGTGTCCCTGCCCATAGCAGGGGGTTTGGAACTAGGTGAACGTAAATGTCCCTCCCAACCCAAACCATTCTAGGATTCTATGGATATTTTCTTCCTTCTTTGCACTGGTACAGATCATAAATTTATTTTGAAAGGGATCCAGATGCAAACCTTCAACATTTCTGCAGGCAAAATATACTACGACGTATGTTCTCCTTGGCAAATATAACATGCAAAATGTGCCTGGAGATATGCTATACTGATTATGAGATATTATTGTGAGGTTTTATTATCCTTCTAAACAATAAAGCAAGGAAAAAAAAAACATAAAAGCAAGCAGTTCTACACCAGATGTAAGAGTTTAGTGCTATCCACCCTGACTAGCACTTGGAACATGTGCTTCAAATATGAAACTTGTGTAAGCCTCCCCAGGTGAACAATTGATCTTATCTCACAATTTCTGCTGCTTTTCAAACAGTGCAAAGCACAATCTAGCAGCTGAATGATCTTAAAAACACGACAATAAAGGGGGCAATTCTTAAACATCATAATCCTGAAGTAAGCATTACATTCAGAAAAGCAATTCCATTGCAATATCAAGTCAATCTTAGAATGGGACAAAAGAGTGTGGAAGTGTTTGGGCTTGGAACTCCACACTGTCCCTTTCCTTTACAGGAGGTCTTTCCTACAGTCCCACAGTTAGCAGGAAATCTTCACTCGTTCTTAAAACCCCAAATTTAAAAATACACGATAGAAAAGCTCTGCAAAGATGTACTGAAACAGTTAGTCCAAAAGATAGCTCCTCCTCTTCAGTAGGTTTGAAAGTATTTCTCACATCATGTCCTAAAATAGAAGTTCAGAAATCTCTGAAGGAGACATATATACAAACATACCTTTCTGTTGCGCTTTTTAGTTACTAACAAAATCAAAAGAAAATTAATGGGAAAAAAAAAAAAAGTATTTCTGGGAAAAGTTTTTCATATGGACACTACAATTTCCTTTTTCAGGTCCTCTTTTATAAAGACTACTGAGAAGGATTCCTCTTTTTTCTGTGAAAAAAGAGTCTCAGGTTATTATTTTTCTTTGAAGAGGACGTGATGGAGATTTAAATGAAAGTAATGCATATCTGAACAAGGAGCAAATCAGCTTTCACTTGTGATAAATAATGAAAATACTTGTTCTCCTCAGCTGACATCTGTAGAGAGCTGACTGTTAGGAGCATTTAGCTCGCTTCAGAGAAATGTGAAGTGTACTGCTACTAAATTCCGCTTTCCTACTGTTTTCTTATTTACAGTAGAGTTATTAAATATTTATTATAGCAGAAAGCAAGTTTTCTAAGTTGTTCTAATTCAGTGTCTTTCAGCCTAATGAAAAAGTGAAATAATAAGCTGCTTAGAGTTTGTTTTTTTTTTTTTTTACATGACCCTACAATGCCATTGCCAAGAAACAAACGGGCCTCCAGTGCTTGACAAGGCCTGTATACAGAAGTACATTTGCCTGATCTTCTGACAACTTGCTGTTTGACAGCTTGCTAAACGAGGAAGAGCAACACTACAATAATAGCTGACAGATGCTGTTTCCACTAACTTTCAAATTCCTTAAACCTTTCCAAAAACACATGCAGAAACTGATCTGCTTGTCTGTCGACTTCAGATTCCAAGTTCTGATACTGCTGGCCTATCAGTTTACAGGGATATTTTTACGTTATTCAAATGTACAATAACCACAAATGAGAAAAAATATTTAGCAGAACTACTTGCAGTTGTACTGCAGAAACACACTACTTACAAGTGACACCTGTGGGAAGTTTCTAGAATCTGAATTTAAAATTTGAACACAGCGTTAAGCTACACTTGCCAAATAATCAACTCTCTTCCATTTTCTGGCACCTGGTTATAAGGAAAACTGCACCACGCAGCTTATTGCTGTGTGCTGATCTGTGTGCATCTTGTCAGGTTTTTTTTCCATTTTATTGGGGCCAGCCACATTAGGGTGCAGGGCAGAAATGCTATTGCTGAAGAACACCTGACTTGGCCAACAGGTCTGAAACTCTGGTGTTGATTTCTTATAAAACTAAGTTCCCTGCCTATTAGTTTTCAAGTTCATAGATGCCATAAAACATATCGAAGTCATACTCTTCTTAATAATTAATACCATTTGAACAAGCTTGCTGACAAAATCTAAAATGTTTGCCTTTAGCAAAGAGTTTTCAACACTTCTATGTGCTCTGCCCTTTGACCAGGAGGGCTGGTGGATTATTCACAACTTATGGCAAGCATAAGCAAGAACAGATCCTGAAGTCTGTGCCCAGGCTGCTGCTGAGATTTCCTTCTAATGAGCCACTGGACTTCAGCAGAGAGAGGCATGACTCATCGCCTCACCTCAGCTATCTGAATAATGGGCATTTAGTAAACAATACCAATTCCAGGGATCCTAAAGAAAACACCTTTTCACATAAAACCTTTAATGTAACACTGAGGTTTTGGCTGTTTTTGAGAGTAGAAGATTTCAACAGAAAGGCATAAGAGGCCAGAGCTAAAACTGAACTTCACATGAGCAGTGAGGTTGGAATATCATGGGGAGGTTTGCGACACTTGATGCAGTCCATTACTGAAAGGGAGAGAATGCACAGCAGCTCAAGACATGGAGAGGGTCGTCTGTGTGAAAACTCCACAGGGATGCGCATCATTACTGCAGTGTGAGCTTGAGGAGGTTTAAGTGTACTTACATTCTCTGCAAGTCTAGGACATACACACCTACACTGCAAGATTGTCTCTCTGAACAAACATACGTTTTTTTCAATACCAGACGCTGATTTGACTTTTCCTTCCACATTACCACCATACATAAAATCTCATCAATACCACAGATGGAGCTCAGTCCCACCTCCAGCCAGGAAAGACAACTGTACTGCAGAAGAAAAAAACTGTGTAGAGAAAAAAATACAGTATGGGTGCTCTGATATTCACTGAAAAGCACAACAGGAATATTTTCTCATCCATTAATAGGTGAGTGGCCAACAACTCAAAACAAACACAAAAACAGATCACTGCACTGTATTTTCTCTCCAAGCTAGTCCACGATTTCTGCTAGGGGAAGTGCGACAGCACAAACATCAACAAGGTTTATAGAATCATGGACTGGTTGGGTTGGAAGGGACCTTTAAGGTCACCTAGTTCTACTTCTGTTATAGGCAGGGGCAACTCTGACTTGATCAGGTGCATACAGCTCCATCTAGCATGGCCTGGAATGCCTATTATTGATGTTCTATTATGACAGGTAACACAGGGCCCTTGGGAAGCCAGGAAGTCGTTCTTACTTTGATCTCTGTCATTCAGATGTGGCATGCAGACAACAGCAGAAAGCATCTCAGTGCTTACCTAATCCACTCCTTCTAAAGATTTAACACTCTGTAGTTGCTCCACGGAATCTTTCTGAAAAGTTATGTTTGCCACCCCATCTGCTCCATGTGGATCTGTTGAAGGATGTTGTGGTTCCTCAGTTACCTGAATCATTGTTTGATTTCACTGGGCAAGACTTCAATGGCCTGGCTGCATAGGTAGACAAATACTATTTTTTTAATCATTTATATCATGTGTTTGGCTAATAGGTTATGCATTTGCAGCTTAAGCAGTTTTCTTCTATCAATCACTGACTTCTTTCAGAGCAGTCAGAGAAGAACAAATAAGATTGTTTCAGGATAAATCTGGAAACTGTACTACACACACAAAGTACATGGCTGCTTCAAGACCAATGTTACAGAATGCAAGACTTTATGCAGTCTTCAACTTGCCATCCAACTGCAACGCCAGTGTCACAAGACGAGGAATTTCCAACTTCAGAACCCCTCCAAAGCCAGGAATCAGTTTGCATTCAGTTTTCTCCAGCAGCAACACAAAACATGATGCTCAAAGTACACACATCAACCCATGCTACTCTGCTGACAAAAAGTTCCTGAAGTGACAGCAGCAAAGGAAGGAAGGCTGACAAGGTGTACTTCCCAGAGCTGAACACAAAAGTTATCTAAAAGCTCCTCGTTAACGTGGGGATTTTAAATTCCTCAGGCTTTAACTCGCTCAAAATCTTTTGAGAGGAATAAAAGGCAGAGCAGACAATGAAACCAACCTATAAGCAAAGGAGGACAGAAAGCAGATTTTCATATTCACTGTGACAGCTGGATGAATTACACAAACCATGTGTCTCTCTGTTTCCTTCTATCCATCATACTGTATTTATCCATCTCTTCTGCCTATCTTCAGCTTCAGAAAAGACATACAGTACCGCTTAAATTATTAATTTTCTGTTCAGTTCTTTCCAACGCTGGTTTCAGTTCACTGACCTGTGTAACTATGATTTACCTACTGCATTATCTGAAACATCATGTATTATTAATAAGTTTGCTCTCTTCAAACATTTCCATGACAACGCGTCAAAATAAAACACACACATTTGTCTTGCATATAAAATGATTTCTTCCTTTTTTTTTTTAAATTGTCCTCAGAAAAAGTGAATACCGACTGCTCTGTTCCTGTAGCAGTAGCCAGATTAACATCTGATACCCTAATCTTGCTCTCCCAGAATGAGCTGCTAATCTCCCAGAGCCTGTACACCCTCTGTCATACATACTACTAAATTCTGCCATGCTGACATACACTAGCTAAAAAATGTAAACTCTCTGAGGATACGAATTACTTCTATTTTCGCAATTACAGAAAGAAAAACAAGAGGTGTTTCATGTAAAAACTCAATAAAAGGCATTCTGAGAGTCACAGCAAACGTAAAAATGCACTGAACCACCACCAGGACAAACTGCCTGCCCCCTCCCACTTCCCACACCTTGTATCCCCGGGGAAGGGAATCCTGTCAGCATTATGTTCTCTTTTCTGCAAAGTCATCAATGAATTTAATGTGTTGGGCTGTGACAGATTACAGAAGAAAGGAGAACATCGTTAGTAAAGCTATAAAATCTTGAGAAATTACGTGGGGTGATGCACTCTGGTATTAATGCCAACCTTTGTATTTTGAATAATATGGTTGATATCCATAGCTTCTCTACCCACTCGCTCTAAAAAAAGATCCAACGTGTTATTCTACCACAACCATCATTTATTTTGGTTAACAATGTACAGACTACAGCAATAGCAGGAGGGAGCTGAGGACATCTTGTTATTCCACGAGAGGAAAGGAAGCCATGAGTTTTAGAAAAGCGTTGTTCATTGATTCTCGGATGCTCTCCTCCATGTGCCATGTGGGGCTGTGAAATGAATGCCACACTCGCACTCCCAGCAAGCATCTCCTGTTGGCTCACTTTAGGGGAATAAAAAATAAAATCATAAAGGAAAAATGTAGAGCTGCTTTTTCTCCTCCTTGGTGTCTGAATTTTAACAATCTCACATCTTCCAAAATCACAGAGCAGGTTCATCCTTCTATGATTCTATGATTCTGTCCGAGCTTTCAGATGCCATAAATAGAGTCAGGAGTCCCGCAGCATCTAGTCAGGAGATATTTCACCTGACGCATTCTTTTTAAGAATATACCACCAGATCGAAACCGCTTCCCTTTGCTATCCAACAACCCGAGAGCAAAGCACGCAGCATCAGCAGCGCAGAACTTCGGTCCGCGCTGGGGATGACGGCGGTGTCGCCGCTCCGAGGAGCGCCGTGCCGGCGGGGAGTGCTGCCCTCTGCTGCCCCCTGCTGCCCGCCGCCCGCCGCAGCCGGACAGCACGGGCACTGCCGCCAGGGCAGGGGGCGGCGGGCATCGGCCGCGCCTCGCCGCTCGGCCTCGCCTGGGGACACCGCCGAGCAAAGGCGGGCTCTACGGCCCGGAGCCAAATGCTGGGACGTGGCTGCCTGCGCCCGGAGCCGCGTCGGCCTCCTGCAGCCGTCGACTGATGGAAAGGCAGACGGACGGATGGACAGACGGCCCGTCTCTCTGCTCACTGCATCTCTGCCGGCACAGCGCGGGGCTCTCGCCTGGCAGCGTTTGGGATGGAGCCTCGCTAAGGCTCTGTCAGCCTGCTGAGGACAGCTCGTGAAACCTGGGCAGATCCATCCCCTACAGTTCATGGCCCGTGAACTAAAGCAAACTAAACCTGAAAGCCAAGGGACAATATGCTTTTAAAAGTCTTACAATTTTTTAAGACTTTTTTGGTTTGTTTTTTTTTTTTTTTTTTTTTTTTTTTAGGTCTTTTGAGGTGTTACTCTGCACACTTCTAAGGCCTTACTCTTCAGACCCTTCTGCTTCCTGAAGCTAAGCAGCCAAAACAGAAGGCACCACGTCCATGGTGACACTCACCAGTTCTTCAGGCTCAGCACGACGATGACTGGACTCTTCCAGTCTCAAGAGTGAATGCTTCCATTGCCATGGGTTATGAAGGTGCCCGTCAGCAATGATAACTTACATTTTCTGATGTATTCCATTTTCACAAGCCCAGAATATCAAATGCAAAAAAAATTGCCAATTGCATTCCATAAATAAAGTTTTGACAGTGATATTGCTAAATGTTGTTCATCACATGCTTAAAATATTAATAATCAAATCCACAGACAATTCTGGCTGAAACCTGAGGACGTGGGTCCATGGGCAAGAATGTGAACACCTTTTAGAGTCAGGCTCTCACTGCAAATCATCACATTTAGAAATTCTATAGTATTTGTACTGGGATATTTTGCTGTGGGTCAAATACAGTAAAAATGTTAGTCTACAAATGCTTGGATAAAGTGAAGGCTTTTTTTCTAACTATCAAATTAAGAATTCTACACGGCCTTGATTATGGTTAAAAAACTGTTTCACATGAACCCTCTCTCCTGTCAGCTATTAAAAAAAAAAAAAGCATAACAGTTTGTCTACACCATGATAAATAGACAGTTTTTGCTATTATAAATCTCACTGAACAAAACACATTTATTTCCCTACATTACCTGAACACTTTGACAGCACTCGGATGTCACAGGCAATGATTTGCCTTGCCACGCCAAAGGGAAAAAATACATGCTTCTTGCAAATAAATATATGAGACTCACTTAAAACATGGTGTATGCAAATTTCTGCTTACATTCATCTCCGACTATTTTTGGTTCTGGCAGTGAAGGAGGTGGGCTGGCTCAGACAAAACTAGCACTTTATTCTGATCGAGCACTTTATTAAATCATCACAATACAATTTAAATTGTTGGCTGCCCACTCCCTCTTTACCATGGAGGGAAACTCAGCCTCAGTGTAACTGTTTGGACACCAGCACTGAGACGATACCAAGCACAGCTCGTGTGGGACGACATCCCCACTTGTTTTATGAGTCAGAGCCCAAACATTTCTTTGTGCGTCCCACATTTCAGAGAAAGCTGAGTGCAGTGGTGCAAAGGCACCATGATACTTTCAACACCCTGTTTCTAAAAGAAAAGTTCTGGGACAAATGATAGCTAAAGTCCTTGGAAAAATAAACTCAAATCTGTAAAATGTTAGCTAATGTTTTGATAACTTTTCCAGTATCTACAGTTTCTAATAGATCAACTGCGGCTCTACGAAACTACATGGAAGAGTTGGAGATGGACGTGTTGCAAGCTTCCCTCTGACACAGACACCACATTATCCAAACTTGATAAAAAGCACTGCTTTGGTCATCAGTTGCATTTTTCATACTTGAAGGTGAACCATAATGGGAAAGTTTAGATCAAGTTATTCAGCTGTGTTATTTCAGGGCAGTTTATCAACCCCAGTAACAGTTAAGGAATGAAACAAACACAATTTTTTCCAACATTAAAACAACTTAAAGCATCTCTTTCATACTAATAACTCAAATACATCTTATGAGTGAAACATATTTCAGATAATTCTCAGAGAACAGTCTCACTGGTCATTGTATGATCACTGCTGAAATAATCTAACACCTCCAGTGACTAATTTAAGCTACAAGCTACTCGTGTTTACTTCCTTTCTTCTCTAATTCTAATTTCTTTAGAACAAGATGACATTCATTCTGCCTGCCATGTGGTCCTGGCCGTAACTTCTTCAAGCATTTTCCTTCCCTTATCTAGGTTGTCACTTACAGTCTGCAAGATGTTTCCCACCATTTATATAAACATGCTTTAACAACAGCAACTTAAATCAATTCCATGCAGAGCTTCCATATAGGTTTTAGAAGAAAAGTTCAACGAAGCAAGCAAAGATGGACTGTCTGGCTGAGAGCACAGGCAAAAATGAGGTTTGTCTCCCAGTACTTTACAAATTTACAGCTGCCTTTATCTGACATGAAAAGAGCTCAGGGAGAGCTCTTCAGGTTGGGATGAGAAACTCAAGCAACATAGCATGAGGATGAGAAAGCCTGTTGTGTGCAACACTGATTGCTCATGCTCCCTATTCACCTACTGAACAAAGCAAAACAAAACATGTATTCTATACATAAAAAATGACATTATAAATATTATGCTTTGTTGAATTCAATTGTTTACAATGCTCAAGATGGGATAGGCACTATTCATGTTCAATTTAAACATCTGAACTGTGTCACAAACACGTGAATGGGTGCAAAGCAAATTAGCTCCACTTAAGATCGTTTCAGACCACGCTTTACACATTGCCCCGTTGCACGTGAAAGACCCTTCAAAAGGTGAATGGCTTTTCCCTCAAAACATACTGAGTACCTTTGCACTTAGAGAAATGTTGGACAGAGCCATCTCTGCAGAAGAGACCACCAGCATTGCTTTTTTATCATTATTATTTTGATTCCTAGACAGTGAATATTCAGCAGCTGCCTCTTCAAATGTGGCAATTGCATAAAAAAATCCCTACTTTGGAGGACTGGTTTCCTGTTACTCCACACTGTCAGAGAATAATACGAGTGGTTTGGTGAGGATGCTCGTTCTCTTAGGTAACTTTGTCAAGGCCAAGAGACAAAGCTCACTGGGAGCTCTCTAATCCACAGAGACTACATTACATTGGACTGTAACTACTGCTAGAAAATCCTTCCCAAACAGCACAAGTGCAATGAGTCCCAATTCTTCTCAGTCTTTTAGATTTATTTAAAACTCTGGACTTTGAGATCAAAATGCTGAAACCTCTTCAGCAGTAAAACACCCAGAATACAACAAATATAAACTTTGGAAGGAAATGTTTGTAAAGATATTCAAAATAGTTTACCATTCCAGTACTTGCAGTTTAGCCCATGACCTCTTTCAATTCTGGCCAGGCTGAGCAATTATTTATTTCTACTTAAATAGTTTTGCTAACTCGAACATTTAGAAAAGAATAGCCCAAAAACGGTCCTTGCAGAGAAAAAAAGTTCCTTGCAGCAAAGTGACATCTGGCATCAGGAAGACATCAGCCTATCCCACTTTTTCTACTTCCTAGCAAGGGGAAAACCATAAATCATAAACCACTTTGGTCTCTCGTCCTGCTCTAGAATCAGTCAAATAGGCCTTCTTAATGCCAAAATGATGTCCTATTTTAAGGAAACACATTGCAAACTACACCTTGCTTCAGCCCCCCATAGCATTTGTAGGGTTCATCACAAATGCCGAGTCACCCGTGTTTGTTTCTCTCTTCAAACAAAATGTGCACTCCAGTATGGCACCCCTATTATTAACAGAAGAAAATAAAGAAGAGCAGGAAAATCTGCCATTTTTAAGCAATTTAGCTTGATTTTTATTATTATTATTGGCTTTTAAAGAATGAAAGAAAGAAAAGGAAACAAAACCCCTACTTTTCTATCAGAAATAGATTTTCGATTTTGTCTGAATAAGAACTTACAGTGTGAAAAGAACTTACAGGTGAAAGGCATTGGAGACAGTCCTGGAGACTGAAGCCGTTTACTTACTGACAAAACAAGCATCAGCTATACAAGCACTTCCCCAGAGACAAGTCAAAGGCACCTCATTTGCCATTCCCATTCCACCTGTAACTTTTTATATTAAAAAAAAAAAAAAAAAAGGGTGGGAGAAAAGCAACTTTACCATCCAACATCAGTTAGCAGTTCAAAGAACTCTTGAGAAATGTGATTTCAAAGTCTGCCCACTTTCGGTGGCCCATCAGACCTCCACGAGGTCGCTGATGTGGCTTGAGGTCTTCATCACTAAGCAAACAGATAACAGCTTAAGAACCTAATAAAAGAAATTAAAAAATAGAACACAAATTCGCACACACAGGCAGCAATCCCAGAAATAATAGCTACATTCATGAGAACAGTAGTTAATATTTAGATTTATGGAGTGCGATGTACTAATGCATATAATGAAGCAGACAATTTAATGACTCAGAGTGCTAAAAAGGGGGGAAAAATAAATCCACAGAAGTCACAAGATTGACTTTCCAGATTAATGGGGATAAGCCAAACATTCCAGATGTTCTAATCCAGTGTTCCTGTCTCTACGCTACAGAAAATCACCTTTCCCACTGAAAACAACTCCATCTTCCTTTCAGCCCGCACTTTTGTTCCCATCACCACTCATGAGCAGCCCATTTTGATCTATCCTCTTTTTCTTTCCCTTACACAACCAAAAGAAAGCACACACTTTGTATATGAAACGTTTTAATAAAAGTCTCTCCGAAGACAAAATACCATATGGTAGAGGTATCCATAAGCTAACTTATCAAGGTGAAGCAAAACAGTATTTCTTCATAATGGTTCTTTACATTTTAAGAACATCTTCTATCAGACTCTGTTCCAAAACTGCGACTGTCACCATTTTTCTTCTGCTGTAAAACCAGCTCTATGTACATGCTCTATTTACCAGGAAAAATTTACTGTTCTAATTACCAGACCTCTTACAGCTAATAGAAAATAAGAGTTATTGGGTTTTGTTCTGAAGAGGAAAACTGTTCAACGAGGTAACAGTAGGATGTAAAAGAGATTTGGGAATCTGATGAGTCTGTGACTTGCCGTTACTATGGAAATGAATGATCATAACAAAATATTCACATCTTAACCGTGTTTTCTAAAAGACTGACATCCCTAAATCAGTGCTATTTTTACATCCGAGATTTTGCCAACCTACTAATCCAACACCCACCACAAACACTGCCAGTTCCCTGCTGAGGAACGCTGCCTCATGTGTGTGCAATGCACTCACACAGCCTCCTCTGCCCTGCTGAGCTTCTGCATCCCGTGGGCGAGTACACAGCAATTGCACTGCCACCTTTTCAGAGAGAAAGGACTGCCCTCTGTGTTAACACTATTAATTGTCCCTCACATTACACGTGTACTACATTAATTATGCCCATGTTTTCTAGCATCTCGTTGAAGTGGACTGAATTACACTGTAAACTTCAGATAGAAAAGTCTTGTGCAGTCACGCTGCAGGTTACTCCATTTCCCACATCTCAGCATTATCTGCAAAGCAAATGTAAGTATCCAAAACATTTAGTGAATGTAGGAAACAGCAACCTAGAAGACTGAAGCAACCACAGATGCCTGCTGAGATTTGATCATGAAGGTGTGAAAATAATTCCTTAATCGCTGTCAAGACTCTACTAATTTACAGGTATCTAAGAATACGGTTGCATGGTTATTTACAAGCATTAATGCCTATAATCCACTCTCTAAAATGCACTGTTGCAATTGTGCAATTCATCTCTACTCACCTCTGGTCCTTTTGTAACACAAAAACAAAATAAACAAGTAAGAACTTGAAAGTTAGAAATAAAAGATATTCAGAGGCTATTTACAGAAAGTGTGTGGTGAACAGGCTTATGAAGGAGGCAGGATCTCCAAAGTGCTTGGAATACCACAAATAACATATCTGAGACTTGCAGAGACTGCTGAGTTTGTACAGAAGGAGCTGGGCTGCTGTCCTTTGGACGGAGAGCCTTAGGAGATGCCAGTCCTCAAGACAGGTCTAAATTTCAGTCAGAGCTTGAGAAAAGAGGATTTTTCCTTGACGCATTTATTTTGTTCCTAATTTTGCAGTCAGAAGTCCAGTCCTGTGTTCTGATATACCTTACTGACTCTTCCTTAGCAGGGTATAGCAAGAGAGATCTCAGCACGACCTGCCACCATCTTCCTTGGGAGTGACCACTTTTCACAGCGATGCTCGAGCCCACAGTCAAAGCATGTTTCAGGGCTCCCAGGAGCTGCTGCCAGCAATGGCAAGAACTGTGGCTTGGCAAAGTCAGCGTGTCCAGTCAGTGGCACCACACATGTGCAGCTGCCAGAATCACTGCCAAATGAGCAGCACTCAGTCGGAGGGAGGAGGACAACTTCTGTGATTTTAGACCTAATTATGCATGTGGTTGCCACATTTCGAACCCCACTCAGCTTCCCACATAACAATCATTCCCTGCTACAGAAAGTCACACACCAACTTTAGGTCTCCCACCCCTGTCTTCCCCAGTCGGATGGAATCTGGTGATGATGTGCAGCCAAGAATGTGCAAACAGCATGCCTGACTCTGCTTCTCATCTCCCAGTTTCAACAGAGATGCTGAGATAAACAACTGCACTCTGAAAATAAGGACTACAACAAACACATTGTACATTGTTTTCTGACTTAAATAAAAATCTCTTTTTTAAAACTTAAAAAGTGCAAAATCCTGAATTGCGCTTTCTGAAATAGTAAGAAGCCAGTTCAGCAACAGTTAGTTTCCAAATAAGATAAAGAAACCAGCCTTTATTAAATTATATGGAAGGGGGTCAGAGATTAAAAATCCTCTGCCTCTCATTATTAGACTTGAGATGACAGATTCATTCCAGAGCACAGAAGGAAATATATTATCCCCAAACAGGATATGAAGTTCAGTCCCAGTAGATTAGTCTCTGTTAAGTAAATTTATTGTCTAATCTTTTAACTCTCCCCCAGACTGCTGCCCAAGACCCTCTTCACTATCAGTACAAAACCCCCTTTCCTTCCCTGCAGGACCTTACCCCAGAGCCCCCAACAACACTGCCCTCTGGACTCATTCCCATGAGGACTTTGGTGGTGCATGAACATCACAGGAAAACAAGAAATGACGGCAGCAGAAGGGAAAGGACTCAGGACTGCAGTCAGCCAATAAGACCATAATGTGCTCTGAATTGTTACACAGAGGAGAAACAGAGGATAAGCGTTGTGCTTGATTTAAACAACAGCAGGAAGTGAGGTCCTTTGCCCAGTAATCACATTGAAGAAATTCTTCAGAAGAGCTGTATTAGTAAGGGTAATTTCTAGAAAGAAATAAATGCATTGTATGAAGCTAGAAGGTGCATCAAACAAAGTGCACCTCTATCCCCATTCTGTTTACCAAGGCAGAAGTGCTCTTCCATACGACGACACGTTTCTAAGATGCTGTTTAGTCTAACCTCAGACTCCATGAAATTATTTGCAAAGATAGGGATTCCCCAAAAATTCAGTTTAAAATCTGCTACCCTGCCCTTCCTTTTCCCACTTCTTTAATTGTAGGAAATTTACTCGTAAGACATAAAGAGAACCCACGTCAAAAACAAAATAATAAGAGGAAAATATGTACTTAAAGAGTGGTGAGGCTAAAAATATTTCTTTCTATATGGGCTCTAAGATGTTCCATACCAAGTTTTACAAAGGCCACAATTACAGCACTCAATAACCCTAAAAGCATTGGACAATTTGTGTGCAAGGCAGCTCACGTTCTCTTTCTTTATCATTACATAACAAAATACTCCTAACACGGTACTGAACGCCAATCCCTTCCGTGTTCTCCTGCAGCAAAGCTGTGAGGCACCATCTTTATGTATAGACAAATTACAAAAAGCTTGGTTTCACCGACAGAGCATACTATCCATTTGTTATTAAATTGAGGCAACATCATTAAGAGATTTTTGCATTATTCTATCTGGAGATCTTCTGTTCTGAGAATTCAACTCTAATGATAAGATGTTTAAGCATCTATCTGCCCCTAGAACAGATGGCTTTCAACACATCTGCTACAGAATGCCATTCTTGGCTACATCGTGCACTGCTGATGTCCTGGGCTACACAAATGTTTTTTTTCCAAACCCTCTTCTTATTTACTTTGGGGTTTTTATGTTTCTTTTTAGACTCTGGGTGGAGAAGGCATGGGAATCACAAACAACACACTTGGCAAGATTTCTTTCCAGCAATGGTTAAAGATAACCAGTGTGAGCAATAAAAGGATGTTTTGTCCAGGCTGTTCTTCCTTCAATTGAATTCTAGGATTGGTACTCCACCAGCTTGACCCTATGCCATTTAAGGTCAACGTATTTTCATAATGAATGGTATCTCATCTTTTATTACTGAATTTCTATGAAAAATCTTTGTGGAACAAGTTCAGGTGTTTGGTTGCTTGTTTGTTTTTTTTTTTAATCCAAAGAAGGAAACCTGCTGGATTTTCTGTTGATACATAGCTTTGGATTTGTTTTAATCCATAGCTTCTTCTTAATGTTTGCACTGATCTTTAACAGATTTAGCATTATCTCAGTGGCAGATTCAGAAAATATTACTCAGATTCAATTTCAATTAACTCAGTACACCATACTCCAGAAAAAGAAATGCAAAAAATAAAGCTCTAAATTCCACTCATTGCACCTGAAGGAAAATAAGAATACAATGGTTTCCAGCCAGAAGTCTGCATAACCCATTATCCCCATATGCAACTTTCCTCTCCTTGGAAATTCACTCTTCAAACAGTTATGTATTTGTAAGTAACCAGAAATACATTTGTTTCTTTCTACTGATACAAGCCACGCAGCAAGTGGTTTCCCCCTGTTTTGCGTACTGGAGCATCACTTTGAAAACAGGCTTTAAGTCATCTGGTAAAAGAGTATACGGGGCTACAAAGTAAATGGATCTAGCAGACATTGTGAATTACTCCCAGTGCAATATACACGAGACGCTTACATCTGCATAGAAATATTTATGGGGACATACAAAAACACACACACATGCAGCAAGGCTGCTGAGGTGACCGGCCAAGCAAGCTGCTGAGGTGCTCTTGGCACATGGCTGATTTCCTCCGATAAGCCCCACGCTCCATGGGGCAAACCACATGTTCTTGGTTCAAAGAAATTCAGAGGTAATCAGAGCACTGGAAGGACCTGACACATCGACTGTTAACGTCACTAAGATGCTGTTAATACAAATCTAAATCAAGCTTCCAAAATGGGACTTCTGGGGCAGCACAGTGAGGACACCCTCTATCCTTATCCAGGTGCATCCATCATCATCACGTACTTCTGACTGACTGGAAAAACGTTGAAGTTTTTATTTTTCAAAGAGGAATTATTTAAGAAGCCACCACAAAATCGTATTATCTAATAGGCAAGCACAAAACAGAACACTGTGTATTTCAGGAGTTGGTGCTGATTTAAAAAAAAAATCAAAAAACCTCGTCCTCCACATCCCTGCAGCACAGCAGCAGTCACTTCTCAGCCTCTGGACCAGGGATGCAACACAGTCTAATTCCAATCCACGGAAATACTCAACGCTTTCAGGTCATGACATTTTAATGTTATACCAAGAGGAGAGAAAGGAAGGGGGCTAGAAAAATCTTTTGTATTGAGGAGACTACAAAAGAGAAGTTCTGTTTTCACTATGACATGCCTTGCCAGCCTCTGCTGAAAGCCGTCCCTCCAGCCACAGGACAAAAGGAAAGGACACGCGGGGACAAACGTCCTCCTGCCCATCTGACCCTCTGCAGAGCTGAGTCGAGCCCCCAGCCCTGCTTCACAGCAGGATCTGTGACATGAATGATTTTTTCCATTAGACACGAGCAAATGAAACTAATTTTCCCTCGCATTATAAATAGTTGGCTAAGCTGAATATTAATGCAAGAACTCTCTGGTTACAAGGGGCAGGAAAAAGGAGAACAAACACTAATGTGATTTAAGTCAAAATTCAGATGTGTGACAAAAAAAAAAAAGGAAAAAAGAATCAGAGCAATTCTCTCCTGAATGTTTAGACCAGAATGGACTGCTGTGTTCATGAAGCCTGATCCCTAGTTGAATAGGCTGGATTTATCTCCTGCTAGTGCACACTCCTACAGCGTATCTCCTCTGAGCCTTTCAAAAGGGGAGATGTTCTATAATAAGTCACCACTCACACATGCAGCATACACAGTGTGCAATCCCTGATATTTTTAATGCTGTATTCAGCTCCACTCTCAGATGAGCACTGCACCATGGCTCAGAGGTGGCCAGAAATACTAACTGCATCTACACTGTGCAAAGCTTTAGTCCACACGGCTTGAAGGGATTTACCCCATGCAAATGGCTGCTTGCACTGCCAATGCTGATAGGAGCAGCGTTATGTTATCATCCAACCTCGATGCCTGAAAGAAAGTGAAAACCTTGCTGCCCTGTGAACCTGAATAAAACTCAGAGGGGTTCCTATGGGTGTACGTGCATCATCCTGAGGGAAGAGAAGAAAGAAAAAGAAATTAAAAAAAAAGGAAAGTAAAACAACAAAGCCTCCACCAACAACACATTCACTCCAAAGAAATCTCATTTTTAGAACATTAGTTCTGTTTCATTATACAAAGTTAAATTTTTCTGTTTCATCTAATGTACTAGATGGCAGCATAATAAACATCAATAATATTTTTTAAAGTGAGTGCAATTACAGAAGAAATATTTAAACTGACTCATTACATACAAGAATCTGAGCTCAGTATGACAAATTCATACACCTCTGTTCCATTTAATCCCACTGGAGATGGTGAGCATACAAACAAGTATTCATCAACATTGTAGTGTCTGCAGTTGTTTATCTACACTTAAGCACAACCACTAAATTAGATACCTGTTTGAATTCCAAATGACTGATATGTTTTATATGAGACACATGAGCTGTGGATAATGATCGCAGCATCAAGTACAAAGTCTGCATGCTGTATGTGAGCACACAAACATGCCGTGCAAATGTGGCAATCTCAACCTCAACAGTTCCCTCTGTGTGTCTGATACACCGAGGCAGCCATAATAGATAAGCATCGTGCACTTGAGTAATTTCTTCCAACCAAGTTTCACAAAACAGATGTAGACAAGTCATGCAAACAACGACATTTATTCTGGAAAGTAAACTTACAAGAAAAAAAAAGCTATTGACCTAGTAGGTTTAGACTAAAAAGTTAGATCTCCAGTTTCACAACAAAAGCCAAACACACTGAGAAAGCAAGACAGAACGCCTTGGTACAGAGATGGATTTCTTTGGAAATCAGTTTCTGAGTTCAGAACTGATTTGAAAAACAGTGCACTATAAATGCAGGTTCACTGGTCATTTCTGTGTTTCTCTCATAAAGAAAATGGTGTCATTTCAGGAGAGTCACAACAAAATGAGTCAAGGAAAATGTATGGAAGTCTTCATACAACAAAAATGGATGACTAACATGGATGACTCAGTTAATTGCACGACTTTCAACAGAGGGTACTCACTGAGACAGAAATAATATAATCACAAGGAGTATATGGGAAAATTATTTAGGGCTAACGAAAAAGTTTTACCAAACAAATGTCTGAATGTTAAGAGCATTATCTTGTGCATACTGGAACTCTCAGAGATAGAAATTCGGTGTTTGCCTCGTCTTGATCTTCACCCCAGACCGTAGAGTCCCAGGGTAATTGAGGCTGGATGTCTCTGGACCCAACCTGGCTCAGCTCTGAGGTCAGACCTGGTTTCTCATGGCTTTAGGACAGGGGCTGCACAATCTTTGTAGGTAACCAGAGCCCACTGCTCAGCTGTCCTCATAGAACACTTTTTCTAATATCCAAATACCACTACGCAGGGTATGTATCATACAGAGAAACAGACAGACCCTGAAGATTCGTTCATTTTTTGTAGCAAAATTCAGAAATTGATTCTGAAGTCAAGACTGCTCCTTGACATCTGTCTGTACCTATACTATACTGCTTACAAAAGGTTATCTACCACTTGAAGATAACTAAGATTACCTTATCTTGTTAGTCTTTGCACACCAGAGCTGAGATTGAGCACAGTTGGTGTAATAAAAAAAGCTAAACTAGCAATAATTTGGGCCTATTGAACCTTTTTACATGGCTTCATGCAGGATAAAAATCCCATATCTGTTACATCTGTCTATCCCTAATTGCATGAACAAGAAGCATCCAGCACATACCCAAGGGATTTTAATGCCACTTAGAATAGTGTTCCCTAATGAATATCATCCCTACTGGTATTTCAGCCAAAGAATCACAGTTCTGTATCAGCACCGAGGGGAAGGATGGGAAAGAAAATTCAGAAATATGTGGTTGTTGCCATCCTACTAATCAATACAATTTATATATTCATTCTTATGCATGTGTAAAATATGTTTGTAGATATTATAAATGTGATTAAACAGCCTTCCAGCTTCCTTTCAATTTTGAGATGTTAAAACACGTATTACCCAAAGAAAGCTAAAGCAGCTTGTTGTTTTTTTTTCCCCCCAAAGCTCCCAAAACTTAGAAACACTCAGCATTTTAGAATGAATAAAATATTAAAATACAGTAAGATATTATGAAGCCTTGGCCATAAATTCACAGTACTCACAGCTGTTTCATTTGGCTGCACATACTGCCATGTAATATAATGAAACTGTGAATACTATTGTGAATTTGGTACCAAATTACTATTCCCAGAGAAAGCAGTGACAGTGATAACATGATCTTCATGTCATCTCAGTTCTGCATTAAGCAACAGAAAGAAAATAAAAAACAAGTGATGTCATGATTTTTGCAACAAGAATCTAATTGATTTTTCTGCCACTACTATAATTCACAAATAGTCTTATAATAATGAATTGGTTTAACTTCAAATATCACACAAATATTCCTGCACTGATGTATGTTTGAACCAAAGCTAGACAATGTATGCTACAAGTGAAAGAGAGCTTATAACAGAAAAACTAAAATGCACAAACAATACAATAACAAAATGGTTCTAAATCATTATCTTAAATTTTGGATGTCACTCTTAGAGAACATAAGTGGAAAGCAGAAATCAAATAGCTGAAAGGCTCAGAACGTGTTTAAGATGTGTACTTTATAGGTTTCAAAGTTTTTCTTTGATGATGCAGATGTGTTGAATTCAACATCCCACCCATTTTGTTCCTCTTCCCAAAAAAGCCATCATCATCATTTTTAATTGAGATTTCTGCATTAGAAGTTTACCTTTACACAACTTAACATGATGTTAAGTGTTCGGGGCAAACTAGTAAAGCACTGAAGCAGCAAGCTCCAATACTCAGTCCTTTCCACGCGGCAGCACTGCCCTGCTCCATGGCCATGGCAAGGGGAACATCCAGCTCCACCAGAGCCCCACTCCCCTGTGCACAGGGCTTCAGTGCTCCCCTGCTTGTATTATTCTGAAGGAGATATTTCACGTCCAGAGGCCAAAAAATGGGTAATGTTCACAAACAATGGAAATTTCTGGTCAGTGACTAAAACACAGATCTTCAGAGCAACTTCCACTGCAAACACATGAAGGAATTTTCAAAGCTGACCAAGAATTATTTATTAACTGAATTGAACAAACAAAACATTAGTTTTTGGTCTCCGTGCAGAGAAATATTAGTGTCTCGTTGCCTTCAATATTTATATATAGGAAATATAGGAAAAATAGGAAAAAAAATAAAATACATTTCTGTTGGTTTTACCTCCTCGTTCCAGCACACGGTGGTGCATGGCACAATGTGGGCAACACTCCACCTGATCAACAACTACAAATGTTGGAGACTACTGTTACTTAGGAACATTTCTCACTTGACAGCTATGGATATCTCTACTGGGGCCCCCCTGGAAAGATGGAGCTTGCTCCTCATACGTGCAACGTTTTACACGACAAACACGAATGGTATCTTTTCCATTGGAATCAGAAACTGATGATTCTACTCCACAACTTCTGGAAACAGTCGTAGTGTGGCATAAAGGACTCTACTACTGAACACAGCACTGGACACTGCCTTGTGGAAGCACCAAGTATCCCTTTACCAGCATGCCAGCAGAAAGCAATCGGTTATTACATGAGCACAATTGCTACCTTAAAATTGGCTCGACTTTGAGGTGTATCATTTACCATGTCAAGAATATAAACATCTCACTGGTTTCACATTTCTCAACTTCTCTACTGACCCAATAACATGAAAGAACATTACATTTACCAAACAGTTAGGGCAATCCTCAGGAAAAGTGATGACTCCGAGCCTCAGGCTAACCTCAGAGATTTGGTTTTATTTGTTTACAGCTGAGATCATTCTCACGATACTGCTATAAACAAATAGGTTTTCTGATTGTAGTATGCTTATAATGGAATCTTGACCCCTTATAGCCTCTAATAATTACAGTACTCAATAATAATTAGAGAACTACAATAATTGCAGTACTCCATCTTAACTCCTCAAAAGGATAAGAAAATAGCATCCAAGTGTGACCCATATTTGTGGAAAACGCCTGACAGAAAACACACACAGCTCTGGATATGGTTCCACCAGTGTTTTCAGAGAACGTGTCAGATGTGTTCCTCAATTCACACATGTACACAAATAGCCAGCACATTGCGCTAAGTGCTTCACAAGCACCAAAGTACCGACTGCGAAATCAGAGCAAAAATTACTTTTGTGGATCATGTGATCCATTTGGTATTTTCAGATCCACGTTTTGTTTTTGCTTTCAGAAAAATACATATTTAAAACTGCATTTTTGAGACAAACTATTCTGACAGCTTTCCTGACAGTTTTGTTTTTTTTTTTAAATCCAGAGCCTTAATCTTAAATCTTTTACACACAGTTAGAAAAAAAAAAAAAAAGTATGAAAATAATTTAAAAAAAAGTTGTTTGTGAAAATAGCTCCCACTTCTCCGAGGGAAAATCCTTCCATAACATGTGCCAACCTACTTATGCAAGGAGGAGACAGAAACCTTCAACAATTGCAGAGAAAAACATGTTTCGTGCTGTGTTTTGTTTGTTTGTTTGTTTTTAGATTTGCTGGAGATTCTCAATAAAGAAAACCAGAGAACTGTTCCCTAAGCCCCCTCCAGAAACTCTGTTGCTTCAGCAGCCTGGTAACCGTTAGAGACTGAGCCTAAAAGTTCACAACTTGAAAAGATCTGGCAGTGATTTTCAACAGCCAAGCGTGCTCCAGCAAATGCTCAGTTTAACTGCTATTGAAAACCCTTGGTAAAACTACATGGATCCGGACTGAGATATTAGTATGTTAAAACAATTTTACTGAACGTTGCCTCCCAACAAAAACATACCACTTTCCTCTTATTGGAAAAGATGTCTCAATTTCCTTTATTGAAATACTGTTTTCAAAGAAAAGTCCCTTTTGTATAGATGTAACTTAGTTATTTAATTAACTTATGAGAAAGCAAGCGTTCCTGACACCCTGCAGCACCAGAGAACTGAAATACAGCAAACAGGCATAGTAACAGAGGACAGTCAGCCAACGTACATAGGTCACTCCAAAAGTAATGCCTCCTACTTATTTCCATGGAAACTACAACAGACAAAAACATATCTATTTGATAGAGCACATTCTCAGCTACAAAGAATTATTTTTTAACATTGTCACCATCAGCAGCTATGTATTTTCACCAGTGATGAACAAGAGCCTGTATTCTGTGCCTGTAAAAATCTGCACCAGCAGAGGTGATCCACTTTCACATCTGCTATGATGGTATCATTGCTAGAAAAATATCTGCACAGTCCACCTTTCATTGGCTGAAACAGATGGAAGTTGGAAGGTGCCAAATCCTGATTATCCGGTGGGAGCGGTAGGACGGTCCAGTCAAGACTGGGAACACACTCCATGGTCTTCAGACTGGGACGGGGCCTGGCATTATTGTGTTGCTCTTATCCAGCCTGACTGTGGAAGCTTGAGTCTTCAGCTTAGTCAGTGTCACAATGTAATGGTCAGAGTTGATGGTTTGCCCAGGTTCCAGGAAATCTAGAAGGACAGCCCTTTCCAATCCCAAAAGACAGTGCACATCACTTTACCTGCTGAGAGCTGTGTCTTGAACTTTTTTTTTTCTTCAATAGAGAATTTACGTGTTACCACTCCCTGGACTGCAGCCTCATATTGGTTCAATTGACCCTGACAAACTCGCACAGGATGTTCTTTCTCTTTCTGAGTGAGCATTTGTAGGACTCATGTGGCAGAAACTTTGCAATATTTCAACGTCATCACCCTCATTTTCAATGCACTGAACTAAGACTCAGCTCTGTACACAGTTCCCTGGTTGTAACCCACCTATTCAAGTGAGTGAGCTGATCGAGACACTCTTCGTCTTGTGGTGTGACAGCTTTGCATGGTCATCATGGTCACCACTGCTGAAATGTACCACCCACCAGCGCACTGCGCTCACATCCACTTTTTGGTCCCCATAAACATTCAGCAAGCACTGATGAATGTCAATGGATACAATTTCTTCCACATGGAGGAGCTGATTTGTATACTTCTGCTTCATATGCATTTGTTTCACATGTACTTCTGTATCAGACACCAGTTTGTCAGAATGCCCCTCTGGTGCCATCTGTCATACAGCAACAAAATGCAATGGAATACTGACAGGAAGATTCAACCTCTACTGCCATCCCACCAACATCCACCTCTGACATCACTGGCCAGTGTAATAATACATTCTGGAGCAGCCCTCGTAAATGAAGTTTTCCCAACACGGTTTCTTGAAAGTGTACCTCAGAACACAAAGAGATTTCAATATTAAGAGGAAGAATTGCTAGAATTGTTATTGAACAACACAACTGTTTAGCTTTACTAAGCTAATGACTACTTCATGTATCTTAGCAAAATCTGGCTGTATGATAATTTTACCAATCTGTTTCTGCACTACTCATTTAACATTTTTGTCATTCACATCAGCATAGCAGGCCATAGATAATTCTTTGTACTTAATCCACAACCATGAGTTTACATTCAGAAAACTGCAGTGAAATGATCTGACAATGGTTGTTTCACTCTACTCTGAATCTCTAGGTTACTGTCTTCATCTCATCTACTTGATTAACTGCTGCATCAACAATGTCCACACACACACACACACGCAGTTGTTCCAGTTGTACTGGTGAGAAGTTGCCCTACAGCTATACTCTTGGATGCTCATTTCTTTTGATAGGAGCACAGCACCATAAGCCATCCCACCAAAGATCAACTTTTTGTATTTATATAGTCTTCCCCTTTCCAAGCCAAAGTTAAATGAAGTTGAAGGCAGCTACAGGACAAACCAAAGTCACAGCAGGATTAGAAGAAGCCATTGTTTTCATGTCAGACATGTTTTTATAATATAGACCATGTCTATTCTTGTTACTTCATTTTGATCACCACACCAGCTTTTCAGCAGTCAGCCGACCCTTTCCCACACCACAGTTTTAAAGACTCATAAACTTTATCTTTATTATATTAAAAGAGATTCAAAAATTTTAAAACAGATGTGAAGTCACTCCTGCCAAGAGCCTACACACAGTGTGATTCAATAGGATGTGGGTGCTGTAATGTGCTCAAGACAAGTCATTTTAAAGCTCTGAGCTAAACTCACTGAGCAATTATTTTTGTCTAGGAAAACAAAAGCTTAAAATAATTTAAGAGCTTCTATCTGCTGTGACTGTGAGTAGTCTGATGACCTGGCTCTGGACACTTTTCATAGACATGTCCATGCACAGAACCTGTAGACACACAAAGAATTAAAAAAATGGATTTTTCTATTTGCTTCTTAAGGCCTTGGAAGGCAAACAGCTCCTATCACACATCTCCCAGTGCAAATAGACACCAGAATGCTGTGTGTAGCTGCAGGCTGCCCAGGCTTTCTCTACACAGCACAGGGCAGCACGATGCCCTCGTTCCCCAAACCCTCTCCCAGGGGCTGCTGTAAATTCTTCCCCTCAGCCCCACAGCTCCTGGAGCGCTCACAGCTTTTTCTCTTCATGATCTGGGGCTAAGACAATGTTCTTCCCAGAAAGCAGAATTGATTCATGTGGCATCAGAACTTATTTTTTCTATTCCCTCTCAGCAGCCAGTAGCTTTGGTTTCTAACTTTCTGTGTAGAATCTCTACGTGGTGATATCTGTAGAATCTTTTCAGTGTGTTTTTTGGAATTTATCACTTTCATCTGTACACAGCTGAATTTCTGAAACAGCTGAAAACCTTATGTAAAACAAATAGAGGGTTTTCTCAAGAAACAGCCTTTCCTCAAATAAGGACAAAGCTCACCTCGGTTGTTACATTTGTTCGTTTGCCCACATGCCTCAGGTGAACAGAGGGAAGAAGAGCACCTTCCAGACAGACACACTGAGAGGGCCCTGGAGCTGAATGCACCACAGCTCTGTGCTGTCATCACAGAATCACAGAATGGCCAGGGCTGGAAGGGACCTCAAGGATCATGAATCTCCAACCCCCCTGCCACATGCAGGGCCACCAACCTTCCTACCTAATGCTAGACCAGGCTGCCCAGGGCCCCATCCAATCTGGCCTTGGGCAGCAGCACGAAGACAAAGCAAAGAGCAGGGAGCTAGTGAGCTTATGGTACAGAGCATTCTCCCCCAGACACCGTGATTTACAGGGACTGCCTCTTCAGCTGTGGCTCCCCAGCTGTGGTGCCACAGCCCCCCACCAGAGAAAGCTGAGAATACAAAGGGTGACCATAGCCCTGATTGTGTTGATTACTTACAGGTATTAAGCTCGCAGATTATCTTTTTAACCACTTATCTCCAACCCGTGTCACATTCCCCAGGTTTCCCCTTACCATTACAGTCTGCAGCTGCATTCAGGCAGGTAAGACCACAACAAAAGGAAAATGAATAACTTTGTAATTTCCATTATTTGTCTAAGAGATAACACATACTGTATATGTGATGCAGTAAGATGTGAAATTATGTAAAGTATTCCATGTATCCAGCACCTGCATAATATGAATGGCACTGAGCAATCAGATCCTCTGTGGTGGAAAAACAACTACAGCTCAGCAGTGTTTACCACGCACACAGACACAGGGAGATAGTTAGTTTCCAGGGTGTCTGTGTGTTTAGGTTGGAAGAGACATGCCAACAGGAGCCTTCCTGTTGGCCAGCAGTAGGCAGATGTTTCTACAACCTTTTCCTCTGAAAGACAGTTCTAGGGAAATCACATGATTTGTACAACCAGTGGGCAATGAAACATGCTGCATCAAAGGTGATTACAAATTCAATAAAAAACAAGATTTGCATTTGCAAATGCAGGACAGTAAGTTGAAAAGGAAATCCTATCTAGAAATGCACTGTAAATGACACAGTCTGCATAGCAGCAAGCATGCAATAAATGCAAGGAAAGTATAATTACAGGCTGTGGAACAGCTGTTTCCAGATCAAGCTCCTGGCTGCAGGTACCTCCTGGTCCCAGCTGACACCAATACCACCTTCTGTCGTTAGGACTCTCACACAGGTGCAACATAAATACAGCATGCTAACTAGGATTAAAGTGGCAAACTATAAGGTGCAAAACTACCTGTGTACAAAACTATAAGGTACTCAGGTAGATCTCACCCATGAAAGGGTTTGAATTGCGCTGAAAGAGGAGAAGTGCTAGGCATCTGTTTCCACATGCGTGCCTTAAACATGACCATATAAAGGCCCACTTTTTTGCCTGTACCCAAGGGCAGCACTAACCAGCTCAGGGATGCCTGCTGGGCAGGGCAGTGCCCAACACCTGTGCACAGCACCTCTGCTCCCTCCTGCAAGCACTTTAGCCACATCCTCGCACTTCCACCGTCAGTCTTTAGCATTTTTTTTCTGCTGGAATAGCTCAAGATTTGAATTTTCTGAGCAAAATTACACAAATAAGATAGAAGAAAATCGAATGGCTAATAGCAAACAATGGTACTTTGTACTTCAGAAACAAAGAAATTATAGTATTAGAAAGTCGATTCAAACTTATTCCAAAACTAACAGATGTACCTGGTACATGGACCATTCAACCGAACTTGAAACACTTCAACTAGAAAACTTAAATACATATGAAACAAAGCAGATGGTTTGGTCTGTGGAGCACTCTCCAGGTATCATGTAGCACTAAAAAGCAATGTTTGTTTTTTATTTAAAACCAAACTAAACAGTAATATAAAATTCCAATATAATAAACTCACTGTTCAAATTGGGATGTGCCTGGAGCAAAATTTCCTACTTTTCCTGAAAACATGCATTTTGCTCTTTGGACCAATGCCATCTCTTTTTCGTTTGGCTCTGCCCCCTCAGGGCCACGCACTATTCAGCTGAATAACTGTGAGGCTCTCACTTGCAGGCAAATAGGAAGGAGTTTAATGAATCACAACATTTTGTTCATATTTTGCTTGGAGGAAGCATTTTCCACATTTTCTCCCTCTTAGAGAAGTTCATAGAAATTCCACCCAAACTCTGTATAACTGCTTTATTGAGACCAAAAGTTCACTGTCAGATCTCAGGCTTTCCCTACCAACCAGAGAGAGAGAGAGAAGGGGGCAGGGAAAATAAATGCTAGTATGGAGAGAATTAACTAATGAGCCTGCTGAAGTTTACTTATATTCCTCCAGGGACCTATGAAGACGAGGGCTGTGAACAGTGCTTACGCATGCATACAATCACAGCTCACATGCTGTGGAATGCTCTTTCAACTATTAAAAAAATTCTTTTGAAATTCTTTCTCAGTGATATAGGATTCACTGGAATTCAAATTCCCATTGCTGTTCAACATCAAACAAAGAGAAAGACGTGTGGGAGAAAACAGCAAAGACGTGTGATTGAAAGTCTGACTTCAGCTGGCCCAGTCGAGTAAATGACAGCTGCTTTGATCATCTCAAGAAAAGATTGGCAAAATGGAAATCAATGCCTGGTTGCTGAGTGTTGCTGATTTGATTCATAAGTTGTCCTTCCTTGGGCTCCAAGAAGCAGGGAAGGTTGAAGGGACGAGCTAGGACTTTTGGTCTTTCCAAACGGCCCTTTGAGATAAACATGGAGGTCAGTGAGGACCACACAAAGCAAAATTAGGGTGGCTTCTAAACTCGGAGCTAGACTTATGGAAAAAACTTCACAAAACAAGACAAACATTTCAAAGCTAAGATAAAAGGTCCCTTCATTTGACTCCAGCGAGTTGAAAGAAAAGCTAGATGTAGCAGAAACTCACTGAAGAATATCCATAATAACTCGACTAAAATAGGATGGTAAAGGTGCAGAGTCTACAGATAAATATTTAGAAAGCATTCACTTACTTACTTATTTAAAAATTTTTAATTAAAAGTTCCGCATTGTGGGATTCTAAATGGAGGAAATTAGCTTGAAGGCACGTTCATTTGTGCTATAAAAGAACCTTTCATTAATCCCTAATTAGATATTTCTCTCTCTTAAATCAGCTAGACGTTCAAAACAGAATGAAAACACAAATGATTTCCAAGAAATTGCTATATGCAGCTCAAGAAAAAGTCATGTTTAATTGCTCCTTTCCTTCTTTTTTTCTCCTCTAATACCTTTCCCTCCAGCCAACTGCTCCTGAATGCCCTGAACAATTTGCTCTCATTTCCAAAAAAACATTAAAAATAAAGCAAGTAAATACTGCTGTTTTAGAAACAGCACTTCTCTCCAAACTTATTAATGTACTTTCAGAAAAAGATCTCAGATGAAAGGAGACGAAAGGGCTGTTATAAATGTATGTGGGGCAAGAAAAAAAGAAAAGATAAATAAAAAGCTCTAGATGGGTGGAACAAAAGCTGCCAAAGTTTACACAGTTCATATATTAATTGTTGAGGGGGGAAAAAAAAAAAAAACGGGGAGAGAATAAAGAAGCTTAAGGAGGCAGAGACGCTTCTAGGAACTCTATTACAGACTTTTTTCTTTCTTTTTTTTTTTTTTTTTTTCTTTTCCAAGCAAAGTACTTCTGGAGATGTTCGTAATAAAAGCACAGTTAGGGCAAATTCAGCATTCAGTAGCAAAGAAGATTAAAATACCAACTCTTCTTTCACATTTTTCATCTTGCTTCTACCTCAGTAGATCAAACAAACTGCATTAACAGCATTAAAACATGCCTGAAAAACCATGTAATAACAAAATACATTTTACACTTACAGAACTAATCAGCAGCATTAAGGAAATCCATTTTTGCAACAAATTTGATGCAAAAGAAATCACAAATATAAAAGTTTCATATTATTAAAATGAATGAGATGTTCAGACATCTTCAGCACGAGCCTCAATTTTTAGGCTCCTTTCTTGCTTGCGTTTTGCTTTCCCTTAACAAAACCTTGATGTTGTACTTGAGATTCATGATACCGATTTTATTAATCAGTAAAGCTATCTGAGTTGTGCTCCCTCCCATTCACACTGTTTTCACGCAGTGCAACAGCAGTAACAACACAAGACTGCAGTGTTTGCCTCTCTAAAATCAGTTCAAAGCAATTATGTTGTATAAGAAATTATCGTAGATTTACTCTTCTTTCTAAGGAACCATTTCAAAACAAAATACAAAGCAGAGCTCATCAAGAACTAACAGTATACATTTTGGTTTTAATTGCTAATTACATTCCTTGCTTCCTTAATCTGTCCATGGGAGTAAGCCCATGTTCAGATTGTGTTTCTTAGTTTGCCCCTCTTGAATTTTCTCCAACTTCAGGAAGAGATAGAGACAGCAGAGAGAAATAATCCAAGTGAATTACATGTCCTATCTACTGAAGAGGAAAAAAGCAGAAGTAAAGGCAGCAAATTTCTGTAACAGAAGTAAAAATACCTATTTGCCATGAATGTGTTCCTCTTGACTGTTTTTGTCATGTTAGAGAGACAGCCTTCAACTTTTTTCAGCAAGATGTAACATTCATGAAGTAGATTCCCTGTTGTTTAAGAGAACAGAGCTCTTAATACAGATAACCTTATCCTTATTCAGCTCAGTGGTCAGCTCTGAGACCTGTCCTCCAGCTATCTACATATTCTTTCAGCTTTTTTAACGTGTCAGTTTCTCTGCGAGCGAGGCCCTACCACACATCACTTGAGTGAGAACGTGGCAGAGCAAAGTGGGCTGTCACAAAAGGACAGTTATCAAAGAGAAATCAAAATCCATACACAGCATTACAAGTATGAATAAGCAGGGAAAACATCAACTTTATTAAATAACAGGCCAGTTACACTATATTCTGTGTCATAAAAGATTTCCTCCTCTCTAGCACAGGGGATAAACTCTGCTGAACACAATACTCACACATGAATGATGTCTGGCACAGGCAGGAGGTGGCCCTGTACTCTGGGGAGATTGCCCTTCTCCCCCATTCATCTCCCTCCTCATCCTCATTTTTTTTCCTGCACCACCATTCTATTAGCATGCAGACACATAACAAGTGCTCACAGCCAGCCTGCCATCACATCACCCACAGCTTGCCACAAGACATAAAAGGAAGGAGACAACTCCCATGTGCCCCCCCGTGCTCCTGAGGAGTGCTGTTCCAGGAAACACTTGCTGACAGTTGCAGCACTGGATAATGCTGATTGACAAGCAGTGACAGCACTTTTCAATGTTTGGTGTACATGGACATGTAAGAGAAGTAGAATGAGACAGGAGAAGCACAGCAGCAATCATTATTAAGAAATGAATTAAATGTATCTCCTATTTCCTATGCTAGGGAGAAGAGGAAAAAAATAGTGTTGAGACTACAAATTATAAAGTATCTATGTACAAATGTGTCCTATAATTTAACTTGAATTCATATGCAGCATATCTTCCTTGAATCTTTCAAAAGCTCCTTGAAATGCAACCAGAGGTTGCAGCAGAGCTTCAAGTCTTAGATGGCTTTCTATGGATTCTTGAAAAAAAAAAAATGTGGTATCACTGTGCCAATGGTGGCAACAGCAAGCATAGACATAGAAGCATGTAAGTAGATACAGAAAGAAATCAAATGTTGTAAAAGATGAAAACACAACAGTAATGGGAGCCTTCCTTTACCACCATGGCAACTAGTAACGACGTTCAAAGGAGGCGTTCAAAGTCAATAGCTCAGGAGATGCTCAGCAGCAGCTTCACTGGGCAGCTAGGCAGGAAACAGAAACACATTTCACTTAGCAGTGTCGAGACCTCGGTTAAGGTCATCAAGGAACTGCTTTGCAGTTTGCACAGCAAACTCAAATCCAACCTTCACGTAGGAACAGCAAGAATGCAGAACAGTGGATTTCTGGTTTAATTTCAAAAACAAACTGAAGGAAAGTAAGAAAACTGCTTAAAAAGGAGTTTAAAGAGGCAGTATAGATGGCTTTTCAAATACGGCGAAGCTCTAACAGCTTCTCTCTGAAAGCAGTAGATGCCATAAGTTGCCATAATTCAAACAGGAGCTGGTCAAACTAACAGAACAAAATGATCATGGAACTATCCACAGCTGTAACAGCCTTGCTATCTCTGTGAGCCTGGGATGTATTGGGGACTGCAGACAGGGAGCACACTGCAAGGGACCACAAGTGCTATGCTCTTGTCCACTCCTTCTACATCTGTATGGGCAGATGCTACAAGCACAGCTAGAAATACAGCACTGGGCCTGGCAAAGTGCTTCCCAGAGCTGAGCTGCTCCTACATAGCAGTCACCCAAGTCAGTGGCTGCAGTGGTTGCTAATGCTTAACATATTTGAGTGGACAAACTGCAAAAAGGATAAACAGAAAATCTTACAGCATCTGAGGCCTTATCTTACTGCTCTGAAACACTGAGGCTTACTTAGAGAAGTAGCATTAACAAAGACTGCCCTACATTAACTGCTCCATCTGACCTGGACAGAACTGTCACTTGAACGTTCCTGTGATCTTGTAGCATTACAAATGAAGAAGCAAGAATGTCTAAAGAAAAATGAAGAATAGCAAGAATGGCTAAAGAAAGTTAACCTTAATTTATAATGAGAGCATACAACCCTCTCCTCTAATTATCTTAAAGACAAACTCTAAGCAAATATTGAAAGGATATTGAGATTTTAAAAAGGACCCAAAATCATGTCTCTAGGCATTGTCACATTGTATTCTCCCTGTCACAATAGGTTCAGATACAGAGAAACAAGTCAGGGTTCATAGCCACGACACTAATAATAAGAAACTGAGCATAAGATCTTCACTTACAAAAGGGAGTTACTTTTACAATCTTCCTGATACCCTCAGCAGTGCTTTCAAGCCTAATTTTAGGGTGAGGGGAATAGAGAGGTCCATATAAAGTGATAGCAGAAGACAGATTCACTAAATCTGAGATAATTTGTATTACATAGAGAACTCATTGAGCAGAATAAGGTAGTGCTACCAAAGAATCTTGTATGATTTCATATCCCATTATTTTTTAATGCCATCTGTGTTCCCATGTTACTTCTGAAACTGCCATCCAGGAATAAGATGCAAGACAGGAAATGATGAAGCTGGGAGATTCAAGGGAAGAAGATACCAAACATCATGGTAGAAAGCAGCTTAAGCCAACTGAAGCAGATTTTAAGCTCAAATGGAAGAGATTCAGGTCGACTATACTCAAGATAATTAAAACACTGACAATTACATGAGAAAATGAAACTGAAAACTATATGTTGAGTTTATTTCACTTTAGAAATAGGTTCTAAAAAAAAAAAAAAAGTTAAAAATGAGTTAAAAGCTTGTTGAACACATTTTACCTTTGAAAAGAAAAGAACAAAAAGGAATTTTCTTACATGGAGAAGCTGATGTCAGACAACTGAGCTGGCTGGATTTTGACTGATAATACTCTTTGAATGACACATGCCTGCAGATATAACCCAGGACTGCAAAACGGCTCTATTCCCACACCCATATAACTAATACCTGAGTTTCACCAATTCTGGTGAAAATCAATCAGAAACATGTTAAAAATCAATATTTATATGAAGTGATTGCAGAATGACAGCATTAGCTCAGCATTGTGAAGTACAGAGCTGCCAAATGAACTGAGCCACGAGTTACACGAGAACTGTGTGTGTCACTGAGTTCTCATTCCTCCCTTCTTCTGCAATTTGATTTCTTAACTTGTATTAAATGCTTGAAAAGAAATGCTGGAAACTCTACCCACCTTCTAGGAAAAGCAGATGGAAAAATAATGATAACATATATTTTTTCTACAGAAATTATTAAACATCCAAACCATAACCCAAAATTTTCTACAGATCATCTTGAAACCATTTCATCATTCCAAAGCAAAGGTGTAATTTTTGTTCCACTTAACAACAATTTAGGAAATTTTGAGAAAGATCATTTCTTTAATTGACATTCAGTGGGGACTTAGAACATCGCTGTGTGAGCAGAGCACACTGATTTACACACAGACGTAGCGAGCAGCTGAACAGCTGACTGTACCTTTTTTTCCAGTCTCGTGCTTTGCTGTTGAGCAAATGACTCGGTCTGGCTTTGGGCCCATGGCCTGAACACTCAAATCAATCAAAGGAATGACAGAGATACTGGAGTCGAGCAGCACCAACAGGGGACTTCTCAAGGCTTCCAGCCAGATACAACAAGGGTAAACATGAAAAGCTTCATTTTCCAGGAACAGACCGGTGTCAGACCAGCACCCAGCACAGGCCTGGCCCCCCAGCCTTGTGGGATGCCAGCAGTGGTCCGTCCCTCCCTGCAGGGCTCCTCTTGCAGCTCTTGCACCCAGCTCTGGGCCACAAAGCCACAGCAGCCCACAGCCACTCCGTGCTTTAACAGAACTGCTGGACTACAGACCGAGGGAAGACTGACTCATTTCTGCACTGCAAGATTCCATTTCTTGAAATGTTTCTTTCTCACCGTGGCCATTGTGCTACTCTGAGCCCAGCCTCAGTACTGAGACTGTGGCCAACAAGAGAAAGAGAGGAGAAGCAGGGCTGGGCTGATGACCTCCACAGACCTCTGCAGCCTGACCGGCTCTGTCATCTCTTCATTTTTGGTAACTGCATTCTAAATTTTGTTAATGAATTACTTTTCAACTGCCCTTCAGAGTCATTTCAATACCTCTGTTACACTCCAGCCCAAACTCATCCCACTGTTACTACTGCAAATTATAGACACAGAATGTTATCAGATCAGGCCTCTATCAAACAAACAGGTTTAGCAGACATCACATGAAAATTTCATTTTCACATTTATGCCTGAAGTAATGTGATAAGTGTGAGCTTTGATACCTAAAAAAGAAAGAAAGAACAATATTACCAGAGAGAACAAAGCTATATAACAACATCATTGGAAACATTCACCATTGATGTTAGTTGTTCTAAGGACACAAAAACATACAAGAGCAGAAGGACCCCGGCCAGTGAGAGGCCAATTGAAAATCAGAACGATGGCCCACAGTGACAGAAATGCTGTGCTTTTGAGCAGCTGTAAGGCAGTCTCACTCATAGCCTATTCTTATCATCTAAAATCTGAACTTTTTCTTTTGAATTGAAATACAGTCTCTTTCAAATCCTTAAGTCTGAAATAAAAACCACAGAGTAAGTAGTTGCTCAATGATGTTCACCACTCTACATCAAAGAGCTAAGATTTTCCTAGCAGTGAAGACATTTGCCATTCAACCACAAATGACTGTGTCAGTCCACAACCCATTTCCAGCACCTCTGCCACAGTCTTCAATGTGTAAGGATAAGAGCTACTAGACTAGGGCGAAACACATGCCTTAACTTAATTCACCCTGAAGAGCAGGGGGAGTGGGCAGAAATGGCAGCAGTCTACCAATGAATTACAGAAAAACTGTAATTTTTCCCATTTTAGATAAATTATTTCATAGTTACTAGTTCATAATGTACATCCTAGCTCAGACCTTTAGAAAAGCGCTGGCTCTTCTCAATGAAAAATAACATAAAACCAAGCCGATATTATATGTATTTGTTTAGATTGCTCTGTTCCATCTTTAATTCAGAAAACATTCATTTCTTTGCCTTCCCCAGGCAGGAGCTCCTGGCTGGGATGGAGCTCTCTAAGTCCCCACCCGCTGCCTCTTGCAGGGCTTCCTCCATGTCACACCTTGCACTGGGGAGGGACTATGCAGAAAGCTCCTGCTGGTTACATTTTAATTATGGTTTAAAATAACATTTTATTGCAGCCACGTCTGTAGGAAAATACAATATTTTACTTAGTAACTGACACAACTGGGGAAAAAAAAAGAAAGAAAAAAAAAAACCACTTTTATCCTTCAAACTATCTGAAGCTCAAAACTGCTTTTCCCAGCTGTACCAGCTTCCCTGCTTGCATTTTTAGACTATGACAGTTATAACATAACAACACTTAACTAGGATAACATTAATCATTTTTTCATATATTAAAAAAATATATCTTCTCATTACTTTTCTAGTAGGAATAAAAAACACTGTATATAGCTATGGAAGAAAAAGATTTAATACGTTATGCAGTCAGTGGTGCAGAAACCCAAATAATAATGCAAGAACAGCAGGGATCAGTCTCTTTCCACAAAGCCTGTAACCATTCCAGCTTCAGGAAGTGCCCCAATCATAACCCATATAATACTGCATGAGAACAAAAGTGAGATTAGAAAGGATGTATACAGAGTAGCATTAAATTTTGGTCTAAAATACATTGAGATATCTACCATAAAAACAGAAACCATCAATTGGATTTACCACAAATGTCAAACATATGTTTAAGCCATACCAAATCCTATCATAAGTGTATAAAAACATGGGAGCCAACCAGACCAATTTTATATAGAACTGCTAATTCACAGGACTTGTGATGCTATCTAGAAGAGCTCTGTATAGGAACATCTATATTTTGCAGAAAATGAATTGAAAATACAGCTCATTCCTCTAAACCCTGCTTTAATGTAGCTGATCCTTACAGCACAGGCTCTTGCCAAAAGCTATGCTAAAGCTCGAAATTGTTTGTTTACAAAAAGCTATCTTCCACTGGACCTTCCCTACTTGAATCTAGGGACTTCTGCTTTCTCTGATGGAACCCAGAACTCTGGGAGTTCTGGAACATGGCTGCTTGCAGGTTTTTGCACTGACGCATGTACAGTGATGGCATGGCCATGTGAAGAGGAGCAGCTGTCTATTCAGAACACAACATGGCTTCATGGGTTTACACACAGAAATGCTGCTGTTGTTGTTATGTCCACTAATAATCACAATGGCACACATTCCCAAATGTTGTCAGTGTTTTTATTACCTGCCAAACTGTGTTTTTTCTGCATAGAAGTGAACTAATCTAGTGATGTGTTACGGCAGTAACAACCCAAATTATAGTGAAATGGCTGACTAAAAAAAAAAAAAAAAAAAACCAAACTCGAGCACTTTTATTAAGTTATTTATGATAAAATTTTTAAAGTGAAGTTGCAAGTCATCAGCATCAGCTGCTCATTTTTCTTCTTTTAGGAAGCATTAGAAGTGCTTGGTTTCCATACCATTCCCACTGAAAACCAACTGTTTTCCCTCTTGGTGCCAGATCCAACATTCCTTGCAGCTTTTGAGGATTAAGTCACCTTTAGACTTCATCCCACACAGGAAAAATAAAAAACCAGAATTAGCACAGAAAGCCAGGCAATCAATATTTTCGAGAAAGCTTTATGAATGAAACAGAAGAAAAACTGCAAAAGAAACTCCAGTAATGTCTTAAAATCACATTTGAAAGTTCTGATAACTGGACATTTGTGTCTAGCAAATGTTTCTCCTAGAGGCCTTTCCAATCCCATCTTGCCAATATTAGGAAGTATTTGTATAAGAATCTCTGAAGTGCCACAAAAGGGGCCTTGCTTTGGGTGTTGTTTATCAGAAATAATCATAATCACCCCGTAGTTTAGCAATATCAAGCCCAGGACTGAAAAATTATTAGCTAGGCCTCTCAGAAAAATCCTTACTATTGATTTTTCACTGCTTATCTTATTCATGAAATTATTTTTCTGTCTTGGCATGTTTAAACCTTCAGGTTTTTGAGATTCTCACATTCCCTGGAGCTTTAAAACAAAACCCTTATTCACGAGTAATGCTTTGGTTTCAGCAACAAGGGTTTTACAAAAACTACTTCTGTGAGACTAGAGTTAAGGTGCCCAAATGGCTTTTGGAATTCACTCTCCTTTTCTACTCTACCTAGAGCAGATGCCAGGGCTCGGCATGCATCTCCTCGGCTGAAGCACATCACACAGCCAGCAGCAGCAGGATGGAGCTCGGCCCTGAGGTGACACCAACCCCGGTGACACACCGGTGCTTGCTCTTCCTTCTATGGCCAGCAGCGGACAAAGACTGTGTAGCAGTGGTATTCCTGGCAAGATAGTGGGGCTATTTCTGAAATCAGGGATATGGGATTGTGAGAACCCCATCACATCTGTTTTAACGCGGGAGTATTCAATCTAGGAACCTTCTGCTGACTCTGACCTCATTACCTGATATCACGGAGATGCTTTTCTCTGTTTTTACTTGGAAATAATTACAACTTCAGAGCTCTCAGTACAAGATTGCTTCAACTGCACATAAACATATGTTGAAATAGGTTTCTGCCATTCTGAAGGCTCAGTAATGTGATTATCAGAGTTCAAACCATCTCCTGCAGCTTAGCACTTGTGGCTAACCATTAAAAGGCTGCAGTAAGTATTCCTAAAACAAAAACAAACAACAACAAAAGCAACCTTGGATCACCTTAGGATCCACGACATATTGCTCCAAATGCTTAAATTCAAATATTTCATGAAGTGTTTATTCTGTTATTGCTCCAAAATCCATAGTCCAGAAGCTAAATTAAATTAGTTTCATATAAACAGCATTTGCCAGCTGAAGACCAGAGAGCACACCAAAATGTGGACACATTACTCAGCCACAAGCAAAGCACATGTGCCAGAGTTGATTTCTGTTAGATGCATTGCTTCAACACTGCACTGAGACAGGATAAGTTAAAGACAAAGTGAAGCATTCTTTTACTGATACAACTTTATATATCTATCGTGAGAAAGGGAAAAACACTTTCTTCATAAATTCCAATCTAACATTTGGAAATTGCCACTGCTTTAACACAGATAACCAATTGAACAGACTTGCAGCAATATGCTGAGTGAACCGCTGATCACTTTAATAAAACAAAGGAACTACTGGAAGCAGGAAAAGAAGAGAAGAGGAAACATAAATCATGCTTCTCTAAATTCATATTCAAAGCCTTTGTTTTTTCTGCATAAGCTGTGGTTTCAGATTCACTAATGACTGTCTTCTGCTATAATGAACCAGAATTACATATTACTGACAATAACTACATTATCAACGAAACCACCAATTGAAATAAAAAAACTCTTTATGCAACTTTGTTCAAATTTCATTACTGAAGGGACTCACGCTGTGCAAACTCACAAAGGCTCACATAAAATTTATAGGGTGATTCAATTCTAACCCACCATCAACCGTGAGCTTTCAGCCTTCAAGTTCCACAAAAAAGACACAAGGTCTGTGCAACTGCCTCACCAGAAGTGTGTAACAGTGCTGCCAGAGGCTTGCACGTCCCACACCAGTCTATAGGCAGACACTCAACTACAGGCTATGGTGGCAGAAGCAAACTGAAATCCCTACAGATCCTGCTGGTAGCACCTTCTTCACACCCCAGCTGTTAAAGGACAGCATATATCAAAACAAAGTAGGTAGAAAAAATACTTTAAGAATACAATAGCACAACACATGGAATGAGATGCTTAAAAACAAACTTTCTGTTAAAAGGAGAGCATGGGAGCTGGTGAAATCTGCTTGAGACCCTGCTTTGGACAACTCAAGCTCTTTATAGGGCTGTGCAAGCTGACAAAACAGGGCCTCAGCCAGTCCCTGCCAGCCCCAAAGTGCTGAGTGCTGCCTCAAGGCTGGAAGCCCAGCCACATCGCTGCGCCCAAGTGTGCTCTGCCCATGGGAAAGCACTGAGCACAAAAGCAGGTCCATAAATCCCAGCCCATGCATTAACTCGGAAGATTATTCTGGCATTTAAACATTTCAGCGGCACACGAGCTTGCCATTACAGCAACTTCAGACATCCCTTCCTGAATTCTTTTCAGTTGCTATACTTCTAACCACTTTACAGTGCATATCCACACTTACGCTCTGAAAGCTTAATTTATTTCCCAGAACTTCTGCATAACAATTCTGAAAATGATCAGATTGTTCCCCCCAGCAGAAATGCTTTCAGGTGACTTAAGAATCATATAATAAAAAATAAAAAAGTAAAATAAAGTAGTCTTGCTTCCTAAGGAAGCAGCATTCCTCCTGTTCATTCTATATTTGTACCCACTGAACCATCCAAACTCACCTGTGGCAACCAAGTCTACAGAGATATTTATAAAAACGTTTCCCTGCAGGCATGGGTGCAAATGGCCAAAACAAAGAGCTTGAGTCTAAATATTTAATAAATTTAATAAATACAAAACCGTAATAAACATGATTTCATTCACCATTAAGTATTTTTCTGCTGCTTCAACAAGGGAGAATAATAAATAAGTCTTTTCAGATTTCAGTATAGAACACTATACTGTTCTATACTGAACACTAATCCAGAAAATAAACTACAGTTTACAGGATACATTTGTAAATGAAGTAGCAGGTATCAGTGATTTTCCATCAGATAAATCAGTAACTGTTCTGGGCAACAGCTTACACGGATTTCTATGCTGCTTTTCACTTCCACTCATCATACCCTTCTCCTAATTACCTCTGATGTATTTTTATGTACAGAAAAATTCTCAATTGATTTTCAATCCAAAACAATATTTATCTTTAAAGCTGGAGAGAGATCACTAAAGCTCACCTGCTCCCGTAAGTAAAAGAACTGGAAAACAAACATTCACCACTTAGAGAAATAACATTCCTATATTATTAAATATTTATTACTGCTCTTCTAGGAGGCTTGCAAGCTGAGTTGCAGTGAAAGGCATTTTTATTACTGATTGGTTATAAAATATTTTCACTGACAGATCCAATACCTGCCATTAGATATTTATGTCACAATAAAAAACTTAATGAGCTTCGCTGTTGCTTTTTTATTTATTTATTTTTTACAGGTATGTTATTGCTGGGCTTCTGTCTTTTTGTTGACTTTCATTTTCCAAGCTCTTTACAGGGCTTGGAACAGACTGCTCCAGTTTCATTAACCTCACTGCAACATTTCCTGCTCTATATTCAATTCAAATCTCCCCTATCTCAATTCATGACCATTGCATGAGTTCTGCTCACCTGTCCCTCAGGGATTCCCCTGCTCCTGCCCCAGGGGAGCCAGCACACTGCTCTTTGGGCCCCAAAACTCTTCCCTGGGCTGGACAGGCACAGCTCACTCAGCCTCTCCTCCCTGGCAATCCTATCATTCCTACATCTCACATAAGCCAAGAATAATTGAGCTCTTGTATCCATTTAAAATCCTGCTAATACATATTGCACATAGAAGCTCAAAAAGAGTACCTTTATAAATTACTTATGAAACCTTAGCTATCTAGGGATGTTGCACAAAGCTTAATGCTCTGCCCATGTTCTACTGTGCAAGTTTGCTGAGTGAACCGGAAACACAAACAAACCTCAAAGCCATAGAGCCTAGAAAATCTTCATAGCTTGTGGTTTCCAGAAAAAGCACAACCTTGCTGGACTACTTTTTTTGGTTCATCATTTCTGTACCTCGGACACCCACTAAGAGACAATAAGCTCGCTTGGTTGACAAGCCCTGAGCTAAAATGCTGACTGTGATTTATGATGCAGCAAGTTATGCAAAGAGTGAGACTGTCCCCTTGTGAGTTCTCTCTTAAGACATGGAAAAATATAATTATAAGGAATATATGTTAGTAGGAAACTGTGGTCTGACGGTTCAATTGTTGCTTTTACTACGGCATGCTACTTTCACACATCATCATATCTTAAAATTTCAGCAAGAGAATCAAAGCCATGTGGCTAGTTTTATTTATACATTCTAATTATGCAATTAATAACCTTGATACAACTGTTTTAGCAGTCATTGCAGACATTTGCCTTATACACACCAGGGGATCATGGAGAAATTTGTAATCCTATAGGAAGCAGAAAACACCTTTCCCCTCCTTAGTGACAACTGAAATCTGCCTTTAGGCCATTTCATGGCGTCTGTGAAGATAACTTTTGTAAGAATAACACAACAGCTTCATGTCTCGTTACAGCCAGTTGCCCACCTGAGATCAGGGGGAAGTGACTATTTGTCTTAGCTGCCGTGTTTGGGGCTTTAGTCACCAGCCAATACAAAAACAATAGTACAGGAGGACACAAGCTTCTGTTTTCAGAAGTTGATCAGAGATGGTCAGAGCACTAAGATGTAAGAACACACCAAGATCAGTTAGTAACAAGGAAAATTGTAACTATGTTGCTTAGGAAACTCAGCTGTTGACCTTACCTGATGGACAAACAAATCCTTATTGCTGAGTTGAAAATAAATGATAACACAGCAATGAAATTTTACCTGAGCTAGAATGCACGGCACAAACACAACCTCCTCCAGCTTAGGGGATATTAGGAACAAATTAATCCGACCTCAGCAAAAGTCAACAGGTAATAACAGAGCACTCAAATGAGACAAGCTCTAGCTAGAAACCCAGGGAACAAGTAACTTCTAAAGTTATACAAAGTTTCACTCCGAGTTTTAGGAAGGTAAAAACATCTGAAAATATTTTGAAGCATTTATTTTTAAAGCAGAAGTATCAACAGAATGTACTGAACCAAGCAGTGCAGCTTGCTTCAAATTAGCTTTAAAGTGGTTTAATTTGGTCGGTGGCAAAACAGCCCAGAGCTGATCCCTATAGATGCTTTCCAGAGCTCTGAACTTGCAGGTAGCATGGTCTACTCACCTGTTGGCAAGCCAGCCTCAAATCTGCATGCACTATACTGATAGAGCCCGTATAAGTACATACATGCCATTAGAACCATAGAATCGTAGAATCACCAAGGTAGGAAAAGACCTACAAGATCACCCCGTCCAACCATCCACCTATCACCAATAGTTCTCGCTAAACCATGACCTCAACACAACATCCAACAACATCCAAACATTCATCGAACACCTCCAGGGTCGGTGACTCCACCACCTTCCTGAGCAGCCCATTCCAGCAGCCGACCACACTTTTAGAAAAGTAGTATTTCCTAATGTCCAGCCTGAATCTCTCCTGATACAACTTGAGGCCATTCCCTCTAGTCCTTGCACAATGATATTTTTAAGATAATTCTGTTCAGTGAAATAAAAAAGACATGGTGACAAAATGATCTAAATAGGTAACTGTACAGTCTTCAATTGACTCTAAGTGCCTGGTGTTCTAAAATAGTATGTCCTGAAGTTTCCAACCACTGAAATAATTTCTTTGAGTAAGGGGCATTTCAGCCAGCAGCACTGCACCATTCTGTCAGAGTGCAATTTTATCGATGCTGTAAAAGCAAAAGTTCGTATAGCACATCGTAACATGGAACTTCTCACCAGAAAACCTCATGCAAATAGCAATACATTATACTTTTCCTCTAAACCAGGAAAGCCAACATTTGTGGGGAAGCAGCATCCTAGTAACATGTAGAACAAAATGAAACAACTTGCAGGTACTAGCTGTGAGCATCATGTGTGGGGATGCCAGTAAGTGCACTGGCCGGGCAAACACGCGGCTCCCTTCCCTGTTTGACTTGCGGCTCATTGGCCCAGAACGATCTTGGCTCCGACCGCCCGGACACTCCTCCAGCTCAGCTTGCCCAATAAAGGCTTAGCCACATAAATCATCTCTGAGAGAAAGATTTTAACAGGACCAATTTAGCAAAGCAAAATAACGTTCAACTCTCTTGCTGATGAAGGCATACTTTGAAGTGCGAATCACAATTACATTTTAAAGGCAGCATTTGTAAAAGATTTTGTAAATTTAGGAAAAAGTTTTAAACAGCTTATTGAGGGAAACAAGTATTCTAGGTATGCTCTGAAGGTTTTTTTTAAGAACACAAAATATACAAGGATTTCACCTAGCAAACATCTTTTCTGCCTACATTTTACATGTAACACAAAGCAAGAAAAAATTTCTGTATGATTTTTCTCTCTTGCACATACTTATACAGCAGGTTTGTAAGTGACGAAAAAGAAAGACATAACAAAAGAAACCTCACTTAAAAATATTTTTTTCTTTTTTTTTTTTCTTAATGGGTTGAGTTATCCTAAATGTCTTAGAATACAATGAAGTTTTACTTCAACGTTGAACTGCAAATCAAAGAAGACTTGCTTTTCACTTGACGGTCACACGAGCCTGATGCTGTAAACCTTAGCAGTGCTCATACATCTCGTGATGGAGGAAAATGAGAATAAATGATTTTCATATTGGTCTTTATTTTGGCACCATTCTGATCTCTGGGATCTGAGGTGTAAAGCTCTCCACCATCACCGTAACTTAAAAATTGTAAATTGCACAGCGAGATCCAAGCAGCTAAAGATAAAAAGAGACAGAGGTGATATTCTGACTGCCAAAATGCTTACCATGGAAGTGAAAAAGGCAGATCAAACGTGTACTTGAAGGTAGCTGGGGGACTTCTAAGGAAGCAACAAATACAGTTCAGTGTGACAGGAAGTGCTGTTAGCATGTTAACAGACAGCTGCACAGATATTTTTGTCAGGAAACACAGCAAGAAAGAATTTTAAGGACAGATATGAAGGACTGAAATGAAAAGGCTCTGCTGGTGCTTACTGGGGATGCCTTTGCAGTATTAAGGGCAGTGTGAAAAAAAAACCCAGAGGTGTCCAAGCATCTCAAAAATGAAGGAGAACAAAATTCTGTATCACAAGCCAAGTGGATGATTGATTGCTCCCTTAGTTTTGAGGATGGGTTCTGAAGCTGAAGACAAACAGCTTCCGCACCACATGCTTCCAAGGACTCCGCTTTCCTGTCACAGCAAATAAATTGTCACAATGAAAGTAAAAAAAATCTTGAAAGTGACCTTTGCAGCAGCAGTCAGGATTGCCATGAAAAAGCAAGACTTTATTCTTCGACTCAAGAAAAACAAAATACCCAATAGTAAAGATCCGGAATTACCATCCAAATCAATGTGAACCTAAGAGGTTGAATTTAGAGATAATATACAGAAATAATCAGAAAAAAAGATAAATGAGACGCAGTGCAAGTCTTGCTCACTTTCTTATTCTGGCTTGGTAACGCAGCCTATAAATCCCGAACATGTACCGCTTACACTGCACGCTTTTTATAGAAGTAGGTCAGTGGCCTCCAAAACACTTTTTTTTGTATTTTTAGATGCATGTCTTTTTAATCTGTACCTGAAGGATATTCTCACATACAGAATCAAAGCTGAACACAGCTCATTAGATCTTCCTACACTGTGCAAAACTCGAAGACAGAGGTCTCTTTGGTTTCGTAATTAAAGCTGCAAGACGAACCCTTCTTTGTGGAGTCTCAACTCCCAGCTCCAATTTCAAACCATCTACCTTGATGTTTATTAAAATCTCAACATGTCCAAAGTATTGAATTACTCAACACTCAGCAGCTGCTTGACCTCTCTCATTTAATCTCCTCTCTAGGTGAATACCCAAATTGAATTAAATGTTTACTAAATATGTGACTCGGGGCAAAAAAACTATGCCAGTTCTGAGCTTCATGTTATTGGTGCTGTTGATGACCAGCACAGAAGGAATTCAGTTTTCTTTCAGAAGTGGGTAGTCTTGCTGTAACAAATATAAAGTGATGTGACAAAACGACGGCAGAATAAGCTGAAGTGAAAATGCTTCTGGGAAGATTAACAGCTCATCTTAGACCTTAGTTAACTGGCTTATTGCTATGCTCTGTTAATTTGAAGTTATATTAGAAATGTTAAATGCTGAAGTTCCTACGATGACAATACCAAACTTCCCAGAGTGTATCAGCTTCTTAGCCTGTTTCTATTACAAAGGCTCTGACCAGGTACTAAGATTCAAGTCTAAAGTCCTTTGCTACAGACTTTCTGCTTTTCTTTAAACCTCTCAAACTGAGAAATACCACAGCTTCTTAGGTTCACCAGCTAATTTGCCTCATTACATCTATACCTTTCTATAACTCATCTACATCTATACCTTTAAATGGAAAACTTCAGAGATCATCTTAGATATATTTCCTTCCCATAGGCTGAATCAACCCCCAGTGATAAGAGTGAGGAGCTTCCTTCTGGGACATTGCTCACTGCTCAGCAAATCTCAAAGCTTCCTCCTGCTTTGATTCATATTGCTGATTGTAAGAGCACTGTTAGTTGCTGCACTCATTATTGGCTGGGCCAAAGTTACCCTTTGCTGTTCTTACAAAGCTTTGTGCTTCTGGCAAAGCTTTTTGAACTAGGTGAGAGACAGCTCTACCCAGGCCCATCTATAGTAGACCTCTAAAGCTCTACCAGGAAAATATTTTTGGGCCATTCTTCCAATATTATTTTATGCATAGTCATTTCTTACTTCTTCAGTCTCTATACTGTCAATTGAAATACATTACTTCATTCACTCATGTCTTATTCCCAAACTGGCACTCGTTTCAGGTGCAAATGCTTCCAATCCATCCCACCATACCCTTATGCATTCCTGAACTGCCATCAAAATGCACCAGCAGCTTCATCACAAATAGAGAAAGATGAAGCTGCTATTACAGTAGCAGACCAAGATCTCAGACCACAGCATTTATGCTGGCAGCTGGCACGAGCTGTATGCTGACACACGTTAGGTCTTCTCCTCTCTGTGTAGGTGAGCAATTACTCTCATAAGAGTTAGGCACTACAAAACTGTATACTCTCAGATGAAATTAAATAACCACTTTGTCTTTTAGTTTTTGAGCATTTCAACCTCATGGGTAGTAAAGCACTACTTGCAGTTGTTTGCCAAGTCAACAAGCCTAGTTCCTTTCTCCAAAACAAATTTCAAGCTAGCCTGCACTCATCAGTAGCTCTCTTCATAACACAGGCTTCTAAGTCATGGCAAAAACATGGAAAATACTAAAAGACAATAAAGCAAAGTACCTGCACACTAACTGACATACTAACCCATCAAGATAACACATCAGATAACTCCTATGACAGAAACTCCCAGCAAACTACACATGTCTATTTGGTGCACAGTGTTCCAAATTTCTTTAAGAAATATCTCAGTGCTCCTACTGCAGCATATTTTCAATTGACTTAATTAGCAGAACAATGCCATTTACTTGGAATTTGACTTCCAAGAAAGTCACGTGCCACTTGAATTCTGAAACAAGATTAAGAAGCTAACAAGCTAACAAGAAGTCTGATAAACATAAGCAAGAGGAAAATACTTGGAATGATTTTACAGAAGCGCAGATTCTTAAATGCTTGTACTACATGAGCAAGAATATAAGACATTGACAACCCTGGTAGACAAAATAGACTTAAAATGGTTCTATGATCACAGGCATTCACTATATCAGAGCATTTTCCCAATCTAGACCTCAGCCCTATCCCAGTCCTATTATCAAAATTATCCAAACTCAATAAAAGATTTTCTCCATCTCAAAATTAAAATATTTTAAAGAGGAGAGAGAGAAAGAACATTTATCTATCAGCTGTGCAGCTTTACAATTCAGCAAACTTCAGCATGTACAGAATGTGGCATTTCTGCAGCCAAGTGCCTGCACAGCAGTGCGGAGGTGCGGGCCCCGAGGGCGGCCTCTGTCAGTGCAGAAACCCTTATTCTTCCACTTACTCTCCCCGTGTTTGGAAAACAAAATATTTAGATCTAAGGCAAGGCTGGTCAGGAACTTGAAAGAAACCAGGACTATTAAACATAAAGTTGAACAAACACATCTGTATTATTTAGATATAAACGTCATTCTTTGAACTACATTGATAAGTCTGTCAAAATGGTGTAAGACATAATAAAACATACTGCCTTTCAGATGCTTCTACTCAAAGAAAGCAGTAACTTAACGAACAGGGAATAAGCAGATTCATAAACTGAGAAACTAAATCTCCAGGTATCGCACCAGCAATTTATCTCGTAAATCACCACAACAGCAACTCTGTGTCTAATATATTACAACAATATTAATAGGAGAGCAATAACCCATGGAATGAGATTTCAATGTTGTAAACTGAGCTAATGCAGAGGTCAACAGCTCTCAGCAGCAGCGATCACAGAGGAGATACAAGCACATTTGCTTTCCTCTCAGGCTGAAGGAAGGGAAGAGCTCATGCAGAGCCCCCAGGCAGCTCCCACACGAGGCAGACCCTGTACATCACTGCAAGGTGAGACGTCACGTTGTAACCACGGAGGGATGCAGTGCACCCAAAGACAGGCACTGAGTGCTGGGACAGGCAGGGGAGCTGAGAGCTGCCACCACTGCAGCAGTGCTGACCGCGGCTGTGACTCCATGCTGCTCTGAGCACAGGGACAGGAGCAGCAGACAGTAACAAGCTGGGCATGCAGGGGCCTCAACTGAGTGCCCAACTGAGCCCTGCTTTGGTTTTGCCACAGCAGGAGAGAGTGGGGCCCACGGCAGGGTAAGGAGTGAGCCCCAAGATGTCCAACCTGCCCTGCCACCCCACAGCAACCAGAACACCAGGCAGGAAATGGGAGCAAATCCCATACGTTACCTAGAAAACAATCAATCCACGTTCAACAGCACAGAACCATCACCAGGCATCAGTCTGCTCTCCTGCAGACACAGCCAATGTAAGCATGCACACACCTCTCACATGGCCGTGTTATCTAATCTGTCTGCTAAAGACATTAGCTATCAAAGTTAAATTACTTCTCCGTTTGAAGCAGTGACTGACTATGCACATGCTAGGTTATCCCACAGTGCTTAAAACAGAGCAACAGACAGGGAGGCTTTAGCCTTGCCCAGTCCTCTGCTTTCTCTATCATAAATTGCACAGAGGCTGTTACAAATTGCCATCAGCAGCAGCAGTTTTTCATGCTGTAACTTTACATCTAGCAGAGAACGGGCAAGGAGGTATCTCACACACTTAAGTAAAGTACACATCCCAGATCACCACACAAAACACTGCAGGGCTGTAGGAGGCTTCTAGCAGTTTTCTGAAGTATGTTTAAGAATAACAAGGAAGTGAGAGCCAAAGGCAAACCAAGCAGCGTCCCTTCAAGTGCTCCTCGCAGACGAGCAGCAGGCACAGTAGCTAAAAGCACCCTGTGAGCCCACAGATAAACACAGGGCAGCCCAGGTTCAGAACGTGCTATCTGAGGTAAGGAGCACTGAGAAGTCCCAGGGCTGCCCGAGTGACACTCCTCATTTGTCTCACACGGGAAAACGCTTCTTCATCAAAAGTGCGCACAAACACGTCAGTGCTGGGGAGCAGAGCGCAGCGCCGTGCTGCAACACTTCATCTATTCTGTGGGGCTGCCCTAAATAACGCTGTGGGATACATTCCCCGAGCTGAATGAATTGCGGGAAAGCTTTACAAAGAAAACAGAGTTTTTAAGACTTGGGCTACCAGGGATATTTAACAGCACTTCCATCTGGCCCCACTTCAGTGCTCAGCTAGGCCTCATTTCACTGCAAGAGCACGTGTGTAATCCTTTCCATCAGCTCTCTCCTGATGCACCACAAAGGACCAATCCAGTACCTACCACAACTGCAGCTTAAGGCAGAAGAAGCTGCTGCATAAAGAACCAAAGAACGAGGCAAAGAAAAACCCAACAGATGGGATAAAGATGAGGGGAATTAATTGTTTGGAGCTGAGAATGGGGTTTGTCAGAGGGAGGAGCTGTAACAGCTGTAGCACATGCCTTGATTCACTGAAGCGATTTGCTGCAGTGGACATCCTTTCTGCTTCTGCTCACCTTACTGACTAGGAACACTCTGGGGACTGAATTCTTCTCTTCACAAGTGGTTGGGAAGGACCTACCATGCAGGGAATGGTGTATCTGTGTAGCAAGGTACCAGGGTGCAGCTGCACTGCCCAGCCAACAGGGCGTCTGGAGAAACTGATCCTAACCACACACAGGCACATCAGGAACAGGCAGAAGTGAAGCACAGTAAGTTAGAACAAAGTCAAAGACCGGAGAATTGGAATGAAGAACTTTCAGACACAAAAGGAGCATGAAGATCACAAAGATCAGAGAGCCACAAAGCCTACAATAACATTTTAACTTAACAGAAAGTGGCATGGCACCAAAGCGTTCGCAATCATGAAATAATTACATAGCAAATGACTTTAACAAATTGCCAAGTAAACATGCAAAGCTATCAATGCAAGAAATCTGTACACTCAGTGTAAATAAGATGCTAGAAATTACTGGCTTTAATTAAATTTATTCTGTAAATTTAATAAAATTCTACTCCAACAAAAAACAAACCTCTGCAAACACAGCAGTTGGCTGGAATTCTCCAACACTGTGTAGCAGGATAACCATAACAAATTCAACACCTAAATCAAACCTAAGCAAAATATCTTTAAAGCAAATAGCACCACGTCCAATGCCAGTTCACCCAGGAAGAGTAAAAAATCATACACCTTGGTGTCAGACCACCCACGTTATACAACACCCTACTTTGAGGAAGAGTTTTCATTAACACCCATGAATACTAATTTGAAGAATAAAGCAAACAGGTCCTTGTGAAATAATGTTGATGGCAGCAGACCAGGACTGACTTCACCAGGTCTGTGTTAAGATGAGGACAGTAGCAGCCTGTGGCTGTGAGGACCATGGGGAATCCATGCAGGTTAACATTCTCCCCATTGCACATGGTGTGCCTCCTGACAAGGTTACCATTACTCCCTAACAAGCAAAAGCCCATCCCAAAACACGATCTACTAATGCTCCGTATAAAGGGGTTTCTTTTAATAAGGATTTTTCCACATGTGCATACTCCAAAGCTGCCCAGGGTGTTTTGGTTGCTTAGAGGAGAGGTTCAGAAGTTAGGTGCAGGTCCAAGTCTTGGATTCAGGTGCACAGGCAATATAAGTCACCATTTTAACATAAAAACACAGCCTCTCTTGCTGCACACCTCCATCTGCAAGTATCCTACCGAGCGTACTGGGGGTTTTTCCCATGGGCATCGGTCATTGCTAGGATGAGGCAGCAGCAGCACGATGCAGTGAGTGCATCCATCGCACAACCCTGGGCAGGCAAAGGGGAAGGAATAGCCTGGTTTGCAGACACACTGCTTCCCATTTCTCTAATGGCACTTGAGTTCTGAGTTTGCGTAATGCTGCCAGAGTTCAAAAGTATTTGATGTCTACATCTGGACACATCGTTATTCCTATACCAGATTGTAAATTCATTTTGCAATCAACATGGCAAGAATATAACTGCAGTTTATATTCAAACACTTTATAGGAAAATGTCTAATCCAAAATCCAGTGAAAACAGGATGCTTAAAATACAAGACACAAATATTTAGGCTGTTACTAAAGTTCAAATATCTACAGCAGATTAAAAAGAACTCAGAGGCAGTTGTAAATTCTTACAGGCATATCTAGGTTCACCAAAGCTGAATTGCTTGTTACTTATTTCAATTCCTGGGCTACACTGTGTTGGCTTTATAATGTATCCTGAAACTGCCTGCTATTTAACAGTTCAAATGAATTGGGATTGATTCAACTAGAGTAGGAACAGTGCTCAGCCAAGGCTGCAGGCACTAAGATCTGCTGGTTACAAACAGCACTCCTACTGCAATCTTACAGCATGGCATAAAATTTCAGTTCCTGGAGTCGTGCACCCACATGAAATTGTTGGCTTTCATTTTCAGGGCAGTGTTTTGTTATTGCTTTTATTGAGAGTTTTTTGTTGTTGTTCTTGTTTTAACACAGTAAGGCTGAAAATTGAACTAAATAAGGAAAAAAGGGAATAAGAAATAAAAGAAAAAAGTTTTATTTTCAGTGTTTAACGAGCCATTTCTGTATCATTTTGATTAAATGATGATTTTTCATTTTGAAAAGCGTGCTAGGAAATTTTGCAGCTGTTTTTGGGATTCAGAATTCAGTTCCCTGCTTAGTTTGTCCCTAAAGAGCTCTGAAACACAACAGCACTTTGGTCATGAGTTCTCTCTTCTTAAACCTTCCGCATGCTGTAACCATACCTGCTCCAAAGGCTCTGAAGCTGTAAACACTGAGCCCCAGCAGCGAGCTTCAGAGAGCCCTGTCTGCTACTACTGCTCTGTGAGGGGAAATATTGCAACACCTGGCTGGCAAGGAAAGAACTTACTAAAGAAATGCAATAACAACAACAAAAAATGTAATCACTTAATCATGGAATGAGGCAAGTAAATCATTTCAACAGAAACTCCGCGGTAACCTGGTTACCAAGAAACTTTATTGATATCCAGTAATTCGAACGGGTTTCGTTTATTTGTTTTGCAGATGCACCAAATACAAATGCTGCTCTAAACAATTAGAGATAACAATTAAGACTTCTTTCCAAGCACACAGGGAAAGCTAACACAGAAAACAGTTGTTGAATAACAGGCTACTAATGCAATACTAGCAAGAATGTGCAGGAATTACTCCTGTAATTACTTTGTTTAGCTCAGTAGTTGTGAACTCCTTGGGAGCTGCTGGGGTATTTATACCAGAAGACCCATCTGACACCTCCCTGGCCTTTCCTTCACTTTCATGTTTTGTTACACCTATGTGAGGTGAATTATCTCCCCCTACCCATCACACAAACATCCCATCGCAGCCTGTCTAATTGGCACCTCCTTGTGATGAGCAGGCGTGTACACAGGTGCAAACCCCAATTCCTTTCTTATCAGTTTGCAGCACAGTGATGGGGCAGAAATGGGAATGTAAACAGGCATTGCTTTCTCACAAGTATTCAAAGCACAATGGTATAATTAAGTTTGCAAAGACTGCCAACACTGAACACGTTTTCAAATGAGATTCTGATATCAGTATTCTCAAGAAAAAAAATAATCATTCAGCATTTAATTTTGCCAAAGTGTTTGCTCCACTGACATCGTGTCAGTAGCAAGCTTGATCAGAGAACACATTCTAAAAGGAAAGTCACGCTTAAGAGACAGCAGCAAATGATTTCCAATAATTAAAAACTTGTTTTAATTTGTTTTAAAAGTTGTATTAGTTTTCCATGGGAAAAAAGCCCCTAAGTTATGACCTTAAATAGAAGTTACTGAATGAAAAAAATAAGCCTTTCATAATGACTAATGCTAATACTGCTGCTGAAAAAAACCATGCTTCTAAATCCAGAGATGTTTTACAAATTGCGCAGCAGAAGCTATGCCCAAGAGCCGTCAGTGAAAAATAGAGAACGGACTGCAGAAATTTCCAGCTCTGAATGGTTTGGTTTCTGGCTTTCTTTGCTTTTCACAACCAGTCACTTCAATTCCCATTCATAAATTCAACAGGTAATCAAAAGAACAAACAAAAAGAAAAAAAAAAAAATTCTTTCACAAATGCCAGCAGCCATCCCTGACACAGGTGGGTAGGCTCACACACGAGGACACGCTGCAGGGCAAGGCAACATCTTTCTTCACCATCAAGACTTTTCTATCCAGAAACCAAGGAGATGAAATGAAAAACAGACATTTTTTACTGTGCATATAAGTTCTCCCGCTCTTTCCAAGTTAAGTGGAGTTTAATATTTTCTCTGGACTGCCAAGTGACTCCTGTCAAAAAACCACATGCACTCTGCTATAATGAGCAGTCTCTGCTTGGGATCTCTGCTCCGAGAAGGAATCGCACACCTCGCCCACGGGCAGGGTGGTCTGTCACATGGACACCGAGCTCTCTTGGCAGGGCAGGCAGAATGGACAAGCACCTGGCACACAGATCAGGTTAGAAATTAAAATAAGGAAAAAAAGAGCTCTGCTGCATTTCAGGACCCAAACTGAAAACAGTTAAAAAGAAAAAACAACCTCCGTCATCTTTTGTGTCTGTAAATCCCACACGCTGCTGAGCACACCAGAAATGCAATGCACCATTACTAATTAAGCTCCATAAATCTATGAACTGATGATATTATCACAGCCAGTGCTGCAATGAATACAAATACGTAAAAGGGCCATTTCTGGATATGTGCTGCTGTACAACACAACCCTTGCACAAGGGTTCCCACTGAACGTTTCATCCTCATTTCCTACAGCTGCTCTCTTTGTGGCAGCGCTGCTGGATCTCCCGTGCTGGCTGAATAGGAGGTGTTCAGTTCATTTCAGCAGCTTACTTTTTCTTCTGAAATAAATGAGAAGTAGATACTACCTCACAACCTTATTAAAAAACAAAAACAATCCTGCTTGCTTACTTAGAGATAAAATCAGCACAACATCTAGTAATCAAGAGCAATAATATGACCAAGGATACTGGCACAGTTCAGACCTACAATGTTAGACTGTTTCAGAAAAGAAATTGCTGTTTACAGGCCCTCAAATTGCAGTGCAATTTGGATTTCGGATTGTTTCAACCCTTAAACAGAAGTTTCAACCAAAGTATGGTTGTTCCTGTTCCTGCATCCCACCACAGAAGCTGTGCAGACCCACCCAGCTCTCTGCGGGCAGCGGCTCCAGCGTGGGCACGGATTCCCCAAGTGGGCACAATCCGAGCATACAGATACTGATGGGACCTCCTGCAAAGCACAGACTGCTGCCCTGTCCCCATTGTTAGCCAAGAGCAGGCAGCCTGCTGGAGAAAGCAGGGTGTGTTAGAGAGAAAATGGAGAGATGTCAGCAAGGCTGAGAAACTGGGGTTACAGAAATTAAACAGCCCTTTCACACTTAATGCCAAAATGCAAAGGGTTTGTGCCTAAAAATCAGAACGCACATCCTAAATTCCATGGAAGGATCAAAGGAAAATTGCACAGAGAGAAAAAGCAGAACTCATTTCAAAGCCCACTGAAGCAGTGAGCACACCCTAACACTACTGCCATTCTTATCCTGTGTTTCCATTCTTCCACCACAGATTTAGTGGGATGAAATAATTCAAAGCATTATCTGAATGACTAGAAAATTTCTCACATACAATCAAACCTTTTTATCCCCTTACACCAGGCAATGAAATCAGGAGCTTTGAGCACCATCCACTTCTATCTCTTAACTCAGATTGAACGATTACTTCTTGCAATTTTACCAAAAGCATATAAAACTATGTATTCTATTACATAATTTAAAAGTAATATTCGAGGGAAGGAGAAGTAAGCAATTGCACTGCAAAACTAAGAGCTGCCATCAGATCTTGCTACTCCATTATGAGAACAAAGCTCTTAGAGAAAGCTTCTGCTGGAAGACCAGAGGATCAGCCGGAGAAGCAGGGCTTCTTGCTTCTAAGAACCCACCTCATATTGAGACTTCCTACTTAAACACAGTACTTGCAGCTGTATTTTCTACTCATGCCATTCAAACTAAAATTAAGAAAAAGATGTTAAAAAGCACTGTTAGAATTTTATTAGTATTCGTAACAGGAATCCTTCTGTATTGCAGATATATTTTCATCTGTGCAAAGACAGCACAGTTATTCAGCTAGATTTCTGGATATTATATTATACTTCTTTCAACAAGAAGAACTGGCCAAATCTGATCCACAGATCTGGCCAACTTCTATTGAAAAAAAAAAAAAAAATCCATCCCACCAAGCAGGTGCTTTTTTGGCTGTTCTTTGACAGCTATAAATGCAAGCAGCAGCTTACAGCTGGTTTGACATTAATTTTACTTGGGGCTTCTCCTCCCAGTGCTTACAGATTCTGCAATAGGCTCTGAAAATAAACAGCTCAGTTGCTGGCCCCTAAGCTTCTGCTACATTGCACTTCTGCTGCATCGAGGACTCTATCCAAACACCAGCACTAACGTGTCATTTTTCCGCTCCTGTATTGCTGCATGCGAGATCTATAAAAAACATGACTACATGAACTTCCTCCATGAACACAGGACCCACATCATGGAGTCTCTTCTACTGTGTAGGTTTACAAACATGGATGCACTGAAGAAAATCAATTAATGGTACTTTACAATGCTATCAAATCTATTTTAGTGTACAGTAAGTATTTTAATACAAAGGGATGGGTTATAGTCTCAACAAGTGAACACAGGGAAGAGATTTCTACTCAGTTCTCCACATACTTTGCAGCACATAACTTCAGAAAATGAAAAGTCTACAGTCCTTCTTCTCCTAATGCATGAATGCTGGTTTTCAGATCTACTTATTCTTTTCACCTTCTATCTCTTCCTCTTTAGCTTCTTCATATAATTCCTAAGCATAAGACAACTGCAACTCTCTGTCAGTGAAACAACAACTAAATGATTCTATAGTCATCAACCATTTAGTCTGAATAAAGTTTCTTCAAGAGGCTGAGGTTATTGTGGGCCTGCTACAGCAGAGGAAGGGACTATAAAATGCTCTGAAATCACCCAGACTCAGCCAGGAGAAAGCTTGCTGAAGCCCCTGTGAAGATGGCAAACATGAAGATTAGCGCAATCAGGAACAAGGAAACCTCCTCCTTGAGTAGGTTTAATGAAACAACAACAAGCTTCTATCCAAATTCCAGGCTTGAGACATAAGTAGGAATAGAATAAAGTTGTTTAAAGTTGGCCTCTGGCCACAGTGTTGTTCTGCTCCGCTCCGTGCTGCTGAGAACCCTCCCTGCTCATTTATGTCAACAGGAATTAACAGTTCTTAGAGTGGGATTAAGGGCTTTCACTTCTGGCCTCCTTACCATTCAAATATCAAATTAAGGGTGTTGTGGATGGAACATTTGGTACATCTTAGGAACACACTTATCTGATGTTCAGTGCTATAGTGTTTCAGTCAAAAAAAAAAAAAAAAAAAAAGAACAAACACCAAACAAGATCTCTGATGTAGAAGCTTTTGGCTGTGCACTGTTGTGCCCCTCTCAGTTCAGATCTGCAATAGTAGATGAAACATCCCTGTAACATAAGGACAGACTGAAAATACTTCCTTGGAGGGGAAAAAAGAACTGGGTGGGGTTTCTCAGCCCCAAATGCAGTTGCCTCCCAGACTGATGCTGTAAATGCATGGACTCCAAACTATTTCAAAACTATGCATCACAGGCCTCTCAGAGACCTTGCCTGGATCACCATAACAAATTTCTTGGCATAATAGAGATCAAAGTGCTTTAGAACATCTGCTTGTGATCTCTTTGTGCTCCGATAATTCAAAAATGGCAGTTTTAATCTCTCTCAAAACAACACTTGGTGCACAGTTTGACTGTGAAAAAAATAAAAAAAGGTTGGCTGAAAAAATTGAAAATAAAAAAAATTAGAAGGAACAACAACAAAAACCCAAACCATAAATTGATAAGAAAAAAAGAAATAAAAACCAAACCCAATAAACAGCCTGCCCTTGGCTAAAGATCCAAGGGAAGCAATAGGTTTTACACATGCAGGGAAAAACAAATCTGTTTTTATTATGGAAAATACAACTTCAGAGCTGACTAAAGAGCATGAATTCAAATGTCAGTCAAGCAAAAAAGAATGCAATGAAATGACTTCATTCCTTCCCATTTCATAAAGAAAGTGTAAATATAGAGCTTTTAATTTCTCAATAGAGCAATGCTCATTTTATTGAAATGTTAAGCAGGGATTAAAGATGCAATAGGTTATAACTCAATTCTTATGTTTGATTTCTTTGAAGATCATGGGATATTTTGGCACGCGTGTCTTTTCTTGGCTATCTCCTCCATATCGAGTTTCTTTAACTATACACAGTTTGTGTCATTCAAAATAAATTCAGTTTATTACCATCTCTTTACTGCTTCAGGTACAGCTGAACACTGCTCAGAAGCAGTAGAAATCCGAGCACTGCCTCGCTAACTGCCGTACCCTCACAAAAGACCTGGGGGTGCCAGAGGCCATGCACTCCCAGTCCTAAGATTAAGGTAGGCCTCCTAGTCCTAGGAGTCCATACAAGGCTTGCTTTGCTTCTGAGAGTATTTTCTCAAGGAGAAGCTACGTCCTATACAACATGAAATACAATATGAGCATTTTACATAAACTCCATCTGAGCAGAGCTTAATGCCTGCAGTGAGCATGCACTGGTCTTCAAGGAGATGCCCATAAGTGGAACTGCAAGCCATTTGCATGCCTCCAGCCCTACAAACACATCAATAGACTGAGCAGAAGGCAATTGCAGTGCATTTGCTGTTACCACAGAACATCAAACAAACTACTGCTAGCTGCAAGCAGCAAGCTGCCAGGAAAACTTTTTCCCCTGTTAAAACGGATCCATAACGTTTGTGCAATATTTCACGAGCATATTCAGGCTGGGTAAAAGGCAGAAGCAAGAGTTTGAGCAGTACACCCCCTCCGAACTTGTTGCACAGCATACAGGTACTGTTCTGAGATGCAGTGGGCCCAGACCCACCCTGATGCTTCATGCTCCAACTGAGTGCACAGCCACAGACAGACACTCTTCTGACAGCTGCACCTGGGCTGCACACACACAGCACTGCGAGGCTGCCTAGCACTGAGCACCGGTTCCCCTGCTCTCTGCCCTGGATTACTGCAGGGAAAGTGCGTGGGTAAAATTTTGTGCACAGATTTGTTCTTAATTTATAGCCTCTTCAACAACCTTTTTACATTGGCTCCTAGAGAAACTTTGCCCATCAGGGAGTTGTCCATCTCTGAAATTGGAGCTGAACTCCTACTACTGCATCGTGGTTTCAATGAGAAATGTAGATTAGAGAAAGACTTTAGCTTAGAGATGACAATCCAGAGTAAATGAAAGCAAAGGTAAGCATACTATTTCCTCAGCCAAACCTCCATCTGTTCATTGCTGGGACATGAAACAACTTTGAGTCCAAATATTAACCAAAGCAGCATCAGTCAGGTGAAGAAGATCAGGATCTACAGCATCATCCCCTGCCACCATCTCTTCCCCTAACACAGGACTCCTTGGAGGACTGAAATATGTCTCTATGGAGGAGAGGAGCTATTGGGCAGGCGAAGAGGCTCTCACATCCCTCACGCTGAGTGAGCTGCAGTTCCTCTCTACCCCTATATCACACATCAGCCTTGAGGAAATGCAGAAAAACTTCCCCGGGCAGTCACATTGATTCTCTACCAATGTTCTCTACAAGTTTAAGCCTTTATTTTTTTTTTTTTTTTTATTTTCTGATGCCACAGAGTAGCTTTACGCTGTACCATGCAGCAATCAGTGTGCAGATCCTCCTCCTGCACACACTGCAGCTCTCTGGTAGCTTCCATGGTCACTCTTACAGACTTCTGCTTACCATTTGCTTCCTTAAGCAGCCACTCAGATAAAAATCACATTGTCCCAGCCTCAGCATCATCTGTTCCCAAATGTGACACATTTGTAAACAATTAGGAATTAAATGGTTTCCTCAAGGCTTGCAATTACTGCTGTTTGGTTTTAAAGCACTGCCAGTAAATCAAAGGCATTCTCTGTCAAAAATACCTTGTGCAATTCCTACTTTCTGGTACTTCAGCTTTTGTGGTGGCTAAAATTGAACAAGTCTCCTGTAGTATCGATACTACAAAAGGACTGGGGCTGTTTGGCTGAATAAGCTTCTATGCTGTGCCTTTATAATTACTCTCCATTATTTGCAGAAGCTTTGCACTGCAAATGCATCTTGAACCACCAGACAGAGATCCAGCCCAAAATATTCTCAGGTGGCTTACATTTGGCATAATAATCAGTACAGGCTTTACATAACAAAGAATTAAATACAGAGGAAAAGTCTTTTTGGATGCAAAGTACTCAAAGCCAAGCCAGTCACAATTCTGAAGATCAGTTTTGCATGACTAAGTGTCTGTTCTCTCCTTACAAGCACTTATTTTCACTATAAAGTTTTCCTTTCCTCTCAGGATGCGAAAACAAAAATTAAGAACAGTCTGAAACCCATCTAACACCACAAATAGAGGGTTTGTCCAGCTAAAAGACAAACTGTAAGAGCAGGCATGGCGGTAACTATGTTGTTTTGTATTGGCTTCCAGCTAAAAGCCATTTCCAATTCAGGGCATCACTTCACTAAGGAGCAATTTTTTTCCCAGCACTGCTCTATCTGGAAGATCTGCCTTGTTTCCTTACCTTGCAACACGCATGCCTCATTTTGTGCATTTGTAAGCCACCAACAGCAGAGATGCTCAACAGCAAATTACTGTCACAGTTACATCATCACCAGTGCACCATTTTGTGACCAAAAGTCAGGTGTTCTTCAAGAGTGAACTGACTGACTTTGCTCTACAGAGTAAAAGACGGGATGATCAAAGGCCTCAGCAGCAGTTAATCTGAGCAAAACCTAGCTGAGGAACCAGAAAACCTATACATCCAAAAACTGTAAATGGATGTACAAGAGGAAAGGTCAACACAAGACAAATAGCAGTCCTCTGGATGCACTTCTTACAGACAGCTTGCCAGGAGAAAAAAGCAAAGCTGCATATACTTCAGTAATGTCTCCTCTAGTGACTACAAGCACTTGCCTCCGTTTTCCTGGAAATAAGGAAAATACGGAACACTCTTATCTTTGTGCTAAAAGCTACATCTACACCTCTGTGATTCACTGCTCTGGTGAAAAGGAAAGGAGAACCAAGCTAACATTTAGAAAGTAGCAGAGAGACATTAAAACCTAGAAATAGCACATGACCTACCACGTCACCTAATAAAGACATGCAAGCAAACATCTGAAGAGAAAAGGAAAGTCAGTTCTGGGAAGACAAAACCCAAAGTGATCTTTTGGGCTGTAAGCAGAATCCTATTAGGCAGTTCTAAAGAAAATATTAAAAATCTTCTGATCTACTAGTCCTTGTTCGTAAAATACAGGAAAGTATAGATAATGATGATAGTAATGCAGATTAGGGACAATGCCCAATATTTGAATAAGATAACCCTATTTGCGGTTGCTTATCTTTTTGCAACGTAAGCCAAAAGCTCCAGCAAAAGTTATCCCACAATTTTGCAGAAGGTTGCTGCAGAGAAATATTTTGTCCATATGACACATTATTCTACAAGTTTTTCACCATGAACTAGCTGGACTTGTGCAGGCATAAGATCTGTACATCTCCAACAGTAAAAGAATCACAGGAAGAAAAAGCACATACTGCATCTGCCATATTAACAGTGCACAACACACCCCAACACACTCCAAGTCCATTTAACACCTTACGTTGAACTCCAAAGTATAAAATCTGATTGAATCCCTGCCTCAGCATCATTCTTCCTCTTAGAAGACACAAGGAATAGCTGAGCCTCAAAAAGATGTCTAACATTGGTCTAGCATTAAATGAGGAGGTTGGTGGCCCTGCATGTGGCAGGGGGGTTGGAGATTCATGATCCTTGAGGTCCCTTCCAACCCTGGCCATTCTGAGATTCTGTGATGTCAGTGAACACATGTTCCCACATTAGGGATTTGCCAGCAGCCTTTAACCAAAGGCTGATAAAATGAACAGTTTCTCCCATGACTGACACACAGTGCCTGGGCCCTGGCCCTCCTGCTCTCTCCTCCAGTGCCCAGCAGAGCTGTGGCATCACTGGTCAGACAGACACTGTTTGCAGACAGGGAACTATCTCCAGCTGCTCTTGTCCCTCTGATGGCCACACCACGACAACAGATCACCTCACTGCACTTTGCAGCACAACAAAGTCAAAAGAAATATTAAAAAAAAAGAACGCCATCCACCAAGGAAGTTTATGCATTTCTAGCAAAATATTCAAACCTGCTTTTTTACATATGTGACAAAGTAGTTTTCTAACTAGGCCACTCATTTTAACGTTTTTCACATAACTAACACTAACCACAAATTATGTAAAGCTCAGCTCTTCTGAATGCATGTAACATCAAAAAAATGTGTCAGGTATCTCAACAATCTGTTAGGAGTAGCAAAAACTAAATATAGTTTAATATCTCTTGAGCTCAGATGCATATTAGCAGCCTGTTTTAGCTGTAAATACCACGGAACGTCTCATGCTGCTGTCAAAAAGTTTGCCCACTCTACTTAACTAGAAGTCATTTTATCTGTTATCTGATGCAATGTTCAAGGAACACTTTTTTTTTTTAATACACAGTATATGCTGCATTACATTCAACAATTTACACAAGCTTCTATAGTATTTTTTCATATACAGGAACAGATCAAAATGTTACACGTTCAGAAGGGAATAGTGACTTGACTTGAACCATTTTCACAGGACATCATTGAATAAATCTTGAACCTGATTTACAGAGATTCCCCTTCTACATGGCTATCAAAACAAGCAAAACATAAGCCTGCTTGGCCCACACTGCTTCTATTAATTTCCAGTTTGCATCACAAAAATAGACGAGCTGTAATCATGGCTCATCAGTTTCGTTTAACAAAACAGACATTTCTTTTAGTTTGTGTATACCTCCACCATCTCTGTATGCTGGCTTAATAAAACAGTAGTTAATCTAAATAAGAATGTTAGCCTTCCATCCCAAAATAATACACCCGAGTTTCAGGCACGCTTAATTTTGGAACTTATGCGGATGATGAATGGTACAAATATTTACAAGTTTCAAAATAAATTAAACTGAAAAAAATAGTTTGCAACTGAGCTGTTTGATCTTGCTCATGCAGTCACAGCCTGTTCTGGTAGGCATATACATTCTCTCCACGCCATGCCTCCTTTCTCTTAACACTGTCATGCCTGCACACTTTGAGACAGAAGATGAATGTTTAGGGTAGAACATGACTGTGATTAAGTTCTCAGCACATTCTTCATCTGTAGTGCAGCTGGTGGAGCACCTCCACTGCTTCTCTCTTCCCTATGGGCAAAGTTTCTATTGAAGTATTGAGCTTTGCACAAAGGTGTGAGATTAAAAAAAGTAAAGAAACAAAAAATCTCCCAAGACCCTTCAAAACTTCCATGAATTTTCTCATAAGTGCTACGTGTTACACTTCTGCCCAGTCTCAGGAGTTGCATTTTACAGAAAAAAAATGCATTAGAAAGGAAACTGAGTTTTTTTGTTTGGTTGGTTTTGATATTGAATTCACAGAATTTATGAAATAGCTAAATTTTATGAAACAGTAGGATATGTGCATTTTGTTGTTGTTTTAACAAAGATGAAAACAAATGACCACGTTTTCACCACCTCTTCCTATAGTCCTGCACCCCTGCACCACAAGCACACCCCTTCACAGTGCTCAGTGGCTCTCTGCACCATTTGCTCTGCCACACCACAAACAGGTCACCTGTTATGAACCAGCAGCACTCACCAGCTCACATACCCATCACAACATGGCAGACAGGAGTACTGCAGACACACAAGGCCTGTTTTAATTATTTCAAGAAGTACTGTCCCATTAAAGCTCCCAGTCAGAACTCAGCTCTTCCTAACTCCCAGAACTACAAGCCTCTCGCATTGTAGTTTTTCAAAAGCTGTATGTTTTTAAACCTGGGCTGTCCAAAAACCACATTCCACAGCCAAGTTATCAACCAGCCAGCCAGTCAGCCACACTGATAATAAAGGCTACCCAAAAGCAAAACACCTTCACTGTCTGTGTGCCAAGAAAATATTGAAGCTCTTTCTTAAAAATGTCCAATGAACACCTGCAGATGCCCAACTTTTAATCAGTAATTTCCTGTTGTACTCATCACGTGCTCCCTCTTCTTATTTCTGCTCACTGCAAGGCACCTGACCCTTCCCCCAGCTCCTAGGGATGCCCAGCACACTGCTCAGCACCACTCCCACTCCTGTTTTGAACACCCTCAAGGTGATCTCTGACACTTCTTTGCACTGCTGGTTCCAGCATTCTGCCACCCTTGTAGGTGGAAACGTCCTTTATGTTCAAATAGATCTTCATGTGATTCCGCGCCCACTTGTTCAGCAACAGGAAGCCATTGCAAAGAGTCTGGTTCCATCTGCTTTACCCCACCTCACCACGTATTTATACACAATGATAAGAGCCCTTGGAGCTTTGAGGCAAGATTAGAAGCACAGACAAGGAGAACATTCTGTTAAAGAAGAGTAAATCTGTACTCTGCAGCTCAGTGTTTCCCTTCCACACCACTAGAGAGTCCTGCACAGAAATGGAAAATTTCCATGAGCATATATTCGCTCACTTAACTACTTGATTTCAGCATAATCACTAGAATGAGTTTATGGTGAGACTCCTCACTTCAGGTCTAGCTTCCAGCTGGGATTTTTGCTTTACATATTCTGGTTGCCTACAGACATAGAAGAGCTACATCTAGAAACACCCAGTTATGCAACTAGCAGATCTCTGCTTTGCACAGGAAGATAGTAGTGGTAATCCAGCTAACATTTCTTACCACAATTTATTCTTTGCAGAACAGAAAGACATTCAGACACACATTCGCGTTCACCAATTAAGCTCTACAAACTACTCAATCCCTTTAAAGAGAAAGCAACTTAAAATTACACTCATCCTCTCTTATTTTCCCTCCCCCTCAACTCTTTTTCTATGCCTTGCATCTGTTAAAGCTGTCAAATATCCCCTTTCCTGATGTTTCACTGCTTCACAAAATCTTACTTTCTCTGATTTCCAACCATTTCCCTTGCATTTGCAGCTATACGTTGCTATACATACATAGATCTTTATAGAAAGTTCAGAGCAACATTTTTTCCCCGTTTGCACCTGTCTGTTAATGTGCCTACACTTCACAAGTTGGAAGGTTTCCTCCTTAAACAAGCGTGGGTCCAAAGCTGCAGTGCAGCCATTCTGCAGCCCCACCTCAGCTCAGTAATGGGAGATTGGCACAGCCCAAATTCCACTGTGTAGCAGGGAATGGCCCTGGTTAACAAGCCACAGAAAAGTTGTTTATTTTAGGCAATCCTTAACAGAGACAGCAAGATCACTGAAATCACAAGTGCCTCCAGCAGTTCTCTATAATATGCAGCAGGAATACACTGCTGTGCTAGAATGCAGTCAACTTCTCGAAATATTATTGCCTGCAAAGTTTGTTCTGTTTTTTCACACTGTCTTCTGCGGTTGCATAAAATCCTTCTGTGAAATGGAATCTAACACCCTTCCATCCACCCCTTAATTAGGGAAAAACAGAAGATGTGGAAGGATTGCATTATGTTAAAGCAGAATGAACCAGTGGTATAACTGTTTTTTGGAGATTTTCCAACTCTATTGAAACCTCCCTCTTCAGAGGAAGGGGCAAAAAAAGGGTCAGAAAAGGCCCAAATTACCTTTCTGATTATGGAAGGACTTTACACAATTCTCCCCACACAGGACAAAAAAAAAAAAAAGAATCTCAGAAGCTAAGGGAGGTTTCACAGGAGCCTTAGGCACTGTGAATTCATGAAAAATGAATTTAATCATCAAAGCTGAGATCAGGGAGAACTGTTCTACATAACAAAAAAGTTCTCATTTGCATTATTAAAATCATTGCTTGAAAGATCAATTTATTTCACAGGGTTGACTCTCCACATTAGAAGTTATCAAAGGCACATGATCTAAAAGGAGTCTTTCTATCGCGCACAGTGCCCATCTGCTATAATTGCAGCTATTGTAATGCTTACGATCATTTTAAGTTTTATTTTTATTCAAATGTAGACATAAGATGGCCGCAGGAAGCTTAATAACTTTAACAAATGATTTGCCTAAGTGTAACAATGTTCCTGTTTCTTTAAATTTTAGGTAGAAACCATTACATTCCATTCCGTCCCCATTCCAATCCAATAGCCTGAAACACACCAAATAAACCTTACACTCCCAACAGATGTAATCAAAACACACTTTTCCGTGGTTTCAGATCAGTTCCAGAAGACCACTATTGAGCACAAAGGTACGTCTGAAAGTAGAAAGTCACCTCCCCCCCACCCGCAACAATTTCTCCCCCTGCTATGCTATGTATGCCTTGCACTCTGCGTGACGCTTATGTACGAACAAGAAGGATTATGGAATAAAGCTGATCCTTAAGCCCCTAATCAGAAAGCAGAGAACCAAAGAGGATGTAAGAGCCTTGAGTTTCAGTACCATACTTCACTCCTGCTTCTCATGATCACCTGACAGTAAGTGAAATTCAAAAAAAATAAGCCACATTCAAACTATTGTACTCAAATGGAGGATGAAAGAAAGGAACCAGAAGAAGAAAGAATAGCATTTTATTTTATTTTATTTTATTTCCTAATCAGATCACAATAAGTTTATCAGTTTATCCTGGTCTATCGATTCTGTTTATATATATATATACACACACACACACACGTATGTATGACCAAGGAACACAACTTGGCTTTATAAGACCATACACTCTCACAGCATCTACCACACTTTTTGATTCCTCTTAAAAAGATATTCATTACTCAAGTCGACTTAAGTCTCTCCTCAATCTTCTCTCTTCTTTTAAAATCACCTTCTAGCTATAGGCATATGAGAACAGATTGCTCAGCTCCTGTAATATCCCACCTTTTTGTGTTTGCCTCCACACAAAAGCCATAGTTCTGAAAGTCATTGTAAAATATTCTGATATAAAGCTTTAGTATGAGGCTTTGGACCTATAAATAACAAAGTCACAACCCTCGCTATTTTGCTAAGTGCACTATTGCTTCCAGTAACCATGGGAAACCAGATGAAATCTGAAGCCATTCATCAAAAAATTAGAAAATACTTTCTGTAAGTTAGATACCACAAGCATAGCCCCTCTAAGTCAGCATCCAATGCCACTGTGACAACGTTACATCATCTGTTATAGGCGCTGATAACATAGCAAAGGTGAGCAGGAAAAAAAACAACCTCAGCTGCATGAAACAACGACAATAATAAAGGTCTCTATATCCTTCCATTTAGGAAACATTGAAACCTCTGAACCCAAATAGCAAGTCTCCACTGTGACAATTGTTGTCATATCCGCTGTTTATCAGGGAGTAACCATAAAGGTGAAGGTTCCAGTGCAATACAACGCGTTTGTACCGAGCAATAAACTATCTTTAAAACAGAGCAGGCATATACTCAACATGGAAACTTGTCCGACAAATTAAGGCTTGCTAATTTACAGATATGTGCACAAATTACTTATTTTAGTAATTCAATTTCCTAGTAATTAATGACAAAAGTAATGTTAGGAATGCAACAATGACAGAAGACTCTAAAGTTTTTACAAAATACAGTTTCAATTTAAATATAGCCCGTAAATAAGTGTGCAAAGGGAGAAATGAAAAGTGTGTACATATTTATCTATTCTCTGAGAGATACGTTTTCTCTTAAGTTTGTACTAACCAAGAGTATGATATTCAAATTTCCCTAGGCTCTACATTCTCCTATACATATATAGAGTTTGACATTCAGGAATAGAAGAGCTTTCTATATCCCAACACCACATATAATTCATAAATGCTGAGGCAATAACCATTAAAGGTTAGGCAAAAATCTGATTTCAAGACAAATTCTTCACTCAATTGAATTTCAGTTCTGAACTGGAAATAACAAAATTTAAAATTCATCTGAGACTGCAGTTAAACAGAGTAAACAATTCATCTTGAATTTTAGCAGGTCATGGAAAAACAAGTGACAATTTCAATAGCCCTTATTTTGCAGCTGGAAGTTAGAGACAAATGCAGGTGTAGGTAATAAATTTTTTGTTTTACAGCAACTTTGTAAGCATACAGAAGACAGGACCGAGGAACTGGTTAGCAAGGCTCAGTTTGGAGACAGTGCATAAAGAAGTCTGGGTGATACTTGCACAGTACTTCACTGGGTCCCTGTTATACCCGGTTTGGTCAAGAAGAAAAACAATCCCAAGTAAATCTACTGTTCTGGTTGCTGTTGTGGATGTCACGATGTGATGGAAAGACAGAAGCAAAGCAGACATGGCAAATTAAAACATTAAGCCACAGTGATGGCAACATCCTGGTTCGCTGTTCCACACAGTGCCACTCAACTCAGGATTTATGAAAGTGATCAAGTAAGGTAAAGGAAGGCTACTTGAAGACCGCATTTTCATTGACAGATAAATCCCATACCAGCAACCATCATCATACCCCTACATGAAGACACTAAAATTACACAGATAGAAAAACACTGCAGATGCTAGTTTTTACAAGGAGCTTCACTCTGTGAGCAGTTAAACAGGAAACTACGAAAGCCCAGCAATTTTATCCTCCGGAGAGGAGCAGCAACTTTATCTGGAGGCTCAGTAGTGTTTTCTCTGTATTTGCTGCTTGTCACAATTACAACCTTTCAGTACAGAACTGGACAAGTCACAGTAATTTGGTATGAGATAAAGACCTATAAAGCCAGATGGTAGCTCACATCTTAACAGCTACAAATTGCTGAAGTGGTATGGGAAATCAAGATAGTTATCAATTCACTATTATTACTCCAGCTCCTCCTCTATTTCTATCTTAAGTCAACGTTGTAGACATTTTATTCTATGGTTGCTAATTTTCATAGCTAAAGCTAGGGCCAGACATAGCGATCTAAGCAGAGACAGCTGATTCTTCAGCTAAGCCAGACACACGTTGACATGTAACTGCTCCCAGCAGGAACCTGTACTCAGTAGCACATTCAGTCACTTCAACTACAGTCACCAACTACAGATTATAAATGTAAATGCTTTGTCCATCACAATAATAAGTTAGGAAAGTCTCCACTTTTGAAACATTTACATTTCTAGTTTTTCACACAGAGGGTGGTGAGGCACTGGAACAGGTTGCCCAAGGAGGCTGTGGATGCCCCATTCCTGGAGGCATTCAAGGCCAGGCTGGATGTGGCTCTGGGCAGCCTGGTCTGCTGATTGGTGACCCTGCACATAGCAGGGGGTTGAAGCTAGATGAGAATTGTGGTCCTTTTCAACCCAGGCCATTCTATGATTCTACAATACTATCACAAAAATAATTACCTATGAAACTTATCCAAGCCACAAATACAAAAAAGAATACCACCGCCAACACCAAAATCTCCCATTGTTTCATTCCAAGTAATTCTTAGTTGAAATACGTATTTGATTAAATTTGACCAAGCCTGATGACCTTTTCCAGCAATCAATAATCAAGGCAGAAGGAAAAGGTGGTTTGCTTGACCTTTCAAAAGTGCATCACCTTGCTTGGCCAGGGCAGCTTTGAAAAAGCTATTTTTGTTTCTGAGCACCAGGCTTAGACTTGCTGTACAGACTAGACCTGTCTGTGCAGTATCTGCTTTAGTCTCTTTAAATGCTCAGCTGAGCAGTACAAGCTTGGAGGAGGAAATGAATTCACAACAGGGGCTCCTCTAGTTGATTAACTTCACCCCCAGCCATGGATGTCAGTCACGTTAATTGGAATCAATACACAGCAGTTAAGGGGGCACAGGAATAATCAGGCAGGGCAAGGCGACAGGCCCATCAGTTCTTAAAATAAGCTATCTGTTAACAACTTACAGTGGCATGTGACAAACCTTCCCTGCAAAGGAATGCCAAGCATCTCTAAAATTCCAATTTAACACTCAAATAAAGATAATTTGGCAACACTTAGCTTCCAATCTAGCAATAAAGAAAACAGTCATTACAAATTAAATCAGAGTTAAACTGATCAAAGTAATAAAATGAGAAATTAGGCTCCCAGAATAGTTTATAGTAAATCCTTGATCCAATTTTTACACAGAATGAAAAGAAAAGGTTAGGTCTGAAATCCCTGCCAGTGATAATTTTAATTATGCCCAGCTGCAATTTTATTGTACACCTAAGGCTGAAATTCATTGCAGTTTCAAAGGAGGTAATATGCCTCAGGATGAAAAAGGAATGAAATCCCAAAGATTTTCTACGTTTTAAAAGATGAATCAGTCAGGACACCCATTAGAACAGTCACGTCTGGAACATCCCTTCCTCCTGCACCTACAGCTCAGCAGCATGCCCTCTGCCTCCCACCTCATGACCCAGTGCACTATCTTGGATCTGATGCCCAAGATTAACAGTGTCCTGGAACACCATTTTGGAACAATACACATTCAGGTGTTAAACTGAACAGAGAAATGCCTCCTGGATGGATCTCACCAAAAAATCCAGCAGAAAAATACAGTACTACCCATAGTACTGTTACCTTTTTGGCTCATACTGGCACATAGTTACACCAGATGTAAAATCCCTTTTGCAAAACCTTATACATGAAATTGAGAAATCCGTTTCAATACAATAGTAAGACAAATAATGCACCTACAAGAAGAGGCACCTTAGTTTCTTTAAGAATACAAAACGAATTTGAGTTACAGAAAACATTTTTTTCTTTGCCTTTTAAACCCAATACAATACAAAAGGGAGTAAATTAACCTTTGGCCAAATGCTTTTGTCTCTTCCCTCCACTCCTTTAGGGAGTGAAATGAATGCCAGATGTTTTATTGCAATGTCTTCATACTCCAAGCTACAACAAATATCTCTAAGACAGCACCAGTTTTTTCTTTATTTTTCTAAGGGGGTCAAATCAGATTTAGCAGATTAATAGAAAGACTGTAGACATCCACAAGCCATCATCCTTCCCATTAAACTTAACCTAACCAATTAAATGCACAGATTCAAATCATTGTTTTTTCCATCTCAGATCTCTGGGAAATTCATTTAAGCCCTTCAAGGTGGGAGGCTTTCAGTTAACCTCTTTAGTTGAAGAACGTGTAACAAAAGGAAGGGAAATAAAGACATTCTGTTCATTACTGTCAATATGAATTAGTCATCCCCTCTGCAAACAAACATCTCTTGCAGAGCCCAAAGTTATTAAAAGAGCTCTTAAATGGAGAAAAGCAACATCTTCCTCCTCAAAACCACAGGTCTGCTTTCTGAGGGTCGGCCATTTGACAGTGCTAACCTATCAAGCCCATCACGGAACAGTCAGGTCAGAGCTGTTGATTGCCTGATGGTGTTGTTCCAGCCAACACTTGCTCACTTGGATATCAAGGTTAATGATGATGGTCAGTTAGCCAATGCAGGAAATGGGACTTTTTCCAGATAACAGACTCAAAGCCGTGTGCACGCTGCAATTAAACTTTAATTCCAAAGAAGAATCAGTGATATAAATTTGCACTTTGAGAACTCGATTTTCCCATTGCACTGGGGTTGTGTATCAACTGGAATGCTTTTTGTTCTCTACTACTATGTATTAGAATAGCTGCCTCAGGAGAGAAGTCCAGACACTTTGTAGACACTTGACCAAACCCCAGCCCATCTAGCATTCTTGAGGCTTTTCTTGAAAATTCACCTCTCCTTACCACTTCATGCAAAATTCTGAAAATGGTTATATTTTCAGTAACAACATCAAACTGCAGTGCAGCAGGTCCCCCAACACATGAGGAGTTGTACTACATCTTCCTTAGAAAGGGTACCCACTCCCAAATTGCATGGCGTCTGGCCTGATGTCAAATTTCTGAGTGCACTGGTCAGAACAATCCACTACATGATCTAGTGAAGGTCCATACCCTCTCTTGACTTTCTTTGTATATAAAATATTAGAATTACCACACCCATATTAATACTTAAAAAAAAAAGTTTATGATCTTCAAAAGAAATGTTGTACTTAGCACATCTCTTTAAAAAAAGAAGTCTGTCTACACAACAGTAATATCTGAATGTAAACTAGACATTACAGCATTATATTTCTTTGGAAATCTAGTTTAATTTTTGTTCACATTCCCACATCAACTAATTCATCAACACGCAGAATCATCTTTTGCCAAGAGAAGACTCAGATGTGAAACCAAAAGACTTGCCTATACAGGAGACATAATAGCACCAACTGTGCGAGGTATGTAATAACACTGAATAGATTTCATCACCTTACTACTGTCTTAAACTTCTACAAACGAAGCAGAGAGCTGGACACTTCTCAAGACTCTTGTTAAGCATTGGCATAACCAGCGTGATCTCTTGGCTGATATTCATGCACATTGGTGATGCTGACTGATGCTTGCATACTTTCACTGCAAGCACAAACCACATCAACTTGAAAATAAGAAAGTTCAGACTGTCTGTATGATTGTGGGTTAATATTCCAGGGAAATCTTCAACCATCATCAGTTCAGGTTTTACATTAACAAAAAAAAGTACATGAAAAATAATTTTTTCAATAATTCTATATTACCGGTTCCAAACCAAAAAATATAAGCTCAATTAGAAATAGAGGAGAAATTAAGGAGGTAGCAAGGCAGCAGAGCACTACAGCTGGGTTGAAAGTCACACACAGTGAATTTAAGAGCTTTAAGAATAAGAATTCAAGATGGCTTTTGAAACAATGATCTACTCTTACATCAAAGCAAGACTAAGGGAACGTCCTGTCATTTTACTCTTCATCATTTATTAAAAGCATATCTGCATTAAATAAACAACAAAAAAAAAAGAAGCATAACACTTGTAGGTTATGAATATAGGGTACTTTTGTGTTATTTTCATACTTTTAACACATTGCAGTAGTTTTTTTTATTTTAATAAATGAGATATTTGAACTTAATGGATGTAAATCAACTTATAAAAACTGTTGTTCCACTGTTACAAATGGTTTCAATCAACACTTGCACCTTAGCAGCATACACATTTTTCTATTAGCTGTATCATGCCATGTAAGATATAAAACTTGGAGCTATTTCTATAGTTGGTTTCCATTAGCTGGAAAGGATTAATATGAAGTGTTTTATTATTACAGCAAGTGCAAGTATGAATGTGTTACGGATAATGAAGACAAGCTAGTTCCAACAAAGCACAGTTTAACTACAACTGAATACCTCTTGGCATAGCACTGCAACTGCCTAGGTCAGCATTATGGGGCACGACCACCTGAAGAGATGTGAAGAGACTTATGGGGTGAGCAGTACCACTGCTCTTTCAGACTAGAAGAGTGAGAATTAGGTGTCGTTACTGCCTGCAAACGCTTAAATTACCTTGGGAACTGTTAAATGCCTTTAATTGATGGATGAAGCCTGTTTTTCCCAAGGCAAGGGGGCATTTGTATCTGTAGCCCATAATTGCATTGGTGTTTCATTCTGGAAGAACTGAGCTGTTACTGACAGAAGAAATCACACAAGCTGTTAACGGAGAAACTTCTGCTTTCAAGAAAAAGCTAGAAAAACAGAGTTAGATGAGCCATGTTTCTTATTATTGTGAATCCACATAGTGTGAGCAATCACTAATGTAAAGTAAGTTAAACATTCGAAAATTGGCAAAATTAATTTAGTCATTTTACGCAAGAAAAATGTCTGTAGAGAAGAATGCAGGCAGAATCTCCTAGTAAGAGTATCACTGAATGTCCTGATATTTCCTAAAAGGCCAGAAAGAGGGCTGGTCTGGCACCACGTGAGCGAAATGCCCAGCACAACTTAGCCAAAGCACAGCTGCTAAGTACTCCTACCAGGCCCATTTTTCAAGGGTTCCATGTAAAAGAGGACTGCTTTGAATTGAAGGTCTGCAGCTCAAAAAATCATCCACTACCGCTTAATTCAACAGGATGAACTCGGGATCAAAGGCTAAAGGCAAAAGGCACAATAACCTTCTCATTGAAGCTGCTGGTGCGAGGGCTTATGGCAAAACTTTGGACTTGTTTCCTAAATGGTTTCCTTGATACACAAACCATATCTTTATGGAATACATACGGTACTCCATACTTCACTGGAGTCTCTAAATATCATTAATAAAAGCAATACAACTAAACAAAAACATTATTTTTGTAGTTCCTCTGAAACTTATGAAAAGTAGCTCAAGAATGAACAGTCACAAACTACAGGATTACCTGTGATTCAAGTGTATACAGTTTACATTTTTACAGATTACCGTGTATCAATATTATAAAGATAACATGCCCCAAATTACATCTCTTAAAAATTCTTTTAATCTCAGCATTAGTATGTCAGCTACGTGTTTTAGAAACATATAAAGTAAATCAATCAACAGTTAAAGATTGCCAGGATTCCCAGGATTTCAGAGCTTGTCTGTTGTTTTTTCACTTAATCCCATTCTTACTCCTTCTTTTGGGATAAAGTCTCTCTCAACTATTTCTGCCTTGTCCCATATTAACTGAAGCTCAGGAGAAAGAACAGTCAAGGGCACATCAGGCTCAGCCATACCACACCAGTATCAGCCTCCTAATATGCTCATCTCCACTGATGAGATCACAGTTTTACACAAAGACAACTGCTAGAGACAGCAGCCTAGAAGAACGCATACAGCAGTTTCCTCAGCCGGTTAGGGAATGTGAGCGTGAGAGAAAACACGTTCTTCAGGGAAAGATAAGATATCTCTGACAGTGAAGTTAAACTCACTTCTCAGGCAGAGAGCCCAGCAGGAAGATGTGATGAGCAACAGCAACATTCCATCTAAAGAGCTAACTGGGACTGCACAGAGAGTTGGCAGGAGGAAGACAGAAAGCAATGAACCAGCAGCTCACACCTATCTTAGAAAACAAATGTGCAAATGCAAGACATCAGCGTTTAGTGCGGCAATCCTAAACTCACTGAGCAGCTCTTATTAAGAACAGGAAAGAGAAGAAAACCTGCTTGCAAGCTAACATCCATGATTACTGGTGGATCACCTCCCTGCACCCACTCTCACCCGTCAGGAAAGAAGAATCATGCTCATTTGGCAAATCCAATTTCTACATGCTTTTGGTCTGACAAATCCTAGCCTAGACGCTGTGTTTTTCTCCTGTGGATTAGTAAATCAGACAAATGTTTATCCTACACACAATGAGATCTAATTTTGTTATCTCTAAATATTCCCCAAGTCCAGTCAGCCTGAAATAAAATACATGCAGGCCACATTCCTTCTAAGTGCATGTTTTCTCCGTGAAAGATGGATTGATGGCAAAAGCTGCAATGTAGAGCATCCTGGGACTATTGCTGAAAAATGCTTAACTCCAGTACCAGGATTAGGAGCCCTCAGAGCCATGATGTGAAAGCCGTGTAGAAAGAAGCTGCTTGACCAAAACCACAATTGCACTTTGTGCTCAGAAAGAGAAAAATGACACTCTCAGCTTACTGATGCACTCATCAGCCAGCCAGAGCCAGATGCCTTCTCCTTACCTATATGCAAAGGCCTGAAAGGTTAGAAAAACAAAGTTTTCACAGCGTGCTTTAATAATCACAGAATTCTTCTGTGCACACCGTGTTATTCTATTAGCTATGGCTCAACCACAACATTAAGTATTCACATCTCCACCTGGTTATTCATGGCAACACGCAACTAATTATTTACTCATTGCCTACTTTCATTTTTGAGTCAGCTTCTGCCAATTTAATAACAAGTTAAAAAGCAAGACACAGCAGGCTGAGCTACCACTGAACAGCCATTGACACCACTCTCAATATAGTAATATATATAAACTAACAGAAGATAATGGTCAGTTTATGGCTCTCAATGTGTAGAAATTAATATGAAAAATATTTTAAAAAAAATGTATGGAAAATATATCCTTTCCCATAAAACTAGCAAATTTGGAGCTGCTAAATATATATAATGCTCAACAGCCCCATTCACAGAAGTCCCAAGTAGCTAAACCCTTGAAAGAGTGGCACCCGCTGTGCAGATGGGTATGCATCACAAATGGCATTAAACCACAGCTGTATTCAAGAGACTACTGGCAAAGAATCTTGTTAACCTCAGTGCTTTGAAGCTTTAAATAACTTTTACATCAAACAAATATTTTGAATCAGTTCAGGGTTGTTTGTTTTCATTTTAATCAGTCTATATTTCAGTTTTATTCTGGTACTTACGTATTTCCTGCTTTGTAAAGTTAGAAGTACTTACTTACAGGCTATATCTACTTCAGAGTAACAAGCACCTCATTTTGGAAAGATAATCAGCATTAACTGCAAAACTCAAGAGCTGATTCCAGTGTGCAGGACTCAGCCTTAGCACGACTTCATGTTCCTAGAATAGCTTTCTTGTTCCTACAAACGCTCTCCTGGACCGCAGCATGAGAGGAGATTTCCTCCCACTTTAAGTACTGATGACTCTGGCAGGACTGTACTATCTGCTCCTTTTGACACCCAGCCCTGCTGCATGCTGCTTTGGATTCTTCATTTTACACTAAATCCCACTTACAGCCAAACTGGATACATATGGCATGCAAGAAGCAGAGCATGGCATCGAAAGCTTTGCGTGTGATGTCTTGCATTGTAAATCTGAATTCCTGTCAATGTTCAAACCTGTGAAATGCAGAGGGAATTTAAATAATGATTTTGTTATGGGAACAGGTGGTTGTTCAACTTGCTGAATGTTCATCCTGCTGTTAACAGCTTACACATTTCTACTACAGTGCATGAAACAGTAAAACATTAGAAAGAATATAAGGTGTTAACAACCACTACAAAATATTTCTGAAAGGATACGTTTCCTCCGTTTTCCACCAACATAAATTCTGACAACAAAAACAATATTAATCCATGCATTAATCTACAGCATCTGCTTTTAATTTGCACATTAATAATGAATTTAGTTTTCTATTAATTTTTTTCTCATTAGTGATTGAATCAATATTTCTACCCCAGTTTTTAGTGTTCATTCATAAGTTGCCTGAAGCTGATCAAGTTTATTCAGTTATTTCAAAAAGAGCCCAACTTCTACCTATACAAACAGGTTGAGCACTCTGCTCCACAGAGGCTTCACTGTATATCTGCATCTCCTGAAGTGGAACCATCTCCAGGTAAGCAGCAGAGCCTCCAGCTCCCACCATGTTGAACTGAATCTGGTACACAAGCACTCCCCGTAGTGCTGGGAAACTTACACCCAAGTAACTGAAGACCATTTATTAGGAAAAATCACACAGGCTAATGGCAGTGCAGTGGTTCATATTCTGCTACCTGAAATAATATTCCTACCTCGTGCTGAAATAAACTCAATACTTATTAATAGATATCCAATTTTCCATGCTTGTGAAGATTTTGCAAAGCAGCAGATAAATTTGGAAACTTCTAAGGTAACACATCCCTGTCCCTGTACACTTTCAAGGTGGGGCAGGATCGAGCTGTGGGCATCCTGACTGAGCTGAGTGTGTCCATGTTAACTGCAGGGAGGTAGGACTAGGTGACCTTTGAAGGCCCCTTCCAACTCTAAGGATTCTATCATCCTACGATCAAAACATACACGTTCCCACTCAGTGACAGTGTAACTGAACGGTTGTTGCCAAGGCATTTTTCATCCAAATCTGAGATTATCAAAATCATAACGAGCAGTGGAGGGGAAAAAAACCAAACGTAAAACTCCACAAAACTAAACTGCCAGTAGCATTCCTCACCAGCTGTTAGAGCCAAGCAATGACACACACGCACTGCAGTTGAAAGCTTTTGAGCAGCAGTCTTGCAGTCAGGGGCAAAGAGAGCTGGGCTGACAGATCTCATTGACCAAGGAGATTCCTAGGCTATCCCTAAATTCCTCTGTAGTTCTGTGAGTTAGGAAAGAAACTGAAATACAAATTCATAATGACAGGAGGGACTGAGCACCTGATCCCTTTGGTGCAGTTAGATATACTGTCCTTTCTTTCCTCACAGCAACTACAGCCCCAAAAGCAAAACTTTTCCTGTGAGCTCTCAGCAGCCCCAGTTTGTTCAAGCCCCAGTCAGTCAGCTGCTTTCCAGGGCAGCACAGTAGGGAAGAGACAAAGTAGTCCTGACTCTGTCAAGCCTGGCATGGGAAGCAAATGATAATGTGATTGCGATGGCTTTTTCGGGGGGGGAGGGGGGGACAAAAAAAACATCAAAAAAACACCCAAACGTTCTGATACAGTAAGAACAAGAGCTACTGTTGGCAAGCATTTCTCTTTTTCTTTTCCTCACAAGATTTACTACCAGCAAACTCCCAGCAAAAAAAATAGGGTGTATACTGCGTTGCTTTGGGGAATGTGTAGATACTATGGAGAATGATACTGTGCTTATTCATTCTTGGGCAAATCTGAGTGCAAAAAAATTCAAAGGAATTTTTCACCCAGGATTCCATACTTTGTATTTCTCCAGTTTGTGGATTTTGCGTCTGTTCTTTCTTTTTTAGTTTTTAAAATATATTTCATATATATTTAAATAAAAATTAAACTAACTGAATTATATTCAATTATTCCGTAGTTGAGCAAATAGTGAGTGTAAGCCACAAAAAATATTCTCCAGTAACTTCAAAACCCTGGCAATATGTGCGAGGCAGTTTACACAAACAAAAGCTTCTGTAGCTGCATAAAGGGAATGAAACAGCTGAGAAAAACATATCATTACTGAACTTTCAAATAATCTGCTTTGACAGTGTCACAATAGAACACATAACTGGTGATTCCTTATTTGTATCAGCTCTGCTGATAGAGAATCAGAGTTAATTTCCTAACTAAAGAAAACCACATGCATGTTTTACCACTTCCTGCCTTTTAGAGAAGCCTAAATCTACCTACGATCCCAAGTTTATGAACCAACTTCACTATTTCCTTTGGAAGGTGACAGGAATCCACTAATGATGTTAATGACTACAAAGTTTTAAAAATTGAGACAATTACCCCTTTCAGTCTCTAAACAGGTAATCAGTTGTGAGCAACTTTTCTCAATTTGCTAACAATCAGTAAGTCTTAACTAAACATTTAAAAGCATAAGGACTTCATTTAAAAGTTTAAGTAGAATCAGTATAAAACTTAAATGACACCATCTGTTCTTAGCAGACCACATTCTTAAGTGTTGTGAGCAGAACAAGGATGTACAGCTCATCCAAAAATAGAAAAGTGCATGCTAAAATTAAGAAAATCTCTTGAAATGCGACTCCAGAAATACTCTGAGGCACCTTTTTAATTATTATCTACCAGCAAAAGGCAGTACATTCACAGCACTTATTGTATGCGTGTCACTTGGAAAGTAGTGCCTCCTATTTATTTCCATGGAAACTAAAACAAACACAAAAAGCACAGTAACAACATTTGATAGAAGAAAAATTCAGCTACGAAACATTCTTGTCAACGGGTGCCATTTTTTCCCCATGAAGCAATTCAATCCCACATTTTTGCTTCACATGCACTTCCATACCAGACACCTATTTACATGGCAACACACTGGAATGGAGTATTGGTGGGAAGGTTCAACCTCTACCACTATTATGCCAACATCCACCTCTGTCTCTGTGGGCCAACATAATAAAGTAGGACGTATTACTTTTGCAGCAGCCCTCATATACGCCAGTGAAGGGCACACCAAAAATCCTACTGGGATTGTAGAGAGAGACATAAATATTAAGAATGATGTAAGGTAATAAGAAATTAGAGTTTAATTTCAACTTGTTCTGTAAATTAGAAAAGGTGTACACAATTTAAATATTTGAGGATTTAGACAATGTTTTAATAAGCTGGCAATGTTTTTTAAAAAGCTACAATGAAAAGAAAGGTGTTAAAACTGAGTCTTTAAAAGAAGCACTATTAATTCAATATGCTAGGCATAATTTATCCAAGTTTCATAAACAATTGCCTTCATTCTTAAAAAAATATTGAACAGTTTTCAAGATGATATCATCCTCCTTCAGATGTGACAAGGGGCAAAGGAGTTATGCTCACAAAATGAGAACATGGTAAAACTTGGAACATACAAAAATGCTTATGCTACCAATGGAAGCCATGCGTGTTGGTACTACAGCAACAACAATGCGAAAAAACATGTGGCATATTCCATGGCATTATGATTTGGTGTTTTGAAAAATAACCCTACATAAACCGCTGTGAAAACACACTGCAGCTTATGTCCCAAATGAAAAAGTCAGAACTCACGTGCCTCCTCTTTTACAGTGAGAACTCACGTGCAAGCACCGCAAATCATTCTGCTTCTACTCATTAAGATTTTAGTGAAATAAATATGGAAGTCTGAGTTCCAATACCTGCTGTTCCCTTGCTATTTGTCACACTACTTAGGCCAAGTCCTCCAATACCCTGAGCACATGCAGAGGAATACTTGAATCCCTTCACCCTCCAGTACCATTTTTTCATGAGTGCTGTCAGATCACACTTTTAAAAGGGAAAAAACAACGATCAATCTCACTGGAAGCTTGTTAGGAAAACTGACCACTAGGGAATCTAAGCCACTCATCCCTTACCTGAAATCATCACACTAACTGCTTGAACTGAAGGGAGAATTTGCAGCTGATGATAGCAAGCAGCGTCTTTCTCAACCATACATAAACCTGGCCTGTTCTTTCTGTGTTTTAGCAGGACGTTCTGAGCAGAGTCAACCACATAAATCAGGATTTAGAAGGCTGGAGTGTGAGAGGTGAAGTTTGCCCCACTCCCACTGCATACATTCCTGGGCCACAAGCACTGAGCAGCTCCAGCAATGCAGGAGATGAGGCACATTATAAACCTTATTGCTTTGTCACCCATAGAACTGGTACAAAAACCCAAGTGATTTTCAGCACAGCAGTAGGATACATATCCCAGTTACAACAACTATTATTTCTTCATAAATGGAAAATCATCCGGAGACATCTGCAACCTACCAGTGATTTGCTTAAGATTTAAGAACCTCCTTATACGGCTCAGAAGTACTGTATTCACACAGGTGCAGCTTTTCAGGAGCACAGTCTTAAATATATGGAACAAAAAATCATTCTATAAATTAATATGGAATGTTACAGTTTTAATATTAACTGACCCCAATCACAGTCTGCAAAGGTTTGGGTTTTTTCCAGGTCAGGCCTTCTAAGTTTGCACCTTCATATGCTGGAAAAGTTCCCATACTAAAATTACAGTGAATACAAAAAGAGACTTGAGAGAGTACATTTTAAATTACTATCACATCTCCTATCAAAGAATTATGCACCTAAAGTATGTCAACACCAGCACTCAGTACCCATCTAAAAATGCTATCTCTAGGCACATCGGGGAAGTTGGAATAGGGAGAGGTTTATTAACCTGAAGTAACCAGCACTGAATTTCCACCCTTCTACATTTCAAAAGAAGTAAAACTCACACAGCAATTATTCTCAGAAACCCTGCAGGCTCCACCAGCTCAGCATTGCTGTGCCCAGGAGGCCCAGGCCCAGCGCATGGGAGGCAGAAGCAGCAGGGCAGGGAGCTGTAAGGGTAAGGCTTCCATGCCCCAGACAGCATCCTTCATCCTGCTGTCCAGCTTACCTGAAAAAGACCAATTTCCTCCCATAGCACCAAAATTTCCTTGCAAATTCACACTTTTCCACTAGCCAGCAAATGACTCCTTGCTCAACTACCAGGTTTCTTTGGCAACCATGCTAATTTCTTATTGAACTTGTAGTAGCAATCACATTGAAAATAAAACCACTGTCAGCTCTGCTTTGGAATTAATGTTGACTAATCTATGGTCTGTAATATGAAAACAAGAGATCTGCCTTGGTTTGCCATTCTGTAACACAGAGACTTGGGAACATGAGAAACTAGCACTCAATACTAACAAATCATTTCGTTTCTTGGCTTTCATTTCAGAAATCCCAATATATCAATTGCTACAGGAAAGTATTATGTTCTCATTCAGAAAGAGACGAGAACAAATTTCACACTCATTACCTCATTCTCAGTGCTGATACACTTATATTCTTTATGGATGACAATATTGATTTTACTTCAGTTTTATAGAGAGGAAGACATTTAGGTTACTACCGCCTCATATTTAAAAAGCTTATAAAGAGGGACAAGTGAAAGGTCCCTATCTGGAAACTAATATGGGAAGTAAAATGTGCTGAAATACCTGAATGCAATTATTTAGCTATGATCATGATTAGCTGCTTTTAAATCACAGTAATGAGCTAATAGAGTAGTACTCATGCAGAAGAAGTCAATGGGATTCCTTTTTAAAGCTAATTATAAGACAATCTTCAAGAAGAGTCACGGTTTATTTCTATTAGGTCACACAAGCCAGTGAACTGTGTACTTGGAAAATTTCTGCCAGCAAATCTGGGGAAGCACCATTCCCCTCGTGCCTGTAAAACTACAATAAATCTTGCTTTAAGAAAACCTTTCACTTCAAAAAGAGACAGAAAAACATGTCGTCGTTTTGTTTTTAATGTATGAAGAGAAAGAAAATAGGAGAAGTGTAATTAATAATACGTAAAACACACAATGCACTCATGCTGGCTTGTTGCACTAGCAGTGTAGCAAATAAATGCTGAACAAGTGCTAAGTTAGAAAATCACCAACACCATTTCAGTTCTGCTCTTTCTCTAGCCCCAGTGGCCCATCCATGCTGCTCTGCCAACCAAAAGGAAAATTTTAAGAACAACAACGTGCAGTTGTTCACAATTTAACAACATTAACTTTACTGAAGCCTATAATGAATTATTTCAGTAATGCTTTCTAATTGACTTGACAGAGAAAAGATTTATGAAAGATTCAACAAGAAAAGTAGGAGTAAATACCTAAGAAAAGTTATATTGCTATTTTTGGTTTGGGAAAGGAAAAAAAAAGAAAAAAAAAGAAAAAAAAGATGCCCTGAAGGAAAACATTGCTGTAACCAGTGTGTTAGGAGCTATGAGCACAGTGATGAATGACTATGCTGTGCTGAAAGGGCACATGACAAGAGGATATTGTTCTCACCTGTGGACCTCTACTTCACTCAGATTTAATGAATCATAGTCCTTTCAGTTCACTTACAACTCTCAGCTTCTTTACGCTCGGTACAAGACTTCAACATTTCTGTTCCCAGCATTCGTAGAATTACTGTTGACTGAAGAATTTATTACTCAGTACAGTCGACAGTATGCTGGAAACAGAAGAGATTTAGTCTGTCTTTTCTATACATTCCCAACATCTCATTTTGACTCAGGAAATATTCATCATTTTCTAAAAACGTTCCCCCCGCTCCCAAGCTACAACGTGGCCAAAGAATTGAAGAATAAAACTGCGTTACACAAACACACACTTACTGAAAGGATTTATTTAAAGATTTTGTTATAACTGCAGTTAAAGAGTAAAGTGTAAGTTCAGTATAACATCTCTAATGCAAAATTTCCATTTTGGGGTGCAACAAGCACTTTACAAACCCCTGCCTTAGAATGCATTTAATACACTTCTTTCTGCACCTATCAAATACCTACGTGGACTATTTAATGTTTTGCCATTCTACTGCACTTGACAAATACACAACTGCCACATACCCAAAAAACTACACTAAGTGTTTAATGACCCTCAGAAGTTAATTAAAACTAGATTAAAAAGCTCTAATGCAGAGTTAATTTAGCTTTCCCTTAGTTTCTAATAAAAGAACTGAATAAGCACTGCACCTTTGATGCAACAAATATGAGAATGCTTTATTTTCAAGTCTAGGCAGCAGTACAGAGCCAATTCTGTGCTATTCACAAAAGCAAATCTTTGCTTTCAGGTATTCTCCTGTATTCCAACAGAAAAGCTTTGCACCAACTTGCAGTGTTTTGTACTCACTATTTGTTGCCAGTGGTCACAATTTTCATTACACCAACGCTAGAGGTTGCTACAAAAGTTTACATAAGCTAAAGAGATGCTAAAGAGAATACCAAATATTGATGGAACAACTATTAGTAATACTACTTCTTGCCTGTCACAACAGCTCAACACCAGCAAAGCATACACAAAGCAAGTTTTCCAAATGCCAGTTTTGATTCAAGTCGTCTCCTACCTTGTATTTTAGGATTCAAGACTCCTAACACTCCTGACATCGTTATAGAGCAGTGCAGATAGCACCAGTCACTTGCATGATGAAAGCCTGCTTTTAGAAGGCCACAGCTTCATTAATTAAAATTAAAAGGTAAGGTTAAGATTTCAAAAGTTAAACTTTCTATATTAAAAAAAAAATCAGACCAATACATTTCCGATGTTTCCATGAATTGATATTACAATTATGGTTCAGGTGCTAATACACAACTTTCAGTGATTCTTTCAAATGTAATTCTTGCTTTTTGAATACAAAATACACATCATCCATCCTAGGTTGCCAGATGAATCATAATTTCTCTTATTCAGAAACAACACGGTGACATTTGCAAAAATGAGATTCTTGGACACGTGCCGGTTCTTACAGTCCAAATCCTTGTAACAAAATCTGACAAACAATTCCTTCTGATTTCTTTTTAAAGCTAATATTCACAAACACTTCTATCTACCTGAGCTTAAAATTTGACGGGTTTTTAATTCGAACCATGCTAAATAGTTTGCCCATCACCAAAATAATATAACTCAAAGACTTCAGATGTCAGTTCACACATTAGAGATGTTATGTATTTTTATACTGCTATTGACCCCTTAAATCAATAATCTGAATTTGGGTCAATTTGAATCACTGCTTTGTCTGTGGGACACTTACAGCATCTGGAATAGCTTTAGCGTTTGAAAAATAAACCTCAAGACAAAAACCATGAGAAGTAAGATCATGCTTAAAGATGACTGCATCAGTTAAGCACATTTAATGGCAGGATCAGATATCCTGAACTCAGATTTATCTCCTTTTTCCTTTCCAACATGCTCTAACTGCAAATAGGACTACTTTGATTCAAATCAGATAGACTGATAATGCCAAGGCAATGTTTTTAATACCTCTTCTGTAATAAAATGCCAAAAGCTGAAACGCAATTACACATACACCATTTTTAGTTATTGAATCACAGAAGAACTTCTGTACACTTTTCTGCAACAAAAGGGAACGTGACAGGACATCACTCATTTTTAGCTTCTGTCTCCACTGAAAAATTCACTAGAGTATGGGGAAACTGAAGACTGTGTTCTTAATTAATTTAACTACAAAAGAAGCCATATCTGCAGTCTCATTTCCTGTGGACTATGGAATATTATCTCTTTAAAATTACTAGAAAATGCTGATATTTAAAATCAGTCTTTCTTCAATTAGAAACTCCCTAAAGATTGGAGAACCACCAAAAACTTTTTAAAAATATTAGTAATTACAATACATATTTTTAGATATTCACCTTTAACAGCCATCACACCATTGTCTTTCCAAAGCACCAAGTGCTCCTAAGCACAACAAAGCTTTCTGCATTCCAAACAACCAGCACCACAATCCTGTAAACGGATTCAATCAGGATTTCAGGAGTTTCAACATCGCCCAAGCTGGCATTTGCTGTAGTCAAATTACTACCAACAGTAAAGCTAATGAAGCTATCAATATGAGCAATCCAAAACACGCTTTATGAGCAGGCAGGAACCTACCCATGCATGACTGTTATTTTTCCTAATACAAAGTCATTCCAGAGCCTTTGAGCAATTCAGAGATTTAATCACTGAAACGACTTGCTGCACTTTTATTTCAGAAGGGTGCTGTTTTGAAAAAAATATCTACCAATCTGTGTTCCAAATGAATTTTTTGAGAATGCTCTCGAAAGTAATTACATGTGCCTTCCTGGCATAATTTGGAAATGCTTCCTTATACTCAACTCTTTTCATGTTACTAAACTTGAATAACTGCTCTGTTCTGAAACCACAGAGTTACAGTTCACTACAAAGCATTTAAACAGCTGAACAGCTCAAAAATGTTCTGACCTCTGTATTTTGTTGAGCTGAATAATCTACACGTCTTTTAGGTCTATCCAAATTACATAGTGTATCTAAAAAGACAAGGCTTTGATCCACTTAATCAAAAAGTGAGCAATTAACACTTATCTGAAAGGGTAATCTTTCCTGTTTCACTCCATCCTTATAAAGAGACGATTATCCTGCAGTATATTACCATCTCCAATATATGGTTATTAAGTATAATTTATTTTGTTATGTTCAAGTAGCAAGTGCATGAGAAGAGGCTATGACCCTTTATTTATTTGTGGTGGTCTTCTGTTTAAGAAGAGGAATAGACCCAGCCAGCAGGAAGCACAAGCTCTTGGCTTCCATGTTCCAGCTCAGTGGATCCCTGCAGGACAGGCAAGGCACAGCCAAGTCTTCTGCAGTCACAGAAGGGCCCAGCCAGGAGGTGTGACAGAGCACAAACATTTTGGTGCAGCTCAGCCCTCAGCTGGCTCTCTCCATCTTCAGCCAACCTGAAACTGCTGAAGAGATAGGACTGACCTTTGGCGGCACACAAAAGAATAACAGTAGTGACAGCAGGAGAAGACCTTGTTCTCCAAATTAAGTGGAGCTCTGGAATAAGCTTCCAGGTTATATAGCCGGCTATGTCAGTAGGTCTTCATGACCATTACAACCTTTCCGACCAATAACATTCTGATTTCCCAGCAGTTGACATCACCATTGTCATCAGAAGCAGAGGTCTGCAGAGTAGATCTTGAAATCTGGACTGCAATTTCTAAGAGCTGAAGGACATGTGTTCACCTCAAATACTTCCTACCTTTAACTCATTCTGGGAAACACCACTGCAACCAGGGATAATTTATTATCATGTCTTCTATAATTGCTCGGATGTTTTGAATAATTATTTTTTAATTAAAAATATAACAAATTTATCCTACTGAATACATTCCTTAGTTACCAAAATGCACCCGTTTATTTAAATAAAAAAATAAACACTGTGTTTAAACAGTGAGAATGGATAGCACTGCTGTGCTTGGGCTTAAGAGGCCTACATTACAGTGAAGCACAGTGTTACATGCACATCCAAATAATTTAGCACTAATTTGATACTGTCCTTGCCAATCTATCTCATCTCAAAACTAATTGCAATCCATACACCAGCACAAGGGTGCAGCACACCAAGCGCCCTGCTGCAATCACCACAACCAGGCAGTGCCACATCCCAGGCAGCACAAGCAGCAATACCTGTGGGAGAAGCAGGAACCACCCGGCTACTGGAAAAACGCACTGAGTTTTACAGGCTATGAGAGCTAGTTATGTGCAGGCTGCACATTGTAAATTCTTTCACTGTTATGGAAATACCTAATTCTGTGTGGCCTTGAGAACTAATCTGATCCTCCTTCAAAGGCCTTTCTTCAGAGTTTCCAGCTCTGGCTTTTTCCTGCCATCCTTCCCAGCTTTACCTCTGCAGAGCTGCAGCTGAGCAGGACTGGATGATGAAGTGAGGACAAGAAGGAAGGAGTTTTCCCCAAGTAATGCATTCCATGCATTTTGCTTGGGTAATGGCATTATAGTTTGGGTTTAATTCCCTTTTGCCTCATTTTAAAAAATCAATTCCTAGCTATATTTCTGCAGAAAAAACTTTCAATGTTTCATTGTCAACTCCCTCAACTCCCATTTCTCCTAAGCACCAAAGGGGAAAACCCTGACTGGCTCTAGTTGAAGCTTTAATGTTTTGTGAATTCCTTCAGCTGCATAATACAAACCTAATATTTTATAAATAGCTTGGGAAAGGAGGGTCCCCAGGTCCCACTACCATTTTATTCTTGATCTCTGTGTTTAAAATGTGAGCAGACAAAAAGTTCAGCTGTTTTATTAATGTCTTCATACACGCTGCCTGTACACCAGACTTCAAACAACTTGAAAGAACAAAACCCAAGGATGGCCCAGTTTCATTACATACATCCCTACAAAGAGGTACAAAATAGTGTCTTAGAAATCTTATCCTCAATTTCAAGCTCTTAATAGCTGATATTTTAAAAGCTAAGATGTCCCACTAACATCCATGTTCTGAATACACTCTTTTTGCTTCCAGGACAACCTTCCTATTATCCCCAAAGCCAGCTGGAGAATAGTGGGTTCATTTCCCCTGCACACTCAATAACTGGTTCCTCAAATCTTGAATTTCAGATGTTTAGTGACTTTTCCAGGTTCCTGATTCTTGACAAGTAGCAGTATGTTTGTCCTCCGTTTGGGTTATGAAAGAAGAAAGCAACATTAAACTAACAGGCTATCTCCAAACAATAACAAAGGAATTGTAATTCAAGCTGCATGCTGATCGCTTTCACAAAAATCTGAAGAACTCCAAACTTTCATCAGAGTGCCCACTGCCATTTCAACAAAGTAACACTGTATTAAAAAAAAAAAAAAAAACTTTAAAATGTTTATACATTTAGAACCCTGGTTGGATGAGTTTTCCTACGTAGATCTTTGAAAATATTAATTTTCAAGTAAGTCTGCTGATTTTTTGTCTGCAGTATTCATAATTTGACATATATGGAGATAAAATGAATTTGTTTTTATTTCAGGTTAATTACTGTTTACCAGTACATTACTGGTCTGAAAAAAGTTGTTCAGAGATGAAGTCTTCAGGCATTAGGATGTCACATCTTGTCTTTAAGTTAAAAAAAAATGAAAACAAAGTCACTTGGTTGGTCTGTGAAATTCTCTCATTCCACTTCAGACATTAGACAATTATGTCCACCATGCAGCAAGCAGTCATTTGCAGTTGAATCAACCCTTCCAGTGAACCAACTGCTCTGTGCCAGTCAAACAGGCACTCCTGCAATCAGGGGAGCACACGGCATTGCACCAAGACAGTCTTCAACCCTTAATTCTTGTCCCTCTGATCTACCTGACTGCCAATCTGCTTCTCTCCCAGATGTATAACACCAAGGACAACCGCAGCCACCACCACTCTCTCACTCATTTTCTCAAACAGAAATCTCAAGCTCCGCGCTGACTTGCTAATTGCCTGAGGGCAAAGGCATCGGTTTTACACAAATGACAAAGAATTTCAGGCCACATTCAACAACAGAGGGTCAGCCAGGTGTTGTCCCATACAAGAAAACAATTTTCTGGTTCTGAACTTTAACTTTTGCTCTTGCGTTCTCCCCAGGGATATAGTTTATTTCTTACTGAAGGAAAAAAACAGCACGGAACGTAAAAGAAGAAAGTATATAAGGCAATGGAGCTGTGTTAAAACAAAGAGATTATTCTTAGTGATACACAGTAAATGTGAGCCAGGAAACTATTAATTCTTAATAAAAATTTACTATGTACCCTCATATTTCTTTACAAAGTCAGCAGGAAGCATGCGTTAATCCATAAAGGCCCATAAAGGCATTTCTTTCTACAATATATTTCTGAGGGAGATGAAAAAAATTCTGACAGGTCTATGTATTATTCAGAAAACCACCTTCCTGACACTGAATAATACAAAACCTCTCCTCTACCTCGAACTTCAAAATAGTAAATAAAAATTCACCACTAGGATCCAAAAATATTTTTGACTGAGCAGACTGACTTCAGCACTGATATTTTCAGCTAAAGGTTATCACCTCTGTGCTGGGGATGCGCTTATATTTGTACAACAACACACATGCATACACACTGTGTACACATACACATGTTTGAAAATGTACTTTACATGCAGGAACTATTGCTGTGCAATTACTCTTTTAACATGACATTACTGTAGAAAACATATTGGAGGTAGAGCTCGGGATGGCAGACCATCTGCTTCAGTACAGAATATTGAAGGGTCTGTAAGGCAACATTTTCTTTTATATAAAACTTTGTTTGTATGATTAAAGTGGTGACATGGGCATCAAAAATGTTTGGGTTATATTCAATTTTTTTTTTTTTTCTGTTTTGCTCTCAATTATATCCAAAGATAAGGTATTAGAAGGGTATACGTTCCACTGAGAGAACTTGAGGCAATAATCTTGGCAAATTTTGTTTCAGAATCTTTGCTAAAACACAAAGATATCCCAGGATGTCTTTTCTGGGATTTAAGACGGAGAATATTCCATTGCAGTAGAGATCATCCCATGCAATTCAATAAAAATAAATTACACCCTATTTAAGAAAAAAAGGGATAAAGATGTATTCTTATGTGATGCGCATACTCATCACACAACAAGTTGGTGGATGGCAAAGGGAGCTTAGTTTTAGTTAACACTCCACATTAAGCTGCCTGAGCTAAGGAAATGGTTCTTGTGATCTCTTGCTTTTCAAAGCAGCAGCTTCTCAGATGTGTTTACTAGTTCTAAGTTTAATTGCCCATCTGTATGTGCTGAATTTGGGCACAGCAGGGAAGACAAAACACTGACAAGATGTTTTTATATTCCAGCAGCCAGGAGAACCAGAGCTCTGAGGCTGGGCAGGCTCACTCAGCTCTGCTGCTCACCAGCCTGATATCTCACTCCTTGTTGTGAAGCTGTAAGACCTGCATTAATACCAGAATTTCTACTCGCAATATAACAAACGCGTACCAAAGGAAAACATCTGAGCTATCTCTGCCTCGACTCTTCTAAGAGCTCTAACACAGGTCACCAGCTACTTCAGCTTCTGCTCCCCTGGAAGATTTTGCAAAGCAGTGACTCAGGTTTCTTCTCAGCAGTGGTTGGAGATCTTCAGTTCAGGCATTACTTGATAAAATAACAGCAGAGTTTCACATAAAAGAAATCATGAACTTAAAAGAATTGCACTGAACTTGCAAAAAAAAAAAAAAAAAAGCAGCACTGATTAATTTAGCAGCAGACAGCAACACTCCAGCATCACAGAAGTATTTAGTGGGTACGTATTTTTGGGAGCTGCGTGGGGGTGGAATCAGGTACAGTCCTAAAGTTTGTGCTTGGATGGTTTTGTTTGTTTGTTTTACAAGTTCATGTAAATTAAAGAAATAAAAAAAAAACAACAAAAACTGCATGCTACAAATGAAAAACAAATATTTCCAAGTCCACAGATAAATTAATCTAAAATGCAGCAGCAAAACCAACAACAGCAAAATAGAAAAAGGTTCAGAAAGTATTTCCTGCACACGAATAGCTGAGTGTGAAAGAAGACAAAAGATATCTCCAGACTGAGGTTCCAAAGAATTAGCCCAGAGAAAAGTAATTACTACTTTGATGGCATCACTTAAAATTAATAAAAAATGAAAACATTCACGTCCCATATCTTATCAGCTGTAGACAATTACCCGGAGCAAAGATAACGAGGAATCCAAACAAAGCCCATTTTTATGCAGTGATATATATACATATTTTAAATACAGATCTGCAAGTTAGTTCATTTTAAAACTGCAGACATCACGGTCATTAGCAGCGCCTCTGCAGCTGTGCTTCCCTCTTCTACTCTCATTACCTGGCTTCAGATGTTTAACAGGAAAGTTTCACAGTGCTGAATCTCACTGCTTCCAGTGAACCAATTGCTGTCTAGTTGCCTCAGTCAAAAGAAAAGAAGGAAGCAAATCAACTGAATTGTGCAGCTCTGAAGGCCATTGGCACTCAGCCTAGCATAGCTGAGGGACCATTCATAAAGCACTTATGCATATCATATTGTGCACAACAAAATAGGGATTTTATCAAAGGTCTGCTTGGAGTTTAGTACCCAGGTCATCGGTTTTGGGACTGTAGTAATGCAATTCCTTGGACTATTAGGAAAACCAAAACTTTAGAGTGGAACAGGAGGCTTTCCTGCCACACACTGTGTGCTTGCCCGCACAATACAGGTTAGACCAAGAAAGCCTTCTCCCCACAGCCTACAGGCTGGTGTTGGGTTTTGGGACGCTGGCCTGAGAAGCTGCACGTATCCCCAGAGCACAGCAGTCAGCCAGTTAGCTTCCTGAAGGGCAGAACCAGCAGCTCCTCCAGCAGCTCTGTGAGAAAGCAGGATAGGCTTCCTGGGCACTGATGTCGGTCACGCGGAACTGAATGGATCCGTTTCCGAGGAAGGGAAGGGATGAAAACATTAGGTCAGATGCAGAAGGAAAGAAGGCTTTGCTTTTAATTTCTCCTCCCAGCAAACACTCATTCTGGCACCACTAAAATATTTCATGTTTTAATTCTTTTTAATCAACTATGAATCAGTTCACTGATGCATCTAAATTTCGCAACTAATGAATACCATGTTGGGTCTGATAACCAGTAACGATCATGAGGTACATAAACTGTAATTATTCAACAGCCATTGAACTGCCCTTAGGGTACAATGTTTGGGAGGTCTAGCTAGCAGTGCAGAACAAATATGCAAACTCGTAATTCATACCCTGCTTCACTAACTGTTGAACTGCACTGATAATGAAACAAACCTAGCATACTTGCATTCACATCTCAACAAACGTGATTTCCAATTAACAAACAGAATTTACATTAAATAATACAAATATACAATAATACGAATATATAAATACAAATTTATTTAAAAACCCACATTATAAATACTCTTGTTATTTCTCCCTCTGTCTGCAGATGGTATTTTAAAGGTTTATCAAGTACTTGAACTCTCCAAGCTAATACAATCTATGTGGAAAAAAAATTAAAATATCAGTAGCTCATACTTCTGAATGCAAAGGGAGGAAAGCAGGAGAGTTTCACAGAACCATAGCCCTGACAGGCTGCATTCCTGCCTGAAAGCACACACCTGTGCCACTGCTCTGCAGCTCAAGAGATGCTCGGTGCAGAAAAGGTCAAGAGGCAAGTTTGACACACACATGAACACGGGAGGTAAACCAGAAAGCAAATAGCCACTTCTCCAGGGTTGCAGATTTTCTAAATTCATGACATACTCAGTCATCAGTAAGGCCTAGAATACAGACCAGACGACAGAATGAGTCAGCGCAGATAGCATTCTTCCCTCACAGATCTCTGATTTATAAACTCAACTTAGCACCGCCAGAAGAAAATAAAAAACCCTGCTACTGCCCAGGGAGAGCACAGAAAGAACTGGAGAGATGTTATGAAGTATAGCTTACTATTTCACTTTACCACTGCATTTACACTAGGCAATTTCTAACTACAATTACTTATTTTCAGCAACGTTCAGTAATGATTAGCACCTTTGCAAAAGAACTGTCACTCAGTCTATAGGTAACTTTTCACTGCTGTTTCTGAAGGACAGAAGTTTTTTTTTTTTTACCGGATCACCTTGTTTAGTTTAGGCAGCTACCAACAACTCCTCTGTCAGCACTGCAGTTTAAATCTTGTCAAGCTGAAACAATTCTGTTATACTTTCAAGCAGCTTAAGAAACTATGAAGTAGCAGGAACATCCACATTACAGACTCTTTTTAAATTATGAAAAATAAAGCTCTGTGTCATCTAGATAATTAATTGAATTGACAATACAATAGAGAGCATCAGAGTTATAAAGGGAGCACCTAGAGTAAAGCCCATCTGTGGGAGCGCCTACCTGCGCAAGGCAAGCAATGAAATAACAAGCACTGAGAGAGATCCTAGATTCAATTTCCCATCCTACTGTTGTGTTTGAAAGAAAAAAAATGTAGGGTTGTTTTTTTGGTTTTGTTTTGGGGTTTGTTTTTTTGGTTTTGTTTTTTTGTTTTTTTGCTACAGGTCTCTGACAGCAGGAAGCTCAAAATCCTTCCTTAGGAGTCTGATGGAAACCAAAGACCATCACAATCCATGGGCACATGCCTAAAAACAGTCTCTTGAGTTCCTGGTTCACTACTAATGAGCACGTTGCCAAAGAACTGCTAACTTTTAAAGATGACTATTCCCTGAGTTTGTAGCAAGTAAATCTTCCTTGGGTCCACAACTGTGACAAGGAGAATATACAAATATATCTGAACTATTAATGAAATCTGTATAAATGCTCTCCCCCTTCCTCCCCGTCTTACTAAAAAATGTACTCACTGCCTTGCATCTTTCTTTACTCCATTTTTTCAAGGAAAAACAAACTCTCATGCCATCCCACTTCTAACTACTTCCTTTGAGGCTTATGAAGCTATTTGCACAGGGTGGAGTGGCTGCTGTATTTTGCTTTCTTCTTCAAATGGAAGGCTCAAAAGTAAACTGTGTAATTCCAGGACAGCCCAGATGCACACATACTGCCTCCTTTTCTGCAGAAGTGAGCTGTGAGCAGGTTAATTTTAGAAGGGAGTGCTAAGTTACCCCAACAAATGGCATTCCATATATTTTTTGCTGAACCAGTTTAGTTCTGACAGATGTAAACAGAAGAAAGATGAGGGAAAAGGCAAAGTTTTCTTCCATAAGCCCATGCACACAGCCTTCAGAACTGGATACAACCAACACTCGAGCATTTTTATGACATTTCAGAGTAAAGTCTGAATTATAAACGACAGACTTTGTAACTTGCCACATAACTTGTTTCTTCAAGATCCTCTTCTAAAATAAAACTAACCTTACAATAGAACACTACACTGTGCTTAATTCAGCTACTATACATGCTGCTGTTCATTGCCATCATTCATTTTGCAGCCTTTAACACCCAGTTTGTTGAATTGCTTTTCCATACGTAAGAGTTTGACTTCAGCATTATGAAGACACTATGAGGGCAACAATAAATAATTACAAAGACACTTACCCCTTATTTTAGTTTCCAAAAGTAAAGTGACAAAAAAAATAACTGACTACTAAATTTGGTTACATTTTTTTCATCCTTTATATGAAATGAAATTAAAAAAATCTACCTCACCTTTACGTTTTCATTAAGCTTCAAGCATTTATTAAATTAAGATGATGTTGCACTAAAATGTCCTGTACGCAGATTTAATCTCTGCAGGTAAATACAAATATCTGCTAAAATTTCCAATTCTACAAGGGCTGCTCTGAAAGTAATGCTTCCTATTTTATGCGAACCCCCAGTGTCAGAGGTGGATGTTGGTGTGACAGTGGTAGAGGTTGAAGCTTCTCACCAATATTCCATTACACTGTGTTGCCGTGTGACAGATGGCTGCAGAGGAGCAGTCTGACACGGAAGAGCGGATGAAGCAAAAACATGGAATTGAATTCTTCCATGTGGACGAAATGGTATCCACTGACATTCATCAGTGCTTGGTTTGGGGATTGGGCATAATTGCTCCATGTTTATGGAGACCTTACAGTGGATGTGAGCACAGTGAGGCAGTGGGTGGTGTGTTCCAGCAGTAGTAAGAGTGGGTCAGACTTCTGTGGGCACAGCATGCAGGCTTTTGTTCACTACTGGAAAACTGCATAGCTAATGGTGATGACTGTTGAAAAATGGTGTTTTGTAGTTGAGAAACAAATAGTGTTATTGTGCTCTTATTTTCTGTTCTATTTTCCATGTAAACATACAGGTGGCATTACTTTTGGAGTGACCTACATACCTAGCTCTCCTAGAAGGGACAGATTGTTCAACAGTGATAGTATTTCTCAGTGAAGTAGCTACCAAGTTTGGTCTACCCACAAACTAGTGCTTTCTTTCAGAGACCAACAATCAAGCAAGCTAACTGCTATCCACTAGTCAACAGAGAAAGATAAATTCAGAAAAAACTTCTGAAAAATATTCTGTTTTCTACAAATACAGAAAAGTCACCCCTAAGAACTCTGTTTTTTTTTTTTTTTTTTTTTTTTTTTTTTTTTTGGTAACTTGCCTGTTGTGGTTTTAGGGGTAGATTTGTTTCACCAAAAACACATAAACAACTGTCCTAAAGCCCATAAATTACTTTCCTCAACTGAATTGAGAGGATTAGATCTCAGTCTAAGCAATTAGTGCACTACCAAAATCAGCCACTTGCTCTGGCACTTCTCTCTCCAAATCATGTCTTGTTCCAGCTAAGAGCGGCCACCTGAAGTCTTCTTGTCTGACCCTCGTGGACAATCTGCTTCATAGCTGCTATTTCTCTGTACTCACAATTTTATTTATTTTCATCTTTCAACCTGTAGGCCAAATTTATCCTCTGTTTCTGCAGGAAGCCTACAATACAGGAATGCCCAACGCACTTTTTCAAAACATTTATTTTTCCTAATTTTACACTCAATTGAATACAGTAGGTTTGAAAACTAAAATTGAACTGTCACTGTATTTGCAGTCTACAGAGGAGAAATGGTGGAAACTAAGAAAAAGCAGAAAGGAGATGAAAAAACAGAAATTCTGGAAAAAAAACATCCCAACTCCAACTACTATGAAATTTAACATGTCTCAGAAAGTGGTGCAAGCATGCCTGGAAAAGATGTGATATTCTCTCTCCTTCCTCTTGTGTTCCTTCAGAGAAAGTTAGAAAGTTCTCTGGACTATCGTGGGCAGTCTACGTCCTCCAGCAGATGCATTTTCTTCCTGGAAACCAAACTACCTGTACCTACATAACACAGTGCATCATTAGACAAAACACAGACCCCCCACAAAACCCTCCAGGAATTCACTTTAAAAAAAATCTTTGCCTGCACAGAATATTAAATGCAATCTAAAGGCAGACCAAGGCAATATTAAATCCCCAAAGGTTTTACCAATGGTTTATTAAAAACAGTAAACTAAAGAAGTTCTACAGTCGCTAATTCCCTCTGTCAGGAATTAAGTACAAAGCTCAGAATCTTGGTTCTGCCATTCAAAAGCTCCAGACTCATCCATACACGTGGGAAGTCTGCCCAAAATAGGGACAGCAGTCAACAGCTTTGCTGTGGCAGCACAGCAGAGAGCTCTCACTCTGAACAGAGCACAGTTTTACAGCGAGACAGAACCGTAACCGATGCTGAATGCAATTACCAACACACAGTTTTCCTGTGTGCAAAGGAAAATTCTTGATTTTGAGACTTCAAATATTCCTCATGAACATCTGCCTTAAATTGCGTGAAGACAGAAGTCAGTCAACATTTTGTTAATCTCTTGATCTGTTTTCTCAAAAGAAATATGAAGATCACCCATAACAAAGTTATTAAAGAATGGCTGTTCGTATCAGACTTGCATTTTGACTAAATTTTTTCAGAGATCTCTACCTGGCTATAAATTCCTTAAATCACTGAATTTTCTTTTAATTTCAGAAGTTAGGTCCTTCAGCTTCATTCCAAAATCTACAAGCCAACAAATTGTTCCTTCATTCCGAAGGGATTTGGGTTCAAAGTTTTCTTACAATTCTTATAACAAATGAGAAAGGAAATCCCATAACTGAATACTCTGTCCTATGATAAATTTCTTTTTTATTACTTCAGGAGGCAAAAAAAGGAGCGCTGAATACAAGTTCAGCACTGGAGTCAAGTGAAGCAAAATGGCACATATGGAAAATGAACACATTCTAACAATCTGTCAAAAAGAACGTAGAGTGGCTTGCTGCAGGCACTGGGATGGGCTGCTGCAGGCAGCCTGCCCGGGCTTAGCTCTGGGCCTGCTGCAAACAACTGGCCATTGCAGGAAGGCTGCTCTGCAGAGCTCAGCCCAAAGACTGGCTGCTTCTCAAACCGCAACCCGTAGCGGCTGTTTGGAAGGAGAGCTTACAAACGAGTAGAAAATAAGTTATACTTCATGAGAAGCATCCATTCTGCTTTCTCAAAATGATCACTCAGGCTCAGCACTGCAGCTCATGTTAAAAGCATCATAACATCACCGTGCAGTTTGGAGATGTTGTACAGAGCACTTCACCTTGCTGTTGCATGCTCTCCAAAGCTGATGGCGTTACAGCCTGATGTATTCATCTTTCCTGTTCTGACAGCTTCAATAAAGCTTACTTCTGTATCTCTCTCTAAACTATCTCTCATCTCTTTCTCAAAATATTGTAACAAAATTGTTGGCTATATCCAATACTTCAGTTGGAGTAAGAAGCGTATATCAAAAAGTTCAGCGCTGGTTATCACGGGTTCATTTAATGAGATCTACACAAAATGCCAATTTCTTTTCTTTTTTGCATCAAGCCTTGCTGATTTGTTAGTGTACAGACACAGTAATTCACAAAAGGGACATAACCACAAGCAAAACAAAATGCATAAAGAAAATAAATTGTTTAAAATTAATACTATAAAATTTTCAATATCTACCAATATGAAAATCTGTACATTCTGCAACATATTTTCAATATATTCATCAAATTCTGAGCAATTACAGAATCCAAAAATAAGGAGAGATTGATAAGCTGTGCAATCATTCATACTCTTACTTCTAAGGATTCATTCATTTACTTTTATATTCCAAATTTATATTCATAGTCAGAAAAGCATCGCTGTCCTCATCTTGCAATGCTATGTCCTCAGGACTCCTCTATTTTGGCGGCAGAATATAGAAGATTTTCTCTTCTTTATATCTATAAATCATTTTAAGCATCACTTACTCCAGCACTGGCTACAGTATGAGCAAGAAGTACAGCGACTGAAGACTATTCCTCTTTTTGCACCAGCAGCAAGAAAGATGTCAGGAATCTTTCACTAGAAGATATTTTTCACTTCCTACTCTGTACACTCTCTTGCTAAGAAGAAACTTTGGAGGAAATCTGAGTTTTACCACATCCAGGGATGCATATGTATCTGAAGTTGTTTAGAAGAACACAGCATTCATCTTCTGCCAGAGCTTAAGATCTCATGTCATATTTAAGGGAAACGTGAAATTGCATTTTAAAAAATGGCTAGAACATACAGTGAAAGTTTCTTCCTCCAAATTATATCCTTGATATGCCAGAAATAGACTTTGCCTCTAACTACTCTTGCTTGGTGACTGAACAATAAAGGGAACAAACTATCAGTGTTTGCAGGCGTTTTTCTATGTGTGGTTTCTGATTGTAGGCAGCTTGGTTGTTTGCCTAACCACCTGGAAAGGAGACTAAAAACAAATGAACGTCTCCCAGATGTACAGAGATGCAAAGCCCTGATTAAGCCACTGACATGACAACTGGCAACCACAGCCACTGGCACTCTTCAAAAGAGTGATATGGCAATTTTCCAGCCAAGTTCTCCCAATTAAGCAGTCAGGGAAACATCATCCACCCTAAAATGCCAGGACTAAAGTGGCTAAAACACTTGGCAAGCTTATTTCACTAGGCTAGCAGCATCTTCATTCTGCACCTCTGAGCACACATTTAGCTTCTAACTCACTCCCTATCTGTGCAACAGGCATTACAGTAAACTAGGTTCATCAGGAAGGGGACAAGGAGCCTGTAACAACAGTGCAGAGATGTATTGCAAATGCTCATCATTCTCCCAGAGAAAATGGTGTTAAGTTTTGCAAAAGCCATTTGATGTTTTGGATTTTTTTTCTTAAAACTGCTGCAGAATTTGTCCTTTTTCAATTTTGCAACTCAAGATTAACTATTCCTGCGTTTTCCAGGATAATATGAGCATTGGCAGAGGGCACAAGAGGAATAACTATTACTTGGCTACACAACAGCATAGGCTAGATGGCTGTTCAAAATCCTTCAGGCTGTTCTTCAGCATTCTCTATCGATGTTCATAACAGCACTGAGCTAACTTCTGATTTTCTCAATGAAGAACCCAAGCAACTAGTGAAGTAAGCAGTTCACACTCAGCTATAGAGAGAACAACTTCACATGGACTACAGCACTAAGTAAAATATTTAGTGTTTTTACATTACATAGCACTGGAAAAAAATTCTTACAAGAAACAGCTGCCTCCTTCCTCTTAATAAACAAAATTCATTTAAAAGGTCTGGATTGCATAACAATTATACAAATTGAAGAATCATTTTTATCAAAAGCAGAAGGATGAAACACTTGAAGAATCCTTGCTGTAAGGGAAAGCAAGCTCAATGAACTAAGCAGTGCCAAGTGCAAGCAAACCAGGCTGCAGTTCAGGTGCTCTTTCTTCTTGTCTCAGCTAACTGTGACATTTTAGATGGTGTGCCTCACTTCACATGCCGTCCTACTAGCACACACACTGACCAACACAAATCAACTGTGCAACCTGCTATAGGGAACCTGCTTCAGCAGGAGGCTGGACCTGATCTCCAGAGGTCCCTTGCAATCTCAATAATTCTGTGATTCTGTGTGACTCAGGCTACAAACTACATCAACACATTCTATATCGTATTTTACATCTTTCAAATAGAACTCCTGAAAGCAACGTAAGATGAGGTACAATGATCTAGTTAACACATCACACGGCCAAGTCACAAAAGGAGAAAGCATCTGTGACTTTCAGTGTCACAGAACACAGTAGAGGTGGAGAAAGCAAGAACAAGTAAAAAGCCTACAACAGTCTTCAGTTGAGCCAGTTTCTTCTCTTTCTTGATGAACCACCACATTATCTATTTACAAAATAAAAAGTCATCATTTTAATACAGTTTTGCAGTGCTACAGTTGTGTCCACCTGCAGAACCTCTGTCACATTCAAAAGTGATTTTAGGCAAATAAAATAAAATAGTTATATTACTTACTGAAATAACCACACCTGAATGATCCCTGAATAAGCCCTTCAAACCAGGAGCCAAGTACCATTTCCCACGTCAGCAAATTGCCACAACAGCAAAGGAGACATCTCCCATGGCAGTCAGACACTGCATCCGCTGTTTGCTGAAGGATATTGGATGTAAGCAACTACTATAAGGAATGGCCTAATTAGATACAGGACAGAGATTCCAGCAAGTGAAGTGCTTTCATTAAGCACATATTATACACACAGTATTGAAGAAATTTATCCCTTACTAAAGAATCGCTGAAAAATCAGAAGCTCCCTGGAGAGGGGAACTCTGTGATTACAACAGATCAATACTTAATGCTTTTCACCAATCATTCACAAATAGCTCAAGTTCTTCACCCTTTGGTGAGGGAGGCAGAAGGACGAGAAGTAACAGAATGAGGGATTTTTAGATGTGCAAACACAGTTGGAAAGGAAGGCAAACTTGGTATTTTGTTATAACAGTACTGAGTGTAAGGCTTTGTAGACTGCAGTTATTCAGCAGCCTGAATTGACATTTGTCAAATCAGAATACTCTTTATATTGCTTTTAACTTTTATTATGATTAAAACTATACAGTAAGTTCCTTGGAGGACTTAAGTACCCATCTTGGGATATGTCGTATATTGAGCATCAGAGCTACTGACATCTCCTCTGTATCGTCAGATGCTGACATCTAACCAAAGCAAATATGGATGTAACATCTATTCCAAATATAAAAATCCACCAGTGCAGAGTAAAAGAAGAATATGTGAAATGTTCATCCTAGAACTTAAAGAAGTGGAAGAATTGTACTCTGAAACTAATTCAGCACCTCACAGAACTTCGTACTTCTCCTAAAGCTTGCTCTTTCCCAGACAAATCCTTCACTTAGCTGATTCTTTCCAACACGTGCATCAGTTTCCTTATTTAGATTTCATGTTCTTGTGGAACAACCTCAAAGACTTATGAAGCAACTCAGGAAGAATGTACATCAGAATAGCAGTTTATATGCAAATATCTAAACTAGGAAGATATAAATTGTGATTAGAAAATGAAAATACTATAACGACTTCTACAAAGATCTCCCTTGCAGCAGTGCACATCGGAAGTCCTAATTAACAGCCAGATGTAGATACCAAAACATCACAGAATAACAGACTTAAGTACTAGCTGTGAAATAAAAAGGATGTTTATTTTGTAGTTTCTTAAATACTACATTTATATTTGCCATTTACAAAGCCTATTAATGCTGTCAAGTATTAAACTTCAGCAGGTACTTTGGGACTCCATTCTACATGCCACATAACTGAATTCCAGGTGGCTTTTCAATTTTCATAGAACTTGGTATTCGTGTATTAAAATATGGTTAATTCCTGACAGGTCGTATGCAGAAAGGAATTCACACCGATGCATGAAATACAGACTGGAGCTGGTTTAAGGCACAGCGTAAGTGAGCCTGCTGCCAGATCTTACTTACCAAGAACACTGCCTGTTTTGATTGCCTTGGTTATGACGTAGGCTAACTGTGATTTTGGCATTAGCAACCAAATTCGACAGCCATTAAATTGCAAAACAAATCAATTAATAGAAATCAGATTGGATTAGATTTATCCCAGACATTTTGACGAACATTTGATTTCAGTTAGCGATACGTCACTTCACTCAAGTTAGAAATAAATTTCATACCATTTACATAAATTTTCCCCTTAAAAACAGATCTTTTAAACATCTAAGTTGAAAAGATGCCTTCAACAAGTGGGGGATTTTTTTGGACCAATCATGCTGAGATCTGATTGGAGAATTTTCTATTAACTAATTAGTGGCATATCCTATTTTCCTATGGATTTACAGCTTTTGATCAGGCTGGTTGGGGAAAGAACTGCAAAACAGCACTACATCTGAAGTTTGTTTTTCAGGGGGCTAGACTGTTACTCATTTTCAGATATAGATTCTCTTAAATAGAATATAAAATGAAGGCTGACATAAGTATAAATTTGTGTACGCTGAGTTCTATGACACGCTTTGATTACAGAAGTGGAGGCCTGACCCCACAATCTGCCCTGCTCAACTCAGACTGCCTATTTTATGCTATTTACTTGGTTATTATTTCAACAATAAAATTAAAACAAGATTGCTTTGAAGTTTGGTGTAGTATTTTGGAAGCTTTTTTCTTTTCAGACTCAAATCTCAAGAACACAAAACCCATCTTTGTTAAGTAACCCTCTTTGTTAAGTAATTTCGCAAAGTATAAGGAGCCAATCTGCATGTTTCATTGTCCATTTTGGCAAATACTCTATAATTTCTAAAGATTATCTGGGATATTCTCATGAAATTTTGTAGATTATCCCAACTTAAGATGAACAAGACAAATTTAGAGAAATTTAAGGCTATGAGTATTCACATAAGCAGGGCAATTAATGCAGCAAGCCATATATATGAGGAATCAAGTTAATAGCCAATGCATCAAAGCAGAATAAATTAGTATTTGCAAATTAATAGCTTTTTCCAATATTAATCACAAAACCAAATGAGAAATGCATTTTTATTATTATTTTTTTTTTTTAATAAGAAAAATAGAAAAAGAAAGTCTCCTCTGACTGTATAATCCTCGTGAGGCTTCCAGGCCACAGAATGTAGGATAACTGCATTCCTCCCATACCAATCCCTTGCTTGAAGAAATCAGGACTGGAATCAGTTTCTGAAACTCATTTAACAGACCTGCTTTCCCCTTTGTTGAAAGAATAGATTAAAATTCAAAGAAACTCGCACATGTGAAAAACAATGAATGTTTCTAATTAATCAATCACTCCCTCAAAAAGTTTTAATCTCTTCCTATTTTAAAAATAGTTCTTTAGCTTTTCTAGATGTTAAGCTATGATAATTTCACATGCAGAATACTAAAACTTCATTTTAGAATTCATTAACTATTCAAGAGCTCACAGTGATTTAGCTGAAAAAACATAAATGAGAACAAATAAAATGCAACTCAAAGACAGGAATTTCAATTCCAGAAATCCACGTGAAGTTTGCTCTTCTGAGTTACAAGGGAAAAGCATCATTCCCCCATATCATTTAGGAAAAAATATATTGTGAAGTTCTGTGGCGGAAAGAAATTCCAGTCAGCAAATGATTTCAATATTTTGAAATGAACCTTTGTTTAAGCAGAAATGAAACCTGTATGTTTTGAAATCTTCCAATATCCTAAAATAGAAGTACATTTAAATGAAACAACCCTTGAAGAGCACCAGCATTTAAAAGCAAACAACCATCCAAACAGCACTTAGCTGATAAGAATGTCAAAACATGGCCATGTGGTGGTACTGAAGTGTCCATCATCAACATTCCTTTCTGAAGGAGAAAAATGTTGGTGAAATTAAGCCCATTACATCAAGTATTTCGTTTTGCCTTATCTGACAAATTGGTCTAAGTACAGTTATTATCCATTCAATGATAGCACTTATTTCCAAATTTAATTGATTTCTGATGTTAAAACTGTTCTGCATTCTAACAAACACTAAAGGAATCATAACTAGCTCATGGTATCTGGGAGTGATTTACATGTATATGTGCATGTCCTGACTCCCTTTTTCAAAGGTGTCTGTAAATACTTAAGGAAGAGCACACGTACTTTATTGTCTCCATAGAAAAATACCTGCTGGTGTATGTAAGCAACTTGCTTAGTCATTTGAGATTAAAGGCTGTACGTGAGCAAAGCACCGGCCCATCCTGACACCTGTATGAAATACCGTCTGCTACTTAAATAGCACAAATTCAACTAAAGAGAATATGAAAATTAGTTTGCCCACTCACTAACATTCCTCATGTACCTATCTCTTAAATTGCTCTTGCTCATATTTGTTTCTACACGAGCAGTCATATAGTGTTCTTTTCAGCCTAGAGAGCTCACTGATGAAGCACTTGCTTCAGTTAAGGTCACCTAACACCACTTTTGCTCTCACACATATGAAAATCCACATTTCCAATTTCTTTCAACTTAAAACCCTAGAGGAAAAAAATCTGACTTGAATATTAGTTTACATAGCCAGTATGCCAAATTTTTCAATAAACATATTTTAGAAATTCCCTACATATTCATTCCTTCAAATACATGACGTTCGATTGGCCAGAACTACTGCAAGTAGTTATTCTGAGAAGCTCCTGCTCCTATGCTTTGTTGGGCTTTTTTTTTTGGTGGTGGTGTCATCTCTTGCTACACCTGGAAACTGCTCTCCTTTATGTAGCCCATTTGCTCTCACAGATGGAGAAATTCCTCCCGGCTCTGAAGGGCTTCCCCTGATCAGTTCATACTCTGATGAAACAAAACCAAGTCAAACTGGAGATCACAACCATGGAACGAGGCAAATCCTGCTGGACTTAATCTTGCTGTTCCACTGCTTCAAGACTTCATAGCATACAACTCTGCACTTACACAGCCAATTGTGAAACTCCACTATAAACTCCACGGTCACAGAGGAAGTAGTGCTGCTACTGTTAAAAAAGTAGCAAAACCACAGTGTAAGCACACAGGGCATGAAGCCCTGCTGCTCTGCTTCTGCCCATGCATCACAGCTCAGCTCTGCTGAGTGGGCAGCGCTAACATCACAGAAATGAGAAAATAAAAAGAAGGGCTACGATGCAGGAAAGCAGTTTTCTCCTCATAAGCCAGCATCTCAAGAAATTGCATCCTTGGACACAATTCAGTCAGCCAATAAGTAAAACTGAAGGATTTCAAGAACTGAATCTCTGAACTTCTGTTCTATAGCTTGCATGCTTCCTATCCATGCTGCACACGGGCTGATTCCATAAGGATTTCCCAAGCAAGTAAGCCAGAGCTTTGTTTTGGAGGTAGTTTTATATTACAGGATGTAAAACTCCTTGGAAGAAAACATTTTATTTTGTAACCATGTGAACCACATGTCCATGTGCGGAGAACTCATTCTAAATATACATTCCTTGAAATATAAAAATAGCTAACTGCATTCACCATTTAAGTGCAGGGGTTGTGAGGCAACTGAAATGAAACAGTTCCTCATCACATCACACCCAAAATACACAGCTGTGTGCACAGATCCAAAACTTGAAGACACCTCTTACAGCGACCACTGCACAAGTTCTACAGAAGTCACCTAAGCAACCAAAACCAGCAGACTCCAAATTCTTCACCCAAGAGTGCATTAAGGAGCCCAAATAAGGAGCTGATCAACCTGATCCTGTTTGTGGTTTTTTTTTTTTTTGCTGTTATTCTTACATATTTGTTAATAAATACTGCTTACTTTTTATAAAACAGTAACAGCCTACCTAACGTTACAGAAATACTTATATAATATAATATATATATTACCCCACACTTAGAGTTGTGTTAGTGCCACGCTTTATCCTAATAAGGAACTAAAGCATCCTTTTCTTTAGAGTTTGGCTCAATGATCAATCTCAGTCACACCTCACCTAAGCAGATCCAACGTGATTCAAATCAGCTTTCCCACTGCCTCATCACTGATGACATCCGAAACCATGCCTAGCACCACAGTGTCTGTGAATACCTTAAATATATCACTAGCAGATTCAAAGGAAGGTGCAATATCTGCAAAAGCAGATGGTGTAAAAGGTCTGGCCAGTTGGATAAAAGCCCAGGTTTTCATACCTTAAAATCAATTGAAAGCTGGAGCAAAATGAATCCAGCAGCAATCTGAATATGTCCAGATTCTCACTTCAGCATACTTTTTGCATGAGCAACCTTTCCTCACAGTCTGGAACTGTGCTTAACAAGAAATGAAGAAAGCATGTTGCCATGTAAAGAAAGTAAAACCAGAATCTACCATATTACCTGCTGTCTGGTATATAAAACACAAAAAGAGAAAGGAAAAAAAAAAGAGATGTACAGCCACATGGAATGGAATATTCCCAAGAACTGTCACTGTTAAAACCATGGCAGATAACATTAACAAAGAAATTTTCCAGCAGAACAGTGTCTGTCCTCCTACAATCCGAACGTTGGATTTGTGTTTTCTTCCACCACTTTACAGCCAGAAGCCTCGAATGAACATCAAGAGGAAGTGGAGGCCACTTGAGAAAACCCTCATGACCTTAAATGTTATTACGAACATCAGTGCTCATCATTTGAGATGCAAGCATACAGCAGGGTTCCTTGATGTATGTCAGTACACCAAGATATCTAATAGGAAGAGTTTCTCAATGGAATGAAAGAACTTGATGCAGAAATTGAACTTATTTTTATGATATTTCTTAACAACTGCGCTGGGATCAATATCTAGTTATCTATTTTGGTATAAACACCAGTGCCTTCAAAAAAGAAAAAAAGGAGCTTTGAAATATATACATATAAGCATATTACATCAAAGACCACTTGTTCTCAGCATTGATTACTCCTATCACAAACACCAGCTACGGACATAATGTTACTTCTGTTTGACCCAGAAGAGAAACAGATAAATAACCATCCCACATAGTAAAAGGCTAAAAGGCTGCTAATGAACTTCTCATGAATGTAAACTTGTTTACAGCACCCAGAACCAAGTATTTAACATAGAACAGCCCTGTGGCGAAGCATGGTACAATTAAGTGCTCAGCATTACAGTTAATTGTCAACATTTGCCTGCCTGCTTTCACACAGGGGCTATAAACACACGACATACTTTGAGACTTCAGTGGATCATTAGAAAAGAAGTGATACACTTTTCCTCCTCTTGAAGCCTAACTAGATGCAACTTTTCTCTTTAATACTACAAATCAACCACAACTCTTGACAGGATCCTGGGAAGTGTTGATCACCGCTTTCAGATAAAACAAGTGATAATGATTTTATTTGTCAGATGATTGGAGCAAACTTAGTCCCATAAAGAGAGTGGGCATTGTTTCTGGCATAAATACCTGCCTGTAAAATAAAACTTGGGCTAGTCTTCATTGTAGCTCTTTCAGTAACAGAAGACACACCGTGTCCACAGATGACAAAGAGCTTTCTATGGAAGTCTCCAAGATCTTGCTGTTTTGTGCATCTGTCTCTGACTCTGGCATAAGCTTACTTTTCCTGGTTGATAAAACATTTAACTAAGCCTGAGGTAGATCAGGGTTCAGTTAAGTGGGATCCAGCTAAATTTTTAGGGCATGGCATACGCATAAATTGAAATGAATATACTTAAATAGTACCTTAGGCAATACTTAAATAGTACCTTAGGCACTACAAAATCACAAAGCATTCAGATACTGAAGAGCACTCTCTAGAGAGATGACCGTTTTCACAGAAGGTTAGATTTATACCGTTACGTTTCATATCTCCTATTTAGCAATTTAGCATCATCTGAGCTTTTAAGTCAGCCTGAAATACATACATACTTCTTCACAAGCAACTGTCTTCACACAAAATATCCTCTGAATTCTATTCCCATATTTGATATTGTTACTTACAGTTGCCAAAGACCTGGACATTAACAGCATAATCTTAATCATCCAAAGATCTCTGTATCACTGTACGTTTTTATAACTAACATTTCTAACATCACTTAAACTTCAGTTTTCTCACTCAATGCAGTATTCTTAAGTTTCTGAAACTCAAGGCAACATAAAAATACATTGAAAGAACACATCTTAAATTTCACATTAACACTTTGGAAATCAGGTATTTGAATGATACCAAAGTGTTTTAGTTGACACTCCCAGCCATGTAAAGAAAGGGTAGTTGACTTTTAGAACTGGAAGCAATAAAAGCACTAGTATGCCTTGCAGTTTACACGTTCTCTGAACCAGTATGAGCTGTATTCATGTCATTGGTAAATTCAAATAACAAACAAAAAAATAAACAGTGTTTGGTTCACAAAAACTATTTCCTAGCCAAGAAAAACAAAAAAAAAGGATAACATTGCCTTGCAAATCTCCCATTAAATTAAAAAAAAATTAGAAAAAAAAAATCAGCTCCAGTTGGACAAGTCAGACCTCTACTTTTAGCTCTTGTAACTTTACTTCTTTGTTCCAGCATGCTTTCTATTTTCTCTCACCACTTTAAATCTGGTCATTGGACAAGGTGCCTTTGTGCCTGCTTGGCACAAAGATGTGCCATTCTGCCTGGGATCACAGCAAATCTCTAGACAGTAAAGATGGCATCTGAGGAAGCTGCAAGCAAGTGAGGCACAAAAGTATGGTGAAATGGAGATGGTTCCTCCTTCTATATAATTTTTACTTTTACGTTGAGTGACTTGATCCTTCACCTTTTCTGACCTTCCAAACCACATTCTCTCCAGGCTACAGCATCAAGAACTTTGTTCCTTCAACTCCCACCTCTTCCATGAGTTTATCAGCCACTCAAATTTCCTATGGGGTCTAATATTTATGCCCAGTACTACAATATATCCCACAATTGTAATTTTAAGCATTAGATTCTATTACTAAAATATGTAACCTACACATTCCTGATACTATAATAATGCATATAGCTACTTTCTTAAAATCCTTCTACTAAGTTTTTTTCTCTTCTAACCAAGCCAATTACATTTGGGATTTCTCACAACTGTTGGAAATATGCTAAGATTCTTATCAACTTGAGTATATCTGAAGAACACAATTTTATTTTTAAATTTAGGAAGAGTCACTGCAAAGGCACATCTATAAGATCTTCCTACATTCTACCAAATAGTTTGAAAAACTATTCACAGAAAAAAAAAACAACACTATATTTTTCAGAAACTTAGTTTCTTTTTAAATTGCTGGAAATGTTGGAAGGCTCTGTCAGGAAGCCTTATTTTGAAATCAACTTCTGAACTGAGATATGCTGCGCATAAAAGCAATACTCTACATTAAGCACAGAAACACTTATTCTCTATCAACAACCTCAGTGCTCTACCATAACTTCCATATCTCTTAAGTACTGTAGTATCTTTCATTGATTTTTGTAATAGTAATTGAAATCTCTAACGTAGCAAAGTTACAAGACTCTTGGTCGAGATTCAGATCTGAGAACTGTGTTGGCAATTTGGTACTTTTCCTTAGAAATAAATAATGTATAAACATCTTATCTCTGGAGTGAACTTCGTTCCCTGCTAGCCCCCTTTCAACATGAGGCACTGAATTGTTACATTTCTACATTTTAAGGATATTGGTTTTCAAGAGTACTTTCATTCTATACCAACCTCCTCATCAACTGCAGACTGCAGCTCCAGGAAATGCAATTACTGAACTGCCTTGTATGTTTTGTAACTCGAACTGAAGAGCTCTAGTGATCTATATCCCCCCTATCCAATCTTCAGCACAAGAAAACCTTCTAATTGAAGCCACAAAACAAAAAAAAGAGAGAGAGAGCCCTCTTATTAAATGTAGCCCACACAACAGAATAAGGACATAGATGCCATATTTGATTATTGTTACAGAATTCTGTTTTAAAATGTTGTAGGTTTGAGGTCAGTCGTTGTTTATTTTTAATAGACCCCAGAAATTTATAAATCCCCAAGGGAGAATGTTAATAGTTCAGAAAACTTGTGCTGTTTTCCAGTTAGTCAATATTTCTCTCATTATTTCCCATTCTCCTTGATGTAAGAAGTCTGTCCATATTCGGAGCACCAAGTTAAACTTAATTATGTTAACTAGTTACTCTTAAGGGGTTTAAGCTAGCACATAGCAGTAGTAGGGAGCATTATGAAGGCAGTTCCACACAGTGTTTCTAATTGGATGCAATTATAGCTAAATAACTGTCATTGTTTACAGAAAAAGTCCATTACAAATTGTGCAGTTACTGCAATACTTAGGGCAATCAATACGCTATGCTCCAACCATGGGCAATGCAAATACGTAGTTGCCTGTGAAATACCACCTAAATGGACATTTAAGTTTTGCCTTAGTCTTAGCACATATGTCCCTCCAGCCTTTCACCCTCCATAGGAAAACAGGCCAAGTCAAGAAGCAGGGCTATGAAGTCAAGTTTCATGCCTGCAGGTGCCTTGCTGACTTCACAAATTCCTTAGTAGTTGAATGTCTACTTTTTGTAGAAGGTACATTTCAATCCAAAATCCAGCTCTGCAGGAACATAGATCACTGTTTTCACTTTTCAGCTTTTACCACAACTTAACAACGTGTGTCTGCAACATAGCTATATACTATATATTGCAATACTCTCTAGGCACTCTCCAACTGGCCTTCTGGAATAACCACGTCACTCTGGGTTGCTAACTACAGTTTAGGTTCCCCTTAGTTAAAGCTGCATTTCTTGACACGTTCAATACATAACACAAACACATCTATTCGAACATCAGTGCCTTCTGACATTCCACATTCACAAACACAACAGTATCTAAAAGACCTCTTGATGTTTGCTGCTGCCAATTTTGTGTTGCGCAATTAATAACTGTCAAAAGAATTTCAGTCTAGTCAACAAAGTACAAAAAGGCTTCAAGACCTTTTACACTCATGTCAAATCAGTGAAAAACATACAAGAGAGCAGCTCAGCATAAAGATCACTGTGCATCACATTGAGATGTTGTAATCAATGCATGTTACAAATTAAACTCATGCCCATAATTACTTCACACTGTTTTTGCAGCCACTCTACATTTCAGGTTTTTCTCTAACTTGCTATAGCCTAATGAAAACAGACTTTCAGCATTAGTGCATTCCAGGCTTCTCACGTTTGGGAGCACAATCTTCCTCCCAGAATGTAAAAGATCTTGAGTCCATAAAAAGATAAGGCTTAAAAAACACTGAACCACTTTATACAGTCTAAAGAGCACGGTTTTGACACAATATGGTACAGACTTCAAACTATGATTGGCCTAAGTAGTCAGTAACACGATATAGAGATTATTTTAGTTGGCAATAAATTACATCATGAGTACTTTATTTTCTTCAGATTCCACAGTCAGACAAGAAAAGTTAACTCTGTAGCTCTGGCAAAAAAAAAAATCTTGTTTTTTTTTTTGCTTCTGCCTCAGAGCGAAGAATAATTAGAATGATTTTGAATATAAGAGCTTATGCAAAACCTTCTCTCTGAAAAAGAACTCTTACAAGAGAGTAAAATGCTTCAGCTTTTATGCAAATGGCAGATACTGCTTTCATTTCTTTGCAACCAATAGGAACATCGTACAGCAGCATCTATAATGCAAACAGCTACTTTTTAAGGCATCATCTTGCAACTAACAATGCATTGATATATTGACTGACAACCAAATAAGGCTTCTGATGCTGTGACAATTTCATTATTTAATGCACAAACAAGAGGGCTGATCAGACCAACAGCTCAGTCTCCATTCTGCGTGTTCATCACATTGTGCCACTTTGAAAAAAGAAAGTTCATCTCCCTGCAGGTTCAAACAACAGAAACCTGGAGCAATGCTATGTTCTTGTGAACATCAGTTTTGGACTTCCTTTGACACTGATCCAAAACAATCACAACATGAAAACAAAATCTAACTCCTTAGATGGCAGAGTGACAGACCAAATGAGAAATCAGACACTTCTTCTGCTTACCTAATTTGCATGACACTTCATATGTTAGCTTATTTATATGGCATAAAAACAGTTACACTGAAAAAGCAAGTTGCACATCTCATGCTAACCTGAAAAAACACCAACATATACTCTCTCATCATTTGTCACCCATAAATTTAATATCAGCTCAAAGCTAGAGAGCATCAGTAGGTTTTTAAGCACCAGTATCTAGCTAAAAGCACATTTATCATCTAATTAGCTTAACAATCACGCAACAAAAAATAATCGTTTTCATATAGTTACACATGGGAGTTATCAAACAAATACAAAAGAATCTGTGACAGCTCCAAAAACTGTGCTCCACCAGCCAGAAAAGCAAAGCGAGGTCAGGCAAGACTCACCTCCCTGCCAAGATTATGACCATAGTGTAAAATGATCCCAGGTACAAACAGAGTACATGTGCCACACAGATCTCCAGATACACTTTGCAGCCTTATTCTAGCTAAAACATTTAATCTAGAGTTTAATATTGCAGAAGAAAATGAAGCATAAAAACAAAGATTAAGAGCTTTAATCTTATGAAAGACTTTTGAGGGAATGAATTACTGCACTTGAAATAGTATGTAACACCTTACTTTATAAAAGCCTGAACTTGTCTCCTACTGATCTGGTTACATTTTGACACAATTAAGTGTGCTATGTGTTTCATTTAGTAAGTTGACTTGTTTATTGTTTTTGACTATGTCAACTTTTTGCTTTAAAGATACTTCAGTTGAGTCTTAAAGAAGAGGTACCAAGAAATAATACCTGTCTAATGACAGAACTGCACAAAGCTGCCTTTCAGCAGAGCCCTGTTATGCCTCTTGTCACAGACCCAAGTATGTTGCTGTCTCTGCGTGGGCTGTAAGCTCTGAGTGTGCCACGCACCAGAACCACAGATATTTTGAGAGAAAGTTGCTGGATCACAGCAGTTACCTGGAGAAATGAAAAAAGATCTCAGTGATACCTCCTATTTTATAGCCTTAAAAAAAAAATCCGTTAATACAACCACGTTGGCACAGTTGTGCCCTGGCTCGAGTTGTGCTGCCCAGCAGCATTCATCCCTTAGCAGCAGGCTGCCAGGGCAGATCAGGCCCAGAGCCACCATCTGCAGGAAATCCCCTGCCAGAGCAAGATCCAAAGATAATGCCAGAGCTACCAGTGCCCAGCTTTAATAAACCATGCCTTGCAACTTTTAGCAATTGGTGATGCTTGTTTATGCAGGACAGCACACTGTGTGTCGCTGCTTTGGGTGCCAAAGTCATGGGAGGTTTTGCAGGTGCAGCAGTCCTCTGCTACCCGTCTGCTCCATTCAGTCTCACCTGTCCCTGCTTTAGATAAAGGCTTCAACTCATACATTTACCATTTAATCAAATGATTCATCCAGACTTTCCAACTTGAAAACAGAAGCACAATTTAGAACAAAAATAAAAGTGATAGCTGGGGGGGGGGAAGGGTGCATTTGTTGGCTTGTTTTAACAACTGCTTACGGATTCAGATATATGCAGTAGCTGCTGGAAAACAGTAGTGTCAGTAAAACTACGGTTTCCATGGAGAACAAAAAAGGTCAAATCACTATTTCTTGGAAAGAATTCAATTCTGCATTAGTAAAGACTGACACACTTCAAAAATTTAGAAAAACTGACATCTATGTCAACTGTTTACATGGCTGAAGTGCAACTTGAAGGCAACATCTCAGGTGAAATCTGTCATAGAAATTACAAATAAGAAGTTAGTATGATAAACCTGGTGAAAAATAGCTAAACAAAACAGAGCTGCGTGTCATGTCATCACAAGGTGAGGTGTTCACACAATTTAATTTCTGTAATTAAATGTCAGATTACAAAAAGCAAGAATAAAATTAGTTCAGCACAATTTAATGCTATTCAGATGGAACCAGAGCCTTGTGTACTCACCAAACAATTTGTACTGAAACAACACAAGCTGTTCAAACAAATTGACATTTTATTTCCTACTTATAATGGACCTTTATCTTCAATTTCTGAGGCACAATGTTTATTATGAATACAGAAGTTTTTCAGACTACTTTACTTTGTGAAGGAAGAATATAGAAAATGCCTGAGCAGTTTATCACAAAATATTCACTGCAAATTTAATTGGGTAACCCTATAATTCTCAAGACTGAAAAGAGATTAGGCATCATTGCATATACAAGTGGAAAATGACATATCTGCTGACCTTGATATTGTTCTAAAAAATTCCTATTCAAACATCATTTCCTTCAAGGTACTCAAACACTGAACGTGTTTTTAATATCTATGTCAAAAATATTTCATACCAATACTTGTAATAAATAGGAAGTACTTAAATAAACAACTTTATGTTCATGTAAATAGTAACAATGATCTCGAAATTTATAAATATTTGAAACCCTTACTCAAGGAAAACAAAACCAAAAACCAACAAAAGTGTCAGATCTTCAGAGAAAAGATTCAGAGGAGAAAAACCCCACACCCAAACTTGTAGATTCATCCCTACAGAAAATAAATGTAGTTAATTATTGCAAAATACGACCAAATTAGCACTTGGTTTTAACTTTACTCAGAGCATTTCTATGTTAGAATACATTCCCAAACTTGCATTGATCCTACTTCAAAAAAAAAAAAAAAAGAGGGGGGGGGGGGGAGGGAGGGAATGGGGAACCAATCTTGCTCTTCACAGCCAAAGCAAGTAATCCTCATTTTGTGCATTTACCGCTAATTATTCTCAGAATCTGAATCATGTTACTGCCTAGTCTTAATCTCATTCAAGGAAAGATTAACCTTTCTTGACTTTTCACCACAGAATCAACTCCTGAGAATTACAAGGTGAGGACAGACACATGACGCTCATCCTGTGTCACTGAGGCACAATTCCAATTATTCTCACATCATCTGTTTCAGACTATATATAAACTATTAACAAGAGAATTTTTTTGCAGCTCAGTTTTCTAATTAGAAAATATCAAAGGATCTGTTCAGAACAGTGCATAAGAAAATGTTTGAGTATAGGTCAGATAGGAATGGCTTGAACTTTACAGTGAGGGAAAAGCCACAAACACTCTTGCAGCTAACTAACAAAGCAAAACTTGATTAAAGAGTAGAAAAACTAAAGATGCATCTATAGAGAATGAACAGTGCTGACAGCAGACATGGCTTAGGCCAAATCAAGAATAATGCGGTTCCCCTCCATAATGATTCTTAAAGGTGCCACTTGCAATTGAGCTTTCTATCCGATCAATACGTAGGTCCCATACATATTCATATCTCCTGAGTCACCCTCACAGGCTCTTTGGTTGCCCACCACAACTGAGGGTGTTTCTGTTGCTCTGTTTTACTGACATCTATGTGGTGGAGGGGGGAGAAGAGTGTTGATAGCTTGAAACTTGCTACACCAGCATCTTAATTAAAAAGAATCCTTCCAGAAATGCAATAACGGTTCACACATGGTTATCAAACCTTCTACAAGAAACCCACCATCACCAAAGAGGAGCATGACTAAGAGAGACCATGAAACTGTGTGCCACCAGTCAGCAAGTGAGCTCAGGTGATCTCACAGCAGGGAGGAACTGAAAAGCCATGTACTGCTAACTGCCTGGGAGCCAGCTTCCTCCTTGTGTTCCCAGCTTCTCCTCTACACCAAACGCTGCAGCAGCGCAACACTGGATAGCACGGATCATAAGCACCAGAGCTGTGCAAAAATAATTGCTAAGACACCTCTTCTTTAGAGCTGCACGTAATATTTGCAGGCTGAAGAGATTAAGATACATATACATATGCTTAAAAGTGACTTTGTGATGACCAGTGAAAAATGCCTGAACACACACACGCAAAGTAAAGTAACCATTTGTGTTTTGGACTCCTTCTCTGCCAAATACTTTCTTAAGCTAATATTGATATTCTAACCACAGCTCAAATTCTCTGCCTGAAGTAAATATGCCTTTATAGTGGATTGCTTTTCCTGGACGTTTGCCACTCCAGACATTATCCCTCGTTAACGACAGAAACGGGACTAGCCCTTGTCAAGATGCTGCTAAGAATACACATAATACACATTATGTTTTTTCTTTCTTTTTTTGAATATAAAACATAGAAAGCATTAACTTCTTGAAGTATACATAGAAAATATTCATCTACTAATTAAACACATTAATCTTTTTGAACAATTACTTCTCATCTCCAGAGATTCTTCTTTTTTCTAGTGTTTTTCTTATACGTCCTTGAATTCAGATTATTTCATCTCTTCAGAACTACCAAGAAGATTTTGTCAGGTTATCATCTGATATGTCAAGCAACAGTGAGTAAAATGTATCCTACCACTGATTTTCACAACACTACGCAAAGTGATTTGTTTCTTGCACGTTATCAAGACTTTGGTTATCACTTCTGAATAATTCCAAATTTCCCTTACCCTAACTTCAAGACTACAGCAGTGCCCCTCTGTCGATGCTGTCCAACAGTAGGGGGTTGGAACAGATGATCTTCAACAGTCTCTTCCAACCAAAACCATTCTATGATTCAATGTATAGCATTGATGGTACCTTCATATACAGACAGCCTCTGGGACTCTAGCATTTTTCTTCTCAATTCAAGCATTTTCTTTAAAACCTTATACATGAAACCTGATTTACCTATAAATATAGCTAAGTTAGAAACAAATGTCTTTTTTTTTTTAAAAAAAAAAAGCTTTTATTTCATTTTCTATAACAAGAGTTTGCCAGCTTTACTCACTGCATTCAAACCGTGATGCCAATGTAATCATTTCATCTCCAGTAATACATATTTTAAGAAAGCTTTCAAATATAATCACAACTCATCTGAAGTGAAACCCTCACAATGCATCAGCAAAGAAAATCAAAGAGGTCATGGCTACAAGCAAGTCACAGTGTTGCCAAGACAATCACAACAGCTGTTTGTAAAACTTGAAGGGCCATTTTTCTTCTGTAGCTGTTATTACACAGCAGCATTAGAAAGCCTAAAAGTGAATAACATTTTTTCCTTTGGAGAATCCAATACAGTACCTAATTCTTAAAAACTGTAAGTACATAGAAGTTAATGTGTTTGATATAATTTCTTTAAAGAAAATTTGTCACATATTTCAGATAACTCTATAGTTTTGAATTCATCCACCAGTTCTAACACAGAAGGAATTCCTATGGCAAACATTACAAATATGCAAATCTTTAAAAGCATACTCTGAACTCCAGACAGTAGACAAACTCTTCTTCCAGTTCTGCTATGCCTCTGATACAGAGGGAAGACCACTCAGTGATGTTCACTGTAATTATTTATTATTCATCTTTTCTATTTGGATGATATCCGTGGCGCTTTTGGAGAAGGTTCAGAGGAAGACCCCAAAGATGATCAGAGGGCTGGAGCACCTCTCCTATGCAGAGAGGCTAAGGGAACTGGGCTTGTTCTGTCTGGGGAAGAGAAGGCTCCAGGGAGACCTGATAGCGATGTTCCAATGTTAAAGAGAGCTTATAAACAAGAGGGAAATCAACTTCTTATGTGTGAAGATAGCGATAGGATAAGGGGAAATGGGTTTAAACTAAAATAGAGGAGATTTAGATTAGATGTCAAGAAGAAGTTTTTCACTAAGAGGATGGTGAGGAGCTGGCACAGGCTGCCAGAACAGCTGTGGATGTGCTGGTCCTGGGGTTCAAGGCCCAGTTGGATGAGGCCCTGTGCAGCCTGACCTAGTGCCTGAACCAGCAGTCGGCAACCCCGCCTGTGGCATGGAGTTTGGAACTAGATGATCATAGAAATTTCCTCAAACCCAGGCCATTCTATGATTCTGTCAAGAAGTGTACGTAACATGGCAAGAAAGCTTAAATATCATGCACTGTGTAATAGTTTAAGAGATGCCAAGGGAGATTTCAGAACTGTTTGTGTGTTAAAAGAGCAAATGATTTTAGGGTAGGTTTATTCTCAAACTGTTGGTACGTTGATGGCCAAGTGTTTCTTAGGTTTCACCATCCCTAAAATGGAGAAGAAATGCAAAAAGGGCACCGTATTTCTGCACTGCTGACTGTCACCAGTTATTCTTCCCTTTTCTCTCCTCTGAGAAATAAAGTTTTCATAGAAGTTTTACTTAGTCATAAAGATAAGAAAAAAATATCCTTTTGAAGCACTCCCCCCTACAGCCCTAAGGCTGTATTTGAATATTTTTTTACTGATGTAGGTAGTTTAGTTCAACTAAACTGCTGAACAGAGTTTGTAGTTGGCAAAACTCACATCCAGGAGTTTCACAATGTTTGCAAGAATTGGCAGTGTTTACAAGAAGTCACGAACACTGAATTTCCATTCATTTTAAAACTTCATCAAGTACCATAATTTTTCATTGTTAATTGCATTGTTAATGGCTCTCTGAAAATGCATGCATCCGCTCTTGTTTGTTTCCAAAGACTTCTACTGGACACTGAAAAACAAACTAGTGCACAGATTCTTAAAGCTATTCAGAAATTGCAGCATCCATAACAGATGAGATTGAAAAAATGTTAGTTAAGTGTATGCAGCATGGGGCTCAGATGAGAGAGTCGTGCAGAAATTATTTTCCACTATGGGTTTGCTTTTTTGTTATAGTTTTAGTTGTTTTTATTGTTAATCTTGTTTTGTTTTCTAAAAATTGATTGCAGTAAACAAAACAGGTTAGGATTAGTCACTTCCAAGCTCCTTCTGATCCATTCCAGTGATTACTGAGAACAGCCTTATTTCAAAAAGGATGGGAATAACATAATCCAAGTCATTCATTCATCATCATTTTCTCCTTCTATTTTTGCTTCCTTGTACTCTTTTATGAATAACCTATAGAGAAGTGGAAAAAAATCTCACTACTGTTTTTGTTCACTCCATTAGAATTCAAATTTCCAAGATACCAAATGACAGTATTATATTCACAGTTCTCTGAGCAAAGAAAAGGCAGTTTTTAATTGCAGCTAATCATGCACAAGTGCAGAATCTCACTTAATTTAACAAGCAGCTGAGCAATAATTGGAAACCTGGAAATGGCTTAAATTTAAGTCCTATTCCAAACAGCAGAGAGCTGGAACATCCACGACACGGAAAGAAATGTCATTGCAGCCATAAGAAAGCACCATTTCTACATATCTCAACTTCCTCTATTCTATGCTGTGTTTCTGAACTGGGATACCTGAAATCTGAGTCCATACCTTAGAGACCTCAAGTATGCAGCCGTAACTTATATTTTGCAAAAGCATGAATTGATTTAGCCATAAGGATGAGGGCTAGAACCAGCTCCTGAAGTACAAGGTAATTTCAGTAAGAATTCTATCAAGCAGCCAAAAAAAAAAAAAAAGGACTGTATTAACAGAGGATGCTATTTATGAAACATAAAGAAGAAAAATAACACAAATTAGTCTTCAGTTGAATTAGAAAAATACTTACAAACAATAATAAGTCTATTGACCAGTGCTACCTATTTCCTTAAATGCAAGAGTTTGTGTCACTGACAGCCAAATTGCCATTACAAGGGGACTTCCAGCTGTTTTCTTTTTATTATTCATGGGTTTGTCCCAGTTAGTGTCAGTGAAATCCATGAACTGACAACTTGTATGAAAGGAAGATTTTTCACTATGGCTGAACGGACTCCAAAATCTTCTGGAATATCTGAAAATTCATCTTCTGATTGCATTTATGACATTTTCTAGTGATTGCAGTTGCAGAAACAAAGACAAGTGGCTTCACATACATAAGATTGTACAATGTAAAAATTAGCAGTTACTCATGTGTCTGACCTCACAATTCAGATCTGTCTTACAACTTAGATTTTTTTTTTTTTAAAAGCAAACAGTAAATTCAAGGGGGAAAAAAACATAACATTAAACACAGTTTGCTGAAGCAGTTATACACTAGAAATTATTCTTCCTGCTCCAGTGATTTATCCAAGGGCAAGGAAGCTTATACATCAAGAACTAATGTAAATTGAACACAATCAACTAAAGTGGTTAGTTTTCATTTCATCTTGTGTGAGGTTACACAGAAAGGTCCCAATCTCCTTAATGGGACTCGGGTGCATAGCTAAGTACACTTGCAACTAAAACTCTGGCTAGAAGCTGATATAGCAACAAAGAGCAAAGCGAATGCCTCTCACCAAAAAAATAAACACAGAATCAGGAAGAAAAAAGGCCCAGAGGAACTAGTTGCTAATTACAGTAAATTAAACAATGAATAATGAAAAAAATGGAAAATTCACCAATAATTCACTAAACTTGCCTACATTTGTGCAGGTAATACAAGTTTTGAAGATACAAAGGAACCCAAAAGCCTATCACAGTTAAACACACCATGTTTGTGACTGCTATCAGAAACAAACGAGCAGAGCAATTTTTCCATCCACCCGCTCCATCGTTCTCCATTTTCATTCTGTTTGTTAGAGGATTTAGAATCTTTTTCAACTTTGAACATCAGAAATCACATCCAGCATCATCTCTGTTTGCTGTGGAGTAGAGCTGACAATACTAAGCTGCTGAGCACTCTGACATTTCTGGTAAGTGATTCAGCAACATAGCAATTTTTTTTTATTTTTTATTTTTTTATTTATTTACTACCACAGTACCTGCAAAAGCCCCAAGACAACAAGAAGCAGGAGAAATCTTCCATGGCAAAAGAGATCTAAGTATTTAGATAACAGCACCTGCTGTTGACAGCCAAACAGCTCCATAACTGTAGAAAGTGCCTATTTTTAAGCCAAGAATATTTAGCTTAGCAGGTATTATTTTTCTAACTCTTTTCAACTAATGTCCTGTTTACAGTTCACTTCTCTGTGAATTCAGATCTATTGCATTTGTTGCTTATCTACTCCAGATTCTCTTATTTCTCCTATTTGAAGCAAGATTTCTGATGTGTCTGCATGCTGTTGTCCCTAAGCTGTGGCATGCTGCTGATTAGAAATGTGTCAGTACCCTGTGAAACAACAATTAGACAAGCAGCTGTAGTTACTACCTGCCAAAAGAAACAGCACCCACCAATTCTGATCAGCCACCCGTTTTAGCAAAGGTGTTCAGGATGAAACATCAGGACAACGTCACCAATGCCAAGTCAGATTTCACAACTGTTCTTTCTCCCCCCATCTCCTCCAAAATGTGTAGAGAAGGGACAAAGCACATCCTGCCCTTAAGCAGACTGCAGCACACCACGATACAAAGCATGGGTACCACATAACCATCCAAACAAATTCCTTTTTTGCTTGTGAAAGATTTGCGTGACATCGAAAGGTGGCAGAAGTGGGAGCTTTTGCACAGAACTAAGAAAGGCACAGAACTAAGAGCTATGAAAGGCACAGAACTAAGAGCTACCAAGAAGTCACTTAGGCACGACTGTTTTTCTCTCTTATCAGTAAAAGTTTATGCATCTTCACACACAAAATAATTACAGTTAATCAAATGCTTCTGCCCTAAGGTTATAATTATCATTGATTCACTCTGCACTGCTAAATTAGTAGTCCTGTAACGAGGCAGTTATTCAATTAGAAACTGTCAATCTGTAGACAAAGGTAAGGCTAACTTAGCAGTTAGTAGGAATCGGTTTTTAACTTAAGTTTGTACTTCAGAAGAAAAGTCTGCAAAATATTTATTCTTCTAAACTCTCAGATACAGGCAAATATAACAGATGGTTACCTGCCTAAGTACATACAAGAAAACTGTTTGGGTTATACAGTCAACTGAATTTAAGAAAAAGAAAAAAAAGAAATACATCGGTTTCCAACATCAAGCATTCAGAATATTTACATTACACGGCTCTATGTCTCCAGTCACCTCTCAGGAATGGTCATTAACGCTGTTCTCCACACTACCCCTGGATGCCACTGTTTTACACTCATCTCTGCACTTCTTTGCTGGCTTTGAACACTGGCCATTTTTCTGCACAACTGTAAGCATTTGTTTAACCCTTAGCAGGACAAGGTAATTCATCCCCACTGCTCAGCTGACACAGGAAGAGGAAAGATTTTCATTGCCTACAAGCACTTGCAGGAATATTTTTATTTTACGCAATTGGTATAATTGGTATAGTTCTATTGGAATTCTTACCATTTTAATTTCAGCACAAATAAAATCACAAATAAAATGGATTAGCTATTTTTAAAAGGGTATGTAAGCTAAAAAGCAGAATAGAAGAGTCACTACCGACCACAGACAAAATTGGTTCTTATCCATCCCTCTGATACTTCAGCAAACAAGAGAGAAGATGAAGAACTAGGCTTTAAAGTCTGTCTGCTTTTGGGGGATAAAGAAAAACAGAGAGCTCTATGCTCTTCCCTATTTAAAGATGGAGTGAAATCCTTCTACATCTCACCTTCACTGATAGCATAAATCCATCCTGAGGTAAAGCCGATGAGCAGCCCTCTGACTATAATGACTAAGCGTAACAGAACTGTCAGCTCACCTCCTTTTTAAGCTTTTTATTTTACTCTTCTTTTTTAACTCCTTTTTATTTTTCTTTTTTTTTTTTTTGTGGCGAGCTAATAGTTAATTCTGTCAGCGCAGTCTGCATCTACAACTGCAGTGATTCCCAATGTAGCCTTCTGCTAGATGCAGTTACATTAAAAAAATCTTATTTGAAAAGTCAGACTAAGCAAGTAACATTCTATATAGAATCAGTTCAACTTAGATCTATATATTTTCTGTATAATTAATATTGTCTGCACGCACAAAAGGAAAATGGTAAGGTCACAGACTGCTTAAAAATTAAGCAGTGAAAATGAAAGCTGCACACTCTCCAAAAGCCAGGGGTGAGATCCTGCAAAACAAATGTCGCCATGAGACCACTGCAAGCTGCCTGCACAACGTCAAAATACTATGGTCTGTATGATGTGGATGCAGGCATAACATGTTTGACTCAAAAAGCAAGCCCAACCTGAAATAGTGCATCTATATACCTGAAATAGCATTTCTATATATTAATATTGAAAGCATAACTGTAATAATTGTTTTTAAACCAGGCATGCTTCTTTCTTATATTATTAAACCTATCTTCTATTGTACTCGTCCTGTACGAACTGCACTGCAAGAAATGTTCTAAGATAAATATGAATTGATTTTCAAAGCATAACATTTTTCAAATAGATCAACATAAGAGGTAATGGGTTACATCAATAAAATCAAATTGAGACTTAATAGATACACTGGAGTAATTCCCAACACTTAATCAACAATCTTATTAAAAATGTATTGCAAATGTTTCTTACATAAAACAGATCATCTTATGGGATTTAATATTATTCTATTCAGTTCTTTGCAAATGTTTATTATCATTACAAGTTTCCTGCTTCTCTGAAAACAAGGCTAAAACCTTAAGTACTTCTCATTACAAGATTTAAGTAATGCCCTACACATCAAAGGTAAACACAAATTTATCCCACTGAGAATTCCTACCTGGAATAATGCAGTTCACTTCACTCTCTATGCCAAGTGCCACTCAGTCTTTAATTCACATGAATATTTTCTACGTTCAGTTTGTGTCCTGATGTAAAAGCTGCAGACTTCTCTTATTTCAACATTCTCAGCCCTCGTTTTGGGGAGAGTTAATCACCAGAGAGAATACTCTACTTTGGACTTCATGGGGAGAGCTGAAAGCTATCTGAGTGCTAAGTTCTTCTGCTCTTGTCTATCAGATTCTTACCATTGGCTCTCCCCACGTGCTGGCTGCACTTGGCTGGAGCTTGGATTTGCCAACCTGCACTGTTCTGCTGCAGTGACAAGGCAGAAACCACAGCCAGCAACTCAGATAGGTGTGCCCTAAAGAATAAGGTGCAAAACAAGAAACAGCAAACAAAACAGTCCCCCAAAAAATCAAGAAGAGGTTAAAACAATTAAGGGTATGAAAAATTCACCTAGTGCATCCCGTTAAAAGAACTCAACTCCCTGGCTAACAAGGTGTCCAGCACTTTAGAAGAACATAATGGTGCAAACTACAACCACGGTCACTATTACTTGGGTCTCCGTGCTCATTCCACAGTGCTGAGATGAGTTCTATTCCTCTGATCTCAAAACAGAAGGCAACTCTAGCCTCCTCCCAGATTTTAAGTTCTTTCTGTGATATTGTTGGTTTGTGGTTTGGTGGTTTCTCTCTTAGGGTGGCATGGGAGTGGGTGGAATATTTTTCTTTTCATCTTCACCATTTATGCATTTCCTTAAAGCCGTACATGCAAAAAAGTTCCCATGGCTTGTAGCAGCTACTATTGAAAACTAATTATATTTAGCACATTATATGTGGAAATAGACCATGAAATGCAACAATGTGCTTTACATATTTCCAGAAATGCAGATGAGAAATTCTGAGTATTTGAATGAACACACCACGGAAGTGCAGGGTTTCCATGACAAGCACTAACAGACAGACAACGAGCCTGATGAGAAGACAGCCTGGGAAGTGCTGCATGGCACAACTGCAGTTACACCAAGGTTACTATGCTGAAGTAGGACTGTGTTTAAACAGAATCAGATCTTTCTTATTTTTTAAGTGGTACACTCTGTTTTCCATAGGTCTAGTTCTGAGTGCAGTAGGCAGTTTCATTCAAGTTGCAATTTATACCTATCTCCCTCTGTGAACCAGTCTCTCCTTCTGATTCTCTTTTTCAACTCATCATTGGTTTCAAACCATGTATTTTCATATCAAATAGTTCCTGAAGCACACCTCTCCCTCCAGCAGCTGAATTTCAGTAATCTCATTTCTTTGAAGACACTGATCTGGAATTTCAGAGTCACCATAAAAAGGCAGCCAATAGTTAAAACACGCATGCTTTGCTGTTAGAAAAACATGATCTGATCCCAGGCAACACAAGCCTTGCCCATCAGGATTTAAGACAATTATTTACAGAAACATTTGCTAGAACATCAGCTTCTACACTTCCACTATGTTGATTGCCAAAAGACAGACCACACAGATCACAAAATGCAATTGGACAGAGTTTAATAACTGCTACGTTTTGACAGAGACAACAACTTACCGTATTTATGCACTTGCTTTATGAATTGCCTTGTGCTACTAAACACTTGCCAAAGACATGTCTGCTGCATATATTGTCTCATTCCTCCTAAATACCTTCAGGGATCCCAAGAATCAAGTCATCTTCAAAACATGCACATTTGTATTTTACATATGGAGATCTTCAAAGACAGAAGATTTCCTACCCGATTCTTTGCACAACTTTCAGCAGTTGTGCATTTCCTTTTCTCATCTGAGTTGATGACAGGGTATATTACCAGTTTCTCCAGGCACAGAAATACCCTAAATAGCTCTCTTGTACTATTCACCCCGCTATTATGGACCCAACTCTTCTTCCAATGCGAGCTCAAAATATTTCACATGCAGTCTTACATGAAAACAATATAATTAAAAACATACTTCAAAGTCACTGTGTGTGCCAATCATCATGGTATTCGTACATTTAAATTATAAATGTCTTGCACACATCTGAGTATTTTTATGCTTTCATCTTAAGAATGCAGGAAACTTGAAGCTATTACTATATATTTCCAGACAGCTCTGTTAGCTCCCCACCATTTGAAGGTTGCCCTGCAGTTTCTACCTCTTCTTCCCTCACCTCTCTAACACTTGCCAGAAGCACGGGCACATTTTGTCACTTGATTATTCAGGAACTTACTCTTCACTGCAGTATAGCACTGTATTATCCTCTGACTGCAGAATCATGTGGCTAAAAGTTCTTGTGGTGACCTCTTAATCCCTCCACTGAGACGTTAAGATATCTTCTGAAACATCTTTCAGATCCTGCTGCATACCTGTCTGTGCAAGCACAGTCCACATTGGAGAACACTGCTGTCAACACAGATCTGCATACTGCACTTAACAATTCTGTTTACCCTTCAGGAATGATACATGCCCAAGTCCAAGTAAGGGAAAGTTTCCAAACGAGGGACTCAGCAGCTGTTGGTCATCAGAAAATATTTCTTAGTTTAACTAAAAACATTAGGAAACATATTTTTCAAGAGGAAACACATACAAATCTCAGCCACTAACAAACCTGCCTTGGCCGCACTAGTATTACACTGCTGCTTACTTCATCCTAACCTGCAAAAACATTAAGTGAAAATCAACACAGTCTCAGAATATTTTTTATATACTAGTTACACTTTCACAGGTTTGTTTCCTTTAAGCAATGCAAGTGCAACAGCATTACACTGCGTAAACTTTTCAAGTGTGTCCTCTAGCACAGTGCTCCCTTCTTCACAAGAGCTCTCAGCTGCTCAGTGCTCTCTTCTTGAACAGGGGCTGGGGCAAACAATCTCAGACCTTCTGCAGCAAATATCAAACTCAGCATCTCGAGCCATTTATGATCCTGCTACTCCTCACTGTCCTGTACGGAAGAGGGGGGACTGACATCTGTCTGCAGGAAAGCTCCAAGATTTAGACAGTGCTTTGCACAGAAGTCTGCAAAACTCTGCTAAGTCTCCTGAAATATTAAACAGTGAATGTTCTGCAATTACTAAAAGAAACGGCTGGAGAGATTAATTCATACAATCAGATTAGTACAGCAAAACTGCTGATACATAGACTGCAAGGATTCATTGCTAGGTTATGTTTCCTGTAACTTTCACATCAGTGAAGCACAAGGAACTGTATTTACCAAAACACATAAGCTGAAATGCGGAAGGAAATAAAAAACCCAAGATCCACTGGAAATGCCGTTATTATTGTGAGGGGAAGGAGTGAGAAATAAATAAAAAGGAGTCCAGCCAAAAGCAAATAAATCTCAGCACTATGTAAGGCCCACAGCTCAGGCTCTTAGGATGCAGTTAGATGATTGCCCTTTCAGTGGCAGGTCTGGCTCAGCCAGCACCATTGTTTCAGCTGCCCTTGCCTTGCCGTGATGGCAGAAGTTGTCATGTCCTGCCCGTATTTGAATAGGAACAGGAATGCAAGACTTAAGAGTTAACCCATGTAAAAAGACATATTTCATTTCTTGAATTTCTTTTTCATTCCAGTCAGTTCCACCTGGTTGCCTCGCCGAGGAACAAGTTCCATTATCAGATACTGGCATCTCAGTCAGCACACAGCCACTAAGACCAAGCCAGCACGTAATATGCCAGGCTGTGGTAGTGAGGGCACAGGGAAGGGTCACTCAGTCTCACTCCTCAGACTGCAATGAGTGCCCATTAGCCTACAGCTCTGCACTCCTGGGGACAGCTTAACAGAGAGCACCCACACATCTTTCATCACAGAAGTGACCCAGAAAAGGCCTAACTCGGGCTCTGATGGTGAAACAAGCTAGTGCAATTAATCTAACCTACAGCCTGTTCCCAGACTAATTCAAAAGCACCAGAGAAATGGGGTGAGGGCTAAATGGATGGCTTTGACTGCGGCAAGGACCTGGCCACAGCCACCACCTTCCTGCCTAAGTGACACAGCCTCGCTCCACCCGTGCCTCGGTGGAAGAGCTGTGCCAAGGCACACAGCCCTGTGGTTTGAGAAGCAACCGCAGAAGAGTAAAACAAAATGCTTCTGTTTACTTAACTAATGTGAATGAATAAAGAGGTTTGACTTGGAAAACTTCTGCTTGAGTGCACTCACAAATCACACCCACAGCAGGTCTGACCAATATAGCCGGTATTTACAACAGCTTACTTCACACCAGGAAAAAAAAAATCATTAAAAAACAAGGCATTTTAGTGTACTGAGATTTCAGTTTTGCTTTCACCTACAATTATAACCAGTGTCCTTGCAAAATGCCCTTCGATATTTGATCAAAACTAAAAGTTAACATACTTTCCTCTTTCTTCTCAATACACCGTCTCGTTTCTTCCACTTCACAATTCAGAACAAAAACAATCTGAAACCAAACTGGAATCACACATAAAACATCCCTTCGCTGTGGGTAAATCTTATACAACAGGAGTCAAAGCAGATTCATGGGAGAATTCTTTTAATCTGAAGAAAAAGCAGCTGAATAGAGACTGATTTTTTGTATTCTCTCAATGTCAGTATTGATATATAAGTTATTTCAGTCCATCTCTGTCCCCAAACATCGTTTGGGATGTGTAGACACACAGCATTAAAACGATGGCATGCTTGATATAAAAAAAGGAATGTGACAAAAGCCAAAACCAAAGTATGGCAACAATTTGATAGCCCAGCAGTGTTTTGCCCTCCTGAACCCTGGCAACGACCCAGAGGATTTGCACTCCACTGCTAATCACAAGTCTGGCTGTGGCCATTTCCCATAACATTGCTGAAATTCTCCAGAACTTGCCCTCTCAGCTCCTCTAGCCAAGCCATACTGAAACTATTTGCTGTCCTTGGGCTGTCACTCACAGCTGCCCTGCCCCAGCCTCCTGGCCAGGCTGCAGCCCTCCCACACCTTCCACTGACCCACAATGAGAGCTAAATGCTCCCTTGGGAAAGCAGCTCCTTCTGCAGAGCTGCTTTTCTCACAGCAGAAGTAGCAGGTGCTCCTTCCTGACACACTTTAAAAGCAAATCATACACTTAATATTGAAGCTTAAATGTATAAAGTATACTCTTCGTTCACACATAAATAATAATTTGCAATCTCTTTCTCAAGTTAACAGACCAAAAGCTGCTTCTATGCAGCATGCTGGCTGCTCCAGGATCAGCCTCCAAACGCTCCCTTTGGCAATATATGGTAACAGCTTTGGGTGATCTGATTCTCCCCTGCTGTATCAGGAAGTATGGCTACAACAATCCAGTTTCTGATCTGTCCATTAGTTTCTATTACACCTTAAGAAGTGGACAGAGTTAGTAGTTCTGAAAAAAGTCACAATGAAATTTAATGTTACTTAGATCAATCATTCAGGTTTGGCCAGTTCCCTGCATTTAACCAATTATTTCCCCAGCTTCCAAGGCACAGCACAGCTAAACCCTCTGCTTCCTGTCTATAGAGTAATTAATGCTGTTTAAAATTAGGATTTACAACTGATGAAAAACGTCTGAACTTCAAGAACAGGAACGATACAAATCTAACCTTCTAAAATTATTTATTTTACTTAATACTTACTTATTTTCCAAAAATTTAAGACAAATCAAAAAGCATTCATTAAAAACTCCAAGCATCTCAACAGCTGGCTGTTTGTCTTAGCTACAACAATCCTAAAGTGAATGGGAACTTCACCATAATGTTTTACTGAAAACTACAGCAGCATGCATACACACACACACACACACACACACACAGTTTTTAAGAGCAACTCTGCATCAGCACAGAATGGAACGTCAGGGATGGATACAGCCACAAAGAGCCAGGAAAATATCCACGTGTGAAGGCACCAAACAAAGATGTGTGAGTACTTAAAAATAAAGAAGTAAATAAAACTGACCAATTCTTAGCACCAGCACTATCCAACTCTGAGATAATCCAGAGTTGGATACCAGTTGTACTACCAGTACAAAGGTAGTGCTCAATTAAAAACGACCTCCAGTTCTTCAAACACAAGCAGTTCACGTGGAGCGCCTGCTTCAGCAGCTGAAAGTTCCTATCACAACACTGAGTCCTCCGTAGAACGTTCAAAATCCTCTGTCCTTCTCTGTGCCTGCTAATTTTTATTTGCCAACATGACTTGAAAAATGTGTGCGAGCTGCTCAGCTGTCACTGGTAGATTCTGAAGAAATAGATTTACCACATAAGATTTGTGTTTTCACAGGCTGTGATGTAGTGCAGTTAGAAATGCTGAGCAGAACAACGTGCAGATTTACAGCAGATGGACTGTGCAGACACCTAAATCAAATTCAGCGCAAGGACAGGTAATCTAATATGCAAATAGAAATGTGCATCTGCAAAACAGGAGCGTTAAGTCCAAGTTGCTCTTCATAACGATGGATATTTACAATATGGATTCTATCTGGGCTGCGCAAAACAACAACATAAGAAATTATTTGTCTTGACTTTTATTTGCTTGAAGTGTCTTTGCTAAACATTCTGAAGTATGTTACCACTGAACACTATTTTTGACTTCAGGTGGTTAAGAAATGCATGCTTTCATATTAGTTGACAGTGTGACCTGCAAGCACAGGGCTGCAGTAAATCATCAGGCACGATCCAGACCAGCAACCACACCAACCCACACTACAGGGAGCTGCCTATGCAGAAATCCAGCAGGGCGGGCTCCTGCTGGCTATTAGATAGCCTGAATATTGGAATAAAACCTGTGCCAGAAGATCCTCCTGTGACTGTCCCTCCCAGGCTGCCAGACAGAACAGGGATCACTCAGCCTCCCACTCTTTCCTCCTCTCATATTTTTATGGCTAGGCACCACAAGTGAAATAAAAGCAGCCAATTAGCCTATACCTGCATAAAATCACGAGGGGAAATCCAAAAAGCAACTTCAATTCCCAGAAGTAGTCTCTAAGCATATTTTTATTAAGTGATGATAGTTGACAATATGTTAAAAATACATTTCCCATCTTTTTATTCATGCACTGAAAAACTCTGGGAATAACTGAAAGAAATAAAGGCAACGCACCTCAAAGGCAGTTGCTGTATTTTCCCTTTGGAAGTACAAAATGCATGACCTTGCAATGCAGGTAAGTGATCTCCTTCCTTAATGACACTGAAATGTGGTATTTTCTGAAAGAATCATAGCTCTGTAATTAAAACTGGGATGCACGCGTTCACAAAAAGAGTTGCTTGATAGAGAATAAGGACTCAAAGTTGGAACACCTTCACAGTAACCAATAATTTAAGAATTAAATAAAAGTAGTTGTATCTGAAAATGTTTAATATAAAATTAACATTGACTCAAGTTTCTAAAATAACCCAAACCATTCATTTTCAATAGTTAGTAGTTCAAAAAAAGTTCTGACTTTTAATCCATGTCCTTTACAGGAACATTAAATCCTGTAACAGGGAGACACAAGTAGTAAAAATTTCCTAAATAACATTTGAACTGGCCTAGTCTTTTTTTTTTTTTTTTTTTTTTTTAAAGGCACTTTGCTTGTGTGCCTGTAAGAAAAGCAGTGTAACAAAGCCTCCAACCAACCATCTTGAACAATAATTACTTGTCTTTGTTGGGAGGAAATTCAAAAATTGAGTCTTCTATTATTTTTCTTATTTTGTTTACAAAAAAAAAAGAAAAAAAAACCCACAATCAACCAACCAAAAAAAAAACCCAACAACACCGTGTAACAGTATTATCAACACTGTTCTCCTAAATTCAAATCACTAAAACCAGCCACTGTGAAGAAAACCAGCTCTATGCCAGCTGAAAGCAGGACAGCCAGGAAAGCTCACTGTGGGTCCTGGGAGCCAGCTCACAGCCATACCCTGCAGTACAGGCCATAGCACAGCACTCCAGATGACATTCTTGTGGGGATCTCATCATTTCTCATCTTGAACAAGACAGGAAAAAACTTGGATCAGCCAGAAGAAAAACTCAACTGGAAGTGTCCTTCCCCATAGGAAGATCTCTGCCAATCCCACTACGAAAGGGCTCCCAGAGCAGAAGCCTCTGAAAGGGAAACATTATTATTTCATTTTCTAGGACTAACCTGGAATCACCCATACACGTATGTTATATAATAATCCTCACACAGCCTAACAGACAGGTCATTCCATTCTTAAAAGGTGGTTTTAAGCTTAGAAGAATCAGGTTGCACTGGGGAAACGGATGCAGCTATCAACTTTTTCCTTCAGGCAGATGTTACACTGTAGAACATACAAACAGTGTGCACCAAGGTGCTTCCACCTCTGAAAAAGATACTAAAATAAACCTTACAAGCAGATCTGAACAGCACAATTTGGAGCAAAAAAAGACAGCTAAAAATGAGTTTCTTTACCAAGAGCTCTTCTAACTTCATTAACTTTCAAATTTTGAGGGAGTTGAGAATCCTCAGCTCACACTCACACAAGATGCCGGTTATAAGCACAATCTTAGGCACAGTATCTTCCAGCACCCACCAAAATCCTCTCTGCTACACTCCATCTTTAATTTGGAATAGTAAAAAAAAAAAAAAAAAAAAGGGAAAAACGTACAATCTAGTAGCCCGTCTACAACAACTGTCAAATCTCAAGCCAGCTAAACATTTCCATAATGTAACACTACATATGGCAAGTAATGCACGTTGGTTGCTCTGAAAGTAATGCCTCCTATATATTTCCATGGAAACTGAAACAAAGAAGACAATAACACTGTTTTTTCATGTAGTTACCACCATTAGCTGTGCATTTTCACCAGCAATGAACAAGAGCCTGCATGCTGCACTTGTAAACATCTGAACAAGCAGAGGTGACCCACAGTCAGCACTGCTGAAACGCCCCACCAGCCACAGTTTGGTTTCCACAGATGTTCAGCAAATGTTGACCAATGTCAATGGGTGTCATTTTTTCCACATGGAGGAATTCAGTTCCATCCCTTTGCTTCATACGTGCTTCCATGTCAGATGCCATTGGTCAGCCTGCCCCTCTGCTGCCATCTGTCACATGGCAACACGTAATGGGAAACTGGAGGGAAGGTTCAGCCTCTACTACCATCTCACCAACAATTACCTCTGATGTCATGGGCCAACAAGATAAAATAGGAGGCATTACTTTCAGAGCAGCCTTTGTATTAACCCACACGATAGCTCAGGTGATAGGGGATCTGTGGAGGTCACCTGGTTCAACTTCCCACTCACAGCACAACCAGCTTTCAAGCCAGACATGGCTACTAACTGACAGGAAGAAATCCAGAACAGTCTGTCTACAGGGAAATAGAACGGACAAATAACCTTGACAACATAATACTAAATAAGAAACCTTAAAAAATCAGATGTCAGTTGGAAATAAAAAACAAACAACCTAGTAATGGCTGATTCAAGACAAGCTGTGACCTCTGTGTCTACAACTAATCCCCACACAGTCTGTACAGGTGAAAGCAGCTGAAATGGGTGAAAGTTTCTCTGACAAATCTGACAAGCATCTGTTGACTAATTCAAACCATGCAGTTTGATGTTACACATCAGTGTCAGTGGCTACCCAACTCTGCAGAAATTCAGCATGGACACCAGTACCTTTAGCATCCCTAGCCCTTCTCCAGCATTTAACTTCCGCTGGTAATTGAAGCAGCTTGTTTCAGGTATGAGTATCCTGAAACTTCAACTACAATGTCCAAAGAAGAAAACAAACTCATGATTATTTATTTTTAACCTTAAAGTCTGACATCAGTCTCAAAGCCTGTCACACATCACTGCATCCCACAGACCAATATAGTGACAGATTCTTGGTAGATGCACTTAAAGCACAAAGAAATTGGATCCTCTCATTGAGCAGAGCCACAACAAATTGCAGCTGCGAGAGAGTGAGGTAAATCCTTATTTTGAACATGCAGTAATGCCATTTGGAAAAAGGAGTAAAAAGCAGCAATTTTTTTTTTTTTAAATCCAGTCAAGCAACTGAAATCCCAGTTTTTAAGATAAAATAGTGAAAATTGAGGCCAAGAAAAAGAAACATCAATTTTTTTTTTTTTTTTTTTAATCTACTTCACCACCAACTGGAGCAAGTGGCATGCTGCACTGTTTGCTACCCGTGTCAGGAAAAAAAACACCAACATTATTGCTGTGACCCCTCCAGAGCTTGTAATTACTGATTAAGTAAACTAAATCAAAACCAAGCAGACTAACTGTGCAATGCTAATCTAACTCAATCTCATTACGCCCACAACTAATAGAAACGGAAATACAGTACCAAGCAGTTTCCATAATGTAGCAAATAGAAGGAACAAAAACAAAACATGCATGGAGCTTCAGTAGATAACTTGTGGTGTTAGACACTGGCTAACGCAGCATTATTCTTACTCAGGTGAGGATGTGCCACCACATCCTCTCAATAAACCCAGTGAAATGCATAGCTAGATTTACATGTTTTATGGCAGCCACTCTTAGAACGCTGCTATTTCAAGTTTTGGCAGCAATAAAAACACACACCACAGCAGAAGAAATATGCCTCTAATGTAAAGGCAGGTAAGTCAAGCAAAGTATCTCCTACTGACCAACAAGTGACCAGAACAAAAATGATTAAGAATCAGACACTAGAACAGCTGCCAGGAAAAAAGCAAAACTCTCACCCCTACGTATGTTTACTAGTTGTATACAAGCTAATGTAGAAAAATCAGTTTCAGTCTGGAAGACTGATAATGTTCCAGTGCACTCAGCAGCCCCTCTGCAATGAAAACATGTTGCAGCAGGACTGGCACAGTGATTTTATCAGAACTAACACAATAAACCATTTGCTTTACACGACGGTGAGACAGGATGCAAGATTATTTTCTTCACACGAGAAACTAACTGTAAAAGGATAACGTTTGTATGCCATCGTATTGATTGACTTGCTTTCCAACATTTTCCACACACAGAGTTCAGTAACTGTCATGGCATTTTGCACATAAGCCACTCAGAACTTAACATATCTGCACGCAACAATAAGGATTAAGTAATTTCCTATCAGCTGGTTCCTGAAAAAATACTTCAGTGGATGTGTTCCCAAACAGCCTATCAGTACGTTAGTCACAATCCATCATATTTGAAAGTCCATGGCAGTCTGGTGAAGTTCCCACTGACTGGAAAAGGGGAAACATAACCCCCATTTTCAAGAAGGAGAAAAAAAAAGATCCAGGGAACTACAGACCAGTCTGTCTCAACTCTGTTCCTGGCAAGATCGTGGAGCAGGTCTTCTTGAAGGCCGTACCTTCTTGAAGGCACACAGAAAACAAAGATGAGGTAGCAGGTGGTAACCAACACAGCTTCATCAAGGGCAAGTCACACCTGACAAACTTGGAGGACTTTTATGATAGAATAACAGCATCGGTGGATAAAGGAAGAGCAACTGACATCATCTACCTGTCCTGCACATCTTTGTTGCCAAAGCAAAGAAAAATGAACTTAATGGGTGGACCACTCACTGGATAAGGAATTGTCTGGATGGTCAAACTCAGAGAGTAGGAGTCAACAGAAGAACGTTCAAGTGGAGACTGGTGACAAGTAGCACCAATCCCTGAGGAATGCCATTTAACCTATTTTTATAGGTGATATGGACAGTGCGATTGAGTTTTTCCCTCAGCAAGTTTGCAGACGACACCAAGCTGAGCGGTGCAGTTGACATGTTAGAGAGAAGGGATGCCATCCAGAGGGACCTGGACAGGATTGAGAGGTGGGCCCATACAAACCTCAGGAAGCTCAACAAGGCCAAGTGCAAAGTCCTGCACATGGGTCAGGGCAATCCCTGTATTTGTAAGCAAGGTTGGAGAGAGAATGGCTTGTGAGGAGCCCAAAGGAGAAAGATTTGGGGGTGTCAGTTGATGAAAGGTTCAACAAAAGCTGGCAATGTGCACATGTAGCCCAAAAGGCCAACTGTATCCTGAGTTACATCAAGAAACACCAGCAGGTCAAGGAAGGCGATTCTGTCCCTCTGCTCTCATGAGACCCCACCTGGAGTACTGCTACCAGTTCTGGGGCCCTCAACTTAAGGGGGTCCAAAGGCAGGCTGCAATCAGAGGAATCACCGAGTTGGGGCCCTTCAACCTGGAGAAGAGAAGGCTCTGGGCAGATGTTATAGGGGCCATCCAGTACCTGAAGGGTGCCTACAGGAAAGCTATGAAGGGACTTTTTATAAAGGCATGTAGCAATAGGACGAGGGAAAATGGCTTTAAATAGACTAGTCATTAGGAAGAAATTCTTTACTGTGAGGGTGGTAAGATACTGGAACAGGCTGTCCAGAGGTTGTGGATTCCCTCTCCCTGGAGGCATTCCAGACCAGTCTGGATGGGGATTTCAGCAACCTGGTCTAGAGGGAGGTGTTCCTGCCTATAGCAGCAGTTTGGAACTAGATGATCTTACAGGTCCTTTCCAACCCATACAATTCTATGATTCTATGAAGTTTAATAGAGCAAAGCTAAAGACAAGTATTTAATTCCAAATATGCTTCATACAATTCCTGAATGGTATTTGCATTTTTATTGCAGGAAATCTCAAACTTCAACAGTGGAATTACTGTATATTTGAATTAGCCCTTTAAGCTCCAAAGCATTATGTAAGAAGAAACATGCTAAAACCAGCTCTTAGAATCTTTTAACACACTGTCATGAGCCTCCGTTTCCAGTATGTTACACAGAGCTAAGAAATAAGAGCTGCTCAAAGGCACACCCTGTATCACATCCTCCTCTTAGTCATAAGACTAAGAAGATAATAAACCTCCCTTGCTGATCTATTTCTGTAACAGCGTAACATTTCATGACTTGCAAGAGTAGCAACTCCTTAAGAAATAAAATTTAAATAACTGGTGCAAGTTTACAATGTAGGCTGCAATCGTGACATGAAACCACCTCACTCAGTCCAGATGAAATCCCTCCAGACCAGCTTCAGGTTGACCCTTTGGAAAGGCAGGGTCACACAGACACATGCTTCGGGCTGAAATCCCACTACTTCTCTCAGCTGAAGGAGATTTGAATTAGAATGAAATCCTGGATCACTCATGATCGTATTTCAATAGGAACCACAGAGCATTTACAAGTTATAGCAGTATTCATTTTGCTGACCTTTTTGTGTCTGAAACATTTGAAATAGACATGGCCTATGACCCCCATGAAACATACTGAAAAATTCCAGAAAGCCTGAGTGCAGCTTCCCATTGTACACATTACAGCTTTCAAGAATAAAACAGAATAAGAATTAAAACAAGGCAGCATTTGGTTTGTGTAGTTTTGCCCACAATAGCATTTACACACAGAGCACTCTGAAGTCACCATAAATCTCTGCAGGTAAAGTTGAGTTCTGCTGCTGTCTAAAAGCAAACAGGAGACTGAGGTACCAGAAAGCCACAGATGGAAAAAGACTTTTCACTTTTGAAGTCATAGATTAAAATCCAGATCTCTGAGCAGCAGAATTTATCCCTCTCGTACCTTGGCAGTGATTGAGTCACCTACTACTATCCATATGAACACCAAAAGCAGCACTTATTATTTGCAAGGTTTTTCCAGAGTATTTACAAGGACTTTTATAAAACATGGAATTTAATCTCATCTTTAACCTCAGGATGACAGTCTATTGTGGAAAGCAATGGAAGTATTTACATTATCATTACTATATTTTTCCTGTTAAGCAGATGAGATGTCTGTGCTTCAGGCCACTAATGCATTTGTACAGTCACTTCATGTAAGGAAAAAATGGCCTCAAACACAAAAAGGATGTTAAACATTCCTATCACCAACAAAGCTGTATCTGTTCTCTACTTTCACCTAGTTGCAAGAATGAAAATTTACAAGGGAATTTGCAAGTGCTCATTTTAACTATGGCCAGGAACCTCAAGTAGTTCTGGACCTTTCACTAAGCCAAGCATTCAGCAAAATGCTTTTCAGCTGCTCTCAATGCTCAGCCAAGGAGGAAAGTTCAAACGAAATTCACACAGGAATTAACTAAAAAGCATGTTTTTAAACAAAAGCAATATCCATACAGCAATAAATTACCAACAAGTACACCACGATGTGCTGATGTTTGCAGACTAGCTGTGGTGCAGAGACCAAAACAGCATGTTAACAAAGCAAATGAAGTGAATCCGACACACCATACTCCTTCCAGCAGGCAGTCAGACCAACATGGCCAGTCAGCTTCTGTAAAGAAGGAGCCTACAGACCACTGCAGGTCAGACTACTTACAGAAATAACACGTTCACAGATGTAATCTAACTATTCTTTGGCCACACTGCAACCCACCAGACTATTCAACCCTCTGAGTTTAGCAATGCAGCCCATGGCTTTAATGCATGCCCCCACTCTGCAGAGGTCACTGTGAGGAATGCCTCCCCAAACACACCTTTACTACGAAGCAATGCAGAGGAACCACACTACCTCAACTGAGCAATTGAATTATGCTAACAAAAGCAAAAGACTGAAGTTCTGAAGTCAAACATAAGAAAATGGTAAGCCCAAAATACCCACCCACAGTCATCGTATTTCATGAGTTCTGTAATAGCTTTTAGTCACGTGAAAGCCATCATAACAAGAAGCTGAGTCACTATGTTTTGCCCCCAGTGTTAGGTTTTCTACTCTAAACGCAGAAGTTGAAGCCTGTTAATAAAGATGCATTTCAGACTGGCAGAGCATGCACCATCACCTTCACAAACCATGCCTCCAGCCATCCAGCTCACGAGTAACCACAGCATTCTGACAAAGCTGTTTTCCTGTAGTCACATAAAAGCAGCAAAATGGCCTGTCCCACCAACAGCTGTTAAAAGGAATTTGAATTCCATTTATCATCTTCGAGTGAAATTGCTGCAAGTCAACGCTCTTCACATCACTTATAAAAGGGCCTTGAAGACGGAGCTCTCAGCTGAACAGAATACAGAAATCACAAACAGCGCATTTTACAGCTCATGCAGGATACTCATCAAGATAACTCTATGCACTTGGTGTATCTACAAAGCCTTAGAAGTAATGGAACTTACTTTCTGCATTGTTAACAGTGTGGTCTTTACCACTTGACAAGAAAACTATATTCTGAGAAAGATATACTAAAGAAGGAAGTGGAATAACATCATAAAAGAAGAAGTTAAAGCCTTCAGAGAGGTTTACTGCCGCAGAAATTGCAGGAGACATAAAGAGCACAATAAAGCTATTTGATAAAGCAAATTCTCTGCTGTGAAACACTATTTTTCAACAGTCACCACCATTAGCAATGCATTTTTGCCAGCAATTAACACCTATCACCTCATTGTGCCTTTATTCACCATTGAGTCTCCATAAAAGAGCAAGTGTCAATGCATGTTAGTCGGCACCATTTTCTCCACATGGAAGAATTCAATTCCACACCTTTGCTTCATAAGCACTTCCATGTCAGACCCCATTGCGTCAGCCTGCCCCTCTGCTGCCATCTGTTACATGGCAACACAACGTAATAGAATACTGGAGGGATGGCACAGCCTCTGCTGCCCTCCCACCAACGTCCACTTCTGATTTCATAGATCAACAAGATAAAATAGGAGGCATTCTTTCCAGAGCCACCCTCATATAAAGCCAATCAGTGCTTTCATGTGAGATTTCTAAAAACTTAATGCTCACTTTCTTCCACCCAATTCAGGAAGACACTTGTCCACACCCTTTCTTCTACAATTTCCCTTCTGAGACATTCGATTCCACGTTTCTGCTCAGCCCCAGAAATAATAAGCAGTTACTCAGTGTCAGAAATGGTTGAAACTAGGAATTGCATGCTACTGCAAAAGTCACCCGTTCTTTCTGGAAGAGGAAACCACCTGTAAGCTTCTTCAACTTATCAACACAACAGTTCTGCAATTTTTTTTTAATGTACACAGTAAGCAAGGAACACAAATGTTCTCTAGAAGAAAAATATCAGTAGACTGCAGAAGTTCTGAAAAGTCATTTTTCTATACATCTCCAGGAAGCAAGGTCAGCAGGTTGAGAGAGGGGATCCTGCCCCTCTGCTCTGCAGCAGTGAGACTTCAGTGGAGTGCTGTGTCTAGGTCTGGAGTCCTTGGCACAGGAGAGATGTGGACCTGCTGGAGTGCATCCAGAGGAGGACCACAAAAACCATCCCTGGGACGGAACACCTCTCCTAGAGGAGGGGCTAAGATCTGGGGCTTTGCAGCATGGAGAAGAGAAGGCGAAGAGACCTATAGCAGCCTGTCAATATCTAGAGGGGCTGCGAGAAGGGACAGACTCTTTAGCAGGATGTGTGGTGTGGTTTCAAACTAAAAAGGAGACATTTAAGATTGGATGTAAAGAAGAAGTTTCTACAAGAGCAGTGAGGCTCTGGCATGGGTTGCCCAGGGAGGTGGTGGATGCCCCATCCCTTGGAGACACTCAAGTCAGGCTGGATGGGGCTCTGAGCACCTGATCTAGTGCAGGTATTCTTGTTCATTGCATGGGAGCTGGACAAGACAACCTGTAAGGCTCTCTTCCAATTCAAAAGATTCTATGATATTCCTCATTATTCTGGGGATAAGAAACATTTCTGATGGGAATAATATCTAATTGGATAATGCGACTACATACTGAATTTTACTGACATTAAGAGTAGGAAGAATTTTAAGAAACATTATAAACTATTTATAATAGTAAATAGCACTGTCGATGTGAACCTTCTTTGTTGAACTTAGGAGGTTCATAAGGCTAATCTTAGTGTTAGAAAAATATACAAAGCATTCTCCAGTTTAGGACTATGTTAATTAGACAGTAACAGTACAATCTTATTTAATATATTATCTCTCAGACTTATAATGTGCTTTTAGAAAGTGCTTCTAAGAAAAGCTACATCTAGAAAAATGGACACCGAGGAACAGAATAAGGCTTCCATATCAGTAAGTGGCAAATTAATCTTACCAATTGTGAGTCCCCTGAATTCTTGGGCTGAACACCAACCAAAATACATCTGCTTTTTAAAAGCAAGGAAAAATACATTACTCATCTAAAATCCTTTGCCATAAACCACTCGCTCACACAAATTGACAATATACGTCTTCTTAGAAAAAAGTTATCACTAAAACAACTTTCCCAAAGAGCACTCTTTCTACTCCAATTATGCTTTCTTTCCTTAGGAGGAAAAACAAGGTTTTTGGTCAGTATAATTTTAAATAACCGATAGAGGGTAAAGAGCTGCAATGAGGATGGAGCCTTTTGACATGTTTTCATTCGTTTTCTTCTCTCACAAAAATCTAATTTTTTTTTCAAATTTTAAAAAAGTAGCCTTTTGCACTAATTTAGACAGAAAAAAATCCATCGATGTCCCATAGAAAACTGATGTGTCTATATATTAAAAAAGCCTGCTAAATACATTATTTGCAACCAGAGCCAAAAGGAAGATATAAAATGACTTCAGCTTGATAAATGGTGTAAATGCATTCCAGCTATCTGCAGCAAAGATCTCTGACCTAATGCACATCATTCTCAAACCAGAAATGCACCCCAGAGACCAGCAAACACTTACTGTAATTATTTACTGTCTTCTCAAAAGACTCATTGCAATTTATATACAGTAAAACTACAGTTACTGTGTAGAAAAACACACAAGAAAACATGCTGTTGTAGCCTGAGCTATTTTGTCATGGCAACACCATAACCTGATATAAAAGCTGAATTGTCAGGATCCTGCTTTAATATGAAATGATAATGGAGCCGTAAAGTCAGAGATCCATGAGATCTTCCAAAAAGAGAACAGAATAAAAATAAACACTAAGGAGATTTATCAACTGGTCCCTTCTCCAAACACGGCTTCTGAAGAAATCCATTGAAGAAAAGATTCTGAATTTGATCAGGCAACACGATTCTGTGATGCCATGCTCACAGCTTGCTATGCTAAGGGTCAGGCTGGAAAGGAGGATTTAGAAGCAACAGTTCTAAAAGGTCGCGATCAAGTTTTGCACAAATCAAACACGTGAATCTCGTAGCAACAATGAAGATCTTAGCTGTCAGAGGGCTCAAGGGAAAGCAGAATTCAGTAAAATCTAATCCACACCTGCCCAATTCAAACCAGAAGATGCTGACTTATCTGAGCTAACTTCTGATTCCAGGCACGTCGTGCAATAGGATGACAGCTCCGCACACTGAACCTAGAAGTACACTATTTAGCAAGGACAGCTCCCTGAGTAAGGCAGGAGACACAAAGTTCCAGCTACTCCTACCAGGGATCACCAGATGAAGCCACCTAGACATAACCAAATATGCACAAACACCAAAGGTCAAAGATTCACATGATTTTGTTTTTAAAAAGAGATGGACAATACTAATGTATAAAAATATAATTTACAGTTAATATGAGTTCGCATAGGCTGTCAGCATCCAGTAATTTTATCATTAAAATTGCTTTTATATTCACACATGCACACAACAATACATGTCTCTCACTTGGCCTGGCAGGGTGTGTGCATGCTTTCTTGTTTCTAAGTTCCCTTTAAAAACAACAAAGTCAAAGAGACACTGAATATTTGCTGACATTTTTCCAGTTACCAAAATCCCAGTTACTTATTTGACTTTTTAGAGTGATAGGTATAGCATATTAGTTATTTATCTCCTAATAAACCAGGAAACTCACTATTCAAGTACACACACAGCTATGTTTATAAACTTCATAAACAAATTTGATGCCTTATTTTAATACCAGAAAATAATAACCTGAGGATCAAAGCCTCTTTATAGAACTGCTCCATTACATACTTTGGTTTACAATACTTCTTTGCCACATTTAATCACTTCTGTAATTACAATCCTTGCTTTTTCCCCCTCAATGGCTCAATATGAGTAAACAGTATCTAAAGCCATACAGTTTTTTCTCCATTTCTGGAAATATCAAAAGTGCCTTTATATTATTCAGATTTCTCAATAAAAACACCTGCAGTTTGAATTATTAGATACTGAATTATTTATCCTACATAAAACAAATAAGAAGCTTAAAGCCTAGAAAGTCAAAGCAACAGAGCAATGTCAAACACTTCCACTAGAGATTTCAACAAAGGGTTCATTCACCAGCTACCTTAAAACTCTTATCTAAACTAAAGCAAATAAAATCTACAAGTCTCAAAGCCATGCTCTCTAGAATAAAAGGCTCAAAACTTTATGAGAAACTAATTTTGTGAGATGTTTCATATTCCATCTATGGTTTATTCCCATACGTAAACACATTTCTGCTTCTTGTGTCCACTAAATGTGACAACAAAGCCTAGGCAACACTGTAAAAGATGGAAGGATATCGTGTATGTTGGAACTTTGGGAAAAAGTTGTAGGAAAAAAACAACAGTACCTGAAGTGCAGAGATTAATTTAGAAGCCTTCTAAGTTAGTATCTACTTCCTCACTCAAATTGTATTAATTATCATAAAGACAACATCACAGTGACGATGCACAGTGACCTCAGTGCACTCTGGTGACAAATGAAGAAACCAACAGGGCCAAATGGACAGCTGTCCTAAACTACACAAAGTGTGTGCTTGCAGAAGGAAAGAGAGTATCCAGACAGATTTCTACTCCAGTCTTTCAATCACATCGCTGACAGGAGAACAGTAATCTATAATTCAATTTCCAGCAGCAACAAAACTGAAGATACTCCGTTGACACAAAACTGCATGAAGGTAGATTTAAAATAGACATTAGGAAGAAGTTCTTTATTGTGAGGTTGGTGACACACTGCAACAGGTTGCCCAGAGAGGCTGTGGATGCCCCCTCCAGGGAGGCGTTTCAGGCCAGGCTGGATGGGCTGTGAGCAACCTGGTCTAGAGGGAGGTGTCCCCGCCTATAGCAGGGGGGTGGAACTCGATCATCTCCATTCCAACTCAAATCATTCTATGATCTTAGCTGTATAGTTTCCACAATGTCCAAATATATACACATATGTGTACATCTGTCTAAAACCCATTCCTGTAAGTAGCAAATCACTCATTTCATCAATAAAAAACATACAATCCAACTGCATTTGGAATCATAACTATTCAAATTACTAAGATCTATTTTACTTAAATCTACATTATATTTGAACTCTTGTATCTTCAAAAGAAAAAGCAAATTTCTACTCACAAACATTGCAACAGCAATCCATCTCAAACACTATTAAATGGCAACAAGACTCTGAATGAACAGCAGTGAATGAAGGCAAGTGTTTCAAAAGCATCCATTGGGAAACATTACAGAATACAGCACTCAGATCAATAATTGTATTTTATGCACTTTTATTACAATCTTTTTATGCTAAAAGCAAAATCATTACCCTTGCTGTTAAAGATTATAATGTATCACGATTACGCAATCTAATAAAAAATACACTCTGGTATTGGAAAAGGAGAATTACTTCCACATCCATTTTTTTGTGCTAAATTCCTTAAAACAGATCAACACAAGTGATCAACAACCAACTTCCCTTTGAAACCATACAACCAGGAAGTTTCTCAATCTTATAATAGTCATATTACTCACAGATGAAGTTGCAGCATGCTCAGTAGGAATTCATATTAGTGGATATGTGTCAACTCTCTGTAGTTCTTTTTTTATTGTTTTATTTTAAACTTTAAAGCATCACCATCACCTTAGGAAATCTCCATGAAGCAAGTGTTTTGTAAAATAAATACAGCCAGCATCTTCTGGAGAGCTGATAATGATATCCACAAGTATGTACCAGCTCATGCTTTACACTCAAGAGAAGTTTAAATATAGAGAATTTTAGAAATAAGCAAAGACCATTAGGAAATAAAACTAAATTATTCATTCTTAGCAAATCTGTTAGGCAAATATATTCCAGTGCACTTAAAAGGTAGGAAAAAGCTGAATTATTCAAAAATCCAAATTTTGAGACCAAAGGACAGCTTTACCTTGTAATTTTTTTTTTAATTTATTCTCTCCAGAACATGGTTCACTTGTTTGTACAGTAAGTTTCTCAAGTTCTGACACCAAAAAAATTCATTAGAGAAATTCTCCAGATCTGAGCCAATACTTGTCACTGCACAATGCTGCTCAACTTGTCTGCTTTCAAACCTTCAGCAAAGAGACATGCTTTAAGTACAACTGATCTCAAAATTCATCTTCACCATCACGACACATTTTGCATTTCCAGAGGAGGAAAAGTGTACCATACTGCTTCAGTGGTTTGTTTGGTAACATATTGAAGGTATTAGAATGCATCCACATGGATGCAGCAATTTTTCAGCCACCCTACAGTAACGTTGCAATGTCACTAACCAAATCCTAGACCTTACAAACATGTCCCATAAACAAACACAAGCCTAAAACAGAAGTTTTAAAATATAACTCATTCTTCAGAAAAACAGATTGGATCATAAGCTTACTTCTTAGATCCTGGCAAAGTTTCTTTCAGACAGCTTTTGACTACTTCTTTCAAAAGGTAGATTATCCTTTTCTCGTTAGTAACAGTGCAGGCACCTCCTCATCCATCTGATTTCTACACACTCTTCCTTTTCCTCCAACAGGTAACTGTATTAACATTTCCCTTTTCCCTTCAAAAAACAACGATGCAAAGCTCACGTTTGTCTTCTCTCTGTTTAGGCTGATACTGCTGCCATTAAAACATCTAACACAGGTGTTTGGTTTTCTTTATTTCAGTAAGATGAGAAAAATATTTAGAAAAAAATAAAAACAACCTGCACTATGTCAACATGTTTTTAGATAACAAAAGTATGCAGCCTTCTCATGGGCACCTAGACTATAATGGATGAAAAGCTGCCACTTTTCACAATTTCTATAACTATACAGAGAGAGTTGAGAACAATTCTTCTTGAAATCCCTTTCATATTTATGACCTACTGAACTACCAGTACACGCAAAGAAAACACAGCACCCTAAAAACCTTTACAACCTAGCAGTTTTAATACCATGAAACCTCTCACCACAGTCAAAATACAAACATGCAAATCCATGGAAGGATAAGGAACATTCAATAGAAATATCAATTGGATTGTACTTACAATCTGGTTAACTTCTGCGTGTTCTGAAAAAGGAGCTCTGGAAGAACTTGCAATTTGTTCTTGTTCAGACGCCTAAAATGTTAGAATCAGAACAAAAATTATATTGCCATCTCATTTTAAAAGCTTATTCAATTATGCATAAACACAAGAAGCTCCTATTGTATTAAAGCTTATGTTATGAATTCAACACAGATTGCTTTAGGTACGTTAATCATAGACGAGCTCAACAGATCATGCCATCTGTAGACCACCTGCCTACATTCTTGAGGTAGGGAGTCAAGTGACAGTCACCAGAAAGTTTGGATGTTTTAATATGGATGAGTACACATTTCTTTATCTTCAGTTTTGCTCTGGATGCCTTCCAGTAGTGAAACGTATGGCTCCCATATTCAGCTTGCAGTGCTTTGAGGAATAATTAGCAGGAGTTATCTGGATTTCTCGTTTGCTTTACAAACATCACAGCGCAGTAATTTAAATAACCTGAATAAATGAGTTCATTTCCAGATTAGCTATTATTTCTCCAGTATGCACACATGACAATTTTATTCATTCAGACACTTCTTAAGTCTCCGCTTTGAAAATACGAGCAGTGTTGAAGAACATATGAAAACACAGATGACCAGACAAACACTTGGAGTTTTGAATTACTACCTTTAAGCTGTTCTCTGACTCATTTCTGGAAGAATAGAAGTGTTCATACACTAGCCCATTTCACTTTGAAAAAAAAAAAATTATGCTGATGAGCAGATATTCTCAATTTTGAAGAAATCTGCCACATTACAAATTCTTCCAGCTCAATAGCCACAAGAAAAAAACACCCAAACCAACACACCCAAACTTTCTCTCCTTGGCAAAACACAGCCCTGCAATACCTAAAAGAAGTTTTATTGGCAATGGTTTCTTTTTTTCCTCTCAGTGTTTTTTTTTTTTTTTTCCTCCCATCGACAACAAAAACAGTTACTTGCTTTCACAGTCCTAATGAACATTATTTGCATACTGAAGTGGGCATTACAATTTCATACAGCTACACCACTCTGAACAGGGAGATGGCTTCTTCCATGTGCCTTTGTATTAATGTCTTCTTCCCTCCCTTCTTCCCAAACTAACTTAAATTTCACCTTGATAACAGATGCCTATTTGCTAGAATTTTGATCACAGAAGAAAACCGAAACTTTCAGAACCTACTGATACTTAGCACTCAATATCTGGTGTCCAGTTTCCTTGCAACTGAGTTATTTCGCTCTCAGAAGTCAAAATTCTTTTTGAATTGAAAGGCCTTCCTCAGAGATCACTGTAACCTTGTGGAGTTAGAAGCGCAGTCTTCATCTGGCTACCATATGAACAAGTCTTGCTAGAGAAAGCAGCAGTAAGGGAAAGGGGAATTATTTACTCCTCTTTCTGACACCTATGGCAGATCAAAGGCTGGATATGCAAGTTTGCTTACAAAGCCTAAACATGTATGCATTAGGCATGCTGCTTGCTGACGTAAGCAGATACAGAAGTTGGTTATTTCACATCACTTTCACCAAGTAAGCAATTTAATTTTGAACAAATCAGTAAATGAAACACTAAACATAAACATAGGAAACACGAAGCGCTCGTCTGTATTTGGGAAAGTATATATAGGAGTTTTCCAACTGAATTCCTTTAGTGGTGTGAAATTTCACACTTCTATATTGAATCAAGCTTGCCTTCTCTTTAAAGCTGAGAGTGTGCAACTTCACCCCCAGTAAATTCACATTTTCAGTTAAATGTATGTATTTTATAGAGAAAAAAAGTCTTAAAATACAATGAAAAAAATATTTGTGAGAATACAGCTTCACATTACAACCTGCTGTTCAAGGACAGAAAACATTTCACGTTGGTCTAAACATGCTGTAAAATTTTAACACAGTACTGTTAGAAATGAAGAGTTGATTTTTTTCATACTGCAGCAGTAAGCAAACCAAAGCCTCCTGTCAAAGACCAGTACCATTAAGTCATTGTAAGTTTGCCTCAACTCGTGCATAAGCTTGATTTTCAAAACAACTCATCCACACATTAGTGCTCCTGTATGTGACAAGCATACAAGTATGTGATGCTGTCCTCAGTATACTGCAAGCATACAGTATTACTGTCAAACTGGGCTTACAGCTGGTGAGTCAAAGACGTGTAAGTACTGATAACTACAAGAATCTGAGGTAATAACAAACTGTTTTGGCTCAAGCTATGGGACTCCACAACCATTTCCATCACTTCCTAAGACTTGCTTCAGGTTGTAAGTTCTGCCAAAGTCATTTTATTCACAGTCTGACCCTCAGGGGAACACGGGAGACTAACAGGGTATTGTTTCTCTTCAACACCACACACAGTAGGTAAACAGATCACAATTCAATATTCACCAAAGACTAGATCAGCCCTTATAAACTTAGATATCTTAACACTTAATATAGTCACAATTACTACGTACCAGTACACCACCACCAACCTAGGAAAAATCCCAATTACACTTATTTCTCTTCCCAGGGCTGAGAGAAAGTTTGTTAAGAAAGTTTTTAATATAGTAGTATCAAACTACAGGACAAGATTCTTCTAAACCTCATAAAAGAAACACTGAAGCATTCAAAACTATTTTAACAAACAAACAAAAAAACTCTGCATGGTCATTAATAAGCCCTTTCTCCTTCGGTTTGATGGGAAGTGCCAAGCATGAATGAAATGTAGGGGAACAGCTCCTCGTGCATCATTTTATGGGAACTTGATTTTATCCTCATCTACCAGTAAACCCAATGACACGGAAATAAACATCAAGTGCAAAGCGAAGCAAGCACTAGTAATGCCAGCACAGGGCAGGGCAAGCTCTAACGTAGCGCTCTTAAGCAGAACTTCAGTACAGTGGCTAAATGTGTTTTAAGGAACCAGTTTGGCAGCAGCATCTTCACACAGCAAAAATTAAAAAAATAATAAATCACAAGAGCAGTACAGAAATTCCTTGTGCTCACATGAGAGTTTTACCTACAGCAGCCTTTCATCTCCATATCACCATAAATCTCGACCCTATCAAGAGGTTAACTCTACATGCAGCAGTGTTCCCCATTTTTTAACAAATATCTTGAAAAACATTAAGCCATTTATTCCAGTAAAATAAAAATTGATAGAAAAGAAGATCATAAACAAAATTTGCTAAGTTTATGTAAAAAGATTTTTTGAAGAGGTCAAAACATTACTGCCACACCAACTCCTTTGCATTGCTCAAAGTGAGAGCACAACCTGGGACTCATAGCACACTAGAAATGAAATTGTTCATCTGTCCTCTAATGTTAGAAACATGTTGGCTGCACAACCCTCACGCGCACATCACCATCACTGTACCAATACTGAGGTATGCCTAGGGGAAGGAAGGAATCTGATTACACAGCCAGAGAAGATCTGGTTCAGTTTATTTGACCAGAGACTGCTGGATGAGAATGCAGTTGTTCAGTCTCTGAATTATTTTGAATGGGATGTTTTAGAGCTAATAAGACCTGCAAAGTATTCAGGGAATGCAGTGCACTGGGGAGAAAGGTACATAATCACTTAATGCCACAAAATAGATTAGCTCCAGAGTTGGACCAGAAGCTGCTCTGTAGATGCACACAGCACGGAGCCCAAACCAATAAAATCTCCTGGAAGCTGAAGAGCTATGCAGAAACTCTCCCAAGAGTCGCATAGGTGCTGGCAATACCTGGATTGAGTCAGGCAGTAAGTCTATCTAATGCATGCTGACTGTATAGTCAACAACATCCACGACTGCAAGGCGCTCCATCATCCAAATTACCTTTAACACTACTGCACATGGGAAATATAAGTTCACATATACTGAGCTGTTCTGCTCTTCAAGTCCCCATGCATGACCTATAAAAGACAACGGATCACCAGCTTTACTCAGTAGTACTCAACACACAATGAGTGTGTCCCCAGGAGTCCGTACATCACCTTTGTATGAGACCACCACACCAATACAGCACAACACCCCCTCACAAACAAACGCCCACCCGTCCGTCTGTTGGAATATGTCTTGGGTGCAAGAAATAGTAATGGCTACAAAAACCCTTATTTCTGTATGCTGAAATTTACAACAGAAGTGAACTACTGTTTCTTCTGAAATTACTACAAGGCATTGCCACACTTCTCACAAAAAAAAAAAAAAAATTGCTTAGTAAATGGGAAAACTCATTCAAGGATACCAATTTTCTGTGCTTGGATACAATCTTATTTCCTTCTATTAAAATCCTTCATATATAGTCAGGCACATGAGCAATCAACTCTTCTAATCACCGTACATAGGAACACAAGGGTAAACAGAGTTTGAAGAACTGAGATACTTCAGGAACATGTACTTCTATAAAATGTGTAACACTTAACATACAATAATGTTCATAGCGTGTTATCTCTGTCCACTACAGTGTTTTTGAATGGTAGCTTTATGTAAAAAAAAAATTCAGCCTCTTATTAGACGTGCCCATGAAGTTTAAAGAGAAAAATAAGTCCTCCCTTCAGCACTACAGACAGCAAGACACGCTACTATCACTTCCTAACATACATATCTTAGGTTACTTGTTGATTCATTCTGGATATTACAAAAAATTGTTTCCAAGGCAGATATAAAATTAGGTAGGAACAACAATAAAAAAAATTAATTACAATAATAGTGCATCTCCAAGGAGATAATTCAATATACCTTTAAAATAAGGAAGTCATGAGCTGTGCTCTGGGAAAGACTCACCTGCTCGTGTTGGTCAAGAGAAGAAATCTACTTTTCTTAAACATAGTACACTAGGCCATTTAAAAATACAAAAGAAAAAAAAAAAAGAAGAAGAAGAGAAAAAAAGCTTAAAGAGAAAACTTACAAAACACCCAAGCCAGGAAATAAAATAAATTCAAAGATAGACTTGCCTGTTCTCCCTCACAGTTTTCTACAGCATTATCAGGGGCTATTCATTGCAGCTGAAGTCACTCAAGATTTTACAGGTGCTGAGCTGTAATTTTGGGCCAGGCATATGAAAACAATTTTTAACCCTTTCTTTACTTTTTAAGTCATTTACTTGATACAAACAACCTCAATCAGCTGATACTGAGACCAGTCAAAGACTGTATTACAGGGTCAGCTGCAGCTACTCACACTGACTCCAGCAGCTATATGAGCATTAAAAGCAGTAGAGTGTTCCCTGAGATAGTCACACACCTTGTCAACGCAGGCAGGCAAGTAGGTATGAGGTAACAATTCCTCCAAAAACACTGCACAACAGTGTCAGTAGTTTGGGAACCTGATTCAGCTATGGCTACTATGAGGTGTCAGTCTCAAAAGAAAAATAAAGAAATAAGTAAATGCATGAGGAGGAAGATCTCAGGTGCAGCTGCTTAAGATATCACCTGTTGAAATTAATTGAAAACATGTGTGATGCAGCCAAAATAGTAGAAAAGAAAAAAATAGTACTTCAGTGCTTTTTCTTCTCTCTCCTCCCAGAAAAATCATGCTTAATTTCACGTAGTTTTCGAAGTTACTGAAATAAAGCCTCTTGTGCTTTAAAGACAGGTATCACAACATTTTTACCAATTAAAAAAACTATCTTGGCCCCAATAAACGTCAAATTGTCACATCAGAGTATGGTGTCAAAATTATATTTTAAGATACCACAAATGAGTGCCTCGCAGAGCCATAATAACAGAATGCACAAGCAAACAATCTATCAAAAACATGCACAAGATCTGGTTCTTGTATTACACTCCTGGGCCCTGGCTATGAGAACGGAAGTGTCACCATATTGGATTCTTTGGTTTAACTTTGAAAAACAGACCTTCATAAATATCAGAAAACTCGTTAAGAAATAAATGAGTATTTGAAAGATCAAAATATTTGTAGGCACCACAGAATTCTACTCCAAAACAACTCTGTGACATAATCCCTGCACGGATACATATTTGGATTTTAAAAAAGGAAGAGCAACAAGGTCTCCACTGGCAGTAAACAAGGACCTCTACAAGGACCCAAACTGCTCAGCATAGTCATATAGGTGACCTCAAAATACGCAAGTGTGGAGTGTGTTCCTCTTCCCTTAGTAATACAAATACAGCAGTATCTAACCCAGAAGTCACTTCTCAGAAAGTACATCCATGAAAACATCAACTTAGTCGTCTAAAGAGATTTTTCAAGTGTTACAAATTATCAGAAGCCTGCTAGATGGCACCTTTATTCTCTATATAAAGCCACTGTGTATCTATACGTTGAAGACTGAAAACTCAGAATTTCCACTTCAAGAATGGTCGTATAAGGTTTGAAGAAAGACAGAAGCATCCAATGCTATTGATGATAGCTTGAAAGAACAAATGTTTATTTTTCTGCACAACAGTCAGTTATTTTGCACAGCAACTGGTTGTCTACCATTAGTGCTAGTTTGTATATTTATATAAGTGACAGACAACTAAGAAAAATATTAAGTAATATTAATGACAGAAGTTCAACTGATGATTCCTGTGATCTCTCTCTGCCACAAGAAACGTCAGGCTTAGAGCATTTTCCATACAAATATCATTTACATGTTTTCTTCATTTGCTCTCACGTAGAGTTTCATCTAGAGATCTAATACTGCCTTACTTGTACAGTGGGTCTAAGCTACTACAGATATTAACTTCTTGCTTTTGGTACATTTTCTATTCAGTTTATCAGGAATAAATTCAGTACAAAAAATGTTAATATATGCCAAGCAATACAAATGCAGATTTTAAGCCTCTTCAGACAACAAAGTTGGTTTGCTGCACAAACTGAAAGTGTTCCCAATGTAAGACTTAAAAAAATATTGAACAGCAAGAAGCAAAGCAAGACATACATAATTAGAGTTGCAACCAAGAGAAAGGTATGTCTGTACATGGTGTGTATGTTTATACCCACTTATGTCTATATATTTCTCTATGAACATGACTTTTTTCATTTCAATTTACTTTACTAAAGTCCCTTGTGTTCCAACTCTGGACATCTTCACATGCCTCCAGTAAGCCCCTTTTGGCTCCTCATAGATATATTTAGATGCAGATTTCTGTTCTCAAATACTATTCTCACATAATAAAAATAGATACATTACTTCATATTTTTGTGTAACAAGCTGCATCTTCCTACTTCATTATTCAGATAGACTAAAAAAGATGTTTAAAGAATGTGTGAATTTTAAAAGTGACCAGAATACATCCTCCAATGTATTTTTGGCTCATTGTAGTGTTTCTTTTTTCTGTTGTTCTGAGATGGGCCCGCATATAGCACTTTACTGTTCCAACAAAAATCACACTCCCTCTCCCCTACCAAAAATATTTTGCTTATATACTTCAGTCCTTTAGAAAGTCATGTCTCTTATTTATTTCCATGGAAACTACAACAGACACAAAGAGTATAATATTGCTATTTGATAGAGAAAATTCTTAGCTACAAAGCCCTGTTTTTCAACAGGCACTGCTATCAGCTACACACTTTCTCCAGTAATGAACAAGAGTCTGCAATGCTGTGGTCATAAACATTTGCACCACTATTTCACATCATTATTGCTAGGAAAATGTAGCCCACTCAGTCCATCTTTGAGCAGCCCAAAGAGAAGAAAGTCAGAAGGCACCAAATCCAGACTATACAGTGGATGCAGTAGCTCGGTCCAGCCGAGACTGGCAATGTGCCCCACAGTCTTCAAAATGCTTTGGGGACTGGCATTATTGCCTTACAAAAGAAAGACTGTCTTCTCTGACTTGACTCTGGGAAGCTCAAGGCTTCAGCTTAGTCATCACTGTGATGTAGTGGTCAGAATTGATGGTTTGCTTGGGTTCCAGGAAGTCCAGAAGGATCACTGCCTCTCTATCCCAAAAGACAGTCACACCACTTTACCTGCTGAGGGTTGCATCTTGAACTTTTTCTTTGATGGAGAATTTACATGGGACCAATCCACAGACAGCCATTTTGCCTGCAGCTCGTAGTGGTTATGCCACATCTTGTCACCGATAATAATGTGATCCAGGAAACTGGCATCTTCAGCCTCATATTGGTTCAATAGTTTCTGACAAACTTGTATACGGTGTTCACTATCTTCCTTCGTACGCAATTATGGGACCCACCTAGAACAAACTTGATGATATTCAACACTGCCTCCATTTCCAAGGTGTCGAAGCTGATACTCAGCTCCATGCACAGTTCCCAGGCCATAATCCAACAATTTGCATGGATGAGCTGATCGAGATATTAATTTCATGATGTGACAGCTGTGCATGGCCATCTGGAATATCTTTCACATTTCTGTTGCCACTACTGAAAGGCACCATCCACCACCTCGCTGTACTTTCATCCACTTTTGATCTCCATATATGTTCAATGTCAATCAAAGTCAGTGGGACCCATTTTTTCCACAAGGAGGAATTTAATCCCATGCCTTTGCTTCATAAGCACTTCCATGTTAGACACTATTTCATCAGACTGCCCCTCTGCTCCCATCTGTTGCACAGCAACAAAATGTAATGGAATATTGGTGGGAGGTTCAACCTCTACTGCCATCCCACCAACACCTGCCTTTGACATTGTGGGCAAACACAATAAGAAAGGAGGCGTAACTTTCAGAGCAGATCTCGACAAGTGCCAGGTATTCCCCTTCCTCCCTCAGCCCTTCACCCATCTGGGGGGTCCCATGGCCTGAAGGCAAGGGGAGGAGGGAAACAAAGGCAACTACAAGGTCAACGTCAATCACAGACTATCAAGGGCTCCTAAAACAACAATGGAGAAGTTATTAACTGTGAAATTCCTACCTTCCTGGCTCCAACCAGGCTAATAATATTTCTTTCTCTGTCTGAAGCTGGGATAGGAGAAAGTTAACTATTAAGATCCCCTTGACTGTTAAAAAAGAAACAACCAGTGGAGTTTAGAAAGAGAGAATGCTGCCAACCTAGCAGTAGTTTGAAGAAGTTTATCACAACGAAATAGAAGGGAAAAAAAAAAATCTACAACTGTATGGGTTTTTATGCTTATTTCCTTTATTTTATTTTATTTTTTTGATAAATTCTGTAGGAATAGAAGTATCTTAATTTTGATAAGAGAATTTTTAAATTGTTTCCAAATCAGTGGTCGTGTTTTCTTGGAGAGGATGCTTCCTCTGGAGTATGGACTTAGCTGGATCTCTTGTATTTACATAATGGGAAGAGTCGGTTCTAGACCAGAGACTGCTGTCTCACGGAGTTCCATTCACAGTGATGGCAAACAGGAGCTACAGCTCATCTAAATTAAAGGCATGATCAGTAGGAGTGGAAAATAAAAAGTTCAATACATAAATACAACTATACATAGCAAGATAAGAGTCATCAACTTCATAGGTCTGTAGCTATTCAGACATGGGAAACAGTTTTCTATATAATAAAATGACTATTTTAATCAGCCACCTATAAAAACTTATCCTTCTCAGTTGATCATTTCAGTCTTCTGTTCAAAAAGAATTGAAATTACACTGTTGTCTATTACAAATTACAAAGAAGAATCCCATTTCAATGATCATGCTGCTGTTTGTCACTTGCTCAATATCTCTTTGTTCTCAAAGCCTTAATAGCTAATGGAAGATTTCAGAAAGTTCAGAGAGAATTATATAAACTGTCAGCTCTGCTATTGGGCCTTGTAGTTACTTAGGTTTTTAGATTACAATAACCACCTAGTCTTTTTTGTGTTTTCTTTTTAGTATGTAATAGTTAGCTAGTTTTTATCCCCGGAAAACACACGATATCTACCGAAGTGTGGATTACACATCTGCTTTTCTACCGAGCATCAACAGCTTTACTGCAGAATCAAAGCGCTACATGTTTGTCAAGATATCAGTGGTACTCCATTCCTTCCTTTGCAAGTTCAACACCTTTCAAACTTGATTCGAGATCTGTATTCTTATTACTACATAATATTCAGCTCATTCTTCAAAGTCAGAGGTACTCTGCTTTTAAATTTTAAAAGGGCTAGTTTTAATGGAGCAGTCCAGCTTTTAACACTCAGTAATTATCCAAGTAACATTCGGTTCACTCTCCAATTTGGTCATTTATTCTGTTTCACACTCAAAGCATCTGGGTCTCATTTGGCAGTAAACAAGCTAGTTTTTTCCCTCCTTTGTTACAAAGAGCTCTATAGCATTGTCCTTGGAGAAGAGCCTCGGGGAAAATTATGTAGTTGAAGCAGTTTCTAAGACTTCCTTTAAGAGAGCAGCAGTTACATCACAAGCTTGGGTGTAACCAAGAAGCAATAAAAACGAAGTAACGCATAACAGCAGACTCAGGCAGAAAGACGGGAGTTATTGAATTCTAAGAAGTTTCTAAGTTTCCTTTTTTGAAGCATACTGACTTAGGAAACAGTGAAGTAAGAGCACAGTCAATTTCATTCAATGGTTTCGTCAAAAAATCCTGCCATCATCAAGAAATATGTCGCTGCCATTAATGTAACTTCTTCACTTGTTTTCTAGCACTTATTTTTGTAAGACACTGTCCACACACAAAAAAGTCAACTTTGTCCATTACTTTAGTCCAGCATCTCTTTATATTAACAAACAAGGAAATAAAGCCAGATGATTTAAAATGGAATTTCAATAAGGTTACTATGAGGAAGTCCACTGCAATTTTACAGGATCATGGTTTCAAATACATTAATTTTATTTACATGAGATGGTAGTACAGAAGCTTTTCCAAGAACTGTGAAAGTCAGCACTGCATGTTGCTAAGGCTATGTTTTTTAGAAAGAAAACTGTTTACAACAGTTACAACTTCGAGATTCCTTATGACAAACATAGCAGACTGGGTGGTCCTGGTTCACATTTTCAAAGCTGTCAGAAGCAATAAGCTCCACTAGTAACTTTTCATTAGACTGAAAAAGATTATCCATCCTCTATCAGAAGCAGACTACATTCCTCTTTGCAGGAAGAAGCAGCGTTCAAACTGGTAAAGTTTTCAGTTCTCCATATAAGAATCCTTATTTTTCTTTCAAGATCTTTTTATGTGGAGAAATATGTTACAAGATGAATGATAGAGCTATTGTGTAAACATTATACGCAGGTTTCCTTTGAGAACAAATTGTTAACAAGCAAAAATAAGTATGAGGAACAGGTTTTAAATTTCAACATTTGCCCGTAGACAACAACGATTAACCAAAAAAGATCCATTATCATTCATACATGCATTAAGGTCTGAGGTCAGCTCTCTGCATCATAGAGAAAGGTGTATAAGGGTTAGCACCAAACTAACTCAAGGAGGAACAGAGAATCTTACTAACAGAGAATGTTTATTGATGGCAGTGCCAATCCAATAGGCAAGCCCATAAACACAGAAGCAGCAGATGTCAGCTAACAGACAACCCCTTATCTTAGTAGCATGTATTTATAAAACCCAACTACGTGCATTCAGGGTGGCAGCTTATATCTGAATGTCCCAGACCCTGACATGTAACATTTCATATTTTCTTCTAACTGTCATTCAAATAAATGCAAAAAGGCTTGGTCAGTACACTTTGAAACACAGAGACACTGCACAAGATATTGCAGAAGATAGCCATTTCTCAGTTTCTGCACTGCTTTAAGTTTAATGGTCATGCCCTCTTATTTCAAATCTTAGGAGTTCACACAAAATCTTTGAATTTTTATATCTTCAAAACTCTAACATTAAGTGAAAAAAAAGTAGTTACTTTCTAATTATTGTTCCAAAACCTATGTGAGAATAATTGGACGTTATCCAAGGAACCTATAGAATCTACTGTAATATCCCTTGCTGTTTAGCACTATTTATATTCAAACAGATTTTGTGAAGTCAGTAAGATAGACATGGTGAAGATATTATTCTACAGTAATGAGTAATCTCTCCAGCCCAGCACTGGAACTCTATGAAGAAAGCAAAATGCAAATTCTAGTGTGCACATCTCCAAGCTGTTTTGCCCTGTTAACAAGGCTTAAAAGCTCATATTAATCAAACTAACCATTTCCAGAAGTCAGAAATAGCTGTGAATAATTAGCTAAACTTGCAAGTGGAACTACCATTGCAATTTTTACCAGAAGAAACAGAACAGTATTCCTATTTATCTGCTTAATAACTCGATACCAGCCCAGCTCACCACGCCTCTCCATATATAGTAAAGAATGCTTCTGGGCAACGTGTTGCTCCTTCCTCTCTGGGGCTATATGCCAAGCAGAACTATTAAAATACGAAGACAACCATAATCATCTTTTGCCTGAAATTAAACTGGATGCTTAACAAAGGATGCATCTTCCAAAGCTAACAGAATGAAGACAGGGAAATAATTAAGTGGAACAAAGAACATGCTGCATACTCAACATAAATTCAAGTGCTTTATCACAAGCCTATGGGAATGACTTATCTGAAGTTATTCAAATGATATTTTCATCACTATTAAGCAATAAGGGGTAACTGGCCACAAAAATCCACAGTTGTAACAGAAACTCTTATCTAAAAACACCCACTTGCTCTGATAATTACCTCCGATTCATTTTCATTTTCCCAACAAGTTCTCAACTGCAGGGGTCAGTTTTTCCTGACATACCTCAGTACCTACAGTTTGTATTTATCTCATGTGCCTACTAACTGCATCACATCCATCCCATTCAGAATGATTGAAGAAAAATCAAATGGTCACTTAATACCCAGAGCACACGTAAGGACCCTAGAAATCTCTTTTTTCCACGTGATTCTCATACTATAACACCCTGAGGAAAAAAAAAAGGAATAACTGGAGATCATCTCTAAACAACTGGAAATATAATGCTAGAGTTAACTATAAGCCAATATGAATTAGTTACTTCTATTCTATATGGAAGGCTGCAGCTTGAGTTGAGCTCCAGCTAAGTGGATATGGATAACTTGGAACTGGGCCAGAGGAAAAGGGTATATCCTTATGACCAATGACAGAACGGCTGCAGGACCTACATATTCATATAAATTTTTTTCCGAAGGGTGGGAGGGAGAGAGGAGAGAGAAGAGAGATGTTAAGCACTTTGAAATCATCATCACTCAGAAATGGGATTATTTAAAGGCTGCTGTGCTTGACAGCATGAAATTCAGCCAATAACATTCATGGAATTTCTAAGACCACATGCAGTATAATCATTCATATATGAGAAAGCTCACAAAAGCATTACCCTTTTGATAAAATTATTTAAGCTAAACAAAGCTCATCCAAATTATTCCAGACCACTGACAAAGCAGTTCTTACCCAACAGCAACACAAACCTTGAAGTATTTCCTACAGTCCCTGAAGAAATGAATTCTAAATCTGCAAGTGTTTTGCTTAAGCAAATACCCCTATAAATCTTCATCAGATACTAAAAAAAAGTGCTAAAATCAAACAAACAAGCCACAGAAGTTTTAATGTTTAAAACTTCTGATGTAATGTTAAATGCTAATCAGCTATTCCAAGCAAATTATGGTCACATTGTAATGGAGTGTCATTATTCCATTTGCTTTGTAACCATTCTTTCAGAAGCTTAAGAATTCTGTGGTTACAGAACTTCTTACATACATAAATGAGACCCAAATTTGCTTTTGCATGAGTTCTTATAGGTCAGTGACCTACTATGAAAATGTTTTTGATGAAACCAGGCTCGTTTATTATCACGTTGTTAAAATAAACCTCGTTGCTGTGCAGACCTGGTCAGAAGTACTAATGCAAACCAAACCCAGTTCACTGAAGCATGCATCCTGCGTTCTTGCTGGCCGTCCTTTGCCTCTCTTGCACTTTTCCTGTATTTGGATTCCTCCTGTGCAGACCTGCTGACAGAGCTGCTAATAGTTTCCTCAAGAGAAGAGGTGTCTTTTTTAATTTATTATTATTTTTTAAATGTTTACAAAAGAAAGGAAAGGTTCACCCTTGGATCAGCAATAACAACAAGTTTGCCTGCCAGCAGTGGCTGAGTAATATGTAATTGTAATTACATGCTACAAACAGACATAGTAACCTGAAATTTGAGGATATTAGTGCCCTCTAGGACTCCACAGAATGTAGTAAATGGGCACTATAATTTTCTCAACTGTATGCACCCAATCAAAAGGAAAAAAAAAAAAAAAACACCAAAAAACTAGCAAATTTATACTTCTTCAAATAAAGATAAATGGTACAATTTCTCATTTCAGAGAAATCTACTGTATTCATTGAATAGTCTAGAAAAGAATAGAAAAGGGAATGCTACCATATTTTAAAAATACCATTTGTAGGAAAGGTGTCTTTCTCATGTGCCAGGATGCACACAGTATTAAACCTACTGTTAATAGTTACAGAGCAAGTTTTACCACGTTGATGTTGGCCTTCTTTCCCGAATTCATCTGCAACTGTTTATTCAGCCCTACAACTTCAAGAACAGAAATCACAAGATCTTATGGCAAAATGACATCCTGCCATATTTTTAATAGCATAGTACAAAAGGACAAGACAATTTTTGCTTCTCTCAAATAACCATGAGAAATGTCAATTATTTCCAAACACAACCTGCATGTATCACAAACACAGTTCATTTGTGCAGAAAGACAAGTACAAATTCCAATGCTTGATCTAATTTGAAGAAAAGCTAATGCAAGTTCTGTGCTTTAAGAAAAAACGTAAAAGCATCAAGATCCAGATGTCTCTTATCCCTGAGGTAACACCATGGTCAGAGTATTTTACGTGGCTAAGAAATGCTGTGTTTTTTCCAGAGTACAACATCAACAAAGTATGCCTCCAGAAAAGCCTCAAACAGTTTTTCTCATGATTAAGCTTTTCTTAACCTTTTATAGTTTCCCAGTGACATTTCTTAGAATTATTCAATCTTTTCAGAATGTGGTTGAAACTACTTAAAGTCTTTGAAATATAAATGCTGCCAGCTGTATTAGGACAATGACAGGACACTGACTTCTGGTATAAGCAGAATGCAGACAAGGTTTGGCTTCTACAAATTGCTTCAAACCTATTAGACTGTTGTTGTATTTCCCCCCTCCCCCAGTACAGCCTTCCTGCATTAGAGATTAGTGTTTACTTCTGAACCACCATGTCTCTGAAAACATGGGCACAACAGAAGTGCATATACAGCACGCTCACTGTTCTACAATTATACACATCAAATTCTATTCTCGAGCCTAATATATTCTTAAGATTTTACCAGTCACCCAAAAAACATCTTCTATTTTGCCCCTGAAAAATAGCTTCATTTGTTTACTTTCAAAGTTTTAGCAATAACTCATCTCTACGGTACATCTACTGAAGAAAATCAAGGAGTTTTTATAAAACTTTAATCAGTTTTCAAGATTGTGGCTCCATTGTTGCTACATAAATGCATTTTTGAGAACATACATTATCCTAACTCGCACTTGGGACCAGATATCTTTTTCGAATTGCAAGAAATTGTACTACCATTTAGGGGAGCTAACTACTACTTAATTGAATGCTTTAATGGACTAGAGCCATGCTAATCAACACTACGTGTTGCTGGATACCACTAAAAGCTAAGGATTCTCAACAGAAGACTAAAATTAGAAGTTTTGCTAAATACGAAAGCATCAAAATTCAAAGGGAAAATCAATATATTTAGGACTTCCAAAATAAGGTGTTTCAGAAAGTTCAATGTATACTTGTTTTGGATGTGCACTTACTACTACACCAGTATGTGAAAGTTGACATTTCTGTACAGTACCATTCTATTAGTGGAAATATAGTGCTTGTAAACAATATAAATAACAGAAAACATTATGTTATTACTATTCCGGGAATCTGCATTACATAGACCATACTTCAGCATTTTCTTCAGTTTTTTACTGTTGTGAGAAGCTTGACTCTATATGGAAATGTAAATAAGTGAAAATTTTATAACATTCCTTTCCAACAAGAACAATTTTTTTGGACTAGCACATTTCTCAGGAAAGCTACCAGCTTTGCCCATGTTTTTTAAGTAAGTCTTATAGGAAACAGGATTTCCTTACAGGTGATTTGACAGCATTCCTTTCAAGTCAGATTTCTAAAATGAGCTTCTTAGTGAGGTGGTGAGGGGCAAATGTTAAATACCCCCTGCTCTAGACATGAAAAAACAGTGAAACTTCCTGAAATGTCTCAAATCTGTCCTCTGAAAGAGAAGGCATTCCTAATTCCTCAGTCCTAGGCAGCTAGTTCAGTACAAGCAAAATACAATTTGAAAAAGATGATCAACAGTTCAGATTCTTGCAACAGATGAAAAACAAAAAACACCAGTAACGTAACAGCTTGGCTGAGTCAGACTTATAGTCCATCCAGATCAGTATCTTGTTTCCAGCAGTAGCAACATGCAGATGTATACAGAGGCATAAACTACGAGGGCATGCATGATACTCCTCTACTAGCTTTCTTTTCAACTTTTTTCAGCTACATTTAGCTGAAAAAGGTTTTGCATTTTTATGAGACCTCAACAGATCTGACTTGCTTCACAAACCCAGCCAGTCTTCTGCTGGACTTCTGTGAACTTCTATTTCATTCTTTACAAGTTTTAACATTTTTGGATATTTTCCCCATTTTTCCCCATTGATCAACTTTGAATGGCAACTACTACATAATTCCAGAGTCACTGAACTTCATAAGGTCCTCAGTATGGATTAAGCCTGCCCATGAAACAGTTTTTTGGAAGATTAGATAAGCATGATGGAGATGCATGACTAGATCTCAGCAACTCTGCTAGCTGACTTAATCTTTACCATGCAGGTTGTTTTAACTGATACATCTAACAGCACTGAGTGACAAATTCATACGAGTTCTCTAAGAAGGAAGGGACAAGTCTGGAAGTCTTGGTCCCAATCAAGCCAGTTCTAAAAAGTTTTGTCTGTCTGGAAATTATATCTGTGGCTTAGAAAACTGACAAAAATGAGTCACAGTCATTCCATTTTTAAAGTGAAGGTGTTACTCATCCCACAGGCACAAAGACAATTCTTTCCCCTTTCAAGAAAGGAAAGTATTGGGAAAGACAGAATGTGACTTAGCTACAGACAGAAAATGCAGAAGAGCTCTGACTTGCTGCAAATCACACAATGAGGAACAACAAATCACTCTTCTTGGTCTACATGAAAAGATGGGACAAGGTAGGAGATTGTAGCACACAGACTAACATGGCGTGGTGCAATAAACGTGGACGACCAGTAAAACCTGTATGAAACCAAGCCCCAAAAAGAAATGCAAGGCAGCACATCAACAGGCACTCAAAGAGCTGCACAGTGCCACGCAAAGATGCAGCACATTCCTGATGAACTTGCACATAGTTTTGACATATTCAAGGACTTTATATTTTATTTCAGGTGAACATTAAACACCGAGAACTTTTGCTTTGCTTCAGCCACCAAAGCTAAACAGGAACTCCAATGCAACTCTCATTATGTCACTATGGGAAAGCATTTCTCCAAGATTAAGACAAAAGACAGAGACAGGGAGTACAATTTCCTGTAATCTGTAGAAACAGCATGTGCATACCTGTAAATAGTACTAATGATACTGTGGAGACTTTTCCTTCCTCTAGCCTTAGGGTTCTGAAGCAGGATCAAATTACAGAACTCTTTGTGCTAAAGATTAACGAAATACTTCATGAACTTAGAAAGTTGATCTGTGAGCATCTGTTGATACCTTATTGCTAACCAAGGTCCAACCATCATGCAGATGGAGTAATGTTGTCACCACCTAAGTGGTAAAAACTACAACTTGGCCACTTGGAAGACCCACTATCAAAGAAAAAAAAAAAAAAACACTACAATTCTCAAAACATGTATTAACACTATACCTATGCAAGTTAAATCAAATAGTCAACCGAAATAAATTTGTCATTTTCCCATGTATTTTCAGAGGGATTGTCTGCAAGGAAAACTTCAGGCCAAATACTAAATACTGGTGAGTAACCAAGAATGGCAGTGACTCTATCCTAGGAAGATCCTGCAGTGCAGCGTGCTCCATTCTCCACAACTGTGTCAGTAGCATCAAAGAAGAAGACCAGTAACATGTCTTCAGATACTGCACCCAAACATTCTACATCATCACACTGGAATTCTCAGTGTCAACAGTCCCAGACACACTCCAGTAAACGACAACAGCAGACTTCTCTTGAAAATGCAAGATTAAAAAGCGCCTTTTCAGATGTCTGTTATAGATTTCCCTCCCCTCTCAACCCAGGCAATTTTTCAGATGTTAAGGGCAAAAACATGAACTAATATTAAAAAATATAGCTTGAACTTGCAGCCAGGAGGCCAATGGCACCAGGAGCTACACATTACCAGCTCAAAGATGCAGACAACACAAAACATAAGTGCTAGCTATTCCTCAAATCAGGAGAACATGTCTGAAGATGCCAGAAACTGAATATCATTTTTTTAATTCTTTCTCAGCTCTATCAAAGAGTGGCTAAGCTTACAACTGGTCTTAGAAACCAATTTCTGCCATTTACAGAAGTTGACGCACAGAATTATATAGTATAGGTTCATCTCACCCTACTGATGATGCACTACTGCAGCAATAATTCCTCCCAGTGTGAAAGATAAATGCAGGTTTTGACACATGCTGTACACACTTTCTTATAAGTCAGGGGGAAATCTTAGTTATTACACATGGATGACAAGAATGAAATCCATTCCTCCCAAATGCAAAGAAGGCAACTTTCAAGATGCCTCAGCTGACCTAGATTACCTGTCCTCATCTGAAGGGAAAAGACCCTGCAAGAGCAGAGCACAGAAAGGAGGGTGTTGTTTTGCACTCCTGGAGCACCTCATGCGCCTGAGTAGTTTGGTAGCAAACCAAGTACAACCCAACACTTACACACAGCAGTTTGAGAAGGAAGAAGGAAGTATGTTACTAATGAAACTGATGAAATATCAACTCACAGCTCTAAATCCATTTGACTGCAACTTCAATCTCCTGCATTTCCAGATAAACATTTCATGATTACCAATCTCAAACTGGATATGTTATCCAAAATGTCATAGGGAAATGCAGACAGAAAACAAAGCTTCCATCTGAAAGGTTACATTCAAACTGTCTTTCATATTTACAAATCCATATGGCTTCATAAATGAAAAAAGCATCATGTGTGCAATTCCAGAAATACTTCTAAACTGCACACACTGCAAACCTTGTATAAACACCATAGATTCGTCTGCGCTGCCAAAGATTTGCAATAAGCTTTTGTTTACAACAGCAGAGAACTGTCCAATGCTTTTATTGTTTCGCCTGCTCTGAAGCACTTAGCAAACTTCCACTCTTCCTGTTAATTATGGAAGATGCTTTTTGTATTACATGATTTATTTAAAGCCTACTCAATCTCAATATATTAAATCCAGATTGTGAAGCATCTCATTACAATTCTTCTCCTTAGCATCTTTGGTCGCTAATACAAATTTCACAGTACTACACCAAATTCAGTACCCTTAATCAAGCATTTAGGAAGCAGCTTACAGAGATTCAAAACACAGTAGTGTCTCTGCTGTTAAAGGTCAAATACAATTGCCATTCTGACCTCGGTCTTAGCACATACAAAACCAAAACCATACATGTATATGCTAGGGTTAAAATTTGGTTCTAGGTTTTTTTGGTGGTTTTTTTTTTTTTTTTTTAAGCTAATTAATTTTCCCAACTTTGAAAAGATTTGATTTGGCCATGCTTATACATTTTCCCCACTCCTTTAAACAACAAAAACATGGTTTTAGTGTTTTCAGATGTTGAGATCTTTTATGCTAGCTAAAGACACTGATTTGAGTAGAAAGAACCAGCCATCAGCCAAAGTCCAGCCTTTTGAAGATAATACAGCTACGTGACAATTTCTGGCAGTTGGCTATGGAAAAGTCAGGATCAGCTGGTGTTTTATATCCTGCATCATTTTTCACATAAACGTGTGACATCTGGCTCTGAAAGAAATTTCAGTTCATCTTTTAGGCTCACCAGTGTGCCCCTCTCCTCTCGCTCCTCTCTCGCATATGAAATTTTGTAATCATTTTATCTTCACATTTTACACAGCATATAGCCAAAATGTCAAAATTCAAAATAAATTTGGGTATAATTCATTGTCAGTACCGAACTACATTTGTACGGGCATATGCACACTACTTCAAACCACAGAAAACAAAACCAGAAAAGATCAAAGTCAGACCTTTTCCACTTAACTACTAGGAAAAAACTGCAGAATGGAACAAGGAAAAGAAGAATTAGAATCTGAAACCTTCTGTACATCAACAAGAGATGCTCTAAAATAGCTACTGGCAAGGAGGGCAGGTGCCAAATTTACAGCTGGCACTTCTAAGTTTTAGCAAAGTATCTCCGTAACTTAAATGCTTATTGAACAAATGCATACGTCCGCCCTGAAAAGTCTATCAGTCAATGTTACTTTGTCATACCTTTTCTAAAGCAGCACTCTGGAGCCAAATAAAAGCTGACAGCTAGAAAAGCAGCTAACAAGCCATGGAGGAGACGTTCTGAAGTCATTCTAGCACCTCAGACATATAAGCCTGCATTAGCACGTAACGTCTAGAAGTATTATAGATTGTCTGAATTGATATTACACTGCACGAGAGCACTGTCAGTTTATTTGACGTTCAACACCACCACAATAAATAAAAGACAGTAAGGTGTTTGGACCAATTAAATCTATTAATATTGTATATTAATTGATAAACATTTTATGGTCAGCTACATCACTAGATAACTTGTGTGTTTTAGAGCAAAACTATTGAAATTATTTGGAATAAAGCATTCCTGGTTTTCCAGCTGAGCACCAGTGGATATTCTCAATAATTCTGAATCTTAGAACTCAAAAGAACAACTTACACACACACACAAAAAAAACAGATTTCTATACAAGGCAATGGTAGAAGAAACCAAAACAAACAATAACCAACCACTGCTTATTCTTCAGCTTTTCTCTGTATAACTAAAGAAGAGTCAGTGCAAGCAGTGGCTTCTGTCTTCCACACATAATTTCTCATCTTTGAACTCTCTGTTCTTTTGCCATACCCTGCGCTACGTGCTTCCTTGAACCAACACTGCCTGACTTTATTAAGAATATATGATTTCTTACAATATCTTGCCTTCTGTTACTTAAATCATGCCTTCAGATGCTCCATATATTGTAAGTATTAATCTCCCATTTAAAAAAATTAGAACAAGTTATAAACAGTAAGACCCAAGTAAATGGAGAGACATCATAACAGTGTTATGGAGAGCAATAGTAAACAACTATAGGGATATTTTATTCAAAATATACTTACTGTTATGCAGAACCATACCATACAACACATTTCACAAACAAAACTGCTCATTTACTTCATTAATGCTGATGAATTCCTTTCAATATCCACACATGTGAAACTGCACCAGTCTAAAATAATATCCACCTGAGGTTATGTTCTGTGCCCTTTCAATCACTTCCACAGAGGAGTGTGGGAACAATATAATTCAACTGTTACTTTGAATAAAAAACTTTTATTCCTGGCAAAATACCATATATCAAAATTACTCCTGTTTTAAAGTCAGACTCAATGCAGCTGCTTTGTTTCAAAAAAAACCTTAATGGTTACTTTTGCATCCATTTCAATAGATCAAAAACGAATGTTATTCCAGAATTGAAGCAATATATGCAATTTTTATTTGCTATTTGAAAGAAATTAAATGGAAAAAAGCCAATTTTTTTTTTAAATTCAACCATCATACTTTCTTCATTAACATTTTGCAATGTTTGACAATACTAAACAAAATAGCTTTAATATTACCAAAAATGTTGCAATTTAGCCTTTATAAATTATGCCAAATTTTCCATAGTTCATTCTCCTAAGCCTACTGAGTCATAGCAAAAAAATAAAATAAAGAATATATATATCAGATTTATAGTTCTGTCCTAAAAATGATTTAGGCTAAAACACCGACAAAAAGTTGCGAGTTTCCAGGCCTCCCTTTCGTACTACATTCATTTAGGAAATATTTTAATGACAGGCAATCTTAAAAGAGAAGCAGAGAGAGTGTGTTTAACAGGCCAAGTTAAAGAGTTCAAAATAGAAAAAAGAAAAGGAGAGAGAGACTTTCCAACATCACATACTCAAGCAGATGCTATTAAAGGTATCATATTTCCTAACTTCTGGTTTCACAAGATGCATTACGTTCATCTGGTAAGAGAGCAAGCTCTACAGAAAAGCAACACATTAAGAGAACGCTTCAGTATTTATCATTTCTGGTTCCTGATAGCAAGTCTGACTCCCAGACTTTTTTTCGTAACTCATTTCATAATTTAACTAAATTTATCTGAATTAAATATATGATAATCACGTTAAACTGAAACTTGGTAGTTAGAGTACTGACTATCACAGACAATGTATAACCTGAACAAGCTGTTTTCTGCAGCATCAGGCTGTGCTCAATTATGGAAAATTAAGAAATGTGTATATAAATATTTATTTATTCACTTATTTTGTCTCCCTACCTCCAAGAAGTGTGAAATGAGTCAGTCGTGACAGAACTCTTGCCCTGGAATATAGGACTAGGAATTGGAAAAGTGGCCTGTAATTAAAATTTAAAACTCATCCCCCTTACTGTTAATAAAGTGAGCTTTGTAAATGAACAAAAAACCCTGAGTTAATTCATTTTGAAAAGATCAGTGCAACAATTAAACAACTTAAATAAAAGCCTAATCCTGAAACCATGAGAAACAGCTTTAGCCCAGCATATGCTCAATACTCCAGAGTTCTCTTCAAGAATTGCTAGTGTGAACTTAACTCTTTAAAACTATGTTGGAGAGAAAATCAATTAGAAAAGTCCAACAAATGCCTTACAGATTATCAAGCATAAAAGAAATCTGCTTCATCAGTTATCAAAAAAGCATTCCAAATCAGCATGTTATTTCTTTATAGTCACCTACAAAGAGTAATTCCCAGAAGTATTTCAGTATTACAGAAATTCAGTTCTTCTCCTACCATAAGCAAACAAAATTAACCTAGCCTCATGACAGTGCTCCATGACCCAAATAAGAGTAGCAAGTTCAAAAAGTATTAGTTTTGCATTTACTGATATTTAACTTCACTCTCCTGCAAGACTTGTAGTTTCCTACAAGCTCGATTTTGCATTAAGATGGTTTTTAAATTAATAAATTGTATTTATTTTGATTGCCATCAAAAGCAGAAGAAATCTAACTGTCTAGTTTCCTCCATCAAGTCCAGCATGATACCCTGGAATCTACTGGTATCTATCAGTGGCACTATGCAACCTTAAATGAAATGGAGCTAAAAAGAAAATTATGACCAAACACAATTCTAGAAATATTCTGGTTCTCAGAGAGAAGAATTACAACTTCCATTAGAATCTAATCTAATTAAATTTTATTTAACTTTATAAATAAGGATTATAAACAAATCTTTCTTCATGTACGTACTAGTTATAAAAGTTGCCAAGATAAAGTTCTTTCAAAAATGTCGTCCAGACTCCAGTGTCAATGATGGTTCTGATTTCCTTGTTGAGTGCTTGTACATTTTCTTTCAAGCATGATCTATCATACAATATCAAGTCAATTCTGTTTAAGAATATACTTTAATTCAGGAAGGTACCATTTCATTTTGGTCTTTTTGTGTCTTTTTTGTTTCTTTTTTAAGAGTTTGTTTTTAACCATGAAATATAAGCAATCAGAAGTGTGGTAGAAAAATGCCAGACTATGTATAAGTATTGAACGTGAGATACTTACAGTCGTTCAAGTTGCTTTAGATCCTGAAATGCTCCACGTTCTATCACACTGATCTGATTTTCTTCCAAGTGTCTGCAATTCCAGAAATATCAATTAATTTTAATGCAGCATAACTGTTCCCCCATTTCACACGTGTTAAACAATAGCTTTTCACAGAAGTAACAGTTCAAGCTCTCTAGGTCACTAGCAGGAAATGGATTAAAAATTTGGGTCCTGACTGCCAGATTAAGTAACCATTTTTGTTCCAAAAACATTTGTAACCATCATGTTCAGAAAGATGTTGGTTTAGAGACTGATTGTTACATTCTTAAGTACATACTTTTAGCTTACCTAATGTTACTGAGAAAGATGACTGAATCCTACAGCCAATAGCAGAAAAATCAAGGTAAAAATTCTTCGTCTGATCTTCATGCTCTGCAAAGGTTTCAGGCTTACCACAGAGTAAGCTATTTCTAAGCAATCCAAAGCAGTTTGGTCTCTTGCATCCATACCAGTTATGTTTGACAACAGTACACAGTCTGTACATCAGCATGAAAAATAAGAGAAAATTCCCAGATTTCCACTATTCCCAGTGTGGGACCTTGCTTTTCTTCATCCTCTGAGGCAAGGATACGTAATAAACAACAGAAACCAACTTCTCTTTGATTTACACTGTGAAGGAAATGGCTACTCATTCACACAGCAGAAGTGCTCTTCACAGGTAAAATGCAAGGCAAGCAGCAGATATATCATTTAAGCTAACCTTCCCTCTCAGAGCTGACTTCCAGCACACACTGAGTTCTGCTTCCGTAAAAGCACTCAGATAACAGTATGGACTCCAGGCCCTCTGAATATTGTACATGGCTTTAGCTAAGATAATAGAAAGGAAGAATGTAAATCATAGTAAGCTTGGCTTCAGACCAGACTGTAATAAGTGAAAATGCACTCCTCTCTGCAGTAGCACTCCTCTGCACCCAATGCTAGGATTCTCAACTGAACAGTGATTGTGAAGAAAGACAGCAAAAGACAAGTCCACAGCAATGAAAACTGATAGAAAAAAAAAAAAAATCAAAAAAATGCAAACAAATGAAGTCTGTTCCTAAAAGGAAGAGGAAGAAAAAAATACAAAGTTATAAGATACAAAAGAAAAAGGAATATTTTCCATCTTTGTTGTCAGTTTGAGACTGGCAGCTTTCTTGTGTTGCACCACTCTACCAGATTCTGAGTCATTTATTTGTTCTCCTCATCATGAAGTCTTTAAAGAAGACTAGATCACCTGTCTAGGCACTCTGAAACAAGTTTCCTATTTCTGCTTCTCCCAGTGTATCCCCATCACACATGGAGAAAAAAAGAGGAAAAGAGCGGGTTGTTAATAATGGAGAATAGCTTTCTCTTATGGCCTTCCTAACTCTAGCTAAGTAAAATGAAGGAAAACGTGAAGGACTTCCGAAGACCCAAAGTTCAGCAGCACAAAGTGGAAGAAAAACCTCAACCACATACTAGATACATCAGGGACATGAAAAAGTAAATACATGACAAAGTCCTACAAAGAACAGATTAGCAAACACCGAAATAGCATATCCTGGGCTACAGACAGTCATAAGATTTTGTCAGAGGACAAAACCACTAGAAACTATGGAGTTTCTAATAGGCATGTTCTGCTTTTATTCCTGATAACTCTTATGACAAAAACACCAGACACCATTCAGAATGGCTAAACGTTACACAAACCTAGAACAAGCACAAAACAAAATATTCAAATCAAGATTGTTTTGTTTTTTGTTAAGGATGTTCAGTTTAGGTGTCTGCAGTGACATTAGGTAGTACCTAACTACAGACAGTAGAAAAAGGCAACAAAACCACCTACAGTACGTGTAAACAGTACTAAATGCAGACTTTTAGCCTTGCTGGTATTGACCACTGCAATAGGAGCCAAGGAAATCTCAATGACTCCGCTGCTAGGTTTGAAATGCTCTCTTGGTTCAATAGTACTTAGATAGAAGCAGAAAAAACTTGCCTTTTCCTTGGCAGATTTCAATTAATTTATCAATTGAATTATCAGTAATTTAATGCAGCAGTTTTAAGGACTTATTTTAAAAGGCAATCAAAGGAAAAGACCAACTGCAGAGGGCAATCAAACAGAAGTTTTGAAGGGGTGCTGGCAGATCTATGTGTTTAACTTCTGAGAGCTGTTTCAGGAAAGGAGTTAACAAGAACATGAAAACCAAACTGGCTCTATCAGCACTGGGACTCAAAATTAGGTTCCTGCCTTGATTACTAAAACTAGTAATTAGGTACAACAGTTTATAAACTGCTTCCAGTGAAGTAGATGACATACACAGCATGTAGACACTTGATAAGGGCACCTGATAAACAGGTAATTCTTTCAGAAAACTAATATTAAAGTGAAAAATTTGAATTTTACCCCCTTGGTTACTGTTAGCAGAAAGAAAAAAAAAAAAATCACATTTCAGAAACATTTTCAAAAAAACATCTTAGTCATGGCTTTTAAATACACATTAACACATCAGACCTTCTCTGATGTTTGCTATGTTTCTCACTAACACTTGCAAATTTGCATTTCTCCAGTAGCACTCAGTGCCCAAATACAAGCTACACGCAGGCAGAAGGCCATCGGTACATTAAGAGAGCTCTGGAAACATCCAGAAACTTGCAGCTTAACCTTAACTCATTACATTGCTCTCAGTACTGTTTCTCTCATCTAGCTTTTTCCCCCACTTCATAGGTGCACAAACAACTAAATCCATATATTTGGATCTCTATATAAAAGTAATGCATAAAACTTGCTTTTCACAAGGAAATAGCAGATTTCCTCTGTATTTATGGAAAGACACCAACATCTGGGTCTGCCTCTATACTGATCTGGAGGGAATCTAGATTGTTTAATGTAATTCAGGAAGTCAGTCAGAGAAGATTGAAGGGACAAATGAATTCCATTCAAACAGAAAGAACCTCTAACTTTTCCAGGAAGAACTGAAACATTTATTTCTATGCACCATTACTGAAGATAAAAATTGATTACTCACTTGTATACTTAAATTTACCAAAGCTCTAAGGTAAATGCTCATGTACTCTCCATGATATTCAAAGACATCTTAACAACACACCTTGCTAATTAACCCCAGATATGACATTCCCATCTCATTCAAAACCCAGAGTAAATATGCCAAAGTTCTTAAGTAACTAAGGAGAAATAATAAGCTAATGACAAAGCATCAAATGTATTTCTTGTTCTTTTGATCCAAGATGTAAAAATAAAAAATAACCTATGTATAGCTATAATAGATATCTATGAAGTAGTTCTATATTTCATCACTAACTATATGGCCCTTTTTGAGGTACATAAAACCAAAACGAGGAAGTTAAGAACTAATTGGCTTAAAATAGGCTGGTTTTAGAAAAAAAAATGTAGATTAATGTTTTGCCTTCTGTTGTCCAAGGCCCATTTGGAACTAAAGCTGAACTCCTGACTGATGCTTCCAGATCAGGAGACCCCCTAATTTTTTTGTATTTATTACTTCATAATTTAAAAAAAAAAAAAAAAAAAAAAAAACAAAAACTCATAGGTTTCCTTGTGTACAACCAGCTAATAACTGTTCTGAAGTTACTCTTAATCTTCTGCAAAAGTACTGAAGCTAACAAGATGAAAGTCCTATTTTCTCATGTTTCAGTATAATTTATTTATGCACAAGCTAATTGTGAGGTGGACCAAAACTACTACAGCAGTATTTGTTAAAAGCCATTAAGAAACCCAAAGAATCAAACAGCTCTGAGACTACATTCATTCAGACTTGATCATGGAACTAAAATTAACCATTCCAATTGCCTACTCTAAAATACTACCACTAACTCAGCAGTGTGCAGAAGTTATTAACATCTGATCTCTACAATTATCAGCATCCTTAGTACAAGCAGCCCAAGATAATCTTTTCAAGAGGCATAAGTTTCGTGTTATACTCACAAGACACGGAGATTCTTCAGTCCTGAGAAGTCCATCTTTGTGATTCTCGTTATATTATTTTTTTCTAGATCACTGTAAGAGAAAAAAACAACACAGCACTGAGAAATTGTAACTGACATCCAAAGTTCTGATAGGAGAGAGCATCTCCATCAGTGCAATATCTACGAGCTGCTCAAATTGTACAAACTAATATTTCCACTGAAATCTGAAAAAGTGGTTCCTTTGTCCTGCCTCTTCCTCTTAAACTTCACTGCTCTCTCACAAGAAGTATTTTCAACTTCTATACTGGTGCTCATGTGCTATACTTTTACATTGCCCTCAAGACAACAAACTTTTGAGAGCCAAAAATATGTTCAAGACCTGATTTTTATGATACAGCTGAAACACAGTACTCTGCCCCCAAATGAACACTCAACTTTGGAGTTCTTCCAGGCCCAAGTGATGCCTGATGCACAAAGTTTGGCAAACTACAACTTGATGAGAGAACTAGAAAGCACAGGGCTACCCTCACAAATAAAAGATTTGTAGTTACAGAACTTCTCCCTCTAGCATCATAACTAGGCAGGCTCTCCAACCCATTTTTTGGAAATGCCAGTTATCAGAAGATGCTGTTAATAACACCGACCTGTTGCCCATGCTTATCACAACTTGCCAATTTGCATCTTCTATCTTCACTTGAATTCTGTATTTCCTAACACATCTGTTATGTGTCAACACATTTTCCTCATGTAGTCACATACCAAATATTACTTCCTGCACTGTTTCAATTTGTGATAATTTATGCTCTAGATTCCAAATTAATAAGTAACTGGCATCTTATCTACAAAAAGGAAAACCCACTGCAACCAGATCTTGGGCTGTCCACCGAAAACACAAAAGAATTTCCTATCTAAAACATGTACCTTAATAGACATTAAAACAAAATACTCTTCAGCTTGAGTCAAATTCTATTTAAGTCTAAAATACACCAAAATAAAAATAAAAGGAATCCATAAATCAATCCTACTCTAAAAAATCTTACTTAAAGCTTGCTCTCGGTACACTAAACTGCAGTGTAACTGCAGAATAACACCTTATTTCCCAGCGCAGAGTAATTCTGTCCTTACAGAGGTGTCATCTTTTTCTTCAAAGCAGCAACTGCTGATATGGGTGTACCATAGGTTCTGTGCTGTTTCTCTCCTTTGGATTTGCCCTTTCAGGCACCTCCAAAAGTCCTCCTGGTTAAGCAACTTCTGTTGATCTTCTTTCTTTCCTGCCCAGACTGTTCTATGTGACTTAGTGCTAATCACCAGGAATGAGAAACAGCTAAATTTTATCCCTAGTATTCAGTCAGGCTTGTTTTAGCATAAGCAAAATTCAGCAAACTTAACTTTAAAGCAGGTATATTGCTACAATTTCACACCACAAGTATGTTCTGTCAGTTTCCTAGATACAAGAAGTACTTCAAAAAAAAGAAAAAAAAAATTGAAGTTTTTTTTTTTTTTCCATCTGATTCATATTTCATGCCGAGTAAAATGCCACTAAATATAATTAAAAAAATACAAACATGCAAGTTCTTGGGTTAATAATTATGTTGATAGAAGACTGAGTATTTTTCTAAAGATCACAAGATTATAAACACATGCCAACAAGTTTCATTGTCTATGGATGAAAACAGTCTGATACGAAAGATTATTCACGAGGCTTGACATTTGCTAAAAGACAACAAAATCACAAATTTACAAGAGAAAGTAGAGAATTGTCCTGTGAAATTAAATTTTATCATAGTTCCTGTATTAATGTGTACTCTACTGCATATACAAAGGCTCCATTTCTTTTCCATTTCTAATAAAACAACAAGATAAAGGAAACTAAAAGTCCTATTCTCATGCACGTTTGCCAATCATCTGAAACCTTGACCCTGAAATAATTCCTAAAAAGCAGGTGAGTGTTTCAAGTTGAATATTTCTGCAGGTACAAAAAGGAATCCAAGGAAGGGCTACAGCTCAGAACTTCCAGGTATGCTTCAGGTGTCCCCCCTCTGTATTCTGAGAAACGCTGCCTATCTGGCTAACACTGCATGGCTTCTAAGTGCCTCACAAATAATACTGCAAAGGAAATATGAAAGCTTCCAAAGTAGAACAGTTAAATCATATGAAATCTTTCATATACTGTCCTACAGGGGAAAACAAACAAAAAAGAACAGTGTTAAAATGTTGATGTGTAAGTAACTAGGAAAAATAATCTTTGATCCTTCCATCAAATATAAGTAAGAAAATTTGGCGATGTTGTCCTGGCTAGGACAATAAAAATAATAATAATAATAAATAATTTTTTATCATGCAATTCCATACAAGCCTACAGTACAGCTGCTATTTAAACCAGTCTTTTTTTCCACCTCACCTCTGTCAGCAGAATAGATGTACTACTACTAAGAAATATGCAAGTGTTCAAGAAATGCTTATAATAATTTACACTGAATCAAAAGCATTTATTTTTTTATGAGAACAAGCATATTATTCTACAGCATTAAATAAAAAGCACTTGTCATAGTATCTAATTTCATTTTTCTAGTGTAAGTCACGTTGTCAAAGAAGGAGCAGTTGGGCATGTTGAAATTTAAGCTTGTTAAAAGGTATATTTTCAACACTCAAAGAAATAGAACTGATTTCTTAGCATAATTGCCATGTTCCCCAAATGCTTCTAAACACGAGAATAGTTTCTTCTAATATGAATGTCATCCTTAATTAAACAAAATCTTACATACATGGATGAGTACGGGTAACTGCACTCATTTGTCGGAGGAAACGACTCTTCAAATTGGTAAACATATATAATTGTTTTCTCATGTGTTCCCTAAACCTCATCTGCAAACCAATTTGGAATTAAGCTCCTTTTAATGTCATTTTAACATGCTGATGCATTCACTTACTGTAACTGAAAGGTTAAATGAACAAAACAAAAACCTACACACAGCTCTGTACAGACCTCACCACAAGCGAGTGCAGTCGGGCACTCAGATATCAGCAATAATGACAATTAAGCTTGGAGTTTACAAAGACCAAAACAAACAAACAAACAAAAAAAAAAAAAAAAAAAGGAAGCTACAGTGTGAGATCTTCATCTTTTACCACTGCAGCTTGGTTTGCCAGAGACTTCATGAAGAAAGAATCCATTATGGATTGTTTAAAAAGCTCGAGTCCTAAGATCCAAGTCCAGCTATTCTACGTTTTCCATAATGGTAAAATTTTCACTGATTTTTGCTATTAAAAATGGAAGCCATATAGTGTTCTTATATTTTCAACCTAAGGCATAAGCAAAACATTACCAGAACTGAAACAGTATGTAAGATACACTGCTACCAACAATTAGTAACAACTATTAGGTCTGTAACATTGAAATGCATTCCTTATAGTTATTGGTAACAAAAATCTTAAGCCATAAAATGGTTTAGAAAAACAGAATAAACTGTTGAGTTGGTTTATGCATGTTAAGACAGTACATACTTTTACAATAGAAGAAAGAAGTTATTCTGTTCCCTTATCAAAAACAAGAGATAATGATAATGAGACGTAGGTGGAAAAGAATCCCTACATTTTAACTGTAAGTAGAAGAAACAGATGATCCTTGATACAGACAGGTAGGTCTACTATACTTAAGAATAATTAAAGTAAAAATAAAACAAAACAAATACATTTAAAAATGCCCACAAAACATCAACAACAACAACAAAAAAAGAAAATACCACCACACCACACAAAACAACAACAGGGCATTTCCACAGTATGTAACAGCCACTGAATCATGCTCTTCTCAAGGAATACCTTTGAGGCATGGCCTACATTTTTTCAGATTTTCCAGCTTCATTTCCTCTGTGTTTGCAGTTCAGTTTTTTGACCCTGGTGCATCATTAACTGGCACTGGCATGCCAAGTACCCTGACTGCAAAGGCACTGGGAAGAATTAACTCTGGAGCAAGCAATGCATAAATAGCTTGGTGTTCTATTTGCATGTTGTTTCCCATCTGCTTTTTATGCCATTCCTTTGAAGGTGTTCCCTTGCCTGTGTGTAACAAAAGTTCTACCAAAGCACAGCAATCAGCAGGTCAAAATTCTCCTAAGTCAACTTAGCCAGCTGAGGGGCACACAAAGCAAAGAGAGTCACTACTCCCTTATTTTGCCCATTGTGATAAGCCTTAATTCTCAGCACAACGCATTCACTCAGTATGAACAGGTGTGCACAGACTTTCATTCCTGTCACACATACAGAACAGCTCTTTTTTTCCCCCCTTCAAGCCTGTGAGACCAATCCCACACATCAACTTCGTTCCTCTCTTCCTTCAGCCCCAGGAACATCCCCAGCATTCGGCACTATCCCCACAGCCGGTTCTGCAGCACTCTGTACTGAGAAAGGCTTTCTTGAATGCTCTTTGATCAACACACATCCTTAGATTGCTTTTTCCTCCACTCCTGTAGAATGACACAGCATACACTGCATATATAAGATCAATCATCCTATTAAATCATCCTGAACATTAGTAGCTAAGTTAAAGCTTCTGTTTCAGCAAGTAAAGCTACTCGGACAGCACCCTAAGCTGTAAGACAACCCTTCTTCATGAAGTAAACTTACTTTAAACCTTTGGATTTTATTGATAACTGCTTCCCCTGCATTAAAAAAGTAGTCTTTACCTTCTGAACACCTACCTGTTCAAGCAAGCTTTCCCTCAAGGCTCGTCTGCCATTTGAAGTCAAATAGACTAAAACCTTGACGAACTACTATGTAACACTTCCTCCTCCTGTTCAGAGTAGGTCTAGCACTGCTGCAAAAAAGCCCATTGCCACAGGTTACCCCCTTACTCAACTAAACTTTGTTACTGTAAAGTTATTGAACTGTTGCAGACTTCAGTGGTTTACAGCTGGTATTTGTGGGCAACTTAATATTTTATATTTCCCTTATAAAAAGTCTGACAGCTGATTATGAGCCCACTAGTGGGTTTCAACTACAAAAAGCTAAACCTTAACATCTGATCTCGGTTGACTTTCAAATACATCGTGGCTCATAAGAATTGTTGGAAGCAAACACACAAGCAGCTTTGAAAAGAAACTGGATCAAAGACACAAAGAAAATTATAATGTCACGGTGAATTTAATTTATATTTAGCTTCAATAAATTTCTATCTGCAGAAACATTTGCTCAACACAAAATATCTATTGTGTGAAATTCCTGCACTTTGAATACTGTGTGAGGTCAAATGGATCTTCAATCTGACTCAGAAGACCTATCCTGCCCCAAGCATACACAGGCCCAGCTACAACTCTTGGTCGCTTCATGTTCAGATAAATACTGTCCCAAAGAAACAAACAAAACGCCACTGTGGAAGCACAGGTTTATTTTGATCCATCAACACCTCAGTTGAAAGCACTCATTAAAATGAGAAGAACCTGGAACTGTCATCAACACCAGTTTTAGTAAAACGTTTGATACTAATTCCCTATTGTCAGTCTGTTTTTCTTTTTAGCATAAGTATGTCTTCTTTCAAGGCAATCTACTGAACTTCTACTGAAGATCAACGCTTAAATATTTGAAAGCATCTCCAAAATTCTCTGGAGCATTCCACTGTGCAGATCCAAGCCACACCACAAGAGCTAGACAGACTTCCTGTTACACCACTTCAAGTGACAATTACTCTTCTGAGACACCCAACACTCTCCAAGCATCCAGACAGACTTCTACCTGACGGCCGCTCTCTTCCTTGAGCTTCATTAAGTTTATAAGTCCTGGAGTTGCCACAGACACATTGTATTAAGTGCTCTACACTTCTGGACTCCTGTATCTCAGAGAACACATACACCTGGACAACCTGAGCCTGTAATTATTACATATATAAGGTCAGAATTGAGACTGACAACAAGAACATTCAGATTATTATTTTAAAAAGCCAATAATCAAAGACAATCTGATGCCGAACTCTTGTAACCATTTCAAAATAATAATTTAATACTCACATGTATAAATACAAAATCCTTATAGAAAATTCAAATGCTTATACACACAAGGATGCAAAAAAATCTTTTAAAAAGCACTAAAAAGCCCTATTTCAGTAAGTTTTTATTACTCAATCATCAATTTGCTACTTGATGAAATACTGAGCACTTTAGTCTGAGGTAATCCAAAATTTCAAGATGTACAACTACAATAAGAGATGAGCATAACTAGGTGAATCCCTACCTTAATTCCCCAACCTTTTTCCAGACTACATATAAATACTACTAATTTATTTTAATCAGGGCACCCATTTTGGAGCTAGTTCTGACTCCCTAGCTATGCCTCCTGGGTACACAGTTCTCAGTGCAACTCCTTTCCAGGTTTTTTGCTTTTTGTTGCTGTTGTTGTCATTTTGCTGTTTTGTTTTTACTAAGCCTGTGAGGCTGGCACTACACAAGTTCAGAGGTATGCAAAAGCCACTTGGCCTGATCGTTACAACTGTAAGTGGAATATTTGCTTTAAGACAAGCTTCTACTTAAAGGATTTTTCTAAGCTGCAATTTCTGCTGATTTGGAAAAGCACCAAATTCCAGGCTTAATCCTGTTAGCTTTTGGTCAGAAAAGAAGCTGCTTAAAGTTAATTCTCTTCCTGAAAGAAACCCAATTATTTCATTTGATTAAAGCTATTCATTGTCCATGAATTTTCTAGCGTGAAGAAGTCTGCCTCCCTCTTTTTTTCTGGGGTACCAGACTGGCAAGTAGTGGCATTCTAAACAACAAAAATGAACATCACCTCTGACACCCATAATTTGATATCAGTAGCTGATTTTGCTCAGTGTTCAATACCACAAGTCCTGTGTGGGTGCTATTTATGAAAACACTATTAATCAATCTGTCTTTAAACAAAAAAGGCATTATATGAAAAAGAAATTATATAGAGGGAAAACAACTTGTAATCCTAGAGAAGGGAAGCTAGAGCAACAGTTTCAACTTCAAGTCCTCAGATGTTCTCCCTTTCAAATTAATAAAGAATGCAGTAAAAGCACTAGAGAAAATGCATACTCTATATTAAGAAAAATTAATTATCACACACTTCAAAAGACCTCTCTTACACAAGTTACACAGTACTAAGGTTGTTTCTTGTCCAGTGTTTCCATATAAAGGTATTTCTAGACATAGAATCTCAAATACGCAATTCAGAATACCTCAGAACAGGAGCTAAGTGTCTGCCACGTACCAGCTCCAAACCATATGCATTTATCTTACACTTGTGATAAACAAATCATCAAGACACTCATTACTCTTAAAACAAATTGCATTAAACTAATGTCCTATGTAATTCAAAGTTTATAAAATGAACTTTCCTAAGAAGCAAACAGGTAAGGAGTCAATGCACCATCTACATCTCACATCAAAGCAAACTCCAACTAGGACACATCGTAGGGAAGTTCCAAAAGTTCATTAAGAGTAGAAGACAATTTCTATATGAACTAAATTGTGACAGTTTGGGGGATAGAGATGTATTCCTTATTATAAATGAAAAAAAAAAAAAACATGCAATCTAAATAATTTATTTTAAATAAATCAACTTGGTAGTAACAGATACAAAATGAGGAAGCTACAACCAAAGTGATAACAATTCAATCCAGATTCCTGATCCTAAAGAGTTACGGATACCTAACAGGACCCAATACCTCCAAATAGCTCAAGCAGCAGCCTGAAGAAACTCAAGCAGCCTGAAGAAACAAGGCTTTTATTGTTTTGCCATTACACTGCTAGAGGACTTGGTCGATCCAAGCCACCTGCTAGAATGATGGCTGAGTCATCCCCTGAAAATCTGCCTCATTCACTTTGCAAGGTAACCATGAACACAAACACACCAGGTGAACTAGAGAAAACTTGCATTTTCACAAGGTAAGTTAACCATTCACTTGAATGCCTGCTGCACTCCAGAAGCTTAAAACCAACAGGAGTTTTCAGTGTTTCTGAAAGCTACCTTTGGGACTCAAGGCACAAGGTTCTTCAGTGAAGCCCCTCTCTATGAGCACTTTCCTTCACAGAATGAGAACATGCTAACACCATGCTCATTCAAGAGACGTATCTTTTCTCATGTGTGGATGTATTCACTTCAGTATGTCTGTTTTTGGCTAGTCTCACTATCTGTTCTGTTATTTTAACCATTTTCCAGAATTTCTTCTATGGGGTTAATTTGCCTTTAATGGATACAGAGTGCCACTAGCCTCTTAGCCTTAAATGACTGTAATTCCCTATGGAAGGCACTTGGCAATTCTCTTGTGCCTTCAGTCCAAGAACTTCAAAGTTACCATGATAAACTACTCAGTTATAACATTACCCTGAAGCCCTCTGGCAGCACAATCTGCATATCTTCAGATTTAACATATTTCCAACTCAACTTAGGCAATGCAGGAAATAAAGACCTGGGATCATATTTTATGAAACACACAAATTCCATTAGTTTGCAAAACACTCGGGCAAGTACGAACTTCAGCTGTAAAGAAAAACAAAAAAATCAGCTCATTTCATTAAAGAGAAAATAATACACTCCACCTCTATATAAAAAGACAAGTTGTTTTTTGCTTCTTAAACTAGAAACAGTTGACTTCTCAAATTAGCATGAGAAAAATATTTACTGACTTCTGGGAAGACTGGTACTCTCTAAATATTCCACAATACAATTAATTGTAAAGATGTTCTACATCTTCAAACTAATTTTAGACAGAACATGAAGCGCATACATGTTTTCAATTTACTTAAGAAATATCCTGTGCAGCTCAAACAGCTACAGAGATAGCTTGCCCTCTTGCTAGCCGTTTCCAGGGAGCAAATCTTAAAAATGTAAGAGCTCAATTTTAGGTCACTGATAGTAACACTTTCATCCGTGTTTCTCATACTCAAACACATGAAGAACATAAAGAATATAAAGAATAAAGTCATTGGGAAGGGACAGTGTCAATTAATAGAACCACACTTAATCATGCCTTAGTGTGATGAGATGATCAGCTGTGCAGAGTACAGGTGAAGAGAGGATATCCTCACATTGATTTCAGCAAGACCTTGGCACTGCTGTCCATACTCTCTTTAGACCCAAACTGATCAGATATGGGCTATGTAAACAAACAGTCTGGGTGCAAACTGGCTGGACCTCTGAGCATGCAAGGTGACCAGCAGCTGGCTCCTAGTATTCTCCCTTTAAAATCAATGGTAGGGCCAATATTGTGTAATGCCTTTATTAAAGAGTAGAATATCAGAGTGCATGCTTAACTTCACAGACAGCATCAAATAAACAGGAGCAGCCAGTATACTAAAAGGTGAGGTGTATGATAAAAAGGTCAGAAAATTAAGCTTAGAAACCTTAAAAAGTTCAAAAGGAGAAAAAAAAAAAAAGAAAAGAAAAGAAAAAAAAAGTCATGTACATACAAGAAAACAAGCCTCTGCAACAATTACAGTCTGGGCTCTGACTGACCACATGAAGCTGCTTTGGAAAAAAAGACCTCAAAGTCCCAGAGGGCCACAAAACTGTCAGCAGTGTAAGCCCTTCGAGCAGTGAAGGCCACCATTGATCAGAGACTGTGGAGCAAGAACCAGCAGTGTGCAAAACTTGACTAACACCTCCTGTATTCAGCACTCATGAAAATTCATCTGATCTACTCTTACAGACTCGCAAGTACAAAAACAGGCTGACAAAGTGGAAAGAGTGAAATAGAGGGCCATCAGGCAGCTGAAATATACAATATGAATATAGGCTTAGAAAGCTGCATCTGTTGAACTTAAATATAGGATTCTGGGAAGGTTTAATGCAGCCTTTAACTAAAAGAAGGTAGCAGGACAGGAGAATATAGACCCCTGTCTCTGCTCTACAGAAAGAGGGAATATATATGAACGAACATTGCAGAGAAAAAACAAGTCCTGCCAGAAACACCATGTCAGAAATATTCTGCATAGCTTCACCAACATCAGCACTGCACAAAGTATATTAATACAGCAGTATCAGGATCCAGTCATTTTGATAGTCATGTTAAGTCAAAATAACAATAAATTATTAGATTGCTACAAAAGGTTAGAAAGTACAAATTCTATGCTGCACTCCATTGTCCACTATATTTTAACACACCTACACAATACAGCTTTTAATTTGAAAAAATTAGACAGTTCCTTCAGATTACAGAAGACTCTTGGATATGACTCAAACAGTGTTTTCTTTTTGTCTGAAGAAATAAGAGGAAATTGATCTTAAGAGGTATCTAAATCTTGAGAATAAACTAGCCACTTCCAAGGCAACTACAGTAGCTTGGTTAATGGCCCACATTAAGTGCCCAAATGATCTGGAACTGCTTGCAAGCAACACAGTTCTGTCCTCATCTTCATTTAAAAAAAAAAAAAAAAAACGAAAAAAAAGAAAAAAAAAAGAAAAAAAGAAAAAAGAGAAAAAAAGAAAAAAAAGAAAAAAGGAAAAAAAGAAAAAAGAAAAAAAAAGAAAAAAAAGAAAAAAAACTTGGCAACTGTAGGTGCTAAAAACAGCAAGGAAAAACTGCTTTTTGAAACTCCTGCAGAAGCTGAACTTCCCATTAAGGGGATTGTTGTTTAAAGTCAGACCTGGGGCCTGCAGAAAGCACCACAATGGACAAGTAATTTAAGTACTATTTCTACAAGGAAATACATGTTAGTTTCAGCCTGCAGAAATTCCTGACTAATCACTATACCTTGCAGTTTTCATTATGCATAGAAAGAAAATTTTATGTTGGCCAAATGATGTTCTAGGCTTGCATTTTGCACTCCCATGCCTTTCAACTTTGCCCTCAAAGTTTCGTAGGCTACTCTTCTACTCAAGATCTAATGTGGCCGTGCAATCTGTGCAAGACAAAGAAAGTCTGCAAGGAACAATAAAATAGGATTAAAGGGGCCCAACCTCAAGTGCCAGAACACAAATACAGACCTTGTGAAACAAGCAGGAAGAACTGAAGATCTTATTGCAAAGGCAGAAAGACAACAACTTTGAAATAACCTTATGGTGGGATTGCTTAAGTTGTCAGCCTGTGTCTGATGATGGCTGGATACAGGGTTCTCAAAGACATGCAAGGCGGAGAAGGAAAGGAAGAGGAAAAGTAAAGGATCAGCTCAAACGTCTGGTGCTTTTCTATAGACTGAATGAGAGGATCACTGAGGTTGGGCTGGTCTGCGTCAGATAAGAGGTCAGTAATAGAGTCATCACGGTGGAAGTTTGGTACAACCACTCACACAGGAGGAAGGAGGGCACATACTGTTCTTCAAGCAATGAGAGGAAGCCTCCAATCACACACCTTGGTTCCTAAGGGGGACTTGAACCTCTCTGACACTTGCCAGATAGGCAGCACAGAGTAGGCAAATGACTTGGGAAGTTTCCAGATGATGTCAGACATAACAAGATGCTAGATGGGCCAACTAGGGGCTAAAGATTTCCTGATCTACCACTTACATATGATAAGGTGGTTGGGGGTATGATAATAAGTAGCACTGCTGGATTTAGTGGCCACAAAGTAAAACTTTGTTCAAAACACTGAGAAGTGCAAGGGTGGTAAGTAGCTGCACATAGGCTTGGACTTCAGAAAAGCTTAATTTTTCAGAATTCAGGAGACTCGCAGGAAGTATCCTCCACAAAAGAGTCTAAAATAACCATAGTACAAGAATGCTCCATCCAGATGCTGAGTAAAAACAAGCAGGTGTGTCAGAACATCACTTGGGCTTTAGAGGCATCTCACAAATGAGCTGCAGCGCAGAAGAGAAAGTATGGTACACAGAGGTACAGAAACACTGCCAGATACAAAGGGATGATATTAGCAAAATCACAGCTATGCTCAAGTTCAAACTGGTAATGGACATTAAGAAAAGCTTCCAGCAGTATATTAGCTGTAAAAGAATAAATAAGGAAAATATGATGGTTTAGCGACAAACTGAGGTGCTCATTGGTTTCTTTTTATTAAGTTCTCCCTGACAGAGACTTGTCAGCCTTCACAACTAAAGACAAGTTTCAAGGAAGAAACAATCAAGTTGAGCATCTCCTAAGAATTCCTAACCGGTAGGATCAGATAAGATGCATCTGGTACAGCAAGATCTGTCTGAAAAAGCACACCCTCAAAGTGACATCATTCATAAGTACTAAACATATCTGATAAATAGAACAGGTAAATAGTGCATTTGTCTTCAAAAAGAATGATACAGCAAGGTACAGGCTGGTCAACATCAGATTCGCTTCTTTGTCTCATGGAAAAGTTACAGAGTAAACACTATTAGAAGCAATTTCTATGCACGGAGAAGATGCCTAAAAAGAAGAATAGCCAACAGATTTATCCAAGGTGAAATCACACTTGAACAACCTGCCTGCCTTCTAAGCTGTAGCCACTTATGTGAAGAGGGAGGGTGAACAGTGAACAAAGTCTTTTTTGAGTGCACCTGGAATGCCATGTTCAATCTGGGCTCCTCAGTCCAAGAAGGATTCTAAAAAACTTGATCAAATCCAGCAGAAGACCACTGAAATGGTCTTACGATGTAAGATGAGACTGAGGAAGTTTAACTTGTTTATCCTGGGGAAGAGCAGGCTCCAGGGTGACTGAATAGCAGTCTTCCAGTAACTAAAGAGAGGTTACTCAGAAAACGGAGCAAGAGTTTTTAATAGAGGTACACAGGATGAGAAAGATATAATGATTATGAATTGAAACGGGAGCATTGTGATTTAACCAGGCAATCAGCTGAGCAGCACACAGCTGCTTGCTTGCTCCCCTCCAAGTGAGGATGAGGAAGAGAACTGAAAATGAAACAGGAACTTGTGGGTTGAGATGGAAAACTATTTACTAAGGCAGAAGATGAAAATGGAACAAAAATGCTATGATAACTATAAAACTGCCTGCTGAGCAAGGACCTGCCAGCAACACAAGGTCTCACCACACCAAGTGATGCCCAGCAACACCCACGCAGCCAACTCCCCACAGCTTTATGGCCTTCTACGTGATGTCATATGGTATGGAATAACCCTTGGCCTAATTCAGGCCACCTGTCCTGGCTCTGCCTCATCCCCTGCTGCCAGACTATAAAGGCAGCAGCTCTTCCCTGCGGAGCAGTCCAGCCCATCCCTGGGCACGCTCCCATCACTCAGCAATGACCAAGACATCAGTGTGCTATTAATGCTACTTCGGCTGAAACCAGGACCTGAAAGTTCCATCTGTTTATTTATAAAAGCATTGATAGAAAAACAGTTAAGCTATGGAAAAAGTTGCACAAAGGTGCTGCTGTTTTCAAGACTCAAATGGACAAAGCCCTAAGTAGCCTAGTCCGAATTCCATGGTGAGCCTGCTTTGAGCAGAGGTTGAACTAGGAGCCCATCCCTAAGATCCCTTCCATCTTTAATGATTCTAAGTCTGCTTTCCACACAGAAGAGAGTAAAATATTTTTTTGTTCCTCTATGTTTGGGGTGAGGTAGAAGGGTTAACAGAAAGTTTTAAACATGAAGCACACATAAAAATATGGAAAATAGTCAAAACAGTTGCTACAGAAACCAGGATGTGTGCACATTGTAAAGAGAAAGTACAGTCACTCTTGGACACACACACACAAAAAAAAGAACATTATGTCTCATGTTATTTCTTTCCAGTTCTTAAACACAAATGATTAGTTAAATGAATTCAACTTCTATAACCCTACTTCATCTTTCATATTCAACATGTACCAGCTGATTGGAGATGAAAGGAAATTACATTAGTCCAGCGCTATTCCAAAGACCAAACAGTACACAGGTAAAAAAACAGAGAATGTCAAACTGTTTGGGATACATTTTCATTCAACTATAAAATGGCCAATCTCATCAGAACATAAATAGATATATCCACACTTTGATCTTCATCCCATTTGGACTTCAAAGGTATCTCTCTCTCTGGCACAAATTAATTCCCATTCTGGGGTGCACTAAAAAGAACATGACCAGCATGTCAAGGGAGGTTACCCTCCCCCTCCTATACTGTCCTGGTGAGGCCACATCTGGAGTTCAGAACTGTGTTCAGTTCTGGACTCCCTGGTTCACAGATGACAGGGAACTGCTGGATAGAGTACAGCAGAGGGTCATAAAGATGATCAGGGGACTCGAGCATCTCCATTACAAGGCAAGGCTGAGAGACCTGGGACTGTTCAGCCTGGAGAAGAGGATATTAAGAAAGGCTCTTTTCAATGCATACAAATATCAAACAGGCAGCAGCCAAGAGGATGGGGCCCAGGCTGCACAGAGACAGGAGAAGGGTCAATGGACACAAACTGGAACAGACCACATAAACATGAGGAAGAACTTCTTCATTTGGGGGGTGATAGAGCATTGGAACAGGCTGCCTAGAGAGGCTGCGGAGCTCCTCTGCAAATATTCAAAACCCACCTGGACACTCTCCTGTGTAACCTACTGCAGGGAACCTGCTTTAACAGGAGGGTCGGACTGGATGATTAATGAAGAAACAGGCATCTGTTCAGTTGCTGTTCAATAATACAATTGGTTACTGTAATAATACAGATGGCTACTGTAAGACTTCAGAACTTGGGAAAAAGTTTTACCGACAAACAAGTGGTCTTAGCGAGGCCTGAAATGAAAACAAAAACTTGATTTCATCTCCCTTTTTTTCCCCACTTTCAGACACACACAGACTACAAATTCTTCCTAGTAGATCTTTTCTTGGAAATGTGAAGAGGTTGAATTTTTTTTCCCTTTCTTTTTAATTTAACATGCATCCAGTTTCACCAACTGTCGCCACGAAGAAGCCGCACACTGGGTGAACGTGTCTGCTGTAGCCACTAAGTAGCAGATTAAGCCAAGAAGTCACCATAAAATATGTAGGGTTGTTCTAATACATAAAAAGCCATTTGAAGGATGTTGTGCATTTACTTGACAAAGTTAGCTCCAGATGTTACAATCACCAGCAATCTTCATCATTCTTAAGTAGTTTCCACCTTTTATTTCCTTTGTTCTTATCTAGCTTTAGGTTTTCAACACAAGACGAAGCAAAGTAAAATTGCTTTCACAATGTTTCTGAAGAAGACTAGGCATATTTATTCCATACTTTGACTTGCTGAAACTACACACGCTTATAAAATCATTTTGCACTAAGTCACTCACTTACTTAAAGACTGTGGAAGACTGAACTTGGAAAATATTTATTATATAAAACAAAGTTTACATCAACTGGGAATAATTCATTTCCAATTTCTAACCATCTTCATGAGCAATTAGCTAAAGAACTTCCCTGGGAGTTTCCCTGCATTTTCATCTGTTAGCTATTAGAAATCGCTGCACAAAAGGATGGCTAGCCTGTTTCTTATACTTTCTCATTCTTATCTGAGAAACTTATATCCAGATGTGTTTCTCAATCTGAAGAACCAGGCTTTGCCTTAAGGCTTTTCTTCTTAATATCCACTTCCATTTCTGGAAAACTAACTTTCTTTGCTTAAGAACTTGAATTCTGCGACTTGTTTCATCACTATCTTCTTCTCTCCAGCTTACCACCCTACTGTATTTATGCATTTCATAAGTACGAATACTGCTTCCCCATACTATTTCCTACTAATGAGTTTTCTTTGCTCTCCAGCTATATTATTAAATGAGTGTCTCTAACCAGTTCTTCCACTCCACGAGACTGCTAATATCTAAAGCTGGTACTCTACAGCTATTTCAAAGCTTGTAACCTACAAGTTCCCACCTTACTAAGTGATGTTGTAACCACTGCCACCCTCACCAAGCAAATGTGTTTCATCCAGCATTTTCTGAAGTCAGCATTTCAAAATACAAACTCAGTACAATGCTTGTTCCAATCAAAACAGTACCACTATACAGACAAAAGACATATAGGAGAAAAAATTCCTAAATTAAAGCCCCATTGAAGTCCAGGCAAAACATGCATTGTGGCTAACAGGACATTTGAGCTACTTTCAGGACGCAGCTTTGCCTTGCTAAAACCCTCGGAGTGATGTTTGAACAAAATAACCATTTTAATTAACCATTAGTGTCTCCATATCTGTGGATGACACATATACAGTGATAAATTTTGATAGGCTTTATGTCATGTGACTGCATCTGTTATACGAGTTTTATGTTGCAGATGATATCCCAAAACAAACAGATTAGGCAATCAAATCTTTGGCAGGAAACTAATCCATGCATTTTGTGATTTTCTATAGTAAGGGAAAGAAAACTAATATGAAGTGAAATTACATTCATTCTTATTTTGGCGACCCTGCACATAACAGGGGAATTGAAACTCGATGATCATTGTGGTTCTTTTCAACCCAGGCCAGTCTATGATTCTGTGATTATTTGGTCATCCACACAAAAACTGCACATCTCAATGAACAGGACTACTAAATTTCATACAAATTTGTTCTATTTTAGTAATCTTTTTGAAATCTAAAGAAAAACTGAAGTTAGGAACTTCTCTGCTTTGGGACAAACCGTTTGCAGAAAAGCCTTTTCCAAGTTCTTGCGTTAGGCTGATGTCACGTAGTACCTGTAACTATCTGCTTTATCTACTGTTAATAGTCATTTTGCCAAACAAATTTCCTCAAGTTTAAAGTTGCTAAAATAGAATTCACCAGAGAAAGACTGCAGTGACAACTTCAATACAGAAGGGCAGTTGGAACTGATTTAAACACTTTATGGTTTTTACAGCTTCCCTTTTGTAACTTTTCTTAACTGTCAAGTTTACTCTTTAGTGTGCCTATCACCACATACGGCAGCGCTGCTTTGCAATCTAATACATTTACTTTATACAATCTCACTATCACATTCCTTATCAGCCACAGAAACAAAGGAACAAGATCAAGTGAAAGAATGGGAATTAAGAAATAGTTACTTAATTACTAGTATGCACAAGAATGCACTAATGTCTCTGCTTTTGGCATATAATTTCCATACTAGTTAAGTGCCTATCTATTGAAATATTTCATGAGAACGTTCATTCACAGGACAAAATACTCTTTCTCTCTTTCTCCCTGCAAGTCAAGCAGACAACTTTATTCATCTCTTGGAAAAACAATTCAGAGCTAGACATTAAAAAAACATCTTTTATAGTGCTGTGATTTGGGATATGAGGACCTCATATTCAGTAATATGAAATTTAATACCACTTCTACTCTCATCACAAGGACCCTTATAACCATTCAAGATCTCTTACACTAAGCATTCTGCAAAGAAGCCCCAAAAAGAGCTTTTAAAGAAAGAAAAAAAAAAAAAAAAGAGCGAAGAGATGGAGAAAGTGGAGAAAGGAAAGTGGTAAAGTCAATAAGGTCAGTACAGCAAGCACTGACCTCGACTCAACAGCAGACTAACTTGAATTCAAGTTTTGCCTGACATCATGAAAATTATAGAGAATTCAAAATTTTTCAAAAATCACTTTTCATTTCTAAAGGATGACATTTCCTCCAAAGTAAGAGCACCAAAACAGAAGACAAAAAATACATCTAAAATCAGAGCTCATCAGCAGCCAAAATAACCAACACCATCATCTTGTAATACTATGGAGCCCTGTCTGAAATAGAAGATCCGATCTTCCATTTGTATAGGCAATAACAATTGTGTACACTGAGAAAACATCCTAAAAAGTTACAGACAGCTGATTTGTCTTGTTCATTTGGGCTCATTGGCTCTATTTGCATAGCATAAAGTGACTACAGTAACCCCACACAACAGAAGAGGTTTAGTCTCTCCAGTTAAACTCCTAAAGATAGCATCACTGCTAGCAGCCTTGCACCTCAGATTGAACAGAGATAGAAGTTGCAGTCAATGAGGTATCAACTATAAGAATGCTATCTACTCAAATTGTCTGCATTCCTTGGTCTTTAAATAGATTTAATAAGTGTTTCAGGAACTTCATTAGTAACCTGACACTATATAGACTATGTTGATTATTCACCACACAGTTCAACAGGAAGGTAATCCTACTGACCTCTATGCAAGAGTCAAAGAGGATTCTCCAATCACTGATTTTCACAAAAACCATAAGTAAATATGAGTTTGGAAGCCAGATGAATTCTGAAATCAATTCTGAAATTTCAGATAAGGTTAAGAAATACAGAAACCTAATTAAAACGCATGTGATGGAAAAAATCAAGACAACACCAGCTTTAAAACAGCAAGGTTTTTTCTTCATCTTAGCATAACAGACCTTCATTAAGAATGCTCCCTTCATCAGTGACAAGGAAGGAAAGAATATAACGATCAGTATAACCATCAGTTAAGATTTCCCCCTATGAGGGACAAAATTAGATTAAGGTCTCAGAAAAAGCAGCAACTCCTAGACAGAAAGGTAAAATTCTAATTAAAAGCTCCAGAAATCTATCAATCACAGAATTAAAAACACATACTGCAGCACCAAACAGATGGTATAAAACTGAAATATAAGACATTTATTCTGACAGAGACAACTTACAGACCAGATTCAGTTACAGGAAAAAAATAAAATAAAAAACCACACTGAAAGCAACTGGCAGAGGGGTAAGAATCAACTCCTTAAATCATACCTCTCCTCTACTTCTCTTCAGATATGGCCTGCAAAACTTACTTAGTGAGTACAAGACCACAAACCTGTTCGCCTTAAATATAAAGGCAGAGAGCAGATCTCTTGTGTATGAGGGCTGCTCTGAAAGCCGTGCCTCCTATTTTATCTTGTTGGCCCATGACATCAGAGGTGGATGTTGGTGGGATGGCAGTAAAGGTTGAACCTTCCCACCAATATTCCATTACATTTTGTTGCTGTGCAGCAGAGGAGCAGTCTGACAAAATGGCATCTGACATGGAAGTGCTTACTAAGCAAAAGCATGGGATTGAATTTCTCCCTGTGGAAAAAATGGTACCCACTGACATTTATTGATACTTGTTGAACATTTATGGAGATCAAACAGTGGATTTGAGCACAGTGAGGTGTGGTGGACAGTGCATTACACCACTGGCAACAATGATGTGCGAGACATCCCAGATGGCCATGCACAGCTGTCACACCACTAATAGTGTCTTTGCCAGCTCACTCACATGAATAGGTGGATTACAACCAGGGAACTGTATAAGGAGCTGAACATCAGCTTCAATGCCTTGGAAATAATAGTGGCAACATTGGAGTATCACAACATTTGTGCCAGGTGTTCACACACAAATGGAATAAACACCATTTGCAAGCTAGTCATGTCCTGTTAGACCCATATTGAGGCTGAAGGTGACTGCTTCCTGGATCACGTCATTACCAGTGATGTGATGGTGTCACAAATAAAAGCCAAAGTTAAAATGGCATTCTGTGGGATGGTGAAGCATGAATTTCCCATAAAAGAAAATGTTTCAGACACAGCTCTTGGCAGCCAAAGTGATGTGCACTAACTTCTGGGATAGGAAAGGGGATCCTGTTGGATTTCCTGGAATCTGAACAAACTACCAAATCTGACTGCTACATCACTAAGCTAAGCTGAAAGCTCAAGTCAGGCCAGAGAAGATGACAATTTTTCTCTTGAAACATGATAATGCCAAGCCCCATACCAATCTAGAGACCATAGCATCATAGCAATCATGAAACAGTGGGGCACCTCCACTGGTGCAGATTTGTATGAGCAGGGTATGCAGGCTCTTGTTCATCACTGGTGAAAACGCATAGCTAATGGTGGTGACTATGTTTAAAAATAGTGCTTTGCACCTGAGAATTTACTCTATCAAATAGCGTTATTGTGCTTTTTATGTACAATGTAATTTCCATGTAAATACATAGGAGGCATTACTTTTGGAGCAACCCATGTATTTAGTACCATTACAAAAGAATGTCAATTGCTTACAAGGCCATTTTTCAGTGGAAAAGTTCTTTCCATTCAACATCTGAAACGACACAACTGGCTGAACAACACTGAAAGGAGATTTGAAGACTAAATAAATGGAACTCTGGAGAAAAGACTTGAAAAAAAATCAAAACAAATCTGCTTGGGCTGTGTTGCAATCAGAATATTACAAAAACCCATCCAGAATATTACCAGAACCCATCTCTTTCTTAAGAATTACTTAAAAAAATAAACCAAAAGAGGTCAAATTTATACAACCAGATATTGGCAAGCAAAACCTGTTATTGAACCTAAAAGGAATGGGAATGACAACAGCAGCCTCTAAGCCGAAATCCATATTAAACTACAATAATGTAGCTGAATCAACAACAGTGAATAGAAGCTTCCTGTTATTCAAGGAGCAAAAATGAGACAAGCCACGTGCTACAAGTTTATCTCAAAGAATTCATTAGAAGATGGTGCACAGAATTTACCCCTACCATGATAACGTTTTCTGAACAAGACTGCTTACTTATCTACACATCCCTGTAACATAAATACATGGATATAATCACCAGAGGAATTGTCACATGTTACTTCTAGTCATTCTACCATTTTTTTTCAAATAGTTTTACCGTTTGAAGTTAGCATTAGTTCTTCCTCTCAGTTATCTCGACTCCTTTCCTCATTTGAAGCTAGAAACTTGCTTTGTCTCAATTTGATGATAACAAAACATTGCTTTGTCTTGCAGGGCTGGAAATTAAGATGAAGAAGGAAAAGAGAGCTCCCCATTAGGGAGTCATTCAACAAGACAGAGGATGTATGTGTTGGCTCCTGCAGCTGTCATATTCATGACAAAACCAGGAAGCTGACTCTACTTAATACTTGTTCTGCTAGTGCTGGAGAAGCAGACTCACACACAGGCAGACTTTTTCCCCAGCTACTGAAAGGCATTCAACACCGTGCTACCAAAATTCTTTACCAGACCCATATCTGTAACTGAAGAGAGCAAAGAAAAAAGGACTAAGAGGTACCAGGTTACTTAGGAAAAACGTTCCACAGTCTCTGCCGAAGATTAACACAACACCTGAGATTCAGTAGTTGCAGTATTAGGTGACATAGCTATGTTTACATCCAGCAGTTAACCTCCTCAGAACTTTCAGAGTTCCAAGCTCACTTAGTAAAGAGGAATCAGCCATTTAATCACAATTTTGTCATAATATAACATCTTATGACACTGCAGGCACTTCTGAAGATAGCAGGCTGCACAACTTGCAGTTGAGGTTCATTCCAAACTGGATTTAGTTAAGTCACTTCAAAGATGTAGTTATATGTTGTCAGTTCAAATTCAGGGAAGGAAGTAAATAAGGAAACAACAAATGGATAAAGGAAATGAGAATTTATTGAGGGGAAAATTTGTTTTCCAGATTTAAAAAATAAATACACAAATGAAATTGTGTTTGCTTAAATATTGCTTAAATATTACTTGAATGATCGCTACAGTCCTCAGTCAGATGTCAAAAAAAGCTCGATTCAAGTTCAGTCCTCAGGAAAACACCTTGAGAACTGCACAACTTCAGCAGGCACCACATGAGAAATACAAACAGGAGCACAGTTGTGAATAGGAAAGGATGCTGACACAAACTCAGAGCAAAACTGTTTTCCATTCATCCCTAGTGAATAAAGCATAAGTCAACAGAAATGCAGTATTTAAGCAATAGCTTCCATTCTCCATAGGTCAAATGGCTTCACAGCAATCAACTTACAAGAGACAAACAGTGGACAGCACAGGGATTTTTATACAGATAACTGTAAAAATAAGAGTATTCAGATTTTTTATTTTCAGTACAATTATCCATATAGATATGTGAGCTACGCTGACTTTGGCACACACTTCACTGCCAAATACATAAATTCCAGAAAAAAAGCAGTACTCTATACTTTAGGACTACCTAAAAATAAGACAGCTATTCATTTAAGGGGAAATTCTCCATTCATTTCTTTTGTGTGAATCAATACTTCACAACAAAAGTAAGAGGATAAGAAAGCGAGCAGCTTCATTTATTAGAAAAATAGTCAAGTAAGTAATCCGATCCTCTTCAATCTTAACCAAATTTGTACAACCTACAGACAACATGATGATGGCCTTCATTCCATTATTTGCTTATGTAGTTGCCAGAATTATAACAGCTACTTTCATCCTTCCTGCTTTCATCACTTCAAGACAACAAAACAAATTTAATAGTGCAAGACTCTGATCCAGTATAGCTGGACACATTCAGCCAAACACAGTGTTAAGTTATTAAAGGGAAATTAGCCAAATCAAATTCAGCAACTCAGTCAAGTTTCCCCAGGATCAGAACCTTTGATCAGTACCTTTTGCCTCTTCAAAGCCGAAGTCATATATGTCCATTTATTGCTATTATCTAGAGAGAAACAAAGGCCTCATGCAGAGTTTTGGAGACAAACACTACAGAAACAAGTGGTAATCCTTAGTGGGGAGAATCCTAAAAAAGCACAATATGAATGTAAGAGTCAATATGATTTGCATGTGTTTAACATTGTGTTCTGCAATAATTTGACAGTATTCAAGACAGTAGTTAAGATTTAATTCAGAGACAAAAATGGAAGAAGTTGTAGACATTATAAACCAACGCAACTTCAGCAGCTATATGTACCTAGGCCAAAAACACCATAATAATATATTTGTATAACAAACCCCAGACCACATGAAAACTCTATAGCAAGCAGATGACTAAGCTTCTAAATTGCACCTAAATGTGGACATGCTCAATTTAGCTACTCAAGCAAAGCACAGAACTGATTAGTCCTGCAAGCTTTAGCAATAAAGAAAGGTAAAGAATCCTCCATATTATAAGACAAAAGAAGATAAAAAACTGATGCAAGAGCTATATATTAAACCAGATTATAAGCATCCAGTATAAATTGATCAACTAATCAACATGGCTAAATTCCTGAATTCTGACATACAGACAGACACAACGTGCTGCTAACAGGGAGAGAACAAGACATTAATCAAAGGAAAAATGCAAAGGCATAACTTTCATACTCAAGCAGAGACTATATACTAACCCATAAGACAGTAGCTTCTGTCTGTCACTTGTTCCCTTCAGAGCTGAAGGATACAGTAACCATCACTGAGGTAGCTTTGATGTGGTCACTACATTTACACCATTTCAAACTAAACTTGACTATCAGCACTGCTAAATGTTGTAAAAAATGACAAGTATAATATTTTACATATACAGAAAACAATTTCTACTGAAGAAAACCACATAAATACAGAATCACAAAAGAACTGAAGTGTTGCTAAGCAAACTCTGATGGGAGAATTCTGTTGCAGCAGGAGCCCTAAGGAACAGTTCAGAAAGATAAAATACATAAATATATCCATAAAAATCTTGAATATTCCTAATTTTAAAACTCTTAACTTCTGCCTCAGTTATTTGCAGAAAACACCTTATCAGTTGAACAGCTTGGACAAAACAATCCCTGTGCCCACCCCTAAAAGTTAACTCTAATCCTGTTGGTAGGATGTTAAGTTACTTGACAAATGGATCAATAACTACTAACAAGCCCAAAAGTCAGGTATGCTACTGTTGCAATTAGACATGCACATCTTGGACCTAATTTCATGCAAATCTCTTCTTTCATGAGTAGTGGGCTATCCTGAGGATTCCTTCTCTAGCACAAATGTAAACGGGGTTTATTCTTTGGAAATGTGAAGTACTTGTTTCCCCACCTCCAGACAGAATATTTCTGAACCAGTAGCACACAGACATTTCCCTCTCTTTTTAGCTCTTCATGAGAACCAACTTAGCAAAAACTTCAATCTACACCAGACAATTAGAAGACTACCATAGAACATAATAACAAGGTAAAATGCAGCACAAACCTAACACTACTTGCTATAATTGTAAAGCTACCATTAAAGATGAAACTGTATAAGGAAAATGTTAGGCTACTCATCTGGCCATTTCTGTGATTATTGGTTAATTTGTGAATTCCCCTAAAGACACAGGTACAACTCTTTACAAAAACCGTATCTTCAAAGCACTAAAAAGAAAATAATACTAGAAAAAGTTTATATCATGTTTACTATGAAAAATGAGTAATAAAAGTTCTGGTGATGTTTGTTCCTTGTAATATCAGAAGATGTTTACTAGTTTATATAACAGAACTTCTCAACAAGAAATGTTTTCCCCCTAAAGATTTTTATCATCTTTTCTTAGGGTTACATTTGCAGTTTTCCTTTGGTTTCATATTGATTCAAATTTACATAATATTTAACTTGGCTCCTGTAGCCAAAACATTCTGTAACATTCATAGAAATGCAACTCTCTACAAGCTTAGTGGCAAAATAATGTAAATTATGCTGTTAGATCTCTCATTAATTAAGGCAAAAAGTTTCCAACTTAGAGCAGCATGTAGATTTTTTTAGCTCAAAAGAGTGCAGAAGGAAGATGACATTTTCATATGCTGACTACAAAAATCTGCTGGGAAAATAACACAGGGAAGCTTTTTGATGACCGCACACTGGGCACATAAATGTTTTTCCAAGATAAAAAGTACCTGTCTCTATTTACCTCAAAATGACAAAAACTGATTACAAGCTGAACAAATCAGCTAAAGACTAAATATCAACCCACTGCTACATCATAGGTACAGAATGTCATGGGCTGTGAAGAAAAGAAGGCCCTCTGATACATAACGTTTCACCTAAGAGGAAGGGAATAAGGTCTTTCCCTCTACTGATCCAAATAGAAAATTCAAGTTAGTTCAATGACTAGAAACCTAGATTTAAAAGAAGTTATTTACACAAGTTTTAAACAACTGCTGCAATGAAGACAACAGTGAACAGTATTAAAAAAATAGTGAAATGCTCATGGCAGACCGACAGAATAAAAAGTGAAGTAGTACATAAAACTGTAGAGTGCATTATTATGGAATCCTCTGTGTTATTTCCACCATATTTTAGTCATTGAATACTCCAATAATACACTATTTTCAAAACAAACTAAAAAGCTGTAAGACAGCTATAGAGCCTATTCATCAGTAGAGCATCTCTGAGGTTAAAGATTCAAACCGAATATTGTGAAATAGCTACCATTGTTCATCATCCAGCCATTAATCTAAAATCTGTAAGCTACACCAAAAATTATCAGAACTAAGGACGCAGTGATTACATGCACTTGCATTCTTTTTAAAGCTTAACATACCGAGATCAAGAAATTTACTCTTTCAGCCTGGCTTCTTACAAAAGGCAAGGGAAGCCAACATCTCTATTAAGTACATTCTCAAAAAATAGTAACAAAGTGAATTCATCCTCCCCAAAACCTAGGCTATAATAAATCACTACATTGCTCTTCAAATGCTTCTCAGGTGGCGAGCTAACCCTGCATTTGTGAATCATTTTAACCTGAAGTCTAAACGTTTTATTCCAGCCCCTAACTCTTAAACTGAACACATTCCACAGATGAAGGATACCGATAGTTGTGTTATCACACAGCTACACCTACCCTTCCTGGCTCGCTATCCTACCAGGTTGGGAGAGGTGTTTTTCAGTTGGCTTGAGAGTTGTGTTTGTTTATCGGTGCCCAGATTGCCAGGTTGCCAGTTTTAGAACATACATAGTTTCATGCACAGAAGGAAAGCTTTCAGTAACAGACATCTGAAAACTATTGTTCAAGCAGCTGGGGTTAAAAAGAAGGCTGATAGAGCTACAGAACATTAAAGATGGTGGAATAGTCTAGTAAAAGGTCTCCCAGCACTATAAAACGAATTTAGAAACATTCAAGGATGTTATAAAATTTCATTCTGGGACAGAACTTAGCTTTTAAAAGGCCTCTATACATGAAAAGCTTGGTTTCCTTAGTAACCTCATTTAGCTTTCCTAGGGAAAAACTGCTTGAGAGTTTGAAGTTTCCCCAAACTCTATGATCCAAAAGGAAATAAAACAGGAAGTCGAGCCATTGAATCTGTAGTTTCTGCCAACGAGTTTAAACACTTCAAGTTGTCAGTTAATCCACATAAGGCACAACTAACTGCACTTCTCCTAGAGTCATCAGTGGAGCCCAGCACAGAGCCGTGCAGAAGCTCTGTTTACCATTCCATTCTGGGCATCTTCTGGACATCTAACATTGGGTATTCTCTGCAGTAAGCCATGTGCTATGCATTAGGCAGCATCAAGAGATGCTGTCCTCTGCTCCAAGTCAGTGTCAAAACTGTATCAGAGGTCTGAAGTTAGCTTCAGATGGAACTTGCTACGTAAAAGAGTCAACCAAAAAAGCTCTTAAGAAGTTATAATACAGAAGATACACACCACATACACTCATAACATTCTCCTGTACTGAGAGTGGAAGCATCTCACAGTATCACACTATCATAAAACCTGAAGCAGATTAAAAACTAAATAACGAGCTTCCCTCCTCTTAACACCAGCTTAGTCAATTTAAGACAGAAATTAGAGACTGCTTTAATGTGACTTCTTATCCATTTGCATTAGTTTATGTCAGTAGTTGATTTTTCCACGGTGATGAAGTCACCGCACTGTGAAAACTAAGCAAGGAGAAACTGCTGCCAGCCACCAGGTGAAAATACCCAGGTTTCCAATTGCATTTTAAATTGGTGTTCTCACTGACGATGTTTATTTCCTGGGAACATTCCATATAGAGTTCTAAGCAAGTTAGAAGCAAGTCAGTGCAAAACCAAATCAACAAGACCCCCATCTGCTACTATGGTCTGGAAAATACCATGAAGCTCCAAAAATGCTTTTTTTTCTTTTTTTTTTTTCTTTTTTTTTTTTTAAGCGAGAGCAGCAGCAGGATACCTGTAACTTCTGAAAAGCTCCTCCCCTTCCCTCCTGAAAACATTAATTCGTGTTTCATTACTTAAGCTGCTGTTACTATGTACTCCACACTGATAGGCAGGTGTTGAGAAATTCAAGCCAGATGTTTCTATAAGTACTTGAGGAGCCCTTAACGTTTACTACTTACAGTCTCTCAGCATTCCTGGGAATATCCCTTGGTACAGTTTTGAGTCCTAGTCCATGACAATCCACGTTGGAAGCAATGCATGTACATTTATGAGGGCATCCTCCAACAGGCATCCAACTCACGGAGCTCCAAAAGCCCAAGATCGTTCCAAGGCACAGAAACGCACTTCTTCCACCAGACATGATTTCTTGATCACTCCAGCGGGTATAAAAGTGTGTGTGAGCAGCCAGCCCTTCGAGATGAAATGCCTCTACGAAGAAGGGAAAAAAAAAAAAAAAAAAAAAAAAAAGGCTCTTAGTACAGCCCAAGGGAACCCACCACTGCCATCATCGCCGGAGCACCAGCAAACCTTCAAAGGCGCCTGAAAGGGTTACGTTAGGTGGAAGAAGGTGGGGGATTGCCTTTCGTGCTCAGGTTTCCTTCTGTTATCTACGAGCGGTACCAGAAGGCAGATAGTTTAACAGAGCTCGAGCCAGATGCGTCTTCAGATGAAAGAGAAACCGGCAGCGAAGATAAATACACACAAAACATCCATCAGAAGCGGCGGCAATCTCCCAAGCAGCCTCCTCCGCTCAGCATCGCCCCACCTGGGCCGGGCAGGTGACCCGCGGAGGCGCCGGGCGGCAACTCAAAGCTCCGCGAGCTCCTCAGGCGCTGCCCGCCGCCCTTCGGCTGCTGCCCCCGTGGGCCGGCACCCGCGCGCTGACGGCCGGCGGAGCCGGGACCGGGAGGCGGCGAGGGGCGGACGAGTGGCGGCGGCGCTCCCACCCGCGGCGCTGCCGCGCCCGCCCGCCGCTCTCCATTCACTGGGCATGGCAGCCGGGCGAGCGCCCGCGGCACGGTGCCACCCCTCCCCCCTCCCAAAATATCAGCCGCCGCGCCCATTGGCTGTGCGGCGTCTGACGTCACCCAAACGCCGAACTTTTGGAGCGGAGGGAGGGCGAAAGTTTGGGGCCGCTCCGCGCGGCGGTGAGGGGACTCGGGGACCCCCAGCCCATCCGCGCCCCGGGACGCGGCGCCCGGCGCCCCCCGCCCGGCTCGGGTTTCGGAGAGTAACGCGCGGGCTGCGGCACGAACGGCCCGGCTCTGCCGAAGCGGTCTCAAGTTTCCCTCCGGGGGGAACCGGCCGCCTTTTGTTCGGGCCGTGCGCACTCCCCGAGTACCCTCTGGCGGTGGGAACCGGCCCGGCTCCGCTCACCCCGAGCTGCCCCTCCCGGGTGCGCCCGTGCGCCGCGGGCTACGAATTCACCGAGAGGGCGGACGGCGGGGAAACGTGCTGTAAAGCGGAGGAAGCGGAATGCATCCACGTGACAGTTGTGTGCCGGCCTGACGGCGGTTGGAGCTCCGAACGTTTTAGCCGAAGTTTATTAAAAGAACGAGCCAAACACGGGGCACCTTGGAAATCTTTAAATATTTAGAAACGACTTGGAAAATGGAGAGGCCTGAGGGAGATGCAAGTAGAGCATCTTCTTAAGTTTAAACCAAGTCAAAAGATAATTAGGATGAAGAACAAAGCTGGTATATACACATGACATGAAAAACTGTTTCAGAATACTCAGTCCCTTACTTGGCACACTGAAGACCATGCAGAAGCACACTGATGCACAACACGTTGCTCACTGAGCTGATGCACACAAAAAAGGTGCTCTGTCTACATCACAAAGTCTTGGTCCAGAAGTATGGACTCAAGATTCTGGTTCTCTGTGTAGGGAAAAGTTTTCCTTCCACCTGTCCAACAAGGAGTCTGATGAGCACTGCCCTGAAACTGCCACAGACACCTCCAACAAAGACTGGGCAATGCTGTGTTACGTTGGGTTTGCATTTCCCAGTTTGTGCTCAAAATGTTTTTTTTCTACAAACATAAAATTAAGTGGAAAAGCTTCCAGGAAAAAAAAAAAAAAGTAATAACAACCCCAAACACTAAGATATTCACAATGAGACATGGATTTCAACACATGCACATAAACTATTTGTTGGTTTCTGGCTACATTTGCCTCACTGGGATTTCTGACATTTATAACCATGCGAGGTGCTCCTGTCACCTCGATAGCCAATTTTACCCTTAACTGAAATGCCACCTCCACAGCCAGCAGGGCAGCTACTTGTCTGCTGCCCTCTCTAACAGGGAAACATTTGACACTATAGAGCATTTCACAGTAAAGACCAATTTGCCGACAGCACGTGTAAGATCACGGATTAACTTTCACCTCTCCTTTTCTGGTCTTTGACAAAGCAAAACAAGAAATAAAGTGTTTTTCTCATTTTTTAGTGAATTATTTGGGTTTTTTTTGTCCCCCTACAGAACCCATTTTGATCAAGGCTTACACCTGAACTACTTGCATGACTAGAATCAAAACTCATTTAAGCAGTCCTTGTATAGCAGTGTCCAACAGGAGAAGGCTCAGTGACAAGTCACACAAGGATTGAAAATGTACAGAGACTCAGCTGTCACCTCTTTAAGTGGCTGCTTTACGCTACTTCAGAAAAGATTAGAAAATGCTGTTCTCCCACCTCTCTCAAATCTGCAAGAGGAAAATGTTTGAGAAGGTGTACATAACTTCATCTGGATTCCCAAATAAACCTCGGCGTTCCTGGAGTAGAGGCAACGAAGATGACTTTAACCTCCCTCATTAACAGACCAATTGAAGAGCAAAGCCTAGCAAGCCCCACTCCAGCCTCACCGTACAGCAACACGGGGCAGCAACAATAACTGTAGGACCTTGAACCACACCCCTCCCCTTTACCCTTTTGAGAGGGCAAAAGCACAGCCAGCTCCAGGCATGTCACTGACACTCATCGCTATCTATTCTGAGGCAAGCGCCCTCCATCAAGCATTAGTTCAAGAGATCAGCTCTTGAACACAGAACAGCTGGTTCGGCCAGATGACAGAAATTACACTGCTTAGCAAGACAAAGTACTCTGAAAGCTCTGGTGTCTCCTCCACACAGACTGAAGGTATACATCCTTAGTTCGTTCAAGCAGCGAAAATACTTTCGTTGGAACCTAACTTGCCTTGGCAGCCAGGCAACATCATTCCAAAGAAAGATTTCCTGCTCTGTTTAACTTGCAAATCTCTTTCTAGCTGTGGGCTTATAGAGTCATACATCCCTCGCCTCAGGATGGACACATGGGAGTCGTTGGATACTAATTATTAATACGACCATAGACAATGGGAGCACAACTGTCCTATGCAATACTTATTTTAAGTTACTCTAATATTCAGCTCTGCAGGACTTCCAATTCTAAGAAATGCTGAAAAACTCCCTGGAATGTCTTCTCACTATCATCCACAGCAATCAGCATATTCCATGCTTCGTTGTTTCTCTCTCACAACAAAAATCACCCTGCATAGAAAGGTGCACCAGACAAAATGGCAGAAAGCAAGCTGAACTGAAAGCCAAGCCTAATCTTCAAATATATTTCATTGTTATAAAAACTGAGGCATGTTTACATTCCAGTTAAAACAGCACTTAGAGGAGACAGTCACATATTATCAAGTCACACCACAGAGAAGCAGAGTGTTGGCTCTGCTGTTTTCCTTTCACATATCTACTATGCCTTCCTGATCTTGGCAACTGCTACAAGCTGGCAAACCAGTCACTTCATCTCTTAGTGTATGGCTGGCACAGGGTATGGCATGCATTACACAGAAAGGCACAAAACAATACAGATAATGGAATATCTACTGAATATGGATTTACAAAATGTCTCCTATTTGACCCTGTTTTGTATTTACACTAAGATATTTAAGTTATTTTTATGAAGCTATCTAAAGATGGACAGTTTTCATACATACTTTTTCCCAAGCATTTGAAATGATCAACATTTTCATACATACAAAACACCTCACAAAGGTTATCAAAGGTGTGCTGCCCACCCAGCAGGAATTTAAATCTTGCCTGCAGCTTCTGCAATATGAAATATAGTCCTTTCTCTTAGGAAATGAGTAGTTTGACATATCTAGAACATCTTTACACCAGTTAGGAAATTGACTATTCAACACATGAAAATAAACAGAAAAAAAAACTAAGCAAGAAAAAAACAGTGATTTTCTTCTAAGATGGAAGAACATTCACTGAACAGCTGTTCAGATTACACTCACATTCAAGTGGTGCTGTCACCTCAGCTGCTTCCCTTCAACCTGCCATCTGTAACTGGGACTCCATGACTACCCCTCCACGCCTGGCAAAAGTACCTCTAATACCATTTATGGGCTAGAGGAAGAGCAGTGAGTTCTGGGAACACTGGAAACGCATAGTGAACAAAACCAGATGATTGTGGCAGCTACTCAGAGAGAGGGAAGAAAAAAAAATCACTTCTCCAGGCAATTTTGACATTTCAATACTCTTCACTAAATACACAAGCACTGAAAGCATTTTAGAGTTAATTTCAAGACATGCTACATAATGTCACCATATTTCTTGTCAGGCATGTCCTGGATAGATATGCAGGTGCACACTGTATAGTAAGTGTGACATGTCTGAGAAACACGGCATTCACTGCATTGGCTTTGCGCTTGTGGCTCTCACATATGTAGTAAATCTGATGTCTCCCAAATGCTGTTTATTCCATGCACAATAGAGCATCTAGAAGCCTGGCAGAACTGTAGCAGGGCCCTTTCTGCTGGCTGAAGTCCTGAAATCTGAAAGTTTACGGGCACAAAAATAAGACTGGTTTAAGAAATCCAAGCATACAGTCCTCTGGTTCAGGTCCATCATACTGCAGGACTGCTTGCACAACAGACAAAAGTCTCTACCACCACCAGCAGTAAAGTAGAAGAAGGGAGAGGAATTTAGTAATTCTGATCACTTCAAAAGAATGGAGGCCTGAATCTTATCATTTAACTGACAAGGCTCCCTGAACAGCTTGAAGAGGAGCTCTTCAACACATCCACCACTGAGTAGAATGCTTTGCCAAGGGATCAAGCTGATGCGTGCATTTTAAAAGATGCTAAGTTCAAATTCCACCTAATTCAAAGTCACTGATGCAATCATTTGGGAAGCAATGACATATACCAAGTTATATAAAGTATCTCAGTACATTGCCTAAAAAGGACATAAAGCTAACACTTGACAACCCTGTCAATGGTAAGGAATTTGAACTTGATTTTTACTAGAAACTAGAAATAGAACATAGGTTTAACATGACTGATGGCAATACTGTTTTTTTGTTTGTTTGTTTGTTTGTTTTCTGGGAAAATAACATCAAAGTACTCAGTTTTGCTCTCCATAGTTAGTGCACAAACTACGAGACACCTATTTTAAAGGCAAACATAGGACTTCAGAGCCGCTTCCCTAAACAAACAGAGCCTAAATTGTGTCACGATGCCCTCTTGTGGCTGTTGAGCTCCCGCAGGGTCCTGCAGCCTCGTGAATGTCTCCTGCACAAATCTTAAGCTGAAGGCTTCATCATCTACAGCAGACAGCTCATTTCTAGAGGTTAAATACTTTTTGAACCTGCAACTTTTAAAAATACATATGCATAAGATGTCAAAGCTAGGGCTAAAAACAGTTGCAAGGTGACACAGTCCAGGTTGCAGCTGTTCACCATACCAGTTGATGGCCAATTCAGTGCCCATTTCACAGGAAAAAATAAGCACTAAGTTCTAGACATTAACTTTTAGACAGAGAGCTAAAAAGCAATGCTTTCTTTGTTGAGAACAGGCTGGGATAAGCAGGGTATATTTCTACCAGGGCCTTAGGTTTTAAATATCATGTTTGAAGATCACGCTTGAAAAAGTACTACCTGCTTTTAATACAGTCCAGCTACAAAACAAAAGCAATCCTGAGGTCTGACAGTCTACTGCTTGGTATGAAATAGCAGATAGATTAAGTAGTCTAGCAACTGAAGTTAGCCTTACATTCCCCTCAAACAGAATAAAACCCTCAAGATTACCAATCTGCACACCTTTACTCACAAATTCATTCCTATTCTACTAGATGGAAATGAGGAAGATCAGTCCATGCAAGAAAGCTTATGTTGCTATTTCACCTGGAATACTATAATTCACCACACAGTGTGCAAAAAGAGCAGCAACTTGGAGCAGCAAAGAATTCAAACAATTTCTATCACTAACATTGGGGAATCTCATTGATAGTAACAATGCTGAAGACAATGAATTAAAGTTAATAAATCATACATTTTCAATCTTGATAAGATTCAGAGATGGTATTTCAATTGTTCTTGAAATTTAGAATTAGCTTGTTCTCTCAATTCTAATAACAGATTACTTGGTTTTATACTATTTCCTCCTCCACCTCTGCTCTGCTAGTTAAGTCAAACTGGAAAGCAGCAGAAAGATAACTGGCTAACATCAGGTATGGCTCGTATCTACACCATTTTAAATGTGTTCAAGAATTTTAAATTATAGCTTATGAAGAAAACAAAAGTAGTTCCACTAAGAATTCTGAAAATTAAATCAGGCTTTGCTATATTAGCTTTTTCTCATACAACAGAAACAATCTAGAAATCCCCCACGTTATATTCTCGCTGCTATTGTGGTGTATGTTCCACCAACTTTTGATTTACTTTTGTGTTATGTAGTTTACATCCATATACAGCTCTCTGTTATTTTTATTATTATTATTTGCTGTTTAAATAAATACTAGAGAAAAGGAAGGAAAAATGCAAAATAGACTATTGTTATATACTTCCAGTCCAGCTTAAAAAATACCTAAGGAGGGGCACTTTGTTCTTAAATTAAGTTCTGTAATCAATGTGAACACAGTTTGCACATAGCAGCAATCTTCAATATTTTTCATTCAGTTCCTGAGGCATGGCATGCTGGTGTAACAGCACTGAGCCAGCTGGAAAATCTGAATCATTTAAATAAGTTGCAGAATATTTGAAATGATAAGGACAGAACAGCATGGCATCATTCCAGCCTTCAGAGCATTACTTTCATTGTGTGAGAAATAGTGCATTCAGCAGGAGCAGAGAAGTGATCATCCCTCTGTACTCAGCTACTCAGCCCTGGGGAGGCTGCACCTGACGTGCTGTGTTCAGGTTTGGGCTGCTCACTACAAGAAGGACATGGAGGCCCTGAGAGGGGCAACGAAGCTGGTGAGGGATCTGAAGCACAAGTCTTATGAGCAGCAGCTGAGGGAGCTGGGACCGTTTGGTCTGGAGAGAATCAGGGGAAAACTTTGTATCTCTTTACAACTCTCTGAAAGGAGGTTGTGGCAAGGTGGGGGTCAGCCTCTTCTCCAAGGTGATAGGACTAGAGGGAATGTCCTCAAGTTGCAACAGGGGAGGTTCAGGCTAGACATTAGGAAAAATTTCTTCTCCGAAAGAGCAGCCAGGCACTGGAATGGGCTACCTAGGGAGATGGTTGAGTCACAATGTTTAGAAGTTGTACTGAGGGACATGGTTTAGGGGGAAATATTGGCAATGGGTGGACAGATGGACTGGATGATCTCAGAGGCCTTTTCCAATCTTGGTGATTCTGTGATAACGCAAGGCACAGCAGGAATCAGCACTGGTTACCAGGACAGACTGAAATGTCAAAACGTATAACTCGTGGCCTTCAGTGTTTTATAAAACAATTTTAAAATATTTTCTTAGTTATCTTTTGTTTTGCTGCAGCCAGAATCTGTCACTAAGCAATTTTAAGAGATTCTGTATTAGAAGTAGTTTAGTTTTCTTTCATTCGAGGGATAATTATTTGGATACATAGCTACACTTTACATTCAAGTATTAACACAGTCTAGAAAAACTGTTTTCATACAGGAGGCTTTGCAAGTTTCTGGTATAAGAATACTTTCTCTCTTTACAGTTAAGCAGACAGGAGAACAAAAGCCTCTACATATATGCAACAACACACAGTGGTTTCAGCGGTGGAACAGGATTAAAAATGTTACATTTTAGGACACAGGTCATTGGACAAATAAGCACAAAGAGCATTATTCACAACAATACAATCTTGATACATTTAAAAAAAAAAAACAACAAAACAATTTCTTACATTTCAAGACTACTTGCACAGAGATCTGAAAAAATTCTCCTGTTAGAAAAATAGATTCCTGTTAAGAAAATTCAAATCCATTCCAACACTCCCAGGAAGAATTTGGAAAGTAAGGGAGAAAGTGCCTAGGAAAATAAAGAAATCCAAACACAGGCTTCTAGCTCAGTCTTTGGAGTGTATGAAATGCAAACGTTTTCAGAGCAATAGGCTCATGATTGAATACTTCTTTTGCACACAATCTAACAACTCCACATAACAACTCCAAGGAGACCTCACTGCAGCCTTCCAGTACTTGAGGGGACCTTATAAACAGGAGGGAGACCAGCTTTTTACATGGCCAAAAGAGAATGGCTTTAAACTCAAAGAGGGCATATTGACATTAATGTTAGGTGGAAACCATTTACTTAGAGAGTGGTGAGGCACTGGAACAGGCTGCACAAAATTTATGAATGCCACATCACTGGAAGTGTTCGTTAGCAGGTTGGATGGGGCCCTGATTTCTTGTGTGAATAAGCTAATCTGAAAGACTTTGCAACAGAGAGAAAGCATTCAAAGCTATTTTTAATAATCTTTAGATTTGGTATTTTGTTTGCACATTGTTAGCACTTGCATGTAGAATAAGCAATGTTGTTTCCATAATGCAAAATATTTCATTATCTCAAGTGTAGTTCACATAGCTCAATGAATCAAAACAGAACTTGTTTTGAAACATAAGTCATTTCTTAGACTTTTTTCTTCAAAGATGCAGTACAAGAAATCAAATATCATTTAGCATGTGCTGGCATCAGAGGTCATGTCTTCATCTACACAAAATAGTTTACTCACGTCTGATGACACAAGTTTTCACTAACATCTCCAAAGCTTAAAAACATTAAATGTAAAGCTTAGGCAGCTAAATCCCCATCACGTCAACAACTAACGTTACAGAATTCTTTTGACTGCAGTGAGGAAATAACTGGTGCTTAAAGTAAGAACAAGAAAACCTGAGTTTTGTTTCTCTGTTACTTATGGGCTCTGACCTTGGCAACTCAACCTTCCAGTCTCCACTTATTAGTTCATAAAGATTTACAGTACACACAAGGTTATACAGCAATGTGAGCTTTACAAAGAATGTTTCAAGTATTACTTCCAGTCTAAGATGAAATCTGAATTACTTATCAAATACTAGAAGCTTTTTGAAGTGTTTTATGAATAGTATTTTTCATCATATAACTTCCTGGCATCTCTGACATTAGAATCATAGAACGGATTAGGTTGGAAGGGACCTTAAAGATCATCTAGTTCCAAGCCCTCTGCCATGGGCAGGACTGACTTTTTTTTTCTTTTGGATGCCTTTAGTGGGTACAGTATTTAAAAGGAAAGAAAATAATTTTGAATCTTCTGTAGTTTGCATGCTGGACACATACTTGTATGGTCATCCAGATAAGTATTTATAACAGCACTCTTAGCTGATGACACCAAGTTGAGTGATGCGGTCAACACGGTTGAAGGAAGGGATGCCATTCAGAGGGACCTCGAGAGGCTAGAAAGGTGGGCCCGGGTGAACCTGATGAGTTTCAACACGGCAAAGTGCAGAGTTTTGCACTTGGGCCGGAGGAATCCCAGGCATCCATACAGACTGGAAGGAGCGGGCCTTGAGAGCAGCCCTGTGGAGAAGGACCTGGGGGTCCCGACAGATGAAAAACTTAACATGAGCCAGCAATGTGTGCTTGCGGCTCGGAAGGCAAATGGTATCCTGGGCTCCATCAGAAGAGGGGTGGCCAGCAGGGACAGGGAGGTGATTGTTCCCCTCTACTCTGCTCTTGTGAGGCCCCATCTGGAGTACTGCGTCCAAGTGTGGAGCCCCCAGCACAAAAAAGACAGGGAGCTGTTGGAGAGGGTCCAGAGGAGGGCCACAAAGATGATCAGGGGACTGGAGCACCTCCCCTATGAGGACAGGCTGAGGGAGCTGGGCTTGTTCAGCCTGGAGAAAAGAAGGCTGCGGGGTGACCTCACTGCAGCATTTCAGTACCTAAAGGGAGCCTACAGAGGGGAGGGGAATCAACTCTTTGACAGGGTTGATAACTGCAGGACGAGGGGAAATGGTTTTAAGTTGAGGGAGGGGAGATTTAGGTTGGACGTCAGGGGAATTTCTTTACAGAGAGAGTGGTGAGGCACTGGAACAGGCTGCCCAGAGAGGCTGTGGATGCCCCATCCCTGGAAGTGTTCAAGGCCAGATTGGATGGGCCCTGGGCAGCCTGGTCTAGTATTAAATGAGGAGGTTGGTGGCCCTGCATGTGGCAGGGGGGTTGGAGATTCATGATCCTTGAGGTTCCTTCCAACCCTGGCCATTCTGTGATTCTTCCATATCTATAATACATTGAGAGTAAGATAAGGGACTGAAAGTCAAATGAGATCAACATCTCTGCAAAAGGTTCTCTTTAGAAGGATGCTAAGCAACTTCAGGGTTAGGCTTATTTGTGCCCTAACAGCTTTGCCAGTGTTCTGTACCAGGTGGTGAGTACAAAATACAAGCTGGTACATTTTTTTATTTATATTTAACTATTAGAAGGATGTTGAGCAAGGAACTATGATAACTAAGACAACAAGTGGCTAAATCATCATTAAACTAATTTAAGATTTCAGGAAAAAAAAATATTATCTCAACTGGGTAGAAAGATGAAAAGTGTAAGACTACAAAAAGGAAGCAATAAATTATTCTGTTACTAGATTATAGGATCCATTGAGAAAGAAAGTAAGTGCCATAAGAACCCTGGATTCCTACTCACCCTCATTCCTTCACCATTTAGTTGATATAACTGCTTTCTTGTGCCAATAAAAAGTGGTTTCAGGAATTAGGACAGAATTCATATTCTGCAAATGTGCCCAAGCCATCAAATCCAATTTTATTTGGCTACTGTGAAATTTTCTGACAAGCTAATTACAGTAGCATATTAGAAAATATAACAGCCAAAGTGACAGATTTAGCCAGTTGCCAGACAATGACTTTTTAAGTTCCATTTGGAAGTCCAAACTCTTCACTCTGCAATTTCATGTAAATGTAACAGTTTGTTTTGGGTATTCTTTTTGACTCAGCATCTTGGATTTGATTTTTCCCCCATGTTACAATCAGAAAGTTCAACATGGTGAAAGTACGATACAGGAGTGCAATAGCAAAGGGACTAGCACAAATGAAATGGTGTTACAAAGGAAAAGTGTTCACCCATCTCAGAAAATCTAGGCACACAGGGAAAACTCCACAAAGCAGAGATCTCCAACCAGAGATCCTTCTCTAGTGGCAGTCAGCCCTTAAATGAGGTCTACGAGAGGTGCAGCCAGGCTGCAGCCCTTCCAGTCACACAGCTGAATTGTTTTCACCTGTGCTCCCAGGGCTGACTGGGTCCTTTCCCCAGGCGCTCAATCAGTGGGTCAGGCCATGACTCAACAGTTCCCATACACCCTACCACAGTTTGGCAGGACAAACATGCAGGGTAAAAGGCTAAGTCACAGAACAGTTTGTTGTTGTTTGTTTGTTTGTTTTCCAAAAGTGACATAATTTGCTAGAATATTTCTTTACTATAGTGATGAGTGAGGCTTCATTAGGTTATTTACACCTTCAGCCTATTCTTTAAAAATTAAATCATTAGTGTCCAACTATAAATGGCCAAGAAATCTGGCTATTACTTTTCAATGTTATATTACCAGCTTCCATTATTAAAACTCATCTTCACTTACCTTTAGCATATTACACTTCCAGTTTTCAGCTAACAACATCACTCCTAAAATATGTGCAAAATACATAGTAATTTTAAAATTATACACAATAGACTGGACACATTCAAACTGCTATAGAATCTGGTTGGTAGTGTGGCAATGACCTTCTCTTCAGCATGCTTTTAGTCACAAGTAAACTTGTGATTGGTTAAGATCAGAATTTGCAGAGCTTAACATTCAATATTGTATTTTAATACCATCACATCTTTGCAGTGTCATATTTCCATACCCAAACAAAGACAGCAATAAATGTGACTTTTATAGGTATGCATACTTTGAGGCAGCACTTGGGTCAGTTTCACAGCAAGATTTCCTTCCCTGTATGTTTACCTCTATCACCACCAGCAGGAGGAGAGGCTTGCAGCAAAGGGAATTCTCAGAAATACTCATTCTCCTGGTCAACACCTCATGCAGTAGATGAAGCAGTGCTATCACAGCTATTATCTGCTTTATAAGCTGTGCATTTAAAGCCATTATCTAGTAAAAGATTCAACTCAGGTAGTCATGGGCTCATGCGTAGTTCCCCTTAGCTGACATTTATTAGTGCCTGACTAAAAACTCCTAGTTTCCATCTATCCCTTGTTTCACTTTATAATTTGCAATAGTACTCATTTAAAAAAAAAAAAAAAAGGTTAAAAAAAGTTATTGATTGGACTTACTGATTGGACTAAGTGGCAAAATAAAAAAAGACTTCTGTAAAGCACACTGTGAGGACTACTCCAAAGAAAGGTATTATGAGTAAAATAACCCACCTTATGCTCCACTTTATGCTTTCCTTTTAAGACAACTAATCTGTCAACACAGAGAACACATTATTACTGTATTTAAAGTAAAGAAACAAAAACAGGAGTAAGGGAGAACTCACAGCAGAGGACTTCTCAGGGCCACTGAAACCTCTCTATTCACTTAAACGATTGTCTTTGCTAAAAAATTTCAAAAAGCTACCTATGTTGACAGGACGCAGGCAGCATTGCTACTCAAAAACCATTTTTGCATATTTGAAAATCAGTTTTCTCTAAGATATTCAAAATAGTACAGTTGGTAATTTTTTCATCTGACCTCCAGAACAGGCTTTAAACGTCTTAATATCTGACTTATTTTCGGATTTTGCCAGCTGCAAACAAGATTGAGAAGTTATTGAGAACAATAACTCACAAGAAGAAAGGACCACAAGGAATTTTTAACATCAATAAAGATTGCTGCTCTGATACAGCTTCCTGACAATCATCTTGAGATGCTAACTTCCAAGAAATGAGAAACAGTGAATTCAATTTGATTAAAGAAAAGCTATAACTTTGGTATCTGAAGGTAACTTCTGTCCCTTATTCTGTGCTGCTGAAAAACAAAACACGAAGTAATTAATGATCTACAATGAACTCATTTTCTATAATGACTGTGTGGTCCATTTCTCAACAGAAATAAAAATATGAAACTCACTACAGATTTTTCAGTAATCTTAAAGTCAGTCAACAGTTTCAAAAATTAATCAATGTCATGACAATAATATCTTAAGTTACATCTAGGAAAAAGAAAATACTGTATTTTCTCTCAATTATTTATAATATGTTTGTTCAGAAATTCAAAAATAGCTGCTTCATAGTTGACTTCTGAAGTATATGCAAACTCAGTTACTGTTAAATCTCATTTATCCAAAGTTCATTGTATCAGAGGACAAGAAAAGTTGAAACGTTCAAGAAAGGTTACTGAAGTTGAAGCTATAGCAACTGTAAGACTTTTAAACAGGTTTGATACAGCACGTATTTTCTTTGTTAGTGGAAATACTTCATTTTTGCTTGTTTTCATAGCAGAGTGCTGTTTTCTTTTATGTACATCACTTTACATTAAGATAAACATATTTAATCTTGAAACTTTGTGCATACAGTGCTCTATGTGCAAGATAACTAACTAGCAGAAAACTTTAAGAATAAGTGGAAAATGGCAAAGAAGTATGAGGATAAGAATACTTCACTTGCATAAAAAAAACAGTTACAAGTAGAGAGGAGAATAGAGGGTTAAAGAACAATCAGATTTTTAGTTTTCACAAACAGGCACAACATAACCTCCAAAACATTCCCATAAGGAAATAATCAAATTGCTTGAATAGTTGATTTTTACAAGGAAGAGCATAACCACAGAAAAAGGACAGTCTGTTCTGCTGAGAAGAGAGATGGTTCCCTACCTGAGAAAAAGAGCAAAAAAGCTACACACACAAGCACATAGTAACTTGATAGAACTGAGTTCAATAGAAGCCTACAGAAAATATTATGACAAGTGTCAGACACAAGATGATATCAACAAACTCAGTGAGGCCACATTTCCATACTAAGAAAGACAAAACAATGGTAGTAACCAATAATAATAAAAATCTCTTCCACCAAGAAAGGATTCAAAGATTTTTTTCTTCTTTGCACTGCGAAATGTTTTATATTAAAACATATAGTACAGACCCATGATATGTTTGCTTCCAGCTAATACCAGAAAGCCCCTATGGTGGCATACTGAATTCAGTGTGGTAGGTGAAATGACTACAGTTACAACTTTTTCTCCAAATATAATAAATGAGCACAAGAGACTAGCAAATTCATTCATGTACTGAGAACATCTGTCTTACAGTATACACTGTAAGACAGCATTTAACTGTACTTGAAAGTTTCACCTTTATTTTGGATCAGGCCTCCTGCTCAGCCACTTTACAAAGTTTAAATTCATAAACTTTACGAAGTTGGACTATGCACTCTTCTACCCATCTTTGCTCGTGAATTCAATCAAATTGTTGAATTTTAGAAAGCCTTCAAAAGAGTAGTATCACCTCTCTCTCAAGCACAGTCCATGAGGTTCAAGTTGAAGCATAAATCTGAAGTTATAGCTGCAGCACAGCTAAGTATTCCACCAGAAGCTACTTGCTAAACCACCGGAAATTTTTCTACACAGACCCATCAATAATGTGTAAAATGCCCTGAATATTCATTGGCACCTGAAAAAAGTGTCTTGCTTTTCTCAAGGAAGAAAACTTCAAACCAAAGGAGAGGTCGAGGGTTGAGTCATTTTGTTTTTGTTACCGCACTATCTAGCTTTCAAGTTTGTAAAACTTCAGTTAATATTATGCAAGTAGAAGAAAAACCTGCAGCTTTGACAAACCCATGAGGGGCTCTTTTAGTTCAATAGTGTATGAGTTTGTGCACTTTTCCCAGAAATAACTTCTTGTGTTCAACACTTTATGGCAACTTGTCACCTTTTTATGAGACAATATTATTGCCATTAAAATAGCAAGTGTTAGGAAGAACATCAGTTCTGGTGTTGAGTTAGATCACAGCTACTAGATGGAGCTGCAGAAATCCTGCTGCTCTCAGTTGTGCTGGTATACAGGACTTTTTTGTACTGCGTTTAGCTACCAGAAATTGGAACTGCTAAATCACAGTTATATTCCAGGACGTGGCCAATAGCTAGCTACGAAAAATCAATACTGTCACTACTATACTTCATACATTATACCTGACATAACAGTTTTTCCCTCCTTTTCTCTAATTTCAGGTGTGATTTTTTTTCCTAGTCATAAATGAATATTTGGCACAATCAAAACAAGACTCGCAATTCCGATGAGACTTAACAACATAAATGAAATCTCAAACAATTGTTACTGACAACTCACAGGCGTATCAGAAAGACAAGACTGGGAAGCATTCCAGGAACATCCCCATGAAGGAGACAGAAAATATACATTGTCAGGAAGAACAGGGTACACACATTTGCTACAGAAAGGACAAACTTGTCAGAATATTTTGACTTTCCTTTTGAAGCCAGTTATTAAGCCACTAAGGTAACAGACTTCATCCCATAAAACAGCTCATTCAAAATCATGAAATACGTTTAAATAGAAACTGTGTTTGCATCGTTTTAGGTTTTGTTATTAAAAGGAGCTGAGGGATGAGAAACATTTCTTATCTTGCATATGTCTTGGCCTTAAACTACTTGTATAATCGCAGTAAGTCAAAACAATTATCTGAAAGTCTATGCAACGTACACTTCAGTGATAATCCATAATTCTTATCCTGAAGAAAAAAAACAACCACGCTGTTCTCATGCTTTCTTGTTAATACATAACATTTCTTGTGTTACTGAAAAATATCAGATCATTTGCTACCTCCACCATTGGAACACTCCTAATGTATGGTTGTATTAGGTGTTCATTAAGAATTTGTCCCTTCTTGCACCAGAAAATACTTCATGTGCTTAATAAATAATAGTTTTATCATATTCGTGGAGAGAAATGCACCGTTTAACAAAACACATCTATGTGAACAGTGAAGTACATCTTTAGTATGCCTTTATATTTTCAGAGCTTTAATATACTAATTTTCATCTTCAAATTAAAACCAGTGAGATTACTATAGACTGGATGTTGCTTACAGCATCAGTAATACCTTACCACACTGCTGTACATGTAACAACCTTAATAAACCTCCAACGTTTTAAGATTTAAATACATTCTAATTAATTAGTAGGGAAAGCAGCTACTTCTTTCAAAATGTCTAGTTGTACCTAAATAAGTTATAAATGATGGGTACTATCAATAAGCTTTATACAGTGTACTGATTAAGAGAAATTATGCCAAAAGGTTGTAAAGAAAAGCGACAGTAAGAGCTATTGCTCCAAGATTATGAGTATTCATTCAGTTCTTACTAGTAACATCATTAATAACTGTCTATTCTATCTGTAAGCAATGCCAGAAAAATACACCTCTAATGAAAATAAGGAGAGACAGAAGCCCCAAAAATTCCAGGCCAAAATTTCCACAGATGCTGAAATCAGGGATTATTGCAGCTGGTGACATAAAAAGTGGGTGCTGACGTGTTCTGCATATTATGATTATATAAATATGTATAAGAATCTTAAATATATATATGTATTTTATATATTTATGTTTGTACCTAATTCAAACACCCGATGACCTGCTTCAAAATTAAGTCTCCCTTTTGGGCATTTGTGCTTCTGATACTCTCACCTTCATAATAAAAAATGAAATTCGACTTTTACCCAGAAGAATCCAAATTTGGTGTTAGCAAAATACATCTTCTGCATGCAAGTTGATAGCTGACTGGCACAGCCCTTTCAGAGGTATCTCTCCTCTTATCACTTGACTCAGACTTTCTTCTCTCTTCGGGCTAAGCCTGTATAGCTTAGGAGCTCCCAGATTGAAAAACTCCTTCTTCACATCATGTCCAACAGGTCTGCATATAGCTTCATGGACTGGCTAACATCTCGGAACCATGACTAGCTTGTAAGATGTGTCCCATTTTAGAAGCAATGGCCGTACAGATGCTGCACTTAAATCCCAGCCTAGCACTTCACACCTGTTAATACTGACGTGGAGAAGTGGCTGTGCCTGCTCCTCCCCTTTGTTTATTACAGTTGAAACATAACTACATCTGAATTTCCCAAAAGGAATCCCAATTAAAAAAAAAAATTAATTCCCTAATTAGTCTTACTGTCATAGAATGGTCATGACTCTTGGAATGCTACTAAAATAGAGACTGAGAAGTACCTGAAAAATTGCTATTTAGAATTGCTCCTACATTTTGTCCACAACCACCATAGTTTGACTGTGGGGGCTGCATTTCAGTCACACATCACACAGTCTGTCAGAGAAAACTGGAGCACCTTCTTTAACAATGGATACTCTAACAGTTTTTACAAGGCATGGTTGCACATGGGTTTAGGTCATCATTCCTAATGCTGGTATTAACCGCATTCATGCTTTCACAGTGTGTTAGTTTCTTTTGGTAGTTTTTGTATTATTGTTTCTCATATACAGTTCAATGGAAACGGTCATTACATTAGTTCTTTCATAAACAGGAAATAACTTCGAGATACCTAGCATTCTTGTCACCTTCAGTGATAAGGGGAAATAGTGAACTTCACAGATCATTACATTCCTTTAATTACTGGCAAGCTTGTTACTGGTACATCTTGGTAAAAAAAAAAAAAAAAAAAAAAATTGTCTTGTTTCTTTTAAGTTCCCTTTCCTTTCTGAGGAGCTCCCAGAAGAGCCAGCTGGCATTCACAAACTCTCGCTAGTTGTTTCAAGACAAATGTTTACTTCCTTTATGGAGTGCTAAAGTAGAAAATCAGTGACAGTTTAACATCATGACCAAAAGCAACTTCCTAAAGAAATTTTTAAAAGTAACCTTGATTAAAACAATTATGACCCAATTTTGAGACACAAAATTATCAGGATTAGCAAGTGACAAAGTCTAAATTTCAGTTATTTTTGTTTGTTAGCTTCCTAGATTTCAGTGAACAGAAATGAAAATTCCATGTTAATTGTTTGAGAATTGAGCTACTACACCACAGCTAACATCCACTGCTGATTCAGAGGTCAGCGTGGGATCTTCTTGCACTGATATGAACATTCAGTCCAGTTCTCTTTCAAATAGACATAGTGGTTTTGGTTTTTGTAGTAATCATGAAGTAAAGACCATCTAACATTGTAAAGATGTATGCTTCCTTACCTATTACTGTAATTGGGAATCTAACAAGATGCCTTCCCTTATTCAGCTCTGAACTCATAAGCTGCTATTCCAAGTCAGATGCATGAAACTTATGTTCCACAGGGATGAAAAAAATGATGGCTTTTTTAGAGTAAAACATTAGCTAACAATATAGATTTCTACAAAGGTACATCTAACTTAAATACGCTATCTTTTGACTGACATACACATATGTTACAGATCATTTCCCCACACTGGGAGACATTTTTCCAGCAACAAAAACAGAGCAATCCTATGTCCAAAAATAGCAGCCAAACAGAGCACAGTTTGATTTTATATAAATTCCAGGATAATAATTTTACAAAGTCAAGAAAAATAAGAAAGCAACTCAAAATATTAAATCCTGAAGGTATTCACACTCTTTATTTTTTCCTGTGGCTCTTTGACAGTTTAGGGTAACAGTTTTTCAGAAACTTTGATCCCAGGCCAATTGTTTCCTTTGTCCCTGATACATGCCAGCTTGCTGCAGCAATTTCATTTGTCTTCTAACACTTTGTCTTAACTTCCTTAACTACTTAATTTAATACTTGTTTTGAGATGTACTTGTGCATGCACATACACACATATATTTGCTCTTGCTATATAACAAAATTACTTAACCACCTTTTATTCAGTTATTCAATTCTTTCATTCATTTTGATTTTACAACTTTGTCTTGTTGTCTTGAAAGTTAATTGCTTTTGATTTACAGGGCGTCATCAAACATTTTTACCACATGCAGCAATATCACCCTATGGAGTCACAGATTCACTCTGACACAGCTGAGAGATCTGAAAATATTAAATTATTCATTCGTATTAATGTATTGTCACTAACTAAAACTACTACACCAAAATAGATAAAGACATTAATGAGTTATTGGCTCACTATTGTGATTTAGGATTTGTGTCAATTGATAGAACCAAATATAAAAAGATTAACAGATTATTTTTTCACAGACAAGGTATGCTTAGATATCCATTTCTTGTGGTCTCTACTCAAAGCAGTAATAATGACACCAAGTATTTCTGGCTCAGCTAATCTAAACAAATCAGCAGTTCTTAATTGACTTGGTTGTCAATTCTGTTCTAATCCAGGCAGACTCACCAAAATCCTGGGAACCCAAAAGTGACAGGATGCTTCTGTTTACATTTGTAAACTGTTTTAGATACTTAGAATTTAAAAATAAAAATCGATCTGGGAAAGTCACCTTGTCAGTTTATCCCTTCTTATTCTTTAATCACCAACATTTTTTTTTGAAGATATTTAGTCTATTTGCAGAAACATAACTATTGACAGAAATGTGGACAAGGTTACTAGTTGTCAGTAACCATCAAAAACAGTAGTAGATAGATGGTGGGAAAATATTTCAGCACCAGCCACTGATGTATAGTGAAGTTTGACAGCATTTCAAATGTGAACAGTAATAGTGAACTAACGAGAAAAAGAACAGCCATATTGAACTTTAAATAGCCCATCCTTGACTGTCACTGACAATGTATCAATGACTGTTACAACAGCTGTTCTGTTGTAAATAGGAGGCATTACTTTTGGAGCAACCTGTTTAATTCAGCTGAATTAAACACTACTACTTGTAAGACCAATTTGCCCCTCCTCAAAGGTCATTTGTATATACTATTAATGCGGTAATTAATGTTTATTCTTTGTCTTCCCCTAACATCCAGAATTTAACATCAACATGGGAAAAAAAGACTGGTATTTGAAGTGGCCAAGTATTTTTTTTAATGAAATATTTTGCTTGCATTTTAAGTTCAGAAAAACCTACCTAAACCTTCTGAGATAAAGCTGGAATCAGACCTCCCAAGTGGCACTGTGTACATTTATGCACAGATAAACAAGTAGAATCAAAGCTGAATGAAATAAGGTCCAAAACCACGGCTGCACCATGTAATTTTTACCCATAGAATCCATGTGTTGTACAAACTAGTTTTGAATTTTCTTGGCACAGTTTCAAAGCAGTTTTTCATCTCTGGCAGATAGAAGTTAGACATGTAGTTTGTTCTTCCTGGAGTCTTACCAAAAATTGAAATTATGGTAGATGAAAAAAACATCTGTTGTCTCTTAAGTGGAGCCTGGTTTAGCCATCAGAAAAGGTTGGGCTTTGTTATTCTTTAGTGATGCTTTAACTTTTGTATTTTAACATTCATTTCAAAGTCTTAGGTCATCATTTACATCAGTGATAGTTACAATAAAGTCTTTTTGAGAATGGAAAATAGAAAAGCAAATTAAAAAACAATCTCCACAGCAGATGAAAAAAGCAGCTCTGGCACAGCATTTGCTAGCTACTTATTCACACTACTTACCAAATCCTAAGTTAAATAATTTGGTAATATTTTGAAATTTAATCTGTATTAACTTTGTGATCTATTCTACTATGCTAGTAACTATTTTGTGGACACTTTGCTTTACTAAATGGGATTGATCTGACAGATTTCAAGCACATCTTTGCTGTAATGACAACGTCACATGCAGATACAGAAATCTTAATTGATAGCTACTGCTAACTTAAATTGGAGGCTGCCCTATTAGAGAACATTATCAATAGGAATATTGGACCCATGAAGAAAAGGTTAAGCATTTTTTATCAAGGATTATTTACACGAAAGACAGAAGAGAATGCAGTCAAATTACTCAGAATTCTGCAGGTAGTGTACAGCTGCTAGGCCATGTCAGGTCAAGATACAAAATATCAATGTGCAGATAAGCAAAGCTCCCTTCTTGTACATACTATAGCTATTCTGATATGGCAGAATGAAACAGCAAACACCAGTCAGAGAGAACTGAAAAAAATCTACAAAAATGTGAAAATACAAGTTAGAAAGTGATGCATCTCAGATGAAAACTTATTCTAAAATACTGTCAGTCTCTACCAAATCTCACCAGCTTATTTGCAGCTTATAAATCCTAGATATTTAACATGAAGACTTGATAAACCCATTAGAATAGTCAAATGTAATGCCTCTACTAATTAATTAAAAAGTGTTTCTTTTATGTCACCATAACAAGGCATGTATACCACTGGGTGTGGTTCTCACGAGGTCACCTTAACCTACAATCCCAGTGACAATTCTGAGCTGTTGATACATGTGGAAGCACTGGTAGATAGAAACTTAAGCAGTATGTTTAAACCTTCTCTTGTACACTCAGTTTGAGAGTGGATTGTAAATACTTCCAATAAGGCATTAGCACAAGTTGCTAATAAAGTGGACCTGAAGTCATCTTGAAGACAACCCAACCCAACCCATGCAGCCACGTGTATTTGGCAAAATCCCACATACAGCATGGTTAGGGTTCAAGAGTTTTTAATTGTTTGTTTTCCAAATACAGAATTTGCATCTTCCAGTCTATGAGAAGTTCTTGATTTAAACATTTTTATTCTATAAAGCAAGTGTGTTACTTCAACAACTGTGCAGGTCTAGATCAAATGACATTTAAATTAAAAGCTGCATTAGTTAGATACTTTAAGGCCTCAGTTGGTGCCTTCCAAGCTGTCCATAGTTCAGGGCAATCCAATCATTTCAGCTAAGTGTCATAAAAGAGTTCTTGCTTTCTGTTTATCTTAAAATAAATGGTAAGATCGAACTAATGCAAGCATAGAAGCTCTTAACAAAGTAAGGATAATTTAAAAGACAAAGATGAGGATTAGTTAATAATCTTTTTTTCTGCCAGGGTAATATAAACAGATCAAATGATTTTCACCATTAATTTTATTTTAATAAAGACAATGATCTTAATTAATATTATTAGCACCAATATTCAGTGGATTAAAAAAATAGCTTTTCAAATATTAACCACATATTTATAAAAAGCAAAGGCTCATAATTCTCTATGTTTAGTATTGACTGTTATATCTCATTCTTTAAGTCGCTGAGTCTTTAATACCACAGAAAGAAAAAATGCTAAAGAATGCCAAACTGTACACATATGTAATCTATCATAGCAAAAGAAATTTGGTTCCTTAATGTGTTAGCTCTCATATGAGACAATCACACCATGCTGAAGCTGAGTTTTCAAACACTGAAAGCTGCTAAGCATTTAATTTTCCATACTAGAAATTCTGTGTTTACACAGCTAGTTAAAAGCCTCTCTCTGGACTCCTATGCACCTTTACAAATCTGTTTTAATTAGTCCCAGATACTCAAATGCATTTTGAAATTTAACTCTCAATTAAGCAAATTATTTCAGTTCTTATCTCGTCTTCTGCTGAGCTCAGCTTATGTTCTGACTCAAGAAAAAGCTGCATAACTGCACCTAATACAACACCAAGCACAGCTAACAAGCACAAACCTCAGCAAAGCTGATCTACTTTCAGCTTTGTTGCTAACCATAGCTACATAGCTTCCACTCAAGATAACAAACAGATCACAAAAGCCTACACAGAGATCAAGCTGAGTGATGAACTCTTATCCGTTTTCAGGCCAATTTCCTCTGGAAGTGCCTCTACCCATTTACTACACAGCTTGCACTTCAGATCTTCTGAATCACACTTAAGCACTTTGGCTTAAAAGCAGATTTTAAATGATCCAAACATAACATAGCCTCCACCAGCTGAGACCACGAAATAAGCATGCAAAACTTTCCATACTTGATTTCTCAAATAATCTCTTTTTGTTAACTATTCAGCAACTTCTGGTTTATGGATGGAGACACAGGGAAAAAAAAAGCACAAAGGAAATCAGTTTAAGTATAGACCATTTCTGTAGTACTGCAAGTATCTGCAGATTTTACAGCAGCAGAAGGTGTATTTTTAACTTTCTGATTACAGGAGCAAATCTCTCCCCAGTCCAAAATCAAAATCATGAAACATCAACAGAAAGGAGGAAAAAAAGACATTCAGAGTATGCAGGTTGCTTTCCACTGCTACTAGAAGAGTTCCTAACGCATTTCTGTGACAATTTTTTTATTTTAGCTAGACCAGGTGCTATTACTGTTAAGATACTGTCATAATGTATGGTAACTTTTGGGCCTGTAGACATTTAACAGAACTAGACCCTCCATGACCGTGTAGCTTCCATAAAGCCCATTCACCTGCAGATTGTCACTGCAGCAGGGCTGCTGGTGGGCTTTGACCACTAGATGGCCTTATGTAAGTGATAACCAAACGTCAGAGCTTCCGGAGTGGGATGCCGCAGCAGATAGCACATTATGTGCTGCCTGAAATTGCTTTCCTCAGTGCATGAGATCGTTTAACGCCGATACAAGGAGGATTACAACAGCACCACTATTCAAAGGCAGCAAAAACAGACGTTCATTTTTACTAAATCAAGCAGTTCGAAACACAGGGAATTAGCAATTTTACCTGAGGTCTTGAACAGAAATCTCAACTACGATGAATGCCTGAACATCAGCCTTCCTATTTCACACTTCACCTGTCTGCATCTATTCTTAATCACCATAATACAGCAAGATCTTGATAAACTTCACCTACATGAATTTACATCCTGATAAATCAGGATTTCTGATCCTACAAAGAAAATATTTCAGATTGTTCTTCATATCCAAGTTACCTTGAAGTAATTTCTTAACCTACCTATGACTGTTTCATTTGAATCACTGCTTCTCTGCCTTGGTATTGACTGCAATATTGTAACTCAAAGGGTAAAGGAAAGATGAACTTCACTTTTAACAAACAGAACCTTGATTAACAATCTTCACCTTGATTTATAGTAGTACCAATGTCCAGATGGGAATGAGCACGTATAATTTGGAGTTCCAATATGGATTAAAACCTGATCACAAAATTAGAAGTTAAAGAAAATTTGTAGGGTAACTTTGTAGGACAGGAAAATTTGATTTCCTATCAAAGTAGTTATAGGAGTGGAGGAGACATCAAGAACGCCCCTCACTCAAAGAAATACTTGTGATAGAAGTAGTAGGAGCAGGATCTCAGCTATCAAAAAGATCTAGCATTCTGAGAGCTGGTTTCTTGACTCGCATTTAAGAAAATAAATAACTACATTTGTTTGATTTGAGTGATTCACCATCACTAAGCCCCTACTCTTTCTTAATTTGCAATTTATTATTTATTACTGGAAGTTATTTTCCCCATTTACCATAAAATCATAATACGTTTGATTCTTACCATGCTTCCTAAATGCATAAATGCAAATGTTGGTTATTCTTGCAGAACTGAATGCAATAATGTTTTTAAGGCCTCTGAGTATGTCAGTGTGGCTTAGTCTGAAGAAAACAGACTTTTCACTGCTCACTTTGCAGTGATATTTTGCAGATGCTTTTAAACACACACACAAAAAAACAACCTTAAAGTTATTTTTCTGCAGTCTTCATGTTGTACAGAGGGCTTCAACTCCACCCCATTTGTCTTTAAAATAACAAAACATGAATTCTCTGAAGCTATAAAAAACGAGTAAATAATCATTTTTCTGTTTTGATAGTCCTGCAAATTGAAGCAGGACAAGCATAATCTTATAAAGCTCAGATAAGCAAGATTATTGTTTCTGTTATTTTGCATCACATCTCTGTTTCAAGAGCTACAACATTTGTGAAGTGTATTGGAATTAAGTTGGAATTTTTATGATAAACTGGATTGAAATTGCTTAAAAAAATTATTCATTTTGTTTTTATGCTCTAAGTTGTGACAAGTTTGATTTAAACATGGTAAAACGACAAAGTAAATGAAAATATTTATGCTAAGCACTTGAATCTTCAAAGACACAGCCTTTCCTTAATCTGTAAGGAAGTACAGCATGTAAAAATGAGAGTTTTCCCAGTTTTCCTAAACAAATCTGACACTGCAGAAACACTCACATCTGGACAGATGAGAAAGAACATGCCCGGTTTCTTCTAATGAGACTATCATACAAATATACATTGTAAGAATTGTCCAAAGGGAAAGTTCAGCTTTCAGTACTAGCTCAGATCCCTAGTACTTATTCAATTCACTGCTGACAGTTATATTCATTCAGTTTAGAATCTGCTCAGCTTAGTTTTTCAACCTTTGCTAAGTCTACCTACTTTTCACACAGTATTTTTCTTTCTGACATTTTTTAAAAATTTATTAAGTGCTACGTATTTGAGTGGCAGACTGTAAGAAAACAAATAAACACAACCATGAAGAGCAGCTAAAATCCTGGAACACAAGTTATTTTGTTGAAGGTGATGAAGGAAGACAGGACTGCAAACAACCTTTTTGCAGAGAAGCATAGTCCTCACTACTGGAATCTAGGGATGCTGCCAGGAGCCATCAGCAGCAGACTCCTTGACGGATCACTATTAGAAACTTCTATTACATGAGAGCTGCCAGTGTTACAATCCATAATTACAATACATGTGGTATAGAGTCCATAAATACTTCCCTGAAAATTGACTGGAGTGTTTTGGTTGCGATCAAGTACAAAAATCAATTTCATCAGTAAGTACTCTGGGGATATGTGAGGATAATTTACCCCTAGAGAATCTATAAAAAAAAAAATAATTGTTTATATTGGCCACAACAACTCCAGGCAGCGCTACAGGCTTTGGGCAGAGTGGCCAGAACACCATGCAGAGAAAACAGACCTGGGGGTATTGGTTGATATCAGCTGAACATGAGCCAGCAGTGTGCCCAGGTGGCCAAGAAGGCCAATGGCATCCTAGCTTGTGTCAGAAATAGTGCAGCCAGCATGAGGAGGGAAGTGATCATTTCTCTGTACTCAGCTCTGGTGAGGCTGCACCTTGAGTTCTGTGTTCAGTTTGGGCCCCTCACTACAAGAAGGACAGGGAGGATCTGCAGTGTGTCCAGTGAAGGGCAGTGAAGCTGGTGAGTGGTCTGGAGCACAAGTCTTAATCCCAGCTCCATCAGCTGCTCCCCGTATGTCCTCCGGAGGAGGCTCGGGGCAAACCTTACAGCTCTCCAGAGCTATCTGAAGGGAGGTTGTGGTGAGATGGAGGTTGGCCTCTTCTCCCATATAATTAGCAATAGGATGAGAGGGAATGGCCTCAAGTTGCCACCTCCAAGGGGAGATTCAGGTTGGACATTAGGAAACACTACTTCTCCAAGACAGTGGTCAGGTGCTGGAATGGGCTGCCCTGGGAGGTGGTAGAGTCACTGGCTCAGGAGGTGTTCAAGAAATATTTAGATGTCCTGAGGGATGACATTGTTTAGTGGGAACTACTGGTGACAGGTAGACAGTTGGACTGGATGATCTTGGAGGTCTTTTCCAACCTTGCTGATTCCATGATTCTATGATTTCACTCAACTTGAGTGCAGCTGATGTAGAGACTTAAAGTCACTTACTACTTTCAGTGTTAAGAGTTAAGCTTCATAATTCCTAAACTACTGCTAGTTTCACAGAATAATTTCCTATATTAAAGCCTCAACTCCACTATAAAATGCTTCTACACCATTTTTCCACAACTTTTTTTTTTTCCCAATTGTCAGACATATATTGTAATAGGTAAAGATCCAGTGCTGAATATTATGTGGAAGCCTAAAAATACAAAGGAATACACAGATGCTGTTTTAGTTGCAAAGAGGAAAGGGGAAGGAACATTTGCCACACCTCAAGCAAAGCTTTTCAGTGTAACCTTCCATTTCCATCCTTACAGCACTTCTCACTGCCAAAAATAAGAGTTTTCTGGTTCAATATCTTATAAGTGGTTTGGAACTGTAAAGGAAGATTGCCCTTTTTGATTTCTGCAATGTTTAGGGAAATACAATAGTGCACTATAATTATAAACAATGCCAGCACAGATTAAAAGGAGATAGGTTACAAGAACTAGACCACCTCTCCCTATGCTTTCCACAAAGAAGTTTCAGTTATGGAGACATAACAGAAGCAGTCAATAACATCTCATTTTTATTGCAAATATCTTCAGAAACTAACGCCATTGCAGATTAGTTAATTTTTAGTGCAAAAATATAAATCTTTGCCTTGTAAAACAAAGATCTCTGATCTAGTCATGGCACATTCTGGAACATAACTATGTACGTGTATATTCCATGCATGTAAATGTTTAATAGAGATTAAAAAGACTTTAAAAACTAATAATAATCATATGGTAAGATGTGAACGGTCAATTTTCAGATAAAAAAACAGCTACTTGAGCCAAGTAGGATAATTTCAATTATCCAACTGCTATCTTTCTGTAATGCTATCTGTCTTCATTTTATTGTGCTCAATACTTAAGGGAAAACAAGAACTTCAGTTTTCAAAACCATAATTCTTGAGCATTTTAAATCAAACTATAATATCTAATGGACAAAGTTCATAGCATTTTCTTTCCATTGCTGAAAAGATAATTTTGCAAGTATAGAAGTACGTTGAAACATCAGGAACTTTTAATATAGTGACTTTCAAAATAAAACCAAGAATAAGCAAAATTCTCTGTCTTACTTATCCACGAGTTAATGACTGGAGTAATTCAAGCCCATTCTTCCACACACATAATCTCAGATCTCCTTCTATCATTCGCGGTTTCATCAGAAACAGAAAACTTTTCAAACTGAGTAAATTAACATTTCATAATAAGCCAATACCCAGCTGCTTTAGGAAAATCCATTCAAATGTAAATCTGTCCAGCCAGTTGTTGACAGCTTTTAGGTCAATTGTTATTTTAATTTCAAAAGGAACCCCATAACAGCACACGATTGATTCTAGATAAAAACATTAAAAAGAGAAATTAGATGCTTTAACAGGTGTATTATTTATTTTTCTCACTGTCATCACTGGATAAATCCTTGGACTGTTAACCTGCTGAAAGATTCTCATTAATCTAAAACAATGATCACTTTCTTTACATAGCCCAAGTCAACATGTTTCATCTTGAAACGGAACTAAGTGTGCTCCAATTACACCAGTTAAAGGAGTGGCAAATTAAATAGATCTGTTTGGTTTTCATCAGTTTTCAGAGATTCGAGTTAATTAAATTACTGATTATCAGAAGGAACAAGAACTCCTAAGGCTAAGATTTTATGCAAGTCATTACATTTTTAACCCACTAAGCCAAGAACTGTGGGGCCTACACGTTGTTCCAACTAGGAAGATAATGGAGCCTGGCATCTTTGATGCCACCTTCTTTGTTTTAATTATAGTGCACTATTGTATTTCCCTAAACATTGCAGAAATCAAAAAGGGCAATCTTCCTTTACAGTTCCAAACCACTTATTATAAGATATTGAACCAGAAAACTCTTATTTTTGGCAGTGAGAAGTGCTGTAAGGGTGGAGATGGAAGGTTACAATGAAAAGCTTTGCTAGAGGTGTGATTTTGGGCTGCTCGATCCATCCTGGGGGCCCCTCACTGCCGCAGTTTTTCCTGTTAACCTCACATCTCTTCTGTTGACATTGTATCTCCCAGAATGAATGTCCTTAAGGGTTCCACTGTTCAGTTATATTCTTTTCACTGAAGCATTTGAGTCCAGTTTTTTTTTCAGGGAGAGTCATGCTAACTGCTTTGTGATTTGTTACGCACGAATGTGTACAAAACCCTCAAGTACCAACTTCTCCCTCGCTCAGTGATAACAATTCATGTAAGATTTTTTATTTTTTAACATCCGCAGGACCTAGAGGTCCTGTTGTTCTAAGTTTTGCATGTTGTACAGATCCTAAGGAAAGGGAAACAATTTCACTGGTACTGATCAGACAAGAGAGCACTAAGCAAGCAGTCACTTTCAAAAAGAAGTAAGCCAAGGAGCCATGCATCTAAATTAGGTATACAGCCTGATTCATTTCCTAGAAAAGTAATTACCCTAAAAGCAGTACAGTGAGAACATCTTAAACATTCCTCTCAAGCAGAAATGAGTGGTGGCTTATACAGGATCATCAAAATAAATGCGTAGAACAAAGGCAGAGCTTTTCTACCCTTCCACCCACTCTCCACTCCCTCAAAAAAAACCCAAACAAACAAACAAAAAAAACCCCACAACACTACAGGTGGGAAGAAGCAGTGTCAAGCCTGTCAATTCCTTGAACTACTGAGGTGAATAAATCTGTATTAAATATCTGCAATCACATTAATAAAAACTGATCTGCAAACGAAAACATCCAATCTCTTAAGGCTGATGGCCATCTAGCAGTTAATACTACTTATTGTGCCTGTCCAAAAAGGATAACATGCTGTAATTGCTGGAGTTAAAGAGCTGTTCAAAGCATTTGAGAAATAAATGAATGCTTAACACAAGTGGTTTTTCTAACTTGAGCCAGGGCCAATTCAGTCATGTTACACCACTGCACAAGCAATGTACGGACAAAAAGTAATCTGCTTATTTTTTGGTCTTAAGAAAAATTTGCACTTAACGTTGCTTTAAAGATTCAATTATTTTAGTAGTTATTTGTTCAAAGTTGGAAAAGTTGGCATCATATGAAATAAAAATTATAAAGGATATGACATAATTTTCAGTGTATTTGTTTGGCAAATGAAATTTAATTATCTCTTATTGGCATCATGTGAGAGCACTATTTCTGTGGAGAAAACAAATAATTATGGCCAAGTTGCTTATCTCTCCTGTAATAAGCACCATTCTCTTGTTTTTATTAGCATTAACAGAAGAGCTTTCTCCCTACTGAATCGAGAATAACTGTAAAGAAATTAGCAAAGAATTCAAGTGCTGAGCACATCCCAGAGCACTATCACCACTGCAAGACAAGTCTAGAGTGACTAGGAATTGACGTACTACTAAAAAAAAAAAAAAAAAATTTTAAAGGAAAGTAAATAATAAAAAAGAAAGAAATACTCAGAAGATCCAGAAGTTATTCTACTCCAGTACCAATGTGTTTTTCATCAATTTCTTTGCAATAGTTTTCTTTGCATCAGCCTTCATTCTGTACTTTCAGAGTAAGTTAGCTTCATATGTTTTAAACCAAAGCACAGAAAACAACTATTTTCCATTAAAAACCTGATTATGACTCTTAGTTTCAACCTCAACAGCTTCAGTAGGGTTAATTTTGAGCTGATTGGAAATGGCTCTTATCTAAGATGGGGCAGCTTCTGGACTTTTCTTACAGAGAAAATTGGTTTGTTAATGAGTATTTATTTTAGTTCCTGTAAGAAATAAATCCAATAAACAAGGAAATAAAATCTGTTGATCCAATAGATTATCTACTTTCTAGTTATTAAAAAAAAAAAAAAATCTATATACCCACAGTGCTTAAATTACAGGTAATTTCTGTATCTTTCGGTTTGTTTTTTTGTTGTTGTTGTTTGTTTGTTTTTACTAAGCAGTAAATTAGTAAGCACCTAAAGAAGTGGAATGGTTATCCAGTTTTATTTGTGGCACAATTCTTATAGATAAAAAAAAATCTTTAAATACAAGGAACCAACACCTAGAAAACTTAGTCAACAAATACTACTTTTCCAGAATTGCTGCATAGTAGAAAGCAAGGTATGAAATTTTACTTCTTGCATTTGCTTTTGTCCTAAGTAGGGCAAACTTTTATTAGCATTTCACCTAGTCATCTGCCATGGAATCATAGAATAGATATCATATTCTATTATCATATATCTATATTCTATAGATATCATAGATTCTATTCTATGATTCCATGGCAGATGACTAGGTGAAAACAAATAGTACATGGTGCATTCCAACCCAAGATAGACAATGATCAGAGGCACTGTTTTCTGCTACAGTTCATGCTAGAAGAATGCTCCATATACATGAAAATTATGAAGCATAAAGCAAACAAGGCCAGTCAGACCATGGTTCAGTCTAGCTCACTACAGAATAGTTCAGACAGCGATCCCTTCCTGACAACCTCCTGCACTAAGATTGCTCCAGGCAAATCAGTTGATCTGGTGACAGACAGCCTGATGTGATCTGAGTAATTCTGTGTCCTGGAAGCTATTACTTCTCACTTGACTAGACACTCCTGCTAAGTACGCAAAACTAAGTCTCAGAAAGCTATGTACATATGAGGTCAAGGCTTGATGTGATATGAAGTAGCCAAATCACGTCTTCCAAGTATTCCACAAATCAAAATGTTACTTAATGCCCAGTCAAGACAGAAAGATTGTGATCGCCGTCAGTGTTTCCAATTACTACTGGGGTCAAAAATTAAATGGGATCCCAAGAGCTGCCACCTCGGTGTGAAAATTCTCATATATCTTAGAGCCTTTCAAGAAAGTAAATTGTGAAGGGAAGCAATCAGCTCATCACTTCGGTTCTATATCTTCTGATTTACTTTGAGGCTTATTAGGGAGACCTTTTAAGTATTTGGGAAACTTCATGTTTGTTTGGGTTTAATTTCTATCAAGCAAACATTAAGACTCCATTTGTAAACTTAGAGTTTCTATGTCCAATCTCTATCTGTATTTGTTTCTACAGCATTTTCCTCCTAGTGTTTATTTCTATATTGACACATCAAGGAAACGTTTACTTCTGACACACTTGCCAAAACAAATTGTTATGTGCACGAGTTCCTTTCATCAGAACTTCAACACATTAACAGCTTACTCTATTACATATAAGTGTATATCAGGGTTACAAAAGCTGATGGTGGAGATGAGGGTGGTGAGAATAAGGCACATGTTGAGGCAAGAAAGATTAAAGGAAAATACTTCTCTGAATTGCAAATTCCTCTTGACAATGCAGCTGAAAAATTACACCCTCAATTTTCTTTTGTCCCTAAGCAAGTTCAACTCTCAATTAAGTCATTTTTACAAATAATTTGGGATCAGTCCAACAGTCCTGGAATCAACAAGAAGTTTAAAGTGAAATACTTCTTTTGGCAGAAGGGAGACAGGTGGTTAAAAATTGAAGAGTAGAACTAAAGCAATTAGCTATTAACTATCCCAAGTTTGTCTGCCAAGTGGGAAGTAAAATATACAGCACTTTTAGATAAGATACTTTGGTATATTTGATAACATCTATCCATAACACAACTCTTCACAAAGTCCAGCTAACTGCGCACATGTACTTTTATGATTATTTTCCAGATATGGATTTGGAGACTTTAATTAGAACAAATGAAAAAATGAGCTCAGCACCTTACATTTGAAATTCAGATTTTGTATTATATATCAAACAGTCTGAGTTGTCTGATTTAACTGGTATTTTGTAAAAACTTCATAATAAAGGATAACTGTCAAAAAACAGTTCCTTGAAGATCCTGATTTGAGGTAGTCCATGCTTTAAAATCTTGATCATGGTCAACAAGTTCTGCACAGTAAAGATGGCAGGGATATGTCAGCTACATTATTTTGGAATATATTTTTCTTGAGTAACGTAGAGATGTAATGTCATTAAGACTCTCACTATGAAACCAGTATTGTCTTAAGGTTCCTATCAGTTGGTAGGAACTGTCCTCATTAAGCACACTTGTCCACATTCTGTTATTCACACTAGCATGCCATGATAAAAAAAAAAAAAGCTCAGCTTATTAGACCAGCAACACATCAGGCAGGAGGCTATAAAGCACTGCTCCCTACCACCCATGACTGAACTTTCTCTTTCAAATTAGAAATCTACCTCTTTATAAGAAAAGCAATAAGGATGATTCATTGGCTTATGTTTAACAAAGTGCCTGGATAAAACAATTTCATTTAGAAATATGGCTTAACTTTAGATCAAAGTAACTGTACAATTTTATTAAAGCAACTTAGTTATAATCATTTGGCTGATAGGATTCATTATACACCACCAGTGACTCACCCTCCTCCTCAGTGCCAGGGGTGCTGTGTAGACATGCCGCAAGAGTCCAATCCACCTAATATAAACTTAGTTTTTGTCATGACTCAGTCGTAGGTAATTAAGCCACAACACTCATTTTATATGTATATCCAGTGCAGGAAAACTTGGCAGAACTAAAAAAAGTCTTGTAGATATCAAACTTAAAAACAGCTGATCAGTATAGTTAAAGGAAGGTTATACAAAATAAAAATTCTAATGAAACTAGGCACAAAACTGAGTTTAAATGAAATTCATTTTTCTTTAGTTATTTTCCCAAGATTGAAGATGATAAAAAGATTATAGATATATATATAATTCATTCATCCTGTGTCTGGACCCCAAAAGTCATATTGGAGGATGTTCAAAAAGTTGTCTAAATCATCTCACACCCTCAGCAAGTTTGCTGATGACACCAAGCTGAGTGGTGCAGTCGACACGGTTGAAGGAAGGGATGCCATTCAGAGGGACCTCGAGAGGCTAGAAAGGTGGGCCCGGGTGAACCTGATGAGGTTCAACACGGCAAAGTGCAGAGTTTTGCACTTGGGCCGGAGGAATCCCAGGTATCCATACAGACTGGAAGGAGCGGGCCTTGAGAGCAGCCCTGTGGAGAAGGACCTGGGGGTCCCGACAGATGAAAAACTTAACATGAGCCAGCAGTGTGCGCTTGCGGCTCGGAAGGCAAATGGTATCCTGGGCTCCATCAAAAGAGGGGTGGCCAGCAGGGACAGGGAGGTGATTGTTCCACTCTACTCTGCTCTTGTGAGGCCCCATCTGGAGTACTGCGTCCAAGTGTGGAGCCCCCAGCACAAAAAAGACAGGGAGCTGTTGGAGAGGGTCCAGAGGAGGGCCACAAAGATGATCAGGGGACTGGAGCACCTCCCCTATGAGGACAGGCTGAGGGAGCTGGGCTTGTTCAGCCTGGAGAAAAGAAGGCTGTGGGGTGACCTCACTGCAGCATTTCAATACCTAAAGGGAGCCTACAAATAGGAGGGGAATCAACTCTTTGACAGGGTTGATAACTGCAGGACGAGGGGAAATGGTTTTAAGTTGAGGGAGGGGAGATTTAGGTTGGACGTCAGGGGGAAATTCTTTACAGAGAGAGTGGTGAGGCACTGGAACAGGCTGCCCAGAGAGGCTGTGGATGCCCTGTCCCTGGAAGTGTTCAAGGCCAGATTGGATGGGGCCCTGGGCAGCCTGGTCTAGCATTAGGTGGGAAGGTTGGTGGCCCTGCATGTGGCAGGGGTGTTGGAGATTCATGATCCTTGAGGTTCTTTCCAACCCTGGCCATTCTGTGATTCTGTGATTCTTTGTGGACAGTTTATATCCATGCGATATAGAATTTATGCCTTTCCTCCCTCATTTCCCTCAAGTACTTGTAGACAGTAGCCAGTGCCCTTACTGATCATGCTTCAACTTGCTCTGCTTAAAAAAAATGAAAAAGCAGTAACAAGCTTTTGGGTTGGTTACCTTGCCTTACAAGATACATCTAGGGATAGTGAAGAGAAAGCATATGTGAAGCACAAGACATTTGAGATTTTGAACAGAAGCGAAGAAGCAAGACACTAATGAAACTAACTACTTCTAGCACTTTCATCCTTAAAGAAAAAAAAAAAAAAAAGCGCCCTCCCATCCTGGTTTTCTCAGTACAAACAAGGATAAGAGGTGGGTTACAGTCAGGGCACTCAATTCTTAAAGCTGAAAGAAAAAAGAGGACTTTTGTAGTGCCATCACATCTGTAAAAGAGAATTAGGTTAATTACTTTGCTTAATCCCTACAGTTCTTGGTGGGTCTCATTAATCCTAGCATGAGAACAAAATTTTGCAAGGAACTGTAAGAACAGCATTAATCATTAAGGTGTTGTACAGGACATCAATAATTCATATCTGATAATATCCAATGGAAATACAAATGTCCTTATTTTCTTCCCCTCGTTTCTCAATCCCCCAATAACACTAAGGGAAAACAGTATGAAAATTCAGGAGATAACAAACTTGGCTGCATATTCACAGGCAAATTATTTAAAATTTCATAAGCATTAGAGCACTTCTATATTGTATTTGAGACTTTCACTTGCTATGAGTAAAGACTCTGAAAGAAAAGAATTAGAAGAACTCCCCCCAACTCCTAGAGAATGAAGTCACTGGATCTCCGGCACTGAAAAATAATAATTTATCTTGCCCAATCAAAATTAGGAAAGAGAAAGCTGCAAAAGCATAACTATTGCTGTCTATCAGGCCTTACTTTAGAACCAAAGTTCAGATGCAAAGAAGACCTTATGTCTCCGGCTTGCCTTTCCATACTCTACACAACTGTTTCGTAGAATGGCTTGGGTTGGAAGGTACCTCAAAGATCATGAAGCTCCAACACCCTGCTGCATGCAGAGCCACAACCTCCATACCTAATACTAGACCAGGCTGCCCAGGGCCCCATCTGACCTGACCTTGAACACCTGCAAGGATGGAGCATCCACAGCCTCTCTGGGCAGCCACATCATCACACATTGATCACATGAAAAAATGATCAGAAAGCAAGAATACTGTCTAAAAGACAAGAGAAGCAGAACCTGCCAGAACTGCTAAAGATCTCCTTCTAACAGTTACAAGTGGTCTTATAATTTCATTAAGTGAAAAAACTTGGTAATTATAATAACAGCATAAACTGACTTGTTAACTAGTTCACCATTGTTTGTGAATTTCACTTGAATGAAAAAGATTATGTGATAAGGAAAAAAAAAAAATCACAAAGAAGCACAGGACAAACATAGGGGATATTTGCTGATGCATCAGCAATTATTTAAGTAGTACTGATGCAGTCTTAGTTTAACTTTAAAAATACTGTCAGAAATTTGGTATCCCACATAAATATACATACATATGTACACACACGCATACCTATACAATCACAAGGAATTTTTCTGATAGCAATGTCACCTTCACATTTTTCTACACTAACAGCTTCTCCACAACTACACATGCTTGCGAACAAGACAGCTACTGAAAAAGCTGACATGAACACTTTTATTCAGTTCAGGATGTGGTAAATGAACTGCTTGATCAATTATTACACCTTAATTTCGCAATGCCTGCTTCTCAGTAACTTAGCAGGATATTATTGAGTATTTCTTCCAGAATCTTGAAGAAATAAATTTTTCCAGAGGACAGTATCATCTCTTCATTGCTGGAAGATTAGCTTTCATTGTCTACAAGTTACTGGCAGAATTTTGTTGAACAGAAGCTAAAAGATAAGCTTTAAGCAGAATTTTTCACTTAGGCACATATTCATATCTTGACCTGTCTTTGTCTTAGAAATTCCAGCTTGTCTGATATCCACCTGCCAGAACTTGTAGTATGGATAGCTGAAAAAAATCCACCACATTAAGGGCTCAAATAACTAAAAAAACCCTAGGAAAAAGACTTCAATCCCTTAATATCTACACCAGATCTATATCAGACTCAGAGAGGATACCAGACATAATGAAGTGAACTGTCAAGAATAGACAGCTAGTCCTATCAGGTCAAATCAGGACTGCTGTTTCCTTACAAAACATGAAAAGTTTCTGAAATGAAGATTTACAAGGCCTGGGCACAGAATCATAGGGGTTGGAATGGACCACTAGAGGTCATGGAGTCCAACTCCCTGCTAAAGCAAGTTCGCTGGAGTTGGTTGCAGAGGAAAGCATCCAGGAGGTTTTGAAGACCTTCAGAGAAGGAAAGTCCACAACCTCTCCAGGCAGCTTGTTCCACTGGTCTGTCACTCTCAGAGTTAAGATGTTCTTTCTCATGTTCATATGGATCTTCTTCTATTTCAGTCTATGTCTGTTGCCCCTTGGCCTGTTGCTGTGGCTGCCACTGAAAAGAGCCTGGCCCCATCCTCTTGAAATTTAGATATTTCTAAATGTTGATATAAGATCTCCCCTCAATCTTCTTATCTCCAGGCTAAACAATTCCAGGTCTTTTAGTCCTTCCTCATCAGAGAGATGCTCCAGACCCCAGATCATCCTTGTACCTCTCCACTGGACTCTCTCTAGTAGTTCCCTGTCTTTCCTGAAAGATGAGGAGTCCAAAACTGATATATTTATATGGCCCAGGAACAGCTACACAGAAATAATGTCAGTCATCATTGTGTACTAGTTATTCACACTGCATAGGAGAAATAGAGCCAGCTTGATTCAGCTGTATTTCCTCTAGTCCAGAAAACTAAGCTGATCCTGAACCAGCACAGACACCACTACAGCATACTGATATATTAGAACAACTCTGGGAGATTTAGGATGTGTTTCATGCCAACAGCTATAAAGAATAACAGATTTATTTAAAAAAAACAACAACAACAAAAAACTCTTTGAAGTTCTGTTTTAATGCACAAAAAAACAAACAAACAAACAAAAAAACCCAACAACCTTGAAATGTTTATTCTAGTATCTAAAGTAAGCAGCTGAGACAATAAACCCATTAGCTAGGGTATGAGACAGATACCTTGACAACCCATTCACTCTATCAATTGAACAATGTTTTCCTCTTCTGGCCCTTATATTTATGCGAGCATACAATCTGCTTATGAACTTGAAATGCTCTGAAGGCTATTTCAATTCAGTCATATGTTATTAGCAATGCTTACACTAGTGTGTCACATTAGTCTTCAGTCCCAGTGTCTACCTAACCCTTTAAGCTACTTCATACTTGCTACAGCAGAAAAATAAATAAATAAATAAATAAATTCCATTTATACCAGGAACTTGATTATCAGCTTAATCATACACTGTGTTTCACATGAACACATTTAGGAAGGTGTCCAGTCCTGCAACAAATAAGATGGATGAATGTGCCTTGAAGATATGGCCATAAGGAGAATAACTAGGGTACAACTAAATACTTATTTCTTAATACATACATGGGAGAACTTCCTAGACACAATCTCTTCACGATGAAAGTTTAGATAGTATCGCATTAGATTATCTAAAAATCGCTGTTTCTGCTCTGATTGTTAATGACTCAGTAAAACTGGCTGTTTTTTTGGCAAGGATCTTGTGTATTTTTAAATGTCAAGACAAATGAACACTATGTGTACAGAGAGGAGAAATAGTGCACGTGGCCCTCAAACCACTAGTTACTGGGGGGCTGAAGGGACAGTGCTCCAAAAGGTTACAAAGATTACTTCTTTCATTGTGTCTCCACACGTCCTTATCGCCAAGAAGACACAAAGACAAATCCATATTTCTTTTAATGGTATTTGTTCTGAGCAGAAACTCCTAGCAGGAACTGACATGAGAAACCTTTAACACAGCACACATACACTGACACTTCATAATGACTAATAGTCATAAGACACATATTTAAGAAGGTAGCTTGTTAAAGATCTTATTTTTATATAGAACATCCATGTATGTACAAGTCAAATATTCTGCTGGGAACTACTAGCTCTAATGTGCTCAAACACACATGACTAAAATCATTTGTGGAAGAAATAAAATTCTTAGGTGCAGCAACTCTAAAGAAAAGCTATTTTAAACGAAAAATGCCAGGAGTACATGAACTTTGACAACTGCTTTGCAAAAAGGAGGTAATGCCCTACACAGACTAAAGTGATTTGTTTCACAGATTAATAGAAAACTCCTCGTTGTGGTTTTGTTGGATAACTTGAAAAATTTGAGATATAATTTTTTTTTCTTTTACAAGAAATGCATTAAGCAACTCCAGTGTATAGAAATTTAAGTTAATTCATGATTTTCTTTTACTTTGGTTACTTATCCTGATACATGGGGAGACATTCTGAAATCTTGGTGTTTACAATATGGACTCAATATAGGCATAGCCAGTTTTCTAGCTTCAAGCAACATCGTCCCCTAGAGAAAGCCCACTGTACCTTTTGACATAGTTAAGCAAGGCATAAAAACCTCATAATAAGTTTCAAGCCTGACAGTTTGTACAAACACATGTAGCAATGATATCACTATTATAGCAGTCCAAAACAAATGTTTCCTTCAAAAGAAACCAGGTGATACCATAAAACTAAGACAACTCTTAAGTCAAAACAGTAAAAACCTCATCAACAACAAACAGCTAAGTAATTTTTAACTGAGTTCTAAATCTTTGGTTTCCAAGTCCAGTTGCCTTCTTTAGGCAAAACTACGTGGCATTTCATCACTCTGCCTTGATCATTCTGAACATTATTACTATCATGTTCAGTATTGTTGCTAATCAACTCAGCCAAGTGCATTCCCAATAATGTTTTTTTTATTATTATTATTTATACAGTGTTGTATAGATCAGGCCCTGTGATCCAGCTACATATGGAGACAAGATGTAAGAAAGCTTTTTAGAAAGTGTACCTCTTGCTGTAAGATCTCCTTGTAGGAGGCAAAAAAGAAAAGTTACATGACACCACCAGAGTACAGACAGTAATCACTATTTTATCACTGATAATGAAACTAAATAGTTCAGGGACTTCAGGAAAGTAATTAACAGAGAAATAATCATGATTCCTTTAGAGAGTATACCCAGACAGAGATGTTGGGAATCTGTAACAAATACTAAAAAATATTTCATTATTTATTGGTTAATACCACAGAGAGCAAACTGTTTGATATGCTTCTATTAAGGTTAATTTCACTACCACTCTTCCTACAATTCTTCCATTTATCACAGATGTTTTCATTACTTCAGAAAACAAATTCAACTTGAAACACTGGATTTTCCATTGCAACATACAACTATACAAGCAATACAAAAAAGACATACTTGATTAAAAGATGCCTTTCCTGTATATTACAGAAAATTCAAACTGTATATGAGTCTCAAATACTGTGGGTACACTTTAACCATTCAATAGTGGGTTCAAATAGTTAGATTTAAGAAATACAACTCTGTGCAAATATTTGCATTTTTTAGCTAACTGTTTTGGTGAGTGGCCAATTTGGTGAGCAAATATAATCAAGAGTGGTTAATGCCTAAACATGAAATACTTCAAAATGATTCTCTTCAGAAAACAGCTGTGTCAAATCTCCCCAAATTAATAAGAAGCAACTTTAGTGAGCTGCCTAAAAATCTGTATTAATTATCCAATCTATTTTGTAACTAAGAATAGGTTCAACCACAATCTTTTTCATATAATAAGGTCACACTGCACACGCAGTTAATGCTGGTATAGGCATTGGTATAGGCATGTAACCTGAACGTTATAAATCCCTCAGTGGCTTAGACAAGACAGATAGTAAATTGCTACATGCTGTGACGATCACATGATTTACATACACTAATGGACAGACACTCAGTCAGATAGCAATTCTTATTGTTAGAAACCTTAACAGTTAGTAGACATATAGAATTTGACAGCTTTAGATTTGGGCAAGAGTGCAGTTCGCACTTTATGCCGCTAGGTGGCAACTACGAGCCCTTCCTAGTAAATCTGCGTCTCCTGCCTCTGATGAAATTTTCGGAAAATATTCCCACAAATGTGAGACTCTCCTAGAATTTACAAGAAGTTCATACAAGGACAGGAAAATTTTCCTCCCATAATTGATCCTTAAACTGATCTCTCTCTAAATGGAGTCTTAGGTCTAGATATTTACAGCAAGATAGATTTAAAAGATGTATTTGAAATAGATTTTAAATAGATTTAAAATACATATTTAGTAATCAGGTCTTCTAGGGCAAAGTGAATTAAACTGATCAGTTAATATTATATTTAAATATGATTTAGAGTTAAGTCAATTCAATTACTTTACGACCAAATTTTTGCTTGTTTGCTCCTGTCCTACCAACATGAAGTTCCTTTATATCCCAGGATATAACCAGGATATAACTCTGCTTACTAGAACTGATTTTTTATAGCCCAGCAACAAATGATTAGTTAGACAGCATTCCAGAAAATCCATCAACTTGACAAGGTAAATAGTTAAAGAGTAACAAGTAGAACTTTTGCCTGCATATAATTTGAAGCAGAAATTGTTTAAACTATTTCCTGACTGAATTTGGCACATAGCTTATGCCCCAACACCCAAAGGCATGTTTTCACCTGTTAGTGCAGTAAATGGAAAAATATACATAATACAAACCTCACTGTGACAATAGATTGTCACTGAAAAAAAGTGAATATAATATTTCAAATTTTAGTCAGCCAAAGAAGTCAAAAGGGTCTTCAGTGCAAATGGGTTTGCGAAACATAACTTCTTAAAGGTACCATCTGGTTTAATTTTCACTCAAAACAGGTTACAATCCATATTCTCTACGAAAGATCTATGAATCAGTGGAATTATCTCATCCACATCTATTTGACAATAGCAATGAAGCATGTTACTAAAGGCAACATTTTCCAGATGAAACAGTCCACTAATTAGGCATAAAAAGTGCTTTTTAATTCCTTTTTCAGAAAAGACTGCTGTGAGAAAAGACAACAAAAATGGCACCATCTGCTAATAATCCAATTAAAGAATTTCAAAGCAACAGCTAAATAACCTAGCTGTTAGTGATTTATTTTTCAGTTACACCACACAGAGGTCAACATTCTTTGTAATTATGTTCTAGTTTGGAAATTACAATTCTTGGAACCAAGGAGAAATCACATCATGGAGGTAACAAAAAAATGAGGTTTTCCCATTTTATTTCCCATATCTGAAATGGTTTTACTACTTTCTTCTCACAAATTCCCTAATGATATATAACAGTAAAACAACTCTCGGAACACCTTGAGCAGAATATTCTCAGGAATGATGTAGGATCTGCCATCTCTTTCCTCTTCATATTTATGGTCAATATTATTAATAGATGTGCAAACATGATGACAACTTGTCCACTGTGACTGAATGCTCTTGTATTTAGGAAGCAATTGCTGCTCAGCATTCAAGCTTATTTCAGTAGAGACAGGAATTTGGCTAACCTTATTTAGATAGGTCAGGAACTTATCAATGACAAAACTCACTGGCTCTTGCTGAAGAAGCCAAATTCAAGATAACCAAAAAGAACAGTCTTCCCCTTACTGGAGAGACACAAATGAAATGACCCTCCTAAGTTCTCATAACACATACATGGATGACCATAAAGGATTCAAGGAATATCCTAAAGCATTAAGGCATGCTTCATCCAATACCACTGTAACACTGTTATATGAATGGATAGGGTGAGTCAATTAATATGGCCACACTTGACATGGAACATAATGTTCCACATAAAAATGCCCAGGGATAAAAAGCAACCTACCTTGATAAGAAATGTCTGAATTCTTTTAGCGCTTATTCTGCCTTCCAGTAGTCCTGTGCATCTTTCCAAATCACATAACTTCACTGAAAATAGTTAAAAATATAGCATGGATATTTTTACTTCATTTCCTGAAATCAAAAGATCAGGTTCTGCTGTTCAGTGAATATGTTATGCTTTACTGCTACAGGAGGGCATACAGATAGAGAGGAAAAGTGACTATCTCATCAGTTTTACCACTCCTCTCCTACCATTTAATTAACTTCTTTAACAACCGATTCTTTTTAACATTATTCATAAGGTTTAACAAAATAAGGTCTCACTTGGCAGACAGCCGCCATTTTATAACAAAGAAAAAAAAAGAATAAGAAGAAAGCTTTCTGAACATTTTAATCTGATTTTTATTCATCTCATTTACTGAGAAAATGAAATGGTACTATCTGTATATTCAGTATATGATAAGCAAATATGACATCACATAATAACTGATATCACTTTCAGATTTAGACTTCTACTTTCCATAACTAAATCAGAGTGAGTAGAGAGCAATACAGCACACAAATATGTGACAAAGATATTTCATCTGGCGGTAAAGAATTAAAAACAAAAAGGAAAAAGAAATAGCGGCTCAATGCTACTGGTCACAAAATGGTGTCTTTTGTCTTCTTAAAATAATTGCCTTGCTTGCACTTTTAGTATTGATAGATGTTTTTAAATCAGATATTTGGGAAAGTCTGATCAAAATATAACGTTCTTCCGGAATTTTAATTTAATATTAGTTGTTAGAAGTGGTATAGTGGTATATATTATATATATAATATATTATATAATATATAATAGTATATATATTATTATATATTATTATATATTATATTATTATATAATAATAATATAATTTATATAATAATATAAATATATATAATAAATACATATAATAAATATATATATAATAAAATAAATAAAAATATATAATAAATATAATAATATATATTATATTATTATAAGTGGTATATATTAGAAGTGGTATTCCACTTTCTATAGAATAGACAGTGAATTACAGACTGAAAACAGCTGGGCAGCTGATGACTATTGCCTTGTTCACTAGGAAGTATTTCACTTTCTATTGTGGAAATTATTCCGTGAACACTCATCATCAGATCAACTCATGCTTTACATAGTTTAAGCACATTATTTCCCTGGTTGTTATTAAAGTTAGATCACGCCACATTCTAATCATTCTAAGTACTGTCCCAAATGTCTACAGTCTAAAGTAGATCTCAGTTATTTCAAATAACTTTCTCTTCCAAACTGTGCTAATGCAACAAAAAATTCTGTAACTGAAAAAAAAAAACCCAAACCCCAACAGTATAGCATATTGTGAATGGTAATTTAAGTACAAATTCTCCTCTTGCTCATTCTCAACTATTAACTAATTGTTAATAATCTAAATGCCTTTTACAATAATGCTGTATTAAATAATTTTGAGATAAATGTCCTCAATGGACCTACTCCCAAGGGAAAAAGAAGTTTCTAATAAAGCTAGTCTATCCACCACTAATGGCTGCTTTCCACATTGTACTTATTCGATTTCCTTCACTCACCTGCAGTTCCAGAAACAAGATGTCTAAATGCAAAGAGAAAGGAGCACGCAGCTCTGAGAGCTAATATGAGTTCCAGGGTCTAGGTTAGTAAAGATCAGAAAACAACAGATTGCCTAGCAAACAAGATCTGTCAGGATCTGTCATGAGTATACTGAATGCTAGATCTTTGGGACTTCTGAGGAGAGGCAAGTGCTCAACATATAACCACTTAACACTGCATATTTGAAGATGCCAGCCAGAAAAATATTCAACCCAACGTGCTCAAATCCATTTTACCTCATAATCTGCTGGAAGGATTACAAATTACATAATCTTTTGCCAGTTTTACACCTAAAAATTAAACACATTTGATTCTATTCCCCTGAAGGAAAAGTAAGAGTAAAGCAGTTATCATTACAAAGGTATAATAAGAAGTCAGTGTAAACACTCTGAAATAAAATAAACCTGTGGTAAGCAACTGAGTCAGTGGATGATTCCTCCTACTCCTCCCATCACATCTGAAGTTTGCCTAAAGAAAAGCCTTAATTGGAGCTTGCATTCTAGAAGTGACTGCCAAAACACTATGTGCTAGAAGTGTGTGGGTTTTTTTTTTGTTTGTTTTTTTGTTTTTAATAATTTAAAAGCCCTTTCTGCGAACGACCTGAGATTGAGCAATCTGTTAAATTTAAGGTAGGACTTAAGTGACACTTCAGAGTTCACTTCAGAGTTAGGCAGTTAACAGTATTCTTTTATTTGGTAGGGCATTGCACTTGGCTTTGGGTATGGAACAGGACATAAGTGGGAACAATACATCAAATCGCCACTTGATCAGTTTCACACAAGGTTGACTGACCTCAGAGATTAGTATTTTAGGATTGAGCAAACCTCTAAAGAAATGTTAGAGCTCAGCTTCATAGGAGATGCATACTAAAGACTCATCTTGAGGTCTGGAAGTACTAATGTTTCAAATGATCAAATGATTCAAAAAGATTTTTATTATATTGCTTTTTAGTTCAGAAAACAGTAATACTTGATATCACTGAACAAACCTCAAAGCAACAAGTGCATTATTTCACTAGGAAGAAAGCTTTGCTATGAAAGTGTTACTGAAATGATAAAAATGTAGTAGTTATTTAATACAGGGTGCATTTTTCCCTTCTTATACTCCTCTTTACTGCACTCTTGCAATTCAAAAAAGCAGACCACATTAGTCTGAGAAGATCAAACTTTGGAATAAGTCAGTTGCAAATAAATTTGTCAGACTACCCACCTAAACAGTGAAAATATATATCTGCTTTATGGCTGAAGTTTCCTTTAGATTCAGAGTTACAGGTTCTGTGTTAATAATTACTTTTGAATAATAAGAAAGTTCTGGATAGAAGATCTGCTAGGGTCAAATACTGAAAATGTGCAAAGACTTGTTAGAATGGATAATGACAAGAGAGTGTTTGAGATTTTAAAAAGGACAGTTTACCAATAAGAATGTAGATTTTGCTGAGAGCAAAAGGGTTGACAACATGCTGAAAGTAATGACAGAAAGAGGAAATTGGACACCTTGGAGGAAATTACACACAGCAAGACAAAAGGTGCAGCCAGCCCAATATATGGCGCAACTATGAGTTACATAGTGAAGCTACTAAATAAATGTACCTTTATGCCAAGTAAACTGTCATATACTTCAAAAGTCACTTTAGGGGTAATCATACTTGTTGAAAAACTTAAAGCAGAAATCTACCAGCTTTCAAGTAAAGTAAAGACTTCAAGACAATGTAATATTAAAAGAACAAGTGTATTCACCTGGGGAGGAATAACAGTATGCACCAGTAGAGGTTAGGGGATGGACTGCTGGGAACGAGCTCTGAAGAGAAGAACTTGGGGGTCCTGGTGGTTAACAGCAGCATGAGCCAGCAGTGTGCCCTTGTGGCCAAGATAGCTAATGCTATACTAGGGTACATCAAGAAGAGAGCAGCCAGCAGAGCAAGAGAGGTGATCCACTCCCTCTACTCTGCCCTGATAAGGCTATATCAGGAATATGGTGTCCAGTTCTAGGCTCTCCAGTTCAGAAAAGACAGATCTTCGAGAGTCCAGCAGAGGGTCACAAGGATGACTGGGGGCCTGGAGCATATCCTGTAGGAGGAAAAGCTGAGAGAACTGCGACTTCAGTCTGGGGAAGAGGCTGAGAGGGGATCTCACCATTGTTTATAAATATCCAAAGTACAGGAGCTACGTTGATGGAGCAGATTATTTTTGGTGGCATGCAGGAAAAGAACAAGGGGCAGAAACTGGAGCATAGGAACTTCCATACTAACAAAAGAAGAACTTCTTTATTGTGCAAGTGATAGAGCGTTGGAACAGGGTGCCCAGAGAGTTTGTGGAGTCTCCTTCTCTGGAGATATTCAGAACCTGCCTGGACACTTTCCTGTGCAATCTGCCATAGTTAATCTGCTTTAGCAGGGTGGTTGGAGTCAATGATCACCACTGGTCCCCTCCAGCCCTACAATTGTGATTCTATAACATAACATTTTAAAGAAGAATATTGCTGAGTTTTTTGTCCTAGATAAGTAAACCCATGTAGTGTTCTTCATTTCCCATTCTGACAGTATTTGCAGCAATTATTTCCAATTCTAACCATAAACATGGAGCAAAACTATTTTAAAATAGTTTATTTTAAATACATAATAGTTTATTTTAAAAACATAATAGATTATTTTAAAACAACCTGCGTTCAAAAGTTTGGATCAAGCAAGCATCCTATACCAGATACCTAATACCCTTCTACTTCCAGAATAGAAGGAAAAATCTCACTAGATAATGTGTTACATTGGTCAGACTGAAAGAAAAGTTTAAGAAAGATCAGTGGTATCATTCTAGACTACAGTAAAACTACACCCTATTTGTTTGGCTGAAGCCATCAAAATTTGACATGGAACTTAGTTTAATATAAGTGGCTTACTTAGAGAACATTCTGCTAATGAATAATAAGTTTTCAAATATTCTGTAAGGACATGAATACAGTTGGGTTTGGGTTTTTTTGTTTGTTTTTTTACTCTGCAGATTCCTCCTTTACAGGAAAAAGTTAAGAGCTTACCTTTCCAGAACTCTGAACCATATGTAGTTCTATATAGCTGAAGTTCAATTCAATTTGATTTAAAGGATCTGGTCTATGGTGAAATTTACTCATATAAAAGACTGGTTCTACTCTGGTTAACTTAGACTCTCTTCCACATCTGTTTGCTCTTTGAATGAGTGAGCGTATTGGAATGGCAAAACTTAACTGTAAACAAATCTCTTCAACTGATAAGATGCAGTTCAATTTCATAAAAGCTCCAACCTCACAGCAGGAAATAATTTTCTGCTACACTACACTGAACATTCCATTACTCAGCTCACACAAAGTACTTGCATATAATGGCTGAGGGAAGTTATTCTGCACATCTTGGATTAACAGAGGATACAGACCTTGTATGGAAGAGCTTTGATCTTCTGTTGTTGAAGTCTGTATTCACTAAAAACGTTTTTAGAATATAAAAATCAAAGGAAAGTTTTCCAATAAGTTAATATGGAATTATTTAATATGTACCACGTGGATTGCATTCTTCTGAATTCCCACAAGTCTTTTAATTAAGTCTAAATGATAAAGCAGTGAAGGTACAACTTAAAAAGGCATTAGCCAGAAAGACTTAATCTTTGCAATTAGTCATTTAATCAGAAAAAAAGGAGTCATTACAATTACCTAGAAAATGACACTATATTATGCTTATCACTTCAGGCCAGATTAGTGTTAATGCAACTAATTTCACCAAAGCCATAGAAACATTTTTAGTAATATTGTTGAAGCAGCAGGCAGGCAGAGAAAGGGGAAAAAATGACAAAACCTTTCAGTTGCATCACTGACTTATGCTGGATTAAACTGCTCACAGAATCACAGCATGAGCATTTGTACTTCCCACACCTTATCTATTGACTACAGACAACTACAGCCACAGCAGGCAGACCAGTAAAAAGAGAAAGATTGTAAGGAATCATCAACGCACAAGAAATAGAGGTTCATGAATTTTATTGTTCATGCAAATCACATGGCTTTGTATCTGCAGTTGTTGGCATCTAAAAGGATCCAAAAAAGAAAAAAGAAAATAATCAAAAAACAACTCCATGGACAGATGGAACATGTTGGCTGCTGATCAGAGTGCAAGAATACAATCCAAATTGCTTTTATTACACATTTATTCCTATGTATATATGTATATATATATATATATATACACACACACACACACTCAAAATGGAGGCAAAAAGATAGTTACACTAATGAAGCTAAGGAGTGTTTAAAGAAAGTACACGAGATTAACGGAGATAACTGTAATTGATGGAACAGAATTAAATGGGTTCAAGACATGGTACCAGTTCTACTAATTCACATTGTCACAGAATTATAGGATCACCAAGGTTGGACAAAACCGCCAAAATCATCCAGTCCAATCATCCACCCACTACCGATATTCTCCCACTAAACCATGTCACTCAGTACAACATCTAAACAATTCTTGGACACCTCTAGGGATGGTGACTCCACTACCTCCCTGGGCACCCCATTCCAGCACCCGACCACGCTTCTGGAGAAGTAGTATTTCCTAATGTCCAACCTGAGTCTCCCCTTGGAGATGGCAACTTAAGGCCATTCCCTCTCATCCCATTGCTAGTTACATGGGAGAAGAGGCCAACCTCCATCTCACTACAACCTCCCTTCAGGTAGCTGTGGAGAGCTATAAGGTCTCCCCTGAGCCTTCTCTTCTCCAGAGGAAATAATCCCAGCTCCCTCAGCCGCTCCTCATAAGACTTGTGCTCCAGATCCCTCATCAGCCTCATTGCCCTTCTCTGGACATGCTCCAGGTACTCTCTCTCTTTCTTGTAGTGAGGGGACCAAACCTGAACTCAAAGGTACGGGCTCACCAGAGATGAGTACAGGGAAATGGTCACCTCCCTGCTTCTGCTGGCTGTTATTTCTGTTACAAGCCAGGATGCCATTGGCCTTCTTGGCCACCTCAACACACTGCTGCTCATGTTTAGCTGAGTACTGACCAACATTCCCAGGCCCATTTTTTCCACAGTCTTTCAGCCACTACCTTAAGCTGCGGGTTGTTGTGGCAGGACCTGGCACTTAGTCACTTAGTTAAACTTCATCCCACTGGCCTCAGTCATATTTTCATAGCTGAGAACAAATAGTATCTTCTGCTTGAAGTTCAACATATGCCAAACCTCGCTGAAATCTGAGGAAAACACATCTGTCTCAGCATCTAGCACAAACAACATACTCTGTAGAAAAATAATGGCACATCTGATGCATCCTACATAATTACTTCTGTTTCTACTGCACTTGAACTGTAGTAAGACTTCATATCGCAATTCTTTAGCGTTACCAAATAAGACACATTTCTAACTTGCTGGGAAAAGATTTAACTTCATTTCTATCTACAGACTGTCTATGCAGGATTTTATTAAGAGAAACTTTCATTCTACAAAACTGATCAGCACAATAGCACACGGACGGAATGCAGTATTTCCACTGTTTGACCTTGAATAATTGAACAAAATAAAATTAAACGTAAAGGCAAAACACAAACTTGACATAAAACTAGTTAACTTAAATAGTCCCAAACATGCGACCAATAATAAGGTTTTAAAAGACACTAAAAATTTTAAGTAGATAGGCTGAGTGCAAACCTCATTATGAACTGAATATATGCAAAAATATTTAATGATAAAATATAAATATCAATGATAAAATATAACTAAGTTTTCAGCAGACAGTGAAAAAGAGTGGTAATCACATTCTATTTGTAGATTACTCATATAAAAAATGGAGGCAGGTAAGCTCCAGTTTAGGAGTCTGGCTTGCAATAGGAATATGTCCCACTATTCGTTACACAGACTCTAGTCTCCTAATGAAGTATTACATATTGAGCACATCAGGTCAGAAAATACAAACAGTTCTTCAGTCTTTTAACTGAGACGCCTTGCCTGTAACCATTATAACCACACTGTCTTTTCACAGTCCCTTTGTTCTTAAAGTCATGCTTACGACAGGAGTCAAACTCTAATTGCTTACTTTATCATAGTATAAAAAAAAAAAAAAAAAAATTGAGCTTTGCACTTGGAGAAAGACAGTGACATCCAGTGGTACATTACTTAATCAGTGGCATACTTTTAAATAGCTGCTTTTGGAAATATTTGTTAACTCCTATTAAATATTATCATTAAAACCAAATCTAGATCCCAGCTGCTGAAGTCAGTGCACACAATTTAAAACAGGCCCTGAGACATTATATGGTCATTTGCATACCACAGGAAAAAGAGAAACAAATCAGCAGATTTACTGAAATCTTGGTATTGCTATTCTTCAGTACTGTCATTGTGCAAAACAAATAAAACAGCTAACAAAAAGTATAGAGCATTTGACAGCAAAGTCTTAACAGAAGTTATCCGTATTCCTTTGCTACAATCAAGAATAAATGCTTATTTAATGATACCTACATAACAGTATTTGATAACTCCTGCTTTAAATTTCATGTGTACGTATTATATGAAAAAATATATGAATTGTTTATCTACACAAAAAATCCTACCCTGATAAAGAGCAAGGATAACCCATGCGAATCACTACATTAAGTGAATCAAAACAGAAAAAAAAGCCAACTGATCTGAGTTGTTTTTAGCTTCCCTGTCACTGGTGTCTCCCAGAGGTCACAGTGCTCTTTAATACCCTCATCCATGCCATCAACAGTAGGATCAAGTGCACCCTCAGCAATTCTGCAGGCTGTGTGGTGTGGTTGACACACTCAAGGGTCAGGATGCCATCCAGAGAGACCTAGACAGGCTGAGCAGTGGGACAGGGTGAATTTCATGAGGTTCAACACAGCCAAGTGCAAGGTCTTGCGCCTTGGTCAAGGCAAACTCTGCTATCAGTACAAGCTGGGGGAATGTAAAGATAGAGCACAGCCCTGCTGAAAAGGACTTGGGGGTACCAGTGGATAGTAAGCTGGACATAAGCCAGCAATGTGCCCCCACAACCCACAGAGTCAACTGTATCCTGGGCTGCATCTAACACAGCATGGACAGTGGGCAGGGAGGGGATCTGTTCCTTTGGCTCTGAGCTGAGACACCTCACCTGGAATACTGATCCAGATGTGGAGTGCTCAACACAGAAGAGATATAGACCTGTTGGAGTGCATCCAGAAGACAGGCTGAAAGCTGCGGCTGTGCAGCGGGGAACCTGGGGAAAGCTGACGGCAGTCTGTCAGTATCTAAAGGGGCTGTAAGAAGGAAGGGGACAGACTCTTTAGTGAGGTCTGTTGTGACAGGACAAGAGGAAATGGTTTCAGGATAAAAGAGGGGAGATTGTGATTGGATATAAGGAAGAAGTTTTTACAATAAGGATGGTGAGGCACTGGCATAAGTTGCCCAGAGAGGAGATGGATGCTCCATACATGGATACACTCAAGGCTGCACAGGGCTCTGAGCACCTGATGTAATGTAGGTGTCCCTGTTCATTGCAGGAAAGTTGAACTAGATGACCTTTAATGGGTTTTCCAACTGAAATGATTCTATTATTACTGAAAACATTTCAAGACAAACTACTGTTTTGCATCACACTGAATTTCATCACACACAACTTCAGCTACATATATATATATATATATATATATATACATACATACACATATACATAATATTGATACTTCAGCATTATATTGTAATTTTTATATAAAGATATGGTCTTTCTGAAGAAGTATGTATGAACCTAAAAAACAAGATAAAATATGTATTTGCCTAAGCTGGAATAGGATACCTAGACTAATTTTGGCAGAAGAAACACTATAACCAAAGCAAACGCACTGCTTCAGGTTACACTATATGATAACTTCTGACAATCTTTCAAGTCATTTATCAATATAATTTGGTAAAAACATTTATCGTATTGTTAAAGGCACTATAATTACAAACAAAAAAGCAGAAAAAATGGTTACAGTTCACCTTCATTGAGGCCCTTCATGAGATTTTGCACTCAAAACTTAAGCAGTTCTTATATACTGAGATACAGCACAAATATTAACACTGATATACGATTCAATTATTTTTAGAACTTAAGAATTAAAACTAGGCTCAAAGCTGTGGATTTGCAATTAAAGCTATCAATTATCGTAAGTATGTAGCAAATAAAAATGGAAGCCAGAAATGTCAAAGCATATTATCAGGTTATGGTATATAGGTATACAAAGAACATATTCAGCTGGTCAGACCAAACAATTCCAAAGGAGAAATCCAACACTCACTGTACCAGAGAGCAAATAAACAAATTTGTACTAACCTTTTCCAGAAGTTTTAGATAATGCATTGTGACTGCTTGATGCCTAGATTTCTGCAGGTCAAATAATTTGTGGCTTCCCAGTCATAGAATGAAGTTATTTGTTTGTTGTCATTGATGATACAGTTGTAAATTGAAAAGCAGGCAGGCAGCTGAAAAAAGAAAATCCGCTACTGCATGAAGTACCTAAAATCTCCTTGAATCTTGAAGTGTTTCTAGATTCTGTCTTTTAGCTGGGGGTATCACATACTGTTAGTCTGATGAACATTCAAAAAAAAAAAAAAAAAGTTTTTGTCCAATTCCTATAGTTTCATATCACACTGTACACCCCTAAACTCAGAGTAAACCTGCTTAACCTCAAACAATATAAAAATTTATCCATTCACTTCACCACAAACTGGCTAACTATTTAAACTATTTAATTGCTTATTTTTCAAAAATGGAAGGTACAGGGATTAGCATTGATGATCAAGCATTTACATTGGGGGAAAAAAAAAAAAAGTGTTTTATAGTAGGCCTGAAATGGGGTTCAGGTGAGAGCTAAATTGGCTTTGATTGTGAGGAAGCTGATGACTTCCAGCTTGGAATGCTGATTATACTACTTGAAATGCACAGTAACAGTACTATAATTTCCGATCAGAACATCGATAGCCTATTCTGATAATCTATTCTTAAATTTTATATATTTTGTCAAAACGAAGCTCCATTAAACAAAACTGTTTTAACATGTAAAAGTTATTATCTGAGCTTTGTTTATCACGGAAGAGGTTCGTAGAGCGGTAATCACCGAGCGCAGTCCCTGCAAGAATTACACGCGGTAAGGCAGGTAGCCACGAGGTGGTGCTGGTGACTCACGGCTCCTGGGCAATGAGCGATAGCCCTATGGGGAGTTCTGAAGAAGTTGCAAAAGCAACGCGGTTAGGAGAACGCTGTGTTACGGTGACTATCGCGGTGGTACAAATGCTTGAAAGGACACGGCTGCATTAAGACAGTACTGTTGTTGACAAGTACATTCATTAAAGCACGAGTTACAAAAGGTAGCAGTTTCAAAAAGGTTATGGGGTATTTGTAATGTTAATGACAATATTTGTATAATCTTATGTCACAAAATGTAAATTTTGATATTTATTTGATACTATTACTGAGCTGCTTCCCTGTTAAATGTGGAATAGTACTGAAGTACTACATTAATTATAATTATATAATTATAAAATATCAGTACAACGATTTAAACAAAAACTAATGTCACATAACTAATTCATAATGTGCATAAAAATAATTTTAAAAAGATTCAGGACCAGTCTCAAATTACATGTTCAACATAATAGATATTTAAATTGATATTAAAGTACGTGGGATTTCGCTTGGTGCAGCTCAAAACAAAAGACATGAAACTAGAGGTGCGCTATACTCTTTCATTAAGTAGTAATTTAATAAGGATTTTGATACAGTCATTATGAGAGTGACTGAAATTTTTACTACCAGCTATAAATTTTGAGCTACCAGCTGGCAATTTTGTCATTCGCTATTTTGTAATTGTCATTTTAATTGTAGATGTTTGGAAGGCTTAAAAGAAACATGCAATTTGACCTGAAGTTTTAAAGTAAGGATGAAAAGTAGGAAAAGGCAACATGGCATGCAAGATGTTAGTCTACTTAGAGTGGGACTTTCACCACAGCTCAGTTCTGAACTTCTTCACCTATCTCCACTGGAGTCCGTACACCTCCATAACTGGACCCCTACCTATTACATGTATCTAGGGATTTCATTCTGAGTCTCCTAGACCATTGAATAAATAGTATATAATGTGACAAATCTAAATAAAAGTAATGGAAAATAGCAGCTTTTATACAGGAGTATCTTGTATTTAAAATATACTCTCTAGATAGATTACCTATTTAGGTTCCCCAAGTAATCATGCAAAGCCTCTCAAGGCTAGTTAACATGAAATTAGCAAGGAAACTGCAAAAGATGTCTTTGTTTAGCTAACATGTCTGAAACAGTGAGGTCAGCCACTAATAGCTTAGAGTGGATTAGAAACAGCATGTTACTGGCCCTCAATCTGTTGCTGTAATTACTGAACTACGTGATTTCTTTGCAACAGAATAGAAGCACCACTGTACTTGGAATTCAGAGTAATAACCCAGAGACTGTAAATTCTGTATACTTAAAGGTGAAAGTGCCTCATCTTAAAAAGAAAAAAAAAAAAGCAGAACACTTTAGTAATAGTTATCAACTTAATAAAAAATAATTAACAACTTAAAAAGGGATTAAAATTCATCTTTTAGATGTTGCAACAGCAAGCAACTTGTCTTCAGATTGTACAAAATTTAGGGTTCTGAAATGAGGAGTAGAAATATGTCAATAAACAAAAAAGCAATCCTCACGCTTAGATTGCTTAACCCTGCACGTGTTTACCCAAAATGAATTAAGCAGCTACTAATCAGATTTTCAGTAGGCTGCTATTACTCACTTGCTTTCTATAGCATTCAGGATCTTGAGGATAGAAGCAAAACAATTGTCAGCTCACATTAAACTGTTCACATTCACTACGAAATTAGTAGGTAAAGATTAAGGCATATTTAACCTGATTTGTTTTTATAAAGGCATAAAGCCTCCTCTTAAGAATAAACAGTTTTTGTAATTACTTCATTACTTAACACAGAATGCTTACCTGCTTCCATAGATAAGACTTAGAAGATATGCATTTACATTTTATACATTCAGTAGTGTACAGTTTAAATTCATAGCAAAGTGGGACAAAAGTATTTGTCTCTATCAAACTATATGCACTACAAAAGGTAAACTCTCTGACCTTGTCTTTCTATGCTCTTCTACAACCACTTACAAGTAAAATCTAGCTTCCTACAAGCTAAGTACTCCCACATTTCAATGTATGCAGCCAAGCTCTAAATACTGTTATTATGCAGCTATTAGATCTTTTATAATGCTGGTGAAAAATCTTACAGTATTATGACAAAAATTTTTGTGCCATTTGACAAATTCACGGAACAAGAAGCTTATTAGCAACTAACTGGTGCAAGTGTTTTGTATTTATAACTAATAGATGTGATTTGTTAAAAAAAAAATCAAACAGTATTAGTTGGCGCTAATTCAATATGGAAAAGAGAAGTTCTGATAATAATTGAGTGTTTGAAATGATTTTTTCATCTAGGCTCCATGTCTGTTTTAAATATCGGCTGCTAAACATGGCTGTGGGACTGAAATGAGGGAGGAGCAGCATCTGTTTCAATTGTTTGGTAATTTAGTACTTAATACTGGATAATTGATTTGATGGAGTAACCATATTAATGTGTAGCATTTACAATGCATTCTACATTTTTCAAAGCTGTACTGAAATAACTGCCAGGAGAACTATATGGATTTGTTAATTCAGTCACTGTTATCCTTGTTTTAAAACAAGGGGGGTGAGCCGTATTTGGAGCGGCTAATCACACAACCAGTGCAGCAGAATCAGGATTAGAACAGAGGAATCTCTTGCTTCCTGACCCCGCTCTAATCAACTTGGCATTCTTGCCTGTCTAGACCATTCTGTATTTAACTATTAATCCCATTTCTATTGACAGAAGCTAGACCCACGTGCTTTGATTAAACAGTAAAAGTATATATAGTAATATGTGGTTCTGACTGTTTCATTTTTATTGCCATCTTCTGTAGAGTTCCATACCATATGCTTATTTTCCAAGCCCCAGTTATCATAAGACATCTATTTTTGTCTCAGTTCCTGCAAATAGGATTGTTACCCATGCACCTACTTACAGCCTGTTGCTTGAATTTAGCTTTGTGTTACATGAGGCATAGATCCCTAAAGGCAGAATTTGCTTCAGTGTTTTCCTATGTGGTGGCTTTTCTTGTGTATGTTATGTTAGATATGAGAACAAATCTTCCATACACACTGATGTCGTTAGAGAGGGTGCAAACATATAAATTTATCATTTTACCACTGCTTTAAAGATAAACATTCCTCAGGCTTCCTTTTAGAGCAAAGGAAATGGCTCCGATGCCCATATTTTACTGTTGCTGCTTGGACTCAAGCAACACAAATGCACAGTGAAACAGTCCAGCTGATGAATTTTGCTCTTCTGTGGTCATTATTCACAGTTATGAATTCTGGGCAACCTACCACTATGAAATTCCTGCCTGGCATCCCTGTGGAGCAAAGGAAGATGAGCAGATCCCAATACACGCTGGGGAGAAAGGAGCAAGCAGGAGCAAGCGTAGTTAATGCCTGTGCTGTAAGCTCTGCCATTTGCTGCTCAGACTTCAGAGGAATTTTGAGGACAAGTTCCAGAGGGGAAAGCAGAGTTTGGTTAATTAGAAGGCTGCAACATTTCCTCGGGGACAGCAGTCCTTGCTGAAGAACGGGATCTTCTTAACGAGGCACAAAGGAGATACTTCATGTGCACTGCTGTCAAGACCATAAACTGTCCTCTAGAATACTGCAGGGTAGAGCAGGTTGCTCCTCTACTTTGTAGCACTCCTAGATGATTTGCAGCGGTTTCTGTATCTCACCACTTACTCTGTGCTCTTTAAACGAGGCACTGCCACATGGGGCTTTGGAGCTGAACACGATTCACAAGGATACTGCACACCAGCTACGTACAGCTAGAGAAACACAAGTTGGAGCTGTTAAGTTCTCTTTAATTCTCAGAACCTCCCACTCCGTCTGCGCAAACGCACTTCTGCGCAGATACCACCCGCTCCCTCACAGACACTTTTCCGCCCACGCTACGCGTAACGGTCGCCACGGGCACGCGCCCGCTCGGGCGCACGCGCAGTTCGCCTCAGCGGGCAGGCGGCAGCGCGCAGGCGCGCTCTCTGCAGAGCACGGCTGGTGGAGGCGGCTCTCGCGATACTTGAGGCGGGGCGACGGAGGCGAGTTTGAACGGTGGCAGCTGTGGTGGCGCGGGGCTGAGGTAGCCGTAGGGGAGCGGCAGGGCGCGGGGCTCTTTTACGCGAGGCTTTTGCTGTCCGTTTGTTATTCTCCTTCTGCGTTCTCCGACGGCCGTGGGGATGCTGAGCGAACGGGGCTGCGCGCTGCCTGTGTCGTTGACGTAATGTAACGGCCTGAGGCAGAGAGCTGCGATAGCGCTGAGGTGTGCCGCTTCCTGAGGTTCTGTGCTCGTGGAGCCGGGTGCTGTCCGGTTGAAAGGTCAGGTTGCAGTCTGAGCCATCTTTTGTCTTTGTAATACTTGTCCATCCAGCAGTGTGTGTGGCAGAAGCCAGCACAGCCCTGCAGATGGCTTAGTGGATGGTGAAGTAGAGTTATTCGAGTAACCAAAGCAGTCTGTGAGGGGAAGGTCTGGCCTCAAAGACAGAAATTGCCTTGGATCTTACAGCTGTGGTCTGAAGCCCATCAGTACTTCTGATCGGGTCTGTGTTTACACGGCTGCTGTGGATGAGCTGTGGGGTTGGCAGTGCAAATAGAAGGAAGATACAGAAGGGAAGAGTAAAGCTTAAGTGCCTTTTTGTCTCTTGCCTAATATTTCTTGTAAGGAGTGGTTAAATGGCTGAACAATGGGTGTCTGGACACTTGCACACTGAATCTGTTATGAAACGTAGCCAAAAGTAAGCGATTCCTGTAAGGGTGTAAAGGGAGACAGACTTCTGTTATTCCTTCTTGCCTGCCCACCTTGTTAGCTATTGATTTAACTTGAAAAACTTCTTTTCAGAACAATTTACTTAGCCTCGTGTAGAACATGAAGTAGCAATCTATTCCCCATACCACACTATAGCCTTATGAACAACACTTCCTAGTCCAACTGAGCTCATCCAAAATAGACAGTGAAAAGTTGAGGTTCCCTGTTATCCCGAAGAGATACTTATTTTTCTTCCTTGTACTCAGCAAGAAGTTTGTGAATAGGGAACAAATGGGTTTTTTTAAAGCTTCAGTTAGAATGTAATTTCATAACATCCCTCTGGTGTTATTCAGTAAGTGATCTGTTGATAACCAAAAGAAATTGTCTTTGAAACTGCAGGAAGTAGCAGAGAAGAGACTGTAGAAATGGATGGTAGCAAGGCAAACTCACAAGTGATCCCTAGAAATGCCATTGGTGCTGGAAGAAGGTGGCCCTGGGTGTAGCCCTGCTTCCTAACTCGGGAAAACAATTGCAGTGTGTCTTTCCTTCTGCAGCAGTGCCTGATTTAGCTTTTCCTCTAATATTTGACAGCTGTCTCAACAGAGGTTTGAGTAAGATTTGCCTTTCTGTGGGGTTTTAGCAGGTGATCTCATTTCCATGAGACACCCGCAGTCATTGAGCTCTTAAGACAGGGACTGATGTGAAGGTATCAGCAATTTGTACTTTATCTGGACTGGACAGCTGTGTTTGTTGTTTGTTCCCCAGGGCATAAAGGTTAAGCAAAGCTTAAATGGACTTTTGAAGGTGAGTTAAAAATATTACTGAAATTTAATGTAAGCCAGGGGCAATTAAATTATCTGTAATCTTCACATGTTTCTGTTGGAGCAAATAAGTTATTTTCTTTTTTTAATTTCTGTTTATTAGATAAGAATTAACTAATGCCCTTTGGTGCAAATGTCTGCAGGGAGTTTTGTCTAGTTTTACTTATGCTATCTTCTTGCCTTTAACAAGAATTACTTAAAGATTAAATTCTAGGCAGTGTGTGCGTCTTTGTAGCGCTTACAGTGTTCTATAGAGTGTTACAGGTTCTTCTTACATGTTATGTGTATGTCAAATCTGTATCTTTTAAGATTTATTTCAAGTTAAGGGTGTAGAACTGCTATTTCAAGTACTGGAATAAGTAGACATGAAAAATTAGATTCCAAGCTTAACATAAGAAGAAATTAGGGAAAATTAATACTGATTTCCATCTTGTCCCTGTGAAAGGAACTCACGGGGTTCTGATGCAGTGGTTTTCTGTCTGTTAAAATGGTATCTTATAAAGGAAGCCGAGGAACTTTAGTGGGGTTATTTTTGGTACAGCTTGTAAAGAATGAAGACATTACACTGAAAATTTACCTATAGTCTTTACTGTATTCACGAGTGAAATTTGCTCTACGTTAAGACCAGCATCTTGTGCATAGAATGTCTTTGTGAATGTCAGCCAGTGGGAATGAAGCACAATATGATTTTTTTAAAGTGATATAAAAATTAGGAACATTGGCTCTGCGAAGTTGACTGTAGTTTTTGTATTATTGTTGCTGTGTGCTTTCTGAGAAAATGCTTAGCTTACATGGTTCAGAAGCTCGAATTACTTAGAGATCTCTGTTTTAATGGGATTGTTTTGTACTGCATGGATTTAGTAGGCTTAGGAGTAAGCAGTCGTGCAAGCAATTGATGCAAGTTTGAATTGAACTTTGAACTTTTTAAATATTTTGCTTGGATTCATTTTTTTCTTCCTGAAAAGTAGTCCTTTACTTATCCCTTATGTTTTGATATGAAGATAAAAAAATTAATGAATTTTCTAAAACTTGTGACAGATAGATGGTTAGTAAAAGTAGGTTACCTGAACTAACTTGTTTAAAGCTAATAACAGTCATGAGAGACAAAATTAAGCACTTAAATAAAAATCTTTGTGTTAAAATTCCATACATTTTAATCTTAAAATAATCTGGAGTTTATTTTTTACTTTCCTTCAACTGCCTCTGCCTATTTCCATGTCCTACTTGATGTCATTAGAAGTAAAACATTTGCAAATACAACTGCCTGCATGTGTCTTAAGTGTTATTGTGTGCACATGGTTTCATTTATGATACTATGGAAGACATCAATCACATGAATAACTGTAGTCTTCTCTGTCAAGATAGCTGTGTTGGGTATCTCTGATTCTGCTGAAGTCGCTGTGTTGTCAGGAACTGCCCTAGGGTATGTAGGACTTGTTCCACCATATGCTGTTCCTGCTCTGCAGTCATGGCCAAGTTGACAAAGTAATCATTTTATTATTCACAGGACTGCTTGTTAGAAAGATAACTACTTTTCGTCTTGTACTTATGCAAGCATACACCTCTGTATCCTAATAAAGCATGGAAATACAGTAACTTTGTTCAGTTGAACTGCTGTAGCCAGTTGCTATTATTGTAATTATTTTTTCTTTTCAAATTGAGGTAATAAAAGGAAGAAAAAATGGAGACAGAGACCATTTTAAATCTTAGACAACAACTGAAAGAAGCAGAAAACGAGCGAAGGAAGGCTGCACAATATGGCTTACACTTGTTGGAGTCTCAAAATGAAATTCAAAATCAGTTGGATCAAATGCGTCGGGAATTAACGGAGAAGACTGAGGTGAAGCTTTTAACTTTAAGTAAAAGACTAAGAAGTTACTTCTGTTTTCTGAAAGTCACAAGTGTTTTAAATGCCTTCTAGAATTTCCAGATGGATTTTAATTAAACTTCTTATTTTAAGTATTGGAAGGGCTTTTGATCATTGTTTTAAGATACTGAGCACAGTTCTATCTAGCTGGGAATGGTTTCAGAGCTCATTCTGTGTCAAGTGCTGAGAACCACGTAGGATTAATCAGCAACTACTATTCATTTTAATAAGAGGTGAAGTGACTGTGTGTTGGGTCTGTTTAACAATTGATTTATGTTATTGCCTTGCAATCTTTGTGTTGCTTAAAGCAACAAAGCAAAGAGGGCTTTGGACCAGTAAGGTGGTGAAGTTAGTTTCATTTGCTGTACACACTTCAAATTTTCTAAATACCGGAGGACTTTGAATTTTAGTACGTTTCTTTACAGCTTAAAAGTAGCTATGTGTTAAAATATAGCAATATTAATTAGTCTTCCAGTCTTTTAGGTAATTGTGAAAGGAAAATGAAGTGTAAGGAATCTTCTCCACTTTGTTAAATGGTTTAATTTTGACTTGTTTATTCTCAGCCTACACTTCAAATCTTCTGTTTGTCTTTATTTGCTCCCAGCTGTGCTTGCTGTCTCTTCCCCTGTACTAGAGCTAAAATGTGTATTTATCTCCTGGCCAGCTCTTGTGTTGTAGCACCCTGCTGTTGTGGAGGAGCACTAATAACTTATTTTGATTGGTTTGCCATTAGCTGGCTTAGTGCAAGAGAGGTGGTTGGAAATTACAAGTGATAAAGAAGGCATGACAAGACGATCCTTCTGTGCAGGCAGCCTGCTGTGGTATTCCTCTGTTGTGAAGCTGCACCCGTGGGTTGCATTCCACCACTATAGACTTGAGCAAATCTGAGCTAGGCTTGTGTGAACTAAATCAATAAGGAACTTCAGTTTCAAGGGTCAGGGGAGGCAACTGTGTGCTTTTGTATTGCACAAAAACGTGTGAAAATTGTGGTTATCCAACAGATAAATGCAGAAATCATTTACTAAGTTACTTGTGGAATCTGAGAACCAAAACAATATTCATGGATACAAATGTGAATTTTAACAATAGTTACAAGATTTTTCAAAGACGTTTGCATGCACTTCTGTACAATCAATTTAGGTATTTGATAGAGTAGACTTCTTGCTTTCTATGGGTCTGCACTACAGTGCATTGCCAAACACTGTCTTTGTTGAAGCTTGTTCTATGTATTCAAGTTAAATCTGTCCTTGATAAGCAGGTGTCAAGGCTGCAGGGATGGATTTCATACCTGACAGGTCTCAGTTTTATGTTCTTCTATCTTCTGATTTGTCTTTAAGATTTATTTATTAATAAAGCATCCTGCACTTGTAGACTCTTGGTGATTTATCTTTTCTATGTTAATATTTTCTTCTCCTTCTGCTTAATGGCTAGCTGAAGGAAGAGTACGTTGAAGGAGATATCTCTAACTTGGCATAGAGGGGAAAGGTACTTAGGAAGGCATTTTTCAATCTGGACAGGCTCATAGGATTTATCACTATTTATTATCACATTTATCACACTAGGGAATTTTGTCTTTACCAGGCATAGAACCCAGCTGTTCTGCAGCAGGGGGAACATTCAGTGTAATGTAACAGCTCTTAATGCAGTTGGATTCCATCAGTGATAGAAATACAACATGTGAACTCGAAGTTTTGTTTAAACCTCTCCCTCTCTTTCCCCCCCACACTCCCAAAAATAAAATTACAAGATTTTCGAGACTATTTTGACAAGGAAGAAACACAGTTTTCACAGAGGAGAAAATATTACATAACCCACTACCAATTCAATCATAAAAATTCAGAGTGGGGGTTTGAGTTTTCCTAGTCCTTGTTAGTAGGGCATGAGAATTCCCTAAATGGAACTTCAGCAAAAGGTTGAGTGAATTATGGACTTTACTCAGTGAATTGTTCTTCATGAACGTTTTGTCTAGACTTATTAGCACGTTATTTCTTTCAGAAATTTGAACAGGAGAAATATTCTCTTCAGAGAGAAATCGAACTTAAGAATAGGATGTTGGAAAGTCTGAGTTTTGAATGTGATGCCCTCAAGCAACAGCAAAATGTGCAACTGGATAAACAGAAAGAACAGCTTACCAGAGTTCATGGACAAGAAGTCAATGACCTTAAATACAAGGTTTGGTATCAAATATATAGATAAAATGTTGCTAATAGGACTTGAAAAAGAAGTATTATACTCATGAGTGTGTACTTGTCACCAGACAAATTTAACAGTTGTATTGTGTAGTCATGCTTTAGTTTGCCATGTAAGTTCAGCAGTTCAACTCTGAACTGAGCTTATGCTTTATTTTCAGCTACTGTTATAAAAGAATTAAAATTATCATGATGACTTTTATTCAAATCAGAACTTGAGTAAACACTTCAGGGAAATAAGGCTGAGGTTGTTGATTAAAGAGCAGAGCAAATGCATTCTTCAACTTGTCAAGGAATGTTGTCACAGAACTAAACTATTGGCATTAAGATGAGAGTTCATTTAGTTGATATTTAACAATCAAATCTACATAGCTACACTGACTTGCATCTGATTTTAAGGCTTACTTTTAAGAACTGACCCTTAAGTTGTACTTATAAGGCATTTCTACAATTAGAATGTAAGCCAGAAGCATTGTGCTTTTGACTATTTTATTATAAAATGAGTTTACTTAGTTGTCCAATGTCTTTAAGTTGGAGAACCTGAAGGCAGAACTAGATGAAACTCGGCTTTCTGAGAAACAACTGAGACACAAAGTGGACCATCAGAAGGAAATAATTGCTGCCAAAACAGAAGAGCTACACATGATGTCTGAACGTGTGCATGAAACCATGTCTTCAGAAATGCTCAATCTTCAGATGGAGCTTACAGAACTAGAAAGTGTGAAGGTATGTGATTTAGCAATTGATTAACAGGAATGTAAGCTACTTGAAGGTAAGAATTCTGATTCTTTTCTCATTGAGTTTTTAATTGCCGTGTATATTTTGCTAGCTGGATTGGACTTGTAGTAAGAAATTATCCACAAAAAAACACAATAGCCTTAAGTATATTTTAATACAATCCCTTCAACATAATATTTTTGCATTAATGGTAGTTATTAGCAAGACAAACCTCTTTGGCTCCTTGGCCTGCTTACCTTTAAACTGTTTAATAAACTTCTTATTTCATGCTTGATTTTTATATTTAGGCCAGTGTTGAAGAAAAGCTGAATGAACTGCAGTACAGCAAAGAACAACTGGAACTCATAAATAGTAACTTACGTAATCAGCTGGAGCGGCTACAAGCAGAAAAAGAAGAGAGGGAAAAAGAAGTTGTTTCTTACTGTAATGCACTAGAGGTAATTTTATTCAACCATGCTGAATAGTACCTGAGTTCAGCAAGTAGCTGGTGCTAGATTTTCATTGAAATAAGAAGAGGAGCCCTGAAAGGAGTTCTGAGAGGGAGGAGGAAAGAGAGAGGATGTATTAGCTAAATTATGCTTAGTAGATCAATGTTACCTGTAAATAAGTTATTTCTATACTGATGTTCTCTTGTGGAAGGCTATTTGTGGAGATTCTTTTCACTGCAATATTCTACCTCATAAGAGGAACTTGTAACAGGTCACGTATTTCCATTTCTGTTTCACATTCCTGCTGAATGCCTTGTGAAATCCTGCACTGAGGGTAGAAGTTATGTGACTCAGTATCAAGAAAGGCTGGTAGTCTACAACATCATTCCAGCTGATAAAGGTCTGAGTCTTTCTATCAAGGGTTTAGTGAAGCTCTTGTCTGGAAGAGCAAGTGGAATACTAGGCCTTCTAGTGCAACAACTTCCACAGCCTTTATTCTAGAACTCCATCTACAACTAAATGCTGTGGTATGAGGTAACTTGTGCTAAATGCCTAAGAAATTAACATATTAAAAAAACTTGATTAAATTATTACGAATCTGATGTATTGCATATTGAAATAATGCTCTCCTTGCTTAAATCTAGAAAACTCGTGAAGCTAATCAAGAGCTTCAGGTTCAGCTGGATCATGTGGTGCAGCAATCTTTGGACCCTACAAGTAAAGGCAATTCTCTCTTTGCTGAGGTACAGCTATGTCGTGGGTATCTGAGAATATTCAGAGGAGGGAAGATAAACTTCATCATAAGAATAGGAACTTGTTTTCAGTGCAACACCTTATTATTTTTAACTGATCTGTCTGGCACAAGTATCTGTTCTTCAAATAATCCTTCAGTATTGAATTGTCTGGGAACGCCTGTAGAAAAGAATTTTTATGCGTTTTCTAAGGTTGGGGAGTGAAGTCATTAAAGTTGACTGGTTGTCAAGATGAAAGATGGCAGTCTGCAGCTCTTGGCTCTGAAGAGTTTTGTTCAGCTGGTAATCTTTCTTTAATGCAGAAGATAAATGTTGAAAAACCTAAATACTGTTTTTTTTAAAGCTGTTGAAAAATGGCTGGATGTTTGAGCGTTTGGCAGGGTTTGTGAACTAGCCTTTGAATAAGAGTTGAGCTGGTATTGAATACCAGCCTTTTCTGACTGTGCTCAGTGAATGGCTTGAATTGATGCACTGTTCATATTTATTTTATACTGCTTGTTCCGATTTAAATCAGAACAAATCTGTAGTAAAGCTGATGCTTTTAAAATATTATTCCAGTATCAAGAGCAGAAAGAAATCTCTTATACTTTACCAATGGCCTTCAGCTGCTTGCAACACTTATCTACTCACTGTTTATCTCAAAAGTGATTCTATTAGCACACTGCTGATGGGGAAGCAGTATTTTCAGAACCAACATCAATTTCTAGGCACCTTCTCTTGAAACTCAGAATCCAAGTGACAACATGTTATCGTTTTCATAGTAATAATTGTGAAAAATGTTCTGTAGGTGGAGGACCGTAGGGCAGAAATGGAACGACAGCTGATCAGTGTGAAAATAAAATATCAGTCACTACAAAAACAACATGCATTCACTAGAGAACAATTGCAAAGAATGAAGGTATGATTATCACTGTAATGCTCCAGGGTTTCCTTGGGGTCTGATAAGACAATGCTTTAGAATGTAGGCTAGGAGGTCTGATTCTCTTTCAAGTATAGTAACAGCAGTCTGGGTGGATGGGTGGGGAGGAATAGGAGACATGTCATTATGTCATTGCTATTCAACTCAAGTAGAGCGCATCAGTCTTTTTCCAGTGCCACTACTTTATTCTAGAATGCCAAGTTACACTGGAGGAGCTGTGCTTACTTTAACAGTATTTGTTTACTGGGTAAAGTATAACAGTTTCTGTCAGTCAAACTAGCTTTCAGTTTGTCTTGCCTGTTGCTTTGTTTTTTGTTAGTATGTCGATAACTTATTTGTGTTTTAATTGAGGTTATTAGGAGTAAACAAATTTAACTTCCTCCTGTGATCACTTTTCCCTTTCAATTGCTTTCTTGGTTGTTTTCTTCCTACTTTTTCTTATACTCAATGCAAGAGCAAGAGTTCTACGTTTTTCTCACAACTGTTTCAGTTAGCCTGTTTTCTTAGGTTGGCAGCTTGTAAGTTAATAAATGTTGTTGAGAAAGCTAGTTAGCAGAAGCTGTTTTGCAGCATCCCATTAATCTTGTAAAACAGATGGCAATCTGTTTTCATGTTGGCTTTCTAATCTTACAGTACAGGAGTGGATTCTTCGAGTTTGATCAAGCATCTTGTCTGAGAACAGTGCTGAAACATAAGTGATGAGTAGCACTGCATGTATAGATGTGTAGCTTAACTGAAGTTGAAAGTAAGTAAAATGTCTGAGTAAGATCAGTTATTTAGAATCTCTCTTCCTCCTTGTGTGGTATGGGAGACAGCCATTCAGCCAGTTATGAATGTTATATTCTGAAAGGCTTTATCTGGGACTGAAGTAAATTGGTATCCTTATTCTCTTAATGTTGGTATTTGTAATTTCAGTGGCTCAAGCTGCCTTCTTAGATCGCTTCTAGTATCTCTTCTATTTTGCATTGCATTGTGCTGCTGTGTTAAAACTCGCTGTCGAATTAACTGATTTCTACTTGTTCAGTAGCTGACTCTAATAGTGTAGTTAACTGTGTCGTTTGAGCCTTTGTCAGAATATTTGAATGTGGTATTGGCTGATAACTTGTGAGGATCTGACTTAGGATCACAATGTGAATGCTACTCCCATAGAGGTTTTCTCATGTCTGGAGCGTTCCCGTAGCTTGCAGTAGCCCTTCCAGTTTCTTAATTTTTCTTGTTTTTTATGTAGATGAACTGCAGTTGTCAATTTTGACAGTTAGCAAACGAGCACTTAAGTGAAGTGCAAACATCAGGATTCTACATCCTTGGGAGAAAATAAGTATGCTTCTAGTGAGCCAGTGTTGTGTTCCCCTTTCCTCTTGTACAAATTACAAGGAGGAGATTGAATTGTTTTTAATTCCAGTTTGAACACATAACTGTTAATATCCTTTATTTTCTATTTGAAATATAGAAGATGGTGTAGGGTAAATGTTCTTCTGCAGTTTTCTTTGTTAATCTGCAATCTAACTTGCTTCAGTTGATCCTTTCCCTGGGGCTTCTCCCAAGTGTCTTTCAGTGTTGTTCTATCCATGTTGACTTGTCTGATGAGAATGCTACAGTTCCCATTAGCGCCATGTTGCATGTGTACATGCCTGCATGTCCTTTTTCCAGTTGTTTGAATGCTTGATGTGCCATTTATTACTGACTGTGTTAAGGACCTTGTATCATATTGCTGTGATACTACGCGTCAGAAAAATCTGCTGTAAATATGAGAGTTGAATACACTTTTCCTTTTGTAATGAAAAAGGATTTTTCTGTGCTTGGAGGGGTTACATTTTGGGATAAGTATTACACAGTATAAACTTAAATTACCATCTATTCCTCAGAATTAAAAATGCAAAAAAAAGAGTTATGCGTGTTTTTGATTGTTTGCTTTTTCTTAACTTTTTGGGGTGTGGAAATATCTTAAGTGAGAAATTCTTCATAGATATATTTAGCTCCCAAGAGGCTGGGCTGTAGTGGGGTTCTTCTTAACGTGAAAGGTTGTGTACAACTTTGGCAGCATATTTGTAGATTCCTTAGTCATTGAGGAGGAAGAACACCTTGGGGCCATAATGAGTTCAGGAAGGCCTTATCTGTCTGGAAAACTGTTAGTATTTGCATTGTCTTAGGTTGGCACTGCTTAATTGTCAGAGGTGCATTTAAGCATCCAGATCTGTTCTGTATTTACAGTTAGCAGCACAGGGCTTGGATATCCTAAGCTTTCAAGGAAAGAGGGGATAATATTTTCTGTCACTTAACGCAGTGCTTGTTCTAAGGATTTATTACCCTTTTTTCCAGCTGCAAATGGCTACCCTGCTACAGATGAAAGGTTCTCAGGCAGAATTTGAGCAGCTGGAACGCTTACAGTCAATGTTGGAGCAGAAGAATGGTGAAATAGAAGATCTTCTTGTGAAAGTGAGGCAACTGGAAAAATTCAAGGTATGTGGTTTGTGATTAAGTGAAGTCACTTAATGGGAGAAACATATGATATTTTTTCATAGTTATTCTCATATGTGAACTTGATAGGTATTTATTTTTCTCCATATCATAAATAGTCAGGAAAGAAAAAGATTGTTTCAAATAGCTATCAGAAGTACTTGTATCTGTTGACTGATAAGAGGTTCTGAGATCTGTGGGACAGTTTTAAATCTGAGTAGTGTTTTCAAATAGCAAAAAAGAAGTGAGCCTAATGTAACATGATACTGATGTATGTTATTGAACACTTGCTGCACCTGTAATGTCTTCAGTGTGATGTAAACTTTTCATCTAAAAATTGTAAATGACTTTGGCTATTGAGTAACGTGGTTTGTGTTTACTTTTGAGTGTCCAGCTGTTGAAGCTTAGAAATAAAGACTTGAAGCAGATTTTTCGAGGGTAAACTAAATGTTCTGTGTTTTCAAGTAAAAGAGGGAGATAATATTTTACAATTCTATTTGGAAACCTTTGGGGTTTGGGAGTTTGCTTCTTAATTTTCTTCCTCTCAGAGAACTGCTAGTTTCAATGCAGTTTGACACTTGTAGCAAGTTCTTCTGAGCATTCTTGTATGCTTAAATGTTTCTACAATGAGGCTTCAATAGAGAGATGCACAGGAAGCTTGACGCAAGTACTAAACTAATGTACTTCTGAAAGTTCACTAGTTAACAGCTTGATGTTTTCATTTCATGAGACTTTATATGAGAACATGGAAGAATGTAGAGCTAGTAGCAGCTCAAAAGGAGGAGAGTCTGAAGATGGTTACTATGCTGACTTGCTGCAGATGAAACTTGACAACTCAAAGTAAGTTAAACTGAGGTAGAAACTTTTAATAGCACTTATTAAATAAGCACTTTAATACCTTTTTGTCTTCCTACTGGTGAATTTTAAATGTGAATTTTATTTAGAGCGGTTGGATGTGTACTTGACTTTGTACCTGCTGTCTGAAAAAGAATGTCTGAATGACTATATTTTCTTCCCACCCAGCAAGGAAACCGAAACCTTGAAAAATGAACTATCTTTGCAGAGGATGAAAGCTTTGTATGAGAGCCAAAGGGTTCTGGAAGTTGAAAGAAAACTCTTTACAAATGAGAGGCATTTGCAAGCTTGTCAGAGTGAGAACATGAATTTGCGAGTTATGCTGGATGAATTAAAAATGAAATATGAACCTGAAGGTAAAAAGTTATTTTCCTTACAGAGGAAAAAAAAGCCTTGGTTTTCTCAACCATCCTGTCCAATATTGTTTATACACGGAAGTAAAATACTACTCTTTAAAAAGTAGCCCTTTGATAACCTGGTCCAAAACTGCTGAACTGAAGTAGGTGAAGCCCTACCTTACTCAAGAACCTTACTTCAGCATGTATAGTCACATGAATTTTAAGAGTCTGAAGAGCACAAGTGTTGTGTTCTGAGGCTTTAGAGTGTAGGTAGCTAAGCACAGTGAAGTATATGGGAACAAGTATGATGCTAAGCTGTGGGGTGCAGTTGGCACACCAGAGGAACAGGCTGCCATCCACAGCCCCCACTACCAATACAAACTGGGGGATGAAAGGATTGAGTACAGCCCTACTGAAGAGGATCTGGGGGTACAGGTAGATGGGAAGCTGGATATGAGCTGGCAATGTGCTCTCGCAGCCCAGAAAGCAAACTATATCCTGGACTGCAACAAAAGTGTGGCCAGCAGGGCGAGGCAGGGGATCGTGCTCCTCTGCTCTGTGCTGTGAGACCTCACTTGGAGTACTGCATCCAGATGTGGAGTCCTCAGTGCAGGAGAGACATGGATCTGCTGGAGCTTGTCCAGAGAAGAGCTACAGTGGAGCACTGAGGTCAGGTTGAGGGCTGGGATGTTCAGCATGAAGAAAAGGCTGTGAGGTGACCTGATAGCATCCTGTCAGTATCTAAAAGGGAGCTACAGGAAAGAAGGGGACAGACCCTTTAGCAGGGTCTGTGGTGACAGAACAAGGGGGAAATGGTTTCAAGCTCAAAGAGGGAAGATTTAGGTGAGATAGAAGGAAAAAATAATAGGGAGTGGTGAGGCACTGGAACGGGTAGCCTGGTGTTGCAGTTGATGCTCTGGAGACTTTCAAGGTCAGGCTGGATAAGGTCCTGGGCAACCTGTTGTAGCTGTAGTGTCCCTGTTCATTGCAGGGAAGTTGAACTAGATGGCCCTCAGGTCACTTCCAACTCTTAAGGATTCTGTGATTTTGAGTTCTGGGGAGGTATTTATACAGACTGGGCAAAGAACCCCTTGAGAGCAGCCCTGTGGAAAAGGACTTGGGGATCCTGGTGGGCGAGAAGCTGAACATGAGCCAGTAGTGTGCACTTGCAGCCCGGAAGGCCGACTGTGCTCTGGGCTGCATTAAAAAAGGGGTGGTCAGCAGGGAGAGGGAGGTGATTGTCCCCCTCTACTTGGCTTTTGTGAGGCCACATCTGCAGCACTGCATCCACATCTGGGGCCCCCAGTAGAGGAAGGACACGGAGCTCTTGAAGTGGGTCCAGAGGAGGGCACTAAGATAGTCAGACGGCTGGAGCACCTCTCCTATGAGGTAAAGTTGAGGGAAGGCTCTGGGGAGACCTCATTGTGGCCTTCCAATACTTGAAGGGAGCCTATAAACAGGAGGGGGAACAGCTGTTTACAAGGGTGGGTAGTGACAGGACAAGGGGGAATGATTTTAAAATGAGACGGGAGGTTTAGGTTAGATATTATGAGGAAGTTTTTCACACAGAGGGTGGTGAGGCACTGGAACAGGTTGCCTGAGGAGGTTGTGGATGCCCCATCCCTGGAGGCATTCAAGGCCAGGCTGGATGTGGCTCTGGGCAGCCTGGTCTGGTGGTTGGTGACCCTGCACATAGCAGGGGGATTGAAACTAGATGATCATCGTGGTCCTTTTCAGCCCAGACAATTCCATGATTCTGTGATACATGTATAGCAGTAGTTGTAGGTATCTGTTGATGAGAAGTATTAGCATTCTGAATGCAGGCAGCTAAATCTGAGCTTTGTAATGTATGTGAAACACTTGGAGGAAAAGCTGTTTAGGAGTGTAAGTTACTATAGGTGAAGTTTTGACAAGAGGCCCACCTGGAAAAGCATCTGATGTCTGCCTTTCTGCAGAAACAAAGGACTTGTAGTCTCTGGAGGAAGATGAGTGAGGAGTAGGTTGGACAAATTTGTTTTAGTACACTTGTCCAAATCCAAAGGCTTTAATTTTTATTGTATTTGTGAAGCTTATGTCAGCAGCCTCTGAAATGGTAGATCTGATGTTTTGCAAACCTACTTCTGTTGCTCTGCACTGTTATTGATAATATTACATGAATGCATTCTCTTGAAGGGATGTATGTTATCTCTTAAGAATTGTTGTGAGGCCTTAAGTCAGGTGAAATGTTCTTTACTGGCTTTAGTGGCTGTTCGGAATGTCATGTTAGACAGGTTAGCCACAAGTTATCTTCGTTTGTGTACATAAAGTACACCTCTTCTATTTTTTTCCCTTAGAGTTACTTAAAGTCACCAAAATTAAAAAGAAAAGGGAGAAGATTCCAGTGGATGCTGCTTGTGAATATTTAGACAGCAAAAATACTTCAGCAAATGAGGCTCCTCTCACTCATCTTCCAAGTAAGGAGGAAGCTAAGATGACTTCAAGTAACTTGGAGCAAATTGATTCTTCATCCAAAAAACAAGCACTCGAAGCGTCACCAATAAATGTAGCTCTTCAATCAATGGACAAAGCAGTAGAACCTGAAAGAGAAAGAAAGAGAGTTAAAACTAAAGATGATAGTCTTGACACCTGCACATCATACAGCAGAAGCGGAAGTAATTTTTTGACTTCAAGTGCCCCCAGGTCAGTGTCAACTTCTGTGTATGGTCAAGGCAATCAGCACAGACCTGCATCTCTTTTCTTTCGCTGCATGAACTATGCTATCCACTTGTTGATCTGTTTCCTCAGTGTTGCATGCAGTATAATTCCTAAGCTCCGGCTGCCTACCTTCAACCTCCCAAAACCTTTTAGAAAGATTAAAATGGTGGTTTATGAAAAGGACTCTTGAAACTGTAACTGTTCTTGAAATAATGTTAAGGTCAAAGGTGTGTATATATTGTTACAACTCAGTTGTTTTGCTTTTCTTTCAAAAGTCAGACTGTTTCCTGTCATATAACTGCATTGCATCTTAAGGTTTAAAAAAACCCAAACAATAGGTATCATGCTTTAGTTTATACCTTATTCTAGCCTTCCTCAATTTCAGATTGAGATAAAAACCTAAGGAAAAAAAAAAAGTAATTCTTAATCCAAATAAAGCTAACAGAATTTGCAGTATGCAAGATTATATATAAATTGTGCTATGAATTCATATTACCAGGCCACTGACTTTGCTCACCTGGATGCGTGATAACTTGAAATGTAACTGTTAAAACTAAGATTAAGTTTTTTTTCATAAATGGAGAATGAGGTTACTTCTTGTTGAAGTGACTTAAGGCAGTAATCAGAGAACATCTAAATTCTGATAGAAGGAATGCTGTTTCTTTTTCCCCCTCAATTCCCCTTTGCCTCCAATTTATAGACATCACTGTATTAAACCTAGTACTCTGGGGGTAATTTCTGGGATACTTTAGATGTTTTGAGCTTATGAATTGATAATATTTATAGCAAAAATAATGCTTGTGTGCTTCCCTTGTTTCTTACTCCCTTTCTTCCTAGATTTTTTCAACTTTTAAGTTGTGATTGTGCATCTCTAATGTGAGCACATAGGAACTTTAAGTTATCATTCAGGGAGAAAGCAATAGAATGTTTGTCAGGAATACACTGATAAATAAAAAAAAAAAGGTCCTTTCATTCAGCTTCCTGATGGTTCATTTTCTTTGGTTTTTCATGTAACACCGATATGAGGCTGGAGATAAAGGAATTACTTGAAAATCTAGAGTGTCTTGAAGCCTAGCGCATCCCAGTCTAGAACTCTGTTTTATCTGTCTGTTCCACACAATCAAGCTTCCACACTGTTTTTTTTTAATCTCCCTCCTTTAATGTGTATTTTGGCTGTTGTTTACAAGATTACTTACTGAGTTCTTCATAGCAGTATTTTTTTTTTACTCGCTAGATTCCATGAACCTTCCAATGAGGCCAAGATGTGCCAAAATATTTACTCTGTTTTTAGATATTAAGTTTGTGTTTAGTATACAAAAAGCTTTCTCAATAAGTGACTTGTTACGGGACAAATTGGAGATGCTTAACAGTATCAACAAGAAACTGTTTCCTAACATTCTTAAAAATGGCAGTGTTACTTGAGTTGGGGTTTAAATGTGTTGACTGAGAGAAATGGTGTTATGATGCTGAACATTCAGAGGGTGTGTTTGTTCCAGAACAGCATGAAACATGGTTTGAAACGTGTTTCAGTTTTGAAACAAAACTGAAGAAAGTTTAAAGATTGTTTAGGGTAGGACTGTATCTTATGGTGAGGAGAAAATGTTCATGTGAATAACATTTCAGGTCATATCAACAAATACCTTCCAGACCAGTGGATTGACAGCAGCTTCCAAGATGGAGAAAGGCCTGCTGCCTGAGTTGTGTACAGTAGATCCAAAATTGCATTCAGATGTAGTTGATTATTTTGACTTAGATCAATTGTTCATGGCTGTGTTGGATGTAGTTAAGAGGTTTGAAGGAACTGCACAGTGTAGTCTTCTGAGGCAGTCTGCGTAAACTGAGTGAAGGAGCAGTTGAATGAGCTACAACAGTGTATGCAGGGACCCTTCCTGAGGAGGAAAGAGCGGAGAGGTCAGGCATGGGTGCAAAATGTTGAGAGGAGAGATTTATGGTGTTCTCTATGCATAAAGAACAATTGTGTGAATTGGGCAGGAAAGTGTAACCTTATTTTTGAATATTTTTCTGAAGAAGATGAAATGTCTGCAAGCAGTAAATTGTTGGAAAAGGATTATGCGGACTGAGGAGGTAAACCTCTTCTGAGCTGGAGGGGGGTTGAGGAAAGGAAAATGTTTTATGGCACTGATGTTTTGGAGGTATAGGAAAGTATGGGAAAGAGGATGAAGCTGTAGTTCAGACAAAGATTTTAATCTTGCACACATAAGGAATAAAATATAATAGGGGAGGAGGGGAACATCTTTCCAACCCTCCATAAATCCACCTCCACATCTGGTTTTGAAATGATAGTAGAGCGAGTAAAAGGTAAATCACAAAAGAAGATTCTGGGAATGTTTGACATCATATCAATAAAATAGCAAATCCCCAACTAGTCATGTTGTTAAGTTACCATTGAGGATTTCCTAAACCCTAACATTTTATGCTATATTCAGTAGGAAATCGTGATAAAATCTGGGTATTTGAGAAGCTAATTTCTTAAATAAAGAACCTCTAGACTGTTATGTGATGCATGTGGGTAAAACCCTACAAGGGGTCGTTGCTAAATGGAAGGGGGCAAAAAGTGTGGGCAAATTTTTTTGTGCAATAATGTGGCAGTGTGTTACATTTGCATGGAATGGAATTCCGGAATTGGAGCATTAACACTTTAACTCCCAGTGCACTACATGATGTTATGATGTGGAATACTGAAAAGCAAAAAACACGAAACCGTGACACCTACTATAGTGGTTTGTGAAATAAATGTTATGCTGTAATACTTTAAGTATAAGCTTCACTCAGTGTATGCACTTCGCCTGTGACTCAGTTGTGAAACTTGCAGCTAAACTGCTGTGATATCAGGTAGTCTTCAGAATATGACTCGAGCTTTCTTGAGGGAAGTGTGGGGGAGGAACACTGAATTCTGTGCTCAAGCACAAGGATTGGACTGTATGTTAGAACTGAAAAATACAAGATGTCTTGTGATGCTCCTGAGAAGCTGCTAGGCCAAATTCCTGATGAATTTGGAGATTTGAGCAGTCAGCAGAACAGTCCAGGTGAAAAGTACAGGTGAGCATATGCTGAGTAGTGTTACTTTTTATCAGCTCATTGCACATTAATGAGCAGTTGTGTTTGTATCTTCAGGAAAACTGAATAGAATAGTAACTTTGAACTGACTTTCAGCTGTTCCCCAGGTTACAGAGAGCATTAGCTTTCTCTAAATCTTTTAGGTTAAAAATCTCAATCTCATTCCGTGTATCCTGGTATAACAGGGGTTTGGTTAAGGGAACGTGAAGTCTCCACTTTGGTAGGTTACATAATTTTGAATGGTTGTTCTTAAACTTTTCATTTGCTTTTCATCTTAGCAAGTGTGCTTCAGGGTTGTTTTAAATGGCTTTCTAATATTTACCGTAGGAACATAGAGTATCTGTGTAGAAATAAAGTCATGGCATTAAGATGAGAATGTTGCTCTTAAGAGTTCTATCCATGAAGATGATATCCCTTGAAATCTGAGTTAATGCAACTCCTGTAACTTTTTTTTATAACCTGTAGTGGAGAAAAAAACTCTTGCCTGTAATTGCCTGTAACAGTGGATGGATTTCTGTGATGAATACATAACGTCATGCCCTACTTGCTCTCTGACTGAAGTATATTCCTAGGTGTGTCTTCAGTGTAGATTTAAATTGAGGTATTTAGTGGATGACTTCAAAAGTACTAAATACAGATTTTAAATGTATTTGAGGCTCCTGGTAACGGCAGTAGAGGTGTTTCTATGATAGTAGCAGTCATGGTTGAGCGTATCAAAAGAGTAGGGAAGTTTTCTGGGATGCCAGAGATATCTACTGGTGTTGTCTTCATGTTCTTTATGTAGCTTGCAAAAGTACCTTTTCCAATATCACTGCCAGTCTGGGTAGTCATTGCTTCAGACATTGTAATAACTTGGTGTTGCATTGGCATTGCAGTGAACCAAGTGGGGGAACTGATCTAGCTGCTTGGTTTCTGTTTCCAAACTCTAAAAAGGGATTCTGACCCTCTGAGAACATGCAGTGTTGAGGCTGTAGTTTTAAAAACAAACAAAAATGCCGAAGCTGGGAGTCCCCTAAGGGGTGGTGGTGTGAAATGTTACACTTCGAAGATTGCTGGGGGAAAAAAGCAAAGCCTTTTTTTTTTTTTAATAACAATAAAATAAAAATTTAAAAAATAGCTGTTTTTTAAACTCCATAAGCCTTAACAGCTGAGTGTTGTTATTTGGTTAATTTTGGAATTTAACTGAATACATTTAATCATTGTTTCTCATGATCTGTACTGCCCATAGACATATCTATTACAACTTGTATGTGCATGTAGCTGAGCAGTTTATAAATAGCTACATTTTTCTCTCCTGTTCAAACAAGCAGCTGTTCAGTGTTATTGTGAGGCAATATGATGTTTTCATTGTTAATTGGATTTCCAAAGGTACTTCCCTCCATCTGCATTTATTAGATAATTCTGTTAAAATCCTGTTGTGCAGCTTTGAAACATACTTACAGTTCTGTTTTCATATGGCCTTTTTGTTTGCTTGAAGACTTGATTTGCGTGTTAGTTGGTTTGGGGGATTTTTTTTCCTTTTATAGGGGTTTTTTGCTAGAAATTCTGATGGCGAGACAGCTTGGGGACGGTGAGAGGTGGGCTTTGGGCAGAGATCTTTCCAGGTGGAAGAGAGGAGTGGCATATGAAGAGAACCTACCATAGGAGTGTGGTTGGTCACGAAGTATCTGTCTCTGAATACAGATGCTAGTTGTCTCTGAATACAGATGCTAGTGAAACACAGACTGAAATGCAGATTAAACACTAACCAAGAGATGAGATAATTACTCAGAGTATGCTTTCTCCTTCTTCCTTGAACTGGAGGCTCTTGTTGTGGTCATCATGCACTTACTTGGCCACTTGCAAGTTGCAGCTCATCTAAAATGGAGTGCAGCTGGTGGAAAGCTGATTATGGACAAAACATGGGTTACCCATCAAAATTACAGGTGTGGGCTTCTTATAAAGCAATTGCCAGAGCAAACATAGCTGGCTTAGGGGAGATGCACAACAAACCATAGTTGCTTTCTAATGTATTGAGACAGTGCTTATAGGAAATAACGTGCAGGGATGAGATGTTAGATTTGTATTGACATGTAAAGTGATGTTTAATTTGTGATTTTCCATAAATTGTTTTGCTTTTGAAACAATAATAGTCAATTAGTTGTGGGAGATTGAGAAAATATTGCTGTAAATTAGTTTTAATGACATTTGTATGCCTATTAACTAAAGCATCAAATAGTTTTGAGGTCTAAATGCTTTTTAACTCTTAAACAGCATTGTGGCAATTGCCATTGTATTCCCACCTACATTCAGAACAGAATTAAAACAGATCACTGGACAAATGATGTAATGTTAAGCCTGAAGATAAACTTCCCACTTCATGTTTTCAGATCTTCAGGAACAAAGATAAAGCGGTAGTAATGCAAACCTTGGTTGGAAACCAGGATATTGCTTTTTGTGGGTTCTTTTTTTGTATTGTTAATACAAAAGCTCAACTTTATCACTGTATGATGTTGCTGGGACTTGTTTCCACTTGGGGATTTGTTTTCATGTGTGTGTGATTTCCTTTGCGTACGTGGCACAATTAGTGTGTTTTTCTTAAAGGCTGATCCCAACCACTCACCATTTTCAGTAAGCTTTATTTGCCAGATACTGCAACAGATAAGAGGCAAAAAAAAGACAATATTGAAGTTACCAAATGTGAGGAGGAATTATATAAACGCTATTTTCCCCTCTTGTTTTCTGCTTGCTCTGTATTTGCATGTGGATGCTCTCTCTGCTGGTTGGCTTGCTCATTGTTGCTTACATCTTTTATTTTAGCCTGTTTTTTGTTAAGTAAATACGTATTTAGAATGGTTGCTTTGCCTATAGGTTAACAACTGAATCCAGATTTGAAGCTACAGAAACCAAAGATAAGAAGGAAAATGTAATCACGACCAAGAAGAAAACACAAAAGAAAAAATACACTACATTGTATGTGTCTTCTAAGCCAACTCCTGAAACGCAGTGTGCTCAGCAATAAAACTTTCTGGAAGGAATCTGAACAATTTGGAGTCCTGCTTCAGCAGGAAATACTTCTTGCACATAAACATGCAGGTTCCTGATACTGATCTGCCTTGTTTAATGAACAGTATGGCTGCATTAATGGGATGTGCACATCTGATGACTTCACTTCCCAGAGGATCCCTGCTAAGTTCCCCAGTAGCATGACCTGAAGTGTTGCCTGGTGCTAAGACTCTGAGCACTTGTTAGTTCTTGTTTGTTTGAGTCAGTGCTATTCTGAAAGATAAGTACTTGCTATGGAAGTTACCTAATGTGATAAATGAGGGTAAATCCCAAGCAATACCTGGTAGACAATGGTGACTAGAAGAAAGCAAGCTGTCTGTATTACTCCTGAATTTCTTCCATTTCCTGGATTCAGATTTCTTAATGTTTTTCCCCCCTAATATGTATCTGCACCTTCACAGTGAGGTCAGTCTGAGAAGCTGAATGTGTGAAACTCTCTTCACACACTTTGAAATGGTATTATTTTGAAACTTTATTTTTACTAACAATTGAAATAAACTTTTTTTATTCCTTCCTAAAGTTGATCTGTTGCATTGAAGACTAAATATTTTTCTCTGAAACTGCCATTTCTTTGAGAGAGATTTGATAGTAAGCATTTTGTTTAAGTAATACAACTTAATAAAAGCTGATAATTCACAATGTGTGTGCTGTGTCTTTATTGTTAGGAAATGAACTGTAACATTCAGTCTTATCTATGATGTCTGTAATCTGAGAATCGTAGTTCTTGGTAATCTTATTCCAGCAGGTAAGCAGATACCCAGGGAAGAGTTCTTTCTTTTTGATGTTGACTGCACATATGAGCACCATGTGGAAGAGACTGTGCTTCTTGTAGTACAAGAAGAAAGCATTTCTTTCCACATGGTTAAAGGATTAATTTTGTTTACTGTTAATATACACTGAGAAGCTATTAACATAAAATATGCAAAGTACTTGGTAGCTCCAATTAGAGGAAAACCTCAAGTAGGTCGTGCATGTGTGTGACTTAAGTGGGTATATTGCACTATAGATCGATGGCAGGGCTCTTACTTTTACATTGAACTACTGAGCATGTGACAGTTGAGTCCATAAACTTGTTAGTGTGACAAGCAAAACGATGATGTTATTTGAACAAATGGCTCAAACTGCTTAGGATAATTTAGTTACCCCCAAAAAGTGTTGCTTTACTTGCACTGCTGCAGTTTATGTTGAGCATGTAGTTATCTCACATAATAAATGCATGCTTACCATTCTCTTGAATTAGAACTACCAGGTGGGAGATATCTGGAATTTAGACTTCCATTACTATAACATACTTAGGGTACTTTCTTTTAAGTTCATGAAAATACTTTATTTTCATTTTTCCTGTTCTCAGTTGCAGGATTCTTATCTCTGAGCTGGAAGTGATTGTCCTTAGATGTAGATAATCACGGTTGCTCAGAATCTAGCTCATGTTAATAAGTATAACATGGAATGCCAGTGTGCTGTTTTAGCAAGTTATTTTTTTCTCATAGATTGCTAGCAAATCCTTCAACTATGCATCAAGAAGGCTTTTTTATTCTCTCTAGAAATATATTTTGGGGTACCTTGTGTAACAGAGAAGAAACTGGCAGCTGGGGCTTCTTATAACTGCTGGTTAAAATAGAGAACTGGCATGTTGTGTTATCAAAAAATTCCTGACAGATGTAGCACAGCACTTTTAAAACCATTCATCTAAAGAACAATTGTGAAGCTGTTGTGATACAAAGAACTTCTTTCTTGTGTGGGTGATGGAGCTCTGGGACAGGCTGTCCAGAGTTGTTTGAGCACCTGGCTGTGCTCCCTGCTGCAGGGAACTGCTTTAGCAGGGGCTTGGTGTAGGGGAGCTCTGGAGATCCCTGTCAACAATACAGGTCTGTGATTTTGTAATGTCCAGCGGGCGGCAGGATGGTCATATGGGTTTGCTGTTCCATGCAGGACGGAAAGAAAATGTAAGTATTTTCTGGTTTTCACATGTTTTAAACTTCAGGTAAAGAACATGAATGAACGTCATGTATTTGTCTCTAATCCTGTATGTTGTATGTAATCCTGACAGTGAACAACTGTGCTTCATCTCTGCATACCCAAAACGTCATTATGTAGGTTACCTTGCATGGCAACCTGCATGAAAGTAGAGGCTATAGATATTTATATTAAACTAGTTGTTGAAATTTTGTTTAGATAATGAGTCTTTAGGATACTGCTGCTTTGTTCAGAGAATAAAGAGAAACTCTGCAAATGTAGCATTGCAAGATGAGATGGGTGGAGTTTGAAATGTGGCTTTGTCTTTGCCTCATTTCTCATGTGAGAAGGTGGCTGTAACATAAAAACAAATCCTCTTTCCAGAGCAGGTTAAAAGAAAGTCGTTTTTAAGATGTCTTGTGGAGTCAGATGATTTCAAGTGTTTTTGATTTAGTTGAAGACGAGCTCCTTGGCAACATGAAGGTATTGTTTTGGTGCCTGGGCTTTGCTCACAGTACCCCTCCACTGAGATGCAAGCTTAGGGGTCATGCAGGACAGAAGTGTGGTGGTTTTGTTTCTTTTTGCTTGCTGATGTGTTACAGCCAGTGTCATGCAGCAGAAACACCCAGTATGGGTTTCCCCTCCCCCACGGCACTTGGTACAATATCTCAAGTTGAGAAAAGAGGAAGGAAGCTCAGAAGAGCAGCAAATCTCGCAGAACCCATACAGCTGCCTCAGCCAGCTTCAGTCTCCTCCTCGTCATCAGTAACAGCAGCTGAGAAACAGATTTGCTTCCAGCTCCTTTTTTTCGGTTGTCCATCTTGAAACCTGCACTGTATAAACCTCGTTTTCCTCAGTATTGGACGTCCTGCAGAGCTGCGCAGACTGATGTATGATGGCAACGTGGCACAAGATGGAGAAGAGCGGCGTGGGTATGTAACTGAGTGAGCTGCCTTCTGAGTTTTGTCCTCATAACTTCTGAACAGGATGTGGGTAGGTGTTATCTCTGGTTGAGAACACCATCCACTTTGCCATGGTGGTTTAACTGAAATGATCAATTTCATGTCAAATTTTAGTTTTCCGAAGAGTACAACAAGAAGCATGTGAATGCCAGTTTGGAGAAGCACTGCTTCTGCCCCACCGTGCTCTCGCTGCTCTAAAAGATTGAACTACCACAGTTATACAGCTTTTCCTACCTCTGTGTTTTAGAAACACATGGAACAATGTATTGCTCATTCAATACGGAGCAGTTTGAGAGTACAGTGGACAGATGTCAGGGAAGGGGAATCCTGCAGTTCTTCTCAGAGATCATTAAGTCATTTAGGGTTAGCATTACTGAAAAACGTGCATACAAGTTAGTAAATACCTTTTGGAAGGAGTGTCCTTTTCCAATAGCAGTTTTCCATGAAGTTAATAATGTTAATTTGCAAAAAGGACTGAATTGCATTTAAAAAACAAAAAAGGCCTTAAAATTAGCAGTCAGCACTGAAGCATCTTGAAAGTAATGCTTTGCTGAAGTTAACGTAGGTTTCCAGTACGGAACATAGTTTATGCTTCTTACGGTTTGTTACATGCTAGTGTGTAGTTATTAGCCTGGAATCCCCAAATTACTCTAAAAACTTTTCATTTAAATTGGGGTGTAATATTTTGACGTGCATTAAAACCATGAACAGAATGGTTTCACGAAATAAAATGAATCAAGGAATTAATAAGAGGAAAAGAATGTCTTCCTGTTCAACTACCATGTGCAGCAATGACAGAACTGTGAAACAGAAGTAGCTTGTTCTGGTGGCAGTATATGAAAATGAATGTGTGTAAAGCTCTTCTGAGTTTTACAAATAATCTCAAGTACTTCATGTAATTCAGCGCTTTTTTCCTAAAAGTTACTTGAAGGGCCATGGACTTGTTGGATGTGGTATCTGTGTCTGTCTACTAGCAATGGAGTATCTTGCATGTGGATGGAGTACTGGATGCTGAGTAGCTCTTCATAAGAATAATATAAAACAAGCTTCATTTCTAGGGGCTTTTTACAGGCAGTTATTTTGGGTTGGAATTATTTACATTATTCCAGAAAAGTCTAGCTCTTGCACTGTTTTTTCACAGAATGGGAGACCATTAGTAACCTGACAATGTTCAGTTTGATTCAATGATTCTTTGTGTGCACACTGCCCCAGTGCAGCAGCCTGGCACATCTCCTGAGGAGGTCTGCACTTCTGATGGCTGTCGTTTGTGCCATGGTCACTCTGCTGGGCTTTGGTAGCAGGGAGAGTTTGCCAATTTATCACTTCATAGCCAGCATGATTGCTGAGTATACCAAAAGCTGATAATGACCTTATAGTCTTTGTGGTGTCTGAGAGGTGCAGTAAAGAACACCTAGTGTCTTTCAGAAACTTTTCCATTTCATAAACTGGTAATTAGATGCAGTGATGTTTGTTTTCATGAAGGCTAACAATGCATGTTGATTGAATACTACTTTGCTTAAAATTCAGTATTCAGAATAAGTAGTTTTGTATAGCAGTAGTCCAATCTATCTCTGGTTTCAGACTATTTAATTCAAAATAGCAAGATGAGCTAAAATCACTTAGCGTGTCTTAGTTTTGGTCCATAAGAATCAATCAAGTAACAGAAGACATATAATGACAGTATTTCAACGTTAATTTAACTATAGAGATAACAGTGGAGTAAAACTCAGAAGGGCTGGTTTTACTGCACTTAGCAGTGGAACTTTGTTCTTGCTGCCTTCTCAGAAGTCATCAGCTCTAACCATGGCACATCCTTTTTAGAGTACAGACTACGTGCAGCTCATAGGGCATTATCAGTGCGATTACAGTTATATGCAGGTGCCATTTTCTGAAATGGGCTGTGCTAGAAATATTGCTGCTACTCCTCCCACCCATCTCCCTGGTAACTGCTGTCTCCTCAAGTCTGATTACTGAGGTTTAAAACAGAGCCAGGAAATTATGAAAATGATTTATTAGCATAAGAAGTCTTTAGCTTATGTGCTGAAGACACAGTTTGTATTACTCATAGTCCCGTGGACACTGCAATCTGTTCTATCATAAGGTGGACGAGGGCTTCAGAACTTGGGAAATTTTCAAGTGCCAACAATCCAACATAAATTGTCAGGTAGTGGTCAGCACTAAGGGAAGACTGACTTGCTCTCATACGAGTGTTCAGGTCATCGAAGGTAGCTTAATGTCAGAAAGAGTGGAGATGAGGACAAAGCAAACATTTATATTTCCTTTTATTTGCAAATAGATTTTCCACTGTGAATTTAGAAGTCAGTTAGCACTTGAACTGCTGTTGAGTTTAGTTCAAGGATCAGTCAGCTGCTGTTGGTCTAAAAATCAGCGGAACACGGGAACAGTGAAAAGGGATGAGGGAGTGCACGTATGGGGAATGGTGCAGTGAATTATCTTTTAAGTACTTTTAAGGAACTTTGTGTTCAAAACCAGACAACAGATTGATAACTTTGATAAATGTTATTGAAGTAAAGGAAATGATGTGTCCAGTTTATGAAGGAGCAGTCTGACTTATGCTTGGCACTATCATAACTCCTGAGGATGGTACCTTTTTTGTTACATACACTGTGGGACAGAAAGAAGAAGTAAACCTAGTTAGTTACAGACTAACTTGCTCAAGAAAAAATGCTATGAATTTGTCTGGGCTGGACTATCAAGGGGCCAACAGAGAAATAAGCCTACTGTTCAAAAAGCATCATCAAGTTTTGTATCTCTGGGGGCTTACTGTAAATTTGAGTCTGTAACATTTGTAGCTGGCAGATGTCAGATCTTAAAGAAACCATGACATGAAGGATTTCTAAGCTTGTTTGTCACAAACAGTGACTATATCCATGTCTGAATCTATTCTGTTACAAAACAGAACAGGAAAAATGAGTACAATATTCAAATGGATTTTCCAACAATAATGAAATACCAGTTAAATGCGTCTAATCTTTTCTTGTCGGTCTTATTCAAAGTTTCTGCTGTCACACAATTACTTTAAGTTAATAGAAAACTGCACATTCAAGGAAGGTCAGCAAGGCTGAAAGAGAACTGCAGCTTATATACAGAACTTTCTTTTCTTAGCCATGCTAGCTGTTGACTCGCAGCTTATTTGGTTTTCCTTAATTTACATGGGAAACTAAAAATGTATTTTCTTTTATTTCTTTTATAGCGTAACTAGATGAGAATAGCAGGAGAATCTTAGGCTCCAAACAGTTTTTAAAACCCGCTCAGCAACAAAGCAAACAAGCGAAAAATAATCAGGGAAATGGTAACACTGAGGATTTAGGTACAGGTGTTTTTTTCCTTTGGAAGGGTGTTGAGAAGAGTTTTTGAAAATGAAATGACATTTATGCTTTTACAGATTGAATGGAAAATACTGTAGCTACTGAGCTTTACCAGTAGGAAGCTCAAGCAGAGTTGAAGCCTGGAAGGTGGGCTAAGGATAAGTGCAGTCACAAAATGCTTTTGGGATTTAATAGCTGTGTTGTAAGCATATTTCTGTAGTCTCTGTAAATCAAGAGAAACAGACCAACTGAGTCACAGAGGCCAAGTGCATTAAAGCTGGTGAAGTTCCCAAATTATAAAGACAAAGCTTTTTGACCACTTTGGATTATTTTGTTTTCTGTGTTTCCAGAAGCCTTTGTTTTCAAGTCTCCAGGGAATGATTCTCATATTGAATTTCTAAGCCTTTTATTAACAGCATCCTTCACAGTTTGCAGTTCAGTGCCCAATCAGGAGTTTCAGCTCGAGACTATTTTCTCCAGCCTGCTTTGGAGCCAGCAGTAGTGCTCCGAATACATCTGGAAGATCCCCAAGTCTTGGTTGAGATTCCTGCCCACTTGCTATTTTAGTGAATTAAGTAGTATATCCCAGATAGCTGACTTCCAGCCATATAAGTAGTGTACATTTATTCTAAGCATGCTATAAGAACAAGCTTCATTTATAAGAGAAAAGAACATGTTGCTTGCTCTGTGAAATGCAGAGCCTGAACACAGCAGACTGCTGCAGCTGCTTGGGAAACAGCAATCTAGTTTAGCTCTCCATAAAAAGCAAACAGAAACAAGATGAAAAATAAGCTGAGAAGGCGATCTCTTAATCTTTCAAGAAAATGATAAAGCCTGGCCCAATACTTCTCTTCATAACGACTTCTAAAAAAATAAGTCATCTAAAAAATCAATCTGGCTATAAAATATGTGAAGAAATGTACATTCACACACCTTTATTTTGCACTAGCTCATAAGTCAATTTGGCCAAACCAATCCTTGAGATCTGTTACATATCTTCGACCTCTGGAATCTTTATTAGAACTTCATCCATGTTTCATTTATTATAGCAGACCTGTTCTGCGGGAGTTAAGGCTAATCCCTTGCTCAGGATACTAGAACACAAAATTTCCAGGTTTCCTTGCACAAGTCACATGTTTTAGGACTGCATAATACTTTCAGACAAGGTTTGTCAGTGTCCTAGCTGAGTAATTTCATACTGGCTTTTATGAGGAAAATAGTGGTAGCTGAACACAAGTAATAGATCTGTCAGGAGAGAAGGTGATACTGTAATGTTACCTCTCATAAAAGTAGAGTTGTAACATCCCCCAAAATAAAATGGAACAGGATGGCTGAGGCTATCCACTAAGGCTGTTGGAATACGCAGCAGAGCTCCATGAGTTAGGATGTAGATATTACAGATAATTCTACTGTGGTAAAGTGAAATTAAGAGATGATACAGTAAAACCGTACCATAGAAATTATTCTCAAATTCTTTTTAAATGGCAGAGAGGAAAGTAGCCAAGGAAACCAACCAAGAAGGCTGTTAGTAAAAAGTGGCACTCACAAATGAAGCAATTTAATAGAAACGTTTCTTTTAAAGAGCAGGAGTTCATGTGAAGGAAAATAAGTAGGAAAGACAAACAGGAAGGTTGGGTTAACAAATGGCTTCAGTGTTGCAGGTTCATGGACTACTCCTTTCTTACCAATCCAATCTTGCCTTAGCTTACAGTCTAAATGTGTGAATACCAAAGACGTGGGCTTTTCAAGTACTTGGCTCCTCGTCTTTGAAACTGAGAATGTGATCTAATTTCAATAATGTTAACCGTGTCCCTGTGTCAATCAGCAGTTCCTGGAATTTATATTTAAACAGGAATCCTACTCTAAACAAAAAGCAGCTGCTTCATTTACCTTTTTGTAAGGTAACATAAGGTAATTTATTTACCTTTTTGTAAGTAAATGAAGTTTTGTACAGTCACATGGTTGTTTTGGTACACGTGTACATATATATGTCATCTTTTCTATGTCATTTTACAGCCATATATATATATATATTTACAGTAGCATATGCATGTATTGTCTATATATATCCAGGAAGAATGTTCATGTGTTGCACACTACCATTTATGTGGAATAACATACTCAACAGCTCTGGCTGTAATAGACATGTGGGTATTTTATTTAGCCTTTGCATCTTTTTTTTTTCTTTGATACTGGAGTGGACACCATTAGATATCTTTACTTGTTCTCTGAGTGCTTGAATGTGGGAGAGTGATGTCAGAATTAGACACTGGCTTCTTAGACTGTCTTTACAGGGTGTGTTATACTGTAGGACAAGAAAGGATAATCTGGACATGTTCCAAAGATGCCCACTTGTACTTGAACAGAGTTAAACTTGGAAAAATGTTCATGTCAGCACTCTGGCCTGGTATTTTCTGGGCTTGATGCTGTGTTTTTGAATGAACACGGAGGTCTACAAGCAGGCCACTTTCTATGACTGGCATGAAGGATGCCAGTGAGTGGAGAGGAACAACAATCTTCAGAGTGATTTGAAGGGACCTCAGTTTCTGAGAGTGTATTTCTAAAAATCCCATCGTAATCATTCTTATGTAAAAGTTATGTAAATAATTTTCAAATCCATGCAGTTTTGTTTTTTTAACATTATATTACTTTTTAAGAGTGAAATAAAATGTAAAATATTCATGCACATATGAAGATCTTAAAGGTGGAGGGGAAGGAATCTTGGCTGGTGAACTCCGAAGTGATCTAAGAAAAGAGAGTCACAGTTGGATGGAAATGATATTAATTGAAGTTAACAGCAGACATACTTGTATTTATGCTGTGCTTTATCCCAGCAGGCAGCTCAGCACCACGCAGTCATTCATTCACTCCCCCTTCCCAGTGGCAGGGGGAAGAGAATCAGGAAAAAATACATTGAAGTAGAACTTGTTGGTTGAGATACAATACTAATTACTAAGACAGAAAAGGAAAAAAAAAAAAAAGGAAATAATAGTAATGATAATAATACATATTTACAAAACAAGAGATGCACAAAACAATTGCTCATCACACACTGACCCACTGCTGGCATGGCTTGTTTTGTGACTCTCTTATTTTACCACTTCAGAGTCCTGCTCTGAAATTGGATAGTATCCTTCGGAGCTGCTCTCCAGCCAACTCCCCTCCATTTTATTGTTTATTTTTTTTTCCCCACAGGATGGGATGGAATAACCCTTTGGCCAGTTTAGATCAGCTGTCCTCATTCTGTCTGCTCTCAGCTCCTTGTGCCCCCCAGTCCCTCTGTCTATAGTTCAAAACCTTTAAAAGGAGTTTGTTAAACACTTCCTACCAAAAAAAAAAGTCTGAATGCTACAGTAAAATCCCATCAAGTTTCTACTTAGTCATATAGAAAAGTCTTAGCTGGTAAAGCCACTTCCTTTTGTCAGTTAGTTACTGCATTTTTCAATACATTAATTGTTATTAAGTGGAGTTATTAGCAGAGAGCAAAACCAGTGTGCACTGTAAATATATGACTCAGTAATTTGCATCTACATTTTGAGAGAAATGCAATTGGAAGTAGAGCAGTGCAAGTTTTGAAACATGAACTGTATTTTAGTCAACTGTAGTCCGAATCTGTAAGGATCTCTCAGGAAAACAGCAATAAACTCTGCTCCACAGCCCTCGCACACTCTGATGGAAACAAATGGCAAGGACTTGTAAATGTAACAATATTTTACGTACTTACGGGGATTACTTGCCATCTTAACTTACTGAATTCTCTTTCAAGATTATAAAAGACAGTTAATCTAAGCACAGTCATACATCCACTACTTAAATTTAATTTTGTGTTTAGCTGGGTCGGTTCAGCAAGATTTGGTTGAATGAGTGGCTTGATCTGCAAAGCAGAGTCTCTTCAACTTGTTTATTTGGTTTGCTGGTTTTTTTTTTTTTCCTTTGTGTTTAATAATTGATTTTCTCATCTATACAACCAGGAGGAGAAACTGGTGGGAAGCCTCTTCATGTTAAGAGGAAAAAAGAACTTTTTTTTGGTTAAATAAGGCTCCTAAATTCCTACATTAAATAAGGCTCCTAAATTTTACAAGTTTGTTGTAAAAGTATAATGAAGTAAAGACTAACAATAAGCAATCAATGGAAGATAAACGGGAAATATTTTAGCTCTCTGCTTCTACCTTGGACATACACTTGAAAGACTCATTTTCATTTGCCTTTAAATGTGATTTTAAGTTGAATGTTAAAGTAAAATGTGTCATTGACAAACATTTTGGCCTAGCAGAAACCAACATGCAGCTTTAGAAGCTTCAGTAAGAAGGGTACCAAAAATATGTAGGAATATGCTGACTGGAAACTGACCTTTCTAGAAGAATTTTTATGGCTCAAAATACTGCATGTTTGGATGCTTTTGGTGGACAGATGGATTGGGAAGAAAGGAAGAAAACCCTGTACACTACCATCTTTATGGCACAACAGAGGTCACAGTTAGTGTGCTGTTCCTACTTGTACTGTTTAATTGTGGTTTTAGGTTTACATATTTTAAATACTTTCTCTGAGTGATAATAGGTCCAATAACCACTTCTAATCTTTAACACCATTGTGGAAGTCTATAAAGAAGCACACGAAGAAAAAAATACAGAAACAAATGCTTACCATAGCAGCCCACATCCTGCAACCGTAGAATATAAGAACAAGTAAAGAAGCTCATTTTTCTTGATTTCTCTCTCGAACAACATACAGATAAGCTTCTGATTAGAAGACTTCTAGAATTTGCCACTCTTCTTTCTCAGAGTGATTAAATATTGAAAAAAAATTTTTACTGGTTCCGAATGAAACCATTCCATGTTAAGATGAAGTATCTTAAAAATTTGGTAAATTGACTTTGCAGGCATCTCTCTGTGCCCGTTCTCCCTGACATCACAAGTGCTTTATGTAAACTGTGTGCTCAGCCAGACCAGTAGACTAACAGATCTGCATGACAGCAAACATATTTATATTTTATTTGTATTTATATGTGTGTATATATATATTAAAAATCTGCATTTATATGGGGTTGACGTTTGGACTTGATGATCTTAGTGTTTTTTGGTGTTTTTAATGATTCTATGGTTTCATGTGTTATTAAACCTATCTATGCAGAGTAATTGCTATAAATGGCTTGGTTTTCTCCCTGCACGAGTGCATTTTCAGAAGAGACAAAATGATGAGAGTAGATGAAGCTCCTTGATAGAATTACAGTTCCATATATTTCTTTATTTATTCACGTCTATTTCTCTAGTATCAGAATTCAGTAAGTGCCTATTTATCAGTTTAACTGTAGTGTATGACTGTATTGAAAATCAGTATTTTTGCCCTCTACATTTTCAGCAATATACAATTTCAAAGGCACAGGAATGCAACATCTGCCTCTGCAAATTGGTGATGTGGTCCATATCTTGGAGTCCTGTGAAGGTAAGCCAGTGGATTTAAAGCTATAGTTTTCTTTGTTCAAATAATTTAATCCCTTATTACATACCAGTTGCCTATGTTACCTAAGTAGCTGTCTAATTCTGTTTTTGGTATATATTTGTATTATTGGTGGCAGTGTTCTATTTATAAGAAAGAACTTATTCATTTTTGGAAAGCCAAAAGCAGAAAAGTTACAGGACGTGTGGTTTCCTTGAGAAGCCATTACAAACTGAGGAAGCCATCAAGGTAAATGTCATCTGTGAAGTTAATGCCAGGTTGTACCTGATGGAAGCTATGTTAGATTTGATGCAAACCTTAATGGATTATGATTTTGCTTCTAATCTAAATATTTATTGCTAGACATTTGCTACTGGTGCTACATATTTGTTTTTATTCAGCACTGCTGTATTCCTACAGTACGAGAAGGAAATCTAGTTGTTCAAAATATTCTTTAGGTCAGCATGACAGAAATGCTTTTGAAAATCATCCAACTTATTGAACAAATTAAACAATAGAAGTCCAAGTTGAGTATTGCATGATAAATATTCAGCGTGGTGACCTAAGATTACAGAGCTGGCATATCTGACCAACTGTTATAAAATAAATACAAGTTGCAGAAGAATAAGAGAACATCAGCTTTGTAGATTTGTAAAGCTGATTTCATTGTTGATACTGACACGTGGGTGGTAATACTATACTCGTCCTTATTGATTTACACTTCATATTTTGACTGAATTATGTACTGTCCATCAAGTCCATCAAAGTGATTGAATTTTTTATCTAATATAAAGTGACAATATTGCAATTATTAAAAGTTGGTTGTCTTTTCAAAAATCATTGTAATATTGATTTATTTTTGTTTGTTTACAATCTGCAGTCATATAGTTCATACAATCATAGAATGGCTTAGGCTTGATAGGACCTAAAAGATCATCCAGTTCCAATCCTCTGTCATGGGCAGAGTTGCCAGCCACTAAGATCAGACTGCCCAAGATCCCACCCAGCCTGGCCTTGAATGCTTCCAGAGATGGAGCATCCACGTTTTGGTGCAACATGTTCCAGCATCTCACTACCCTCTGAGTAAAAATTTTTTTCTTAAAATCTCACCAAAATCTCACCAAAATCTCCCCTTTTTTAGTCTAAAGCCATTCCCCCCCCCCCCCCCCCCCCCATGTCCTGTCGCTGTGTGGAGTCATTCCCCTTTCTGTTTATAAGCACCCTTCAAGTGCTGAAAGACCACAGTGAGGTTTCCCCAGAGCCTTCTCTTCTCCAAGCTAAATAAGCCTGATTCCCTCAACCTTCCTTCATAGTGGAGATTCTGCAGCCCTCTGATCATATTAGAGGCCCTCCTCTGGACCCATTCCAACAGCTCTGCCTCCTTCCTGTCGTGGAGAGTCCAGACTTGGACTTGGTGCTCCACATGGAGCCTTAAAAGAGCAGAGTACAGGTGAATAATCACCTCTCTCTCTCTCTGCTAGCTATCTTTCTTTTGATGCCCAGGATACAATTGGCCTTCTGGACTGCAAGATCACACTGCTGGCTCATGTCCAGCTCTCCATCCCCCAGGACCCTCAAATCACAGAATCACAGAATGGCCAGGGTTGGAAGGGACCTCAAGGATCATGAATCTCCAACCCCCCTGCCACATGCAGGGCCACCAACCTCCTCATTTAATGCTAGACCAGGCTGCCCAGGGCCCCATGCAATCTGGCCTTGAACACTTCCATGGACAGGGCATCCACAGCCTCTCTGGGCAGCCTGTTCCAGTGCCTCACCACTCTCTCTGTAAAGAATTTCCCCCTGACGTCCAACCTAAATCTCCCCTCCCTCAGCTTAAAACCATTTCCCCTTGTCCTGCAGTTATCTACCCTGTCAAAGAGTTGATTCCCCTCCTATTTGTAGGCTCCCTTTAGGTACTGGAAGGCTGCAATGAGGTCACCCCGCAGCCTTCTTTTCTCCAGGCTGAACAAGCCCAGCTCCCTCAGCCTGTCCTCATAGGGGAGGTGCTCCAGTCCCCTGATCATCTTTGTGGCCCTCCTCTGGACCCTCTCCAACAGCTCCCTGTCTTTTTTGTGCTGGGGGCTCCACACTTGGACGCAGTACTCCAGATGGGGCCTCACAAGAGCAGAGTAGAGGGGAACAATCACCTCCCTGTCCCTGCTGGCCACCCCTCTTTTGATGGAGCCCAGGATACCATTTGCCTTCCGAGCCGCAAGGGCATACTGCTGGCTCACATTAAGTTTTTCATCTATCGAGACCCCCAGGTCCTTCTCCACAGGGCTGCTCTCAAGGCCCGCTCCTCCCAGTCTGTATGGATGCCTGGGATTCCTCCGGCCCAAGTGCAAAACTCTGCACTTTGCCGTGTTGAACCTCATTAGGTTCACCCGGGCCCACCTTTCTAGCCTTTCGAGGTCCCTCTGAATGGCATCCCTTCCTTCAACCGTGTTCCTTCAAATCCTTTTCTGCTGGGCTATTCTCAGTATGTTCTTGCCTTGACTCAAATTTACCACCTTGCAATCATCCTCGTTAAACCTCATTAGATTCTTGTGTGCCCGCTTTTCGAGCATGTCCAGGTCTCTCTAGATGGCATCCCCCTCCTATTTTGTGAACAATATAGTAGATGAGGTAAAACATCAAAATTATCCTTAAAAATATGAATTGTCTCAAACTTTACAAACCTAATTATAATATTATCTTCAGCCTTCTTGCACTATAGGTTGTATCTTATTAAATGCAGTAATACTGGAGATAAGGCCACCACTGCTTTGTGCAGTTAGAGATAGTTCAGTGCTGCAAAACACTCTGGTCTTAAGTTTGCAAAAAGACTAGCTGAGCCTGTCTGTTCCACTGCACAGACCTCTATGCTTTTTGGAAACAGCAATTTTTTTGAGAAAAGAGCATCTGAGAAAAATGCATCTCTGATGTTTTGGAGCACAAGAACTGTGGGTGTTTTGGGATTTGTAAGAGAAATCCACCATCTATGAGCATTGCTGTAAAAAAAAAAAAAAAAAGTCATTAGACTAACAGTCAATAGATGCATCTCTCAAAGCTATGTGTAACATCTCTTGTAGTCTTTAAAAAATTAAAAAGTCTACATAATTTTTTAGTCTCTGTATGTTTTGGCCTCTGTTAACTGCAGAAACAACCAACATCTCAGGTTTCTGACCTGAAATACGCTAAAATCGTAGAGGAGCTGTCATTATAGTCTGGCAAAGGAAGTGGTAATTTTACGGGGTCATTTTTTTAATCCAAATGTCTGTTACAAATTTTCTGCTCTTAAGATATGTCATACCTTGCTTTTATGAGTTATGTTTGCCAGTGAAGAAGTGGCAACTTTCATCTTGTGCATGAGGAAGCAGATCTTCTATCAGATGCCTTAAAAAGATGCTGCCAGCTGCAGCTGAAGAATAATGGTAGTTGTTTTTTCTGGTCACACTTTGTGTTATTTTTGTTTTGCACATGCAAAACATGCATGTAGAACTTGTGTGTAGTCACAGAAAACAGAACAAAGTAAATCTTACACATTTTGTTGAAAATTGGTGGTGATGCGGAAATAATTCAGCTCAAGCAGTGATTTGGAACTATGATTTATGAGAAGATGCTAGAAAAAATTCCTAGTGATAAAAAAAAATAGAGAAACCAGGTCTGTCCCAAGTGTTTCTTTGAGGTCAATTATTTCTCTGAATCTTTTAATTTTCTTTGTGGACATTTGTGATAGGGAAGAGTTAAAATCTCCTCATGAAATTACAGTCAGAAAAAGTAAGCTTTTAGTCTTGAAAAGCCTTCTTAGGGATGAAACAGTTGCCAATACAAAGTTCAATAATGCTGCTGTGCAGGTAAGATGTTTCATGATGATGGAATGTGTATACAGTGAAGACAGCTTCTAATTTAGCTTTAAATGTAGTAAAGTTGAACTCTTGATTTTATCATCTTTATAGAATTTTATTGTGGTTTAACAGGCACAAGTGGAACATAGCCTGAATTAGTGTTCTAATTACCACTGCTGCAATACTGTTTTTTCTTTTTTCAATAGAGATTTCTAGTTAACAATCCAGAGCCCTATAATAGTTCTTCATTTATTTATGAGGTTGTACTTTGAACTTTGTAATAGTAAGCTTCTTATTTGAGTTGAGTCCAAAAGCTGTAGTTCCTTGTGGCATAAAGATGTTTTTTTCTTCCTAGAGTTGGCAAGTTGTATGCCTTACTTTGGCTTAACACCTAGAATACAGTCAGCAGAGCTTAAAGGGCTTTTCAATATAGCAAGTAATCTTTTTATCAAGCTTTATCAACTTATATAAATGTATAAACCTTTACATACATAAGGTAAAAATGCTTATCCTCTTTTTTTCGTGCAAGTGTGGGAGTGTTATATTCTGCATAAGAACATTTGTTTCTTCTGTGCGAGACTTGAAAGCAGATCATACTTGCCCATGTATAAGCCTTGCTGACTATTTCCTGCTACTCATTTGTCTTTCTGAATATTTTGGAAATAACTATTTTTTTTAAACATCCTGTGCCGGATAGCTTTTACATGGAGGGAAAAAAATAAAGGCTTGTATGTTTCTTAAAGTACATGCTCTATCATACTGAGTGTGCTCTTTCTTCCCTTCTTTTAGATTGGTACAAGGGATATTTAGTAAGACACAAAGGATCAGAGGTAAGATCACACTATTCACTGCTATGAGACTGTTCTTAAGGAATCAACTGACTAAGCCATACTTCTTTTTAGCATTTCTTACCAGATTCTGTTCTGATCAGTGAAGTCTGCCATCTCTATCCTCTTTCCTTTCAAGACGAATAGAACGGTGTTTATACTGAACAATGTTGGTAAATATTAGAAATAAGCACTGTTTGAAACAAAGTGATGTGTGCCTTCAGGTTAACAGGCTGATCAAAATATCACTTGAAATAACTTTTGAGTTACTTTACTGCAAAATGTTTCTGCACTTTTTTCATAAAGGTCTTCAAGGCTACATTTAATCCCAGGCTTTGTACCACATATGAATTTCAGTTACTGTGTAGGGAAAAATTTTTCAAATCTTAGCTCAATTATTAAGCCTATATATGATAGTTCACATAAGGTTTGTCATGGATAGATTGATAGTCAAACATTTCTTTAGGATGAATAAAAATATTTCAGCTGTAGTAGAGCCAGGACACATCAGATACTGAGAATGATAACAGAGTGCATTGTAATTTTTTTTTCCTCTCTTTACAGGGAATATTTCCTAAATCTTTTATTTGCATCAAGGAAGTTACTGTTGAAAAGAAAAGGTACTGAATTTAATTTTTATGTTAAGCATCTTGTCTGCTAAATGATGAGTTATGACACATTTTATATGCCTTAAACACAGTAACTATAATATAAACTCACAAAAAACTGGTAACTTTTTTGTTGTTTTAATTTCTTCCCTTTCTTAGACATACAGAAAATGTAATACCTGCTGAAATTCCCTTAGTTCAAGAAGTTACCACTACACTCTGGGAATGGGGAAGCATCTGGAAACAGCTCTATGTGGTATGACATTTTTGTGTGATGTGTGCGGCCTGATGCAAAAGTAATGCCTGCTATTTATTTCCATGGAAACTACAATAGATACAAAGAGCACAGTAACTCTGATAGATCAAATCCTCCGCTACAAACACCTGTTTTTCAGCACAGTCACCACCATTGGCTATGTTTTCACCAGCGATGAACAAGAGCTGCATGATACATTTGTAAAAATCTGCACCATTGGAAGTGACCCACTATCACTGTCACCACTGCTGAGATGCACCACTGTGTGGTCTCCATAAGCGTTCAGCAAGCAATGATGAATGTCATTTTTTACTTCATATGTGCCTCCGTGTCAGATGCAGTTTTGTCAGACAGACCCTCTGCTACTATGTGTCACACAGCAATAAAATGTAATGGAACATTGGAAGGAAGGTTCAACCTCCACTGCCATCCCACCTCTGATGTCTTGGGCTGACGTAATAAAATAGGAGGCATTGCTTTTGGAGCTGCTCTTGTATTTAGTCTTGTTAGTGTATATTGAGGCCTTCTTCAAAGTAGTGTCTTTTCATAGATGTAGGGCAGGATCTGGGAGGATTGTTAAATGACCACCTCATGACATACATCATACCAATTTCTTCACTGGCTTTATTTCAAAAAACTTTCACATAATACTGAAGAGTGGCTTCATTTCATGCCTTTCAACCCTTTGTGTCATGTACCTTATGAATTTTTGTTCTCTGTGGATTGCACAAATTTCAAGACAGGAGTACTAAATATAACTAAGCCGCATTAGAAGAAGCTTAAATATATTACTGGGGTGCTAGAATTCTACTGGAAGTGTGTAGCTATTAACAACTAGCAATTTTCAGAAGCCTCTTTTTCACTTTCAGTGTCTTAACTGTATATTTCTTAGAGATAAGTGCCTTCTAATCATAATGATTTCAGAGAACTAGGTCAAAATAGTCACTGCATCAGCATCTGTTCCTTGCAGAAAAAAAAAGCTGCTATTAGAGATGGTGCTCTTTTGTCCACTTTGTAATGCTCTGTTACAAAAAAGCTAATGTTTAGCTTAGGAGGGAAAAACAGTAGAACTGTAGAAGTGATTCATGAATTTGATTTTTTTTATTTGAACCTGAAATATTCTGGCATGTGTCAACAACCCTTTTTATAGAGGCCAAATATTTCTTATAATATTTTATCTGTGTTGATGACTGGTGGGATTTGAGCTCTATAGAAAAGGAGTCTGTGTGGATCCAGAGAGCCAGCATAACCTAGAATATTGTCAGCAAGTTGCAGAGGGGTGTGTGGGAAGGGGGCAGAAGGTCTATAAGACACTTAGATATAAAGCTTGAATTTTAAGTATAGCAGACTAATCTGCACATTTGTGAAGTCATAGATATTTTGCATGTTGTAACACAATAACCATCTCTACTGATGCTAGTGATATTTTTAACCTGGCTGCCAAGAACTCATAAAGATTTGACAAGAAACATATCAAAATATGGTGAATTCTCTTCTAGTGGCCAACTTGTTACAACAATTTGCACTGACTGACTTATTCCAGGTTCCTTACTACTGAATTTTTATTTTTCCTTGTTTCCTTGCAAAGAAACCAATACTACTGAGTAGTTTTTCCATGTTAATACATTCATTTTCTGGAAGAAGTTACTTCTGTCTTCCTCTTGTTAAACTCAGTAAATAGAATATTTCTTGTTTCAGTGGATGACACTGGAACTGCTCAAGTGACTTCTGCGTGTTATCTCAGCTTTGTCTTAAATGTATTAATACCATTGTCAAATGTTTTTCTCAGCATGCTTTTGTCAGTGTATTATACAAAATAAATGACCTCTCTCTAATCATTTCTTTAGGTGAGACTTTATTAATTTCAGTCCACAATATAGTATTATTACATAAAACCAAAATCATGTGTCTATGCTCATACAAAACACTTAAATTTCGCATTGTTCTTTTGCAGTCACATTGGAGATTCTGTCCTAAAAAACTTCTTGAATCAGAGGAGGAAGGAATTCAGGTTCAGTGATTTTAGACTGTCTGGAAAGATTTGTGGTGAAATGAACAGAGTTAAAGATGAGGACTTTGATTAGCAGGGTACTTTTTCTCATTCTTGCTCCTGCAGTTGTTCATCCTGACATAAGGCATCCTTTAATTATCAAAGCCAATGTTTCACTTCATATTTCTACAAAGCCTAAAAACTATTTTCTTCTTCTATACTTCAGACAAATAAGAAAGAGAGGTTCCAGCAGGTACAGTCTATGATGTATGACTTAATGGAGTGGAGATCACAGCTTCTGTCCGGGACTCTGCCAAAAGATGAGCTTAAAGAACTCAAACAGAAAGTCACTTCTAAAATTGACTACGGTAACAAGTAAGTAGCCTACATTGCTTCTGAAAAGCATGATTTATTTTGAAATGCACAGCTAGAATAGAGATTATGAGAAATTTTTCCTTGTTGCCGTTTTGTAGGTTGTTAATATTTAATGTGGAAATTGTAAATCATTCTTTGCGAACTTCTGTTACTCTTGTAGTAATAATAAATATCACGTTGAGACTTCTCATGCCAAATACCATTTTCAAAATATTAATTTATTTGTAAATTATGGAAGTACCAACTTGTCAACTGTAATCACTTGAGGTTAGATTAGAGTGGTCTTTATATTGGTTTAATATCAGTGTATTCATGCCCAGAACCTCATCTATCCCTTCGTAAACATAGCCAACTTCTAGTAGTGTTATGCAACCACTTGAGCAGTAGTGTTGAAAGACCTGGTGTATAAATAGCAGAAGTCTGAAGTGTACAGTGTTGTGTTAAAGGCAATCCTCTTCAAATTTACTAGGGAATTTCCATGCAAAATTTAGTTCTGGTAAAAGAAGTGAAACTACTGTAGGTTGAATAGTTACTAGACAAAATGCCTTACTTGCTGATGAAAAGTAAATGCAGGACAAACATGTTTTTGGCAAAAATGCTGTTATGCAGGTTGACAAAGAAAGGAGAGAAAGCTTGACAAACCATCCTTCACTGTAGACATTTTACATGCAGTGGGATCTGCTACTGGTCTGTACTAAGCTACTGAAAATGACTTGCTATTGTGGCACAAAGCCCGCATTTGGTTGAAAGACTTCAGCTTCTTGTGGCTTAGACACAAGCAATGACCTGAGATGTTGTGAAATTCTTGTTCACTGATTTGAATCCACAGATTTCTGATAAGTTGTATTCTTACCGAATATGCTATGGGAATTCACATATCTTGACATGCTGTGTAGTATTGAATGGTCATTCTAGGACAAATGCTGACTTTGAAATGCTTCAGTCAAAGCATCTCAGCACTGTCCAAAAGAACATTAACATTTCTTTGCTGTCAGACTATGAGACTGTAAGCTGCTTTCCTTAGAGGAATAAGGATAGAGGGGGTTTAAAATGGCTTGGAACTGGATGGAGATAGAGTGCCAGGTGGAGACTATTTGTAAGCTGAAAGTGTAGTGCTAAGAGCTGTGATACATGAAGGGAACTATGTGGAAAGAAGAAAGGGAATGAGAATAGAAGCTGAGTGGTCATTGTGAGAGAGGAGGTTCAACACCAAGCTGGTTGTGAAAAGATAATGACACAAGATGAATAGGGTTGCGTGGTGGTACAGATTGATTCAAACAGTGCTTGCAGTACCGTAAGGGTAGATTTTTTAGAAACAGATAGGCACAGTCTAGGATGAAGTGGACCAGTTTTAGAGGGAGATGTAGCAGTGAGATATTCTGGATAGACAAGAAATAATACCTATTGACTGACACCTTGCTACCCTATAAGAATGTATGGATTGCAGGGAAGTTACACTCAAATCTATTAATGCTTTGACATCATCAGTTTTAAGGAATTGGTGGTAAATACTGAACAACAGCTTGAGATGTAAATGTAGATTTGGGTTATTATTTTTCTCAATTAAATACTTCTGCATCTATTTAAGCTTACTTTACTACTTTAAAATGTGAAGAAAATCCTTGTGAATTACGCTTCTAAACTGTGTTTTTATAGAAGGAAACTTGATAAAACTACCAGATCTTTCTGTTTTCACAGGATACTTGAGCTAGATCTGATAGTTAGAGACGAAGATGGAAATATCCTAGATCCAGATAAAACCAGTGTCATCAGCCTATTTCATGCACATGAAGAAGCAACTAACAAGATCACTGAGCGAATTAAAGAGGAAATGGTAGGAATGATGGGACAAACTTAACGCTTCCTTTGCTAAAAATCAAAATGAAAAAAAAACATACAGGGCTTGAAGGACACAATTTACCAAAAAAAAGATGGTGAAAACTTTTGCCCCTAACTTTATATTGGATTCACATTCATGTGTTATAAATATGGTGAAACCTTGAACTGAGTTAGTTGTATTTGTGCACTGGATTTAATCTGTCGGCTAGACTGAAAGCCCATGTCTAAAGCTGGTTCCAAATCAATTCTCAGATGTCTAAATAGAAAAAAAAACAACTCCTAAACCCACCTGAGGTCTACTCAATTGACTGATCTGCATAGTGAGTAGCTAGATACTAGGAGTACACCATGACTAACCAAACAACTTTTTAGACCATCTTCTGAAAATACAGGTTGCTAGCTCTAAGTTGCAGCTTGTTAGTTTGGAGGAGCTGAAGAATTTAAACTTACTAATATTTGGTCAGAATAATCTTGTGTTCACCAATATCTAGCATATCTAAGCAAAGCTAAAAAGGGCATGTAAGTTTTATCTTTTAAAATGCAAGTACTACACTTCCTTTTCCTCTTAAATATTAAGTCTGTTTAGAGACTTGAGCCTTCATTTAAGTGAAGTAAAGTAAGTAAATAAATAAGTAAAATAAGTATAGTAAATAATTATAAAGGAAGTAAAACTTGTCAAAAAAAGTTTTACCATAATGACATTTTAACAATGCCCATGTCAAACTGTTGGAAATCACCTTATCAGTTGTTCTCATCAACATTATTAAATAAATCTTGCTTTCTAGATATAAACATTTGGTTAACTGATGATACATGGAAAATAAACTTGGTTTTCTGCAATAGAATATGTTGACTTATAGATAGAAAGAGCTTTCAGTCATCTGTTCAATGGCTGTTTTTGGTGTTTAAAACAAGATGTGGTTGGAACACAAATACCTATTTTTGAGATGGCAGTCCTTCTCAGATAGGTCCTGATCTCTGCATATGCCCCGGTTTTATTTTTGTTTTTTACCTGTACTACTATTTTGTTTTCAGAAAGCTGTATTTGTCTTCCTAATGTTCCTAGCAGCTGCAGATAGCTGGTCTTCTGCTGTGTTCATGCTTCATCCTGCCATGTTCAAAACTCATCTTGTGCAGATTTTTTTTGCTTCTGTAGTGAAAGCTTGATATTTTCTCATCTGCTTTTAAAAAGTGGCAGTAGTGTTTCATCTATTGTATCATTGTCTTGTGGCTAAAGAATTGGCTCTGGGTATTGAAGTCAAGTTACTCTTTTTTTCCTAAAGGAGTTTATGTTCTTACAGCCCTAGAAAAATATTCTGAAATCCTTTGGGCATGGTTCACTAAAATTTTAGTAATAGGACTTCAGAACAACTCCATTGAAAGCAACCTGATCTCTTGTTAGCTAAGGTTTTGAATACACTGATAAACACAGAAGAGGAATTTAACCTGGCAATTATTTCCTCTGTGAAATTAAGTATAAAATTTTCAAGATGGAGATTTCTGGATGTGAAAGGAAAAAGAAATAGCATAACTGTTGTGTTCCTTGGAAATATTTGTAAAATAAATTGAGACTTGTTCCATTTCCAAGTAGGTGCCCTTCTGGAAAGAATAGTGTTTAGAATCTGATACAAGGAGTTTCTCACTAAGTCCGTTAAGTCCTGCAAAAAGTGGTTTTAAGGAAACTCTGTCATCAGCTTTTTCATTATTTGCACACTGAGATAGCTCCCTAGGCTGATCAGTGTTTTGTGGAACTTGGTCTGAACTTTTGATCTTCTTACTTGCATTGAAGGCTCTGGCCAAGAAGGGGATGCAAGGAATCTTCCATATCTATGTTGCTTCTATATGTTCTAACTAACCTGCTAGCTTTCTTGATTCATTCTACGAAAGGATCTTGATTTGGTGGTAAAATATTGTGAAGTGTCAGAAACTAATTTGCTGGTCATTTTTGTGTTGTTGAGCAAACACTCTCTGAGTAGTACACAGGATAGTGGTGGGGGTTTTTTTGTTTGTTTTTTTTGTACAAGATGAGCATTTTTAATTCAAATGCCATTGTCTGGTGGCTCTTTAAGTGAGCAGAATGTGCTAATTTGTGAAGACCAACTGCTATATGTAATTGTAAATCTGTAAATTGTAATTGCTTTTAGTATCTTATCACTTCAACTTGTGGATCTAGCTAATGATTTTTCTTCTTTCGAGTAGACAAAGGATCAACCAGATTATGCATCATACTCCCGGATGTCTTCATCCCCCACTCATAGTCTATATGTTTTTGTGCGGAATTTTGTTTGCCGAATTGGAGAGGATGCAGAGCTCTTTATGTCACTATATGATCCACAGAAATTAACAATTATAAGGTAAGTTTGTAAGTTTTCTTTTTTTTTAATGTAAGAAAAAATAATAGTATATAGAAGCTGTCCACCAAGAAGCACAATAGTTGCCAGCATGTTAATAATGAAAAAGATATATAAATGAAAGGAAGAAAGGGGGAAAAAAGGGGGAAAAAAAGGGAAAGTGCGGACAGGTTTAGCTGCTGGTTGCTCAAAGACTCTGGGGTAAGGGATCCCGGATATTTTGAAAGCCAATTTCTAGAATAAGTATTTCAGAGTTTTGGAGAATTGTCAGACCACTTCTAAATTAGAAATGGTACTTATTATTACGGTACTGTTGGTGAGATTTTTATTACAAGTAAAGACAATGTATTTTTTTTCCTCTAAAGCTTTTACAGATTTTAGGAGAAAGAAACTTCACATGGTAGTTATAGCAACTGAGCCATCACATGTTGAGGTTTATAAGACTGCCGATCCAGCCAAAAGCAGTCATATTAGGGAGAGTCTGAGGCAGTTGTTAAATTGGTTTTAAAAGGAGAAATGAAAGAGGGAAATATGCAAACTCCAGAGATGACTGTCCTTGTTGGTAACTGAAAGGTAACCTTGAGATTGTCTTGAGAAATTGATGGGGATCCTTCTTTTGTGGAAACATGCCTTTCTAAATATAGTATGATTGCTTCCTTAATAATTCATGTGAAAGTGCACTGGTATGCCAGAATACAAAACTGGATTGTCTTTCCTACTATATAGCTCCATGAAGTAGAATGAATTAGACTGGAGGAATCTCTTGAGGCACCTAGTCCAACCTGCCTATCAAAGCAGGGCTGTCTTAGATCAGATTGCTCAAGGCCTTGAACAGTTATGGCATTATTACCAAAGATGGAGATTCAACAGCCTCTCTGTGTACTTTGCAAGTACTGTAACCTTCCTTGGCTCTATGAGGAGGAAGTAGTCATAGATTGAAACTGTCTTCTGGTAACTGTCAGTTCCAGGTCTGAGTCTGGAATCTTGATTTGTTTTGCCAGACAATCTGTACAGATGACAATAATAAAAGCCATTCTCATCTATAACAATAGGTGACTGGAAGAATGACTTAGGATGTCACTGGATTGATCACTTAAGTTTGTTGATGGGGGGATTGTTGGGTTTTATGTGAAATAAAGTGCTGAAAATTGAGGTGAGAGTAAAAACGCGAAGAACACATACATTAAAAGGAAGAGTAAGGTTTGCTGATCTCTATCAAACAGCCCGTGTTGTTTGTTTCCTCCAAAGAGGGTGCCATTTTGTCTATATTCAAGTTATTTTCAAAGTTTACTGGTGGTGTCTTGTACAGTACTACTGTCTTTTAGTCTGATTTTAGCTTCAAACAATCACCACATGCTATTGTCTGTTACATGACTTCTTTACATACTTTGAAGAATTTTAAAATTACATGATAATAAGAAACTTTTCTTCAAAACAGTGAGAACTACTTGGTGAGATGGGGGAGTAAAGGCTTTCCAAAGGAAATTGATATGCTCAACAATCTGAAAGTAGTGTTTACAGTAAGTGTTTTTCAGATTTCCTTATATTTTATTTTCAAACCAGATTGTCTCTTTTCTGTGGTCGCTATCAGAAGATTGAGCAAGATGATGGAGGAAACAGAAGTTGAAGTTAGAAACAGAGCAAAATGACCAGTCATTGAGTGCTTTATGATAACGACTTTGTACTTTCTTGAAATCAGTTTGTACCTTTTCTCTAATGTCTGCCTCATTAATTCACTGATGTATTTGATATTTTATCTGCTGTAGCTACTGTTTGCTTTTTTATTTATCTTAGTTTACATGTGCTTTAAATTTTTTTATCCCTTCTGTGAACTCAGGTTGTTGTGGTATTATTTTCTTTTCCACTGATTATTTAGACCCATGATTACTGAAGACTCTTCTTAAATTTTACAATCTAATTCTTCCCCAAATAAGATTTTATCTCTTTTTTTTTTTTAAATCTTAGGATCTTGGAAATAAGGACCTCAGCAGAGACAAAGTTTATTTGGTTTGTCAAATAGTCCGAGTTGGAAGGATGGATCTTAAAGATAGTAACTCAAAGAAATACACACAAGGACTAAGGAGGCCTTTTGGAGTGGCAGGTGAATGAAGTCTCATGTGCTCTGTCTGAAGCAGGAGTTAATTGATATTTGCTAGTCTTGGGCAGTGGCATCTACCACAGCATGCCAGAATCTAAAACAGCCATATCAACTATCTTCCATTCTTAATGGTTGAAGTCTGAAAAGGCTGAATCTACATTAGCATTTTAGTTCATGTCAGAATTGTGCTTTTGAATTTAATTTTCTAAGTACTAGAGTACTAGTTAAGAGTGGATGAAATAAAACCACTGATTATGTGCCAACAGCACCACTAATATGAATGTGCACACATATTGTTCACAGGATCAGACTAGAACTAAAGTAATTCTGTCCTCACATAGCCTCATGTTTGTAGAGTCCACACTGCACTAGAAGCTCTGCTCCACAATGTTACCCTCATTGGTTTACACCGCTTGCTAATGAAAAGCTATATTTACCCTGAGGAACAAGAATATATATAATATACAGTGTTAATAGACAGGAGGAGATATTTAGCAATGCCATTATATGCTTTGATAATTTTCTTTTACTTTTCTAGTCATGGATATTACAGATATCATAAAAGGAAAAGCGGAAAGTGATGAAGAAAAGCAACATTTCATACCTTTTCATCCGTAAGATAGTCATAAGTATCCTATTGCTGTACACAAAAACTTCAACGTATCTTTGGCTGCAAAATGACCTGTGAAATGCCTCAAGAAAAAATAATTTTTCCCTTTAATGTTTTTATGCTGTGGTAATGTTAATTATTTAAGTGCCACTTCAAAAGGCATTTAAGACTTGACGGAGTCACATAGCATGTTAAATAAACCTAGATTGCTACAACTGCTCTCTGTGAGTCAGCTGGTCTCATGTCCTATTTAACAAAAACAACAACAACAAAAGCTAAATTGTTACATATCCAGTGCAGTAATCTTTACAAGTTTGAATAATTAGTAATTTATGTGCTTGATTCTGTTTTAAATTTGTGAAAAATCATAGTAAGAGTTGTGAAGTAAAGCAGTGGGGTGGTCATACGTTAGTTATCTTGAAAGTAATATTTGGAAATTATAGGCAGACACCAGCTGCCTAAAAATGTGATACTCAAAATTAAATGGATGGATGTCAGTATTCACTGGAAATGTATTTACACATTCTACATAGCACTACTGTTATGTGCCATGGAGAATAAATTTAATTCTGAAAATAAATCAGCTTGTCAAACTTCCAGCCTATTTCGTTTGTTTACAATTTGATCCAAGTTGTTTGCTACGTGAGAATTTGTTCATAATTTCAGTAGTCACTTAAATCAATTTGAAGTTTATTTGTCTGGTTGTTCATTATGGAAACTGGGCTGGACAGGCATGTTGCTGTGTGCGTTCAGGTTGTGCTGTGCTACAAAAGGACAGGCTTTCATACTGCGGTCAGCATGCCACAGACCACAGTCCCTCAGGTTGTTGATTTCATCTTTTTTCACTTCAGTCAACTTATATGTTTAGCATGAATGGTCTCTGTAACTCTGTCTGAGAGATGATGAAATTATAAAATGTGTCATAATAATGTCAGATACAGCAAAGAGGACTGAGGCTGTTCTTCATCTGTGTTCTGACATTTATTGCTTAACTCCTAGTAGTCACTGTTTTTATTCCTGCAGGGTAGTGGCAGAGAGTGACTTTCTTCACAGTCTCCTAAGCAAAATCACAGCATCAAAAGGAGATAGTGGTGGTCAAGGTGAAGTACAAATTTTTTTTTAAATCAACTAACAAGTGATTTCAGTGGCACTTCATTTTGTACTGTTTAGATTTTAGAGTAAGGCTTTTATGTTCTACGATTCTATGTTGGTGAACTTTCAGGCTGGCGGGGAGGAATCGTGACTTTGTTGAGATTGTAGGAGATTATTAAATTAATAGATAGTGTTTTGGATTATAAGCATTTCTTTCCAGTGAAGGAAAGTGGGAGAAGTGAATTCTTACTATTTTGGTCAATATGAGAGAGCATAATCTGAATATAGGTGGGTTTTCTTTTGTTTTCCTTTCCTTCAGTATAAATGCAGTCTTTTACTTCTTTATTGTTTTTTTTTTTTTCTCCCTCCTGATAGGTCTCTGGGTAACTGTGAAAATGCTTGTTGGAGATGTGATTCAAACAAGGAAGGACTATCCACATCTTGTAGACAGAACAACAGTTGTTGCTAGAAAGCTAGGATTTCCTGAAATAATCATGCCAGGTAGGAGGTTTTTTGTTCTATAATGGGAGTTTATTTATTTATTTTTTTGGTCATTACATTAATGAACATCAACTACAGGCTTAATTACTGATATCTGTAATAGGTAACTCAGTGTCCAGAATTCACTCTACATGTTGAATGTCTCAAAACCAGAGGTTTATGTAAAACAATGAAATCTTTGAAAAGTGTTACAGAGTACTTAAACAGAAAAAAAGAAAAACAATAAAGGATAATCTGAGTTTCTTCAACATAGATTTTTTGTTTGCTAAATACATTGCTGTGTATGATTACTTGAATCTTAAATTAACTGAAGTTTTATTGTAACTTCTCACTGTGTTTTATTCATAATAATGGAAAAAATGAGATAACTCGACAATCAAGAGTATATTATGATTATATAGTTGCCAATTCAATTCACTATCTACAGTGCTTTGTTAAAAAACTAACAAACAAACAAAAAAAAAAACACCAAACCAACTCAACCCCCTAAAAAGACAAACCTCCACAACTTCAGTTCAAATTCGGTAGGTACTTTTAAATCTTGTTAACAGGAGAACATTAAATTTCTTCACATAAGACAATTAAAATATGAAGTTCCTTCTAGGATGACAGCTGTGTACTCGGCCAGAATTCAGTAATAGCATCGTGCTGTCATCTCACCAGCAGGTGTCAGTGCAGGACGAGAGTAAATTGAAGTCACTTTTAGGAATGCTGTTTTCAGTCCGTCACACAGCTCGTCGTACTATTTTAGCTAAGAATAAAGGGGCTGAAAATTTAAGTTCGGATGGAAAATAAGAAGTTTTCTATGGCAGCATGTTTCTCTGTTGAAAAATTATTGTGAAGGTCATTTGACTTTATGTTCTCACAGCATTCTCATTCATAACTTTTTTGTTTCTTTTTTAGGAGACATAAGAAATGACATTTATATTACACTGCTGTATGGAGATTTTGATAAATACAATAAAACAACTCAGAGAAGTGTGGAAGTAATAATGTGTGTTTGTGATGAAGAAGGGAAAACCATGCCAGTAAGTTGTTTTGTGTTTATTCCCTGTATGGTGGACATATAAACATGAAGTACTTTAGAGAAGTAAGCCTTAAAAAGAAGTAAGTCTTACAATTCTTAAGAAATACCATTATACAAAAACTTTATTCCCACACTTGACATCTTTCAACAGATGAATTTTATGATGTTGACTGTAACAGATCTATTCAAATCCTATAAATGTCTTGCATAATACTGTAAAACTGCTGGAGAGGAGAAGTAAATATGAATGACCTATTTTAGCTATGACTAATGAGCAAACAGATTAAAAGCTGTTTCTGACAATTACTACATTATAACTCCCAGGGTTGGGTTTTTTTGTTGTTGTTGTTTTTTTTTTTTTTAAATTCATGGAGGGAATATATTTGTGCATTTAAATATGTGAAGTACCATTTTTTTCCACAAAGCCTGGATTTATGCCAGGAAAACTGTTCCTTCAGTGAAGTACGTGGCAAATAAAAAGAGAAGTGAGAACAGAGCAGAGTGGACAGGTCACATGCACAGCATGAATATTTACAGTGTCTTTTTGTTAGTCTATTTCTGTTTTTATGAATTTCTGTCTTTTCCTAAAGACAGCTTAACACCAGTTCAGTATTCAGGGGGATTTTCGACCTTATGAGCTTCATACTGTTCTTTAAATCATGAGGGTGAAATCATACTGACACTTCCCGAGATAAAATAAAGCTAGAAAAGCTCATTGTACTTTGAGTTGCTGAAATGTCAATGTGTTTATGAATTACAGCTAAACATTTGACCTAAAAAGTAGTTTCAAAGCTTGAATAAAGAAAATCCTAAACACATGTACTACCTAAGATCCACACAAGATCTAGTAACTCTGATCACAAAGCATACCTCTGAGAACACCTAACCATCAGCCCTATGGAGAAAAGGTTGGGGGTCCTGGTGGATGAAAAGCTGGACATGAGGCAGCAGTGTGACCTTGCAGCCCAGAAGGCCAATGGTATCCTGGGCTGCATCAAAAGAGGCTAGCAGAGAGAGGGCAATTGTCCAGATCTACTCTGCCCTTTTAAGGCTCCATCTGGAGTAATATACCCAAGCCTGGACTCCCTAGCACAGGCAGCATGTTGAGCTGTTGGACTGGGTCCAGAGGAGGGCTGCAGAACCTCCCCAGTGAAGAAAGGTTGAGGGAGTCAGGCTTTAAATAAGGTCAGGCTTGGAGAAGAGAAGACTCTGGGGAAACCTCACTTGAAGGGTGCTTATAAACAGAAAGGGGAATGACTCCACACAGTCTGATAGTGACAGGACTTGGGGGGGAATGGCTTGAGACTATAAAAGGGGAGATTTAGGTGAGATGTTAAGAAAAAAATTTTTACTCAGAGGGTAGTGAGATGCTGGAACATGTTGCACCAAAACATGCATGCTCCATCTCTGGAAGCATTCAAGGCCAGGCTGGGTGGGATCTTGGGCAGCGTGATCTAGTGGCTGGTAACTCTGCCCATGACAGAGGATTGGAACTGGATGATCTTTTAGGTCCTCTCAAGCCTAAGACATTCTGTTATGCAAGTTGCATGTACAGGAGATTGCTGTTGTGAAATAGTCTTTATTAAATTCTATTGGTTGCAGCCACAGATAATATGCTTAAAATACATGCCACAGTATCCTTTAAAGAAATTAATATATTGCAATCCATTAAATCTTGCATTTCAGTGTTACGTATGTTTAGTTCCATAGGTGGACTTTTTTTCCAAATGCTAGCAGAAAATATAGTTGTTCATTTGTCTGAAATCTGACTGATGTTCAAAAAATGCCTCTTTTCTGGAGGCAATACGCTTCACACATGTTTAAGCAAGTTTTCCAGGGCTGATTGAAATACCAGTGAATACAAGTAATAAAGGAAGCAGCTGTTGTTCTGTTTTAGCCTCCAAAATGAAACATGTATCAGTAAACTTCCAAAACTATGAATTTATAAGAACTTCAATATTTCTTGTTGTTGTTATCTATAATTCAGACAAAAACAAATTTATGTTCATTAAACATGGAATTTGTGGGCTCTGTTTATGTATCAAATTAATTTCAATTGAGAGAGCTAGAAGAACATCTACTGTTATGAGTAAAAGGCCTCATGTACTAAGTAAATGTCACAGAACGCATTTGAACAAGTTGGTACATAAACCTAGAAAAATCTCCCTTTGTGGAGATGAGACTTACCTTTCTGTAGTTAAGTTGCAGAGACCAGACCTTAGAAACCTTCACGTATCAGAACTGCACCTTTTCTGTCACCAGATGTTTGGTGAATGTTGTGAATCTTCAAACGTTTAGCATTGAAGTTGCAACTTTGCATTACTTAGCATAGCCTCTGTGAGGTAAGCTTCATCTGTGCCCTCAGTAACAAAGTCAGCACGCTAGCTTCTTTCAGCAGGTTTCACATATGATCACTTGTGAGATGTTAGTGGTCGTGCTTCCTCTGTTATCACCATTAGTGATTTTTCTGCATGTACAATCAGTCAGAGAAGATGGAAGGTCACTGAGACTCTTCACAGATTCTCTTTTAAGCTTGATAGGAAGTTAAATTGGGTTTGTACTGGTTGACAGTCATTAGAGCAGTGTAATCTGTGCTATGGAGTTTAACCAGATGAGAAATGGAACAGTGTCAGGGAGAGTCAGGATGGGTGTTAGGAAAACTTCACCTGAGGGTAGTTGGGTATGGGACACGCTTCCTGGGCAGTGGCCATGGCGCTGAGCTGCCAGAATACAAGGAATGCCTGGATAATGCTCTTAGGCACAGTGTTTGAATTCTGAGTGGTTCTGTGTGGAGCCAAGGGAGCTAGACTCAGTGATCCTTGTGGATCTCTCCCAACTTGGGGTTATTCTAGGATTCTATCAAAATCAGCAGCTAAACAGGATGAATTACAAGTGAAAATACAGAGAGTAGGTGTCTTTCAAGTGTTTTGTTGTTTTTTTTTTTCTTTTTTGGTAAAGAGATCAAGAATAGGCTATAGAGAAAGGAAATGTAGAAATTAGGCTGAAAGGGGAAAAAACAAGAAAAAAATAAAAACATTATAAACACTGGGGGAAAATAAAGACCATGCTATTGGTACATCTACAACTTCTAGTTCGGAAATCACCTTTGGTACACAGACAAATACTTCTGTGATTCTGCTAGAATTGAGTATTTCAAAATCAGGGAAGAACTCAATGGAAAAATTAAAGCTGGGTTGTTGTTGTGTTGTGTCCCTGCCCTGTTAGCAGAGATGAACACCCTCATTACTTAAGCTCGTTGGTTGGAAGAGAAACGCAGGCTCTGTTTGTTACCTGCTGTTCTCTCAGCCCTTGGCGTAACCCTGTACAGTGCCATCAAGTGGTAGGGCCAGTATAATGGTGGGAAACGTTCGTTTTTCTTGCATTCAGAGGCTTGCAAAACATTATTTCCTGTCAGGGGTTCCTTTCTGTTGGTAATGTCATCATTAATTTGTTTTGAATGACACCAGGCCCAAATTCAACACTGTTTTTTTTTTTAAGATGGTCCCACTTGCCCCATGACCAATGCCAGTCCTGTACATGAAGCATTTATGAACTGCATCTCCCAGGCTCCAAAAGTCTTCAAGCTGGGGACCAGCAGGGTTTTGGGGTGGCTTAGCCCTAACCATGGGGTCTGTTCAGTGGGTAGGGGTTCATCTTGACTCCTCAGGCTGAGCTCCAGAGAGGCATGGAAGGCGCCATGGCTGTGGGCGGGAAGCGCGCCCGGCGCGGGCTGCGGGGCGGAACATGGCTGCTGGTCTCACACCCGTTCCCGCCTCGCGCTGAGGTAAAAGCTGCTGCCCGGAGGCAGAATGCCAGGAGAGGCTTTCTCTCAGCGGATGGGTTGATTCGTTGGTTTTGCGCGAGTCACAGCGATTTACAGAAATTAACGAGACGCTAAAGAGTGTTTGTTTCCTCCTTTTTGTCAGAACGCCGTTTGCCTGGGAGCGGGGGACAAACCCGTGAGTGAATATCGTTCGGTTCTCTACTACCAGGTCAAACAGCCGCGCTGGATGGAGACCTTGAAGGTAGGGCGCAGACATCCCCGCTGTGCGTCTTCGCTTGGTGCTGCCTCGTGTGAGGATAAAACGGGGACAGAAACTTCAGTTGCATGGGAAAAAAATAATGAAGAAAACTAAAAAATATTCTTTTGAACCACAGCAACAGGAAAACAAAACAAAACAAAACCCTCTTGCATCTCTTATGTATCGGCTAAAAGTTATCAAATCTAGCTGTAGTGCCTTTAACTAGAAAATGCCCAGAGACTTCTAGAAGTAGTCCTTAAAAAGGATGTCTGAGGCTTGATAACAAGCATGATTACTTTTTAAAGGCATCTGCTGAAGGTAATATGGCCATGTTCAGCGAGCCTGCTGTTACAGTCGGGTGTGCTGCTGAGGATGGGGAGGGAATTGAAGTGGTTTTTTAAGTAGAAATACACTGAAATTTGTGTTTCCACCCTTATATGAAATAGGTTATGTAGAATCACTAACAGTAGATCCCCTCGGAAAGTGTGGTTGATGTGAAGAATATTATTTAGCCAGAGTTTTAAAGGGATGTTGAGTTGTAAATAAGCATAATGGAGTGCAAGTCTAAAGTTTTAGCATTATTAGCTTGATAGAATTATTTTAAGAATTGGCCTCTTGTTGCGTATTTTGTTGTCGTAAGTAGGAATGGTAACTAAAGAATAAAGCAGTCATTCTAAGATTCTACTCAAGGACGTGGAAAAATTTGATCGCAATAATTTATTTTCTGCTTTTATTAAAGGTAGCAGTTCCTATTGAAGACATGCAAAGGGTGCATCTGCGCTTCATGTTCAGGCACAGGTCATCTCAAGAGTGTAAGTAGGGAATTTTTACTTTTGTGAGGTATGATTAACTGACTGATAGTCAACTGCAAATATTGGTTTTGCAGCTAAAGATAAGGGAGAAAAGAATTTTGCAATGGCGTACATAAGGCTAATGAAGGAGGATGGAACAACTCTTCAAGATGGCATCCACGATTTGTCAGTCCTAAAGGTATTGAATTCTTTTTTTTTTCTCCTTTCTTCCTGACTGAGACTATTTAAAAAATATATCGTCTTTTGACTGCATTTTATTATTCTATCTAAGACAAAAACGTTTTTATCTGTTAAAAATAAAAGTAGTTCAACTCCTGTGGCTATTAAACATTATACTGTGTTTTAATTGCAAAGAGTTTATGGAAGAACAATGGATGACAGTTACTCTTCCTCCTGTTTTTATTGGATTTTATCTGATTTTGACCTTCTGAATTAAAAAGAAAGTCATGTGAAAACTTAGTACCTGGAAATGTGCCATTGTTCTGGCTGAAGAGAGATGGAATGTAATCTTAGGGAATGGTTTGAAACTGCTTTGATTTTGACATGAAGAATATTGTTTTGAGTAACCCTGATTGAAAACAGGTAGCATTTCTGATTTTGTAAATTGAAACAGGGAGCAGATGTTTTGAGGTTCTTTCTTACTTTGTGTTTTTTTGTTGCTGTTGGTGTTTGTTTTTGGTGAAGTGGGAATTAAAAACCAGGAATTGGTGCTGATATACATGATTTTTTTTATAAGGATTAGATTGTTTTCGGTAACCTAGTTTGCCATACCAAATAGCAAGTGAGATGCATACAACTGAAATTTGTTTACATACTCCAACAAAAAATAATGCTAATATACAGTTATTTGCTTGCTTTTTACTCAGATCAAATTGACAAATATTTAGACCAAAGTATTGTGGTAACTGTACTGTATGACTAGTTAATATCAGTTGCGAAGCTTCATCTAATTAATTCCTACTTCAACTCTGCATATTTTTTTTTTAATTAAGGCCATAGAAACGTAGTTCTTGTTTACTTTTTACAGGAAGTACAAAGTAAGTTTATTTTTAAATTCAATGGCATTAAATATGTGATAAAAACTATGTTATTTTTCAGGGTGATAGTAAAAAAATGGAGGATGCTAGTGCATATTTGACATTGCCTTCTACACGTCTGCATATAGAGAATAAAGCAGCAACCCTAGGGAGAAACTCAAGTATTGTAGGTGGGCTCTCAGTAAGCTCACGAGATGCGTTTTGTATTTCAACTCTTGTTTGTTCTACAAAGTTAACTCAGAATGGTATGTATACCATAGGTAGAAATTTTAAGAAGAACATTTCTGCGTAAATGAAAAATCGCATCTTGAATTTCAATGTTTGTCAATTCTTTTTTGATAGTGGGCTTACTAGGTCTATTGAAGTGGCGCATGAAACCAGAGCTGCTGCAGGAGAACCTGGAAAAACTGAAGATTGTGGATGGAGAAGAAGTTGTGAAAGTATATATTTTGTTGTTGGGATTTTGCAAATACTGGGCAACAGTGCAATACTGGATTTCTTTCTGAATGCTTTTATTAGTTTTCTGCTCTTTCTTTAACTTACTTTAGTGTTTTATGCTCTGTATGTGGATGTATATGTGTGTATAAACACATGATCACAAGCTTACATTATACTGATAAAGATAGACTTCTTCCACAAGACAGCATCAATTGTATTCTGCTGTGAAATATGCAAGACATTTCTGAAACAGGAGTAAATGATCCTATTTAAGATAAATTTTCCATTCTGATGGAGGAAGAAAAAGAAACAGGAGTTTCCAAAATGACCCAAATTGATTATAAGATAAATTTGAAAGGAGAATTTTGCTCTCAAGTCTGAAATGAGAGAGGAACAAATAAGTAGTCCTTGTTAGATTTAATCAAACTAACTAAGAATGCAGCGTTCAGATTAGGAGTCTTGGTTTTTTTGTTTGTATGTTTTGTTATTTTTAAATAAAAGCAGCAGACATCTCTCTTGAGTTTCCTTAGGAGGAAGGTGAATTTACTTCAGAAGGAACAAACAAAACAAACAAACAAAAACCCACAAATTATCCCTCTCCACACCAGAAGAAAACCTGCCAACAACAAAAATAAAAACCCACAAACACTTGGTTTTTATCACTGAGGAGCCTTCCTTTAATTTAAAGGTTTTTGAATCAGGCCACAGAAGTAAGAAGTGTGGTTTTAATCACCTTCTGTAGGTAATGGTAGCAACTACTAATTTGTATCATTAAGAAACTAGGAATGCTGTTTTAGGTGAATTATATGTAGTTCATATAGTATTTTTAGCTGAATTCCATAAACTTTGAGATAAGTGTGTATTATTGCTTGTTCACGTCTGAGGATTTAAGTTCATCTTTTAAAGAAACTAGAGCCAAAATCTTCAGAAGTGTGTTCTGAATTTATCTGGTGTATCAGCAAAGGACTCTAAAATTTCCAACTTGGGGAACACAAAATTGCCTGTCTGTAAACTGAACTGTAAATTCAGTTGTGCACTTTTCAAGCTGAACTAGTTGTCAGTTTATGATTTAATGTTTTTTATAGTTTCTCCAGGATACTCTGGATGCCTTGTTTAACATCATGATGGAACATTCCCACAGTAATGAGTATGATATCCTTGTCTTTGATGCACTGGTAAGAACCAACAATGAAAGATTTAAGCTGTCAAAGAAAAATCTCTATGAATGTGAATGACTATCAAATTACTTATCTCAAGAAATTGGCCCTAAATTGTCAACAAGATAACAGGATATTACTATTTGGTAAACAATTCTTTTAAACCTATGAAACTTTTAAAATGATGGATTATCACAAATGCTTCAGGAGACTTAATGTTTTCATTTAAACTGTGACTTTACGGAAAATGCTAATTGTATCTCCTTCTACCTAGATATATATCATAGGACTCATTGCAGACCGTAAGTTTCAACATTTTAACACTGTTTTGGAAGCATATATCCAACAGCATTTTAGTGCAACCTTGGCATACAAGTAAGTTATTTTGGTTTTTGTTTTCTTTTTTTTTTCTTCTAAAATCTCTGCAATCAAATTAAGGAGAATAAATCATATTTGTGGGTTTTCTGATGTAATTATAACAGTTATTTTGATATTGCTGTTTGCTTATCTGGAAACAGAAAGGCCTGTGATAAATAGTTCTTATAAGTAAAATTAATTAACAAAAAGATGGGCTTGGAGTTAAATCATTTTTTGAGGTTCATTTTTCTCTTGTCTGAATTGTGTTGCTATGTCTGTGCTTCACTTATATCCTGTGAAATTTGTCAAAAGATGCTGTGCTATAGGTCCTCTCCATTTGCATTCCTGTTTCTAATCTGACGTGCTTTAAGTGAGGAATGTCTTTTAACCACTTAGGTGTGTTTCCACATATTGTCTTACAGCAAACAAACTCTTAGAAAAAAAATGTTTATGAACTGCCAATTCTTCATATGCAATTCACTGTCCAGTATTGCACCAGAAATTCTTAGGCACAGTGAAATGGAATTTTTTTTTTGCTACATTGTCTGTTGTGAGCTGAAGTCTTACTGCAGTTATGCCAGTGGGAAGTAGAGCCAGGGACAGAATTTTGTGGATTTTACGGAGCTTCAGGGTAATACTCAAAGGGGAAGACTAACATCAGTAGAGATCAGAAACAGTAGAGATACATTATGCAGTAAATTTAATATTAGATTTCTTAGTCTAACTATACTTTTTCAGGTGATGGTAGGATAAAATTCCTTTGTCTTATGAAGCAAGATGATTCCATCAGTTTCTGTTCATCTCTGGGAAGTGCTGACAGGATGGACGAGTAGATAGATATTTTTCATCTGCCCGAAGTCTTGTTCTGACTATTCACTGGGGTGACAGATTGAAACAGAACTCTAATTGAGGATTTGAATAATAGATGAAGGATCTTAGCTGAAAGCTTGGAATAGTTGAGAACATATTGTTCTGTTCTGTGCTGGATATTCAGCAGTTCCAGTTCAGAATGAAATGTGCCTCAGATGTTACATTAGAACATAAGATTGCTTGCAGTGCACAATCAATCCTTTCTCACATTCCAGGAAAGCTGGGGTCGGCTTTATTGGTTTCAGAAAGCTCAAGCAACAAACCATATGGTCTTTATTTGTCTTTCATTCCATATATAATTTGTAATTAGCATATGCAATTTAATGCTTTCTACTGTTGTGGAAGTAGAGGAGGTTGGGTATGGAACCTCTCAGGTCAGCCTAATTTGTTTAAAGTACACATAAGACTTTCCTAGCTGGTATTTTCTTATGATTTAATCAAAGTTACGGAGTTAAAATCATGTTATGATTGTTCCAAAAATCTTGAGTTTTCTTGGCATCACTGATTCCTCACATGTGAAAGATTAATTATTTTTAAAACAATTTATGACATAGAGATAACTGCATATGGTCTAATTCATAATTAGGAAGGACACGCTGTGCCTCAGACATACAACAACTGCATTTTCTTCTTTGTGAATGTGTCTCTACATTTGTGGGAAGAAATTGACTGTAGGACTCTGCTTTTATCCCTGGTGTTTTGTAGCTACAGTTGTCTGGATCTAGATGGCGGATAATTATTTTGTGATCAAACATGGATCTGATGATTTTTATAGGAGCACTTTATGTGAAGTATTATCAACAAAAGACTAGCTCTCTTTGTCTCAGATTTTCCTTACTGGTCATTCATGCCCAGTGTCCAAGTGAAACACGAGATCTTATAGAGCTTTATGCCTCTGGAGATTTGAACAGATAGTGAAAAGCTTTGGGTGTGAGGCAGGACAGTTGATAGTAGGTGGAAACATGTTGCCAGTTCAGCAACAGATTAACTTTGATCAGTAGCTTTGTCATTGAGGCATTTTCTGATGCTAGCAATGATTCATTGCTAATTATCTTCACTTTAGAGTAACTCGAAGAGTTTTGTCATAGCTTGTAGTTGGAACCCAGTATTTACAGACCCCTTGTCAGATGCTACTGAGCAGTTAAACCTGTCATTCAGCCAAGAAAGGAAGTTCTGTTGAAAGTCATTCCTAAATAAGTGTTTTGACTCCATGATGGAGAGAGGTTCCTTTAGTAGGTGTATGCCTGATGGTGAGATTAAGGCACAGTGGGTCAAATGTTAGCCCAACCAGTTCATTACAAATTCTAGTTGTTTAGGGAGATGTGGAAGGGAAGGCGGGCAAAAGAAAAGATAGGAAATAAAAGCAAGGAGTCTTTGTAGGAAGCAAGAGAGAGACAGTCAACACCATGGGTCCAGCGTGGTTTATAGTTCAGACATCAACCTTCAGTAGTGACGGGTTGTCAGGGATTGTTGTTCAGTTGACAACGATGATGGAGACCCTTTCCAAAGGCAGTATGAAGTCCAAAGTGGTTAAGTCAGCTCCTTTTGGAGTGACAGCTCCTTGTTCCCATCTTCTGGGCCTTGACAGCAGATAAGAGGGAGCATGGAGGTGCTAACTTGTATCTTGCCTTCACAGGACACAGTGGTATCATTTCCCACTCTCCCATAGCAAGCCGGAATTATTTCGTGCAGGCCAGAACTTACGCCAGTAAACAGTTGTGAACACTTTTTTGGAGGCAAACAGCTCCAAAGAAATGCTTTCAAATGTAAAATTGTCCACACAGTGATGTCAACTGCCACACGGCAACACCCATTACTCATCTCCTAGTTAAGTCAGAGTCTGATTGCAAGAAATGCCTCAGAAAGCAAGCTTTGAGCCAAAAACAAAGGCAATGAGATGATACGATCTTATGGCCAAACTGTGATGTCTTCTCTCTATTTATGTTTAGTCATCCATTTGTACCTTGTTTATAGAGTTCTGGGATGACTTAACATTGAGAATCGAGGAACCCTGTGTGGACTGACATTGCACATAAGTCAGATAAATTTTATTCTAACTCAGTACAGAGCTGTGAATTCAGAGAAGCAACACAGAGGAATAAATAGAAAAACACAATGGAGATTGTGCCACAGTTGCCCGAAAGGCTGAGATTATGGAACTTTAGTCCTACAGTTGGATACAAGATGGTGCACTGCGGCTGAGGATGTATCTAACTGTTATGTATACATGTATTTATGTGTATATTTATATTCTGTGCATTAGCCAGGCATTACTGGAGTTGTTATTTCCATGTGAAAATGTCATTATACGATGATTCACTACATAAAGTTTCATCAGCAGAGCTGGTAAACTGTTAAATTTTTCAAGAAGCAAGTGCTTGTTTGATTTTTTTGCTTGTTGTTTTTGTTTATGTATGGTAGGGAATAGTATGTTCTCATCCCTTTATTGATCTATTGGGAAAAATTAAATCAATAGAACAACTATGGCTATTATTTCAGCCCTTCTTATTGCTACATTAGAATTAAGATTACACCATTTAAAGCATTTTTAAAGATGCTTCCAGGATGGTTTGAACTTATGCTGCTGGTATGAGACTTCAGATTGCTTTCTTGTTTGTGCAGTTAAGAATTTCCTCCTCATTTCTTCTGTACTGATATAATTTATGTGACATAAACATAAAAATAAATGTTATGTGTGTGCTATATTAAGCATAAATATTCACAGAGTTGTCAAAAGAGGTTATTTTAAAAAGCTTTTCTTAACTACAGGAAACTGATGAGTGTTCTGAAGACTTACTTGGATATTTCTAGCCGTGGAGAGCAATGTGAACCTATCTTAAGAACTCTGAAGGCACTAGAATATGTTTTCAAATTCATTGTTAGATCCAGAACATTATTTTCACAGTAAGTATCCAAGCTACTGCCATGTAACTATCAGTGCAATATCACAGAATAATAGACCTATGAATCAGAAAAAGTTGACTCTGGAAAATAGAACTATAATTTTCATTTTTTTGCAAGCAAAGCACAAAAACTTTCTGATGCTGCAGCTGGCCTGAGATACAGACTTTGATGAAATGACATTTTTTTTGGAGTGGCAACCCTCAAATAATTGCTGTCTGATTTACAGTGTAAGTCTCAGAGATATATGTAGTAACGGACAGTTTGTAAGGCTGATTACTTATTGTATCAGATGGGCTGGCCTAACACCAATGGGTTACATTTGGTCACAAGGCCAAAACGTTGTGACAGATAGCTTAAAGCTGGATGTTTATTCTTGAGATAACTGTGTTCAGCAGCTCAGACTGTGCATAGAACAAGGTAATCTTCAGTAATTATTGTACAACTGAATATAGTTTGGAGTCAATTTGGAATTTATAGGAAAGACTCAGGCAAACAGATGAGGCATGTTGTTTGAGTGTTATTTAGGCATAGGAAAAAGGGAGTGGAGAAGAATGAAGGAAGTGGAAGTAGAAAACTTACTCCACAGTATTGATAAACTCTACTTCCTCCACTAGCCCTTACAGACTGTAATCTGTATCCATATCCCGCAGATCCCTTCAACATCTTCTTTTCTCTCTTCATTCCTGCTCTTTCCACTTATGCTCAGCTATTTCTCCCATAGAACTTGTTCTATTAGCCCCCTGACATGTGCCAAAGGTATGCAATGCCAGAAGATATGTAATGGCAAACTCAGGTTTGTGGGTAACCCAGTGGTTGGCTTTATGCTTGTGTTTGGCAGCCAACAGAACAGAGATCTGTGCCATTTTTATCTACCTTTTTGGTCAATGGGAGCTCTAATACAGTTTTTCTGATATTCTACTTCTCATTTTTCAAAAAAGTCCATATAAGTTTGTTGTCTTGTGAAATTAATTATGTTGTGTGATCGACTGTGAAATTTTGGCCAAAATAGTGGATTTAAAAGAGACGGGCTGCAGGTACGTAGTCCCTTAAAATATTCTTGACTCTAAGAACTTTCTATTTCTAAATGGATCCACACAAACAAGATGAGAAGCTGTATAAACAAAACAAATGGTGCTTCTGAGAATAGGAGCTCAAAAGTAGTTCCAAAACTTCTTTTTTTTTTTTTTTTTTTAATAGATGTCCTAAAAACAGGTATTGAGAGCCTTGTGGGAGGAAGCATTCTGTAGGGGATAATGGGACAATTGTTGCGAGGCTGAAGGACAGAAGCCAGACTTGTTTGTATGTTTGTTTTTGCTTGAAAAGCTTTAGTTTCCATCTTAATTTTTAGTATTAGCAAGGAGCATAAATGTGCACATTGAACACTCTGTGGTTAACCAGGTTACTGCAATATGGTGCATATTCAATTGATCAGCTGTACGTATTTACACCTTCTAGTTTGCCTTGTAACTACCTTAACTGAAGGTCTGAAACTCCAAGTTCAGTCCAACAATTATTATTATACACAGTAAATGCTCTTGTTCAGCTTTAGCTGTTGAGTAACCCAGGAAAACAGTAAAGACTCTCATTTGATGTTGTATAGCCATTTCTAGCTGTTACGATTGAACTTTTCAGTCAAGAGCGTCTGACTAGTGCGTGGAAATGAAGGAAATCCGGAAGAAATGGATTAATGTAATTTCTTCCCATGAAAAGAGTTAGTATTTAGAATTGAAGTAGTTAATTGTCAAAGACTGAGAGAAGACATCTCAGAGACAAATATTTTGAATTAATAGAGCTAATATAGATTTTCTCTTGGTAAGTGAAATGAACTTTTTTTTTCCCTTTTTTAGTAACTTCAAATCAGAGAGGTTTCATTCTTTACAACCTTTTTTGAAAAAAAAAAAACCCACAACTTTTTGAAAATTTTATTATGTTGTATTCAAGCTGAAGAACACCTACTCAATATAGTGGATAATAGCTAAAACCCATGGCTGAAATATGAATATATGTAATATTATACCGACTTCTAAAAGGTATTTTTAGTTAATATTGAGTTATTTCAAGTTAATATTGAACCTGGCACATTTGGAACTATGATAATTTTTTTTAATTCTGAAACATAACCTAGTGCCTGTCTCAACAGATTATATGAAGGCAAAGAACAAACAGAATTTGAAGAATCTATGAGGCGACTGTTTGAATCCATCAACAACCTGATGAAAAGCCAACATAAAACTACCATTTTGTTGCAGGTTAGTGTGTGTACGTGAAACAAATTAAGTCTGTTTATGATTTTTATAGTATGTTCTTTTGCAGTATTTTGTTCATTGTTTGATTATCAAAATTGAGGGTAAGACACTGTTACGTAAATTTATTGTCTGTTTCTCTTCTGTAACTGTCCTTTACTGAAAGACAAAATTTCTTAATAAAGTTGAAATAGAAAAGGTCAAGAGAAGATACATTTATATCATTTTTAGCACACAGTCCTGGAGTGAAAAACTGAATATGTGGAAAGTTAGAATTTCCTGAGGAATCTAGGAAGGTGTGGCCTCCACTGAGAGTTTCTTCAGGTAGTGCTAAACAGGAATTTCTTCCGTTGTAGTTTCAAAAGTAAAGATTATGGTATGGCGTTTTGAAGGTACATGATTTAAGCACCTGAAAATAGGATCATGTCAGTTCTATTTATTATCACTTTTTGGATCAGATGCTTTAAGAAAACAGGAAGAAGAGGAGCTACTAAGGCCATTAATTATCAAACTGTTGTAGCTCAGGTATGTGTGGACTTCAGGAGCTAATGGAAACCCTCCTGTTTGGCATTTATGAAATTTTTCTGGGTTTTGTGTAAAGCTGGAAGTGCCCTCTTTAGTTACTTCCTACCTTAGGTATAAACAAATGACCTAAAGGCAGAGTTATGTCTGTTAGCAAGGAAGGCAGCAAACTCCACTATTCTCAGTAAAAGTAAAACATGAAATTTCAGCATGCATTTTCTAGATAATGTATTTAATGTCTTTTAGGGTACACCATACTACCTAGAAGAAAAGACAGTAAACCCTCACATAATCCACATTTTTGGGATTTGTTCCTACTTCATTTAACAAACCAAGATGTACCAAAGGTAGAACTGGCCTGTTATAAAAAATTAAAGCTATACCAGAAACAAACTGTTCAGTAACTTAGTTCCCAGCAGAATGTTAGTTGTAAGTTACACCTTTGAGTTGTGTAATGAACTGAAGCTGCTATTAGTTTTATAATTCTTTTACTCTGAACCAGGCTGAGATTAATTGAATGAAAACTTAATATACTTAATTCTCTTCACTTCACTTTATAGCAGCATGCAAATGTGATTTATTATTTGCGGGCATTTTCTTGAATGCTCAATTCATGGAATCATGGAATGACTTGGATTGGAAGGCACCTCAAGGATCATTAAGCTCCAAGCCCCCTGTGTCAGGCAGGGCCACCAACCTCTGCTTTTAATACTAGACCAGGCTGCAAGCAGAAGTTCATAATGGCAGCACAGATTAGCTGTAGTTTTTACCTAGTAAGCAAAAAATTCATACTGTGGTCTTATTTTTGAGAGTCACAAATGCATGTGGCAAGAAGAAATTCCAGTTTTCAGCTGAAGTAAGAACAGAAAACAGCTGATTTATTTTAGAGAAAGGAGTATCTCTTGGTGTTGTTTCGCTTGGCAATCACTGCATTATGATTGAACCTTTGCTAAAAAATAAATAAAAAAATAAAAAGCATTTCATGATGACATTGTTTTAAAATGTCATGCAAAATTTCAGCTTGGCAGAATTCCAAATTTGTCACTTTGTTTTATGTGCTTCCGTTTCAGTGTTTTTATTCAGTGCTTAGTATTGTGTTTGCTCTATACACAGATAAACCTACAAAATTAATGCAATCTGTATTTCAATTCAGGTTGCTGCCTTGAAGTACATACCATCAGTTCTTCATGACGTTGAGATGGTGTTTGATGCCAAGTTACTGAGGTGAGCTGATTTTGAGCCTTTCCTAAATGTATCACATGGTCACGTGTAACATGTATACAATGTAACGCTAATTCTTACCTGGAATAAATTACTATGAATTGATTTTTGATTTAATTGGTTTACAATACTGAGTTCTTAAGAAGTAATTCAATGAAATATCCAAGTGGAATAACTTATCAGGTTTTTTTTTTTTTTTCCTTGAATAAATTCTATTCAAGAGAACCAAATCTCATTTTAGCAGCTTGAAATGATTTGTCAAAGATTTGTCAAAGATGAAATGCACCCAATACATGCAAAAATATCTATAGCATTGGGAGAAAAAAATATTCTAACTTCTCATTGATCTAAGTGATTGTAATATGAGAAATAAGTAAAAATCTTTAAAAAAAACAAATATTTAGAACTATATAGCATTTTGCTCTTGTTATTTTTTTATTAAACTGTGGCACGTGTGTTTATGACACTTATCCTTTACATGCAGCCAACTGCTATATGAGTTTTACACTTGCATTCCGCCGGTGAAACTCCAGAAGCAGAAGGTACAGTCCATGAAGGAAATAGTGCGCAGCAACCTTTTTAAAAAACAAGGTAAGTACCGAATGCCTTTTGGGCTTAAAATAAACGAGAGTGAAAATATTGACTTCAGTTTTGTGTAATTCATGTTTGAAATTTAGTAGAACTAACAGTCCCCATGACTTGCCATCAGAATCTTCAAATCTTCGAAAAGAAACTGCTAGGTCCTCCTAAGTCAAAGCAGTGACCAGTAGTTAGAGTGAGCTGTTGGCTTTGTGTGAGAAAATCTGGGTTACTGTTTTCTGTGTATCTTCAAACAACTTGTTTAGGTAGCTGTACTTCAGCTGTCACACATAAATATTTGTAAACTCAAGCAGAAACGTTGCAACAGAATAGTGTCCCCATTAATGTGCCTTTTCAAAGCTGACACTTTTCCCATTCATAAAAGCCTTCCTGTCAAAGTGCAAAATAAATTCCTGGCTCCAGTTTTTAAGTTTGAGTTTGAGCATGCCTGGGGTCTTCTGCTCCATGATGGGTCTCTCTCAAAGATGAAGATTAACAATAAAGTCTACATTTGTTTATTAAACTTCTGAAGAAATATTATGTTCTAGGAAGTAGCCAAGGGATTACTGTTCCTTTCTTAAATTTTCTTAACTGTTTTTCTAAATACTTCAAATGATAAGAATAGTAAACCTATTCTCTAATATTAAGGGAGTGTGAGTTCCAGAAACCTGACCTACAGGGAGGGTTTCAAGCTTTTTATCTAATTGCAATTGTGCAAAGCATCTGTACTGCCAAAGAAGAAGGAACATGGATCTCAGAGAAATAATTTTATATTTTTCCTCTAATATAATGGTATATGTATATATTCTTTGAACCCCTCTGTAAGCACTGTAGTGAAGTAGGAACATAAACCCTGTGAAGATGATATGTGAGACTTCTACCTAGGGTAAAGAAAAATTGTAAGTTTGATGTGATGTAGCTCAGCAACAGTTCACAGATGGCAATTCTGGAAACTCAACAGTTGCAACAGTGGTAGTAGGTAGTACTGCAATATAGTTACAGAGAAGGATACAGGAAAAATGCTGTGACTTGTATGCTTTTACTTTTCTTATGTTACTGAAGATTGGGACTTTGTTTCTTAATTTGGTTATTTAGGTCAACATATTTACTGACAAATGTGAACAACTGTGATCTTGCAATTGTTAGAAATATGTGACTTCAGTTAATTACTGAAAAACAAAATTTACCAGCGAGAGGACTGTTCACATCAAATAATAGTAAATGTTGGAGTTGGATATGAGGATTTGAACTAGAGAGTTTAGATTTCCTTTGTAATACTTGGAGACAGATGAAATTGACAGAAGAGCTGTTCTCTTCCAAATTTAGCCTCTGTAAATGCATGTGTTTCCACAAATCACTGCAGGGTGAAGAGTTATCTGTGTCTTTTTGTTATTTATGTTATATGGTAATGGGGGATATTTAATTTACCCAGAGGTACATGCTGTCATGAGTGCATTCACAACATGATGAGATCACATATACAAGCATTTATTTTGGAGATGAAGCCACATGGTAATTTTTCTTGTAACAAATTTTTGTACAGAATTGTTGAAGAACTACAACTTGAATTCTAATCCAGTATTCAGAACACCACTCTCACAAAGAATTGTTCAGAGAGTGTGCAAATGTTATGGATCTGAAGGCAGTGTCTGGTTCTCAAAACAGAACACTTGTTTTGAGCAAATTCATAGTTGTATGATGGATCGTTTCTGACAGAAGTGTAAGCATGCATATAGAGACCACAAAAGTGGACTTGAATGTATGTGGTAATCTTAACATATCCATGTAGCACTTGAAATATAGGATATTTGAAGTATTATGTGAAATTGGAAGTATTCTGTAAGCTGGTGCTAATTGTCAGAGGACAGGTTCTAGGAGCATCATCCTTCTTGAGAGCCTCCTCCCATTAGGCAGCATTGTGACACAGGCACAGTGTTACCTAAGGTTGCAGCTGCCATTTAAGTATGGTTTATCTTTTCCTTAGTAAATGCTCTATATTTAATACTTTCAAAGCTGGTTATTAACCAAAGTTTTGCCTTAGGTCTAACCTCACAAAGTGTATGTTTTTCAAGGATATGGAAATATTTTGTTTTAAGCTAACAGTCTGGTGCCAGCAGGCCTTGAGTTTAGGATCCACTGAGTTGCATTTTTTTTTTTTTTTTCTAAATTGATTTGCTAAAATTGAATTTAAACTAGAAATAAATTGTGGCATCAAGTGCATAACCAAATCCAGTGTTCATCTGCAGGAGAGAAAAAGGGAAATGGAATCTATGGGCTATAGGGGGGAAGAATTAGGGACAAAGGTAGAATTTTGGCTAGACAAAACCAGATGTCCCCCTTAATCAGTGCAATTGACAATTTGTGGTGGTTCTAGATGAGTCTTTGGTGATTCAGTCATCCTTGGCAATTCTTACAGCTGCTTGCTTTGTTTATATTTTATCATCGGGCTGCATGCTGCTTGTTTTTTCTCCCTCCAAATCTGCATTTTGTCCAAAGATATACTTGCCCATTTTTCTTAAATGTCTTATGTGGTTGTGAAGTGGTACTGTGTTTTAAAAGAACCTGCAACTTTGAGTGTGTAGAAGTATATTTTTTTTCTCAGCTCCGTACTGAAAAATATGTTAACATCTAGGAAATGTGTTTCTCTGGGGAATCCAACCATTCTGCTAACTTTGAGGTTTTTTAATTCAAAGGGAGTCCTTCACCCTAGTTGATATTCTAATAGGTCATTGCTGAATTTATTCTGTCTCAAGTAACCACTGTAGAATTATTTATTACTTAGTTATTTAAGTAATTGCTTATATGTGAAAGGAATAGAGATCAGCAGCTCTTTTTTCCTTCTTGTTTTATCCAAGTTAAATTAAAAATGTCCTGTATTTACTTTACCTATTTTGGATGTATCTGTGTGATAGCTATGTGAACATCATCTCATTCTAAGCATAGCTTTGGAATTCAGCTTAAGGCCTGTAGAAGATGTTTGGCAACAATCCCCAGTATGATGTCATCACAGTAGCTGAAAATCAGGTCACTTTAAAAGGGCTCATATAGATGATAATGAAGCAGTGCTAATGTCTTGTTGCAAATGAATATTTGTGTTCTCCTTTATATTAGAGATATCAAAATCACTGTGATAGGGATATTTAAGACTCATAACTTAGGTTGACTTTAAACATAAACATCATACCAGGAAATTTTTGTTTTTAAGTACCTAGTTTGGGCAGCACCATTTGTTTTTGCACACGATTAATTAGTATTGTCATACATATTCAAGCCATCTGCAACAGTCCATAAAGAAGCTGTCTGTAATGCAATTCAGCTGATTTTAACAGGTAATACAGGATTGTAATTTCCAAGAGCTCTTTAGCAGCAGCAGTCAGAACGGGGATGTTTGACTTAGCTCTTTATTCCCTCAAAACCAACACCTCCTCTCCCCTCAGTTTTTGGTCTTATTCCTCTCCCAAATCCTGTTAGTAGTCTTCTTACTGCCAGCTCTGAATAAGATGAATTATCACATGGTAAGTAAACCTGTGCCTCCTGCTTTGAGGACCATGCAGAATGGAAGGAATGCATGGTCTTCAAAGCAGGAGGCACAGGTTTACTTACCATGTGATAAGAAAGCAACTGAATTTGGTGCTTGGCTGTTTTTGCACTTTTTCTTGATGATCTGCTGCTAAGTTTTCAGAAGCAAAACCGGTGTTTTCCCAGTTGTTAAGGTTGTCTTTCTTCAGTGGCTATTAATGAACCATTAGTGAGATTCAAAATCATTACTGTGTGTTTAGGGTGGGATTTCTTTCATGGGTTTAACAAGCCTTTGCTTTAGCTACAGTGTGTTAATGCCTAATTCTTTGTAAAGATTTTACTGCTTGCAGATAAATAATAGTAATAGATTGCTGCTTGATTTTAAATGCTGCTTGACTGAAGTCTTGAAATACATTGCTGGTACATGATACAAAATGTCAGCTTCAGATTATGTCACAAATTGTTAAAAGTATTTTCTATTTTGAAGTTTACAGACTAATAATGAGTAGGAAGTTTTGCTAAAAAGATATAATACTGAGGAACTTTTATAAAAAATGACAAATAGTGCTGTGTTGTACTGCTAAGCAGATGATTGGTACATTTTATTTTTTCCTAGATGAGTAGTTACTGGATTCACTGAATTCTAGTCATAAATTTAATGTACAAAATCTCCTTGTGCAATTTTTGCTAACATAAAACACTTAACAGGAAAACTAGTCAGCTAAGGCCATGAATATAGCATATAGTACGTATTTAAGCTGTTTACTAGCCTAGCATCTTTACACTGGTTATTAAAATCTTGCATATCTGCAAAGTCACTGATTGAAACTTGTTCCAATAATTGAGAGCAAAAGCCTGTGCATTTTTAAATGTGTACAAGTAATAGCTTGTTTAGATATATATGCTGGTTTAGACTAGATATTAGAAAAAAATTCTTTACTGTGAGGGTGGTGAGACACCTGGAACTTGTCGCCCAGTGAGGCTGTGGATGCCCCCTCCCTGGAGGCATTTCAGGCCAGGCTGGATGGGCTGTGAGCGACCTGGACTGGAAGGAGGTCCCTGCCTGTAGCAGGGGGTTGGAACTGGATGATCTTAAAGGTCTCTTTCACCCCAAACCATTCTATGACATGCAAGATCTACATTAAGATGATGTTACCAATATGCAATATATTACTATATAACAGCGCTTAGATTATATTGTTTGTAGAGGAGCCTCAGGAAATACCAGCTGATGTTTTTAATTATTAATTTGAAATAAAAGATGATATTTTGAAGGGTTTCCTAAAACAGAGAAATGAGGTAATACCCTTTTAAAAGAAAGCTAAGATGTGCACTGTTATCTATCTTATTTTAGCATTATGTTAGCATTATCTTGCTAATCAGATAATATTTGCTTTAACTAAAGAATATTAATTGAAAGATTTTGTATTTCAACATTTTGATTAAGTGAGAGAATAAAACTTCTTGCCATTTTTGTAGAGTTCGAAACTTGGACGTATCCAGACCTCACCATTTCCCTTCTCTGAGGGAGAAGGGGGGGGACATACCTTTTCACTGTCCTTAATAAAGTCCAGTGAGGGGCTCTCCCAAGTAGGTTTTACTTTCTGTGAGTCCATTATGTGGAGAAATTGTCATCCCTCCGACTGTGGTTAGCTAACAAAGTCAGTATTGCTTCAATAGTATTGCCTAAATATGTTACGGTATTTCATCATAGAGCTTCTATTTAGGGTTTTCTTTCTAAGGTTTTTCTTACAACTGATCTGCCTTTAACTTTCTAATGGCAGAAAATCGATCCTGATGTAACCGCAGAATGTTTTTATTTGTAACTGATATTTTAAGACATGCATGTCAATGTGAAACCACAAGTTTGGGTTTAACCTGCAAGTTGAAGAAAGGAAAAATCCTCAGCATGCTTAATTACCCGCACTGTAAAATGTGAAAAGACCAATACAAAATGATTTATCTCTGACTGATATTACAGAGGCATGAAAAATATTTCTTTACAGTGCACAGTGAGAGCCAACAAATCCATCTCCATGTATATTACCTTGGTTTAAAAAAGAAATAGAACTCCCCAAACCATCTTTTAGTGGTCTGCATCAAATACAATTCATTCTAAAATCAATCATGTTTACCACAATGATTGCAGGGTATAGGCAATGTCTCATTCATTACTTGAAGCAATGATGTGGAAGGTAATTAACAAGAATAGAAGCATATGTAGTGTATCGCAAAATAGGATCCAGCATGATAATTAACAATATCATTAACTAAAGTTCACGTTTATCTGAAAGAAATAGTGTTCTTCTGTGAATATGGAATATACTTAACTAAACTGCCAATTACACTGAAGTATATTAATTTGTATGTTTCAGATTATCCATTTCTCCTCAAGGCTTTAGTACTTAATCTTTTTCCATGTAGTTCATTAGAATTCCAGTTAAGTTCATTTGCTTCTACTCTCAGTGGTATTGCCTATAGATCTCAAATTTAATTAGATTTTGTATACTGGTATTTCTCTTCCTTTATCCGTTGACATTCATAATGTTTCCTAAGGAAGTAAAATCGGGAAAACAGTGAAATATGTTTTCAAAAAGTAAAAAAAAAAAAAAAAAAAAAATCTGTGAAATTTGGTTCTATTAAATTACATATGAGCCTGAAGTTGGAAGCCTTGAGATTAAGGTGAATGTGCTGGTATTTAATTCTAGGCTTTCAAAACTTTTCACTCTAGCTGGTCATAGAACTGAGTGCTTTTGTCAGAAAGGATACATGGTCCTATTGACACAATAGGATGAGTGTTACTATAATCTCTCTTCCCTCACAACGCCTCTGTTTTTGAAAGTCACCATTTTTAGATGTAGTTGTTTACAAATTGCTTGCATTTTTTGATAATGTTAGTACTTATGTGCTTATAATATTTGGAAATAGATGTTTTTTTTCTAAGCTGATCATGTAGTATTCACTGACATTATGTTGAAGTTCGTAAATCAGCCTTAGAGAGTTGCTTTTTTATTGGTGTGAAATCGATATGGAGTGCTTAAAAGTATAATAGAATGTGTCTGTATTCACACTGCTGCTTTTGTCTTTGTATTCTCTAGAGGCTCACTCCTGATTAAGAGTTTATTCTGTAGCAAAACACCATGAGATCTACTCCAAAGAATATAAACTCTAAGTAGGTCACACAGATGGTCACCAGCAGGGCTGGGAATAGAGCTTCTGTCTCTTAGCCCAAAATCCAGAGCCTCTGATCGCTAGCTGTAGACACAGCTACTGCATGTTCAGCATATGCAAACGACTTGCTGATTTCTGGAAGAGCAGCAGCAAGAGACATATGTTATCTGTAGTGGTTAATCTGCCAAATGCCAGAAGGAATGCTGAAATGATAGTAGTTGTTTTTCTAATGGAAGGACTCTTTCTACTGTACACTTTGTTTAAACAAAATGTGTATTTGCATATGTCAACAGCTAGGTTGGTTTCCTAATGTTAATGTGAATATCACAAATTTTGGCATTGTTGGGATGTTCTGATGCTTTCATTTTACTGCTTGAAAAGTATCGGTATTAAATGGTTGGTGATCTAGAAGAGAAAAAGATTTAAGTCAGATCTGAGATTTATTCTTTAATAAATAATGCACATACCAATGTATATCTATATTTTTGAGATTCACCTAAGTGAAAGTCTATCGAAAATTGATTGGATCTGTGTTATAAATGTTGCATGCGTTATTACAGATTAAACTGACGTCTTTTTAATTGTAAGTTATGATATTGGTCAGCATTGTTATTTTTTTGCAAACTGCTCAAGGAAACTGAGGACTGCATTTAATAGAGCTAGGTAGATTGGAGTTGTATAAAAAAAAGTTTAATGAATATCCACTGGCATGTTAGTTACAATCACAAATGTTGGTTAGAATGGCACCTCGTCACTTTGCTTTTTTGTGCAGTGAGAAAAATTCTTGTCATCACAAGGAACAAAACATTGTGTACTGTAAATAACAAATTTACTTCAATAGAAGAGTCTAAGATTTTTCCAGATAACTGAAATAAGTTTTTGTGTCAGAGCAGGCAGGACTTTGCCTTTTACTTTCATGTTCCTTGGAATCCCTCTTTCTCAAGATTTGAATTTGCTACATGGACTGCTACTTAGTAGAAAATGTAAGTTTGCATTATGTGATGCCTAACTTGCACAAGGAATATAATTTTTGATCTTGCTCTTTCTTTTTAATAACCACCTGGATGCCAGTGCTATGATTTCAAATATGTCTTAGTTCATCTGTGTTCTCTGCTGTCACCCAATTAAAGATGTAAAAATCACTATTTTCTTTTTATCTTCAGAAGTTTTATGAAAAAAGCTGAAAGAAAAGTAGAATGAATAATAGTAGTTTAACTTAAATATCTTTGTTTTAGTATTGCCAGAATTTGAGTTATGAATAAAAATTTAAACTATTTTCACAACAACTTGTATTCCTATTGATATGAGTACTTAAGCAGAACTTTTGTTTTTCATTTTCTGTGGCTGTTTTCCTGCACTGTTTGGCACAAGCTTCCAGCATTTTGAAATGCATAAATGTAGGAGTTTGATAACGCACTTCACTCTCCCATTTTTCGCTGCTGGGAAAAACCTGAAAACATTCACTTTTCATAAAACCCCTTAAAAATGTCTCTGTAGTGAAACAAAACATTTCCTGTAGATCCGTTCTTGTGTTGATTACTCTAGTTTTAAAAAAGTTCTTTTAAGAAACACTTCTGTGGTTTTTTTTTCCTTTCTTTGTTTTGTTAATATTCAGTAGTAGTTTTAGTGTTATGTTACCCTTAAAGCTTCACTTTTCAAATCCTGTATTCACTTCTTCCCAGTTTTATTCTTGAAGTAGTTTGATGTGGATAAGGAAGGTGTATGCACACTTACAGGTATTTTCTCTCATGCATTTGTGGTGACACACGAGGATTAAGGTCTTTAATTTCTTCCATTTATTGAGGAATATGTAACGTGCTGGATATTTTTTTTTGAGTATTTGTTACTTGTAACCTTCTCTTAGTCTTGACCTCCTTTAATAGGTTTTTAAGAATAAAAAATATATTTATGAAATCTTTGTCATATGGAGGGAAATCCAAATCTAGCTAGGTGATCTAGTTTTAACAGTTAACTTATGAATGTACATTTTAAAATACTGATTTTTTTCTAACTCCTCTAAGTGGAACAGAGAGAAGAAAGATGTGTAACAGAAGTCAGCACAAAGCTACTGCTTATTTTAGCAAAATTTACTGTATCAATAAAACAAAATGTTAGAATTCATAAATATTCCATTGTTCAAACAGAAGGGAAACTTTTAAATCTGCCAGGGAGGACATGCTGACAAGCATTTGTGTCAGGTTGGCAGACTGCAGTGACTGCAAACTGGAAAAGACACCAAGAGCTCAGAATGTTGTTTTGGCTACAGCAATGGTAGTGTTAGTTGTTGCTCTGGCTGCCTTCCAGTAAATGATATTACTCAGCTCCTGCAAGAAAGTTGAAGATATCCCTTGAAGTGGGAAAGTGGTTGCATTCCACTGTATTTATGCTTGGAGTTGATGGTGTGCTGTGACCATTAAGACTGTCTCTATTCTGCCATCTAACCTTTCTTGATGACATTTGCTTTGGATGACCAGCTTGATATGATACAGTGATGTGTGCTGATTTCATAAGATCCACCACCGTGTTTCTCCTTCCTGTGTAAGTACTGAATTACAGACACACAAAGGCTTTGTGACTTACAGTGCTGTCAGTCTGTAGGTGACCCTACAGCACCTCTCTGCTCTTTGACTCTTCTGTGGAATTTGGATTTACCCATGAAAAAAATATATAGAATTTTAACTTCATCCCTCTTGTGCTTCCAACAAAGATTGAGATGTCAAATAATGGAGAGGGAAGACTGCTAGTAGAAAGATGCATGCAGTTGTGAACAGATGTCCTTTGTGAAGAAGCATGGCACCAAAACTGTGCACTGACTGCCATCAGAAGTCTCTCTTTGTTGAAAGGATGTTGTTCGCTGATTTTATTTTTAAAGCTTTGCTCTAAATCTATATTCAGATGACATCTATGTCCTCACTAATTTGGCATGCCAGTGTAAGTGGGCATGAAACAATCCTAACAGATGGCTGGGACTGTAGTCTTGCCAGGTAATCAAGAGTAGTGTTTCCTAAGGGAGACAAAAGTGGTGTTAAATTTTTATTACCATTTTGGCTGCACACACGAGGCAGTCAGGAATGAAGCACATCTGTGGTTTTTGCTGAAGGAGACCCAAATGTCTTTTCTAATGACATTATTGCATTAATGACCTGAAATTTGAATTTCACTTACCTGACACAGAAGAAATAATTAAATATGAAGAATATGATGAAAGAGGAGTTTCAAAATTACATGCAGCTATACTTAATCTTTTACCTGAATGAACCTTATTCATTAAGCTCTTATCAGGAAATTTCCCTCTGAGAAATGTGGTGGAATTTGGGGCTAATCTTTATGTAGAACATTATTCTGGGAGATGCTGATGAAATAAATACAAGAGGTTCACATTGTATGGTGACGTATCGTGTTCAGATACATTTAGTTTGAGGCAACATATGTTTTATTCTAGTTTCTAGAAAATAGAAGGCAGTAAAATGTGAAGCAGTTGTTGTTTTTGTTTTTGTTTTTGTTTTTGTTTTTTTCACAGATTTTAATGTTAAGAAAGAGTATGTCTGTTTTTTTTGCTGGCAGTCCATCCCGTTTACCTCATTTATCAAGCAGAAAAACAGCTAGCACTTAAAACTGCCATCCTTCCTGCCATCTCCTTACCATCTGTGTTGAGTTGTCTTTAAAGGCTGTTTTAGTTGGGTGGAAATCATAATACCATAGGATGGCTTGTGTTGAAAAGGGACCTCAAGGATCATCAAAGCCCTGCAAACCCCCTGCCACAGGTGGGGTTGCCAACCACTAGATCAAGTACTAAATTAGGGGGCCCTTGAAAACCTCCAGGTGTGGGGCATCCACAGCCTCACTGGGCAGCCTGTGCCAGCACCTCACCTCCCCCTCAGTGGAAATCTTCCCCCTGAGACACAAGTTGCATAAATTCTGTCTGTGTTTGCTCCCTGAACAGGAAATCCAGTGTTGCTGTGTTACTTTTGGGTTTGTACTGTACTCACCAAATTAAATATCTCTTTTAGCTTGGAAGAATTGTTATAGGAATATGAGATCCATTGCTTTTTATTCATGTCGTGCCATTATCAATAGTGAGAGAGTTTCTTAGGAAAGAAATGAATCTGCCCCTAAGACACAATTAAATCCTGCTGGCTTATATGGCTAGGAGCTGTTAATTGAAATAAAAATAATCTGCAGTGATAACCTCTCTTGTTTCATCTACAAAACTCAGGAATTAATAATCTTCCAATTTTTTCTCACCCTTTAATTTCTTTCCCTCTTCCCCTCCTGATACTGACACTCTTATAATGAGTGTGTTCCTGTGTCCCTGGCTTGATTTTAAATCTCACTGTATACTTCTGCTGTGGCTTACACTGTGTTTGTCAGTGTATTACAATACTGAATATCTGGGTATGGATTTTTAAAATAATACTGGAATGAAAGTCACGTTTTTGTTCTTGCTTATAGAAATCAAGAAATTTTCTATTTATGTGGTTTTGATAGAAAATAGTAACCAATTGATAGTGTATATTTTTCCATAATGCTTACAGCAGGTAGACTGTTTTAAGTAATAAGAATTCAATCAAGTTATGGGAGTAAGAACTTTAGCTGTCTAGCAGTTACTAGAATGTTTTTTTTAATTGAATACATTGCTGGAAATGCCTTTTATTCTGAAGTGGAAACTTTCAATCTGCATTTAGCTCTGCTTTTATCTCAGGTTTTTTTTCATAAATATATGAAGGTTTTGAAGTATTTGCTCAGAATTATTCACGCTGTTGCCTTCTAGTCTGTTTAATTGCATAATGTACAAATAAGGTGCTACTTAAATCACTTCTCAGTATGTCAATACATTTGAAAAAAAAAATCTTTCTTACCTTTTGTTCCTCGATAGTCAGCGCCTTCTCTAAAGTTATTTAAAATTTGTGCATTTTCTCCCCTTAGCATTTCAATAAGGATCTCTGTCTCAATATATGGAAGACTACAGTGCAATTAGTTTGTCATCTTCCTCACATTTAATCAAGAACAAATGTATGCACAGTTCTTGCTCTTTGTAGGCATGAAAATCCTTTCATAAGAATCTTTTTGCTATCTGCATTTTCGTATGTGTTCTTAGAAGTCATGCTTCTAAATGACGCATACAGAATAATTCTGTTATTTTGCATCTTATTTTCTGAAATGATAATTTTAAAATTATTTTTATTCATTAAAATCATGTCACTACTTAAAAATAGAGTATTTCTAGTCCCTTTGTGTAGAAATTGAATCATTTGTCGTTAGTTGTTTGGGACTACTTAAGCAGTGTTCAGTATTCAGCTGAAGCAATTTATATTGATCAAAGAATTGTTTTTTTTATATATAAGAAATATTGCTAACTTGGAAAAAATATCACACAAATTTAAAAGTAGCCCTGAGACACTGTTCCACATCGCAATTGATTGTTGATGTTACAGGGTATTTGTTTCACTGGTTGGAGGAAGATCTATTTGCAAGCAGTGTTTAATTTATATTTGCTCTTAAGACACTTCTATTTTTTCTTTCAGAATGCAGGGACATTCTGCTTCCTGTCATTACTAAAGAACTGAAGGAATTACTGGAACAGAAAGATGATCAGCAGGTCCAAGAGAAGAAGTACTGTGTTGAATTACTCAATAGCATCCTGGAGGTTCTGAGCTGTCAAGACCCTGTAAGTATTGATGATAATGTAGGTGGCTCACATCTGCAGTAAGGCTGAGCTGATCAAGTGGTAAATTATTGATGCAGATGAATCTAATTTAAATTTTTAATACAAGTTAGTGTCAAATTGAACTATTTTCCTATTTTTCACAAACTTAATTTAGAGCAGTTGATGTATTAAAAGTGAAATGCTGAAATCTACACTGTCTCTTTTCTTTCCGAATTTTATATTCCTTAGGTAGGCAGCAGTTGTAAATCACCATAGTATGATTAGAAGCAGAGGTAGCATTGATTTTATCCTAGCAGAGCTTCTGTCTAGTTTGGGCTGGTAAAGTTCCATGGTGTAACTCCTGAAATGAATTGGAGTGTTATTATAAGTACTTGGAATAATTTTCAAATTTCATGTTGTTTCCTTTTATAAAAAATCTTTTTGTTCCTGAAAAGAAATGTTTTTTAGCGCACAAATATTGCAACTTTTTCTTTCTGCTTTCAGCACTGTGTATATAGAACATTAGAACATTACTCTTTACTATACTTCATTTTGAGACTGTCATTTTTCACTTGGGCGCCTGTAATTTGGAGCACTGTAGAAATTGTGGTTTGAGAGATTGCTTTCCTTATTTGAGAGAATATCCAGTTGATTTTTCTGTCCTTCATCCTTTAATGAGTAGAAAGTTATACAGTAAAGTTTCATGATCAGTTGAGGAGCTTTTCTGAGAAGAGCTCATAATTGCATTAGCCAAACTGTAGTTCCTCCCATGAACAGGTGCTTATTTTAGTCTGGGCTTTATATTTCTTCAAACTTTGAAGGCTCTGGATAAAGGCAAGTTTTCATTTTATTCCAGCTTTCACTACGGGTCATTATATACTTTTTCTAGTAATGAAATCACTGCAGTGTGGTGTGTGATTTCTTATTTTTTTTTTTGTGAGTTCATAACTGAAAAGTCCTGTCTATTTGCACAGGCGATCTTCCTGGTGATCCTTTAATGTATATTATGAGCTATAGATTAATACTTGCTGCATGTGCACCACATACATTATTTTCAACCTTGCGGTTACTGTCCATTGTAAAAGCTGCTCCTGGAAGTTTGAGTCTGTAGCTCACATTTCTGTGAGTGAACAAGAATCACTGCATGCAGAACAATTTGAAGAAATCAAAGTTTTGCAGCTTGGTATGCATGTATGTGGTCCAGTGCAGTCTGAAGAAGTTTTGTAGTTTGTACATTGTTTAATTTCCTAAAGTAGGAATTGAGATATCCTGAATGATGTAGAAATGTGATGGACTGTTTTAATGCATGTGCTAATATGTCTCTGAAAATTCAAAGATTTAGTGGAAAATAACTTCTAAATACTTGAGCATATGTTTCTTCCTTTTCCCAGAGAAGGTAAGTTATGCACTACTTGTGAACTCAGAATTGAATTCATCTTTAATGATGCAGTTATGGTTAGTTTTGAAACCATTATAAAACAGTCTGAACTGTTATTTACAATTAAGTAAATACATGTATCAAAATCTGGAAAAAGCGATCGTAGATTATAAGATCCTTTGTTTTTGGATCAAAGCTAAAAAACACCAAAAGCAAACTAATAAACAAGTGAATTCCCTGTGACAAAGGGAAGTGTGAAAGTGTGCTAAGTGCTGCTACATAGTTGACTGTTTGGGGCTATTTATTCTTCTGTATAAGTTTTGGATACTCTAAATACATTCAGAAATATAAGAAATGTTATTTCTTCCTTCCAGACTTCAACTCTGCTGAACTGAATTAGAAATATCTTTAAGCAGTTCTTGTCTTGCTGTTGCTCTGCCAGTTTTCTAGTTTTCATATGCAGCTAATAACCCATACAGAAAGTATAACTGGTTCTATATCCTGCTCTGGTTTACATAGGCTGAAGTGTTTATGTAACCACTTCATGAGATTCTCCAAAAAAAATAATCTAGTAACTTAAAGGTACCTTTTTTTTTTCAAATGACAAAGGAAATTTCTATTTGTAGTAAAGCCTGTGGTTAAGATGGAACTATATAATAGGCTGTTAGACATGGGCTTGTGATACTGTACAGCATTAATGTTTCAACAAATGTACAGTGCTTATTATTCAAGAAAAAAAAATACTGTACCGTTTAAAAAGTAAATTACAATTGAGGCTAGGAGCAAAGAATGACAAAGGCATGGATACCTCATGAATACAGCAGGAAAATATCTCACATGATTTCTAGTAGTTTCTAAATACCTTGTATGTTTTCCTTGAGGCATGGAAAATTAAACTGAACTTATTTTTATAGAGAATAAACATGTCAAGCAATTAAACAAGACTGAAATTTGATAAAACTGTTGGTACAGTTCTTGGAACCATGGCATGTACTCAAGCCCCAGTAATTTAATGAAAACTACTGAATTGAGTTGGAAATTAGTTTAGAGGTCTCCAGGAAATGAGATTGAGAGTATCCTTAAGAATTCCATGAAAGAAAGCATTTTAGAAAAATGCTTAACAACTCCATGTAGAAATGAAGAAATAATAATAATTTTAAAAGCAGATCAAGTAGAAACTGTAGAGTTGCTTAAAGGGTTGCTCATTAGTACATCCAAGCGTCTCTGTATTGTCTTGACTTCTTCAAGCAATTATAATACTTAATTCATTCTAAAGGTATTTAAATTTAAAGCTGTATTCATTCATGAAAGGATGACTGTGATTCAAGTGAGACATTTTACAACTCTGCACTTTTTTAATACTGGAAGTATCATAAGATAACACAATTAATGCAAACATATTACAAAAGAGGCCAAATCATAGAATATTTGTTGCAGCACAGTAAGTAATAGTTCCAGCTGACTTGCCAGTTTTGATCTCTACATTTGATAGCTGCAGAAACAGAATTCTAACCAAGAAATTATTTAAGTGGTGTTGTTGTCACAGGGTAATCTTTTCTGGGTGGAAAGAAAGTATTCTTTGCAATTGATATGCTCTGAACTGTAGTGTTTTTAGTATCTGAAGGTAAACACCATTTTTAGTTTGTGAGGTTTTTTGCCCTGGCAGAATAGGTAGGCAAAGCTATCTGTCACATGATTCAAGTTGATGAATGGTTGGCCAAACATGGTACTGACCTGTAGTGGGTCTCTAGTGTAGTAGCAGCCCAGTTGACCAGTACTTTGGCAATGGAGACCTCTTTTTGTGTCCTCATAAAGCAGTGAAGTGAAATGAAGTTAATTTTTTTCATTAGTAATTATATACTTTGTGAGTGCAAGCTGAGATTATTCTTGAGGTCTAAACAATACTGAGGGCCACTGACAGATGTGAAGAGTATCACGGTTCATTTCAATCACCTGTTGCCAGGATTTTGCTACTAAGCTATAAACAACTCATTGGGAAAACACACAAGTTCCTTGATGAGAGATGGAAAGTGACTATTTCAAACAAAGTAGGGTTTGTAATGGATAGGGCTTAAACTGAATTGCACCATTTGAAATAAATATTCCACTGAAATTACTGGTACAAGAACAGTTAGTATTATTCTTTCCATGGTGTAGTTGAATAATTGTCAACATGAAAATTATTGGTCTCGTGTTTTACAAGAGATATGAATTTAACTGGAAAACTACTTTTTTGTTGTTTTCAGGCATCAACTTATCACCATATTCAAGAAATAATGGTACAGTTGTTACGCACAGTGAACAAAACTGTTATTACAATGAGACGAGATGATTCCTTAATTGTGAGTAATATTGTGTTTTTAATATTTTGAAGACTATTTAATAATTATCCTGTGAAAATGCAAATACAATGTTTGCAGAGACCTTATTTGTAGACTTCTTGAGATTTAAAATGAATGATCTAAAAGCTTTGCTCTCTTTTTGATTCAACTGTTCAACTACTGTCTTCCAGATTTTAGTTGAGCACTGACAGGTGAGCTTAGAGCTTTAAAAAACAAACAAATCAAAGCCAAAAACCTCTATGTCTAAAGTTAATTGCTTTCCTATATAAACAGTTCAATTGGATGCTGCATTTCTTCCTGTTGATACCTAATGCACACAGGAAAAAAATTCTGGAGATGTGCTCAAACAGAGCAGTTGCATGAGATTTTTGCGGGTATTCTGTGGCTTAAAAGTTATATTCAAGGACAAATTCTATAACTTATTTAGATTTAGGTTCATACATCATAAGTAATTGTCTTGACTTAGACTACTGAGAGTGCAAGCCAGTTGCATTCTGCAGAAACTCTGGAACTTGTCCTTCAGATTGCGCACTGAAGAGAAGATATGTATTATAACTTAATCTTAGAGAATTGCGTTATTCTGCAAAATCATCAACAGCATTTACTTGATTGTTTCAGCCTTAAGAGGTGTGTTGCATGTCTTTGGAAGAGTTCTGTATTTTTGTGATCTGGAAAACCAAAATAGCAGTTTTTGAGCCATTAAGAGTGTAATTTTCTCCTAATAATCAGCCTCTTTGTAGCTGAGTTCTTCAGGGATATTTGCCAATGGTTGCTTGAAATACCCGAGTATTACATCTGCAAGTTTCACAACTCTTATTATCTGTGCATCAGAATTCTGTTCTGTTGTGTTTGCAGCTCTCTAATGTGTATGTGTAGTCATAACAGGAGGAGGCTTTGAATGAGAAGACTATGAAGCTGTCAGTTTTCTAGTGTTTGAAAATGTTTTCTGTATTTACAAAGAAAACATCGTTAGAGTTTTACGGATGACATAAGCAATCCACTAAGAAATATTTATGCATACCACGAATAGTAAATGCAGAAGCAAAATAAAATTATTTTAATCCTACAAAAAATATCATAATACTTAGTAAACACAAAGAAACAAGCTGCTTACAGTATACTAACATATTTTAGGTTTTTTTTGACATCTTATGTAATTTGTTTAGGCATGAGGATGTCTGAATGGTAATAATGCTCATCATCACCTATGTGTATGTGTGTATCACGTTATGGAGGTTTCTCAGAGCAAAAATGAAGGGTTTTTTAGACCTGAGGCAAGACCTCATAATGGGATAATCTTTTATATATATTATTCTTTTTTTGTGAAGAACAAATTAATCTCTGCAGTCAGAAATGAAGCACAAGTGAAAACAAGCTCATTTCATGTTCTGCATACTGCCTTTAGTTCAGTCACTTACTTTGAAGATTAGCTTTAATGGGCACAACTTGATAGGGCAAAATTCTTGATAGGACAGAACTTCTTTAAAGCCTAAATGATCAATCTTTCAGAAATGAAGCAGATAGTCAGGAAGTGTGCAGAATGCTTAGGTGAGCTCAAGTAGCTAAAAGCATGATGTACTCTGTTGGTTCAGGTGGGATGCAGAATAGCTGCAGTTGGACAAGGTTTACAGTTTACAAGACCTGTAATTCTTTGCAAGTTTAAATGTTTGCAGCTGTTGAGCCAGCTAAAATTGATTTCCCTTCTGTCAGAAATGAGGAGGTTTTTGTAATCTTCTAGATTGTTAACAGAGAGGGAGCTATGGTTTTTTGGCTTAGAACTTCTAGCTTTGATCTTTGCTTGCTACAACACCATTTGAACCACAGGGAAGGCTCTTCCTTGTGCACAGCGGGTAACAACATGCTGTGAGCTTTGTTCATGTAATTACTGGAAAGGGTCAGACTAAGAAGGACATGATCTCTTCAGGAGAAGTTGGCAGTAATGGGTAAATAATTTAGCTCTCTGCAGCTACTGCAGGGAAGACACTTAAATGGCACTGAAGGCTTTGTTTTGATGTTTTGGCAGTTAAAGGCTATAATGGTGTCTTGCTTTGTTTCCACTAGTTAAAATATGAAAAAGGAACAAACAAAAAAGTCTCCTTAGCAATTATCACTGAAGTGCTCTTAAGCTTGTAATAAGGAAGGACAAGTTTATTTTGTGAGATTAACTCTTTATTCTGTACTGGAATCTTGATGTGAATCTTGACTTCTACTTAAAGGACACAGTGGTGCAATGAAGTACCACTGACGTAATTAAAGAAGCAAAATATAGAGAAGCATGTAGAATAGGGAAGTACTTAATTCTGTATCAGCTTGTTTATAGAAACAAAAACATTGTTTTTTGTTGCTTGTAGATTCCTGGTAGATATTTTAAAAGTCACTGTTGGTAGTCCAAAGTTTATCTTGATCACATTGTTAGTTTAAACAAAGGTCAAGAGGGTTTAATTGTTAGCAAGAAAAGTTTGACAATATTAGTATAAAATACTGTACAAATCAAGACTTTGCTGTAAAAAAAAAAAAAAAAAAAAAATCAGTCAGAGATTTATGTTTATTACTTTTCCACCATGGACATGAGTAAAAGTAAAGTTTCTGGATGTAAACAACCAACATTTCAAAGGAAATTCCCAAGATAAACAAACAAACAAACAAACAAACAACAAAACAAACAAAAAACCCCACAGTGCTTTAATAACCCGAACTCAGGAGAGCTGACACGTTTAGAAAAAGTAAGACTGGCTTAAGTCTCTTTTTTGTTTAGTTTTCAGATTCAGACATTTTCTCTACCTAGAAAAACTGCAAAGTGATTTTGTGAAAGAACCATTTATTCATTTCCCATTTATTTTTTCTTTCCAAAGAGCAACTGTTCACTTCTTTTGAAATCAAAATATTGTTTATTATTTATCAACTCCTGAAACCTAAGAAAAAGATTTTATTTCAAAAGATGGCACCCCATTTAAGGAACATAAAGATTTACAAAACATACATTTGGTGCTATATTTCATTAGAAAGATATTCTGAATCTAAAATAGCATAATTAGTAAGTATTGTGACTTTTTCAGAAGAATTACAGTATAGGAAACTACAAAAAGCCCTGCATGACCTGACAATACATGACAGAAAGCAATCATTACTCCTCTCATACATTTGGAATTTTTAAGGAAAGTTAGGTTGACTCCATAAAACAGCAATTTGAACTAAAGCAGTTCTGGAATATATGTGCTATACAGTATTTTATAAATTGCACATTGTTGTTGTCAATTAAATATGTCTTCAGAGAAACCTTAAGTATTTTGTACGCAAGTGTTATCAGTTAGCTGTGGTTGTTTTTTTTTTAATTTATTTATTCTGATTTTTAACATTTAATTCCTACTCTGGGTGATGGTTTCAGGCATTACACAATAAATTAGTAAGTCAGGAAAATTCTCTTAGCCATTATTATTTGCTTATCTATCCTTTTCTGTTGCTTTTCCAATCCTGTCATCATCCTGTGCTGATGTCTTCTCACTATTACTGTTTAATTTATCCAGTAGTTTGTTTGCTCCAATGTTGTTTTTAAAATTTTCTGTGCTAAGTCTGTTGTGTGATATGCTGTGGAGAAAACTCACTATAATAACTTCTTGCCTTGGTGTACGTGGTTTTATTGTGAAACTGTGATGCTTAATCTTTTGTACGAATAATTTATTTCTGGTGTACTTTACTTCATTTTAAGTTACACCGTTGTGGGTCAGAGCTTCTGGAAGCCAGATGAGTTCTGTCCACGCACATTTCTAGAACGTGTTTGGCTAGGAAGTTCTTTAAGTGGCTACTGCTGACTCACGTAACACATGGTTTCTTACCTTATCTGCATTCTTATGTTATACTTTGTGTTCATTTATTTAGTTATTAAAATAATCTTTTTGACAACTCTGGGACAACTCAGCATTATGAAGGACAGTGCTTTAGGTGAACTCTTGATTTCACATTTTCTTTCCATGTAAATGGATGTCTTAAAGGAAGTGACTTTGAAAGCACTGCATAGAAGTAGTCTGAAAGACATGTTCATATTTTTAAGTTGCAGCATTGAGAGCTGAGAGCCAGTTGGCATTGGTAGCTTAAGTGCTTCTCTACTTCCTGCTGTGCGTGATGCTACAAGAAGATTTTCATGTTCATGTATACATAAAGCATATTTTTTTTAATTGAGGGAGAAACAAATAACTGAGTAAGAAATATGGAAAGACTGATTTTGACTGGGAGATTAATGATAAAAATTGTCTGTAGTTCTTAATTTCATCAAAATAAGACACTAAAATATATTAAAAAAAAAAAAAAACAGAAACCATTTGAATTAGTATATTTCAGTTTTTTAGAATTATTCATGTCTGTTCAGGTCATAAGAAAGAATTTAGTGCCCTTCTTCTTTGAATGGTCTTTCTTAAAGTAAATAGCATATTTGTATTCTTGTGCAGTTTTACTTACTCCAGGAATTGATTGGTGTGATGTGGCAAATCAAAATGTTGTGATCAGTTTAAATTCAGTAATTTGTCTTTATTGAAGGGATACATGCAAAAACAAAATCAGACATTAAAATGAGCCTTGTTGTACTTGTTATTTAAGAAAAAGGACAAAAGGATGACTTTCAGGTCATAATAGCAGGTCATTGAAAATCAACTTAGTACAAGAAAAAACTCACTGGTTTTGCTGGTATTGCTTTTATTGGTATTGCTTATTATTGTACCTTTGTCCCCCAAAGATATTCATCTTAAAATGATATTTTAATACACAAGAAACCTTTGCACACTAATAGATCCTTCAGTGTATCAATTACAGTAATGCAAAATAGGAATGCTGTTGGAATGCCAACATAAGCAGTATGTGTAGATGGGTGTGATAAAATTACATACTCTTATCTAATAAATTCTGGTACCTACTATATCCACAAACCATTATTGACAAACTTTTCTGGCTCACTAAAGGCATACATTTTGCTAGTAACATTTCATGTACGGCTTTCCCTTCAAAAGGCTTTAAAGTAATGGCAATTCTGTGTCTGTCAACTCCATGCTGATTGTACTGAACATAATTTTTAAAACTGTTGTTCTTTAGTATCATGGTAAATTAAGCCATGGGACATAGCATCACTGTAAATGAAGACTGGTTTTTATAATCTTTGGTCTTTTCTATGCATAATTGTTTTTAAGGTGTTTTCAAAAGTCTGGTTAACCCTAAGCACTGGAGAAACACGGAAGTGTACAAAAAGAGTAGACATTTTTAACTAATATACAGAACTAATAGTATACGATAAAAGAAAAAGGATCTAGAGGTAAATCTGTTGAAAACCCTGGCATCATTTGAACTGTTTAACCAGAGTTTAAGAAAACTTCTGAAGAACAGACAAATTTTTTTAATATAACTTACCTATGTTGTATTTAATAGGCCTTAATAAAGTCATTTACCCTCCTACAGCAAAAAAAAAAACAGCCCTCAGACTGTTTTGATTTAGCAATATAGATATTAAATGCATACAGATACAAAGGGGAAGAATTAGGTGAGTGTTTTAGCAGTACAGAAGCAAAAGTGGCTATTCCTCTTTATTCATCAGGGTAAGGTGCATGTAATGAGTACAAATCAGAATTCAGTCAGACGTTCTTTTCATTGTGGAGATGGACAAATGCTGGAAAATGCTGCTCTTGGGTGTTATGGATTCTCCATCATTGGAGATGCTTAAAACTAAAATAGTGCTAACTGGACCTTATTTAGGAAGGAAATTAGATCTACAATTACTATGATAGACTTCTTTTTTTTTTTTTTTTCCCTTTGGAATTTTAAGATACTTAACAAGAAGTCTATTAAATAACAAACTTTGAAATAATTCCTTTTGAAATTGAACTGACATAAGAACAGAATAAAACTTGAACCTGAAATTCTTCATTATGGTTAAATCGTAGATGACAACAATCAATATATTTCACTGGAGATGTGAAATAATTGTAATTATCTCCTCTGAGGAGATTCCCCTGAACTTATTCTTGATTATGCAGTCTGTTTAAAGATCAGTGAAGTTCGTTTTCTTTAGTTCATGTTGCTTAAGAATGAAGTCTGCAAGTTTGACTACCACTGTTTTTTTTTGTTTTTTTTTTGAAACTTGAACAAAAATGTCTTTACAAAGAATGTGAGGATCACTGAAAAAAAAAAAAAAGAAGGAAACTTAAATTTCTTTTTCAGAAACAGTCTCTTCATGTGTCTTTATTCAGTGTTATAATTTAAATCAATTCTTCTGATTTGATACTCAATTAAATATTCTTTAGTTTAGTGATTTCATAATAGTGTATTCTCAGTTCTGTGCTTCCAAACCTCTTTTTGCTCTACTGTCTTGTGAAATACAAAAATTGTTTCAGTTTAAGATCTGTAAGGAAGTCAAATCCACCAGAAGCATTTTTTTTTCACCTTTTTTGTTTTCTTTCTTAACTCCTTTTTCTCGGGAAGTGGATGATCAAACGATGGCTTCTGAGGCGAAGCTGAAGCTGGATTTTGCTCTGCGTGATCCAGCCTTTTCAAAATCTGTTGAAATCTTCCTTCTTGTTGTCTGAAGTCATATTCTACGCTAGAAAAATGAAGAGATGTGAGCTAATAAGTGAATAATTCCCTTTTTAAATGCTTACTTCATTAGAACAGATTTTCTTCATTAGAACTTGTTTACTTTGAGGGTGATGGAAAAGTGGAACACGCTGCCCAAAGAAGTTGCGGTTTCCTTCTCTGGAGATACTCAAAACCCTTCTGGACACTTTCCTCTGCAACCTGGGCCCTGTGTTAGCAGGGGGGTAGGGCTAGATGATCTCCAGAAGTCCTTTCCAACCTCTATGATTCTGTGGTTCTGTTATGTGGCATTCAATATGAGAACCTGGCTAAAATGCAGTGTATTTTGCTGCCTTGATTATAACATTATTTATTAATATTTTCTGAAGAAATCCTCTTTCTTTACATGAGATAAGAACTCCAATATTGTAGATCTTTCAGTGCATTTTATTAAATGTTCAGATTTTGATTCTGTTACCTAACTCAATCATGTATCTGTCATGAATTCAAAACGTTCACATCTTAAATGTGAGAAGTTCATCTCCAGTAAGGACAAAATATGTATGAAATGACATAAATACATAAGTCTTTGAGATACGTGGTATGAATTACCGAGGAAATAGGAAGTAGAACTCTACTCACAATGTCTGTATGGAAGCCCATAACTATTATTGATGTAAAATGAGAGTCAAAATGATAAGAGCAAGTATATGCACAGAAAGAAAAGTAAGGCTCAAAGGAATCAACATGGAAAAGAGGATTTTGATGCAACCAGTATAATTAAACAAACAAACCAACAAAAAAGGAGCCAGCACTCTGTGCTTTTTCTTGATTATCTCCACATTTTATAGTAAGGGGAATGAAATTTGTATCAGCTCTATCTGCAGTATAGATTTTTGCTGGAGGAGTGGAAAGCAAGAAGATACTGACCTTTTTATTTTTCATAATACAAGCATTTTTGGAGGAAAAAGATATTTTCAGATGTGTCTGTTCAATTTTATCAGCTTTGGGCTAAAACACAGTACTATTCAGTAGTCACAAGTCAAGAACAGCGGAGAAGAAAATGTTATTTTATAAAAACAAACAAACAACAAAAAAAAGGAAAGCCTCTGTTTATGTTCCTTTTTCCTTCCCTGCTTCAAGGTTTCAGATTTGTATTTTGGAGAAACCGTCTCTAGAGATCAATTCAGTCTCTATTTAATGACTTCCCTTGATTTTTGAGGTAACTGCTTGTTTTCAGTCCCACCTGTGTTTATTATAATAAAAACATTAGTGTGATGTGATCTAGATTGGAAGTCCCAAGATACTTCACCTAATCCTGTTGATTAGGTAATGAAGGTAAACTTACAGTCTGATCTAAATTTGCTTCTGCTGTAAGACTGAAAAGTTCTTCATTCCTTCAGTAACTCATGTAATCAGCTCTTTAACAGATACAGATTAGTATACTGACTGCCTCAGGCTGTGTATGATAAGGAAGATTCAGTGACACTAACACATCATTTTGCTGTGTTTGAATCACTACTGACTTAGGCTGTTGAAGACCAGAAGAGAGCACAAGATGAAACATTTAGTTCTATATTCAAAGTCAACAGTCATGATGAAAATAGAAAAAATACATACATGGATTTTTTTAGACTACACAAAACCCATTACATGGGTTTGTTTAGAATAAACCTGATAAAGACAAATACTTCCTTCAGAATGTAATGAACATCAAATATTAGTTAGTCAGAATTTTTTTTTGTTACTGCTTCTTATAAGACGTTTCTATAAGAATGGGAATTATTAAATTTCCTTACTGTTTTATGTTTTGTCTCTTAAAACCAATAATTCTTCAAAGCAGGATCTGTGTTCTTGCTTGTGTTCTATTAAGTGTTGTTCTATAAGCCTCCAGGAAATCTTAGAATTAAGAAGTACCTACTAAACCAAAAGGCACTTCCATGTTTAAGTGCTTCTTCTGTTTTTTACTTCATATATTTGTTCTTCTTACTCAAGATCTTTCCTGTATTGCAACTGTGTAAACTGAAAAGGCAGCATAAGAAGCATAGTTTATTCTCCTGCAGAGAGAAGGTATCCCGTGATAAAGGGTTATTTCTATATTAATTCTACAGAATTTCTATGCAATGTGTGTTCCTGCAGAACCCAACAAAAAGTTGTATCTTCTGTCAGCTCAGGGGGTGTTCAAAGGCACTGATCGAATAAAGGAAGTCTTTATTGTTCTGATTATTCCTTTTTATACAGACCGAGTCCATATTGTTGGCGTGTAACTTCCTGGAATATGGTGTAGATATGTGTGTATGGTGGAGAACATTGGAAATTTTTATGCCAGAAGAGTTGTGGTATTTAATTTGTGAAATGTCAAGTACTTTGAGAAAAGTAGATATTGAACTTAATAACAAAGGTTTAAGGCTTCAACACACAAGTGAACTGTATTTTGAGCAATAATTTCCAATGCTGTGTCCAATTCTGACTTTATGGAACAAGCATATTAAACTCTTTAATAAATAAAGCTTTTAATACATTTGGTTTATGCAGAAAATGTGGTGTGAAAAACACATTAATGTGGGTATAATTTACTGCTTATATCCATAAAAAAACTTTAAAGCATAGTGCTTACAAGGTGGCAAAAGCTAAAGCAATACTCTTTGAAATAAACAAAATACCCTTTGTTTTTCTAAATGAAAACAAGCAAATATGTAAAACCACTGGAACACAGGAATATCTTTAAAGAGAAAGAAATGCTGGGAGATCTTTCAAATCAAGTTTGCTTATTAATTAAATTGTGTCTTGTATAACTTCAACTCTTGATCTTCATAATAATTTTCTGGCAAGTTCTTCCACTATTTTCTCTTTTTTTAAATGAATTTTTAAAACATCAGAACATGCCATAATGTGATGTGTGTATCAAAGCTTTTTTTTATTATGAAGGAAAAAAAAAGTAAAACTGGCATGTATTTTCAGTAATCTGCCACTGTTTCATTAGCTGATCAGCTGCCACATGCTTTAAAATGCTCCTTAAACAACAAGAATAAATGCAAAATACAGGATTAAAATAGTGGCATTGTAATTTCTCCACTAAATTTGATTTGAATACATACTTGTTATCTTTTCATTTGAGGTCTAAAAAATACTATGGTAAATTTTGACTATACACATATCTTACTTTTCATTCTCTTAAGTCTACAAAGTAGGTCAGTGCTGGGAGGAGTCTGGAATGGTGAAATATGGGCTCCCAGTCTGATTATGCTGCAATTGTTCAGAATTCTTTGAAGAGTCCGTGCAATATTATGGAATCAAATAACTTATGATTTGTATTCTGACTTATAATAGAGCTTGCATTGACTGGATAGTGTGTTTACCAATTGATTGAGGTCCTAGAAAATCCATTGCTGAGAGGATCAGCTACTTGTGCAGTATTACAGAGAGTTTGTACTTCCTTGCTTTTTGCTAATGGGCAGAAAACCAAAGACTCTGTGTTAATATGAATGTAACACTTGGAATTGGTATTGTTTCCAGAACGCAGTACTACCAAGTTCATCAGAGTACAAATTCATGCTTTAACTTTATGTTAAAGTAATTTAGACTCAAAGTACTCTGTCTCAAAATAATAATAAATAAGCCTTTGCTGAAGTAAGAAGGAGGATGTGTTCACTGTTCTGCGTTACACACAGACAAGAACTGGTATAATGGTATTTGGAGAATGTTGTGCTTATGTTTTCCAAGATCCAAATTTATGACAGAAATTTTATCTCAAAAAATCTAACACACACGGAATTTCATAATCAGAAACAGCTTCAAAGGTTTTCAAAGCACGATAATAATAGTAATGCTGTGAAACCTTGATGGAAGTTTCTGTTTGAATTTCCAAAAGTACAGTATCCTCTTCTGATAACATCAGTGCTAATTGTTTTATACTGGGGAGAAAAGAAACAACAAAAGTTCCTTACATATTCCCTTTTCTTTTTTAAAAAACAGGATTAATGATAACAGACCTTTTACAGCTGTGAGCAGGACACTGTACTGTACATTTGTGAGAGATATACAGTCAATAGAAAATTGTGCAAGGCATGGTACCTGTAAATTATACATGCGGTGTTCTGACACGTGCTGCAGTTGTTGAGGTCTTGACCAGTGTGGTAGAAGTTGCGCCTGTAACAAACAGTTGTTCATGTAATGTGTATTTGTAAGTACACTGACATTCTTCTATGATCAAATATTTCCAGGCAGTAAGAAATCTTCAAGCATTCTTTCAAAATAGCTTTTTTCCTTTTTTTTTTTTCTTGTAAGAAAACTTTGACATGCGTGATTGTCACCACAGTCAGTCATATTCTGCTAAGTTTTTGAACAGCCATACAAACCTGTTCTACCCACATGAAAATATGTGCAAAGACCTGGGTTTTTGTCAAGTGGGTAAGTCATTGTCGTGTTCCATACTGTTATGTGCAATTGAACCTGCACAAATATCTCTGGGCGGCCTTTTTGTCATGTTGCAGACAAAAATAAGCTTACCAGGTGTATTCCTTAGTTGTAGTCAGGAAATACTATTGATACACATGATACAATGCTAACATGAGGGATCCAGTTTGATGCACAAGCCACTTGTGCACAAATGATTTACTTGACGTGTCTAAGTGCTGCTGTTTTATGCAATATATGAGATGTTGTGGGAAAAGTTAATTCCATCCCATCCAGACACAGCATACTAAGCCAGTTATGTTGTGTCTAAAACTATATGTGTGATAACCTAAGCTGCACACTGTTTTATTTAAAAAGCAAACAAAATACTTGTTTGCTTGTTTCTTTGAAAGATACATTGGCTGTTGGTTTTTTTTTCCCTGAAGATAAAAATTCTTTGATGGAAATACTCCGTTATCATAAAAGACAACTTTAAAATGCATCTAGGATACAGTTACTGTAAGCAGAAATTGTTGTTAATGGTTTGGAGAGCATTAATAGTGTATTTTTAGTATGTAATTTGACCACAGAAATATTTAATATTGTACTTCATCATATGAATATGTATGCTTCCTGAGTCTTCTGACATGAGTTGTGTGGGTAGTATGGATATCATTTATAATTCATGAATATGTTACATAAATAATCGTTGTGGCTTTGGCTAATAGATATGAGACTGTTCACTAAAACTAAATACAGATCATGCATTCCTACTGATACTGAAGAAAGCAGTCATTCTAAAATATGGGACTCCTAAGAGTCTTGCTAACAATCTTCATATGCTCTATGTTCATAGCTTTAATAACTTTTAAACCCTGACCTTCACTTCCTGCAAAGATTTCCTGACACATTGAAGATTAAATAAATAAAATTAATTTAAAAAATTAATGTGGTCTTTTACCTTTTTCTATTCTAAAGGCATTCCCCTTAAGTGGATATAAGTGATATAACGAAACGTAACCAACAACATAGTCAGTCCCAACAATGAAAGCCTGCAGATGTTGTGCATTGGCCACTAATTTTTTTGCTTGCTCGCTAAAGCAGAATTAATATTGAACAGATGCATGGTTTTGCTGATAGGAACTGTTTCAGCAATAGGTCTGTTTTGGCACTAAATGCATATCTGACCTTGATAAAGAAAGCTGACTTGCCATAGATTTGTTATATTACTTAATACATTAGACTGTTGGGTTTTGCTGTTCAGCTTCAGAGAGATTTTAGCTAGATGGAGACTGTCAGCTGTGTGTTGGCATTGTATCTGATAACATAAATCTAAATAACAAAGAGTGCTAATAAACTATGTCTCTCGCTCAGTTTACTAAAGGCAGTGATAATTAAAGCCAACCTATAAAGAGACTTGCTTTTCTGTAAAGGCTCAAACTTCTCAAAAACTGAATGAGATTATTTTTGCGAACTCATCTTTGAGTATTTCACAGAAAAAAAATATAGTAGCAAAGGTTAAAAGAGCAATACATCTGCTTCAGGTTTTTGATGAATTAGTGATATTAAAATGCACCGTACCCTTCACTGAGGGCTCTGGATTTTTCAAGGTCTTGAATTACATTCAAAAGGACTTTAATCTTCTCCTGGTTTGACAGCAAGGATTCCTCTACAGACTGCAGCTTGCCTTGTAGAGCACATAGTTCACCATGTGTCAAATGAATTTGATTTATTTCACTAATCTCTTTGTTGATGTGTGGTTTTATTTCATTCCTTGGCAGATAAGACTTTGTGTGAAATCCTTCTAAACAGCCATTACATTGGGAAACATCAGACAGAGTAGAATTTTTCTCAGTTTCAGTACTAAGTGTAGAAACAGATTTTGATGCGTTACTGCTGGTCGATGACATTACTGTGTGATCATCATTTGTTACTGTCACACAGCTGGAATCTGTTTTATTCTCTCCTGTCTGTAGATAGTTTCTGAGGAAACAAGGAGATGAACTTTGATTTGATGGAGGTGATAACGGAGTAGTTTCTTTACTGCTTGTATCTTTGCTGACTACAAGCAACTCAGAATCACTGTTAGCTGTTTCACAAGAGTCAGAATGAGGTTTACAATCATTGCCGTTAGTGGAATCACTTAGGCAAGGGTATATTTTTTCAGAAATAGGTGACAGCATGCTGGTTTCATTGTTTTCATTACTGTTTATGATAGTAGAAGAATTAGACGAATGCAGTAAATTACTTAAATTCATGGTCGTGTCTGATGCATCCATGGAAGTATCACTGTTTTGTGGAAAATTCACATGAATGTATTCAGGCACCTGTGTAGAAGCAGTTGTCTTTTCTGTTACTGAGGAATCATGGGTTTGGATATGTCCATTTCTTTGTGCTTCTGGCAGTCTTTGGCTTGACTGACCATCCACCTTACTGTTCCTGAATCCATCTTCCAAATGGCTACTTATTCTTAAGTAACAGAAGTCTGAAGACATAATGTCTTGTTCAGAAAGATTGTCATTTACTGGAATGCAGTCTTTAGGCTCACTTGGCATTTCTGTTAGTGATTTGCTTACCAACAGCTTTTTTCTTCTAAAAACAGGGAAGTGTTTCCTGAGGCTAGGAGATGTTTGTATGGCAATATTCTGAAGCCCCTTCTGAGCCTTTGGAAAAGATGGAGGTTGTAACAAAAATTTGTGATGTTGAGATATTTCTGTATTTTCAATCATTAATGCAATATCTTGGGCAGGATTATTACCCAGTTCAGTGACATCCACTGTATCTGTGATACCATCATCCTTGAAACGAACTTGCTGAGATTTGCTTCTGCGGTGATGTGGCTGTCTCATAAAATCAAATGAATCCAGACTGTTTCTCTTCAGTAGCACCGGGCGCACTTTCATGTTTTGCTGGGCCATTGAATCACAATTTAAAGTCTGCAAGTAATGGGTCGCAAAGAAGCACATTACATTTGTCATTTGAACTCTGTCGTATGATTGTATACCTTGAACACCTTGCTAGTGAACAAGATAAGCATTTCATTCTTCTTGTTGTTCTTTTTCAAATTTAATTGCTCATTAGATTGAACGCTAAGGTAAAGATATTAAATATAAAATATAAGGAAAGATTTATTGTAGCTGGAAAATGCAGAATGTCTTCTGAAGCAAACATGATTCTTCATTTTGCAGAATCACAGTAGACAGCTATGCTTACAGTCAACTCATTTAAAGGTCACATTGTGTCTTATGGCTTTCCCGATGGCTCTTATTTGTCAGTCGCCTCTCCATTAGCAATCCAGCTTTTTTTTATATGACAGATCAGTCACACGTCTTACATGTGTCCTGACTAAACAGACATTGCAACTTTTGGGGGCACTTTCATTTCCGATGCATAGTTTTACTGATGAAATTATATTAACTAATAACAAACCGAATTGCTTTTTAAAGAAAGTTTTCTTCTTCAGCTGTGTTTTTACTGTTGAAAGTTAAACTAACATTTGTGACCAGATAAAACCATAGCATCAAGCAGGGTTCAGTAAGAGGCATTACTATGTGTAGCTGTTACTTCAGTTCATGCAAATAGGAGGCCAACTGTATCCGAGGTACTGTGTCATTTGGGAAAGTCTTGTAAATACTTTCAGAAGAGTGGTCCCATCTGAATAACCAGCAAATGCAGAATAACATGAAATATTTCCTGAAAGTAAAAAGACAACAGCTGTAGATGAACAAATCACCAGATATGATCTTGTTCTACTGTCTCTAACAACTCAATCTCCTGTAGTTTTGTAACTTTGACGGTGAGATTTATAATAGAAACGGAAAGTTTCTTTTTTTAATTTGGAGCACCTCATGAAATGTCATAAATCAACCAAAATTGCATACAAAACACTGATGTTTCCTTCAGTTTAGTCAGTCACACTATAATATACCAATGATACATGCATCAGTGGCTGAAGGGATGCAGAGTATTGTTGTCTCCATCCAAGAATGTGAGCCATGTATTGAGAGGAGGTGACTGATGTGTGGTGCATTCTGGTATGAGAAATGCATGTAAAACAGCATTGCTAACAAATATGTGATGTATTAGTGCTGAAGTAAGAGAACATAAAGGCACCAACCATAAAATCTATCTTGCACGTTTCATTCAGTGTGCAGACACTTTCCCATATAACTGGCAACGTAGGCCATGAGAAATCTTGCTACTTGAATATTTTTATTGATGTAAGATATTTTGATGGAATTTTGCTGGCAACCCTATTGTTACAAATGTAGACTCATGATGGCCCCCTGAATTAGAACATACAGGTGAGTGTACGCCATATATTGTCTTGATCAAACTATGTATATTTAACTTGTATGTTTATTAGTCAGCACTTTTTCACTGCAGCTGTTGCTGATTCTCACCAAAATAATCCATGCTATGGACTCACTCTCAAATGTGAGCTCTCCTCCACAATGTTTTGGGCTGAAATTCAGAATATGCAACAAATAGTGCTGGACTGTTAAGCTAGCTGCTGGAATAGAATAGAATTGGGGTAATAATATAAATTTGTGCAAAATATGGGAAATATGCCACAGGATTTCTAATAATCCAATGAGATTTACTTTCATGATTACAGAGATGCTTAATATAGTGTCTAAATTCCCAGCATGAAATCATATTTGTGTTCAACTGGTGGCTTAATTACCTGTACTTTTATTGTCTTAGTGTAATGTTTTCTTTAAACATTGCACAAACTTTACCATCTTTAATTTAGGGGACTTAATGAGGTGGATGTATTGGGAAAGGTATTTTATTACAGTGTAATCAACAAATTTATGTAGCCCCATGTAATCAACTTCAAGCAATATAATTTAAGCAAATTAATAATACAATACCATTCTATTATGAAGCTTTAGAAGAAAACGAAAGCATCAGATGATTTCAGTGCAGAGACAAATGTCACATATCAGTAAACAAATATGTACATTAATACAAGTTATATTTTTATGATATACCAGTGTCAAGTACCTTAAATCACCATGCTGCTTTTTCACTGTAAACAAGTTAACACAATAAAAACTTGTCAAAATTGTTACTGCAGACAAAGTTCTAGTGCCACGATCTGAGTTCTCATATTGTTTACTAATTACTGGAGCCTTTTTACAATTTTGTTTGAGAATCGATCCAAATATTGCAGTAACATTCCTACATCCCACCACAGCTGCTCCTGGCAGATAGACTACTTGAGACTACTTTAATTCCCAATTAAATTAATGGATGCTAGGTTTTCGTGACTGACCTTGCATTCAGCTCCCTTATTCCTTCCCTTCCTTAGGCAGCTGCTCATCAGATCTCGGGAAATGCCTTGTGAATTGTTTGGTGGTTTTCTGTTTTTTTTTGTTTTGTTTTGTTTTGTTATTGTTGTTTTGGGTTTTTTTGTTTGTTCGTTTCTTTCCTAAATTAACAGTGATTTCTTCCAATCTCCTCATTCACTGGTTGCAGTTTGAGGAAAAAGTTAAATATTTTATCTGGTTTTCAAATTCTTTCATTTATAGTTTGACACCATAATTTTCTATTTTGCTTGTCTTCTTTTTAAAAAATATTTTTTATTTCTTTTAATGACAGTGTGACAGTAGTGTTCTACTTTAGTGTTTCTTGGAAAAGGAATCTCAACAGACTTTCTTAAGACACAAGTAAATCACTAGGCTAAAAGCATTTTATGAGGGCAAGAAAACGATTAGTATAATCACCTTCCTTCTGAGCATCAGCACTTCAAACTTCCTTGTTCACTCTAGATTATTTTGCCACTTTGAGATGGTCTACCTACCAAAGATTAAACAGATGAATTTAAGCATTTCAGATACAGTGATGCTTGATAGAGCTGTTGTGACTGAGTGACTTTGTCACATTTGATTTTTTTTTTTTTAATCCTGTGTAAAACCTATTTTCTGTAATATGCTGTTAGAGGAATATTTGGAATATTTTTATTTGCTTCATCATTGTATTACATTAAAATTTAAGAGCTCTATGAAAAGTATTTTATCCAAAGTGCAATTAAAATTTTAAATCTAAAAGTACAAAGTGCAAGGGCTGCCCTGAATGGAATGTCTCCAGTTTTATTATGTTGGTTGTACAGCAGTAGAGGTTGAACCGAACCTTCCTACCAGTATTCCATTACACTGTGTTGCTGTGTGACAGAAGGCAGCAGAGGGACAGTGTGGCACAATGGCTCTGACACGGAGGTGCATACGAAGCATAGGGATGGAACTGAATTCCTCCATGAGGAAAAAATGGTACCCACTGGCATTTATCAACAGTTGTTGAACATTTTATGGAGACCAAACAGGGATGTGAGCACAGTGGAGGCGGTGGTTAGTGTGTTTAGCAGTGTGACAGCAGCAGTGGTTACCAGCACTGTGCAGACTTTTATGAGCACTGCACGCAGGCTCTTGTTCATCACTGGCAAAAATGCAAAGCTAATAGTGGTGACTATGTTGAAAAAGAATGTTTTGTGGCTGAGAATGTTCTCTATCAATTAATGTTATTGCATTCCTTGCTGTATTTTCCATGGAAATAAATAGGAGGCATTACTTTTGGAGGAACCTATGAAAGTTAGTGGTTATTTAATTTTCCAAGTTCTTAATGTTGTTCCATCTTTTCCTTTTTTAGTATTCTCTCAAAGGTAATATCTAGGGCAACAGTTGTAGTAAGTCATTCTAGGATGAATTTTAATGAACAGATTTAATTTTTATTACATAAGAAACCCCAGTGGAGTTTATGGTGCTATTATTTTTTAGCATTTTTATGTTCAGTAAGGGCAGAGACAAATTCATCACAGTCCAGTGGGCTGTAGAATTATTTTTAATAGTTTCACCTCTAATTTAATGTCATTTTCATGTTTATAGCAGGCTCTTTTATAGCAGCATCAGGTTACCAGGAGATTTTGCAAGGCTAGAATAAAATAATAGAAGTCATTATGTAAACATCTTGTAGCACTCTCTGCAAATTATACAAGGAAAAAAAACAGCAATAAACACCTGTCAATTAATCTGAAAATAAATGCTGACCTCAGATATTTGAGTGTACTTTTTTCCCAGTTATGGATGCTGCAACATTTTGTAGCCACAAAGAACTGTCGTATCATGTATTACAATTCCCTGGTTCAAGCACTCAGGAACACTAATAATCTTGTTATTTTTTTCATCTTCTCAGTGCCCCTTTTAGCACCACAGGCATTCCAGGAGTGTAAGAAATGTGCTTCATCTTTTTCTTGATGTGTTACTTTTCATCCTCTTCCTGTTTGAATCTTACCATCTTGTAGAAGGAAATTTCATAGGATTTTAGGAGATAGTGTTTTCTTGAAACATTTATGTGCTAAGATGTGAAAAAGTTTTTGTGTATATTCAGCTGGAGTTGCAATTTGCTCACGGCTTGATGAAAGGACCTGTTGGCTCAGTTAAACACCTCACTGTCAGGTTTCCACTTAGACTTGTTTAGGGTTTAGAAAGAACTTTCCATGCGGTTGTTCCATGTAGAACTTGACTGGATCAGGCTGAGCATGTCATTAGTGTGTAACACCACATTTTGTGTAAAATGTATCCATCTGAATAGTAAAACTTTTTGAAAGAGTGTGAACTCACAACACTGATGTTTTATATAGAATGCTTTATAGAATGTGTAAGAGACTTGTTCAATTTGATTGGTCCTGTTATATTAGGATACTGGTGAAAACCTCCAGCTGCAAGTATGCAACAATATTGATCTTCATTAGAAGTGCTTTTCTTGGTGGTTAAATATCTGGGAAATATATTTGATCTCTTTAAACAGTCATTAATAGTTTAAAAAAAAAAAGGGACAAAGTACAGATAAAAGTGTATAACACTTCACAGTTACCTGTCATAAGAGTTATATTCCTTAAGATACATAGAATTATTCGTTGAAATATATTCAATAGTTACTAAAGCTAATGGTGATAGTCAAATCGAATCCTAGCTGTATTAATTTGTTACCGTTGTACTGCAAATTTCTCAGTTAAGCCATTCCTTTCAGATGGGGGCATCACTGTTTTGTTAACTTTGTTATTTTGTTTGATCTTCTGAAAGACTTTAGTGATGCTTTCAGGTTGTTCAAGAATCTATTTGCTTTCTGTTGCTTAAGCAAAATGCTTCACTTGATCTTTTAACAGAGTAATTTGTTTTTGAAATTAGCAAGGCGCAAAGAAAAAAGGCTTATACTGATTGGAATTTATTTCTCTTTGGTCAGAAGGAGAGAGGAAATGGTGGAACAAGGAATGTTGTCAGGAGGTGTCTCTAACATCAGTACGAACTGTGGGAGTTTCATAGAACTTTCTTAAAAACTATAAAGGAAGTAGGACTGGGAATTTTAGTGAAAGCCAAAGAATTTTTGTGGCCTCCTTTTGTGTTGCTGTGCTTGATAACTTCACTTTTGGAAATCTCGCATAGAAAGCCAGAACATCAGCATTTTCAGAAATGCCTCTGACCCTGCAAATTACAGCCAAAGGCAACTTTAGTTTCCTTGATGTGGCCTCCCTAAATACAGTGATTCTATGTTTCTGTAGTGATTTTATTCACAATATATCAATTAATTTAATGTTTTAAAAGTTGCCCATATTTATTCTGTTAGAGCTTTAGTCTTAATTCCAAAATGGCAGAATTCTGAAATGACAACTTTAATATTCAGGAGATTTTTAGTCTTATTTTGACCACTTAGATAGACACTCTGCAGTGATTTTCCTTGCCTTTCAAGCCTACAAAATAAGCAGTGCCTAGTTCTTTCAGCATATATTGAACTGAGGCAGTCACCACCTTTAAGTGCTGATGTTAACATGAAATATCCCTGTCTCGTTATTTTCTAGTCACCATTTTTCCCTCAAATTCCTAACATTTAAAAGCTGCTGAGGAAATTAGAGTCTCAAGTGAGACTTAATTTCCTTCTTTTATGGTGTTAATATTCAAAGACAGAAAGTGGAAAACAAATATTTGTTGCTTGCGAAAATTATACATCACCAGGACAGTCTGTCACGCAGTGAGTAACTTCGTATGCAGATCTTAATGCTTTCACAACATTTGCTTGTAGTATTTCATTGGGATCAAAACAAAAGTATTCTCTTGAAATTCTGAATCGAAATTGAAATTGAAATTCTCTCCTGAAAAAGCCTTTAAGAATAGAAGTTTTAACAAATATTTTACATAGCTTCTTCCATAAGAGCATGAATGAAGATGTACTGAGAGTACAGACAAACTGCAAGCAGGCTTGTGAGGGAAATACTTTCAACTGAAAATGTATGAAAGGTGCAGAGCCTACAAATTAAAAAATTCCCCCACAGTACAAAATTGCCTACTGTAATGAAATACAGGAAAAAGCTGTCAGAAAGGAGGAAACATGAAGCTGCTGAGAGTGATTTTTTAAATGACCTCTATGTGTACAGGGATGTTCATCAGTCACAGCATGGAGTCTTCTTTCTTTGAGTCTTGCAGAATAAAGCAAAATGCTGTCTATGAAGGTAAATACATTTGTTATTGAGAAAGATGAAATAATTTGTGTAGCATAGTTCTGTGTCTGGAGATTTCTCCAGTGTATATGTTGTCTTGGGTAGTATTTTATTATTTATTCTCTTTGATGAATGCATAGAAAATCTAGTTCTGACCGTGAGCAATGCCACAGATCTCTGTTTGTATTCCTGTATGTGCTTAAAGGTTCCCTTCTGCAGTGGTTTCAGTAATGCTGAACAAACTTTACCTGAGCACCAAAGACCACAGTTTTATTTATTTATTTATTCAAATCTTGTTAGTATGTTTTGTGAACCACCTGAAGATGGGATCGGGATGCATATAGAGAAGAATTCCCTATAGATCAGTAATACATGATGGAACTTTCTAACTTCAAAAAGAGAAGATTTTAGCAGTGGGAGAGATTATAGGATTTTGTCTTTAAGCAATAAAACAGCAAGGTTTGAAGATTATTTCAAATTGGTGAGACAAGGTAAGGAAGGTGCTATGGTATTTAACCTTGGAAAAAAAAAACTGGTCTTGGCTGAGCAAGTTTTAGGAATATAAATGGGCTCTGGCTTGGCTATACTTTGCTTGAGATGATGTGATACCTTTCTGCATGAAGTGTTGAAGGTGCAGTGAAAAATAAAAACAGTGAGGATTTTCATTTATTTATTAAGATAATTTTCATAACTTTGTTACTTGAAATTCTGTTATTTTACTTTAAAAAAAAAAAACAACAAACAACATCGAACCTACCTCGTCTGAATACGTAGATGATAGAGCCCATTGGGTGTTTTGGAACAAAAGTTTTCATAGATTATAAAAAACACAGATTTCATAGATTATAAAAAGCTCTTTTGGAGCATATATTAGAGGTTGTCAATTCAAAATTTATTGTAGGGAGATTATCTAAACAAAGTTTTACTGATAACAAGTGAATAAAGTCAGTCCTACATAAACAGCTGAGAAGCCTTTTTTTTTTTTTTTTTTTTTTGGCAGTGTTTACAGAGGTAGCTGTACTTAAAACTGGGAAATTTCTCTTGAAGAAATGCTTGAGTGCTTACAGGGAGATGGAAGTTATCCAATGTGACAGGTTGGTGAGTTGGAAAGTGCCCAAATAGCTGGTTCATATCATAAAATTTCACTGCTTTTTCTTGTATAAATATTCTACTATTTTCTTGTTCATTGAAAAAAATATTTGGAAGCACTTTCTGTTTGTGTAAAAGTGTAGACATACATATTACACCTTAAATTACTGTACATTTACACCCAGGCTTTATAAAACACCAACATATGTGTATCTGTATGTAGACATAGATATACAGATAGCCTGCGTGTAGGTAGACATGCAGCTCAGAGATTATTGCTTTGCAGGCCTCAGTACTTTGATTAGAGCCACTCTCGTTAATAAAGTTTATCTTTTAACCTTTTTCTTCGGCTGGGTAGCTTTAACAAGCCAGCAATCTAAAACTACATTACTACATTTAAAGAGTCACAGTTTGTCTTCTCGCTACCACATTTCCTCTTTAAGAGGAAAGGTGTGTCTTTAAGACTGCGGTAGGAAAGATATGAGGGCTGCTCCAAAGGAAACACCCTCTGTTTTATTCTGTTGGCTCACCGTGTCAGAGACGGATATTAGTGGGATGGCAGTAGAGGCTGAATCTTCCCTCCAGTGTTCCATTTTGATGGTGTGCAACAGATGGAAGCAGAGGGGCATTCTGAGACAGTAGTGTATGACATGGAAGTCCATGTGAGTCAAAGAGGTGAAACTGAATTCCTCCATGTGGAAAAAACGGTACCCACTGGCATTCATCAATGTTTGTTGAACATTTGTGGAGACCAAGCAGTAGATATGAGCACAGTGAGGAGGTGAGTAGTGTTTTTCAGCTGTTGCAACTACGGTTCACCTCCACAGGTGCAGATTTTTATGAGTGCAGCATGCAGGCTCTTTGTTCATCGCTGGCAAAAGATGTACAGCTAACAGTGGTGACTGTGTTGAAAGGTTGTAGGTGAGAATGTTCTCTATCAAGTAATGTTATTGCATTCTTTTTTACATTTTCCATGGAAATAAATAGGAGGCATTACTTCTGGCTTAGTTTTGATCTACGTATATAATGTATTGAATATATGGGCTTTGGCACCTTTCTCCTGATATCCGCTACCTTAACTGAAAATTCTGAGATCTAGTTGTTCTTTCAAATATTAGTTTCTCATGTATTACCAAATGATTTTCTCCATATCTCCTGTGGTTTTTTGTAGTTTTTTATTTCCCTGCCAGTCCAGTGTGTGTTGTTTCAACTACTGGAGTATCAAACAAAAGATAGCAACATCTTGCAAAGTCAGATGTTTGTCTGAATTTTTGAACTTGTTTTATTCAAAACTTTATTTCCCTAAGGTTAACAACCCTTCATTTCTGTTCAGAATTTCTTCCTATAAAGTGTCTACAACACTTGTTTACTTAGTCTACAACTTTTCTAGGCAGACAAAGAGTAAACCCAAATCCATCTCAAGTGTCTTATGCTAGTTCTGTAACACAGTCCCTTGCCATCATTCCTCTGGATTTCTTTTTACTATCCTCAGAGCAACAAAAATTGATGAACTTTTTCTTACGATAGATAATTTCATTAAGAAATTCATGTTTCTTCAGAGTGCTTGTTCCACACTGATCTTTTCAGGGATTCATTTAACATGAGAATCTTGTGTTACACAGAGATCTGTATCATCATAGAATTGAGTTGGAAGTGACCCTTAAATGCTATCTAGCCCAACTCCCCTGCAGTGAACAGGGACACCTACAGCTCGATCCAGTTTCTCAGAGCCTCATCCAGCCTGACTTCGAATCCACCACACTTCTGGGCAACCTGTTCCAATGTCTCATTAGCCTTACTGTAAAAAATGTCTTCTTTATATCCAGTCTAAATCTCTCCTCTTTTAGTTTGAAATCATTTCCCCTAATGCAATCACAACAGACCCTGCTAAAGAATCTGTCCTTTCTTACAGCCCACCTTTAAATCTGCATGTTGGCTGTAGCATGCAGTGGCAACTTTTAAAATGGCTCAATGTGTAGTTGGTAAATGTACACTGAAATAGAGCTGCATAGAGGCAGATCAACAAAAACTCAGATTGTTGTTGCAAAGTATATCTGTTCAGTTTAACTTTGGCAATATTTATTTAAATTTGAATTCCTCTTCTTTGCACACTGAGAGTAGGTGTCTCTCGGTTTCAGCCTTGCTGATTTGGACAAACAGAAGCCATTATTTCTTTAATGGGATTATTTTTATCTTGATGTATCTAAAGCTCCTTTTACAAAACGGAAACATGATCTCTGTCCCACTTGTACATACTATGTGATTCTTTTGTGTTTATTTATGAGCTGCAGAACCTTTAGGTAGGAATATATATGGTTTTCTAAAACTAAAATTCAAAGTACTAGGAAAATTGTATTGCGTATTATGTTAAATTACAGTTAATTAAAGGTTATGAGAGTGATTGTGTGCCCTTCAGAAAAGATAACCATGCAGAATGCAGTAAGGCGAAATATGTAACAAAAAAGAAAAAAAAAAGCCTCCCTCTTTGAAAACTTTATGGCATTGTCATTGCTGTGCTTCAGGATTTTGAAAAGACCATAACGAAATTGTATGTCTCTACTGTGTATTTTGAACTATACGTATGTGGGTTGCATGCACAAAATTTGAATTTGAGGAAAGACTATTTCTAACCTAAGCCATTTGAAAAGAGAAAGAAGTTGCTGGTCTCACTTCTGCACTTAATTGTTTCTGTCATTGCAGTATTTTTTTGCCTTCAGTGAACCATATGGAAGAGACAACTGTCACATACATATTAAACATCCCACATATGTTGGGAGATGGTAAGAGAAAAAAAGCATGCAGGTTCTTGCCTAAACACATTCTCTCATGACTCTGGGTTTCCTACGAAAGAATGGAAACCCATGCAGAAATCTTGTGCCTTATTTCATCATGGTAAAACATCTGGAATTTAAAATCTGCCTCTTGAGGCTTTTTTACCTCTATTCATGCAAACAAGTGGGTGATACCAGAAATGCAAATAACAGTATGTTTTGCTCTCATTAGTTGCAGTTTTTAAGTACTAGGCTAAATATACCTTGCTGTAGATCTTTCTAACCTTCTGATTCAGAAAAATATTTTCAGTGTGAGGGAATTGAATTATGGCAGTTTAGAGACTGGATTACCAGAAATTGGCTGACAGTTACTGCTGGAGGTATGGAAATTATACTGATTGACTTTGGCAGGTATATACAGAGAAGGGCATTTCCTGTTAGCCTCTCTATTATTTGATGAGAAAAGCTGCAGGTGGAGAAGAACTCCTAAGAAAATCTGTTGTCAATTATGATCATGGCTGCTTTTCAGTATCAGAGGAATCTCTTAAGTTTTATCCATCTTAGTGCAGCCTGCTAAAACAATCTAGTGATCTGGAATGCCTTATCTTTCAATTTTTGTGAAATGAATAAGTGATATAAGTGTTGATGTGATTGTTAGCTGGAATTCATGTAAAACTTCTGTTTTGTTTCACTCCTGAACTATCATAAGCTGGAATTATCCGATCTTGAGTGGAATTGGTGAGAACAGTAGAGCAAGAGGGAAACCTTTCCTTATTGCCTGTATCTGCTATGAGTTATTTTACCTCAAGATGCACCAATGTGATGATGTTGTCTTATATGATGATGGATACAGTTAAATAACAAGGATTACATAATAGAAAACTTGCTGACATTAGTTGTTTATTTGAGCCTTAGCAACACCCTTCCTTTGGTTTTGCATTTGCAGATTTCAATATCTATTTCATACTGTCCATAGTGTAGGCTTTCAGGAAAACTCTGAAGACAAATTTTTACAGTCATGCTTTCAGTTTTGTTCACCAGCTGGTATCTTCAGTTCTCTGTGATTTTATTCTGTCATTTTATAGCCCACTTCTGTCCTTTTTATTTTAATGTCCTATATATAGCATATATATATTCAGCATTGCTTGTGAGGTGTCCAGATTATGCAGTACAAGTGTCTTTAAAAATAAATTGTAGTTATTGCCTGGCTATCTTTTCGAAAGGTAGAGAGAAGTTGTTTTCCAGATTACTTAATATTTGTTAGGAGAAGATTTGAAAATAAAGCACTACAGTTATTTGCAGCCAGAAAGTACTGTAGCCTTACAATTGTAGCCTTTCCAGCACACCCACTATTAAGAGCCCCAGGTGCTGAACATAAGCTGTGCTGCAACTCAGTTTGCTAGAGGTATGAATTCCAAGTTATAGCATTATTGCCATGTGCAGCATTATTTCAAAATATTTATGGCTAAGTACTGTTAATTCTTCAAAGCAGTAGGGTGGCAAGTCATTCAAATTCGGTCCCACTGGGGTAAGGCAAGTGGATGATTTGTTTTTCACACTTTATAAAATACTATTCTTTTATCCTTTCATTTCTGCTGACTCAGGTAAGGAAAGTTTTAAATTGTGTCAGTACTAACAATTTCTAAGCATACAGAAATAAGTGCTTTGCCCCATGATATTTAGGAAAAAATTTAATTTGTGAATCCAGTAAATTGAAAAAGGCACAAATTGAATAGGGCCTGGGCGTTCGGCTGAACCCAAAGGCTCTTAATGACTGAAGGGAGAAGGGTGACAAGTTGAAAAACATACTGCAAAGGTGGATTTACAGTTTTTTTTACCTGCTGTGTACCTCTGCTTCTGAACAAAGTGGTGTGATGTGTTCAGCTCTGAATTTTGATAGTTTTTGCAAAATCTCTTAGTTTTAGAATGCTGAGATAAATAAGGGAGACTACGGTTAGAGGATCTTATTGAGGTACCAGAGAGCTCTAAAGCTGGGGGCAGAAACTCAGTAACTACGGATCTTTCAGCATGCTATGTACTATGCAAATAGAAACAAGTGGAAGAAAAGGTACAGCTGCATCCTTTAGGAGGATAAAGTACAGTAAGATAATGAGTTGTTTCTGGTGCATTTAACAAGATGATAAATTTGATAAGAAAATTAAGATGCATTACAATGGCAGGAAGAAGGTGAGATGATACTTCAATATGAGTTTTTTGAAGGCAGCTAGAATCAAGCAGGCCTTGTGCCCAGTCTGTCTTCAAGTCCTTTAAGAGAGGAGAGCTGCAATCTGATCTTTAAAAAAATCACAGAAGTGTAGATGAGCATTTCATTGTCTTCTTGATAATGCACTTCTGAGGTGATAGAACACAAAGGATATTGATCACACTTTTATAATCTACTGATGTGGTCACTAAAGGAGAGATTAAAACCTATAAACACAAAGGTCTTTGAGCCTTGCTGAAGAAATTAACATGCAGTTTCTCTGAGCAACATAAGCAAATGTCCAAGTGATGTCAAGAGCAAAAACACCCACCCCAAACCACCTTTGCCTCATATCAGATAGCTTGCATTTGCTTTTATAACTGGTATGAATGCATATTTTGCTTTAGTTAACAAAGTTATTTTTAAAGAAGTTAACTACTGATAACTATTTCTGTAGTAAATCTGCATTGCCCTGAGTTGTTGGGGCACTGGTTTGTCTTTCAGTGTTGCTTGTTTTGAAATTCAGTCCTTTCTGAGGCTCACATTTTGAAGGTGCCCAGGAGTTGTGAAGATTGAAATATGCGTGCTCAAAAACTGCATGGAAATAAGTGTTCTCAAAAATACCTTGTAGTCTGAAATGAGTCTTCCACATGGGAAGGCAGTAAACTTCAAAGGAGACGGGAAGATAGCACATACTTAGTAAAGTTTACAAATAAACTGAGAATCGTGTTACTCATAGGATGACAAATCCCTAAGAAGTAGTCTGTAAGTTAATCACTTTAAGTAACTGTCTTAAAATCTCTTCCTCTGTGCTTTCCAAGACTCCTCTAAAGACAATACAGAACAGCCTATGCAGTCAGTATTTCACATGATTGTGGCATTGTTAGTGAGTCTGAAAAGAGCAGTCTGCATATTAAGTGACAGTGTTGTATGTAATATGGCCAGCCCTACTTTGGTGTTTCAGGAATGAAGAACACCTTTATTGTATTTTGTATCTCTGGGATGTCCTCCTGGGGGCTGTCATAGCATTGCCAGTAATTTTATAACAGTTATTTCCTTTACTCTTTATGCCTTACAAGCAGTACATCACATTAGTGACTCTGCAGTGAGGTCATATTCACAAAATTATAGGCTTTTTTTTTTTTTTTTTTAATTTAAAATTATTACTTTATTTCTTCAGAAATAGCTTCAGGTGTAACTTCTATATCCTATATACCATGACAAATTTCAGTAGTTTAGTTCTGAAACTGATACTGGAGTTGATAGTATTAATTTGGAATTGTGTTTAGTGGAGGTGTAGGTTGCAATAGTTCAAATCATAGCCCTCTTTTTTGTATATTTTGTTAGCTATATACTGATGTTCCCACACATTGTTTATTGCAGCAACCAACCATAAAAAAAATCCTTGTGAAACTGTTCAGGAGACACATGCAGATAATATCAGAGGCATAACAAATATGGAGATAAAGACAAATGTTCCTTCTTTAACAAAAATGATAAACACAATGGTATTATACCTCTTTCAATTTCTAACCTGGTTTTATTGCTCATTTTACAAAGTTAAACTGGTTACCAGAGTACCAGTTCAATGTTCTTAGTTTGGAAAGGGACAAATGACAATTAGAGCTGCCAAACTGAGAGCACTTTGACAGCAGCATACATATAAATATCAGGAACTAGCACCAGGCTCCTCACATACAGCAGTTTGACTTTATCTCCGTGTTTCAGCTGCTAAAAAAAAACAAACAAAAGAAAAAGAAAAGGAGTAGCGTGGATTTTTTTGGCTAGCTTAGCTATACCTAATGACAAAATAGCACTAGACTTTACAAAGGCAGACTGCGATCTAGCAAAAGGATTAATCCAAGCAGGGAAGGCAGTGCTGTTTTTAATCCCAGCCTAATAGAAACCTAAATATTGGTGATTGCTAATGTTTCATTACTAATGTTCCATTTCCCAAGGTTTGTGTACCTTGGGAAAACTAAGATTTTTTCTTCAACAGTAATGTATGCTGTTATACAGACTTCAAGTCTCTTTCCATTAATGGCTGCAGGATTTGGTGTGATTCTCATGGACTTTTGATAAAAATCGTTGGATTTGGGAAGTTCAAGTACAGTTGTACTTTTACTGAAATAGTAATGGTTAAAAAACCCACCGTATTTAATTGACAATAATATGTATTAGTGCATTTCTTAGAAATTTACTATCTATGAATCGTAATTATGTGCAAGTTTGTCGATTTGTTAATACAATGGATAGGAGTTGTTGGAGAGCTATTTTCATTGCGCCTGATTTTCTCTGTAAGATTACCTGAAAGCAAGAGGCAAGTTTCTGAAGCTTCTATTAATGTTAAGAGTAACTTTTCTGATAAAGCCTTTCAAAAATACATTGTAGTAGCATCATCTGTGATTGTGCAGTTGAGCTTTTAAATTTAATTTTTCTGTTCTTGTCTTATGTTTAGTTCAGCTGAAAGGGAACAAAATGAATTAAAGGGTGGCTGAGTTCTGGGAACAGATGAGCTGGCTCTATTCTGTTTTAAAGAAGTGAATCACCAGTTTAAGACATCTGTCTTCTCAAAATGTGTAGATTTAAAGTACGTAGTTTAGAAATAAAAGATGCTATTGCTCTTTCTTTGCTTAACTTCTTGTACATGCATGAATAAATTGCTTAATTCAAGCCATTTTAGGCCTAGTAGTCGATCTCCACTGCAGACTGTGTGCTTTATTTTGTAGTACTATACAATTGGAAATATCCTGTTACTGTTTGTTTGTTTTTTTCCTGCTGTTACACTTCTAGAGGACTAGATCCTGCACATCCCATTGTTTTATTTGTTTCAGTTCTTTTACCAACTGCAAAAGGCCAACCAAACTTTAGTACAATAAAAATAATTTTTTTCTGAATGTGAAAAAAACTTAATATTGCTCATCTTATTCTTTGACAGCTTGTATTTGTGTGTCTTTTGGATGGTTTTGTGGAATACTGTCTGGGAAAAGCAGTACATTTTACAACCCTGTATTTTCAAGACTTACTCATAGGATCAATCAATTCAGTCTTTATCCTAGCTATGAACTGTAGAAATTCTGGGTTGGATTTACAGAAACAAACTGCAGCTGCAGTAAAAGAATTGTACAGAATTAATTTTATTTTTGAATATTGTTGGGAAATCAACAAAATATTTTTTTAAAAAGACTAAAAGCAAAATGCTGAAGGTTGTGTGTTCTAAAAACATCATGCTGCTGTCACGCCATAAAACTCTGTCTCAGTGCTTTTATATATGCTTGAGAAAGTCAAATAAAGCAATTTCAGAGCGGCCTTGATTGTCTAGCTTACTACTTATTTTTAAATCTTACAGAGCAGCTGCTGTTACTATTTCATTGTGTTACAAAATTTTCCTGTACTTTTCAATTTGATAACCTGCTACTTATATAGTTGCATGTCCTTTTGGCTACATTATATGAATGAAGAAAACAATTGAACAAAGAAAGCACCATCTAAGCAAAGTGAACACTTAAGCATCAAGCTTCTTTTAAAAAGCAGGTGTAAATATAACTGCAATGTCTTTGGCCACCAAAAGCACTTGAATTATTAGAAATTATTCATGTTTACATTTTCTTTGCTTTTTAATAATGTACACAGGGTTATGTCTTTACACTGTGGCTCTGTGTTGGTAAATCTCTCTGTTAATGAGAGTAAATATTATTTCAGTATGTGAAATCTTCCTTCATCATTGCAGAAGTCCACCTACACAAAAATTACTCTCAGAATAGCCACTGGAATACTTCTACATTAGTACTGAAGTGGAGCTTCATTCTACCATGTTTCTGTTGCTGTTTGTTTTCCTGGTGCATTTACTGTATTTATTCTCGTGGTGCTGGTATTATCTGAAGTTACTACGGCAACCTGTCACCATTTGCTATTATAAAGTATGCTGGGATTTAGTTGCTAGGTGTTGAAGTTTGTTGTCTTATTCATATGACCCCAATATTTTTCTGATGCTTCTGTGCACATTGTATCCACAGCTAATATTCACATATTCACCTTAATAACCAATTTCTTTTACTTTAGCTAAACTTTTCCAGTGCTTATAGTAAAGGAAGCCAGCATTATAATTCATTAAAATTTGATGAATTTGATATAATAATAATGCTGCTTCTTTTTTTTTTTTTAGTGGACAGGAAATTTGATTATTTCCTGAGACATTTTCTCCTGTGTCTTATTTTCATTTGACTTCCCATTTACTTTGCATTCCTACTCCAGCTGGAAATGTTATTTATTTCCTGATCCATTTCTTTACTCATATTTTTAATCACTTTTTGAAAGCATATCAATTTATTAATTCAAAATTAGAATTCAGTGCTGCTTCTGTTCCTGGATTCTTTTATATCTAAATGTGTATGAATGTTTTAAAATTGGAAAACATCCTTCTTACTGTATCTCTTTGAAGAAGTACACCATATTCCAGTGTTATTTGTGATAATTTCTCCTATTATTCTTAGTTTTCTCTCATCAACAGAGTGTTTACTTGATACTTCTTTTTTACACATTTGACCTAGTTTTAAGCAGCCTCTCTGCTTTAATTCCTTGGATAAATCCTAAACACAGCTGAAATGACTTTCTAGGCTTCTGCTTGAACTTCATCTTGTTTTGTGCAACCTTTTTTTTTTTTTTTTTTTTTTTACACTATTCAATCCTTACACGTAATACGTGATTTAATTGAATAAACTTTTAAATCCTCAGCATTAGACTATTGTTTTTGTAGGCTGTGCTTGATTCCAAATTTCTTCTAATCTAGTGAGCATGCAGTATTCATTCAAAGTGTTGTAGGTAGTTACTGTGCAGAACTGAAAATCACTCTTTTCAAGCATTTCATGTTCTTTGCATATTTTAGTAGCAGGTACTTAAACAGCATGGGAGAATTTAAGAGCATAGAGATTTGCAGATTTGACCACAGCTCTCTATATTCCTAAATGAGGCTGTTTTCATGGTGAAGCTGAGAGAGCACGAATACTTGAATAATCTGAGGCTGCATCTGAGAAGTGAATGTTTATTGCTGGTGTTTCAGTTTTAGAAGGGGAGGGGCAAGCATTTAACCTATGGAGGAGCAGGCAATTAGTTTCTAATAGCTGAGATTGTGGGCAAGAAAATTATTAGAGATTAATTTGTATTGGTATATTCTCGTGCTTTAGAGATGTCTGGAAATGATGGAATAAGTTTTAGTAGCAAACCAGCTGTCACCTTTTTATTTGTAATGCATTAAGTCACACTAATATGAATTTGATAGGTGGGTGTAAAGTACCTGTATAGTAATGTGTGATCTTTGTTTCTGGCTTTTTTTAGTAATTAAAACATATGATCTATTAATTATAAAATGACAGTACATGATGATTAAGATTAGGCATTCATGCTGTACCATAATAACAGATATAGCTAGACACATTTTAGAAGTTGGTTTATAAGAGCAACAAAAAATAACCTTCTTCATGTCTTTATGCCTTTAAGCAACATAATAGATCTATTCAAGGCTTGTAAAGAAATCCTACTTATTTCAATAAATGATTATTTAATATGAGTATAGAAAGGCATTTTTTGTGGCATAAGTTTAATAAAAATAAAGGTTGTTTTAAATGTACAATATTCTCTAACTTCTGTCAGGTTTCTTTTCAAAAAAAATTTTTTTTTCCCAAAATCGAGACATCAGAAAGAAAAATATAACAGTTTCATTACTGCATCCTTTGCAATTCATTATTACTTCCTCTTATAAATTTAACATAACAGGAGACATTTTTCTGATTCACAACTGTTAAAGTGAACTTCTACTGCAGGAAAATCAGCATTTCTTTTTAGAAAAGCATCAGTACCCGAGAACACACGATACCTTACCTGAAATCTTTGAGTGTACCCACAGGAAATGTCTTCTTAGTCTTACAAAGTAGATAAGCCTCTCACTAGCTCTAATGTTACTCCAAAATAAGGTATAATAGGTCTTTTATATTGTAATTGTCACTGTTTATATGCAAGAAGTGTACTAGATCTGCTCACGCAGGAATAAATAAATAAAAAAAAGGCAGTACAAACTGAACAGCAGCTAACATGAAAGTAAAAGACCTCTAGTGGCCATAACCTGAAGTTAAAGGAGGTTTCCCTTCTTTAGTAGACAAAATGGTTGTGGACAGCAGTCTGCATGTTTGATACTTCGGCAACATGTATTTTTTGACTTTCTGACACAGCAAAACTGTAAAGCGAAGCTGAGTTTAACAGAGAATCAGATCTGAAGGAGAAATGAGCTTCGGATCACAGGGACTGTGGGGAGTCGCTTCTGACACTTCTAAGCCTGCATGATGAAAAGAATCAGAGTCAAATCAATCTAGAAAACTATTTTGCATGCTCACTTCCTTCAGATTCTCTTATTTTAATAGAATCAAAGCATTTAAAGCAGATTCACTCCTAAAACAGTAATTAAGAAAATTAAAAGGTATCGGTAAGGAGGATTCTTCACTATCTTAAAGGAAAACTAGCAATGATTAAGCATGCTATTACTGAGAGCTAAGAAGTATCTTTGTCAGTCTCAGTCCGTGGCAGTGAAAACCCAGGCTTATGAATCATTTTATATATTGCATCATTTCAGCTTTAGAAATAGAGGGAAATAAAACATTTACTTATGAGGAAGTTTAAGAGAAGTTATGAGAGAGAAAAGTATTCTACCAAAGATTTAGAGTTCAGTAATAGTTACTTCAGTGCCTATAAAATTCATCCTTTCTTGCAGTATTTCTTCCTGTACAATACCATAGCCTTTATTTCTACTATGATTAGAAATTTTTGATCACGGTATTCTTTTCTTCTTCTGAATTCATAATGGTAGAATCCTAGGAAGTACCACCTGCTTTTCAGGAGTCTTTGGGTAATATTTAGTTGCACTTTCTACATAAGTAGAGCTCAGACTATGTGCTTCCAAGTACTTTTTCATAAATGATGCCACTTTTTTTTCTCCAGAGATGGCCTATTGCCAGGGTAGTTTTTGAACTCTGATTTCACAATATGTTTCTTTCATCTGAGTTTATGAATGTTTGCATTTGATTTTATTTTAACATTCATAAAAAGATTTATTAGGCATTTGGAACAGTTCAGATCTAGACTACAATCCAATATCTAAAGTAATCTAGATCTGTTACCTTTCTATTGATTGCTTTCTGTTTTCTTTCAGAGTCATTTTGTTGCATGCATGACAGCCATCTTAAACCAGATGAATGACCAGCATTACTCAGTTTACATTGAAACTTTTCAGACGAGTTCAGAACTAGTGGTGAGTATAAAATAAACATGGATATGATAAATAATTTTAAGTATTTTATAAGCTATGAATCATTGGTAGCGTTGTTTAGTATTTTGCCTGGTTCTTCCTAGCATGAAGTCTATTTCTGCAAATTTTTTGCCTGTAGGTCATTTTATTCCCTCCCTCTTCTGCTGGTGTCCTTGGACAATACATTGTGATCTGAAACCGGTGATATGATTGAGGTCATCTAACCTTTAGGTGATAATTTAGAAGTCAAGAATTAAGTAACAGGATCTTTGTTATGTACTGTTTTGAGCAGAAACAAGTTGAAATACAGAAACAAAACAGAAAATCAGCAACAAAAAACAACCCTTAACTAATCAAACCTTCCATTCCCATTTTGCACATGGTGATCAGTTTCCACTTTTCATTATTGGTCAAGATAATGTTACATGCTAAATGCAGTTAAATGCCCTATTCTTCTGGTGCAGCGTACTATGCCATTTGTTCTGGCATACTTGAAGAATATTTGCCGTATTTTTCTCATTTGTACCAGTAATCACTGGTTTTGTCCCTTATCTGTACCTGTGACATAACTCCAAAATAAGCTGGGTATAGGGTAAGGTTTTCATTACATGACCTATAGTTTCTACATAGAAGTAATATTTTTACTTGGGAGGGTTTGTCTGCTTTCCTTTCTTTCGTATAGTCAGTGCTGTGCTATAATTGAAATGCTAACAGATCAAATCATGGGTAGCTTTTTGCAGTTCTTCATGTGCTTGAATTTATTTGAAAACATACGAATATTTTCAAAATAATTTCAGCTTCCAAGGAATTTGGGTACTTGGTCCTAGATAATATAATAATAGAAGATAATAGAAGTTTTAGTGAAAACTATCAAGTGCAATAATAATTCATCTGCCTGAACAGTTCTTCAGAGCAAATTTAAACAGAAACAACAAAATGCACTATGGTTGTTGAGTTTTTTTCTGTTTATGGAGGCACTGGTTTGTTGACTTGTCATTTTTTTCAGGAGCACAAGTATATGTCTGAAGATGATAAAGATTTGTTCTCAATGCTGTGGAGAGCTATTGTTCACTTCTTTCTCTTTAAGTAATTTGACAAAGTACGATCTTTTCAGAGAGCTACTTGCTAGATTTTGGTAATAAATGATGACATTTCAGCTCGCTAGGCTCATGCACTTTTAGCTGACTTGTTTAGAAATTCAAGGTTAAAACTGCATGTATGCTATACTTGAAATACCAAGTGCACTTAAACTTTGTGTTAGCAGTCACAGTTTTATTGTGTTTTGTTGTTCTAGGACTTCTTGATGGAAACATTCATAATGTTCAAAGATCTCATTGGAAAGAATGTTTACCCTTCAGACTGGATGGCTATGAGCATGGTGCAGAACAGGTAAAAAGGAGCTGGATGACTAGTGCTCATGTTCATTGTGTTTGTGAAAAGGGAACTTGTTTCATATCTTACTAAAAAGTGAACTTTTGCCCTTCTAGCTAAGATGACAATATAATTCCAATTTGTTTGTGCCAAAAAAGTCAACATCTAAAATAATTCATTAAATAGTTTATCTGCTTATGCAGTAAGTCCATTTATAAAAGAAAGGGAAAAAAATAACCCTAAAGTGGAACTATATACTTAGTCTGTATGTTGACAGTCAAAAGAAGCAAAACTGTAAAAGTCTTGTTAAATCTTAACAGCACAGTTTTCTACGTAGATTTAGAATGTTCTCAGTGAGTTCACTGTGATGTAAGTTAGCAAATGCCATTTTCTTTCTGAGCTGAAAAATGATAAAGGCCATGTCTTTGAGTACATCTCTATATTTGTAGGAGAGAGCCGAGTACAAGATGCTCATGTACTTGAGGAAGTGTATTGCTATAGCTATAGTATGCATCATCTGTTCATGATTGATTAGTTGAGACAGGTTTGTTCCCTCTGTAGATAAAGACAGTATCTAAGCAAAAGCTCAGACATTCACATTTATCATATTTGTTATTATTTACTCTGAGAGCTTGCTATTAATTCAAAACAAATCTTTGAGTGCTCCTATATGATTAAATTGACTAAAGGAAATACCTTGTGGACTTAAACTGTGCAAATTATACACCTTAACCCACACCTATAATCTGTCAGAATAAATAAGGATGGGATAAACAAGGTGTTGGTCAATATTTCTTAAGCCATAGGATGACTGTGATCTTGATAGTAGGATTTCACATTGTGAAAGTGAAATGTCACATCACATACATTTTGATACCACATGGATTCTTTTCAATTTGTAGCATGATTTCATGTGATATGGAATTGGGAAGAAGAAAAATTATGTTTGTGTACCTGTACATTGATAGCAGGTCCGGAGAGTTAGTTTGGTTCAAGGTATCACACATGAATTTCCTCAGAGTATCCTTGAAATAGTGCTTGTTTGAAGAAGAAAGGAATATTTTTCCCTTGAGTTGTGAGCCTTGTTGTTTATTATGGGCATCAGCTACAAATGAAAGTTTTTGGCAATAAGGAAAGTCTAGTATATAAAAGTGCAGGGTGGACTATGTGAGGATTTATTTTCTAAAAACTTTTTTTAGCCATTCTGAGATACTCTTTTAGTGTCAGTCTAAGGACTGCAAAGTAAAATATGTGACTGCTTATTGCATTGTTGGTTCTTGTGTCTGACTACAGAACATGCAGGTGAGGAAGAGATTCCTCAAAATTTGAGCATTAGAGGCATCAAGACTATCTGCATTTGTAGATGAAATTGAACAACAATTGAGCTGTGAGCATGTGACCATCTTATCTCATGGGTTTTACTATTTGCTGGATTTCCTCCCTTTCACACAATTTAGTTGAAGCTGTTGCTATAAATCTCACTAATATGGGGTCTGGACTTTGGGGAAAATGTCTCTTTACAACAAACATATTAAGAATCATAGAATCACAAGGTTGGAAAAGACCTGCAAGATCATCTAGTCCAACCGTCCTCCCATTACCATTGCTACCACAATGCTCTATGTTAGATTGAATTAAGAATTATGAAGTGTATGTGCTTTGTATTTTTTTCCCAGCAAGAGTTCTTTTGGAGAGCTAGATTTTGATAACATGTACTGTCATTATTTTAATTTTGTAGAGAGAAAATAACCTTTCATGTTCTAGAAATCATAGAGACTACAGTAACAACTAACTCTCAAATTTCCAACTAACTCATGTGTCGATAGATGATGTTAATTTGAAATACTCCACATTAAGTAATTTTAATCCTCTAGTATTGGATTGCAAGAAGAGAACAAATATGTAATGATGCTGATAATCACCTTTGAGTTGTTAGTCTTAAGGAAAAGATTCATTAGAAAATTTGCAGCATTATGATATCAAATTATACTGTTTGGATGTTGGATGTATTTTGCTTTTTGTTGATTTAAATGGAACAATGTTAACAAAAAGATTTTTTTTGTGTTCTGTGATTCAAAGCTAGGATTATTGCTCTAGTGGGTAGTGATAATGGCAGTGAGGCCTCAAATGCCTAAATGCCTAACTTTATGTCACTTTATGTCACTTGTGTACACTAATTTTTAAAGGGATCTCTAATCCCTCTTCTGAGGGGAACAGGAGCTTTTATACTGGTTGATGTGTTCATTTAAAGTAACTTTTCATGTAATATTGTGTAAGTGATAGCAGTTTCATCCCAGATCCCCTATCTGAGCCAGTCTTTTGACTAGAAAGATAAAATCTATTTCAATGTAGGTTGTTATGCTGCTGTTGAAATTTGCAAGTTTTTTTAATGTACTGATGATGATTCTTAAAAACCATGTTTAGTAGTATAGTAACTTAACAGTCTTCTGTTATATATGTAAACATACCAAACCTCTTATATGTATGCGTGTGTGTAAAACATAATTTCAATATCTATAAATTCCTTTTAACAGTTTTATTCACAAGTAGAGGATTTATAACTACAAAGAGTGGAAAAGAACCATCAATCCATCAATCCTCATTCAGAAAAGATGACGTGGGTTTGGGGGTTTATCCAGCAGTATCTAGCATTAAGAAAATGATTCTAAGTGACTTAACAGTAATATGTAAACACACTGGTTACCTAAATTGACTTGGCACTGTTGCTTTTCCCAAGGTTAAATAAGTAAAATGAGTTATGAGTCTTACTTTAATGCTTTCATTTTATGTTATATCAATATCAGGGAGGGGAGGGATTTTTATTATTAGTCATTATGGAATTTTTTTTTGAGGGGTCATGTGTTCTCTGAATTAAAATGAAGCCTAAATTAGATTTTTAGATGTCATATTGACATGCCTTACTTCAAACCAGAAAAGTAACAAAGAAAAAGAAGAGATCAGACTGGAGTTTCCTATATAGGAGAAAAAAAATATACAAAAAAATTGTCAGGACGGCTAAAGGTTTGCATTTTTAATTTCCCTTCTTCTGAGCGGAATTAAATGCAGGCCCTCTTTAAGCCCTGAGGGTTGTGTTTTCCCTTAAGAGTCTCCCCTTTTTGAATTTGCAAAAACATAAGAAGCAAGCTGTAAGGCATGTCCATAGTGTAACATAGCCAATGGCAGAACGTGGTTGGCACTTCTTCCACATGGACATTCAGCAAACCTCACAATCTTCCCCAGATGCTCTCCTACATTTTGTACCTTGCAGGGAAGTGGGCATTGGATGAATTTCACTGCAGGATGTATTGCACTACAGAAAAGTAAAATTGGAGTGCAAATAGAGGCAGGAGAAAGTGAATAGAATAACCAATACCACAAATTCAGTCCTGTTTGTAGGCATTAGGTGTTCTTAATGAGCAGCACACAATAATTGTTCATGTACATAAAGAGGTGCTCAGAGTTATGATGAGGGATATTTTGACTAAACGATATATGTCTGGTGCAGATAAAGGGAAAATAGCAGATGAGACAAACTAAAAAGGTATGCAAAATGTTAAGAAGAAAAAAATTTTTAAGAGCATTTTCTGGGAAAGGAGAAGCCTTTGTCCAAAGAAAGGGAAAATGGACACATTCTGCCAATGCAGTGAATGTGAAAAATTGTAAGGTAATGCAATTCAAATTATGCTCAGTGTAAGCCACAGTATTAAATCTTGTTACATGATGGCTGGATTTATGATCTTATGGGGTTTTTTTTCCTAACCTAAGCAATTCTGTGATTCTATGCCCAGGTTAAACCGTTGCAAGAAAGTTCATAGAGTGGGAGTAGAAATTTAATTGACTAAACTTAGTCAGACTTTACCTATATGAGGATGGAATAGCCTGACTCAAATTTCTTAAATCACTATTAAAATTGATGTGTTGTATGCTTTCAAAGCATGTTCTTATTTCCAAAGCCCATCAGAATGTGACGGAGGCAAAGCTGAACTGTTCCGTTAGCAACTGAGAATCAGAAACAGAGTAATTTTGTTTTTCTTTTTTATTTTTCTTTCTTTCTTCCATTAACAGCAAGGTGGGAAGGATGCTCGTTTTCATGCATGCTAGATGCAACAGAACACTTCGGAAAATAGTAAAATCCTTACTGAGGTCATGAGAATATAATATCTGAGTTATTTTTGTGATCCTTCATAAGAGATTTAATTAACTTCTGATGAGAGTTGCTTACTGCACACTTCTTGCTTGTTGCCACTGCTTGTGTGTGCGCTTTATTCCATTTGTGGTACGTAGATTATTGGGTATTAGCTTATTAAAAGCAGTAATTTCTAGGTGTATGGCATTTGTAGGGAAATGATTTTCAAGTTTAGCTAATACTGCATGGCCTGTTTGTCTTTTTTATTCATATCTTGAATTTAGAAACACCTCATTCCTCACAGGAGATTACCATACCTCATTGTCATCATGAACTGCACAGGGACTGAGATTCAATGACTTAAAGAAAGGATTAGGCTGGTTAGCAATTGAAAGGGAGCATTCATATCTCTGACTATTGTTCCTCTGAGTTTGGAAATGGTAATTACTCAGATTGAGATAGATAATCTCTTTATTTTTATCGAGATTTTATCAATTTATAGCTTCAAATCACTCCCATCCTTGTAATGTCACCATTTATCAGACTACCAGGAACTATGGATTTTGCAGGTATGATTTGGTCCTGGCCAGCCAGTAAAACAAAGCAGAACAAGTTCCAATTCATCATCCAGCACAGGACAACACCTTAAGAAACAGAATGTGGGGATTTCAGACTTGTGGTTTGTATTTTGTTTGATCACTGGTGTATGACTGTATAGAATGTGACATCTGAAAGAAATGACATTCTATAGCATCCATATATCTGATCAGCAGTACCTTTGAATATAAAAAGCCTTCTCAGAGTAAGTAGCTGTTTATAGTATTGTCATACAAATGACAGAAAGTATTGCTTTCTGCTTTATGGGGAGATGACATTTGTGAAGTTGCATGCACAATTGTTAAGTAACAAGCACAGACAACAAATTTGGTGGCTTTGGACTGCATTTTCTTTTAAACTTTCTGAAGAAAAATAATCAAACAAAGGCTTGGGAAGCACAATTTAAGCATATTATTCAAGAATGACATTTATACTAGGAAGGATACTGAACAGAGTTGCAGGAAGTATGGCAATATGCCTTTTTCATGCAAGTTTAAGTATTCATGGCAGAGATGCTACAGACTGTTTGTTGCTACTATGAAATCAGTGGGTTTCATTTAAAAGAAAAACTCACTAGTTAATTAAAATAAAGAACAGTGGATGTTTCCATTCATAGGAAGTAATAAAACTGACTCTATGCAAGGTACACAAATTCAGTTGGTAAGAGTATGTTTTGTCCTTTATTCCAGCTGGTATGGCAGTAGGGATTCAGTCTTTGATAACTATGATGGGATTTTTAGATTAAGAATATCATTGTATGTATTAAAATAGAGGAAAAAAAGTCCTTAATTTTACTTTCTTGATTATTGATTCCTGCTCTCATAGGAAATACAGAGGAAAACTCTGGTTTATGCTATCGAAATAGAATAAACACTGCTTGACTCACTGTTTGTCTCACAGAAAATAATAGTTTGGGGAAAAAAAAAAAAAGAAGGGCATTTATTTATTTATTCTTGGGAGGGGAAAAACTGCAGTTTATCAGTTTAGGTTAGCTTTTGCTCTTTTCAGATATATCAGGTGTTAGGTTTAATTTACGTAACTAAAATGGATGGCAGTGTTGTGGTTTACTTTAAACAAATAAGACAATTTGGAAGGTTGATCTGTTGTATGAGTAATTTTTTCTCATTTTCCTCCGGAAACCTCTGGCCTAAGCAGGCTTGATAGAACTGTGATTGTTTTTCTCAAGTGCTTGAATTTTCAAGATGTCAGAAACCAAATACACACATACTCATGGTATATTGCTGAACTTAATTAATTAAATTTGTGGATAATTTATTCTAAGAACAAGTACAAATGTCTAATGAAAATACTTCTTTACGCATATGTACACAGAAAGGTAAATGGAATATAACAAGTTCAGACAGTCAGGTATAATAACAAGACGTGTGCTTAGATGGTATGTTTTTCTATAAGACTAAAAATGTCCTTGTTTAAATGCAATTGGCCATGGGTGTATTTATATGTATGGATAATGTATATGTAATATATAAAAAGATCCTTCCAGAGATTAAGAACATACTTTTTATTATTTTTTTCCTTCTTGGTGGGTTACTTGGTGCACAGTGTCACGAGGTTCACAGATTTGCACATTATTTCCATTAAATCTAGGCATATGTTTTCTAGGTGGCTTTCCAAGTTCTCACAGAAGTGAGTACTTGTAATAGGGCAAATAGAACAAGGTTTGTCTGGGAAAAAAGGGTAAGGTAAATAAAGACAAGGGTCAGTTGTTTCACTGTGGGTTTTATACTAATTTCCATGAAAAGGTAGGCTTCCAGCTGCAGCTGATGGCCAACTGAGCCACTTCATAGAATGGCTTGGGTTGGAACGGACCTCAAAGATTATAAAGTTCCAACCCCACTGCCACAGACAGGGTCTCCAACCACTAGATAGGCTGTCCAGGACCTCATCCAGCCCAGCCTTGAGCACCTCCAGGGATGGGGCATTCACAACTTCTCTGGGCACCCTGTGCCAGCACCTCTTTACCCTCTCAATGAAGAATTTCCCCCTGACATGTAATCTCTCTCCCATGTTTTAGTTTAAAATCATTCCACATCGTGCTATCGCTGTCTACGCATATATAAAATTGATTTATCTCCTGTTTATAAGTTCCTTTTAACAACTGGAAGGCCTGAAGCCTTCTCTTCTCTAGGGCAAACAAACCAAGCTGCCTCAGCCTGTCTTCATAGAATAGATGCTCTAGCCCTCTGAACATCTTGGTCCTCCTTTGGACCTGCTCCAACAGCTCAACATCTTTCTTGTGCCGGGGGCCCCAGACCTGAACACAGTTCTCCCAGTGGGGCCTTGTATGGACAGAGTAGAGAGGAAGTATCACCTCCCTCTCCCTGCTGGCCTCCCCTCTTTTGATGCAGCCCAGGATACTGTTGGCTTTTCAGGCTTCGAGTGCATACTGCTGGCTCATGTTATGTTTTTCATCTACCAGAACTGCCAAGCCCTTCTTTGCAGGGCTGCTCTCAGTGGGTTGTTCTCCCAGTCGGTATATGTATCCAGGACTGCCCCAACCCAAGTGCAGCACCTTGCACTTGGCCTTGTTGAACCTCACCAGACTCACATGGGCCCATCTTTCGAGCTTGTTCCAGTCACTCACTCACATCTTCCTACTAACACTGCAGTGTGTTTGCTTGTACTGTCTCTGTATGTTGCCTATTGTTAACCATGTTATGGAATTACCTGCTTATTTTCAGAAGAGTTTGTCATAAATGTGTACCTAATATTCAATTTCAAGAATGTATTTTGTATCTTAGATGAGAGGTAGGCAGTCTTTAAAACATGCTGTGAGTGGATGCTGGATGAAAAGCTGCAGATAAACAGGCTGCTAGCAAAATCAAGAGATATGGAATGGAATTATTATTTTTTGCCATTTCATAGCAGCAAAGCAATTACTACTTAATGTCTTTCTCTAGGTGTTGCTTTTGTATTACTGTCAAATTAATTCTGGTATATGGAGCACGTAGTTTTTTTTGTACGCTTCGCATAGTTATTCAAAGTCAATTTTCAAATAATAAGCACTCTACTAATAAAGAAATTTAATTGTACAAAACAATAGGAAAACCTGAATAACAGTTGGCTTTAAACAGTTGCATTCTGACCATGCTGTCTGCATAGTCTTGTTATACATTAAAAAAGATTTTAGGAAAATGAAAATTGCTATATTATTAGAACTTAATCTGAATGGAAAAAAGAGATGCTTCAGTCTGTAGTGATACTGAGCTGAGACAAAGAGAAATATGATTAAATTATACTACTTTCCTTGCACCACTAGTTGTATTTTTCCAGTTACTGTTTCCTGCTTCCTAAGTGTTGTCATAATTATGTTCTTAAGAAGAACACTGGCTACGAAATTTTTAAATGGTATTTTCATTTGCATTGCCCTTCATTTCTACATCAGTGATAGTTTGCCTCTTTATGAGCAGATATTTCTACTGTTAATTTGTGAAGATTTTGTGTTTTTATCTCTTCACTTGTTTTCTTAGGCTCTCTCCTGCTGCTGTTTGGTCACTAAAAGAGTGAATGTGTGTTTTTAATCTCTCCTGTCAGCTGATTGCTTATCTGATTTCTTTTCTATATGTTTTACATCTTCCAGCTGCAGTTTATAATTGCTGGCCGTTATTTCTATTATTGACAACTTGTCTGTAACTGACTAATTCTTTGCACATGTTACTGTCTGCAGTGTAGTCACAGCTTTAGAAATCTCAGCAAACATGAGTTTGAGTTCATGCTCATAGATACCTAAGTGCAAGAATTGAACTTCACCTCAGAGCTGAAACATAAACACCCAAATTTTACATAGTATAACGAACTTGAAAAGACACTGAAGAGGATCTCCTTGCTATTGGACCATTGGTTTAGAAGAATTCGTGTGTGAGTCAGGAGGAATTTGCACTCATGCTTATGGTTTATAACTCTCCACTTGATTGAGATATCTTACAAAAAATTTTGTGGTTCCAGACTTAGTTTTTCTTTAGGTTAGGTACTCAAAATATTGTATGTGCAGGGCTAAGTGAAGAACTAGTTTAAATTGTGAAGGAGAGCTACTGAGTGCTCAGCTTTTTTTGCAAATTGAAGCCCTTTTATCTATTCATGGTTTAAAAACAAAGGGACATTAGACTACTGTTTGCAGCTGTGTTGGCTGCAGTGTTCTATGTCTGAAATCAGGTGCAGAGAAAGACCAGCTTTTGCAAAGCCACAGAAGAACAGATAATGCCAATTTAAGCTGATAGATTGCAGTTGGCAGCCATTATTTAAAAATAATTTTTTAATGCAGAGTTTCCTGTGGCTTCACCTCCGTGCACAAAGTCAGCTAAAGTCCACCTTATTATATTTTAAGGTAATTATCCCTTTGTTTCATGCTGCAAGGAGCTCATGCACTAGTTCTAACCTGTTTGCTAAAAATAACTTGGAGTTGGAGATCTATATTTTAGGTTTATCACCTATTTGCACTTCTAAAGCAAGGACAGTGTGCAGACCTGTGGTTATGTAACTTAAACAGGGAGTCATGATCTTCTAAAGAATAGCCTTGGAATCTTACTCTGATTAACGTAATGATGCTAATGAGTACATCTTCTCTCCAGCTCAGCCTCTCTGTTTTAATTTACCTGACAAACAGTTTGAAATCAAATCTTTATCTTAGCCTGATATAAGTTTTCAACTTTTTTTTGCTTTAGATCATTTGTATATTTGTACTATTCTAGCCTTAAAATATACAAGTACTTGCATTTCAGTTGTGTAGGATTCTGTTTTTTGTGTTTTAACATAAACAATTTTTATTAATAGTGCAGGTGAAAAATTGGAAGCAATTTCTTTGTTAGTACAGTAAAGGAAAGCAAAAGCAGTACCGCAATGAGAAGGGTAAAGGAAATAGCAGGAGATGAACCATGCTTTTGCTGTTCTAAGCCTAAACTTTACCTTTCTTTACTCAAATTAAGCCCAGAGACTTTGGTCTTCAGTATTATCTGTAAATCTTCAGACCCAAGAGTCTGATAAATTAGAAGAAACAATGACTGTAAACTCAGAAAATATCATGGAAATTATTGTAGGGAGAGAAATTTAATCAATTTTAGATCAAAACTATTTCAACCAATATAAAACTAGATTCTTTATTACTCAGGTAATTCTAGAGGACTTTTTGTAATTGAACACCTAAAACAGAATATTTATTGCCCTGTGTAGTTTTTAAAGTTTAGTGAAAATATGACAAGAGAAATTCAGTTGGAAAAAAACAGTTCTCCAATAGCATTCTCTGTATGAGAAACCAAGATCCTGTCCTTAGATCAGCCTAGATTAGGCTTGACTTGCAAAACAGAACTGAGCACATCTCCCAAAGGTCCACAAAAAGGTAAACTCCAATGATCAACTGTGGAAGTAAGGGGAAAATCTATTATGCTGTGACAAGCTATTTCAGTAATTTTTCTAAATAACTTCTTACAAAATTGGGTAGTACATACTTCATCTTCCAGAACCATTCTTGAGTCCAGTGTTTTTACAATCTCTTTTCTATCTATATTTCTCCATTAAGTTTGTTATAGTAGCTAACTTACACTATGAATAATGAGAATGGTTTCTGCAATCAAGTTTTTTCCTCTTAGAGCAATATTTATTTCTTTAGGATTATTTTGTCAGCAGTAATAAATATTATGCTTCATATTACTTTCATCAAAATCTGTCTATTGCTAGGCACCTGTTATGCTTCATATGTGTGGCTAGTTAATATGCCCTTCTTCTGAAGGAGAAAACTGAAGCATATAGATATCAAGTCACTGAGGTAGGACAGCATGGCATTGACAGGCGCCAGGAATAGAATTCAAGCCTATTGCCTGAGTGACTTACAGACTTGACAGAAATAGTTACATCCTCTAGGCAAAATACAAATGCATGGAAATACTTGGAACCTGACAGTCAGGAAGTATTGCGTGCTTCTTGAAAATGTGTAATTCCAGTATGTCAGATAAAAATATCTGTGGGAATGGAAGAGATACTCACAGAAGATATGAAAGCTGCTACAAAAGTAATGCCTACTATTTTATTATGCTGGCCCATGATGTCAGAGGCAGATGTTGGTATAGAGGTGCAAAGGCAACAGAGGTTGAATCTCCCCACCAGTAGTCTCTTACGTTTTGTTGCCCTGTGACAGGTGTCAGTAAGGGGCAGTCAGACAAAATAACTTCTGACGTGGAAGTGTGAATATGTCGTAAAGCGGTGGGATTGAGTTCCATGTAGAAAAAATTGCACACACTGACATTCATTGACACTTGCTGAACATTTATGGAGACCAAACAGTGAATGTGAGCACAGTGAGGGATAGGTGGTGTGTTTCAGTAGTGACAACAGCAACATGAAAGACAAGCCACGTGCTGGATGGCTACGCACAGCTCTCACACCAGGAAATGAAGAGCGTTTCAGTCAGCTCATCCACGTGAATAGATGGGTTATGACCAGGGAACTGTGTGTGGAGCTGAATGTTGGCTTCAATGTGTTGGAAGTGATGGTGGCAATCTTGGAATATTGTAAAGTTTGCACAAGGTGAGTTCCAAAAATGCTCAGCTAGAAAGTGAAGGAACACTGTATGCAAGTTTGTCAGGACCTACTGAACCAATACGAATCTGAAAGTGACCTTTTCCTGTGGCAAAATGTTTTGACTCTGGCAATATCGCATCAGTTCAAGATGTAGCCCTCTGTGGGTAAAGTGCACTGTATTCTGGGATATAGGAAGGGGGTGGTCCTTCTGGATTTCCTGGAACCTGGACAAACCATCAACTCTGACCTTTAATTGCAATGCTGATAAAGATGAAGGGTCAAACATCCACAATCAGGCCAGAGAAGATGACAGTTTTTCTCTTGCAACATAACAACAACAGGCCCTGCTTTGCAGACAGTCTCAGCTGGAGTGTCCTATCACAATCCACCATATAGTCTGGATTTGACACTTTCTGATTTCTGTCTGTTTGAGCCAATGAAAAAATGGACTGCAGCAGGCAGTATCTTCCTAACAGTTATGCCATTGTAGCAACTGTGAAATAGTGCGTCACCTCCACTGGGGCAGATTTTTTATGAGCATGACATGCAGGCTGTTGTTCATTACTGGTGAAAATGCATAACTAATGATGGTGTGTTGAAAAATTATGTTTGTAGCTGAAAATTTGCTCTAACAGGTAGTGTTACTGTCCTCTTTGTATCTGTTGTAGTTCCCATGTAAATGAATAGGATGCATTGCATTCAGGGCAATCTACATTGCTTCTTTAGGATTATATTCCATAGAATTTTATGGATTTTTTTTTTCACTCATTTCTTGCGACTATTAGATCTTTTTCCTGATTGGCAACAGTTGTGCTTGAGTACTTAAGATTGTTTTTTCCTTGTTTCACCAGTAACAGCTAGTGAGCGTACCTGAGCATTTAGGATTGTTTTTCAAATTGTGTTCATGTCTTTTGAGATTGCAATAATATTTGCCCACAAAGTATCTCAAACTAAAACTTCATTAATTTTACCTACAAAGTAGAGGGATATGGATGATTTATTTTGTAAACAGTAAATGCAATGAAACTAAATTATTTAATAACCTTAATAAATGTGCAGAAATATCACTGATTTTAGTTTTGCAAATGTACACTGTTGCAAAGATAGACAAAGAAGTCTGATTTATAAATGTCATTTAATCTTGCTTTAGTTATGAGCATAAATATGTGCTGCTTTTCAAGCTAAAGGCATCATGTTTACACTCTTCCACTTGGAATAAATAACTGTATTAATTCAGCTTTGAGTGCATTTTAATAATCCACTTGAGGTGTCAGAGATGTCATCTTCATCCTCAGCCACCTGTGAGAAAACTAAAAAGCTTTCTTTTAATTGGGAAAATGAAGTGTCAGCTTCTAACTGGTAAGTGCAGAAATTTTCAGCTGTCAAACCCATGAGGAGGAGGCAGTAACATATTTGTAAATGAACCACTTTGTCACACAGAAGGTAAAATTGTATTTAGAAACACAGCATGTTTTTTCAAGAATATAATGTAATGTGCAGCAGAGGAAAAAAAAAGAAACTTACATTGTGTGAATTTTCAGTGAAGATCGGGACACTGACAGTTATGCTAAAAATTGGTGATGCATAAGTAACATGACATAATACAAAGTAATTTGTTCATATATGTGTGTACTTGGATTTTTCTAGCTTGCCCAGTGTTAAAATGTATTTTCAATACCACATAAGGTTGGAATAGAATCCCTAAGAATACATGCATTAATCTATATTGCTTTTTTTTTTCTTTTTTTTTTGCCAGAGTGTTCTTGAGAGCCATCAACAAATTTGCAGAGACAATGAACCAAAAATTTCTGGAGAATATGAATTTTGAAGTACAAGTAAGTGTTAAGCTTTTGAGTTGAATAAAGTAGTTCATGCACTTTGGCCTTCTGTTCCAGACTGTCAAAGCCCCTTCTGATACCTTACCAGTAATAAAAGTACCACTGATGTGAGTTTTGCAGGATTAGGCTATTTTCAGTTTTTCTTATTTACGTTTTTTGAAAAAATATTTACATATAGATTAATTGTATTGCAGCTACCCAGTTTGTGAAGACTAAGTGGACCTTCTTCCTTTTCAGTGGACCAACTTTTTCCAAAATACTTCTAACAAAAAATATGCCTCACTATTCAAAAGCTTTGATGTTGTCTTTCTGAAATGCATCAGATTATCTTTAAAATTACAAAATTTTCTTAAAATGCTTTAAGGTGTTAAGGCATAATGAATAGGAACAAAGAGTAGAAGTACTAAGGAATGCAAAGAGAAATACAATCTTTTTTCTTTCTGATAAAGAACCTTTTTTCTTCATGCCATATCTTGAGTCTTCCTGCTCTGCTGTGTAAGTTCATGTCTCCTATTTCTAACTATTGGAAGATTCCTCTTAGGGGTGGCACTTCTCATGTGGATTGCACATACTTACAGCATGGAGAGCTGGCGTGGATATCAAAGGTAGCGAAGGTGATGGAGTTATTTGCCACATTAAAAAACAAAAATCTCATTATTATTAGGAAATGAGTTAACGCAAGAAAAAAGAGTACTTTTCAAGCTTTCTAATATCAATGTCTTGGCTGTAAGCAAGCACGAGCAGTGACTAACTCAAAGTAAATGGGATACTTCCACAATTCATAAAATAGTTCCCTAATAATTTCCCTCTAAAACTGTTAATATTTTATATTTAGTATTTGGTTTTCTTCTTTTGTTTTGGAGTATTTTAGTTAAAAAAACAAACGAGCAATCCTGTGTAGCTGTTGCAGTGTTTGTATATTTTTATTTTAGCTATGAAGTTACAATAGATTAGTGTAAGGGAGCTTTTGTTTTAGTTGCTGTTTTGCAAAAGAAAATTCTAAATCAAGCTTTCTTTTGTCATTATTTAACCATTACTTCTTTTTGGATTTTCATGACTGGATTGTCATGAAACTGGAATAAAAAGTGCCTTTCCTTCATGGGCGTGAAAATGTTTGGGATATCTTTGAAGTGTCCATATTTCAAATAAATTTAGGAATTTTAGAGTAACATTTGTTTTGAGAAATCAAGCGGTACATTTATGTATTCTTGATTTGTATTGCACATCAAGCTTTTGAAAGAAGCTAAATGCCTGTATTGCATTAGTGACTACTACAGATGTAAAAACTTCATTAAATTTTTGAGTGCACAGTTTATGTGAAACAAATGGTTTCTCCTTAAAAAAGATGACCAAAAAAAGCCCAAAACAAAGGCTTTATTCAAGGCTCAGTGACTCGCTGTGCAGCAGCCTTTGGGCTAAATTTTCTCATGTTATGGATATACACGTAGCAGCGATTTCTCGTTTCAAAGAAGGGATGTTTACAGTTCAGGTCCTTATGGAGAATATGCATTGAGAACAATGTCTGAGGAATGCAGAAGCTAAAGCAAAGGCAATTGTTTTAATATTTCTGAGAAAGGGTATTTTAAAATATAGAAATGGAGTACGCTGGGAAGGGAAAGATAGAGATGCACACTGTTAAAAATTAAAAATATATAATGTTACATCCTTAAGTTCTTAGTAAATGAGTGAATGATTTATACTGCTTGTAGGGTTGTATTTTCTTATGTGCAGAATCTGACTACTATCTTTTGCTATCTTTTGAAGATAAATATTACTTTAGAAGTAGTAGTTAAAGTCATTTAAATCGAACAGGAGTGTATCTGAGTATTTCTCACTTGGCAGAGTGATGACATGACTGTGTAGCAGACAGCCTAACCAAACAAAACAAGTAGACTGTGAAGTAATTGAGCAAATAATAAATAATACATCTAGAGCAAAAGCAGTGTGGAAATTTTTGCTAGTCTGTTGAAGCTTTTTAAATGGAGGATAAGAGGTTCCTAGCCTTTTCTTCCTTCTGAAGTGGAATTGCTTTTTTCCTCATTATGTGAGTTAGGCAGAAAGAAAATAATAGGTATCATTTAGGACCCATGAGAGGTTGTGATATATCTGAAGAACAGTTGTTGTAATCTTTAAAACTTAAATGTTCTTAAATGTAAAACCTTAGTTCAAATGGTAAAGCTGCTGCATACCTTACAGACACATACAAAAACTATGTGATATGCTGTTCAACATAAATTTTCTGCCTTATCCTGTGACAAGTTGGGGTCCATGGGGTCCATTTATGTTGAAAGCCCTTTTTAAAATTTCAGTGCTTTCACACCTACAGTAGGTCTGAATTTTGTGAGTGTGATTGGCAAGAGTGTGTAAGGCAGGAAATGCCAGGGCTGTTTGGTTTGAGAATCATCATGTAAGACTCTTAGGGGCAATTGAAGAAGGCATGTGATGTCTGGGATTATAGGCCAGCATGGGGAGTTGGTGATTTTGTTTGTTTTTGAGTTTTGCTTACAGAGTTTATGTGCTGGATGTATTCAAAAGTATTTCAAGCACTCCCAGTAAAAGAATCAAAAGTAGAGACCGCACGCAAGAGATGTTGATTTCATAATGAATATAACCTAGAACAGTAAAGGAAGAAATAACTAAGAGGCATTTGCTACAGAATATTTACTGTTGTGCTGTTATTTCTTCAAAAAATTAAAATTTGCTTACTCGCTGCTATCTGTACTTATTTAGATCACTGGTAGCTCAAAAATTTAATGAATTCTTAACAGTCTTTAAATCTTTTTTGTATGTACATTTTTGAAAAGAAAAGCCAACAAAAAACCAACTGTGGTGCACAAAGAAGAGTGTTTTTTAGGTTGGTTTTACTTTCATCAGGGATTACTAGGTTAGACTGAATTTAAACAAAATTAGTGCTAATTTCTCATTTTTCTGTCATTTATTATTTTAGAGTGTAAATCTCAATGCATTAGAAGATGTAAATATTCATTTTAATCCGTATAATAACTCTTGGATAATGTACTTCATGCTAATGTTCTTCAGTGTGCAGCCATTGACTGCAGACTTCCTCCAAAGTAAATTGGTTTGTTAAATAAAACCAATAAATGCTTTGTCAGAGTTCTGTACCCTCTGGCCAGGTTTTTAGGTACTCCATGTGCAGAGGGTGTAAGATTTAATATCAAATTTACTTATTTGAAGATTGACAGTGTTACATGAGGTTTTTCACTTTGCACAGCAAAACTGGAAACAGTAAAAATGTACATTTTACTAAGCAAAATACAGCAAGTGCTGTTAAATTACAATACCAACGTGATTTCCAGTACCATTTTCTGTAATACACTCACAGTCACGAAGCTGGGTGTTTCCAGCTGGTTGTCTTCAAAAAGGAATCTGCAGGATGAAAGCTCAGATCTGTTGCTCTTTTCAGAATTCTTTTCTTAATGGTTTAAATTTTATGCTTGACTCTGAGCTGAGCCATGTTTTTAGTCCCTATGCTGCTTTGGCATTCTCAGGTAGACATTCAAATTCTTTTCATGAATTTAAGGGCAAAATATTTACACCACCAGTTGATAAAGTCAGTTGACCCATTCATCTGACAGTTATTTATCCCAAGCAGACGCTGTGCTCTGGACCCCTTTGTGGTAAGATAAAGTCAGCTGCCTTCACGGTGGTTCTGCTCAGTTATGCCTTGATCCCCTGAGCTTCATGGGCAGACTGCTTGCCTGTCTCCTCTAAGCTTTCTTCTGTGTTGGAGATTTGTTGGTCAGTCATAGGCATACAAAGCCAAATAAGAAATAAAACAATGCTAGTTCAAGTTTAGATTTTTCTGATTCTTTTCTCAAAGCGAATCTTTTGTGATTAAAGATTTGTTTTGCCTTTTGCAAAATGCAGTTATTTAGCATGTCTTGTCTAAAAGAGCAGCAGAACATACAATGACAGTGAGAGGCAGACAACAGTGGAAGTTGAAATACTTCTGAAAAACAGCTTTGTTTCCATTTGTTTGATTCTGTTGTTGCATCACCCATAGCTTTCAGTCCCTGGACTCTGTTCCTTCAATGGGGAATACTGTCTGAATTCTCACTTCTTTTAAATACATTTCTGAAATGAACTCTTTTATCATTCTCTTATTTTTTAATCTCCAGTGTGACTACTGAGGTGTAAATCACAGAATCACAGAATGGCCAGGGTTGGAAGGGACCTCAAGGATCATGAAACTCCGACCCCCCTGCCACAAATTTAAGGCAGTTCTGTAACAAATAAATATATCCTCTGCAAACTTCATATCCATTGATCTTAGATTGCTTCTCTGTTCATTCTTTGTTTGGACTATATATATAAAACATAAATTGAGAATAATTTGTGAATTACTGCCTAGGTTAAGTGTCCTCTCATGTTTCCAGTTCTGTCTTTGGACTGTTTTACTTCTCACTAGGAGGAAAATTTATATGAAGTATTAATTCTAACTGCAGGACAGCTGTGGTTTAGAGCATGGCACTGCAGTGTAAGCAAAAGAGGGGTTGGAGAAAAGAAATGTTAAGACACCAGGGTAACTTTCTATCCTAAAAGTGAATACCAGGTAAACTGTCATATTTCTTGCAGTTCAGAGTTTAAAAATGCCTCCATACTCATAAGGATTTTCTTAACAGAATGCAGAACTGTCTCATGAGCCAACCATCTTGCCATATCTGTGCTCACCATGTGATGTAGTTGTGATTTGAATCTCTGTTTTCTTTTGTGGGCGAGGGATTGCTCTTTTTCATTCTGATAACCAGCTTCTGCTAGAAAAGATGATTTCTCCTTGGAAAGACAGCCATTGCAGGTGTTTTCCATTGAGTATTAACTTTTTAAGGACTTGCCAATTTAAAATGTGGTGATTAGACAGCCTGTACAAATCATTGTTTCACAGCTGGACTTTTGCAGGTATAAGAACAGATGCACCACTTTCCTTTCTCTGGTATTGTGTATGCATTGGATTTAGGGTAGATACTGATGAGCACTTCAGAAGAAATTTAATGAAGAAAAAAATTACAGAACATATTTTCAAAAGGCAGCCTGGTTTCTTAAACTGAATTGTAGCAATAATTGTGTATGGTTCTGTAGTTATGCAAAATATGTATTTATGATACCCTCAAAACATGTCTGGAATGTTTATTTCAGTTGTGGTAAATGGGAGAATATGGGGAATTTTCAATACACTTCTCTTTTACCTTCTGTGGTAACTATGCAATCTTAATCAAAACTTGCTAATTTTGTTTGATTGAAAACCTCTGTGTTTCAAAACTAGATTCTACATGCCTATCACAAGGGTAATGTCCAGGGTTTTCAACTCTGAATAATAAGGGAATAAGATGACTTTCCTCAAGCAGTCTAAGTGCCTTTACCAAAGAAGTGTAACAGTTTCTGTTTTATAGCAATTAACATGCAGCTAGTTGGATTTGACAGTTATGATTCACAGTGATCTTAAAGAAAGCAAATATTTGAAAGTACTTCAGTACTGATGCAAACCATTATCTGTCCATGCAGGTATAAAATAAAAGTAAGTTCGAATGAAAATTAACATATTTTTTGTTCCTGGTAGAAATAAATTAAACAACATTCCTAGTTATCAGACATGTCTTAACTGTCAGCAGCTTACTCATTTTTATAACTGAAGAAGAAGGGAAAAAAAATGATGTTTTTTGTCTTGTTTTGTTTACTTCAGCAGAAATTCCTTTTCTACTTTGTAACTCATGTTTTTTTTTTCATTCTTCATTTAATTTAGTTTAGATAAAACATAAACCACTCTTCCAGTAACAGTAAAATAAAGAATACAGTAATTATTTCTAATGACTCCCTTCAAACTTTTAGTTAAATTTTTTCCATCAGTTTTTATTATAGGAAAAAACGTGTTCAGCATCCATTGCCACAATTAATGCCACTTAATTCCATGAAGTGATGGTTTTGTCCAACATGGCTTTTGTAACGTTTCCATCTGGAAATGTCAGCTTCTGATGTATCAGGGATAGGGAAGATTAAACACATAGAAAATGCTTTGTTGTGGTATAATCAGGCATAGCTATCCTAAGTTCTGTTTTGTTGGAATATTGGTTTCTGTTCCTTCCTATCCTTCCCCTCTGCTAATGGTATCTTTTAATGGGGCTTTAGAAAGGATTATATTGCTAAATCTGTACTGTTACAGCAATTATAATTTCATATTACTCATCTATATACTTACCACAGAATTTTATTGCAAAAGACATAGTCCCCACAGTGTTATAATGTCAGTCTGACTTAAAAAAAAAAAAAAAAAAAAAGCTACTTTTCATTTTTCCCTTTCTTTAGTGTACTGAGCACCATTATCAACTCAGCATTATGAAATGTATTTTAGCATCACTAGTGAAATTGCGTGATTATTCTTTTTTATCTTTAAATACTCTGTTAGAAATTCCAAAATCAAAAGCTTCATTGCATTACAAATATACAGGAATAAATGCACATTGTATTGTGCAAAAATATACATAATATAGTTGTAGACACTGCAGAAAACCTTGCAAGATGTTTGATAGATAGAGTACATAGATGATAAAAGGAACTAATGCTTCATTTTAGTAACTGTTAAGAAAGTTCTCTATCTGTATTAACTATGCTTGCTATATTTATATTAATTTCATATTAATTAAATATTGGTTATATTATCATATTCTTCCTCTTCTATCTGTCTTCCATTTGAGGATGATGAGATGCTGGAACAGGTTGCCCAGAGAAGTTGTGAGTGCCCCCAGCCTGAAGGTGTCCAGGGCCAGGCTGGATGGGGCTGTGAGCAACCTGTTCTGGTGGGAGGTGTCCCTGCCTATAGCAGGGATGTTGGAACTAGATGATCTTAAAGGTCCCTTCCAACCCAAACCATTCTACGATTCTAAGATATTGCTATGTATTAGTGTAGTGACCAATGCTAAGATATTGATGTTTTTTTTTTTTTTTTTTTTACATTCATCTAGATTGTTTTGGATATTGGATTCATTGATCAGGATGGAAAGAAATATGCAGAAAATGTGACATAAATAAACCTAACGTTTTCTAGATTTGAGAGTGCTTATTTCAAAAGTCCTGCATGTTTTCTAATGCAGGAATGTTAGATATTTGGACTAGAAAACGTGTGCAAGTAATTCACATAAATTATGTCGTTATATGAGCATATGACTAAAGAATGGAATGAAATAATGATGTGAAAATCTTTAAGCATTAAAAATAAACAGTAGTCCTTTGTTGTTAAAACAGCAGAAGGACACACTGTGTTTCATCAGAGCTTCTTTAAACTTATTCTCATTAACTTGAAAATGTTCTACTTTTGTTCTGTCCTTTTGTAATACGTCATCATTGCAAAGAATAGTTGACAGACACTGTCAGTATTTTTTACCTAGAATTGCATACTATTCTCTTCTTCACCTCAGAAGAGGCACAGTACCTTTTATGAACCAGTCTGCGTACCGTAGGAATAAACCCTTACTACTTGCAACTTACAGAATTCATGAATGAGTTGTAAGTCTAAAGTTACTATTTTTTGAGACTCTACTTGAGCAGAAGAGAATGCTTGCTTTCCCCAGTTCTTAATGCTTATCAGTTGGTGAGTCATTCTGAATTTTAGCTTTCACATTCTCCTTAGGCCATTGCTCAGCAGGTTTGTTAGTGTGATATTCTACAATAAGTGCAGAATAATTTTCATGAATGCAGGCTTGGATTCTTGTGCTGCTTGATGTACTTGTGAGTATTAACTTATTTTAGGGAAAATTAATGAAAAATTGCTTGTATTTCCCTTCTTAATCAAATATACTCCTTTTTTTTTTATAGTGAATTTTTAATTTTAATTTTCTTTGAATTTTTTTTGCATATAATTCTAAACAAAATATGAATCCTGTAGTACTTATCTCCTCGGGGCAAGTCATTGAATGTTAGTATCTGTGCTTCATCCAGTTGAGCTATTTATTTAAAAACAAACACAATTTGCTGTTCACGTGTTTAAATCTCTAGAACTCTCATGACTCACAAAAACAGTAAAAACAGGTATTTGTTCTAAGTGAATTAGTTTTAAATTATGATGAAATGTGGTTTAGTATGTGAAAGGGAATGATATTGGATATTATCTCATTTTTGTAATATCATATATCCTGAAAGTAAATTAAACATTTCTTACAAATATTAATTTAAAATTGTAGAAGCTTATTTTTAGCTAACTTAGCACAACAGCTGTGACTGTTTCTCTACAAAGTCCAAGTAATGAAGCCAGTGTCTATCTGCAATGTATTATGTCCCCTGGTCTCAAGGGGCTGGGCTTTCTTTTGTCATAAAGTTCTAAAGGAAAAATAATACAAGAAAACTGCAGTCTTATCTGTTGAACTTTCAGAACTGTTGGAAAACAATTTATGTGTCATAATTTATCAGAAATTCATCTTCCAAAGTCTTCATGCCCCGACTGTATTATAAAAAAAAATGTCCATGGAGGAAGCAATGGCTAAAAGGTAGACATCAGTGAAAAACAGTCATTGATTTCATAGGCACATATGCAGGAAGAGGCAGCAGTGTTTAATTTACTTCTGGTAACTGTCCTGAGATCATCCAGATCTCATCCTTGTGAAATCCTTAGAAATCTCTTGCTAAGTTAATCCCACATTTCCCAAAATGGCAGCTGTCACATTTTCTAGGAGTAAGGAATACCATGTTTAAAAAAAAAAAAAAACCCAAAAACTGAATGAGAGATCTTCTAAATTAATTTAAGTATCTTAGCCCTTATATTCGCAAGGGTGTTGTTGCTTCTGAAGCCCTCAGTGTGTGCGATTAATGCTATGCTCAGCCAATTCAGTTGCCATAATTTGCAGTGTTAAAATGCATCAAGTTGGTTTATACTGTTACAATCACATGCTGCATGTCCGTATGAATTTGCAGTGAATAACAGATGACTAATAATGCAGACGGGTCACTTCTCAGCTCTATCTTTGTCTCCAAGCTGCTGTCCCCTGCCAGCAGCTCATCACTGAAGTTCATATCAACACGAAGCTGCAAAGCATGAGCATTCCTGCTCAGCACAGGAGCTCTGATCCTCTTCTCTATCTGTGTTTCCTCAGCCTTGCCACCTCCTAGATAACTTGGTGTTCGAATACAGCACATCTTGGAATGTTGTTGTGTGTTTAAAAGAAATTAAAACTTGTCTTATAAATAACTTTTCGCATTCATTTTTAATCTATATGTGTGTGTCATTTGTATTATTGAGACACTACTTTGCCCTGCGGGGTTTTAATGTTAGTTTTGTTATTTGAAACTGTTATTTGTTATTTGTGTGTCCTTATCTTGATACACTGTCATAATTTGAGGGTCATAATTTTTCAGCAACCATTAAGTATTCTATGGAAGAAAGGAAATTTCTTTCATAAATAAGGATTAATTTTTTAGGTTACATTTCAGAAAAAGGTAGCATCAAGGTTGGAATTTTTATGTGAATAAATAGACCATTAACTACAGTAGTAAGGCTTCCTTTTTCTCTCCATAATGAGGAGTGATTTGAGAAGTTTTCCATTTTGCAGGTGTAATTGACGTGCAAACTGATGGACTCTAAATGGATCAAATTTATCCTTAATAATCTTTGGCAAAGGGAAGTACAGACTTTTCAGAGCATAAATAACATTTATCCTGGGGAAAATACTATGACTTAGCATGTGCTATCAAATACTAGATATAAATATGGCTTAAATATTTGTACTAAGGGAGAAAAAAGCTACTGCCTTAAAGTGCTAATATTCAAGCCTAATTTTTAATATAGCTGTGATTGTTTTGGATGAATTCAGACCACCTTTAAATTGTAGAAAACATAACAAATTAACAAACATCTCCAATGAAATTCCATTTGAGTCTGTGCATAGAATCATAGAATTGCTCAGGTTGAAAAAGACCTTAAAGATCATCGAGTCCAACTGCAAGCTCACATACTACCCTCACTCTAACAGCCCTCTGCTAAATCATGTCCCTGAGCACCACATCCAAACGGTTTTTAAACAGATCTAGGGGTGGTGACTCAACCACCAGCCTATTCCAGTGCTTAACAACCCCTTCTGTAAAGAAGTGTTTCCTGATATCCCACCTAAACTTACCCTGGTGCAAATTGAGGCCATTTCCCCACGTACCCCAGCTCTCTGAAGTTCGGCTCTGCGGACCACAAATACTTAAAGACAGCACAGCCCTCCTAAGGGCTTTTGGATAAGCAGGTCTGCTAGGGAGAGCTTTAGGTGGGCCCCTAAGTGAGGAATAAACTGAACACAGGATACTTGACCTTAAGGAGGATATTTGAGATTTTTATTTAGTAGAGGAATCACCCGTGGTTTTGTGTGTATTTTTGTGTGTTGGTATCTATTCTGTATGGTTACTAGAACACAAGAGGATTTTCCAAAGTCTAAAGAACAGAGATCTCTTAAGTTTTTGAGAAAATGTTAGATTTTAAGAGTAATAGTGTGGCTTCCCAAAATAAGATTGTATTTCACATGCAAAATTAATCAAAAGCTCTGTCATCATTTTTTACGATTTTTAAAATAATGTTTTATTTCTGTCCTTTAAACTACTGTTGAATACACAGAATCACAGCAGGGCCATGGTGGGAAGGGACCACAATGATCATGAATCTCCAGCCCCCTGCCACATGCAGGCCAATACCTCTACTGTTTCCTTTCTACTGTCTCACTGATACTGTTTACACATACTTTTAGTTGTAAATATGTTTTTAAATAAGTATCTATAACTACTGCTAACTGTTAAGAAGCTCCCTGAGGTAGTATTTACTTCCTTGAATTTGTTTCCTACTATGTTTTCTTTTTTCCCTCCCATCTCTAGAATGAGAGAAGTATTTCATTCTGATCACTCACAGGACAAGCAATCTGCTTTCAGAAAGGCAGGGCTCTGAGCTGGAAATAAAAGCCTTATTCTCTCAGTTCTAGAGCATGACTCAGTAATAACAGTAGCCATTCAAGGCAGTATTTTGTCCTTGTTTAATGAAGACAGCTCTTAAAAAAAAAATACACTGGAATTTCACACAAATTGTTGTTGAATTAGAACTTAAAAGGCAGTAGATACTTTTTGAAGATGTCAAATAAAATGCAATTACATCAGGTGCCTTTAGCTCCAAGTTGTTAAGATTAACTGGCTTGTAATGCATTCCACTTGTCCTGCTATGGTTCATGATTTAACGTTGTAAGCTAATGAATTTCATATAAATCCATCCTAGTAGTATTTATTCAACTGCTGTATTATTAAGAGGAAATGTGTAGTAGTGATTATTAAAATTCATCTTCCTTGCTTTTCTCCTAATTGCATAATACTAATGATGTACAACATAGCATAATATAAAATCTCAAATTGCTTGCATCATTTGGTTTCATAAATAATTCAGTATTATGCATGGTTTAGTACTACTCCAGCTTTGCTCAAAACTATTAGAATTTCCTTATTTTCAATTTACAGCTGTGGAACAACTATTTTCATTTGGCTGTGGCTTTTATTACCCAAGATTCGCTACAACTAGAAAATTTTTCCCATGCAAAGTACAACAAGATCCAGAGCAAGTAAGCAAAAACATATACTATAGCTTATGTCTAATTTTTTAACAAAAAGTGGGAAAACATAATGACTAAAAGTACCTGAACTTTATTATTTTTAACTAGATATGGAGATATGAGACGTTTAATTGGCTTTGCTATCCGTGACATGTGGTACAAACTTGGTAAGTAGGCAAATGAATTTAATTACAACTGAATGTGTCGCACATTGCACGTTTCACTGGAAAATATCGATATGAAACTTCTCTAAAATTTCAGAGATGGTTGAACTTTATTATGCAGAAATTGAGAACCAAGTAAATTTTTCAAGAGTTGGTGGCTTCTGATTCATGTTAAGGGTGTGTATCTTAGAGAATAGTCATGACAAACTTTTGGTTACTGAACATACAGTAGATGCTTTGAAACTGGAATGTCAAGCAATTGCAGCTGTTTACATCCCTCCCAAAGGGATATAAAGGAGCAGAAGGCAAGATTTAATGCGATTGGCTGGATGTGAAGGAAAGGCAAAATATTTATCCCAGAGTGCCACACTGCAGTTCTTCCTGTTCTGCTTATTACTCAGGTTATTGAACTTAAGCATGTGCTAGGCAGATAACTGCATACAAATGAAACGGGTTTTTACGTGACAATCATTTTGTATGTGAGTTGATTGAGGAAGTTTCTCTTTGCATTTTTAGGCAGAAATTTAAAAAGTTTTCATTTTCATGATATCGGTGGAGCAGTACGTATTTAAATCATTTAGCTGAAAGTATCTCTTATTTTTTACTTGCATAAGAGCCTTCTGTGGAAGAATGAACATTTTTATAGGTGAAAAAATATTTACATAGTACATTAATTCCTTTTTTTTTTAAAAAAAAAAAAAATTTCAGATCTTTAGGGTCTTATGCCTAAAGATATTGGAAGTGATTCAGTCACTCTGAGAGTCTTTTGAATCTTATTGATGTTACTGATATTTCCAGGATTAGTAATATTTTTAATCAAAACGACTGGAAGTAATGTTGCATAGAACTAGTGAAGTTGTTCAGTTGTGCTTAAAGTTACAACATTAATGGCAGTATGAGGGGAAAAACAGAATCAGATTACTTTTATTTATGAAACAAGTCTAGTCATATTTGTTTATGATAATATTTTAATCTCCTTACAAGCTACCAGCAATATTGACATTCTGAGGCAGATCATTGGACTTGCATGGTAGTCTGACCCACATATCAAACTCCTTTCTTTTTGCTCAGAAACAAGCAGTATTTGAAGAATATCTCAGACCTAGTTGATGTTTTTTTGCTGACTTGAAGGCTCTTTCACAGGTGCTCAACTGTTGTGCTACAAGATAATACTGTGTGGTTTTAGGAGTGGAGTTGCACAGACTGTGTTTCTATTGCTGGTTGCAATGGTTGATGCGTTGATTGGTTTGATTTATTGTTTACGATGTTTGATGTTACTCATAGTTGAAAGCAAGTAATGTGTTTCTTCTTTAGAAAGCATCTCATGTGTCAATGTTACTGAGAGAATTTGGGGGATTATTAGTGTTTTTGATTGCTTTCTTCTCAGAATTTTTAAGAGGAGATGTCTAAAGCTGAAAAACTGAAATACTGACTGAAAATGTTAACTCAGCTGATATGCATTCATATTTCTGGCACTGAATGCTGGCCTCTTGATATAAGAGCATATTTATTAACATTCTTTTAGGTTTTGAGAAGGAGTAGGGATAAATGACTAAATTCTAAGACTGTTACTAGCAAAGATAGTTAAGACACTGCTTTAAAATACTGCCTGCCCTAAATGTTTTTCTAACAATTTTTTTTCTCTTCTGAAGTATCTAATTTGTCATTCTGTTTTAGGCCAGAATAAAATCTGCTTTATTCCGGGGATGGTTGGACCCATCTTGGAAATGACTCTCATTCCAGAGGTTGAACTACGAAAAGCAACAATTCCAATATTTTTTGACATGATACTGTGTGAATACCAAAGGACAGGAGAATTCAAAAAGGTAATTAAAAATACTGTTTGAAAATTCATTGGTCTTCTAGCCAGTTTATTTTTGGTAAACATTTGTTGTGTGGATTTCTGTGCTTAAAGAAAGTAAAATCCAAAAAAATAAGAACAAAAAAAGGGCTCCTGTACAGGAGAGAGTAGGCATTCCATAGTGTTTGAGTTGGATTTGAGAAAAACATCCTTCACAATGACAGCTATAAGGCACTGGAACAGGAGCCCAGAGAGGATAGACAATTTTTATGAATATTTTTAGAATCTTACTGAACAAAGTCCTGAACAAAAGACATGACATTGAAGTCAACCCTGTTAAGTAGGAGTAGAATTAGATGACTTCTAGGGGTCTCTTCTAATACTAGTCTTTCATGAAACATAGATCTGTGTACATTAAAAGGTTTAACTTTTAATACATACTATCCAACAGAAGTTTCAGTTAATAGCTTGAAGTTAATGGCACGTTATTAGATTTTTCAGGAAACTTTTCTAAATATTTGCTTTGTGAAAAATAATCTTTAAGAGGAGCTGGCATTCAAAAAAAGTTTTCTAGAGGAATTTCGCAAACAAAATGGATTTTTAAATCAGAAGTTTTTCACCCCTGACAGAAAAGAAATAGGATAGGACACTTGGGAGGGTGATTTAAAGCAGATCTCCTGCCACTACTTGCAGTGTGTAGTCAAACAGTTGGCATCTGTCAGTTTCTCTCCTACCTCACTTTCCTCTGCAGGCTCTTGTGGGCACAATTTTGTCTTGTTCTATGTTTGCACACTGCCTTTCACAGTAGATTTTAACTTGGAGCTTCAGGCTCTGTAATTGCACAAGTAGTTAATTCCAAACCATCTGTGTAACAGTAAGTGACAAAAAAAAAATCATAATTTAGACATTCATAGAAAAGTAAATACAAATCTGTCACTCACACTCAGCTATGTTTAATACTTTAAATCATATGGGGCATTTCTATGTCAATAAGTGTGGAACAAACTAGCAGATGGAATTTTGATTTTGATCTGCATTCCAGAATATAAAGCTTTTGGTTCAAGGCCAAGATTAAAAACCACTTGCTTTTCTGCATCTGTTCCTTACATATTCTAGTAGTTCTACATTTGCCTTCTTAAAAATATTTTTCTGTTCTTGGCTCATACTGCATCTCTTTGGAGAGATGCAGAGGTCTGTACAAACCAAAAATCCTGGAAACTCATCAGCCAAACTGACTGATTAAACAAGAATAGCAGCTTAAGTGCCTCAATGATGCTAGATACTTTGCTGACCCTTAAATCACTCATTATGCTAATATAGATTAGTTTCAGGTTATAAATTTTCAGTGCTGAGGATCAGGGGCATTCATTTTATTACAGTGTAAGAATAATAGTTAATTTTTATCAGATGGCACTTAAACATTTTCATAATTTAACAGTTGAGTGTCATTAGATAATAATATTCTGTTTTGGACTGTTTCCAGTCAAGAACTCAGATATTAATCCTTTCCACCCCTCTGGATGAGGTAATTAAGATACATTTCTTAAATTGCTTCTCTGTGTCTAGCAATTCTGGTAAGCTTTGTTTAAAGAAACACACATTTAGTCACATTACTTAAAATTGTTACCGTGTTATTTAGAAAAGGCAAAGAATTAATATGAATGGAATATTGATGTAACTGTAAACTCCACCTTTTGCTAGCTGACATTTCTGATATTCAGATTGGCATTTTGTTTTATGAGGAATATTTTTATAAAGCTTTAGCATGAATTTTTCAAAATGATTGTTTCAGTTCAACATTGCTTTACTCAGAAGCCTGGACTGATGCTGATGTTCAGTTGAAAACATAATTATGATGAATCGTGATCACTTCTGATGAGAGAAAGGGAAAAAAGCACAGAGACAGCTGTATTAGTAATCTGCATTGGCAGTGGAACTAGAGCTTGTGTGGTGCCTGCTAAATCATTTAATAAGCTTTCCCCAAGTTATTGATTTCATTAGCTTGATGTGGTACTGTGCTGAGATGTGTGACAAGCACTCCCTTTTTGTGTGTGCATATGTGTTAGGCTGTCTCAAGAGACTGTGTTCTGCGTTACATATACAGTATATGTGCTTTTATTCATCTCACTCTTTTCAAAATGCATACACCAAATGAGGAAAAAAAAAATGAAGTTACTCAAATTTTATTAATCAGGAGTTTTATTTTATTTTTGCTATTTCTAGGAAGTCAGCAAGCCCCAGACAAAATAAAATTCCACCTTTGGTTACCTCAAAAATAACATTCTACTACACATATATTTAATAGACAGCAATAAATATGTAGGTGTATGGCATACTGAGGAATTTTTTTTTGATTCTTCTTTTTACTTTGCACATATAACTTCCATTCATTCAGGAGAAGTATTGTATAAGCTTGTAATTTTAGGCATCAGGGCTTTGTATAGCGTTAGATAGGGGATCTGATCTCTGGGAAAGGCTATTTATCCAACTTACATGAGGTGTCTATGGATAGATCTGGGCCTTCAGATACATCCCCTTCTCCTTCATTTACAAAGGGAAGCTAGTTGTGTGTCTGTTGGGCACATGAAGTTAAAAGAGTCTCATCCTCCAAGTATTGATTACCCATTTTTCCCTGAAATATTAGGTTGTACATCTTATCAACCATCAAGCAAAGTACTTTTGTTTGCTCTGATTGAAAATTTGAGGCAAAATGTTAGAAAAGGCTAACTTAAAAAAAAAAAAAAAAAGTAGTTTAAGACTAGCTCTTTTCAGAGTAAATAAGTTACTATTTAAATAAACATGGATTCATGTTCTGTTAAGGATTTTAGCTTGGATTAGGAAAGATTAATTCACCTGTGTTAGGTTTTTTTTCAAATAAATAATTCTGTTCATGTTTGATTTTAAAGTGAAAATACCTCTCTTTAGTTTTACCAATTGCTGAAGCCATCTGGGGAGGTATTCTATAATTACTTTTCCTCCTGATCTTTGTTGAAAAGAACAAATAGTGCTGATTGATTGTGTTCTTGTACTTTCATAGTTTTTGATAAGTTTAGAGGATAAATGTTTATTCTACATGCACTTGTTAGAGTCATGTAGCTTTCTGAGCTAACAGCTGTAAAAGGTTACTAAATGAGTGAATGGAAGTGTTCTTAGCAAGCTCCTCTGGCACATGTGCTTTATAACTGATGTTCATATCCATATTTATTCCTTGAAATTTTGAAAATGTATTATGCTCAAGGATTTCAGAGGCATGTGAAATGCTTCCACTGGCAGGAATCAGCTTTAGATGGCTTAGTGCTTCAGACAAATCCATGCAGAAAAAAATTGAGTGTGTGTTTGGTATTGACACTTGTTCCATGTTATGAGGATTTATTTGGTCTACTAGATAGATAAGCAAGTGATTTTAAAGCAAAATTAATGCTAATTACAATTAGGCACATTGTTGAAATTAGATGAGAAATATGCCTACTAGGGCTGAATTTTGTCACAGACACATTACAACTTTCTTCCGTAGTTCTGCCAGCTTTTTAATTTCTGCTGGTTCATGCAATCAGCTGCAGTTGACAAATTGCAGGAAAAAAAATGCATAGAAAGGGGTTTTGTTCAGGTCCAGAATCTGTGAGATTATTACCTTCTAGAGAAGTCGTCAATTCCCTGCCTGCTGAATAAGTACTAAGGAAAGATTTAAGAGGTGAATGATTTTTAACTGGGGCTTTAGTTGCACTGTATTTACAGGTTTCTGTGTTACTGCCCAAAGTCCAGTCCTCAGCTCTACAGAATGTCTGGAGTGGATGTTTCTGAGCCTTGTCCCGAAATTGCTGTGTACCTATGTTACCAGTGTTAATGCACATATAGACAGTAATACATGTAATACTTATAAATGAATTCTGATCCCTTCAAACTTCTTCAGCAAGCCTGGATGAGCCAAAGTTGGGTTTTTGGTGGTTTTATTTTAGTTTGGTTTTTTTGTGCTTTCTCTGTACCAAGGGTATATTTCAGTGATAGCTCTATTCTCTGGTGTTGGTGTGGTATGTGCTGTTCTGCTGACGATCTTTAATTTGGATATTCTACATCCAGAAAAAAGAGCTGCTATGAGAATAGCAAAACCTACTAGTAACGGAGAGCTCAAATAATTGTTTCTGGATCACAACGTGTTGGTACTCCTAGCAAACCAAAACTCTTTCCATTTTCTATGAGAACCTTAGGGCAAGTAACTCTTAAATGGAGCCTCTGAGATCTGAAGTCATTAATCATTTTGGGGAGCAGCGTAGCCTTTTCAGTATGCTGTAGAGATTAAATATTTACTCCAACGTGTGCTGTGACACTGGATGGCTGTATGCTGCTCATTTCTCCTGGAGCTAGTTCTGGGCTACTATTAGTGCTTCTCAGACAAATGCTATGCATGTCTGTGAATTCATATCCAGCAATGACCTTTTTTATGTAATGATCTCACTGGCAATACACAGCAACATAATTTCTCAGTTTTACCTTTTCTTTGCTGCCTTCATCCAGATTGTTTTAACTGCGTCATATAGAAGTGCAACTTGAACAGTGATATTCATGTTCTCATGAACATTACATTTCTCCACTGTCATCTCAAAATATGCTATATCTGGTGCTGAGCTGGTGATGCTGCCAGTTTATGGCATGGTGCAGTTTGTACACAGTATGTAGCCAAGTTCTTGAGGATCACATCAACTCCTTCTAAAGTGTTTAAATATTTCTTTTTAAAGCGTGTCTGTTAAATGCTGCATTAGATACCATAATTTTGGTTTCACGTGTTTATAAATGTAGTTTTGTTGATTTCCTTCTGTCTGTTATGAAGCATTTAAATTCCTCCTTCCCCTACTGCCTTCTCAAAGAAAAGAGGCATACATTGGTAATTTTCTGCACTTCGTTTTTTTGCATGATGAATGTAGAAGATGAGCTACTCATTACATTGCTTCAAAGCTCCTAGGGAGAAGCAACAGCCCACTTCAATCTTATGTCCCCAGAGTCTGCAGAATCAAACCAGCTGATCTGTGGCTGGCTGCGTGACTTCCTGCTGTCGTTTTGATGAATACTGCTTGAGTAATCCTGCTGTTTCTACTGTCTCAGTAGAAATGGGATTGTACTTGTTGCTGTGGGGAAGTGAAACCAGTTAAATTCCACAGTAAGTAGGTAGTGAGCATGTAACATTTTTACATTAGCTTAAAATTTAAATTTGAATAGGAAGTTGATTTTCTGATGTCCTCAAGGGCAGTTCTTAGGATGTTCAAATAGAGATTTGTATGTATTATGTAGTTTAATAAGCCTGTTCCTTTCTAAGAAGTTGTTTTAATATAATTGTATTTACAGACAGAATCACTTGATTTGCTTATATTCTGGAATGACTTTGATATTTGCCATTAACTGGTCCTGTTCAGCTGAATCTCAGGAGAAAAAAAGGAGGGCTATCTAATATTCTGGAAAAAAATGTGGCCTTCTTTAAAATTTGATTTCAAAAAATTTCAAATTTGAAAAATACTGAGCAATTTTTCTTGGTTAATTGTGACCGACTTGAAGATGTAGAGCTTCCAGATCTATGCAGAGGCAATCTGGATCCCAGTCTGCCAAAGCTCTCACACAGAAACACTTCAGGGAGAAAACAGAATTATTTATATACTGAAAATTGTATTCTTAAATAATTTGCTATATTAGCACAGTAGTGCTGTCATTTTTTTTTAACAAATTTTTAAAAATCATTTCATCAATATAAAACCCCAGAGATTTATTTCCATTTAGTTCTTATTTTGTAATGTGTTTTTTCTTACTGTGCCTTTTGATGGGTTAATGGCTTGTGTAGATCCTTGTGATAGATCTTTTCCAAATTTTTCTTGAAAATGTTATGTGAAGGCACACCAAAGATTTCTTAGATCTGAAACTAAATTTTACTAGGACACAAAGATGTCCTTAGCACCTGGACAGGACTTTTTTCAGATGGGTTTCCTGCTCCAACCACGTTTGCTGCTATTCTCAAATATCTTCTAATCTGAACTCTTCTGCATCCTCACCTCACTCTTGTCTTTCCTGTGCTGTATGATTGGAAGAAATTTCTCATCTGAGCGTGTGCACACACTGTCAGCATAAATAATCTCTCATGTTTTGTATCCCTGGTTGACTCACAGGGCGGTAGAACAGACAATATAAATAAGCAGTATTCGTTTCTGTTAATTTACCAACACTGTATGGACAACATGAAACAGAAGACATTAAAAACAACAAAATGAATTTTTGCCAGATCTGATAATTTATTCATATGATTTTCAAGAATTTTAGGAAAACTCTGGTATGAGGGGACTGAAAGAAGTGACTCTGCATACAGGACATTTCCACCCATATTAGAAAGGTTTTTTTTCAAGCATTATAAGCTTGTAATTCTCTAACAGATTCTTTATAAATTTATATTAGGTTGTTTTCTTACATGGTACCTGAACATAACGCAGTTAGTTGGGTGAGAACAAAGCATGATCATAGAAGAGCTGATATTCATGTCTCACACCTTTCAGAGGGCATACACAAATGGAATAGAAGCTTACTGAGAGGATATGTGGAGGCTTTCAGCTAAAAGCTCAGACTATTAATCATGGCAGTGAATCTTGGAATGCTTTTATAAGTTCTGAGGTTTTGATATAACAAGCCAAAACAATGTCAAAGAATGAAGAATCAAAGGGAAGTCATGAAAGAGTCTTAGTAGGAAGGAACACGCAAAACCAGGTCAAACCAACTTGGGTAATCAGAGAATATAAAAAGTATTCGCTTTGTAGTTAAATCTAGTTAGCAAATGCTTAATAAAGGAAGGGTTTCCCTTGAAGGGAATTTCCTTTGGCCGCATACTTATATTTGTGCAAACTTTCCAGCCTATAGATGCAAAAAGGTACCTGTTTCTTTACAATGTTGAGGCCTGGGAAAAATCATACAAACGTACTGGCTGTCTTTTAGTGATTTTTTAAATATAAACAAATAACTGAAAACCTTGTAGTGTTTTAATATAATATTTTTGCTAAGCTTACTGAATTATCTTCTGCCATGTAGTATTATATATTACATTAATTATAATTAGTCTTCTGTTTTCCCAGATTCATGTAGTATTGTATATTACATTAATTGTAATTAGTCTTCTGTTTTCCCAGATTCATATATCAGTAAAGTTATTTTAACCTCGTCAGCATTTTGGAGCACTTCATCTTACTGTGAATTGTTTTAGATCGTGTCTGAAGGACATCAGTGAGCCACTGCACTCAGCAATTTTGTACAAGACACCAGAGTCTACACTGAACTGCATTAACAGTGGTACATTTTTCTTGAAAAGCTCTCCCAGCACGTTTCCACACATAAATTACATTAAAAAAAATAACAAATCCACTAGTATCTTTCTTTTTCACAATCATACACACAGAGGAAAATCTGATCTTCTCCATCTCTGTTGCAAGTGTGATACACAAATAAAAACTTCTGAGAATATTTTTTGAACATGTAAATCTTAATATTTTAATATGCTTGGAGAGGAGGAGAAAAAAACAGTTAAGCCATATGCATGTATCATATGAACTGAATGCAATATTATGCAATATATGGCGAAGGCCTGAAAAAATAATTCAAAATTCTCATGTAAAGATGAATTAGACTGGATTAACCCTTTGAAAATCATAAGGCAATTTTTATTTATTGCAACGACTTTGAAATGACAATTGAGAATTATGTATTCATACTGAAACAGTACAATGCCATTTTGAAGAGGCTTTGTGTAATTAAAGTATGACCCAGCAAAGTGCTGGATTAAAATATAATCTGACACATACTTCACTTTCTGTAAGAGATAACGGTATACTGCTGACTGAGAAATTCTCCAGAGACTTTGTTGGAGTTAATGGTACTTTAGAGTTGGCAAACACAGCACTGGCAATTTGAGCACAGATTTGTAACAACGCGTTCACAAGTTATCACTAGTTTTCCAGATATAATTTTATTTACCTATGTGAAAACCTGTGAAAGCATGTTTTTCACCTTTTTTTTTTTTTTAATGTCATGAGAGATAATGATCCTTTGCTTAATTATGTAAAGCTACCTGATGAATTTAGGTGAGATTTTAGAGGAAAAAAGAGTAAATATTGTAGGTAACAGCTTCAGATATCCAGCTTCAATGAATTTATTTTAGGAATGCCTGAGCCTAGTAGTTAGCTTGAAGTTAGAAAGTTGACTGTGCAGACTTGGATGGAATACTTCTTTCACAGCTGAGGTAGAAGGAAACTTAGAACACTTGGAGTTTTGAGGGCAGGCTGATGAGTGACAGATAACAAGGTGTAACCAGCAGAGAAGTATTAACAGGTTTTTTTCTCTTTTTTACATGTGTAGATTTTTCAAGTCAGAGAGCTGAAAAAGGTACTTTTGACTTTACAGGCGAAGAAATAAAGCTGCTGGCAGCTCCCATTCGAAGTGTCATAACTGTAAATTGAAACTGAAGAAATGTTTCACTAGAGGGGAAGGAATTGGGCTTAGCTACAGAAATCCCTAGTTTGCTACCTTTGATAGTTTATATATCACTGCTTCCTAATTAGGATATAGCTAGACCTAATAAACAGCAGTTAGATAAGGCACTGCATCTTCATTCATATTTTGTGTGGACGAAGGTATTTGATTTCATTCTGATATCCCACATTTCACATCTGAGGTGTTCTATGAAAACTCAGTACAGAAACTGTAGGCCTATTTCTTCAGATTATTTCATCAGTTTGTTCATTAAGGTATCTGGAGATAGTCTTCTTTACATTATTCAACTGGAATATTCAAACGTTTAACTTTTGGGTGTTTGTGATATAGCTATGCAAGTATATCTGATGCCAGTTTGAAATGTGTTTGACCTCTAGGTATCTCCTCAGTGTTTAGAGTTTTTTTTCCTTTCTTAGTTTGAAAATGAAATCATTTTGAAGTTGGACCATGAAGTGGAAGGAGGACGTGGAGATGAACACTACATGCAGTTGTTTGAGTCAATGTAAGTAGTGCATGAGAATAAATGCCTTCAGGATGTGTTTTTATCTTATTGTTCCTGCTTCTCAAATTGCTGAGTTTATTTTGAAATGCAGTCAAATTGAAGCAGCTTTTTTTCATCAAGAGATTGAAAATAGCATGCTGTTTCATTAAATCTGGTTTGAATTGTAGTTATGCCCATTGAAAGTATTTGCATGGCTGCTTTTCTGTACTTCGTATTCCATCTACATTACGCAGAAATTATACTTAACTTGCTTTTCACTACCCAACTTCAAAGCAAAGATAATCCAACCTTTTTCTTTTCTCCATTTTTCATTGTAACCTTTCTTGGTTTTATGTGTTACACTAATAAGAATAAAAGCATTTTCAACAGTCTGTCTTGCTTTTCTCAATGTCTAGACTGGACTCCAGATTATTTTATAACTCACATAAGGTGACTATCCTGCGAAGCTGTGACAGTATTGTGAAGTGCTACAATTTAAGAAAAATATTTTAAAGAATTCATAAAATAGAGGATCTTCCTCTTGGCCAGCCATGTTGTTCTTTTTTCTTCTCAGATACAGTAGCTGCGTATCTTCATTAGGAGCTCTGATCTGATGGGCTGTGGTGGTGCCCTTGTGCCTCTAAGTTCTGAGACTTAGTTCATAGCCTTGTGATTACAGAGTGTAAAAGTGAGAAAGGCTCTCAAAGCCTGCTAATTTGTAATTGTATTTTTGTGTAGTGGCATAGCAGTCTTCACAGATTCACATCCCTCTTCAGTGGTGCATTAAATTCTTGTGTACACCACAATAGAAAAAATCTGTATTCAGTTTTCTTAAATACTGTGTTATTTAAGCAAATAAAATGTAAATATTAAAGAATAATTAATCATAATCTAATTTGATGGAATCTTCATTTATACAAAATATCATTTGGACATTTACATTAGATTAGTTTCTCTACTATGAAGAGAAAGTGTGGAGAGGCAGACTTAAAAACAGTGCTACACTTCTTTGGGCAATGTAAAACTACGCTGATACACGTGCTGACAAGGAAAGATGTTTTTAAAATTTCACTTTCACTTCCTAACTTACGATGACCGTGTAAACAGAAAGCCATAAATTACTGTTTGAGTTTGAATGTTTACTCTTTGGCTGCTAATCATAGGAGATACACAGGCTAGCTCTTGGTATGACCAAGAACAGCTCTGCAAGTAGATAGTTTTCTCAAGCACAGTGCTGCAAAAACTGAACTATGCTGCCTTCCTAAACTGTTGCTACAATTCATCATCTCTAATACTGGGGATTCAGCAGACACAGGGGACATTTATTGCAGTGCTTAACTTTCTTTGCTGCTAGTAAGCTTTCTTCCAAATATCTCTACTAAATCTTCCTTGCCTCAGTCTAAGCCGGTTATTTCTTGTTTTAGCCACAGGGGACATAAAGAACCATTTACTCTGTTTCTCTTTGTAGAAGATTTTAGAAGAATTGAAGGTTGATGCCAAGTTTCCTTCAGTCTTCTCTTCAGATTAAACAGCCCCCATATTTCACTTTATCATATGCCAGGTTTTCTGGACATTCCAAAAATGTCTACAGCTGTTTAAAAATACTACAATGCCTTAAAGCAGTACAGAGTACTCAAACTGAGGCATTAGAAATTCTGAGAGAGAAATATTTCTTCGTATCTCATTTGTAAGACTTTTGACAACTATTTACTTTTTCTGAGCTGTGTAAAATTGTTTTTAATGTTTGCACTTTACTCCTGGTTTCAAATATTTTTCTAGAGAACTGTGGCTGTCCAGTTACACTCAGTTTTTCAGCAGTGGAGTTGATAAGTCTCATCAGACATATACTACATAACATTTGATCTTCCTGCTTTTCCAAATTACCTTTCTTTCTTTTTGATCCACAATTTATAGAATTTTTTTGGTTTTATTTTCCACTTTACTCTCTCACACTCTATAATGCTTTTAGGTGCTTAAAGATTTCTAAAACTCTACAGATGTCACTTCATACTGTCTTCAGTTTTTTTATTCCACCCTTGAAATTTTCTAATGATGCTTCTTGAGAGACAGTTGAAGGTTTGTGACCCATCTGTGGTGGGACCCTGTTCTCTCCTTTTTATTTTAATTTTCCTGTCTGCATATCTGCTTCAAACCTCTGTCCCCAACTTCCTGTTCCCACTGGATACAAACCTAGTTAAATTGTGCTCCAGATGTTCCTTTGGTCTTTTTCTTATCAGATAATTTCCTTGTAACTGTTCTAGTTCTCACCCAAAAGGCACATTTTCAGCAGGACCCAGTAACTGCCTTACGTGTTGGTGCTCACTGCTGCAACCATTTGCCCACACAGGTTGGTTTCTGGGAACTTGCCAACACCAAGTAAACTAAACAGGGTCAGCAGAAATTTAAATACTGCCTTGTTTCTGTAGTCCCGAATGCTAGCATGCACAGTGCTAACCGAGCTGTGTCTGTGAAGAGTTGGGATTACATGGAACAGCTGAGAGGTTGTTCTTTATCAGCAGAATAGACATTGCTAAACTGTTTTGGGAAATGGGGTTGAACTTAGCTGTGTGAATTCAGGTGCTGCACTACTCGTCCTCGGGCTCAGATAATGAACACTGGCCTACCTTTATTTACTGACGTAGGCACAGAAGAAAAATACCATTTGGAAGCTTTCCAGTTCCCCATCATTGTCCTTTCAGGAAAATAACTCTATCTTGGACCCATACAATAAAAAGAATAAATATTAGCTGTGTTTTTACTCTGCTTATGCTAATATTTTGTTAATATAAGTAGGAATATGCTGATATTATAGAAACTCGCTTCCCTATATAATTTTTTTTTTTTTAAATCAAAAGACGACTGCTTTTTTTGGAACTTGCAGAAAGTTTGTTTGCTTTTATTTATTTCTGAAGGGAAAATTGCTTTGGTGAGGTCTTGTTAGTGAATTTCCTTTTTGACTTAAAATCTGGATTTGTTGTTCTGAACGTTCTACTAGCATGTAACGGTACAAAGAGAAGGAAATAATCATGTTTTATCTTCCATGGTAATAGAGGAAAGTGAATTCTGTTTATTGAAACAGTGTGGCACTAAAGAGATTTGAGTTCATGCCGTATCACAGATGTACTTCTACTTGATTTGGAAATTCTGGGTATTCCTTTGTATTTGCACTTATTGTTGGGCAAGAAATGTAACGTGTGTGTATGTATGTATTTATATATTTGAGTTATCTCTCATCTTTTTTCTGTCTGCCAAGATTGCCAACCCACAAAGGTAACTTACAATTCATTCTGTAGTTACTTGAGCTCTGATGTAATTTTTACCTTGGGTCCTAACAGACCTTCAGCTGATGGGACACTGATTTTGGTAGTACCATAAAATCTATTTGTTCGTTTTGCAGTCTTACGGAGTGTGCAAGTCAGTATCCTGCCATTTTTAACTTGGTTGAAAGCTTTGTCAGCCTAGTTAAAGGTCTCTTGGAGAAGCTGCTGGATTACCGAACTGTAATGAATGATGAAAGCAAGGACAATCGCATGAGCTGCACGGTGAACTTACTGGTATGTTCTGTCTTGTAGCTCCTGTGTGAGAATTTCATTTACCAAAAATGAAGGGACTGGTCTGCAATGCTTGAAAAATAATTCAGAGCCTGAGGCAATAGATTTTTGCATCCATTTACATGGATATATGCATAAACCTGAAAGCAACATCCACTCAGTTCTTTGGTTTTACTTGTATGTTTTATCCAGTTTGATTCTGTGGATAAATTATGTAGTCAGCTACTCATACAATGTATGTTTTGGTAGGCTTACTGTAACAGTTGGCTTTTACAGAATAAAGTTTTGCTCAAGGAACAAACCCACTTGCTGCTTGACCAACTCTGTGGTTCTGATTTTTAAATCTGGAAAAGAAGCATACAAGATATGCTTGGAGTAGGCTGCTAAAGTTTTTTAAGTCTCTGGTCTGATTTTAAGCCACTATCTTTTTTCTATTACTATTTTGTTATGAGGAATACAACATAGATCAAAGATATTTTACCACCTCTGCTCTGAGGAGCAGAGGAACCTTTTTGAAATTTAAGTGTGGAAAAGAAAGCATGATAAATATATACATGCACATACCCTCTGTTCCTCATTAACCACTGTGCAATGTTGTATAAACATTAAAGCAACCCTTAAGGAGGCAATTCTTGAGGCATGTTTTGCACAGCCTAGCACCTCATATACGTGCTGAAGCCTCGTAGTGAGAAAAAATGGGTTTTATTCCTATATTGAGCCCCTTTAGAGATGCTGAATAACAATGCTGCGTGTACCAAATTCAGTAAATAACAGATTCTTCTCTGGGCACCACATGTAGACAGAATATGTAGTTCATGTTAATGCATTTGGATATCCATATTTACCTCTTTTCCTACAGGAAAAGAAAAATATATCACAAATGACTTCATTAATGAACTAAGAGTGTATATATATTATGTATGTGTAGTAAAAAAAACTAATAACTAATTAAAATATTAATTAAAGCAGCAGTTTGTCCAAAAGTAATACCTCCTATTTTTTTTCCCCCCATGGAAACTATATCAGATACATTGAGCACAAGCACACTATTTGATAGAGAAAATTCTCAGCTACAAAACAGTATTTTTCAACATAGTCACCACCATTAGGTATGCATTTTTTCCAGCCAAGACCAATAGCCTGCGTATGCTGCACTCATAAAAATCTGCACCAGTGCAGTTGACATTTCACCACTGCTGAAACAAACCACCCACCACCTCACTGTGGTGAGCCACTGCTTGGTCCCCATGAATACTCAGAAAGCATTGCTGAATGACCATTTTTCCCACATGAAGAAATTAAATTCAGTTCCTCCTTTGCTCCATGTGCACTTCATGTCACACCCCATTTTGTCAGTCTACACCCCTGCTGCCATCTGCCTTACGGAAATAAAACGTAATGGAATATTGGCAGGAAGATTCAATACTGCCATCACACCAACATCTGCCTCTGATGTCATGGACCAACATATAGGAGGCATTACTTTTGGAGCAGCCCTCATTGTTTATTAGATATTTCTTGTACAAGAAAAACAATATCTCAGCATATCTATTTTTAAGCTGTGTTTTACTGAAAGAAATTTGGAAATAACTTATAAATGTTTATGTCCCTAGAACTTCTACAAGGACATTAACCGTGAAGGAATGTATATCAGGTATGGCAGATGCTCTGTTGAATGTGTTTAGGAGAGGACAATAATACTTTTTAAAAAAATTCTGCTTTCATCATTGTACTTGAATTTCTATTGCTTAATGGTTTACCATCCACAATGACTCTTTTGTCATCCTGGCCTCATTTATATTTACAATCCGTTTTTCACTTAGCTTTCAGCAATTTTGAGTTTATCATATGCATTTATAAGCTGCATTTTCTTCCCCAAGCATCAACTTCTAGCTGATCAAATCAATCAACACTGCTTATTTTTCAAAATAAAGAAAATGTAGCTAGACTTGAGGTTTGGTGGGGGTTGCATCATACATTTAGAATGGCATGAAAAAGCAAGTTATCTAGAATTGTGCAGTCTGCCAAGTCTCTTTAAATATGTAACACTACATGCAATGCAGAATTACTAGTAAAGCATTCTTCCCTAAGAGCTATAGCTATCCTGGTAAATTCTTTCTTGTTTGACATGGCCTCTTACTGTCTCTAAGGATTTTGCACATGGGCTACAGCAAATCTTCTGTTCAAGAATTAACTATTTCCTGCCTCTCTTACCATTCTGCAAAAACTGTAGAACCACCTTCACCTTATCTACAAGAGTGCAAAGACCAGCACTGCAGCTGAGCTGAGCTCTGAAGGTGCTTCACTGCTAAGTGTGGAGCTGTGAACTAAAGTGGTCAGGGACAAACAGTGCTCTCTCTGAATGGTATTGCTGGGGGAGTGGCATTTTAACTAGAATTTAGATCTAGGAATAGTAACAGCTTGAAATGCTTCAGCTGGGTATGTCTTAGATCTCTGTCAAAAGTCCCTGTTGAATGGAAGGGGTTGGAATGCCTTTTTCTCTCTGACTGGTGGAAGAGATGTGACTCAAGCCATGTGGTGAGCAGTGACAGGGATGATAACAGCAACGTTGTTCTAGGGACCAAGAAGAACACTGGCAACATGAAACAGCTCTTCCTCCCTTATCACCTTGTCAAGATGTATAGAGACCTGCTTTGTCTTTCTAGGCCGCTATTATCCTTTTCTCCTTTGCCTTAAATAAATTCTTCATGTCCAATCTAAACTTTCTTTCGTGAAACTTGAGGCCATTTCCTCATGTCTTATCATTTTTCACTTGAGAAAAGAGACTGACAGCCTTCTTGCTACAACCTCCTTCTTCGTACTTGTAGAGAATGATGAGTTCTCTCCTCAGCTTCCTTTTTTCCAGACTAAGGAAACCCAGTTCCCTCAGCCACTCCTTGTATATGTCACTTCTAGTTCCTTCAACAGCTTTGTTGCTCTTATCTGCATATGCCTATGCACCTCAATATCCTTGTAGCAAGGGGCACAAAACTGACAGTAACGGTCAGAAATAATGGGTGCAGTGGTCTGACTTAGACCTCAAGTTGGAGTAGTAGCTCTTGTTCCTCCTAGAAGTGAAGTTAACAGCAGTTCACAGAAGTAGGTTAGGTCTTTCTCCTCCTTTTATGCACAGTGTTCCAATATACAAAGGTACAGAAAAAGTCTTAGTAAATGTACAGTGCTTTAACCTCACTCAGTGTCCTTGAAGACTCTTTTAGTAGTGACTGCATAACATCTTTCAAGTTTCCATTATCTAGAGTTTATCTAGAATGTTTATAACACAGAATTCAAGTCATTTCAGCATCTAGACTAACTTCTGTTCTCTGTTCTAACAGATATTTGTATAAGTTGCGAGATCTTCATTTAGACTGTGAGAATTACACAGAAGCTGCCTACACCCTTCTACTCCATACTTGGCTCTTGAAGGTTAGATTTTCCTAAATTCAATAAATAAGTAAGCCTTTGCGATATTCCAATTTTTAAATAAAAAGTGGTGGTCTTAATCTCCAATTTACTGCATATTAGTTATTTTCCTTGGGGATATTCAAGTTTATACTTGCAATTACTGTAGTAGGTCATAAAAAAAAATAACACTAAATGTCGATATATGTATTTTTTTTCAATAAATGATTCAATGTCACATGGTGGTAAAACTCAAGATATTCTTGCAAAAATAGTTTTATTTAATAGGGAGAATCCATTCAGCTTCCTTGTGTTTTTCTTTACACTACTTTATTTTTATAACAAATATAAATGTCAAAATTTCCATCAAACTTTCCATTGTAAGTAGTATGTATCACACTCCAAATTATGCTTCCTTTCTTTCATATCTGGTAATTATTTTCACTACAACTAATGTTTCTCACTGTAACTGACAATAGCAGTAGAAATGGCCACTAACAAGCTTTTCCATTTCAAGGGAAAATTCAAAATCTAAAAGCAAAAATGTGTACAATTCCTTGAGGATTTATTTGTTTGTTTGTTTGTTTGTTTGTTTGTTTGTTGAACCCTCTAACCTGTGCCTTTCATGTTGCTGTTTTAATTAAACTTCCTTTAGATTTTTCTGGTCATGCCAGATTTCAAGGTATTTTTTGTATGTTTTGTATGTGTAGACAAAAATAATTTTGTATGCATATATTTTAATACGAAAATCAAGAACATATCAGTCAAGATGACACCACTGAAATAAAATCAACCAATTTGCCCCCTTAGATTTTTTTTCTATAGCCTCTTGTGTTGAGGAGCAGGGAGGAAGATGGTTTTAAAAATGTTACGTCTATTCCTGTTTATCGCATGAAATACAGCATTGTTTGAAGTGCTGCTGAAAATGTTTCCAGTGCCTTTTCCATTATCACTGTGGAAGAATAAAAAAGAGTAGGGAAGAAAACAACTTGGAATAGCCCAGATTTTGTGGAGGTTGAGGAACGAGATGTTGAACTCCAAAATCAGGGCTTATTTTAATGTGTTTTTATCCTCAGTGGTCAGATGAGCAGTGCGCACCCCAAGTCATGTCAACAGAGTTCCAGTGTTCACAGACCTATCGACACTTGAAAGAGAATCTGTATGAGAAAATCATAGAATACTTTGACAAAGGAAAGGTAGAGTTGTGGAGTTCTCTCTGTCAAAAAATCTCTTACTGTGTTATTTTGTATAATCGCATTCAATGACTATTCTCGGTAGAAAATGTTTGTTTCGTTACTGTGTAGGAAATCCTATTTGAAATGTGGGTCAACTAAAAATTCTGTCCTGAAGGCTTGTTCACAGGGTACATCTGTTGTGTATGAACATGTTCTTTCAGTAACCACATTTGCGAAGAAAGAGGTCAGTAATTACAAGTATCTGTCAGGAAGTAATAAAATAAATGTTGAATGTACTTTCCCTTGCTAGGAAAATAATAAGGACACCACAGATTATATTTCTAGACTATTCAGTCATTATCTCCCCAAAAAACAGAGTTCAAACTGGGCACATTTTTGCAGAGAAGTCTTAGAATTACATCCTGGAATTAAAAATGTAGTAGTTTGATGTTCAACCCCTGGATCTAGTTCAGTTTCTTTAAAATCTGTGCAGGAAAGGTAGTGTCATTTAACATCAGGTCTTGTTTTATTCATTTGCATTGAAATAACTATGATATAGCAGTTACCCCCCAGAGTATAAGAATAACCAAATCCTCATGATTTCTATTACACCAAGCCTTCTGGTTCTCTTCGCATGGAGCAGAGAAGGTTTACAGGCAGCTGAGTGCCCCTCTCAAATTCAGAGCTACTTAGCCTAAAGGGACGTAGCACTCTGTAAAAATGATGATAATGCATATGACCACTGGTAACCTTACATCAGTAAAGAGTTAGGCTCAGAAAAACCATTTTGTCTCCTTTATTCTGAATAGATGCAAGACTTGTAGAATTTGAGAAATATCCTCAGGAGTGGGAATATCCATTTGCTTTAGGACCACTCTTGTGCTGCAAACCAGAAAATGCCTTTAGCAGACAAGAAAAGTAGTCCTAGTCTTTCAGTGCAGTTTTGTAATTCCTTACAGTAATTTTCAGAGGGAGCTGTTAGGTAGTGTGGAAGGAAACAAGCTGTGTTTCTGAGCAAGGAGTAATTTAAGTCTAAGCCTTGTAAGTTTTTAGCTAACTAGGAAAGCTGTCAATGCCAGACTGTCTGTGAAAAATGTATGGTTTTGAATTTTTTATAAATTGAAATTGTTTTGAAGAGAGGCCCTGCCTCATATGCTGCTCCTGTGCTTAGACATTATCTAACTTGATGATTTACTGCTTGATTATTATATCTGAAATTTCAGGTGATTTTTGGCAATATTATTGTAAGAAAAAAGTAGATTTATTCATTCCCTTGGTAAATCATAAAATACTTTTATTCACCATGTTAATTTGCTTTCCTAAAGTTTATGGTTGCTAGGCTATTTCATTCTAAATATGCGGTTAATAAATTACTGCTATTTAAAGATGGCATCGTCAGTGCAACTGCTGTTAAACAGTAATGTGTTAAAGACACGTTTGTTAGTATTGGATTTACTTTTTGGATACGTGGGTATGTTGCAGATGTGGGAAGAAGCTATATCGTTATGCAAAGAACTTGCAGAGCAGTATGAAAAGGAAGTTTTCGACTACGAGCTTCTAAGTCAAAATCTGGTAAGATTATATACAAATCTTCAAATGATTTTCATCACAGAATTTAGCAGTTTGGAGCTATCAAAAATATAGAGCTACTTATGACTTCTAGTCCACAATTGATTTTTATTTAATTTGTTGAAGAGTTGCTTTGTTGTATTACAGAATTCCAGTGCTAGAGATTCATAAACAGCTATTTCATAAAGTTATATGGACATTTACTTACTACAGTATTTTGAAACTATAGATGGGATAAGCGTGTTCTTATTTTGTGCAACAAAATGTGATGTATAAATCAATGGCTATAGTACTACTGCAGAAGGTAATAAGGACAAAAAAAAACCCAAAAACCTGAATTAATTATTGTGGCTGGTTTTGCCTTTAGGTTCAACAAGCAAAGTTCTATGAAAACATCATGAAAATTCTGAGGCCTAAACCAGATTATTTTGCTGTTGGATATTATGGCCAAGGATTTCCTACATTTCTAAGGGTAAACCTATTCACATTTTTAATTTTTTTCATTCTGTTTTCATGTGCTTATAAAATTGCACTGTATATTAATGCAAAGAAGTGACTGGGAATATCTGACTGGAATTTAATTCTGCTGGGATGCAGGATTGTTGTTCAACATCTACTGCCATCCCTCCAACATCTGCTTCTGACATCAAGGACTAATGTAATAAAATAGGAGGCATTACTTTTGTAGCAACCACTGTATATCACAGATGTACTTTTTGCATCATACCAATGCTCTCTGTGACCCAACATTATGTCTTTAACAGTAAGAAATAATAGAAAACTAGAGTAAGAGAGAGTAAAATACATACAGTGCATGTATAGTGCTATTGATCTGGTATATGTTCCCTATTTAGCTGATAAAGGGTTTCCTGGATTGGAGGTTATACTGTTGTTTATTAGAACACGATGAATTACTCCACAATGAATGTTTCCAATGTTTTTTCTGGATGGCTGTCCCCCAAAACATACTGTGATCATTAAAACACTGTGTGGATATTTACTGCTGTCTTTTTCTTATCACCTCGTAATTTCTGTGCACAAGTTCTTGCTTTCTGAGAGTATTGAACAGCTGTTCTTTCATCATTTTCTTCATGCCATTCATGATGGATTGTTCTTTTAAAGATTTGGTTCATTTATATATTGTTTCCACAGGAAGCCTTCCTTATTTTTGTACATTGTGGTTCCCTTGCTGTAAATTTTCTAGTTCTTGGGACAACAGAACAAGAGTATACCTAGTATTTGAATGTGGATTCACTATGATTTTGATACTGATGTTTCTTGTTTGTTTTCCTGTTTCACTCATTTCTTGAATTTCAGATCTCTAATATTCAGTGAGCTGAAATGTTCATCCCAACCGTCTTCTATTATAGGTTTTTTTTCCTGAACAGTAGCATCTACTTACATATCTTAGAACAGTTTCTGAAGTTCATATTGTTTCCACTGAACAGACCTCCAGCTGTTGAACCTGCTTTCTCTTTTATTTTTCTCCATTTTTGATTACCATGTGAGAAAATCAAGAACTCAAAGGGCCTGTTCTTTTTTTCAAGAAGTTTACCAAACTTAAGAAGTCAAGCACAATTTAATTTTACTTAAAAAAAAAAAAAACGTTTTTAAAACATTTTAAAAACATTTTTAAAACATAATAAATTATTGCTTTAATTCCAGTAGTCACTGTCTTCAAAAAGGAGAATTAACTCAAATATTTGATATTTTTCTCTAGGAAAAAAAGAATTCATACTGAAAATAGTGACTATGGTAGCTTTCTTAGTGTTTGAGGAAATTAAAGAAATAGAAGACTCTTCTTTCGTGGCCTTGAAGGCCAAAGTTCCTTGAAAGAATTGGAAAAAACAGTGAAAACATGCTAACATGGCAACTTTTTCTTCTGCTTTTATATAACTATCCTGTTAAATGAAGTAAAATGAACCACAAAGCACTTGGGAATAAACTCTATTGTAAATTAGGGCATTCTATAACATCAAGAAGAAGGAGCAAGCACAGTAGAACTGTATACTATAATTAGAAAGCTGTGAAATTGTGAAATTTGGACATAGATTGTGTTTGAAAGAAAATCCTTTTGCTTGAGAGACAAGAAGAAAAGGAATTTCAGTACGTTACTTACCCATCCATTCTGGTTTTATTACACTCTACCAGAAGCATCCTCAGGGATGATGCCAGTTTATCTTCATTCTGATGCTCAAAAGTATCGCTCTGGAGAGTCAGCAAAGTACTTCATGACCTGGACAAAGTCAGGTGTTCTTTATAGTTCTTTTATTATATCTATATAGTTATCAGGTATCAGCAACGCTCATTTAAAAATTTGGTGACCTTATGGTATCTTCATAGTGATAAACACACACACCTGCAATTTCTGCCTCAGCATCACACAGCTCAAGGAATCTGGTATTTATTCCTTGCAGAACAAAGTATTTATCTATCGTGGGAAGGAATACGAGAGGAGAGAGGATTTTCAGGCTCAGCTGATGAGTCAGTTTCCCAGTGCAGAGAAGATGAACACCACCTCAGCACCTGGAGAGGACGTGAAAAACTCTCCTGGTCAATGTATCCTTGAACACTAAGGAGGTCATAGAATGAAAGTGGTTTGGGGAAACCTGTTCCTAGCAAGATTTGAACTGTGTGGAACAAACATTTCCTAAATCTTATTGTAGTGGCAGTTCAGTTTGCAGTTTATATCTTGAATGTTTCTAATGGACTGTTCCTAAGATGATTACTCCTGTCTATTACTTCTCATTTCTAGTTTTTGTGACTTGATATTAATTTCTTCCTTGAACACTGTTTTGTCTGGCACTACACTTTTCTATTTCTTTACAACATGAATATGGCTTATTTTCTTAGAAATTTTCCTAGGAGAATTGACACATCCACACCTTCTAGAATGCCCTAAATTATTACATCTTTTTCTTCATATTCTGGCTCAAATTATTACTGGCTGAGGAGTAGCCAGTAATAATTTCATTGTATCAGAACTTTGTTCAATTGTTGTTGTTCCTTAATTAATTTTCAAGGACATTTTATAATGCTTCGTGTGTTCTCTTGAGTTAATTTTCATATAACTGTAGGAATGCTGCTTTCTTTTCACACTCAAGGGGCTGAAGTATGAAGCATTACAAGCTTGTCCAAAATTGACATTATGTTTGAGAGTCACGATTTCATAAATTTCGTTGTGTCTTAAAATATTTTATTTTGGGGGGATCATATGTTTCAGTCCTTTCTGTAAGTAGAATTTTCTGAAGCCTATTTGCATGTGATACATTTATTTACAAATCGTGCCAGACTAAATCATAACACTTCAGTAGAAAAAGAAAATATCAGATAGATGGGCTGCTGAGTGAGATTTCTAAAAGAGAATGCTAAACATCAGGACATTATTCGTGCTTAAAGGTGAATAGTAAAATTGTTTACATCAGATGTTGTTGAAGCTATTTATGTAAGTTGCCTTTAAGATTTTATTAATGAGTCAGTGTAATAATTTACATTAATAATTTTTAAGTTCAGCAAATAATAAAAATGCCCAGTTCAAAATTAATGTATTTTTTGCTAGTTAGTACTCTAGTAGGGTTTTTTTTCCTTTTTTTTTTTTCTTTGCCAAGAAAGCTCCATAAATGGAACTCCAAACCCTGCAGATTTTTCATCAGGATATGTCTTTCTTCTTTCACAGCAGCATAAACTATTTCATGCTGATTGTTAATAATATGACCTTGACATTCACGATTTCAGACATACAGTGTTTTACAGTGCAACCAGTCTTGGAGGAGCAACCTAGATTCAAAAATAAAGCAGTACCTGATCAAATTATAAAGTAAGTGAATTTCTGTAATAATCGAATGGAATTCAGTCCATACTCCTAAACTTACAAGAATTATTTTTTGAACTCAGCCATTTGCCAAGATTTACAGCTTCTATTGTGTTTATTGACTGATGTATTTCTTAGGCAGTTCATGAAAGAACATCTGTTGCTAAAGGAATGGCACGTGTTTACTAGGCATGAGGGAATCCATGGTTTGGGTTCAAGTTCTGGAGTTTTCAACACAGCTTCAAATACAGGTGGTGAAGAGGGGATAGTAGTTAGAAGTAACTGACAGTATGAGCATTTTTGAGTTGAAGGCTCCTGCATGTAAAATCTTGGTATGACTTACTTGCAAAGTGCACAGTACTTTTTGACAACATGGTTTTAGTTGTACAATCAGAATTGTGTAAAGAAACAAGGGAATTAAATTGTCCAAAGTATTTTGAGAAATGATTGCCTAACTCCTCCAAATTCTTAATTCAATGCTGAACATGTTCAACATACTTCATCCTTCTAATTAAGTGTTTTGGCTGCATTTGACTAGTGATGGTTCCTCCCAGTACGTCATGCGAAAACTGCATGCAGTACCTACTGGAGTACTGGCTGTGAGATTTTGGCTTGAAATCCCTTCAAGCTGATGAAATTTTGCAGTCTCGGGAAAAAAGCAGAACAGAGGAAACTTGCTAGTTGGATGATGGAAGGAACATAAAGGTTCTTATGTTTGCAAACATGATTAATAAAAGCTGTTGCTTATCACAAGCACCTCAGTGGAAAATTTCAAGATAATGTTTGTTAGCTTGTAACATAAAGAAAGCAAGAAGTATATAGTCTGTGATTTAAAGCTGCTCATATTTTCTACCTCTTCCTGTCAGTACCTTGTGAAAGCGCAAGGTGTTCATCTCCCTAGCTAAAATCAGTTGAAACATGCCTCTTCAGCTAAAAGTTTTCCAGCAAATCTATGGCTCCTGCATTTTTTTTTTATCCAACAGAAGCTTTGCAATGCCTCCACACTTAGACAAATAAGAAGCAAATCTAAATGCTTTCACGACATGCAGCTTCGGCCCCCCTAAAAGAGACTGAAGATAGAAGGGCTTGGTTTTTTATCAGCTGATATGAATTAATTCCTGACTGTTCCACAGTTGGATTCAAACCAGCTTTCACCTCTGTCTGCAGCCTGATCTGCAGAATCTCTCCTGAAATTGCAGTTGGTTTAGAGTAGAAAGATTCACCTAAAAACGCATGCCCAGATAAATAAAGCAGGCACAAACACAAGTTCTGTAGTATAAAATAAACGATATAAAAAATAAAATAAATTCTATGGTCCCAATTTCAACTGGAACTCATTTTAAAATCATAATCTCACAAAACTTGCGATGATTGACTCCACTTCACTCTAGTGCCAGCTACATTTTGAACTTATAATAGATATATTTAGTGAAGTGCTCCACATAAAGTACAATGGTCTGTCATATGGCAGATTTTGTAATTGCTTGTCTCAGCTGCAGAATTCTGCCAAGCTGTTAATTTAATCTGGCCTTAGAGGAAATATTTATTTTTATAAGTGCACTTAATTAGGCATTTAATTGTTAGTTACATAAGTTGATGGCCATGCATTTATTCTATCAAAAAGCTTTAAAATATCTGCCCTTTCAGATGGGATGGCATAAAGTGTTCTAGCTAGGTACAGCAATATTCTCCTCTTTCATTAATCTATTGATGAAGATAATCTGGTTAGTTTGAATATCTCGGCTGTTTGGGTCTCTATTGATCTGTTTCCTTAGGCTTCCAAGACATGGCTTTCTGAGACATGTTTTGCTCTGCAAAATTACCTTTTGTTTTATATTGCTTGAAATTGATCATAATACTAGAAACCAGAGAGAGATTATTTTCAAGCACAACACTTAGCCTAAACTGTAGCGAGTGCTAAAGAGTTACTGGGTATGTGTTGGTGGGAATGCATGTGCACAGTGATTGAAATGATACATTAACTAAATAGGATGCACCATAGCATAGATTTCTTTTTATTAATGTCTGCTTCTAAAGGTGTTTATATACATTTTCTTATCTGTCACAATAAATTATTAGTTATGGCCTCGGATATTTAAGTTTATTGAATGACTGTTCTGTATTGTGAGTAGAACTTTTAGATTAAATGGATTAAAATGATTTGTGATGGTACACGGATGAAAAATCACACATTTCAGTCAAAGTAAATATATTCTTTCTGTTCACTCAGTTGTTTTTTTAAAAAGTATACTCCTTTTAGAAGAAAAGCAGAGAGTACGTCACAGTAACAGAACAGGAAAGTACAGATCTTTTTTAAGCCCTCTTCTAGAGGTTCTAACATTAATCTGGAAGTTACAGAAGTTGTGGGATTTTCGTACCTCAGAAGTGCACCCAGTCCCATGCTGAAGCAGCCTATTTGCAAAATACTCAATCGTCATTTATAGACAAAGTAGCTGTCTCCTGAATTTTCAGTTGTGGAGTTTTTTTCTTCCCATTAAATTTCCTTTTAATTAAAATTAATTCAAGCTGTAATTATTCACTGTGATGACAAGATAAGCAAATATGTGAACTCTGTATTTTACAAAATTCTTTTTTAAATCTTTCAGCTTTTATAAGTCCAACAATGTCCACCGTTTTCACTATTCAAGACCTGTTAGAAAAGGATCTGTTGACCCTGAAAATGAATTTGCTGTAAGTAAGCAAATGACAGAGCGATGCAGTTCTGGTAGATATGACTGACAGAATTCTGATCCTTTCTTAGTCTCATACTACACATTACTTGCAAAAATATACACCAAAAATCTGTTATTTGCATGCTGATGATCAGTAGTGTCAATTGTTTCATGTACGGAGCTTCTTATCTACTGTTAAATAATTCAGATGCTGATCTACCCTGACATCCCAGTTATGTGCTGTATTATCAACATTAGTGATATGCACTGGGCTCCTTTCCAAGCTGGAGAGTTTTGAAGCTATTTATACACATTCCTTTAAATTGTTTTACAAATAACTAAGTGGTTAATGTCTTCATTCTTGATAACAATAGACAGTATCCATGCTCACTTCAGATGTATGGAAATTAGTGCGGTTGGAGTGCATTTTTACTGCATTGGTTGTTCCATTTCTCACTAGTGACAGGTTATTTAAAGTGATATTGCTAAAATAAGGAGTGGTAGAGCAAAAGCAGTCGAGGCATTTTAAAATACCGACAGCTGGTCTTCTTCAGAAGGGATGGGGGGAAGTAAGGATGCTGGCATATTATTTTAGGGCTTTTACTGCTTTTAATTGCAGAAACATATTTTGAAAGTAGAGGTCATTTAATCACAGACATCTGATGTGTAATGGTAAAGTAAGGAATAGATACTAAAAGACCAAAGGATAATTTTCTTTATCCTCTGCTTAGTGCAGGCCTAATGTTTGAAGATGACCTAATTTGAAATCTGAAAATAATTTGTTTAAATAGCTGTGGAGGATTCATTTTGCAGTGTCTTTTCATGCAAAGATAAATACGCATGTTTTTCATCTTCAATCTGACATTTCAGAAGACAGAAAAGATTAAAGTTTAAATCCTGAAGTATCATTTTCCCCCTTATGTTTTTTTAATAGTCTATGTGGATTGAGAGAACGTCATTCATTACAGCATACAAACTTCCTGGAATTCTACGATGGTTTGAAGTTGTCTCCATGTCACAGGTGTGTATTAACATGCTAAGAAACCGTATCATGTTTAGAAACATGAATGACCATGCACAGAATAGTTTGTGAATTTGTCACAGAAGGCAGACTTGTCACTTACTTCTACATGTACAAGCTGGTAGCGTTTATTTTTTTTACAACTGTGATAGTTATATATTGATCGATATAACTTTCAGCTGATTTATAGTTTTAGGATCAAGTCCTAAAAGATTTGAGAAAATCTGTAGTTCTACTGAATTATAAGAAAGTTGTTCGTTTTATAAAACTAAAAAGATCATTTTATCTCTGTATCAAGCTTAAAAGTCATTAGTGGAGGTTAGGTGTTTCCTCTGTTACAGTGGTACTGTCGTTTCATTTTATTGAATTCATTTGAATTGAATTAATTTGAATGAATTAATACATTCATTTATTGAATTTCTCGACTCTTCATCCAAGTTTCTCATAAAGCTTTTAGAAGAGAAATCCACTTGGCTCTCATAACCTCTTGGTTTAAATTAGGCATTGAATGAATGAAGAGACAGGCATTTTATTTGCATTCTACAATGTATTTAATGCATCAGAACATAGAACAGCAGACAGGTACACACCCAAGGATGGTCTGCTCTCCTTTCACTTGATTCAGTCGGTGCATTTTGGGGGTTACCTCTTCATAGCATCTCTCCTGCACTTAGGGCAGCATTTCACAGACACAAGAGAGGATGTGCTTCTATGTGCACAAAGACCATTTACACCTCATTCTGAAATATGATTATGGTGGTGTCAGACCAAGCTCTATTGCTGGATTTCTGAGCCATTTAAGAAAGTATATAGGAATTGTACATACATAGCTAAGATGTCTTTAATGCAAATTCTAGCCTAGATGATGGAAATAAAGATAACTGGTTTTTCGTTCTATTTCTATGCATTGAAATACACTATCTACAACTTAAATGGCATAAGCAATAGCAAATGATTTGATTTAACTGTCAAAATGACATAGTACCAAATAGTTGACTTTGAATTGTATTTCCTTTGTGTAACAGATTACTGAAATACAAGAAACATTCAAGTCATAAAAACTACAAAAAATGAATTCTTAGAAATGAAAGATTTTCAGCTGAAAATACTTTATTTTAATTTTCATAAGTAACATATCTAACATATCTAAATGTGCAGTTCCATTTATTTATCTGAATTAAGTTAGAAATAATCTATGTCAAGATTTACTACATATTTTTCATCTTTTTTATTTCTTTATAGACTACAATTAGTCCTCTAGAGAACGCTATTGAGACTATGTCTATGACAAATGAAAAAATTTTGATGATGATTAACCAATACCAGAGTGATGAAAACCTTCCTATTAATCCACTTTCGATGCTTCTGAACGGAATTGTTGATCCAGCTGTTATGGGTGGCTTTGCTAAATATGAGAAGGTAGGAGAGATTATTTTTAGATGTACTACATGCTGGTCCTCTCAGTGGTGATACACTTTCTTCACAAGTGGCAGTGAAGTCTCAGCTGAGAATATGAAGGCCACAACTCCATCAGTTAAAAGATTGTTGTATGCTGGTCACCTCTGATCAGGAGTCATTCAAAGCAGAAAGTAGCATAGGTCCAAAATAAATACAGGGAGAGTAACAAGCTCAATATTAATAGCAATTAAAAGAGTAACATATATTTCATATATGTGCGTACATTTTCTACAAAATGTAATGAAAAAGGCTTTCACACATCAAAAGGTTTGATATGGAATAAGCAAATCAAGTTTATGCAACAGTAGGGCTGTAGGCTTTAGATGTGTTGCATTGTTATCAGTGTTTCTCAACAACTGCAGAGCAGTATTTGTTAAAAATTGGAACACAAATATATTTTTTTTTGCTATATGTGGAAAATTGGATATCTTGAGGAACTAAACTGTAGCAAGTTTGTCCCTGAGGCCACTTTGTTGAGGGAAAAAAAAAAAGGCAGCAATGTTTAATAATTCATATATTCATTTTTTGATTGAATTCTAAATTATTAAAGTTTACGATGAAATTGAATGTAAAACTACTCCATAGCTATAGAGATTTATTATTTCTGCCTGCCATTTCCTGATGAAAAGTATATGCCATGCACAGGAGGCTCAGCATGCTAGATGGACTGCAAGCATGCTGAATGGATGATATATATATTTACATGAATACACACATAAAATACTTTCAGTAAGCATGATTTACTCTGATGGACTGTGACTTATGCCATGTTAGTCCTAAAGTATCACTTCTTCAAATAGTTTGCAGTTACAGACAAATAACTATTCTTCCTTCATACTTGGAGGGTCAGGGGATGGGGGACAAGTAGTTTCTTTCCTCAGAGAAGGGTAGTATGTATGCAGTACCTAGCTCTGCTTATGTATGACAACATTCATTTTTCCTTCTAACACTAGCTAATGTTAGTGTAAGGTACTTGAATAAATTTCTGATTTTAATCATGTAAATTGTGGCGCTCCAAATTTGTGCATTTTTAAGTTTCAGTGCAAGCTTACAAAACAAACAATTTCTTTTTCAGTAAGTGTCTCAAGCTGAGAAGTGTTGTATGAAGAATGAATATCTTAACAGAGCTCCTCAGTTCTCAAGTGATACAGCAATTAATTATCACTAGCAGCACCTGGCTAAGAAGCATGCATATGTCTTTTTATTTAATGACAAATATTATGGTAATCTGTTGGAGTCATTGAACCAATCACTGATCTCTTTATTTGTTGAAATGATGGATTGAGTTATTTTTTGTTTGTCTCAGGCTTTCTTTACAGAAGAATATATCAGAGACCATCCAGATGATCAAGAAAAGCTGAATAGACTTAAAGATCTAATTGCTTGGCAGGTAACATCTTTCTATCAGCAGTTAACTAAGGCTTCCTCAGCTGTTTTTTTTTTTTTTTTTTTTTCTTTCTATGACTTTCTAGCAGGACAGTGTAGCATCATTTAGAGGACTGTGTTAATTTTACTGTTTTTGTACCCATGCAAAACTCTTACTTGAATTTTTTTTTTTTCTTCACTCTTCACTCCCCACTGTGAGGAGGGAATAGAAGACTAAGATTCTGGTTAGAAACTCTATACCTTTTGTTTCAGAATAGTTCTAAAAGCATCCCCTATTTATTATCTTATTTAAATACGACTGATTTCTTGTTAAGAAGAAAAAAGGATTTAAACCGTTTCAGTTTTAATGTGCCCAACAGGACGCATGAATTCTGTTACAAATCCTCTGAGATCACTGATAATACAGCATGACAGTAATTCTTTAACGTGTGATGTAGCATGACATTGCTGCAATGTTCTTGGGGATCTAAGCTGCCCAGTCCTTCAGATTTGGGGTTTTTTTTTAGTCTGAAAAATGAAAGAAATGGCTTAATTCCAAAAATTACATCTTATTTCCTCAGGATTATTATTATTATAGCACTCTTTATAAGTTCAGTGAAATGCTACCAGAATCAGGGAAATTACCCATACAAGCTTCCTATGGCCTGGGGAAAGTAATGGGCCAGAAAAGAATTTAAGTACTTTGTAGGAAAATACCATTTGGAATGGTTTATCAAAATCTATATATAATAGGCTACATTCATGTTCAAAAGGTTCAGGACTTCAAATTCAAGTTGTGTATTTAAGGACTTCATGAAGTGATCGGAAAACAAGCATTTGCAAGCATAAATCGTCTTGAGAAGAAACTCTTTCCTAGAGGCAGCTGTGTTTTCTGTGTTTTTATTGTTTTGGGGGATTTTTCTTTGTTACTGTTTGTTTATGGATTGGTTGATTGGTTTTACATGAGAAATCTTAAGAAATCTTAATGAAATCTAGTAGTTGCTCATAGGACTTATTTTCATACTCAGTGATCATTCAAGATTGTTGTTACATGTCTGTTTTATGGCAAATAGCATGGAATACTGCTAGCGAATATTTTAAAATTTTATCTCCAGGGGAAAGCAAAATATTCTGCCTATACTAGAAGCACTGAGGTTGTTTCTTGTTGTATTTTTAAGCCAACTAACCTGCAGAGCTCTTTTGTCCTTGCAGATAAGAATGTACTTACATGAAGTAGTAGCAGGAAAAAAACCTCTATTTCTGCTAGAATTGAAGGAAAAAGCTCTTCTCATGAGCATTTCCTATGATAACAGAGAAGAGAAAACACGACCTCATAAATTCTCAGTTCTATTTGCATTATCTCATCCAAACAGAAGTTATTGTCAGCAATATATGGCATAATGAATGACTATGAGGGGAGACTTGAACTTTTGCACAACATATTTTGTTAAGAAAACTCTAACTCTGAGGTCTTCTGAAACCTAGATGATTTAAATGAGAAAGAGCTGTTTGCTGTGTAAATTAATATACAAAGCAATTGCTGTATCAAACTAAAATATAGCGATCTCCTTCCAAGAGACATGTAATGAAATGTGAGCAGATCTGGAATGTTACTATCAGAAGTGCATGGCCTAACATATTTCATTTCTATGTTCCATATCTCTTTCTTTGTACTATCTGACTCAGTTAAAAAAAAAATAAAAATAAAATCCTTCTTGCTGTTTTAATCTGATGCCATCCTTTTAAAAAGTTGGACTAGAAACAGCAAGAATTAACCTATATTTCTCTTGCAGATGTAAAGTAAATTTTCAAATAGTTGTAAAGGAAGGGGGTCTCTTACTATTCTCTTAAAGTTTTTGATGCTCCTTCCCATCTCATTTTGATTCTCACCATTTGGTGATTTCGTTGAGTCACCAACCTTAACAGCTTTCTCCTGTATCACTGGCCAACACTGGCTCATGTTCTGAACATCAGAAGAACTCAGCGTATGCAGTGCTATGAATTGATGGTTGTGGCATGAGGAAGTGAAATGGTAATCTGGATCTGTCCTGTAAATCTCTGAGAGGACAGATAGATCTGTTGTCTTCAATAAATAAGTTTTAATGCCATGTTTCTAACAGGTGCATTGAATTGAACTACGATAAAAAATGATGAGGTTAATGAAGAGCGATGTATACAGTATTAGTTGCACTTTATGGTCAAAACTCAAAAAGGAATCTAAGTGGATTTGAAAAAAAAAAAAAGCACAGACCAGAACACACAAGAAAATATTTTACTGGGAAGTAGCTAAAGCTCTGTAATAAAGTAGTTAGGAAGGGTTACCTGCAGAAGGGTAGACAAGTGTGTTGCACAAATCTCATGAATCACCATTTTCAAGGACTGAAGAGTAATGAAAAGTCATTCTATTTTAAAGAGAAACACCACAATTTTTGTCTTCATGAGTACAGTTACTATTATTTAAACAGCCTGTAAAAGTATGTCATCCATCATCTTCAAAGATACTTCTTGTTTGTTTTTAACTGGATATTATTATACTAATATAGCAGAAATATCAGTAGCAATATAAAAGCAAAGAAAGGAATTTTAGGGAAGAGAAAACAGAAAAGTACTATAACTATCAAATTTGCTTCACTATACATTTACTTTCTTTTTTTATTTGACAAGCAAGCTGTTCCATCTGGCAAAGGGCGAGGATTTTTAAGAAATTTCAAGTAGAAGGAGTTGTTTGATTAGCTGATACAGAAATATCTTTTCCTAAAACATTCCTGAAATATGAGTTTGAGAAAAGGGAAGCGCAGGGGTAACATAGTGTAGTCAGCTTGGTTAGTGAAACTTCTGGCTTGAGTCGTTCATTTCTGCATTGAAGAACTTACTGAATTTTTCTTGAGATGTGCATAATGCAAAGGAAATCTGCAGAGTAAATTCCAGGAGAAAGGAAGAGGTCACCTTTCAGTAATGAGGCATTAGTATGCTAAATTGCTGCAAAAATTGTCAAAATGATCACACACTTAAGCCTCCAGTAAACTGATTTCAGTGAGCCACTTTTCCTCCATTTGAAAGAGCATGAAACGACTTGCTGAGAGACCATGTGGATAACTTTCATCCCTGCCATATTTCTTATAAATCACGGCAGGCATCTTTAAGAGCAGGTATTCTAAAGACCTTCTTACTTATTTTAAACTCACACGTTTAATTTCATAAGGTTTTAGCATTAAATGCAAAGGACAGAAAATTTCACTAAGACTGAACAAGTCCACTTTCAAGAGCCCTTTTCAACTGGTACTGATTTGCCTCTTTGCTGCTAAAACCTCCTGTACAGTAACATCACTCCTGGTCACCTCAGTGTCAGCTATCTATCCATCAATCACAGTAACAGCTTTGTAGTTCATTTAGCAGATAATCGAAATAGAGTTAGAGGACCTGTCAGACTCAGTTGATATTCTCACTCTTTTCTTCTTTTTTGCCCTCTTCAAGATACCCTTCCTCGGGGCTGGAATTAAAATTCATAAAAGAAGAGTTTCCGACAATCTTCGTCCTTTCCATGACAGAATGGAGGAATGTTTCAAGCATTTAAAAGCGAAAGTGGAAAAACAATATGGAGCCAGAGAATTGGTATTGGTGTCCTTTTTAACTCCTCTCTTCCACTTTCTTTACTTAATGCCTATCTTGTTCTTCTCTTCTAAACAAAAGCATGTACTAAATTTTTGTTTCTCATGAGTTATCTTGTGATCTGAAGGTAATAAGACCTGAGTATTTTTAGCCAGAGTGTTGATGAATCATCTGACCTATTAAGCATTCCTCATTTTGAAAGATTTGGAGTATGTTATTATTTATATTAAAATGACAATTATTTTCTGCTTCCTTATAGTATTTCTACTTCCTTACAAGGAAGTAAAAGCAAATTCTTGTGCTTCTCAGATTTTTAGTTCTTCACAGTATCTTAGAGCTTTGATCTGAAATTAGTCTTCCTTTGCTAACCACTTCAGCTGTATTGTGAAGTAAAATCTGTGATGTAAGTAACACCAAAAAAAATTAGTTGATAGTTGATACTAAAAAGAAATACAGGAGAATAGTGGCACTACTGCCATTTTACCATGTCTACTTCTCCTTGATAGCTTGCAAAAGTTTTTTTTTATTAAAAGGAAAAGTAATGCATGAAAACTCTGCAGAAAAAAAAAAAACCTTGAAAATAATTCTTGGAAATGTATATGTTTCCAAATCTTGTGAAAATCAGTCTTGATAATGGATAATGAAGGGAAAAAAAAAAAAAAATAAGGCCTGTGTTTTAATATGAAATGTTTTAAAAATGTAGTACATATGTTTAAATTCAAATCAACTGAAGTAGTCTAGAAAAGTAACTTATGGTATTTGTGCACTAGGAAATGCTCAAAAATCTGGCTTATTTCATGATGCAGTGGTGAGCTAAGGGCTGACATGCTCATCTCAGAATTATGTGATCAAGAAATGGACAGAGCACACTACAATTCTGCATTCCAGAGGTCAATCCTGAAGAAATCTAGAATTAGCCAATAAATGCTATCCTTGTTCCTGCTTTATTAGCAAAGAGGAACAAGAAAGCATTTGGAAATATATCAGATTTTTTTCAGTTAATTTGGTATCAGAATGCAAAGTATAAATAATTGTCAACAACAAGCTGATTAATATTTTCATGCTTTGCATAGAGATGTGGTGTAACATATGATTTTGTACATGATGGATACATGAGAACATAGAGTCCTCCTGTTCTTCCTGTCTGGCTATTTGGGAAATACCAGTTTTGTCTTCGACAGCAAACATATAATGAAAAAGGTTACATTAATGTGTAGTGATGGCAGAAGCTGTTGTATTGAAGACAGAACATGATTAATGTCTTCTAGGAAGGACAAACTAAAGCTATAAATTGCATTTTGTTTAGCTACTCACTGTAACTTAGATTTTGAGAGGTCTTAGGTTAAGACCCTAAGAGTGTATCCAGGAAGAGGAAACAATCACAGTAATTAATGGTAGCAAATAACTTCATTTATACCAACTGTTAAAACATCTTGCTGTCTTTAAAACCTAGAGAAAAGGGATGAAATAAGATTGATCCAAATGTGTTTGATAGAAAATATTCCTCTATTCATCTTATAGCCAGATTTTGATGACAAGAGAGTAGGACGGCCAAGATCAATGCTGAGATCCTATCGCCAGTTGTCAGTTATTTCAATGACTTCCATGAATTCAGACTGCGCCACTCCAAACAAAATTGCTCCAGAAAGGTTGGTAGTTCTTTGAGTCCTGTTTTTAAACCAGTTTTATGGGATGAAACTAAAAGATTTACTAGAAGAATAAAGAGGCTATCAAGGTTAAAACCCACTAGCAGACTCTCCAGGCTGTGCAGAAATTATTTAAACTTTAGCTATCATTTCTTCCAATCTTAAAGATCCGGTATTTCAACCATGGTAGACAAAATACACTTGAGTCTCACTCAAAAAGAATTTCTTCAGAACAACCTGAATGACAAAATAACTAATTGAAAACCATTAAGAACTGGGGAAAGGGCGGGACGTCCTACTGTACGTTTTAACTGCAGCTCTGGAAAAATTCCAAAGAACAGTTGTAGATGTCTTTGTTTAGTTTTTCATCCACAAGTTGTTTTGAGTGTTTAAAAAATGATCCTTTGGGCACAGAGTTTATTCACAAGCAAAGCATATATAAAATGGTGCAGTGTTTGTGATTGTTTTTTAACATCTGATCTCTTTTTTTGAGAATTTGGCTTATGAAAAGTAAAAGGTCTAAAGATGTATGACACTAACTATTTGCCTAAGATCCGCCTATCTTCTTGTATGTTTGACTGACAGTTCAGTGTTGAACCCTATTTCATTACATTTTAAATGCTTCCAGGTTTGAGTTTTCTAACAAAGTTGCATAGTATCACTTCATGAGTTTTTTTTCCTGACGTTCATATCTAAGTATGTAGCACACAACCATGATTTGTGTCGTATCTACCAACTCATGTCTCTAACAAAGCTGGGCACCTCATATGTAAGCAGGAAACTATATCTAAGCAGCTGAATCATGCACCTGTTGTGCTTTCTCATGATACGTCTCTCAGATGGCTCAGCAAAGTAACATATTTTGCTTTACCTGTTTGTAAGCTGTGAAATGATTTCAGCCCCCGTGTTCAATTTCATCAGCAGAGAGGGAATAAAGCTAGCATTAATTTCATTTTTTTTTAAATTAAATGAAAAATAGCCCAATATTTAAATCATAAAAATTTTAAGAGTGCTGGAGGAAGATTTTATTACTGCATGCACTGTTGTCCTATATGGTGAAATAGATAGGAGGATGCATTTAAAACACGATTAGGGACAGTATTACTCCTGTTCCACTGTGTTCAATAACCAGAATAGCAGGTCTTGCTTTCAGCACCACCATCACCCCACATAAATCCTCTTTATGAGATCTCCCCCCATCTTCTCTAGGAGTCCTTGAGCTAATGCACACATGTTCAAAAAGAGATCCACGCTTCTTATTACTGTTTTACAATCTTTACAACATTTAAACACATTGTAATACCTCCTGAAGGCATCTTTATTAGTATTTACAGTTGCTAGCTGAAACACCTCACATACTTTCTGCCAGTGGTTAGAAAGTCAAGGGAAAGGATGACCTGCATTTATATTTCATGGGGAAATTATGTCAGAATACAGGTGACTTTGAAAATATCATTCAGCAACTTCTCTATTTTTTCTTTTTTGCTCCTGCAGCTTTGATCTAGAAGTAGTGCTACCGAAACCAGTGAAATCAGAATCAGAGAAGAATGCTCCACAAATTAATCCTAACCCTGAAGTTAAGATGAGAAGGTCCAAAAAAAGAACAAAAAGAAGCAGCGTGGTGTTTGCTGATGAGAAGACAGCACCTGATATTTCCATCTCTGATATGAAATGTGTATGTTACTGATTTAGTCATATTTTATAATACATAAAGAGAGGAAATCAATCCTTTTCTTATCCAAAATATATATATCACATAGAACTCTAGCTGTCATAAAAGGAAATACACAGGATACAGAGGCAATCTGACCTGCTGTGAATGAGGTTTGCAAGATGCTGAGGAAGAAAAAAATCAGTGGAAAAATCAGATATATTCTCTATGTGCTTATGATGATAGATAGCTTAGCTCTATAGCTGCGGAATTCTGAAGTCTGTTTAACTTAAAATGGAGTACTCCATTGTGAGGGTTAAACATGCTTTCCTTTTGAGAGGAAATTCACTGTGCTGACACTTCATGGCAGCTCCTTGTAGTGAGGGCTATTTCAAAAGTGATGAGTCCTGTACTTCTTGTACTTTGTTATGGAACATGCAGCTGTTAGAAAACTGCAAGATTGCAAACAGTGTTCCTCAAATGGTGTCAGACTGAAGTTTGGAAGCACTGGCATCTCTCACTTCACAGATCATCTGAGTGCCTTTATCACACTAATAGATCATTGAATGTCTTATATAACACACACAGTGTTTGATTTTTTTTTAATACGTTAGTCCTCAGGAGACTTCATGTAGTGTAAAAAGAATTAAAAAAATCTGAAAGATGTCTTCTTGATAGACAAGCCCTATCTAAATTAAAATATCAGGCACTGCATGACTGCTGAATGAAAAAGAGTGCAAGTCATTTGATCAGAAATTTTGGAGGAATCATCAAAGGGAAAGTGAGTTGAATAGAAAGCTAAGATTCTTTTGGGAGATGAGTATCTTAGCTCAGAGCTCTTCTAACTATTCTAATCAAGTCTTAGAGAGATGGTTTTGTATCTTTACATATTAACTTGAAACTAGCAAGCAATTAAATTCACGTCTGAATAAGTTTTCTCTCTTTTTATTGACCTGTGAGTTCAAAGATCCCTAAAAGAATAAAGAGGGAAGGTACATTGCAGGAAGTTACACTGACCCATCCTTTCTCAAGGATAGAAAAGGAAAGAAGGAAAAAACTTGATTCATTGCAGAATGGTTGATTTTGGGCTGATTGGCTATCAAGTTCAACATTGGATTTCACAGTTGAGGAAATTTTGAATGAAGCAGGACAAGCCTCTAGTCCTGTCATTAGTTAAGTAGGAGAAGAGGCTGATACCCACCTTGCCAGAACCTCTTTTCAGACATATCTCATATCCTTATCACAAAACATTATTTTGCTTGGATCTTTGTTCCTTATATCTCACTTCATTGTTAATAGCATTACACTTTTTTCAAACAGCTGTCACGGAAATACGAATTCATGAGTGACACCAACCTCTCAGAACACGCAGTGGCACCTCAGAAAACATCTGTCCTCAAGCAGATGAGCTCTGTCAGTCGTTCTATGCCAACTATTCCAGGTAAGCTCCTTGTGGTAAGACTACGAGCATTCTGCACTTCTTGGCAACTTGAGAAAACGATGAAGGGATTGCTCTGAGCAGAAGCAGGCAGCTATCTGTGTGTGGCCCTGAGCTTCTGAGACAAAGATTACATTTTAAGCAAATATTGTACGTGTGAGGCTGGACTATTGCTTGATAACACCGCTACCTAGTAGTAACATACAAGTTCTAAAATCTTTCTGGAGCTCAGGATCTTGCTTCCTTGTATAGTATGAGCATTCCCTTGTGTTCAGAAAGGCAAGTTTATTCATCTATAGGGCATCACTTGCAGAAGCAAGGGCTTTTTTTGTCTTCAGTCAGCGCAGTATCAGAGGGTTTCATGCAGGAATAAATGCTCTGTACCTTGCTTTGGCAGGTGAATTTCCCCAAAGATTGCCCAATAGTAACATTGTCAACTTCTGCTGTTGATTTTAGAGAATAATCTTATAAGCCTTTCTCTGAGAAAGAGGAAGGGGAAATGAAGTAACACAACTGCCCACAGGAAAACTTATGACCGTGTAATAGAGAAGGGAAAAGTGTAACTTAAACTTATTTCTAGGCCAGAGTATACAGACAAAATGTTGCACAATCTCAGTGTCCTTTGTCCCACGCTTTTTTCATACCATATCTGGCTTCTTAGCTTGCACTTCATTTAGCCCTCTCATTGTCCCTATCTTTCTATATGACTACAACAGGCACTTATTACAATACAACAGTAGTTTCCTATCCAGACATAATCTGTGAATCAAATTTATTGATTTTTTTTCACTATTAATTAACAATGCAGTGAAGCTCAGTATTCTGAGGAGTAAGTTTAGATTACAAAAGTCTTTTTTCTCTCTACTAATTGCATTAGATATTTCAAATTCTGCTTTATCTCCTTCTGACTCTCCTTTTTTTGTTTTGTTTTGTACAACATTCCGTTCTAAGGATTAACTCTGTCTGTCAGCCCTGTGGCACCTGATGAAACAATTGCATCACACAGGCTGAGTCAGCCAGTGTTTCCTTCCATCTCAGATGGTGAGAAGAAAACCGTCAAGAAAAAGAAGGTGAATCAGTTATTTAAAACAATGGTAAGTTCTGTGTGTTTATGGTAAAAAGAGCTGCCTCTTTAAAAATTCTAAGCTATGAAAATGAAGTCATTTTAAAACATCATAAGACTTTAAGTTAAACTGTTGTCTTTTTTGCTTCTCTCATCAGAGAGAGAAGTGGAAACTCTATGGGTAAGCAAAAATTTACCTCTGACTGTGCTTTCTGAAGTTAGGATGTACTTGATATGTTTAACATAAAGGCACAGATGTGCATTTCTGCATCTGTACCACAAGAGGTCACGTTTGACCTGCTGATTTTCTCTGACTTATATAACACTAGCAAAACCAGTTGTTGTTCAATTGAGTTACGTTGTGCAGTTTCACTAGCATCAGGGCAAGGTAATCTTTGCATATATGGCAAAATGTGAAGAGTGTGAGTTAGTTTCTGGTGTATGAGATAATTGTTATAAAGTAGAAAATGGCTTACACTGGAGTAAATGTGTCTGAAAACAGTTTCCCTTCCTTCCAAGTAGTAAAGCTTTCTCTGACTTGTGTGGAAATTTCAGAAGATTAAACACCACTGAATTTAATGTGGTGTGTGAGAGAAACAAGAAGTATTCAGTGCAGATATCAAGATTCAAAGGTTTTTGAGTTATCCCATTATTTTAGGTAGGAGAGGACAACACACAGATGCTTGTGGCTATTGACATACATAGTGCTTAAGCATTCTGTGACATCTGTGATGTTTTACATGTTACCTCTCTACTGATATTCCAAATAAAAGATTGATTTCTGTATTTTTGTTGACTTTTTTTTCCTGGTGAACAGGTTTCATGTCCATCCATTAATTCCTGCAGTGTTTATATAGATATACATGAAAGATCCAGAACAACATTTAGTATATTCAACAGTTAGATGTTTCCATACTTATTTATTTCTGGTAGGGACAAAAATACTCTTAATTTGAAGCTTGTAGAGTGTAAATCATGTTCAATTTATCAGGTAGTGTTCTTTTAAGACTGAGGAGTAACAACTCTTCATCATGACCTCATCCATACACATTCAAATGTAAACTGCATATGAAATTAGAACAAAATGTCCCATTTTTTCAAATCTAAAAAAGCACTGAATAAGAATCCTTTTAAAATCTACCAATATACTGCTTCCACGGTATCACTGAAATAATATGAACAGGTTTAAATACAGATTTATGGTTCTGCAGGATAGAGAAATGAGTTTAAACTATGAGAATGTGGTCAATGATTTTTTCCCTAACCATGGAGTATGGGCACAAGCTAGTAATTGGTACACATATTACTGAAACCAATATAATCATCATTTTAACACCTGTCACTCTGTTCCTCTCTTTTTGCAGCGAATTTCCAGAGTTCTAGAAGATGGAAAGCAGCCTCTGGAGCAGCATTTCAAATCTTCATCTACAGACCTATAATTCATTCTGTTAAATAACCACTTTTCAAACAAAAATAATTACATATACATATGTGTATATATCCTATTTTGGACCACTGTCTACTGTAAAGAAGGGCACCAACAATATAGGTGACTAATAGAGAGTATGAACAAAGTTATTCATGGGCTCTGATAACAGTTACACCATACAGATACAGAAATAACTTTTAAAGCAAATACTACAGGCTGGGCTTACTGGGATACGGAACAGAAGTTTATTGAGCCTCTGGTTATACAAATCAAAGGGCATTGTGTATTCCCTGTGCTAAAAACGTTCATGGTAAGAAAGATGCTAACAGGTCATCTGCAGTGCTTACCACATATAACATGTAAGTCCTGTTCTGTCCTTTTCAAAGAGCATATGAGTTATCCTTTCTTGTAGCTTGTAAAGACACATCCTGGTTACCTTTAAACTACTGCTGGCAGTGTGGTCAAGGCAACAGATGGCTCAGTGCAAAACAGTCACTAAGATCATACTCTGTGGCTGCTGGATTTACAATCCTCAAGTTCTTCTGCTGCTCCTACCACACTGATCTGTGTCCTCGTATGTTTCTCAAAGTTGAGTCTTTGGCTGTGCCACTGTATGACCAGGTTATTTTCAGAATGGCAGCTGTTATATTAAAGCTGTGCAAAAGTTTACTTAGATGTGTACAACCAGTTGTATGTGACAACCAGCAGTGTGATAAACAAAAGTTGCATTTTCTGCTGTTAATCAATAAAATATTAAAACCTTACTTGCCTTGAACGTTTCTCACTGGAATATTTATATTCGTTACATATGTCAGTAGCTTCTTACTGACAGCAAGTGGAACTATACAAGCCTAAGGCTTCTGCATCCCAAATAGGTTTTCTGTGGCTACAACTGATGAGGTGGAGTTGGAAGTTAACGCCTCATCAGCATGAAGTTACACAGGAACACAGGTCAGCATTTCACTTTTCTTTTATAATAACCTGGCAGTTCTTTCTAAAGGTAAGTAGTTTGTCCAAAATTAAACATTTCTCAAGGACAATAATTGATTTTCTTTACACGCACTTGGATATTTCAGACATCTGTCTAAAATAGAAGCATTTATAGTGTTGTGGACAGGAGGCTGGCCCTATTGCCATTAATGTGGATATGGGGAAGAAAAAGAGATAAAAATTACTCCTTGCTAAGTGGTGGAATTCAGTGTAAAGGCAATCTGAGTTTGCTCTGTGCCTGTAAACAATTTTATGTTCAACATGAATAATTTAATTAATTTGGACTCTCTTTGTCAATGTGAAGCTGTTTTCTTCAGAAATAATTAGCAATTGTTTTCTGTGAAAAGTTTGAAATATTTGCCATAGGAGCTAATGCTGCACTAAAATGCAGGATTCATTAACACTAAATTTCTAAGTAATGAAAATGATCTAAGGCAGAAAACCAAAATGGGTCGAGCTTTAACACTAACTACAGGGTTTGTTGGCATGGAAATTGGATGTATTCTTTTTGCTTCATTTTCTTTTTACAGCTACTTGATGGATAATGCTTCTGAGGAAGCATACAGGAAAAATATCAAGCTCAGTTTAATAGAGTTGTTATCTCTCAGTGGGATTCAGTGAAAGGCTGAGGGGTGCATCTTTTGCATGTTTTACATCTTGCTAACCCGAGGGAAGAAAGAAGAGGATGCCCAGGTTGTCCTTCACTATTATTTTTAGATACATTAAAGAAATATTGATATCACAAAATCAAATGATTTTAAAGAAAAAGTTTAGTTATACTTTCAAGGAATGAGGAAAGGATGAGTCAGTAACCATTTATTCTTTACAAAGATACACTAAAGGTTATCTTTTGCCTATTATATCTTGTCGCTATGCTTGTATGTGAGAATGGAATAACGGATAATTAGCTCAAGCTGTTATATGAACAGTAAATACCATGATTGAAAATAAAAATGGATGAAGAGTGGAAAGAAATGAAGAGCACAAATACCAGCAAAGCACAAGCATGATGTCAAAATCAATTCTGGTGTTGACTGTTTAACTAGTGGTTCAAGGTTCATGCCTGTGTTTTGATTCAGTTTGTGTAATTTGTGATCAAGATTCACAATTAATTGAAGAGTTTAGAGTGAATTTAGATTCACTCTTAATTGAAATGTTAGCAAATTCACATTAATTGTCCAATATTCAAACTCTTTCTGCCAGTCTGATTCTAGATCCTTTCCAAGCTTGAAATAATGTAAATGAACTGTGAGCAGAAAAGGAAAAATAACTAAGAAAAAATAACTGTCAAGAATGGAGCATACATGGAACTGGGATTTAAAAGATGTTTTCTGGACATCAAACTGTAGCAACTTATAAGTTTCCAGACACTGTATGTACTGATATTTAGTCCAAATAAATGAGTGATGATACGGGATAATAAGGTGCAAGTGCAGCAACCTGGCAACATGTGTTTGAAAACAAATCAGCACTAACTATTGTCATTTGTGTGCAATATGAACAGGCCTTTATCTTGCACACACGGAGGAAGGTGTACTCACATGTACTGAACCCAACTCGATGGTTTTTTTAGAAATGAAGCTCAGAAGGTAGAACCCAACTCCAGGATAAGATCAGGCCTTGGCTGCTGTCCCAAGGAATTAATGAAGCGTGTGTAACATCACCTCTAACCTGTATGGTTCCACCACCTCTCAACATGCAAGGTCAGAAAAGCATTTCTTTAGACAACAGTGTTTTCATGTACTTCTTGTATCAGAGCTCATTTTATTTCCCTCAGACACTTCAGATAGTCTGAACAGTAACAGCCTGGCTTTCAGGATTGCTTGGCACTAAGGTAACCATTGGGTAATGTGAGTCTGTAATAACCTGTGTTGAGCATGGAATAGAAAGGCTGCGTGTGCAGGTAAGGTTTTGTGTGTTGGCCAATAGAAAGCTGTTATGCTGCAAACCATGTAAGATGCATTTAAGCTGCATGTCATTTCTGTTTAGGTACTAGATGTCTGAATTTTAGACACAGGCACCTAAGCTTTATCTGTTACAGAATGCAACACTATTTTAATAGTGGTCTAGCTCCAAAAGAGCTGCTTTCAATGGAGAATGAGGTCTGGTCTAACAAGGGAAATGTTTGCATTCTGCTATATCAAGGTAATCCGAAATGTTCTTTAACTGATTTGGCACTAGCTCAGGTGTTCAATCTGCCCTTCTTTGCTCTATGTAATGATTCTGTCCATGTTCTCATTATTAATTATGACTGAATTATTCATGTTCTTTGGGAATTTAATGCTCAATGTCAATAACAATGAGCTGGGGTAATGTGGCAGAAGGTGTTCGGAACGTAGGGCAGCAAGGGCCACATTTCTGAACAGTGAAAAGTTGTTTTATTAAAGATTTTACAGACCCCAAGAAGACACTCTGTTCTTGAACTAAGAATTAATGTGTGAAACATGAGTTTTTTGTTGCAGGGACTGCTTGACAGTGGACTTTTGATCTGTATCACATGCAGTCTGTGATTTTTCTATTACAGATTGTTGTTTTTTTTGAGGGAGTAATGTGTGCCATATCACTTGTTCACTACAGAGTCCACAGATACATTAGGTATCATTGGACCTCTGTTTTCATTTTTCTTGTTGATTTTGTTTGGTCTGGCTTTTGGCTCTAATTCTAATTGTCAGACTGGTATTATCAATTCCTTGACCTTTCTTCTAATACTCATTAACTCAGGTTTCCCACTGTCTGTCTTGGGATGCCACAGTCCTGCAAGGTAAGGAAATAGGATTGGATTTTTTCATAATTTCAGAAGTCCATAATTTTAAATTAACATTCTTTTCCTTTTCTTGCCAGTTGACAGTTAATAAAAGGTCACAGCAATCATCAAGTAAAGTTAGAACAATATGTTAAACTAAAAACATTAAAAGCCTGTAAGTAGGTTTGCCTAGATGTATCTCTAATTCATCTCATGAACTCTATATCCTTAGTAATACACAGTCTGGAATATGTCTTACTTCATGTTTAAATTGGTGCCTGATGACTGCTTGATTATCCTGGACTGTGAAGAACAGAGCTCAGTAGAATCAACACAGTGGAGTACTCTGCCTTCCATGAGATTTGAAATGCAGAGACTATCTACAACCACGGTTCTGAGACATGGAGCTATAAGGGAATAATGCTGGTAAGTTTCCCTCAATTTGTAAGCAAGTAAGCTGAGTGATTAGGGGGAATTTTTAGCACTAACTGCTATATTGTGCTCAGTGTTTTAAGACAGCAACCATTTTACTACAAAAATTTGTTCTGTATGTGTGACATCAATACAAATCCCTAGGCCATTCTCTGTAAAGATGTCCCAGATCAATTACACAGACTGTAAGAAAGTAAAAGGAATTACTTATCCAAACACATTTCTTCTCATGTAGAAATCAACAGAATTCAGCTAATTTGAAGCCCAACTGTCTTTTCAGTTATCTCTTTTTAAAAATACTTATGACCAGAGAGAATAAATAATGTAAGGAACCTTTATCTTGTTAAGGTTTGGAGGTTTATATCTCTATCTTCCCAAGGATGCAGAAGCATCCATGAAAAATACTTGCCAGCCATCTCCTATCCTTATCTCCTTGAAGTAGCCACTGATATTAGAATATTTACTTGTTCTTCCTGAACTGATTTCCAACTTGCTCTTGAGCATTCAAGGTCCTTTCAAGATGGAACACTGGGCAACATGCTTGGGGCTGCCCACAAAGTATAAGGACTTCAGCTCTGACAGCATTTACTGCTCTAGGGTGACAAGAATAGTTCTGTTTTACTGAGTCAGTCTGCAAATTTCTGTTCTGATTTGCCATCACAATGCAGTGTGTGCTAAAAACTAACACTGTAAAGGAGTAACAAACTGTTCTGCGAACAAACCTGCAGTGATTGTGAATTTCATGAACTTTAAAATGTTAAATAAATGTGATCATAATTTCGTCTTATTGGGTTTTGGATAGAATTATCTCTTTTCTAAGTACTTTTTTTTTTTCATCTTCCAGGACAGCATAAAGCCCTCTGTGCCATCAGTGATCTTATGGATTTCAGACCCCAGAATTAAATAGCCATTGTGAGTGTCCATGCTTTTATAAGTACAGTTTGTGTGTTAAAGATTTCTTTTATGATTGTTAATATGTGCTGCAGCCACATACACCCCATTATGCATGTGGATATTCAACCTGCCTTTCCTAACAGAATCTTCATGCCTCTATCAGAAACCCACCTCATTAACAGGAAGCACTTATAGGCCTGCCCATGAACTCAAATACTTAAACTAGTTCAGCTGATGGTAGGTGGCTGTTGGTGGTTTTCAAATGGATTTAAGTGGTGGTTGATTGAAAAGGCATAGGAAAGTCGTTGGGAATCAGAAAACAGTCATTTAAGGTGCCTGTGCCATGACTTTTCAGGCCTGCAGCCAAAGAACAGACATTTACATGAAGTAGATGTCTTGCATTCTTGTAACAGCTAGAATGAAAACAAAAGCCATGCATGACAGAGGGAATTTTCCACGTGAAGTTTGCTCATAAGTTTTTATACCTAAGAAAGCAATCTTGGATTATTGAGCTGCTCTAGATACTGCTCTTGTAGTGGGTATGGTTGGCACACCATACAGCACGTTCCAGTTGGAGCCCCCGGATTCTACAGGTATTTAGGAAAGTGAAATCTTTACAACATGACTTCTTTTGCTTGCAGTCTTCAGCAGTGCTTTGATTCATGCTGCAGTACTAATGCATAAAGCTTGAATTTGTAGTCTTTCTCAACAAGTGCATTTTGACCTCTTTCAAAAGACAAGTCAATAATGCTAATAGAAATCCATATTTGAAAACATTTACCAATTGTTAGTTTTATGGGTCTCAGAATTACTAATCTGGGTTTATGTAATACTGCTAAGCAGGCAGTGGTCACAGTTTAGAAACATACAGAGCTGCCTGTAGAGGAGTTTCTGAACTAATTCAATATGTTCTCAAAACTTATCAGTAGGGGGAGGCAGGCGGCTGCAGTACTGTGCCCGTACGTCAGAACAAACTTGATCTGCCGGAAAACCAAAGTGGAGCAACTGGAAGTGCAAGGATTAACAACGCTGTAAAGCATCCTATTCACAGGTTAGATGATCTTAGTTTACTGCAGTTAAATCTTGGTTAAATTAAAACAAAGTTTATCTGTAACTGGGTGCATCCATAGAGTAGTTCGCTTCACTTACTTGTACCGATTCACTTAGCACTTTTAGTTGCTAATTAATTACTTTTAGTTGCTAATTAATTTTCCCCAAGTGTGTGTGTTGTGCGAGTACCAACAGGCATAGAGGACACTGCAGACAAAACATTAAAAAATTGAAGTTATATATATATTAAAAAAAAAAAAAAAAACTGGTTCCAAAACATTTTTTCAGTGAGGGGAAGCTGCCTTATCTATACAAATTGATGGTGGAATCTGACTCAGCCAGAATTAACTTAGGATGTTACTAATATTTTCTTGCACAGGAATTTAAACTCTGAAAGCTTTTGGAAAAGTGTGCAGATTAATTTGCTCAGTACACACAGCTGATGTTCATACATCTCATCGGATTTTAGGACCATTTACCTCTAGTAACAAATACAAACATTTTGAGTGACAGGCATTGAAAAAAAGCAGATAATCTAAAACAGGTGAGCATTCAGCTGTTCTGAAGCTGGTAGGAACAGTGAGGTTTTCAAAATGTGATTGTTTGGGGTATCTCTTGGTAATATTTTCCCAAAATTGAGAGACACCTTAGTTGCAAAAACTGTCCATCTCTGGTTAAACTTATGGCATCTCTCCCTCACAGTTGTGTGTGTAAATGCAGCACATTGTAAGGGAGCCACAGGCAGCTGAACAGAGGCCCTGCATTTCTTGTTTTCTCCACTGCCTGTTATGGATAATACATTAATCAGGGGATCCCTAACACCCTGTACCATATTGTATCTTGGTAAGACGGTGAAAGGTCTTTGTTGAAACAGGAGTTAAGACTACTCTTATTATCACAGTCCTCATGGTCAGAAAAGAGCTAGTAGCACTTCAGGTTTAAAAGTCTTCTAAAACTCCAGTTATGAAGTTGCATGAAAAATCCACCATGGGTTTATTCTATAAGTTTTTAAAAATTTAAGGTCATTCTAGCATTACTGTGTTAATGGCACTGACCTAAACAACTCCTTTTCCATTAATTTAACATTCAGTCAGTATTTCTAGAAATTAAGCTCAGTTCCCTTGGTTCGAAATACTGTTTTACATTCCCTGTTCTTTTTTTAATGGTCTCAATGTGTCATTTTTCTGATGCATCATGTTTCTCCTGATGGTGTGGTTTATTTTGTGCATACACTGGGCTTATGATTATTGGAGTAAGAGTTTAAAACTTCTACAAGTCGTTTATGAGGCAAATAAGAATACAGACAAGTGTCTCTACATAAAAATGTCTTAGTGATGGATACTGAATTGTTTCTGAATTCAATAAGTGAATTGTTTGAAACAGGCTGCATTGCTAGGTTTAATGAGTTGTAGATGTAATCTCTTTTTTCTTAAATCAAGTTTTTTCCCTTCTTTGTGTTCCACATGAATAGTTTACATGAACTTTTCTTCACTAAGGCTTGATGCTACACCAGGATTGGGGTTATACACAATATTAACAATACAGCCTGAAGTTCAATACATCTGTGCACTAGAGGATTATCTGGCAGTAGGTACTATGATCTGGACCAAGTGTAAACAATTTTTGGAAAATAAGCTACAGTAGATGTCATAGACTGCTTTATAATGGCTATAGGAGGAAGAGTGGTACACAGTATGTTACTAATTTTGCCAGGATGAAGTCACTCCTACCAATTTTTTAACTTATTTTGGCAGAGTGAATACATAGGAGCTGACTTTAAAGCCTACGGAGAAAAGAGTTCTGCAGAGGCTTGGCCTCAATCCTGCATTTTGGAGAAATCTAGAGGAGAAAATATTTGTTTGACATAAGTTTTGAGAACAATCTGTTTGATCAAGAGTGATGATTGATAGTCTTGTGCACACTGGGCTGTACAGTACTGCAGTGTAGTAAAAAATTATTAAATAAAATACTAAAAATATCCTGCCTACAAAGACCTTACCAAATCCAATGCATTGTGATCTTTAGAGGTAATGATCACTAAATTACGATTCCAACATCAACTTTCTTTTTAGTGTTTTTCAGCCCTAAGCATGTCCTGTTAGAATACCTATGCCAGCATATTTACTTGTTCCCAGCTTCATTACATGGAAGCCTCACTATTTCATTCTCCTCTCTTACTTCTGAAATTGCTGCCTCCCTGTCTTAGCCCTGCTAAGAGCAGCAGTCCCACTGGTGAGGACCCCAGGGCAGTGCTGCTGGCTATGCTCAATTGACTCCACTTCCGACAAGCCCTGCTCAGAGCAATCACAGCTTGAACAAAGTTTACTCTTCCCGTGCTGCCTTTTGCCTGCATATGAACATCTGCACCTGAAGTGCAATAGTGCAGTGATTCTCAGGCAGTAAGGTGTGCCCATAGTACTGACGAAGTACCATTTTTACAGGTGTTGTTTATATTTCTTTCGGAGTAAATCAGGCACAGTCAGTTGGAAGAAAAATGTTGCAGACCAAATCACGTCTGTGCAGAAGCTGTGCCAGCATGCACTTGTTGGGGAGGGATCAGACCTTTGCACTTCCAGAGCTACATAGGCAGAACCTTACAACTGTCATTGTATTTCATTGCTCTAAAAGCAGTACTTGCCATTCTTCACCCCAGTGCTTGCTTTTCTTAGTTCTGTGCTATGCTTTGCTCGAATATCACATGAAGGTGGGTCTGGTAGTAGCAGATCCTCAGGCATTGGCATAGCACAGTTAAAGGCTGACCTTTGTAAAATGAAGAGCATCAAAACTTTGTAATGATTAATTTGCAGAGGAAGTTTTAGAGCCTTCATCAGTCTCTGGTTGCAGAAATGATATTTTTTGTTTTGATTTTCTAGTGGTTGGCGACCCTGCTCATGGCAGAGGGGTTGAAACCAGATGATATTTGAGGTCCTTTTCAACCAGGCCATTCTGTGATTCTGTGATTGTTCTGTTAAGCCCCTCATATTGCCAAAGTATTTTACCCAGCTCCCAGTTCAGTGCATTTTAACTGTATGTAAAGCATGCAGAACATCTTTGATAATAGCAATTTGGATGATGCTCCTCAAAATCCGTGCTGAATTTTTACTTCTTGATACAAATAAACCTTAAGCAATAACAAATTAGGAAGTTTCTTTCTTTTTCTTTTTCCTTTTCCTTTTTATTTTATTTTTCCTTCTCCTTTTTTAAAAGGTGGGGTAGCAAAAATATATTTTCTTCGGAATACAATGTTTTATTACGTTTTCTTTCACACCACCTGGTGTATCTTAGCTCACTGTAAAACTGACTCCTGCTTTTGCTCATTTGAGTTTTTCTTAAAAATGTTATTCCACTGACTCCTCTGTAAAAACTGAACGGTTTTTGTGCTTGGTTTTTTGTTTTTTGTTTTTATAGCAATATTTATAATAACAGTATTTTCAGGACTACAGATAAAATTTTAAAAGATGCCTGTCTACCTTGGAGAAAAGAGGTGCTCACAGTGTTATTTCCTGAAAAATGACTCATCATTTCTTTTTTTGTCCTAGCCACACTTTTTGTTCAGTGGTTGCCACATAAAAATAAATCATCCCCACTATGTTCCATTATGCTTTTGTCTCCTTAATGTGTATTTGCATAGCCTACTTAGCATTCACAAACTAATACCAATTTGTTCATTCATACCTGCAGTGCATATGATTTTATGCGCAGTGTGTGTATTAATTGACAGCTATAGAGGCATTTCTGAGCATGAAAATTGGCTCTGTCACCCTGTACTAAATATTTTAGTTGTGTTTCATGCCTTTCAAAGTAACAATATGAACAGGACAGCACTATCACAGGGAGCAGGGAATCTTGGTGGAATCTCGTGCTGCAGCACAGATCATTAAGTGAAATGATGAATGTGTGACGAATTAAAAAAGTTCCTGGTTCAGCCAGGGATTCAAATCTACAGATCAAAGCTCAGATTTCTGCAGAATCAATGGGAACTAGAACTATCTTACAGACTTTCTTGCCATTTGAGGACTTAAATTGCACAGGTTATTGAGGCTGAGTCAGGTTCCAAATATATATATGTATGTACGCTTAGATTCAGAAAAAAAAAAACCCCACAAATTTCACTTCTGTTGTCTGAAGAGAGCTGCAGGTATGCTTTTAACTGCAGTGGATCATTCTGTGCAGTTGTGCAGTCTAAGAGCTGCCCTCATTCTGAGGCAGATGTTAATGAGGTTGCAGCTCTGCTTTTTTTCATTTGTAAATGAGAAAAAAATTTGTAAATGGGTGCCATGCAAGGCTGGAGGTTTTTGCTTGTTGCTGCTTATTTTTTAGGAACCTACCTTTGTCTACGTAGCTACAACTGAAGTTGGAAATTAGCTGAGAAAAACATTACATCTTTCCTCCTTGGAAATTGTGCTAAATGGTTTTGTGGCTTTTTTGTACCAGTCCTGCAGCAAAGAGGAAGCAGCAAAAACAAAAACAAAACAAAACAAACAAACAAAAAAATTCACCTATTTAAGCTCTAATGAAAGGTTTGATTATTAAGCTTGATTTTTTTTTTTTTTCCTCATAAGATTAATCCATTTACATCAATAAGATTACTCACGTGAGTACCCTGTTGCAGAATTTGCCTCTAGTACTGTGATTGCCTAGGGGGAAGTACAAGGAAGTTGCAATTAAAGTTACAGAAGGAAAAGGAGGTCTGACCTTTTCTTTTCTTTCCCTTTTCTTTTCCCTTTCATTTCTTTTTTCTTTTAAAGTACGCCTGCTGCATTGACAAATGACAATAGCTTTTGCACTATTAAGTGCTACCAGCAAGAGAACAAAAACTGCTTTTATTTAAAAAGAAACAAAAACTACATGCTTTACATCTTTGTTGTAAAAGGTAAAAAGAGGTGGATGTCTGATTAGGGGTTGTAACTTCAAGGTACCTTAAGCTTTCTTTATGTGGATCACATTAGTGGAAAATTCCTTTGTTCATTTTAGAAGATAAACAGTTGTAACTTTCACATTTGGTTGATGTGACATCAGTGACTGGCTGGGACTGCCAGCATTCCAAAAGGGATATCATCCTAATCTGCAGCCACTCAGGGCCATGGGGCGGAGCCTGCAGTCCAAGCCAAAACACTTACAGGTGCATAAGTAAGTAGGGAAGGGCACAGGTGATGCACCTGTCTCAGGAAAGGAGCACTAGCACAGGTGTGTCATAACTTATCAGCTGCCTGTGTTAGAGCATGAGCTCCTTTGATCCACAAACGCACTCTCCACCACGCTGCAGCCCACAGTTTCCAAATATTGGTCAAGAACCTCCAGAAATGAATATCTACTATGAGAACTTCTTCCATCCACAGAATATTCCTAGTCCACAGCGACCGAGCACCTTTGAGACAACGGACTACAACAGCACACCCAATCCTTACCTCTGGCTAAACGGACCTTCCATTACTCCACCACCGTATCTCCCGGGATCCAATGCCAGTCCCTTCATTCCTCAGTCCTACGGGATGCAAAGGCAGCTCCTGCCTAACATGCACGGCTTGGGAGGAACTGATCTTGGCTGGCTTCCTCTGCCATCCCAAGAAGAGCTCATGAAGTTGGTTAGACCTCCTTACTCCTACTCTGCACTTATTGCCATGGCTATCCATGGAGCACCAGAAAAGAGGTTGACTCTCAGTCAGATCTACCAGTACGTGGCTGACAACTTCCCATTTTACAACAAAAGCAAAGCTGGTTGGCAGAACTCAATTCGGCACAACTTGTCTCTCAATGATTGCTTCAAGAAGGTGCCTAGAGATGAAGATGATCCAGGTATGGTTCCCCCCACTTTTCTCCTCTCTATTTAAATGCAATTAATCTAATACACATAGTAGCTTCTCTTTTTTCACAGGGCTGCACTAGAAGGCAAGCATGCATAACTGAGTTCCGATTCAATATTCTTTATCAAATCTCTGTAGAGAAAGAGATTCTTTTAGTGCTCTAAATCTTCCTCAGAACCAAGCACAGGAGCAGCCTGAGGAAGTCATATTCAGAAATCATTTGGTGTAATGCATGTGAATTATATCAAACTTAACTGAGGATTCATGGAAAGAGGATAAAGAAAATTCAGACTAGTCACAGAAGTCCAGTAGCTTTAGGGAGTCAACAGTAATTATCAGGAGGAGAGCAGGCTGCTTTTGTTTTATTTCAAGTAGCATTTTGCTTGGAATCTTGCTTTGGCTGTTTCCAACCCACTGGCTGAAATGTCATCAGATTCTTCCTTTTTTTTTTTTTTTCTTTTCCTGTCAGTAGCTGTTGAGAACCTTTTGGGACATTTAAAAGCCACTCAATTGTGTTGCCAGAGAGAGCCAAAAATGTGGTTCTGTCTCATTGGTAAACTGTCCTACCCCACTGAATCTGCAGGAGCAGCCCATTGTGGGACCAGTTATTTAGTGAAAACCTCATTCCCCCACCAAGAAAAACAAATATTAAAAGTTACAAGTCCTTCTAGAGGCTCCAGTTGTAGTTCTAGCTGTATGTAGAGTCAGGGCTACAGGACACTGGGGAAAACTTTATTATTTTTTCAGAATTCAGAAGACTTCTGAATTTTGTGTGGTTACAAAACACGTGTATTTTTTGTTCACACAAATTTTGTTTCTGTGAAAATAAAATTGAAGAATCAAAGAAAACTGTTCTTTGCTGACTGCAGGCATATTTTAAAAGAGAAAATATGTGTTTGTCCATCCTTGACAGGAAAAGGGAATTACTGGACTCTGGACCCAAACTGTGAAAAGATGTTTGACAATGGCAACTTTCGCAGGAAGAGGAAAAGGAAATCTGATATTGGGGCTAGTTCTGCCCATCTTACATCTGAGAAATCCGAGGACAGTGCCTTGACTGGCAGCCCCAAAGCTGTAGAGCATCCGGATCTTTTGGAAAACTCATCATCTGGGACCGACAATCCCCCCGATAAAGGATCTCCACCTCCATCTTCCAGCAGTCCATGCCTTAGTAATTTCATTTCCAGTATGACTGCTTACGTTAACGGCTCTAATTCAGTGGGCCGCTCAGTGCCATTGGGACTTAATGCTGAACCCACTGACAAAATGGGACAGAATATGGTAGGCTTAAATTCCTACTCTCCACTCTCTAATGTCCCCAGCCATGGTGTGGGAGAGTGGTCCAATTCTATGCCTCCCAGTCACCTCGGCTATAGCAACTCAGTGCTCAACCAGTTTAACACCCATTTTTACAGTAGTATCAGCACAAATAACACTCTGTTTTCTAGGGAGGGGACGGAGGTTTAAATAAGAGATCTTAAGACATCAATTTATAGCTATTTATGAGAGGGAGTGACGGGTGGGTGGATGATTATTGTTAGTCTGTTGTCTCTAGGACCTGCATTGTGTCCTACCTTCTGACAGCCCCAAACGTTTTAGCTGTTATCCTTACTCAAGCACTCCACATTTGGCAGCTCCATATAAAAATGGAGGGATTTTAACAGCAAGAATAGTGAAGAGGTCTGCTGGAGATTGTATTTGTACTGCTGCCAACCATGGTCCCCTGTGGACATCCTTGAGAGGAATTACTGTTTACCTTAGGAATGAAACTTTCTGGCAAGGTACTAATTTTGCTATGATGCTTTTAAAGCACTAATATGTATTTGGCTATATCTGTAAATTACCTCTCTTGCTTATACAGGCTGTCTGTACTAGAGATTCTTGGTAAGTTCTTATTTGGACAGAGCTATTCTGAGACACTGACGGATCTACAGCAAAAACTACTACATAGTGAGTAATAACTACTTGAGTGAATGCCCTCTTTACATTTCTCTAACACTAGAGCATACGTTGCCTCAACTCCGATGCTGTTTCACCCCTAAGGGTGGTTGTGAAGCAGGCTAGCATAATCAGGGACACAACATTCATTTTGACACTGAAACAAAGCATAACAAAATATAATGGAGTTGCCTTCTGCTGGTGCAATCGGATCTTTGTGTTTTAAATTCTGAGTACGGGGTCAAATTTTGTGGAAAACGTCTCTGTACTGTATATTTTCTTTCTTTTTGTAACAAAGTCCATGCAACTGTTTTGTCATTGTGTAAATATTAGGAATAATTCTTATTTTTTTATATTCTGCTGTAACCACAAACAAAAATTAAAATAAATGAAGTTTTTTCAAACCAATAATTGAATCACGTTTCATATTTATGTAAAATAATACCTCAGACTGTAGAGCCTGCAACATATGTAGGCACCACGTTTTACTGGTATTTACTTTTACACTGCTGTGCACTGATCAGACTTCCAGAATGATGGAAAACATTAATGCACTGTAATAGCTACTGCTTTGTCTTGATTTTATATATTTTTTTTAACTCTAGATGGATACAGTTTTGTTACAGGCCATCCCAGAAGCATTTTTAATAAAGAATTTGTATATGAGAATGTGTGTGTACTATACTTCTTACATCTTTAAGAGCCTCCTTAATAGTTTGACTTGTGCTGTTAGCTTGAGGAAAACCTAATGAAATATTCAAGTAAGGTCAGAAAGTGAGACAGTACATGTCTAGTGAATCAAAATTTGCATGCCTGAGGAATACAATTGGCTGCTATTATGCAAAATACTTTCACTAAAGAAAAATAATCCTTACAGTTGTGCTATTAGAGTTAAGGAGTGCCAATCATTTCAGAAACCAGACTGTATTTTCACATGCTAATTAGCCAAAGAGTGACCGCAATCATTTCTACATTCTCACTCATCATTTTGTCCTTATGACTGTTCACTGAGCTCACTCAATATTATGAGTTCTCATTTGGAAGCTGAAACCTCCATCCATGGCTAACAGCTCGAATAACAAAATAAAATAACCTTCTGGCAGTGCCCTTCTGCCATGACTGTAAGTTTTTCTGAAGTCAGGCTGTACTGAGGCCTGAGCTGTGGCCTCCACCCTCTGGATTTTACAGCCATTCCACAAGTACCACCCAGGTGAGCTCTAGAATGCCCTGCAAGTCAGCAGCCAGCAGCGTTTGTTACAGAGACTTGCTCATGTGACAACTGAGAAATGCATTGAGTCAGCACTGTTACGTGTGGGATCCAGTAAAAATGCAACAGACTGCCCAAAACTGCAACTCCTGTGGAGTACAGAGTTCAGAAGACAGAAGAAATAGATTTCTTTCCTCCTTAAATGTAAAATGTTCCATCGTAGACTTACGGAGCAAAAGTGTGGGAAAAAGAAAGTGCAAACTGTGCCAAGGAGAATAATATTTCTGAACAATAGCAGTAGGAAGCAGCCCCTTTGTCGCTTTGTGTTGCATTTAATGTGTGGTTCCAACAGGACAAGACTTTGTGCCTCATTACTTCCCAGAAGCTATTAAGCAAATACCACTTTTGGCCTGTAGGTAGTGAGGAAGTACTTCTAACATGCTGGTTCTTCATAGGCAGAGGTATTTTTCCTACTGGATGCCCTATGTGCAGGGGTTAGTTAGCTCTCCAGTGACCTTCCAGCTAGCTTGATATGTACCAACTCTGGTGATGAACCTGCTGTTCAAGGAAGGAGTGGAAAAACATCTGCGTGGCACACATGAACTATTATTCCTAAAATCTTTGTAACAAAAAATATACACATTCTTCTTTATTTTTGCTTTTTTTTTTTTTTTTTTTCAGAGAGAATTGATTTTGATAACCAGTCACACTGATAGGTTCCTGGAGATACTGCACATCAGTCTAGCACCTGCAAGGAAACTGTTGTGCTTGTATGAGCAGCACCACTGGTCTTCTTAAGGTAATGCTGTTATTCATGTATTTTGCCAGTATGGTAATTACATGGGGTTTGGAATGAAAAGCATCTGTATTGTTGTTTTTCTTTAGTGTTTTTGTCTTTGTTGTTGTTTTTAACTACACTATGTTACCAACATGTACTGTTATATGGTATAGTACAAACATTTACTGATTGGTGCTGCTTGAAAATATAATCTGGGCTTCAGTGACTCTCATTAGTTTGGTCTGTGATGATTCCTGATTGATGGATTGTTATTTTCTTATTGTGTTTTGTTTTGAAATGCAGCTATCTTCATATTCCAATGTGGGCACTGGGTTCCTTGATTCTTCAATTACTTGTTCCAGGTGTAAATGCTAGCTGTTAAAGGTTGCTCCTGTCCCACCGAAACCACAGCCAGACGTGAAGTGGTCAGAATAGGTTCCTACTTCTCCTCCCTCTGTCATCACAAAACTTCTGCAAAGACAGAAGCCTTCTGTGGCAGACAGTGTGCTTTGAGTGATGAGAAACAGGTTCCTAGTTGAGGTATAGTTGAGGTATACCAAAGATTAGCTGCTGAACCACTTGGGCAGTTTCATCTTCATTCACCTTGGTAGAAACACCTTCCCTGGGTTCTTATTGCAGTAGTATTGTAGTTTCATAGCTCTGTGTTCTGCATATTCAGCAGGAGAATCTGCAATACTTCAGCTCTAGTTTGCTCTAGCATTAGTTCTTATTTCCACGTTTCCATTATAGACTTGAGCTGCAAATCATGTTAAAGATTTGAGGCTTCACAGAAGAAATCTGGGCAATGAGGTTTCCCATAGAAAGTGTTGTTCACCTTGTCATGGGATCAACCGCAAGCCCTAGAGTCCAGCAGTGCCATTCCCAGCAGTCAGGTAGAGCCCCACCTAAAATTTGATGTATGTAGTAGAAAAAATGTTTTGTAATCAACAATGTGAATATTAAAAAAAAAAAAAAATCCAAATGAAATGAAGCCATGAGGTAATACAAATCAGAGACTCACTCATCTGCTAAATCCAAACCAGGTCATCGATCAGGTAATCGGATAACTGTAGACAGGATAGGAGAAGAGGCTTCTGAAGACAGAGGAGCAACATTAGTGATAGTTTGCCATAGCGATGAGGAATGGAGAGCTGTTGACAATGAGATCAGCCAAATCTCACATTACCATCAACATGCAGGAGATGTAATTAATCTTGGTGGCAATTTACTCTGTGCTTCATAATTGTTTTAAAGGCTGAGTTTGTTGTGTAGCTTTCAGCTGGATTAGGCAAAATAGTCGAAGATCATTCTGTACTGGCATCTACTTTATTAATGGTAATGGTTTGCATATGTTATGAACACAAAATTTAACATTCACTTTGAAGCAGCTGCTAGCATACGCTCTTCTGGCTGCATGTGATTCTTCTGCCACTGATCACTCCTTCACGTAGGTGGTTAATGCATTTCAGATGTTGATAACTGTGTCTACACAAATGCTTAAGTACTCACTCCTTCCTTTGAGTCAGTCAAAATGAACCAGGCTCAAGAAACATGCCACTAATAACTGCTAACACTAACCTAAATAGTCCATGCTGCATCTGGTTTGGGGGGATTATGAAGAGAGAAATTAATGGACAGGTGCATCATATTTGTGCTTGACTGAAGGGCTGGTGGATAGAACCTTCTTTCATCAAGTGAAAGCTAGTTCACACTGCCCTGTGAAACCATTCTCTGAAAGGGGAAAAAATTGTTATAGCTATTTTCTGTAAACAATGGAAGACTTCTAAAGCACACATCAAAAATCTAAAATGATACAGACTCAGGAACACTCTTTCAGTGCTTGGTAAACAAATAGGAAGACAAATATGTCTGGTGACTGTTTACCTAGTTTTCCAATTATAGTACAGCTATTTAGTTCTTTGCTTATCTAGTAAAAGATATTAGAAAAAGAGACTGCACAATGCTGTGCAAAATATAAAAAAAAAAGAATTATAAATACCTTAGGTTTCATTCATTCTTATCTTACCAAACATACTGCAGTGTTCTTATTAAGTGGAAAAGAGAGACCAACTTAAGAAAACCTTTACTTCAGTGAGCCTTAAAATTTGCATTTAACTGTAGAACTCTGAACTGCCTGGCATTCCAATATTGATAACCAATGAGAGATTAAATGCTACTCCTTGTTCCAAGATGACACCAAGATGTGTAGCACAGGTATCTGTAAATGAAAATAAAATTAAAGTGCTGCCAGAATTTATTTCTCTGACAAACAGCAACAGGCACTTCGCCAAATGTATTCTGAATTACAATGCACTAACTTTTTTCTCATGATGGGCTACATTATGAAATTCTTCACTGTTTAGTAGTTTAGTCAATAGTTCCTTTGTTGCTTCATGTGAAAATGTTCGCAGGTGAATAAAATCATAAACTTCTTCCCAGTAGCACTGCCAATTCATGACACTGCCAGCTGATAGCACTTTACAGCAATTCTTGCAACTCCTTCCAATTGAACTTGAGGAGAGCTGGCTCAGAGCTGTGTTACTCTTTTGGCAGCGTCTTCATACTTTAAGATGTATGAAGTCTGAATAAGAACGTGCAGTTTGTCACTAGTAACCTTTAGCTTTCTGAGCTTTAAGTGTTGATAACTACAAGAATCTGAGCTGCTGTAGTTGTGGAGGTACTGCTGTTAACTCTATCACAGCTGGCACTTGTCATGTGCTAGAAACCTCCATGGCTGTGAGTACCTGGACAGAAAGACACTTCAGTTTTTCTTATTTATGTTGTAAACCTAGTTTAAGGACTTTCATCTACACAAAGAATCCTTCTTTGGTAAGCTATGCAAATTAATTTTCAGACTACCCCTCCAGAAACAGTTTTTGTGTATTTTGTCTTTGCTAAATTGCAATACAAATTTTCCTTTACTCCTCACCTTGTCTTGACTCTTTTTAAATCCAAAAATATTTCTCTCCAAATTTCATTGCTGTAGACTATGCAACTAGTTCTGTGTGTGCTTCCAGCATATCTTCCATCAGTGGTTATCTGTTGCTACTTAAGAAGCAAGACAAACAGTCATGCAAACTCTAGAAGTAGTTAATCTTCATTTCTAACCTGCATGCTACTTGTTTCCTATATAAGATAGTTGGCAAAAAGCTGTTTATTGTTCCTTTGTCAAAGATTCCTGAAATAATCTCTCATGGAGCAGTCTCACAAAGTACCAAGGATGTCAATTCATCTCTGTTTAAATTGAAACTCAGAGAACTCAGCTCCTTATCAGTTTAAATCAGTACTGACTGATGCACCTCACCCTGCAGAGTACGCCGGTGTGAGGGTGTCAGAACCTCTCTCATGCTCTTGTCTCCAGGACAACTGAAAGGGAGTAGCCTAATCCTAGGATGACAGAAGCTTTCTGCTCTTCATGTTATTTGTTATCATTTGTTTGTTTATTTTTAATGTGCTTTCCCTATGGAATACACAACACATGACAAAGATTTTCAGCAATATCCTTCAACTGTTAGGCATGCATAGTTTAGTTAACTGCCTTAAACTGTTACTACTGCTTCCATTTAATCTTTTCCAGCCAAAAATTGCTCCTCTTGCCTCCTAGTTATCATATCCTAGTTATTCTTGCTTCTGTTACTCTGACAGATTCCAGAAGATGAGTAAGGTGAGCAGGCACAATGAAAGTGTTATCATCAAACTCTGCATGTGTATTTCCAAGAGGTAAGCAGAGCTAACCTTGATGTTCTAATAGATTCCATGAAGAGCACTTAGAAGCTGTGCTGTAATTACTTCCCATGTCAGGAGAGTTTATCCCCACATTTAATACTGTGCCTAGGTAATTTATGATCACAGGATGTCCAGCTGGACTAATAAGACACTTTTACTCCTGCATGCCACCGGATGCAGGAGCATCTGCTCCATGCTGTAATGCTAGAAGTTTCATGGCAGTGTTACATGGATAGCAGCTAATTATGTCCATAAGTGAACTGATGAGCGTTTCCAGGCAGCACGCTGGAAGGAGGAACAAGAGGAGGAACAATATTTGTGTCATCAGGGAAGGCTTTTTCTTTGTTCTGCATGCAGTTTCATCAAGGAATCAGAATTGTCCTCTTGTTAGGATGCACCACAAAACTATGGATGTTATTTAGACTGCAGCACAAGGAGAGATACAAAGCTACTGAGTTTATTTCTTTGTCGCCTTTGGAGGTGTGGATTTGTTGTGGCACAGTGCCGGTACTACAGAGCAGGGGGGTAACACTGATGTGCCTTATATCTCAGTAGCTATTTTTTATGCTGCTTGAACAATGTGTTCTGACACAAACAGCCTATTGTTTGCAATTTCATGCCAAGAGCTTTGTGTATGCAAACTTGCATGCAAATCAGATTAATTTACTATGTTTCCCTCCAATGAAAAAGTGAAGGAAGGAAAAAAAAACATTTAGCTTCAGCTACACATTTTCCTATGAATAGGGCAGCTATTAAATGATTTATGGAAAGAATGCTAAGAATGCAATAAGTTCAAAGAAAGTGAAGTGCTATCTTTCTTCCCTGACAGCTGGGAACCTGGTTATTTAATGTTAATAGTGCCATCATCCAACTAGACTCAAACCATTATTTGTGCACAAGGTATATGTGCATTTTCCTGTATCACTGCAAGCAGGCAGATCTCAAATTATTGGCTTTATTTTCACTCAAAACAAACAAACAAACAAAAAAAAAACACAAAAAAAGTCTAGCATGATTCTTGCAAGGAAGGGGAGGAGAAAAGGATGTGGGGTTTGATGTTTACTCCTGCTCCCTGCCTATTGCTTTGTTGGGAACAGGGTGGCTTCAGCTGAAAATGCAAGTATTCTAAGAGCTTTCCCTACTTTAGGCCTGCCACAACTCAAATCCTTGGATCTCTAATGGGTCTAAACTAGCACACTTACCTGAATATTTCTGTGAGAAAGTACTTTGTGCTGCACTGCAAGCTGTCTGCTATCAAATCTCTCTGGAAGACAACATACAGAACTAGAACTATGAAGGATGTCTGTAATAAGACTATATATAAATATTACAGTATAATATACTGAATTACATATATAGTATTGTGACTCTACCGATAATGTTATCTCACATATGACCTCATTACTAAACAGGTGTTTTTTTCAATTATTTGACTGTTGCATTAAGTTTTATTGATCCCACATATGCTCCAATGGAAAATGCAAAGTTCACAAAGCTTGAACGTTTTTCCAGAACCACAAAACCATCTCTTGTTCTGCTTGGAAGTAACAAAGATGAGATAACTGTGGATAATTATGGAGAGAGATACTCCCCAAATCTCGATTTACGTAATTCTGTCTCTATTCACTGTAAGTAAATACATGATAAGATAAGCAAGCATGGAGACAAGTCATTGTTTTCCTGCTATACCATGTGTATCCTTCAGTATTTTTTATATGAAATAGATGCAGCCAAACAGCATGACAACCTGAAACCTTCTCCATATGAGCAAGGGTCAGTGACAGTGCAGGGTACCTGCAGGCTGCTTGCACTATGACATTTCTATTTTTTGTACAGAATGTTTGCTATTTAAAGCAATTATTGAAAAATTATATGTTTGGGGATTTTATTTATGCAAATAAACATGCAAAGAGGCATGTTCTTTTATTCCCTGGAAAGTTGTAAGACATCCCTTAAGTTTGAAAGCCTACAGTGTATTCTCAATCAGGACATTTTTCCTCCAACAAAGTGTATTTAACATTCCTAACCTTGAGCAGCAGGGGAAAAAATAAGGTCACAGCTCTAGAAAAACCTGTTGATGATAACTGATAATATGAAAATGAAGCAGTCAAGCAGGCTGTGGATAGCATAGCTACTTTAGGATCTACTTTAAAAAAAAAAAAAAGCAAAATATGTGATAGAAGCATGAAAATTCCCTGGAATATGAATGAAACAGAAGCTATCAGTTACAATCAGGTTAATCCTTTATGTCTTTATTACCATCTGGGGCAGATGATGGCTGGAATGGCCTGTTATCCAAAATAACAGCTGAGGGGAGAAATACCAACAGACATAACAGCCACAAGATTGACCTAAACCGTGAGATGCGAATTGAGAGCACTGGCAAGTCAGCAAAACATCTGTGAATTTTCCAAATTTCCATTTTATGTGGGACACACAGATCAGACACAAGGATCACAGCAGAGGTATTAGCTACATCCTGTGGTTACCAAACATTAAATGTTGCAGTGATTTCTGCATGACTTGTAGAGCTCATCAGATGCATGCGTATTTGGTAGAGGCAGGAGGAGTCATTATTTTTATCTGTGATCAACATCATTACTACATTTTACAGTGTAGTTATTGAGATTATTCATCTGATGATTAGTTTGGCTTTGCAGATTACATTTGGAAAGGGCATTTTTCACCTTACATTTATAGGGAGTTTTAATATTACATTTCATTGGGCGATTGTGCAAAATATAAAGGTCTGTGTACTACTATATGCAGTGAATTCTGCAGAGGGGTACGGGCTGGTTTTGAATAGCAGGGTAAAGCAGTTAAGCAAGTGATAAATACTCCTGAATTTATATGAGAGTTATGAGGTAAGCAACAGTATGCTGTCTGTTGTGCATGCTGCTTCAGTATTTTCCTGGTAAGGAAAACAAAAAAAACAGAACAGAAAACAAGGTGTTGTGTATTTTACCCTGGCTTCTCTCAGTACTTCACAAATTCTTATAATCAGTTGGAGGATTAGGAGCAGTACTTTGTGCAGCAAGTGGAAGACTGTGTTGGAAGAGAATTAAATAGCATTTCACAGAAATTGATTGTTTTTTCTGAATATAAATATGAATATACAATTAAAAAACTGTTTATATTTCTCTTTCTCTAGAGGTTTGTCTAGAGTCTGGCTTGTGTTGAAGGGGGCTGAAACAGAAGATGGGCTTGAACTTGGCAGAGCAACTCAGTTCAGGTAAATGAATCCACAGAAGTCCATTTGCTTGGTACAACCTCAGTGGAAACAATTAATTTCTTACAGCAATTACGTAGTTACTCCAGGTGGCTTTAAAAAAATCATGCTTTGTCAGCTTTATTCTTACTTTTGAACACTGCTCATGGACAGGACAAGAAGGACATAGGACACTGCCTACCAACAGTTTTAGGTTACTGTTACCAGGGGTTATTACATGTTCAGTTAAAAATTGTAACACATTGCAGTTCCCTGTGCTTCAATCAAAGGTGTTTATAGAAACATCATCATCCAGCTTTGCCTTAGACTTTATCCATGTGATTATAACCTACAGCACGTAATGTAATCTTGGTGTAATCTTGGTTTCTAAAGAAACAGTAATCCCTCCTTAACTTTCATGCAAAAAAGAGTCAACGCATGTTTCCACTGATCAGGTACACTCGCACCAAATTGTGGTGGCTCTTGAAATTACAGCCTCCTAATTTTTACATACGTGTATATACATTTATTTTAACCTCACTCTACAGATTTTTAGCTCAGCAGACAGTGTCTGTCAATATTTTCTTAGAAAGCAGTCTTACAGTGGAACAGAGTTTGAATAGCACTGATCATTCTGCAGTTACTTTTGATTAGCAGTGGTAAGCAGGTGCACTCTCTGTGTTGATTAGGCACATTTATGATGAGGCTTTCTGCTGGCTGATTTGGTGCTTCAATCCAAACTCCATTCTAAATGTCCCAGTGCCTGCAGCACATAGTTAGTGACTGCATTACTTCCGTTACCATGCAATTTTTAGTACTCTGAAAGATCTCTTAAGTAATGAGGAGACACTGCACATGCAAATGATTTTTATACCACTACAAGCACATGGAACTTAAGAAACGGAGCACAGAAAGATATGATATTAACCATCTTAGAATGCAGAAAATTAGTGAAGCATGCAGAAACAAACAGTACTCTTAGTTACGCGAGATTTCATCATGAAAATCTTTAAAATCTGTAATGCTGTTTTCTGAAACAATTTACTTCTACTTATATCAGTTTACTATTTATTGAAAAACTTAATTACTTTTTTCCTATCTTGAAATAGATTCTTCAGAAGATATATTTGAATACATTTTATGTCTTAAAGTCACTGACATTCCATTCATAACCGTACATAAATAAGCACAATATCCCTTCCCCATGTGTGTAGTGTTCATGAAAAGGAAACATGCATGGAAAGAGGCTTCTTGGTGTCTAGAAATACAAACACAACACCAAATCCCTGCCCAGCACTGCAACTGCACTTCTGCTGTTAGTTTTTGCAACTAAACTGGAAAAAAAAATTGGCATCCACTCAGAAAAGAAAGGAAACTCAATAGATCTTTGCACAATTTAAGGTTGAAATCAAATCCAAAAATGTCTCATAATTTTGCCTTTCCCATTTATGCATTATTTTTTTCTAATTCAAATTCAAACCTTCATTGGTACATTCAGAGAAAATAATTCAATTTATGTTAAAACAACATAGTTTTTTTTTTTTTTTTCTGAGTTAATAGTGCAAAAAATTTCAGGTTTCCTTTGAAAAGAAGAGCTTCTGGTCTATGACTTATTTCATTTTACACCTTAAGAAATTATGTAAATAAATAAAAAAAGATAATGCTATGAACATGATAATGCTGAAATTAATCTTGTAACACCGCCTTTTACACACCAGTGAAATACACCTCCTGAGGATTATTACATGGCAACTTGAGACATTATAAAGGGTCCACACATCAATAGCTGCTCTCTTGAGTGACACATTCTGAATCTGCAGAAGGAAAAATAATGGGAAAAAATATCTGTGTTAATAACCCTTTAGATAGAGACATTTTTAGGAAAAAAAAACAACAACACACAACCCAATACAGAATAGAAAGAAGCAGAAATATTTGCTCCTGTAACGCTGTCAGAAATAATGTTCATTATGCTGTGTGGATATATATCATAAGGCATTGAATGGAACAAAGTAAAAACAAATATGTTATCTGAAATATAAATGGTTGTATCTGGCTGAAAAATAATGTAATAATAAATTGTTTATATTAAGTTTAATAAAGAAAAACAACCACAAACCACACAATACAAGTAGTATAAATGCTACTGAAAAGAAAACCAGAGCTTTATCCTAAGTTCATGCCTATGTGAGTCACAGGTTTCTGTTATATCCACCCAAAATTGCTGAAAGTCAAGATGAGAATCGGGCCCAAAACACAATTCTGGGGGGGAAAAAACATATATCTGTGTTTATAATATTTAGCAATAACATTTACAGCCCTGTTATCTGCTAACTATGCAAAAACAAACATTTGGTCCAGGTGGAGTGTGCCACATGTTTATATGTAAACAAATGGCTTAATCATGCCTTAGGGCACTGCAGTGTTATAGCACACAAAGCTCCACTGATAGCCTTGGTTTTAGAGAAACCAGCCACTGCAGGAGAAAGGTAATTTGTATAAACCACCTGTAGGGAATGGAAGCATATATAGAAACAAACTTTTGACTAGGCCTAGATCTGACCGGAGTGAACAAGCAAAGCAGAGACCTGAGCTTGCCCAAATCATCTACTTATCTGCTTCAGCAGAACTGCACAAACTGCAAACAGCATGTCAGTGCAGAACAACACTTGCTCCTTCAGGGATCTTGCTGTTTTTAGCAAGTGAGTAGTGAGGGTGGGAGAAGGTACAGTGTTTCTCATACTTCTCTGAAAAGCTGTTTCATGTCATTCATTAAATGTGGAATGTAATCTATAGAAAGCATAGCATCCTCAATCTGCATTTTAAAATACAGTAAGTAAAACTTCCAGTTTTTCTTCCAGACACAGCTGGTGAGTTTGTTGATCCAGCTTACTTTTCTGGAACTCTGTGTATTTTACTGCAATGCTGAAAAAAACTCACTTGTTAACAAATAGTAAGCTGAAAGTAGTTTATTTGTTTTTGCTAATATGCTATTCAATTTAGGTATGACAGAAACAGCCTGCCTATCTGCAAGTGCTTGAGTTCTGTATGGGCATGGCGAAGGAAGACAGTCATTTAAAAAAGTAAATAAATCAGTATTTCAGGAAAAATACAGTCAGACTGAAGTGTTTAGACCCAAACAACAGATGGTGAGGCTGCTGCAGAGCAAGAATAACAAGAAAAGTGCTTAGTTGATGACTTCCTCCTGATCTTTCACAATTCTATGATTTAAACCCATTTCTGTGAGAGCTGTTCTGAAAGTAATGCCTCCTATTTTATTATGTTGGCCCATGATGTCAGAGGTGGATGTTCGTGTGATGGTGGTAAAGGCTGAACCTTCCCAGCCACATTATATTGTGCTGTGTGTTACAGAAGGGAGGCAGTCTGATGCAATGGCTCTGACATGGAAGTGTGTATGAAGCACAGGGATGGAACTGAACGGCACTCATTGACATACCTCAACAGTTGCTGAACATTTATGGAGAACAAACAGTCTCAGGAAACTCAGATCTGGTTTTGGCCTTCTTCAGCTTGTCAGGATGTTTCAAAAATAATGCTTCTATTGTTTGTGAGCTTGAATAAATTAAATATAAAGCAATCATGAGCAGTGTGCCAGGAATACGTTTATCTGTCAAAAGTCAAAGAAAATTAAGTAGTTCCCTTTCTTTAAGCACATGCAAATCACTGTTCATCATATTTACTGCTTCCTTTACAGAAATATATCCCTGGTCTATCAGCAAACAAAAGGCCGTAAGTATTGCTATAAATTTCTTGCTTTTTTACATCAAGTTTGTGTGAGAAGACAGCTGCTGTGCATTTTTATACCTAACCTATTTTCAAACACAAATCTTTCTCAATGGAAGCTTTAGCCACTTTTTTGATGTTACAAGTTCAATGCGACTGTATTTCCTGAATGCAAGTTACTGTGCTTAGTGAACTGTAACTGATGAACAGGATGAGGCAAGAAGACTAGTAGCATGGCTGCAGTAGAAAGTGCTGTGGAAGAACCATCTCGTATGTGACTGAAAAGTAAGTTCTAACACTCGCTATGTGCAAACTGAAGAAGGGTTAAAAAGGGCTTAGTAAAGCCCAATATAAATAAATTATTAGGGGAGGTTTTCTTGCTTGCATTGATGATTTAAATTCCTGTGTTTGCCAGAAACTAAGCTGTGTTACTGAATTATTGCTGCATTACTGAAGAAGCGGGTCAACATATGAATGTGAAGGCTATAAAGCATGCCTGCCGGCAGTGTAACATCAGCACTCAGCTGACAAAAAAAGTACACCCACAGCTTTTCTACTGCTTCATGTACAGTATTTAAAACTGGAAGGAAGACACTTGAGGCAATCTGGACTCTCATACTTCCATGGGTCACAAAGTTGCTTGTTTATCATTTGCTTTAGGCCAAGAAAAGTTAGCCAATATATTATCTGCCCTTCAGATGAGAGAGAGGAAACAGAGGGTAACATATAATGTACTGGAGCTATTAACCCCCCCCACATTTTTGCTACAGAAATGCAGGAAGCATCTAAAGCACTTGCTTACAAGAGGAATTCCAGGTCAACAACCCTGACGTTTCTGCATTATCAGTAAAGCCAGAAGTATATATTAAAGTTGTAGCTCTAGTATCTACTCCCAAGAAATGTGGTTCACCTCCCTATATGCATTTAAGAGTACTGCACTGATCTGCTTTTCACAAAATCACAGAGTGCCTTGGATTTGAGGAGACCCTAAAGATCATGTATTTTGTACATCCCTGCCATGGGCTGGTTGCATCCCACCAGGTCAGGCTGCCCAGAGCCCCATCCAGCCTGGCCCTGAGCACTTCAGGGATGGGGCATCCACAGCTTCTCATGCAGCACCTGCCACTGCCTCAGCACTGTGAGTAAAGCTCAGCCCTGTTTTCCATCCCTGCATGTTTTCTGATGCCATGCTGCCCTGTACCAGATGGACTGTGCATTCTGGGGTGAGGTGGGGCAGAACGGAAGGATCAGCAGGAAAGGAAAAACTCTGGTTAAACTGAATAAAAAGCACAAAAGAACAAAACAAAAGGCAACAACCACGCAGAATACCTCAGAAGCATCAACAGCAAAAAATGCAACGATCTACTGTAGATTTCTAGCAAGACCGCGGTATCTCAGTCACTGTAGCTCCCAAGGAAGGTCAGACCAAGAGCTGTTCGCAGTGACAGGACCAGGGCGGTGCTGCTCTGGGAGCTGCACGTTCCCGAGGTACCGAGGCCGGCCCTGCAGGCGCAGCGCCCCGTCCCAGTCCCGGCAGCGCGGAGCTGCCATCCGCCCTCAGCGCCCCGCCGCCCTTCCCGCCAATGCCCGCCCGCGCGCTCCTTCCTCGCGCCCGGCTCCCCTCAGCCCCGCGCCGCCCCCGGTCAGCGCTCCTTGTGAAGCCCTCGAGCAGCGCTGAGCGCACGCATTTTGCACAGAGCGCCTCAAACGTGTGTTGCTATGTAATGCGGAGGGACGTTTCCTGCTGCCGCGGTCCCACAGAACCGGGCTCTGCAGCGCCTGTTCTCCCTACGGTGAAGAACGGGTGGGTTTCTGCCTCCACCAGGTCAGTCAGCACCGCGATTAAACCGTGTGCTTCATGCTGTGGGCGTGCACTGTTGTAACATTAACGTTCTGCCTACAGAATTAATGAAATGAACCATTGCCACTTTGCTGAGCGATTGGGGCTGAAGAGGGCTTGAATTGTGCTTTGCAGTGCAGCAGCTGCTGCTGAACTCTGCTCAGCACTGTGTCACTGTACTCAGAGCTCCTGGTTTGAGTTTAGATTGAAGGTCTTTCGAAGGCTTCAAGGCTGCAGAGATGTGTAAAGCTCAGGAACCAGAAAGAACCCTCGTTGTGTTGTGGAGAAGCTCACTGCTCTCAGTTTGCACAAGCCTGATGTTCTGAAAACGTGGTGTTGGAAATCTGACTGCACCAAAGGAGTTTGAAACAGATATTAGCAAGGAATGCCAGCTGCCCTGGGAAATTACACATTTTGCAATAATTTCACTTACAGCACTGTGGATGCTGTGGCCTAAAGAGCTGCACATTGGCTTGTGGCAAGGGTAGGAGCGGAAAATAGAGTCCTATGGTTCATAATACGGGGAAAAGGAACTTTATTGCTCTCTGTTGGTTTGCCTGTTTCAACATTAATGGCTAGCATGTTAGTAAGAGTCACCTCACCTATGGGATTAGATCTTACTGTACCTCCTAGAAAGGCATAAAGCTTAGTACAGCACTAACATTTCTTATTTTGATGTGAGATACGGAATTGGCATGGGTTCATACTGAACTGACATGCCTTGAAATGCCATGTTATCGAAATGTAAAGGGATTTGCTAGATAGGAGAGATCACATGAGTGCCTGTGGAAGGGCAGTGCTGAAAACCATTTTCTACTCTGACAAGGTGCAGGAAGCACCATTGTGTTCCTCTGTCTTTAACTGAGCTGAGCTATGATGTCTGACACAAATGAAGCAGTTCAGCCTTTCAGCCTGCTTATTTGATGCTAGGGCCAGTCTGTGGCTCTGGAAGGATGATCTTCTGGATTTAAAAACAAAAAAAAGGGGCGGGGAGGGGGGAGAAGAGATAGAAAGCCACCCCTTTAAATTTCATTGGACTTTGTAAATGTTTTCATTGCAGATTACAACATGATGTCCCAAACCTAGAAGTCCATTGTCTTTCATTTCAGAAACTCTTAAATGAAGTGTTTCAAATGATTTCTAAATGAAGTGCAGTGTTTGAGCTCCATGTTTAGTTAATTCACAAACTCTTTTTCTTTTCTGAAGTCTTGAAGCTAGACAAGCTTGTAGAATCCTTCGGAATGGAATCTTCTGGGGGCAATTCAGTGAATAACTCAAATGTGGTGGTATTTATCAATATGTACTTTCATTACAGCCTCCCTTCTACTGAGATGGGCATAAGATCTGTGTATTGTTCCAAACAACTGATCTTATCACTAGAATACCACAGGATGTATCTATTTCATCTCACTGTAATATAATGTATTGTTTCAGTGTAAACTGGAACACGCATATGTATTGGAAGTGACATGGAAATGCTTTATGTATGTCACGTCATACCTACCTCTATACCTTGGTTCATAGGCCAGGTTTGGTAGCATAGCTGTCCTAATGAGTGCAGGCAGAGCAAGCTCTGTGTTTTCACAGCTGCTGTGAGGTACTTCTCATCAGTTACAGCTGATGACTGACAGTAAGCATCATTAAATAACATTGTGAAGAACTGTTATGGAGATAAGGTGCTGCTGTTCAAAAGCATGAGAGTATAAAGCAAAGCTCACTGGAAGGAAAGCATGTAATCCTAAGGGATTGCTTTGAAACTTACTGCTTTACAGCTATGTTTGGGTGTGATGGAAAATGTAGTAGACTGAGAAAAGCAGCTGCTTCTGAAAGGGTCATGCTGAAGCTCTGAGCTGTGTGATTCTCCTGTATTCATGGAAATGGACAGAAATCTTTTTTTCCAAAGTTAGAATGAGGTAAGTCTAAAACTTCTAAAGTAAAGGGACAGGATCCCAGAAATATTTGCAATATTTGTGATAAAAGTGCTTTGTTACTCAGAGGTAACGCGGCAGCATTTTGGATAGTCAGAAGATGTTTTAGACTTCCTGCCAGTCCTCAGGAACTAAGCAGGATTCCAGGGAAAAAGTTCTGCATGGCAATTTCCAGTTTTCTATCTAGAAAGAAAAATAGAATATTACAGAAATAGGAAATACGTTAACTTCAGGATGATGGAGTGTTTGGGGTCTACTACCGATTTAGTGGTTTTTTTTTCCATTGTTGTTCTTTCTAAATTTCTTCTTTCCTTGCCTCAAGTAAAGGTAAATTCCAGCAATTCATTCCCTCCCCAACGCCCTCTCCTTCTTTCTTCCCTTTTCCGTCCCCTGTAATAAAGACAGGTAAAGCCATAGTTCAAAAGCAGAAAACAAATTCCTGAGACCAAAATGTGAATGCTGAACTTTGTAAATTATGGAAGAATATTGATGAGACTCCAGACTCAAGATTTTGGTGTTTTATTGCACAAAGAATCCAAAGGCAAAAAAGAAGGCTGAGGTATCAGCTGGAAAATAGAAAGCTTTAATATTTTGCCTTTAAAAAGGGTTTCTGTGTGTAAGACTTAAGATCTGCTGTGGAATTCTTTCAGAACGAGTATTTAGTTTTAATTAGCAGGGTGGTATCTTGGTTAATGGCATTCTTTGAATTCTTCAGTGGCCATGAAATGTTGAGACCTTATTAAAGAAGAATGTAGAGAAAGAGGAGCCCGGGAGATGAATATACTCTTCCAATTTCTCAAATTGAATGTTCCAAGCATACATGTTCATGGTTTTCAAATATATTGTTAATTGAAAGAACACAATGAATGCTTATGGAAATGCAGTGGCGCATTCAGGGGTGTAGTGATTCAGTGGTCCGTCTCCTCAGGCTGCCTATGTGCTGTAACCAGCACTGCTCTGGGCAATGTGACAGCTGTGCAGCTCCCTGTGAGCGCTCTCAAGCTGACCTGGAAGTGTTTTTTGACTGTATTAGTATGGCTTGAACTGCTACACAGTATTTTGAGTTTATCTCAAAATAATAAAAAACTAGAAGATACTTCTGAGCCAACTTAATAATGCTGTAAATGGAGGGCAATGCTGCTCCAATTTCCAACTGACTTGGCTAACTAACAGTACATGTATGAGTCCAGTCTTCTTTTAGAGAAAAGGAATAATATTTGGTGTGAAGCAGATCTGCTACTGTATTGTGTAAATATCTTCTGTGGGTTTTATGCATGAAATACATGCCCAATGTACAGTCAGCTGCACTGACTCAGACTGGTAGTCCAGCTGTCTCAGAATTCTCATGCTCCAAGCGATAGGAGAAGAACAGAAAGTCATCAGTCTCCTTCAAGATTCTAAAGACGTCTACGTTTAATATGCAAAATAGTAAAAAACAAACAAAAAACCCTCAGCCTTCCATAAAACTGAAGTAACCGCATACTTAGGTTACTCCCAATTCCTGCTAATGCAAATACCAATATAATTCAAAGCTACTATCTTCTGGAATTAACAGATGGATTTGATTAAATGAATAAGAAAGCATCTCACATTACCCCTAACTGTAATAAATTTAGTATTTGCATATTATTTCAATGAAGGTTGTCAAAGACATGCAAACTAGAAGTTGAGCAATTGAGTTTCTGAGCAGATAGGGATCTTGAAATGTAAAAGATGATGCAGTCTTTGTATTTGCTGAAGTTTATACTCGTTTCTTTTGACCTTTTCTCCCCTTGAGCTTTTTGTGATCCCATCAGAAAGCCTTCTCAGACAGTTCACAGGGAGCTTCGAGGCCAGCATTCCCTCAGTCCTTGAAAATGGAAACAAACCTGTATCACTCATGAGATCTAGTTCTTATGTTATGTATACAGTCAAAATACACACATTAAACTGAATAAATAGCTCTATAACAAACTAAGTGGTTACATATGGCACTGCAGTCTTAAAAGGGGTAATGTCTACCTTTTTTATTATTTCATTAGATAAATAATATAGTTTATAATTTCACAGTGGTCCAAAAGAATTAAGTGGCTGTGATTTTCAATGAGAAATAAGAGCCCGGTTGCTCAGAAGAACACATTTCACAGAGTTGCACTTTTCCCCTCTGGGGCTGTTTTTATTTTTTTATTTTTTTGTTGGGAATCTCTGTAACATATTTGTTTTGGAATCTGGCAACTGACTTTTAAAGTTAATTTTAATACTTGAATCCTTCTGTGACTTTCTACTAGGGAAAGCAGCATAAGCAGAAAAAATAAAGAGGGAAATGCAGAGATAAGTTGAACTTGTGTGCCTGAAGGTTTGTGCCTGTCTCTCTGCACAGTAGGTCTGATAGGCAGACTGCTCTCCTACTGCCCATCTCATCTCCCATTTCCTTAAACATCTGCAGTTATAAAAGCAGTGAAGTTACAAAACTGAAGCGTAGCCCTCTTTCCATGCAGTGTAAGATATTCTCTTACTGTTATGTGAGTATCTCCTGTCCTAGAGCACAAAAATGCCCAATACGTTCAGGCTTTCAGCAGGTTATTCCCACACACCTGCTAGGAGAGCTTTCCTTTGCTGACACGCTGCCTTTCCATTCATCTCTTTACATCTTTCTTTGTTTCTCAAAGAGATTTTGTTTTGTGTTGGACAGAGCCCCTGATTTAGGAGATCGGCTTCCTGAAAGATTCCAACACAGTACTTCTACTTCCTTGTCCTGTCTGTCTCTCAGGGAATGAGTGCAGAGGCTGCAAACCTCTGTTTGCAGGGTGTTGTGCACGAGCTCTGGCTTCATATGCAATAATTCTTCAGCCTTTTTTCAGGAGCCTGTGCTTTAGCAATGCTGTGCTCTCACCAGAAAACTTCTGCAACAGCGTTAATTTTTTAAAATTGTTTTTAATGTAACTTGAGATAATATCCAGGGAATGTTGAACAAGATGCTAAATTCTCCAGTTCAAGGGTAGAAAGCTGTGCGGGGAAAATCCAGTGCAGGTTTATGTGTGCAGACTAAGTATGAACAGTGGGAAGGAACGTTTGTGCGTTTGGTTCTCTAGATTTGATTCAAGGACAGATAACTCTGGTGCGGGTTTTCCTGCTGTGAATGCAGCATGCTTGTGTCACTCTGAGGAATTGTTCCATTGAGTTCTGCTAGGAACTCTCCAATGTCACGTCAGTAAAAATCTGAGAATGACCCTTGGCTTAGTAGGGTTAATGCTTTCCTGTGTACCTTTGCCTTCTGTCTTTAAACATGATTCAACCTTCGATATTTTAACAGAAGTCTTCTTTTTACGAGAAAAGCATTAAAAATAATCTGTGGGTGTGGTGAGGTATCCAGGGGAAGCACGCAGTTTGTAAATCCGGATATGAAACATAGTCTTGAATTCCTTTTGATTTGAGGAGCTTCGGTAGTTTATAGATTCCATTTAAATTTGCAGAAGCCAAACTGAACCCAAGTTTACGTAACAGCTGGGCTGGGTTCTTGGGCTACTTTGTCTTCCATGAGTCAGGTCTGATCTGGAAGCTTGGCTTATCTTGTCATCTAATTGTCTTGTTGATTTTGAGAGCAAGAGTTACTTATCAACAAAAAAAATACATTAAATGTTGAGAAAGTAATTTCATACTAACATTGTTTGCTATCGCCCACTTATCCAATAGCAATTAAACCCCATTTTTCTTCATTAGAATATGTACTTGAGCTGCTGAAAATCCCCCTCTTCTTGTAATTTTTTCTTTTGGACTAGTGTAATAATAATACTTTGGGATTCAATCCAATCTGTTGTCTGAAGATCTTCTTTTTTCCCTCGGCTGTTAAGAATAATATCTATCTGAATTCTGTGCTGAAGCAGAGAGCTTAATGATTACATCCTGCACCCAGTGGAGTCAGTAGAACTTTTCTTAAGAATCTCACTGATTGCAGAACTCTCATAGTAACTCGTTCAGCACATCCCTGAAATTTGGCAGCAGTGATCAGAACTGAAGTCTTCATTCTGATAAAACAGAATTTTCCTCCAGTCACTTTCACAGCACTTAGGTGGCATGAGATCTAGCTCACAGTCAGCGATCTGTTCAAACTGCTTGGAGTTGAGTGTTGAATCTTTCGAAGTAAAGCCATCTTTCTACATTTTGGGAAGCAATTCCTGATTACTTTTACAGTGCAATGTGGTCTAGCTTTACAGCTACATGTGCTGTATGTTGTTTTGTGCTTTTCTTTTAAAGGAAGTCAAGCTGCACAATCTCCCCTATTACGAGAGAAAGTATGGTCTTATCTTTCAGAAGAGCATCCTTTGTTAGTGCTTGATATTTGTGTAGTTCAGGTCAGCATTTAAAGCATTTAGGGGTATTTCTTTTTGAACTAGTGGATATCAGTTTTCATACATTTTATGATACCTTTGAGAGGGTGGTCCTCAGCAGAGCAATTGCACTTAAGAGCGATCTCCCTGTGTTCAGTGGGATGTCCAGAACAAGAAAGATGAGTGCTATGGTTTGGAACACCATATTGGGGAAAAAAAAAACGTATTGAAAGATGTATGCTTTTTCTGCAAATATTTTTTGCAAACAAAAAATATATTAACAATACCTACGTTTTATTGACATGAAAAACATACAGAAAACAAAATATGTATCAAGTGAGAATGCATAAAATGCAAGGCTCATATTATAGCATCCACATCAACACTAATGTGGCATTATATTCTATGTTACCATGACATTAGAATACTGTGAATTAGAATAATGAGAAGCTGCTTGTCAGCTTCATGCAGGGATTTTGGAGAGGAGGAGATGTAGTTGAATTATGGGAATTTGGTTTCTTCTTTTTAGAGGTGTTCCTTATTGCTTTATTATTGTCAAAGTGACAGTGCTGTTTATGTAGCTTGTATGCCATTGTACCTGAGACAGTGCCACTGATGAAGGCAAATACAATTGATGTAGACAGTAAATACAGTCTTATACAGGGCTTTTATTACAGCATTATAAAATCTGTGAATACAGTGCATTGTGCTTTTCTCAGAACAGCAGAAACATGGAAAAAAATGGAAATTTCTGTAATTTGATAGTAAAGGACAAATTAATAGTAAGAAAAGACAGAGTTTATCTAAAGGGGTAAGTGAGTAGGGATGGACTCTCCAAAGACATTGAATGGTGTTCGAAACACACCTGCCGCACTCTTTACTTTTTCCTTACATTGGACCTTTGTCAACAAGACAGAAGGCAGTTTTGCAAGAAAACAGGCTGTTGGATTCTTCAGCTTTCACCTTTATGTAAAACTGTGATGTGGTTCCTGATGTTTTGCTGGGGGATAATGACTCCAGGGGCAGCCATTCTGAAAAACCTCTGTCTGGAAGGAACCATGTGTGTTTGTAATCTCAGCTTTGAGACCGGTTTGGTACAAGGTCATCACTCTTGCCGAATTCCAGAAAGTATTCTATGCTGGAAGACCTGGAGTCTGAGCACAGAAACAGGCATCAGCAAGTGGCCTGTTTACTTGTCTCATCTGTAAAGTTCTTGCTGAGCTCCCTGAAGGAAAGGAAGAAGTGCAGGGAAAGAAAACTTTCATTATTAAGAGCTCAGTAATTAAGACAGAATTTTCACATTTTCTTGTATGAGTGTGAGGGGTGCAGTACTAAGAAGTTCTAGATCAGGACACATTTGGGGAGCCAGAAAGGCTCCCTGGCTTTGTAGTCACTTTTTTACTGCAAGTCACTTGATGCCTCTAGAACTGGGCATTCTTTTCACCACCTGCTCAGTGTCTTTCAAGAGAGCCCTCTGTTCTGCCACATTACTTAAAAAATTAAGAAATAAGAACAGAGTCAGCTCAGACTTTGGGCACTGAAATATAAGGCCAGGTTGTTTTCACTTCTATGTGCACTTTCTTAGGAATTATATTTCAGAATGAATGAATCTATTTCTCCCTCTCAACTTTTTAGATGCTTCTTACAAACTGAACTTTCCAGTATCTTCTAAGATCTTGTTAATTAAGATGAAATGGTTTTTATAGATACTTGTGCATTTGGCATATGTTTTTAGTGTATGTGAAGTACTGCTGTGGTAAAGTTGAAATGAGGAACAGGCATGCAGCACTGCGTTCTTATTTGCTGTGAAGTGATTTAACAAATGTTTGAACAGCTGTTGCTTAGTAGACTCTGTTGGTACAGGTAGAGCAATTGGGAGAGCTGGTGTTTTGGTTGTTTATAGTAGAAAAGGATTAATCAAATAATTCCTCACTCGTGTAACTACGTAAATGTAATAAAGAGTTAATGTAATTTGTGATGAAGTCTATCAAGTCTAGCATTGCATCTGTGGTGATTTTTATTATTATTTGCTTCTGATGGTCCAGGAAAGGTGATAGGATTTTGGTTAATCCAGCAGTCAAGACAGTAAAATTGCCTCAAAGTAGACTCAGGATGGTTGCTGGTTTTTACAGTACTTACTAAAATTCTCTTGGCTCTACCAGTGCACTGTCTTTAAGCCATCATTCTGGATGGACCAAAACCATGACTGCCATAGTGACCCCTTATTTGTAGTTAAAAATTAAAATTTTATAAAAATTTAATTTTAAAATAATGTCATAGGGAAAGAACACGCAGTTTATATACACTAATTTTTGCAATTAATCCATCTTTATTTCTTTGGTATGTTTTCTTGTATTGCTATTCTTACCAGGAAAGGCAAGTGTGGAAGAGTCAGGAAATGAATTTCCTTCTTATGGGCCTCATGGAAGGGAGAGCTGAGGTCTGACGACAGGGAGCTGCTAAGTTTATACCTTAGCCTCTGACTAGTTCTTCAGGTTTTTTATAAACAAGAAAATATGTACTGGAACATGAAAAGGATTTTCGTACATTAAAGAAAAAGGCATAGTGAGGTATGCTTATTGCCATGCTGGTCATATAGGAAAGCAATCCTTTTCAGGAGAGTAAAAAGTGACTAAGATGCCTTTATTGCAAGGAATGCTATGTAACAATAAAACATGCAGTAAAATTTATATTGCTTGTACAATAACTAAGGCACAATATTTAAATAAAATAGCACCAGTTTTACGAGTGCACACTGTGATATGAGTTGTTATCCAAAAGGAAGGATTTAACTGGATTTTATTTCTTCGTAAGGGTAAAAGCTATCAGATTGTGTATTGACAGCTGTGAGGGCATTACAAGTAGCTGGTTACTTGTAAGTGAAATGAAGCTATGACTGTGGGTGGAGAAGCACTGTGTCGCAGCTCCAGTAGTAGTATGCTGTGTCTTCATGGTTAATCTGCTGTGGTGGGCATGCTGTCAGAAATTCACATAGTGAATTCTGTTTATTTCAGTGTGTGAAAAAGTAAAACAAAGAAATACCATCAAGGGATCCCCATGCAATATTTATGGCATAGTGACTTGTCATGGGGGCAGCAGTGATATCAAGGTGGGCTTCAATACATTCAGAGAGGAAGCTTGTGCTGCAGATATCTTGTCAGTTTCCACTTGGTTTAGAAACACCTGTGTGAGTTCTTTAGTTGTTCTTTTTCACAGTGTAAGTAAATTCCATGTTGGAAACATAGTGAGATTTGTCCTTTGATTTGATGGCTTTGGTTGCTGGCATTTTCTATCTGTGTTAAAGACTTCTGTAATCTCCTAACGTTCCCACTAGAATCTTCTGTCCCACTAGAATCTTTTATCTTTTCTCTTGATGATTGCATTTAAGATTATCAATTTTTTAATTATGACTTGGTCTTTGTAATGAACCACAAAACTGGTCACCTCGACAATTGGTAACATTCAGGTAAGTGATGATGTGCTCATCTTGAACGTGAGTGGTAGCAATTTCAGCAGTTCTTTCACTGATGGTTACAGGCTCTCCTGCAGATAATGAATCTGCCTTCTGGAAGAAGTGAGAAGTAGCGGACTGAAAAAAAAGCAGCTGTCTTGATTATGTTAATTATGTTAATTTAGGCTTTAAGTAATAGGAGATTTGATGTTGCACTATTTTTTATATTTCAGTAAAATGTAGGCGTTCAAGAAAATGAGACATCTCAGAAATAGAGATTCAATTCAGCGTTTCATACAGGAAATGATAAAAAAAAACAAAAAACAAAAAAACCCACAACTTTCCAGGGAAAACAGCAATAAGAAGAGATTAGGCACTGAGAGGAATAGGCTCTTACATTTACCTCTCTCACCAACGTACCAGGAAAAGAAGGATCTTATTTGCAGGTGAAGCAGCGTAGCCCATTTATTTCAATTAGCTGAGGATTTGATCTATTAGTCCACTAATAGATCCACTAATATAAGGTATATCTTCTACTGATTCCACCTTTTGAATTAGCTTCCTGTGATGTGGTGAGTGGCTGAATCTAACTGTGCTCAATCTCCTTGGAAGGATTAGGACAAGCTTAAAGCTGTTTCCTTTAGAATGAGACTATGGACAGACCTTTCTTTGCAGTAAAATGTCAAGTCTTAATGGATTCAGAAAGAAGATTGTCATAGTCTTGTGTGACTGTATATTCAGATGTGTGTAAATATCCTAGAAAATACTGTTTTGCTTCATGGAATGGAGTAATGGTATTTGTTCATCTAGTTTTGTGTGCTTTCCAAAGCAAAAAAATTATCACATTTTGTTCCTGTACAAAACATAACGAATGTTTGACTGTGTGGTCTATGAACTCTTGGAATACCTGACTATTAAAAATGATAGATTCTATCTAGAAATCTTTATTTCCTCAGTGAAAACACAGTCTAATTAGTTAATTGCAAAATAGTCTTAAATAAAGGTAATAATGCCCCAGAGACGTGTAGCCATAATCCCCTAAAAAACAGAAGAAAGCAGTTGTTTGTGTCTGCAGTGACCACCATCGAATGAGGACTATGCTATGGTTGCAGAGCACGCCCTGAAAACTTTGTTACTTGCAGGCAAAAAATCCTCTCTCTCTTTCTTTCTGAAGTCGCAAGGGAAATGTAGGTTTGAGACAAAAATTGATGCCATGCAGGACATGTCCTGCACTTGCAGTGCCACTGTCCCTCTGCCTCCATTTAGACTGGGTCATCTCCTCAGTAAAAAGAGTTTCCAACCTGCTCTACCATTGCAGTGGCTTCCTTCGGAATGCATTTCACACTGTTCTTTGAATTCAGATTGGTTCGGGTCAGGCTGTTTTCCATCTGGAGAAAGGAAGTATTATGTGCTGAAATTAGTGCAGGCTTCCCCATCTGTCTTTGAAGTAGCTTGTTCCAACAATGTAGCCACGCTACCATGGAATACCAAACAGCTGGAAACTGCTTTCAGGGACACCGCAAATAGTGCCTTGGTTAATGAGCTGCAGTTACAGTAGCATATATGCCCTCAAAGATCATTTTTTGGAGGGTAGCTGACAGTACAGAGACAGGCTTTGACGCATTATCAGCTGTGCAGAAAAGCAATAAGCACAATCAGGGTGGTAGCAGAGGATGTAATTAATTTGTCTATTCTTGCTACACCCTTCAGCTACCACACCAAGACCAGTGTGCACCAACTGCTGCTCGATTCTCTGGCACATTCTGCCTGAGGCCAACTCTGTCATTCCCTTCAAAGAGCTTCTCTAGCACAGGCAACTGCTATCTATCTTGGTCTGTAATCTGTGCTATAATGCAGACCCATTTTCCAGGCAGTGTTTACTGAAAACAAAGAAGCGTGCCTGGCTCCCTTAGCCATTCCTCCTCCTACCCTCCCACTCCCTGGCAAGCAGCACAGCTATGGAGGTAAGGCTGCAGGACTCTCCTCCTGCCTTTTGGAGAGCTTGGAGTAAAAACGAGCAGCCCGTAATACCACTAACCCTGACAGGTTCATGGTTACTCCCTGTGAGGATCAGAAGTTTCATTGTGCTTACAGCCAGAGAAAGTGGTTGAGAGTAGAACAAACAGAAACATGATTTAAGTACTCATCAGAAATAAAAACTGTTCCAATGTGGGAAAGAATCAAGATAAGAGAACACAGTACAAGTTCAGAGCTTTCACTGACAGACGTAATTTTAAAATGACATTTCTGAGAAGAGCATAAAAAAGATGATCGAACGGGGTCAAAAATAATAAGGAGTGTAAACTTCCTTGTAGTTACTGCTGTGGATTAATCGCAGTTGGGACCCATACGTTCTGTGATCACTTACACTTATGTTTCTGTAGATGTACGAAATTCTGGGAATCAGAAACCACCTCATGCTGCCTCCATCAGTATTTTTGTCCCTGTATTCTAACAACCAGTGTTGTTGCAAGGTAATTAGGAACTTTGACTGAAATCTTTCCGGATTTCTTTGCAAGTTGTTCTGAATAAATCTGCCTTTTCCTATTTTTCTTAACTTGATCGGTGACCTAGAATCATGGAGTGACCAAGGTTGGAAAAAGACCTCCAGGATCGTTCCGTCCAACCATCCATGTGCCACCAAGATTTCCCCATTAAACCATGTCCCTCAGTGCAACATCTAAACATTTCTGGAACACCTCCAAGGACAGTGACTCTACCACCTCCCTGGGCAGCCTGTTCCAGTGCCTGACCACCCTTTCAGAGAAAAAATTTTTCCTAATGTCCAATCTTAATCTCCCCTGGCACATTGAGGTCATTCCTTCTAGTCCCATTGTTAGGACTGTCTCCTTCTAGAGACAGGAAGAGCTGCTTCTTTCTCTTGTTTACAGCATAATGAACAGCATCTGTTTTGGACAGAGGAAACCTGCAACTTGATAGGCAGAACAAGCTACAGGTTGTCCCACACCTCTGAAACCAATTGGCTCGTTAAATGGTCCAGTATTTGGTATTTTGATTTTTCTGAGTTGGGACATTTGCCTTGAGTATCTGTCATTTTCTTGGATGTGAAAATACACGCATTATAAATGATATTGTTTGTATCTAATTCAATATGTCTGAAATATGGGGAAAAAAACTTTGTGATTTGGCTTCTTATAGCATTCACATTAAGGGCTGTTTATGAACTTGCTATGCTTTCTCCAAAAATTCATTTAACCATTAGAAACCTTGTTATTCAGGACAGGAAATAACAGATACTTTCACAGGAAAAGATGTTATCTTCCCCTTAACCTTCTATTTCTCATTTAAGTGGAGCATGAATCATGGTGTTTGATGTAGAATGATAAAAATATAGAAAAATACTGAGTGAAATTGAAAGCAGTTCATAAGTTTGAAGTTTTATGAGGCATTGGAATTGTGAAATATTTTGTCAGTGTTTACTCATTAGAGATGACTGAAACTTTTCTGAAACATGAGAAGTGGGACCCAGAAGTGGGGCTGACACACATCTGGCTGCTCACTCAGGGCACAGCTGCTCAACTGTGCACAGCTGGTCACCGTGCAGCAGCCATGCCTACCTGGAGGTGGGCATCCGGAGTCACCAGGGCCTGGTTTGTACTGTGCCTCTGTGGAACCCCAGCAGCTCCTGCTTCTGTCTGCCCTCCAATTAGTAACAATGTCCCCTAAAGTACAGAGTGTAAGAGATGGATTTGTTGTTTCCTCTGAAATCCGTTCTCTACTTAAAGAGAGAAGTATGTATTCATCTGAGTGGTGTACCTGAAGCAATTCATGATATTACTGATACTGATGTGTGCGCAGCATTTTTTTTATTGAAGATAGGTGAGGGAAGGTGAAAGATTTTCATTTTCTGTGGACAAGAATTATATTGAAGTAAGGATACCCAGAGATATTTTGTGTATGTATTTTATCATACAATTTGTGTTTCCCTGTGAGATATGCATTATTTCAATTTCAAGTATTCAGATATATCCCAAGGAAAGAGTGCAGTTGTTTTTGAGGGATGAAAAAGTCAGATGAATCTGGCTTATGTCTTTGCTTTACAAATTGGTAGTTTTGAAAAAAATGTCAGTCTGTGAAAAATACCAACTGTATACTGTCTGCTCTGTTATTAAGTGGTAAAAGATAAAAGATAAAACCTGCTGGCAACCCAAAATCCATTTCAGCTGCTTCTGAAGTGTCGTGGACACGTCACATGTAAAGGCATTTAGTAATAACACTGATAAAGATCATGTAGCACTGAGCTCGTCTGCAAGCATGTAAACACAGGCTGAACTTGTGTGTCATTGTGTGTGTGTGCTCATCTGGGTTTGTGAGCAATCGGAGGGACAGACTTTCAAGTATTTTGTAGTGAAATAAGAGAAGTTTGTTGCTCATTAATATTCTTCTAACTGTTCTTTTATTTTGGCTGTTCTCCATTACCAGCATGTGGAACTAAATGAGATGTTAGCAAAAATGTTTCTGACTCATCAGTACAGTCGTTACATGAAAATCAGCAAATAAGCAGCATTTTGAGCTTTCAGGTCTAAGACTTGAATGGAGAGAATATAAGAGACAGTGCAGCAGTCAAGTTAGGAAGATAGCAGTGGACTTTCAGTAATGTGCTTGACAGCCTTTTTTACTGTCAGTGTGTTATTATGGAATCCATATCGTACTACTGACTCCGCTTATTCAGTGGCTATTTGAAAGCCAGCAAAAAAGGATTGTCTCTAAATCTCAGCACGATTATCAATAATATGAGTGGATAGGATGGTGATTCGAGATGCTGTCTCCAATAGCTCTAATCTACCAGACTTCACGTGTCTAAGTTACTGGCTCTTCTGCCCTATTCAAAACATGGCAACTTTTTGTGTGCGTTAATTGTTCCTTGGCTGTAAATCTGCTTCCTTATCTATGTGGAGATGCACGTTCTCAACAATGCTGCTTCTTTGGTATGGCAGAATAGACTTGCAAAGGAGAGAAAGGTTTGATAATAAGAGAACGGGATAAAACAAACAATAGACAGTAAATGAATGGTTTGTTAAGAATGTTTGCTTTAACTTTTAATGTCTGGAAATAGCATATTTTACCTTTTTTCCTGGAAATGTTCTGGAGGTCCTATCGGCTGTGCCATTTAGCCTGTGCCTGGCAGCGAAACCCGGGCCTTCATCACAAAATAGTAAGAAAGAATTTGGGCTGTTTTTAATGGAATGTTTATGGTATGTAACAAAATGCAGGATAATTGAGATACTGTCAGAATTAAGTAAATCTGGTAACACCCAGTTAAGCTTTGCAGAGATGAAGTGCTGTTGGCACATAGTGTGTGTAATGGCACTATGACTAATGGAAATAGGAGCCTTGGTAGGGAAGGAGTGACTTGAGCACTGCTTCTGTTGTGAGCTCAGGAGCAGGGACTGCCTAATAAAGATTGTAGAGTGATACCTTCTGGGAGGGAAATCTTGTCAGTGGTTTTACAGCATTTTGCATAGCTCTCTGTTTCTGTGTCTGCAGCCCTGGTGTCAAATTCAGCTGCATTCTTCTTTCAGAAAAAGAGTCATGGAACCACTAATAGCTAAGAGATTTGCTTGAAGTCAGTCCTGCAATGTTAAATTTATCTGTCAGAATTTTCCTGGAAGAATGCAGATTTACCGTAAATGCAGCACTGAAAGCAGAAATATTTTTCTCCAATTTCTGCAGGTCAGCATATAAAGATAGTACTTTATGAAAGCCTGGCAGCACAGATGGTTGGTTTCAGGCATTTTACTCATTTTCCAGGAACATAAATGAAAATGATTTCATGCCGAATAAAAAAACCATTTTTGCTCTCATCTGTAGACTTTAAATAATCAAGTCCAGTAGAAGGTCTGTAAGGGAATTGGCTTTTCAACACAATATTCATTAATAATAGATCTTACTAACAGGGCTAATCATGTTAATAAACAGTTTGCAGGAGGAAGATTTATATACTTTCAGCATAGGCAGATTTTGTAACATAAGATTTAGGGGCACGAATGGAAGCTTTGAGCTGGTTACTAAGAACATTGTTAGGCTGACTACAGTAAATGACTACATTAGCCTTACAGAAATATGTATTTTAATCCAAGGTGTTTTGGTCTGGAATTTCTTGGTTTTCTGCAGCAGCATCATGTTCCATGGATGTGACTCCCAGGTTCTACACAATAGGAATTCATGGTATGAAGAACAGTAATAATAAAGCTTTCAGAAGCAGAGTTCCCATAGAACCATACATGGCAGTGAGCTGTGCAGTACTGAGTCAGAGAGAAATATACCTGCTGCTGAATTGCGAGTACAACGTTTGATAGCATTCTTGAAAGCTTTAATTAAAATAATAAACTAGCACTTTTTTTGATAAACGTTATCTGTGTAGTGATTTGGAAATGGATGTGACTAGACAGGCTAATTGGGCAGCTGCCAGCATGAGCACAGTGTTACTGAAATGCTAAGTCATGCTTATCATATGGCCATTCCCTCAGGATTTAGTAGTGGGACGAGGCATGTGTCCCTTAAAAAATGCATTTGACCTTAATAAAGGACAACCTACTTCTATATAACTGGTCTGCAAAGTAAAACATATTCAGGTGAATGATCTGCTGTATTCCTTCACTGAAATTCCACAGTGTGGCTGTGTTCACATTGCTTGTGTTACACTTGTGTCTCCTGTGAAAGAGTATTCTCTTGTCAGCCAACATGAGCTTTTTCAGGTAATAGGAGATTAATTTCATTTAAAATATAGTAGCCGTGAAATCTCAAGGTGACTTTATACAGGCTGGTGTCAGTAAGTCTGACGCAGTCAGATGACTGCACCTGCTTTACTTGATGGGAAATAAGGAGTGTAGGAGTCTTCTCAGAATTCTAACAGTGCATTTGGCTTCTTAAATTCAAAGCAAGCTGCAAGAGACAGTGCAGCCAATAACAGAATCAATGGCTTTGCTAAATCCCTTACACCAACATCTCTTTCATGTTAGAGCAGAACAATGTTAGTGCTTGAGTTACAATAAGCTGCTGCTTAATTAGGGCAGAAACAAGTCATTTCTTTTCAGCTAATTCCTCATTCAATTTCCCCACTATAAAACACTTATTAAAGAAAGCTTAGCAGCTGTACTGTTCTCTGAGGCATGAAAAATCTTGATTAAGTTCTCTATACTGGAATCAATGAAGCTTAAATCTTGATATACTGGGACACGGGGAAGGTGCAAGCTAGCTTTCTACTCCATAGTGTTGTGCTGACCAATCCACAGAGGACTGTTTGTTTTGGGCTCTGAAAAGCAGCTTGCTAGACCTCCTGCCTATGAGATAAGTATCATGTTATCTGTGCCCATTCATCTGCAAGTTTAGGAGCAGCAAGCAGAACACTGTGGTGATGGAGGAAAAAGGCAGGATAGTCTAAGCAGCGTTTGAGGCCAGACTTGTGTGACACTGCTGCTTCCTACAAAGAAGAACATGGCTGTTTGGGGGAGAAGTCACTTTAAGCTTTCTATACTTCAGATATTGGATTTGAGGAATACATTTTAGTTGCCCACTGCAGTTGCCATAACTATGTGCCTCATACTTTTATTTCAGCCACCACCTGAACTACACTTGAATATAACTTAAAATTGTTAGTGCAAAGTGACTAGTGATTGCTATGAGTTGATCGTGTTGATGAGTCGGGCTCAACTCTGAGCCAAACTGATGAAAATCTTAATAAACTAATTGTCCTACATAGGAATAGTCAGTTATTTCAGCTGTGTAACAGGGCAAAGTTTAGACACCATCTTTGAGATGGTTTCATCTCAAGATGAAACATCTTGAAACATCTATTTCTCCCGTTGTTGTGGTGATGGTGACTTCAGTGACTTTTCCAAGAAGCTGCAAGGAATAGTTCAGGTGTGTGATGTTTCTGATCGAGATTGTATTTGGCAGTGCTCCTGAGAATTATGCTTTCTTGCACCAGACTGTTCTTTTTTTCTGTGTGGAGGGGCTGAGGGAGGAAGATCTGACAGATGCTCCTCTGATTATTCTTCCCATTTGATTTTTGCTTGTAGAACTTTCTGCAAATAGTTATAACCTGGCCTAGATATATCATTGTACCTGTCTCATTTTAATGTGTTTATGTCTACAATGTTTAATAAGTAAGACATAGAACTGTTCTGGAGAAATAGTTTTTTGAATCCTGAAGCCTAAGAAATTAGCAGTTATTTTACCAGCTAGCGTTTCTTTCTTGACTGTCAACCAGCACGTGTAATGAATGCGTTTGTTATTTGCTTTCAGGCTGTTAGTTTGTGTGGATTCTACTCCTGCATTTGTTTTTAATTATTTTAATTGGTGTACATTCACATCTATGTTTTGTGCATAATACCTGGCATGGAGTGCTAGCTGCTACAGACAGAATGCTATTGCATCACCGGATTAATTGAGTTTTCATTCCTGTTTTTAATATTATATTTTCCATTTATCACTAGGAATGATCTATACAGAACTTTCAGCTAGCACTGGATATGGGGGAAAAATCTTCATGAAGAGTTTGGTTTTCATTTGCTTAGTTTTGTTTATCAGCCTTTGAAACAACTGAAATATACTTAATTGATTTTCTACTCATCTTCACTGATTATAAACTGTACAAAAATTATCATAAAATGTGGGGAAGAAAACCAAACTCCCCGAAACATCCAGATTAACATGGAAGAATTCCACCTGCACTGGCCTACCACCCTGCTTTGAAACTCCCACTTCAACTGCAAGATCTACAAGATATTGCAAAATATTTTAGCAAGGAAAGAAAGGATAGCAGGTGAAATGAGGCCATGTGAGCAAAACACTGATTGGAGATTGCAGTTACAGAATCCAGAATAATGTAAAAACATTTTTTATGACTAATGAAGATTAGGTAATGAGTAACTAGGAAAGAACAGTTCACACCTTTGCATTGTGGCTATTTAGGTGTAATTGGCTTTACTGAAATCGGATGGCTATAGTATTTTATTTGTATAACCTTGTCTGATTTACTAAAAATCACTGAGGTGTTTTTATAAGTTTGTTTCTTTTTTATTAAAGCAGAGAGGCTGACTCATTGTTCTTAATCCATCTGTACACAGAAAGTCTCTGATGTGCATGTGCTTAAATTATCTCCCAATTGTAGTCTAACATGAAAAAAAAAATTAATAGCCCTATTCTTTCAGCTCAAACATGCACTGTTTATACTAAGGATAAATTCTGTTGACTAGAATGGACTTCAGCGTACCCTGTATGGAAAGTGTGTTCTCTGTGTTCACAGGTTATGGGCATCCCTAAAGCTAATAATTAAGGCAGTGCAGAATTAGATTAGATGTAAGGATGTAAGGATTAGATGTAAAGATGTAATACTTTACTCAGAGGGTAGTAAGCTCCTTATTTAACTCGTTTTGTTTTTTTCTTTGTCAACAATTAATGTCTATTTAGGTGAGAAAAACAAGTTATTACTTCAGAAAATGCTATTCAAAAGTGTAGTCCTTGGAGGTGAGCTCCTCTTTTATTTTCTCCTTGCTTATCACATGGTTTTCATCTCCATTCTGGATTTCATAGTCTTTTCAGATATCTGAAAGACAGAAACAAAAAGTTAAAACTCACATCTCCCTAGGAGCCATAGCAGTAGTACAGCTAACATTATGAGAACCAGCTAAATCCTGAGGTCGGGATTTTGAGCATTGAAAAATAGGATATAACTATAGAGATAGATAAATGCCATGAGTTTCAATTCCTTGCTTAAGACACTTAAGACTGGGTGAGCTGTCTTCCAGCAATCAGTCTCCTGTGAAGCATGTCAAATTTTGCATCCAAACTCTTGAAGTGAGAAGAATACTCAAATATTTCTAAGTTTTGCTACTTGAGGTTCAGAAGTAATATGAGCTCATACCAACAATAGGTCTGCCTGCTTTAGACTAGCAAACAGAAGCTACAGCAGGCACAGTGACATGATTGCATTGGAGTTTTGAAAAACTTTTGTTAGTCTAAAATCTCATTCACTGGCCTTTTCCCATAAGTACTTCAAAGCTTTTTAGGTTTGGAAAAAAATAGCAGAATTTTCATGATCTTGTGTGAACAGCTGGCTTCACTGGCAAATGCCAGAAAATTAGTTTAAAAATTGTTAAGGAATTGCTCTCAAATAACTCATAGTTATTTTCATATGATGGAGATCATAAGAACTAATAAGGAAGAGAACTGCTATTCTAGCATTTGTATTCATTCTGCTATAATTGAACTCATTTATGTAGAAAGAAAAAAACCTGAAATATTACTATTATTGTAGGAACTGGAGCTTTCACTGTCTTTAATTTAATAAATACTGCTGGCAATAAACTTAAACTCTTAGGGTGAACCTGCAGGATGAAGGAAAGCTAGAAGATGTAACCTGAAGAATTATGAATGTTGAGACTGTACACAAATTCATATTAATGCCCGTCCAAGCTGGAGTGAGCCCAGTCTCACTAGAAAACACCTGTTTCAGGGTGGAAAATGCAGTATCTGCTGGAGAGATTTGAACTGAATTACCAATTAGAATTAACAAGTTCTGAATTTCCCATATAGGAAGAAATCTACTGCCAGGATGTCTAAAATGAGGCACTGTAATACGTCCTTACTGGAAGTACCATGAGAACTGTGAGACTGCCCATAAAACATCCCACCATTGTTTTTTATCCCAGGATATTCTCTGCTACTGCATTCGCATGTGGACAAAGAAGGAGCATGTGTGCATAACACTGGGTACAGATGAGTCCTGTTCTCAAATAGAGCAGAGTAAAACTAATTTACTTCATATACTTATAACTGACACTGAATTGATTATAGAGACAAATGAAGATGTACATTCAAATAATTCTTCCTAAGGCTGACTTAACAAAAGAATTCAGCAGTTGGCTTACAGGAGAAAAGTACTGCTTAATTTGTTATGGTAAAATATTCTGTATTAAAATGTTTTCCATGGTAATTTGTTCTTTGTATAGGCAAGAATGCACAGACCACCCCCAGGGACATCTTGTCATCTCCTTTGTTGTACTCAGAATAATTTCCTATAATTCCAAAGCACAGATGACTTGGTTATCAGTGGTGTGTGTGCTTCCGTGTAACCAAGAGCACATTGTAACCGAGGCACCTGGAAGATTACATTTTTCCTTGATGTCTCCACTGAGTTTAATTGATCAACTTCAGGGATTTTTTTTTTTCCACTGTAGGAGATAAAGAAACTCCATTTAAGTAGTAGGTTTTTTGATGAGTACAATATTTTTCAGGTTTGTACTCTAAGATTCATTTGGTCTTTAATTGGTACCTCCATGGCTATGTGAACTGCACTTCTCTGGTTCACCTTGCTTGCTCAGCAACACGTTGAAGCTTTAAATGTGGGAATAAGAGAACATAGAGGATATGATCATCATCTGCATTAGTGCAGCTTTGTGGAAAAGAATAGGTTGTATTTGTTTAAGACCTGTTAGCCCATCTAAATGGTGCCATCCTATCTTCTGGATACACAGATAAGGTGCTGTAACTGCTGCGTGGCACAAATCAGCAGAAGTGTAATGAAGCTAAATGCTTGGAGCTCTTAGGTACAAGCCTGAGCTGTAAGCTGTTCCTGTCAAAACCAAGTGTGCAGGGTAGCTTGCTCTCTGGAGAAAAGTTACCCCAAGAGAACCTTTAGTAATATAACCAATGGATGAGAAGTGAGAAGAAGAAGAGGCCTGCTTAGGGGCTGATTCTATCTATGGTAGCTTGTGCACTTACACCTCCAGTTATGTTATCCTATAATAATATGAGTAAAATGAATGTGCCAGTGGCCATAAATTTATGAATGAAATACGTGGCATATGCACCAGCCATTCCCTAATGCCTTACAGGCATTCAGCACATACTGTTTATTTTAGCACTGTGAATGACAAGTATTGGTAGTGTTAAACTGTTCTTTTTCTTATTACTGTTCTGTGAAAACTAGCAGCTGGATAAAGGCTGCATTCTTATTTCTCACAGGCATTCAAGCATTTGTCATATATTTCTTCTTACTGCAAGTTGAGTTTTGAATCAGGAGCCAATTTGATGGTTACAGATCTTACTTGAATGCACATTTAAGCATCCGTTCTTGCAGCAGAAGTGTACTGTAGCATAATACCCCCAAGCTTTGGGGGATTCTACTTTCATACAGAGTTAACAGGAAGGCAGTAGGCCCTATTTACTCATAGTGCAGGAGTTGCCAGAGCAGCAGAAATATTGTTTTCTTTCCATGATTAATATGTTCAATAAAAGTGTGGCATCTGCTGCCAGTTTTCATTAACAAATAAATGAAAAACAAACCCGCATGGTAGGCTGGGTGTCTGGGGACAGCTTAAACAGGACCAAGCTGCTTTAGATTTCAGCTACTTTCTTTAGGACAACAGTGTGGAGCACTTTCTTGTTTAAAGGATAAACAAGGGATTGAAGCGATCTGTGTTAGCACACAGGAGTGGTTGCTAACCCATAACACTGTGCAGAATACAAAAATTCCACAGCATGCTCCCTTGGGAGTCGCAGGCTATAATCTTCTTGCCTGTTGGTTTCAGTGTAAACAACAGTTAAATCATCAGAACAGACAAGCTGCCAATAAAACATCGAATATTAGTTCATTTTCCTTCTTTCATTATCCAGCAGGCTCAGAGCTCAGTCTCTGTATCAGTTCAGAGGATATGTGGTATTTCATACTACTTCAGCAGCCTTCCTATGAAAACAGGGTTTATTTGATCGTGGTGCTTCTCTCTTCCACATTTCGTCTTTTTCAGTTCTGAATTTTATTGGTTAATTCCACCTTTAGGAGAGAGGAGAAAGTTGTGTACAACAGTGTCTGTTTGTAGAGAAAGGTTGCAGTGCCTCCATGTAGAAGAGAATAAGCTAGATTTCAGCATCACAGATTTTGGACTGCAGAGAAACACTATGGGTACACCATTCCCGTACAAGTTGTGATTAACAATTTCCGGCTAAGGTCAGTTCATAACCCTGAAAGAAGCTGATCTTTCTCAGCACTGATATTGCTAAAACTGTATTCTTGAAAGTTTGATATCACGCAAGGAGGTAATGGGCTGGACCTGACTTTGCATTTGTGACAAGAACTCCACTGAGTCAGTTTCAAGACCTGTAACACCTAGTGTTGCTTTCAGCACTACTGGATAGTTTTAGGTTTCTCTGCCTGAAAATTGTGTTCTTTTAAACAAATATACAGAGAGCATTTGCCACAGTAATATGACTGTAGACACATAGAAGCCTAACAATCTCCAGAGCCATCTGCATGTTTGTAAAATGCAATTTATTAATTCATAGTGGAATGCATTACAGAGTGGCAAAACCATTTCAGTACCTGCAAACAAATGATATCACATCACAAACTGAGAAAGATAGCAGAGCAATCCTTTCGAGGTTGCATGATAAGGGACAGTGATGGCTTGGGAACCTAATATATTTGTTCTAAAACCTGATGAGTACTCTGAGCTTAATGGCAATTCAGAGAAACCAACTGTACCTTCAACTGTACCTGTGATCTATGCTGATACCAAGGCAACCTTCCCTATAAATGTTAGATAGGAGACCAATTCATCTGTACTGCTGTTCCCATAAAATCAGCCTCTCTCAATTATTATCTCTGCAAAGAGGGAAGTGTCTCCGAGTAGAAGAGAGTAAGCTAGATTTCAGCCATCACAAAGTCTAAGAAAACATGCACAGTAGATGTACAACATGTACTTACCAAATAGACGGGATTGGATTTACAGTTTTCCACAGTGTGACATTGTGCTTAGTACAAATTTATACTCATGTTAATTGTATGGTCACATACTGAAGAGAATTTCCTGTTACTGAGAGCAGAACCTTGTCCTTAGTTATGAGGTGCTGTAAATATCATCAACTTGCAGATGTGATTATTTGCTAATGAACAGCCATCCCTCTATGCTTCCATTGCATCACACTTTTTGATCTCATATTCTTTCTGCGGTGATTAAGTTCCCTGTCTGGCATGACTCATCAGTCTCTCTAGGTATGTACAGAGTGTGCTATGCAGAATGGTGCATTGAGCAGGTGTGGCGAAGGACAGGGCAGTTCAGCTAAAAGGAAATTGAAATGTATTTTAAAAGAGAATGTACAAATACTTCAGTGTTTGATTTCCAGGGTGGTGATTAATTGTGAACTGTGAGATAAGAACATACAGGGCAAATAAGAGCAATAGCCGTTTGTTATATCATGTAGTAGATTCACCTCTGGTTTAAGCTGGCTTTTGGTGGTATGAACCAGAACACAGGGACTCTGACAGTGTGAAGAGAAGTGAAAGCCTGAACTCCCTCACCCTGGTGAATTCTTGGGGCTGGCTATCTGGACAGTGAGCCCCCTGATCTCAGCAGCCCATGCTGGCTGAGATTTTCTGGAACTCTGTGAATGATTAAAAATGTTACTCCTTTTAGTATGGTGTGAAAAATTAAGATATAGTCTACCTACCTGAAAGTGTAATCTGCAACCATTCTAAAGCCATTCCAACTCATTTTCCTGTATCTGCTGTGCTGCAGACCAAATCCTGGCTTGCTCATGCACTCTGAGTTAGGGAATACTGAATCACTGCGTTTAACCCCTGAACTCAAATGTTGGCACTGTGATCTCCAGGCTCAGGTGCTTCAGTGTGTCATCACATTTTCTCAGGTTGCACCTGTGCTAGGCTAAAGAGCTAATGAAACCTGGAGCTTTCACCTCTTTCCCTTGGATTTATGAAATCGTTGCATGCTTTGATACAACTTGCAGTCCCAGCTAAAAGCAGTAAAATTTGCAGTGTTCCAGGCCATAAATTGAGGTGAGATGGCAGTGCTGTGTGATGAGGCTTGCACAATACCTGCAGAGCTTATACCCAACTCAAGGTTTTGCTATTAATTCTCACTTCCACAAACATTAAATTCACATCTTGTTCTTTTTCCAGTTCCCTGCCACAACCGGAATCCTCTTTCTAGACAATACAAACTACCTTGAGAGTAACAAATTGAAGCAAGATCATCTCTGACATGAGTTTATGTATTTCCCCCTTCCCCTGTGCCTCACACCACTAGAAAATGAAATGGGCTCCTGGCTGAGCGTTCCTGCTGTTATCTAACTCTCACTGTATTTCATGTCAATTATTAACATCAGCAATGATAGAAATCTTAGCACATGTTAGGAAACAAGACTCCAACATCACTTTTGTAACTCTTGTATTTTGCCTTATGATCTTGGTTTGTTTTGAGCCTACGTTTCTCCATCTCCTTTCCAGTGTATTCTCCTAACTGGAGTGTTTGGGGCTGTCAGGCTGTTTTCTGTTTTCAGACTTTGGAGGACAGGCTACAAAAGCTGTTTACAGTCTTTTTCACTCTCCAGCCAAATATGTTGTTCATTATATATAAGCCTTTTGTTCATTGTTCCAAGATTTTAACAGAAGCTAACAGACACCAGATTTTGCTGAACATTTGGATCACAGCATATTTAGATATATTAGGGAAGGAACATAAGATCTATGTAAGTGTGAAAAGCTTTATTTGTTGGCTCACTTAATTCTTTTCCAGTGAATTTTAGACCTAGTGATGCTGATTTTCTCAAGATAATAAATAATGCAATGGAAAACCTGCTAACAAAGTGAGCTCTCCGGTTACATAAGCTCAGGGTTAAGGGGAGGGATGTATATTCCAGGCATTTGGAATGAAACATGAACACAAGGGGCTGATCTGGCTCTGCTTCCAGGGTGGCTTTGAAACAGCACAAGCTGACCAGAAAGTACTTAGGGCTTTCCAGCTGAGAAGGCTCAGTGTGTATCCAGTCCCCAGAAAACACTAATCTTGGTGTAGCATGTGCACTGCGGATGGAGAAAAATGTAATTAGAGCTGTGTCTTTCTGCTATTTCTTTTCAGGTGACATAGTTTTAAGTTTTGACATCTGGCAAGTGTCAAAGCAGATTTCTATCTTCCTTAACATTCTCTAGGGTTGGGTTTGAGGACTGAGATTCAGAGAGCCAAAACTTGCCTCTTGATCCATCCAACAATCCATCTCTGCTTTGTCAAACATAAAACATACCCCAAATCACACGAAAGAGAGGCTGGGGAGTGAAAGAACAGCAGGACTAAACTGGTGCTATGCAGGGGACTAATATAATCATAGCATCCACTACTGGATACTCCTATGCTTTTTTACTACCATAATATATAATAGCATATATGCAAAAGGGATCCTATGTTGTCTCCTTTCTTTATGTAATTGACTATTGCTATGTATATGGGTAGATGAAACAGATCTATTAGGAAAAAAAAAAAAAAGAAAAAAAGTTAATAGAAGCTTTCTTCACAGCTGAAGCTCTGAGTTGGAATTCTGAGAGAAGATGTGTACTAGTTGCCAACAGGGCAGTAGGTTGTTTCTGTGCAGGCCATATGTTAGAGCAAGCAGCAGCATTAAACATCACCAGGAAGAACCAGAGATCCCAGCATCTAGATTTCCTGCTTTTAAATTCATAGGAATTATGCGATTGCAGAATGCACTTGGGTTAGGAAGCATTGGATTGGGGTATATGTTTTGACTAAATTATCTGAGTTTTTTTAATTTTGTTTGTTGTTGCTGTTATTTTTAAAGCACACATTACTTTTGTTGTCAGAGTAGGAATTCAACTTCTTAGATGATATTATGTCCAGTTTTTGCAAGGCCCAGCAACCCGATGAGTGTAGTGTATCAGAAGTTAGCTAATGCAAACAAAATGTCCTTTGGTTTGAGAATAACATTTGTGTTAGAAAACTGTTTGGATTTTGTGAAATTGTGAGAAAGATATTGAGAAGCAAAGATTGTAAAAATGCTCTTAGATAAGTTCCTGTTTAATTAACAGGATTTCTGGTGACACTTTTTCAAGATTTCTAGAGCAGTTCAAGAACAAATTCTTTTGGAGTGAGAGATTTTATTTCAGAAAATTAAAAAAAACAAAAACAAAAACAAAAAAACAGTATATGGAATCTCCATCCCTGTAGCTATTCAGAAGTTGTCTGGGGTGTGGTCCTTGGCAGCCTGCTCTAGGGGACCCTTCTGAAGCAGGGAGCTGAACTAGATGACTTCCAGAGGTCCCTTCTAACCCAAACCATTCTGTGATTCTGAAATATCAGTACTATGTAAAGAAGTTGAGAAAGCACAGTATCAATAGTATTAGCATTCAAATTCATTACTTGTTGAAACAATTCTCTGCAATTCAGATACAAACATGTTTTGAAAGTGACATTCTGTGAAAAGTGGATTTCTTAGGAACTTTCTGACTTCTACCCCAGTTTGGTATGATAATTAAAATTAGCATTTAATACACAGTGTTAGCTGGAATCTAAATAGTACTGTATCATCATTTTATGTGGCCTAACGTCACCTGATGACATGGAAATGAAAATAATTTTGCAGTGGCTCCTAATGAAGTCCAGTGTTTTTAATATGTAGAATCCATAGCAAGACCACAGCAGTAGTTCATGTTGAATGAAATAAAGATGATCTAGGTTTGTTATACTGGTTCTTTTTGTTGTTTGGTTGGTTTTTAATTCATATTTTTCTAATATTTTATGTTTGCTATTTACAATTGTAATAAGGCAAAACGCAGTATATCTGCCTGGCAGCAGGTAATAAATATATTGTCAATAATCTCTGTTCAATTAAATTTGCTTAATCAAAGCTCTTAACTAACCTTGATGCCTCACTGTGATTGTGGCAGATGTACTGCAGTGAGCTGGAAAATATATTAAGACATATGGTTTCTGTTAGATTTCTATATCAACTTATAGCTGTGATATTAGTTATATAGTTGCATGGATGAGTATTATAACCATTCAAAAATGGGATACAAGAGACAGGCTTTTTTGACTTAAACATTGTTACACAGCAATAACAGAATGTGAGGCTGTACCTGCAGCTAACAGCTCAGTTTATTGTTTGTGCAAGTCTCTAGAGTATGTGTCAGTGTTGCCATCCCTAACTCACCTGTGCTATGAAATGCATATGTGGTGTCATGAGGAATTTCCCATAGGTCTCAAGAAATTTTAAGGCTACTGCAGACTGTTCATCTGGAATATAATTTTATCTGTCATCTGTGCTCAAGGAAGGAATTTAAGAGAGGAACAGGCAGAGAGAAGTCCTACTGAGGTTATCAAGGACTGGGAGTGCTTGCCCATAGCATTAAAGACAAAAACACATTTAATTAAGCAGAAGAATGACAGTGCTGAAGCTAGCAGATAATGTTGGCACAGGAACTAAAACATAAATTGGCTAAGAATTACTCTGCAATAAAATTTTACATAAGGTTCTTTAGAGCAGAGAAATTCTGAAACAGTCTTCAGAATGAAATAGCGATAGGGGAAAATGATCTTACTTCGAGATGGAGTGTAATATTTCTATGAAAGGGTGATATGATGCAGTGCCATACAAGGCAATTGTATTCAAATAGTCATGAGGTCTGTTTGCAATTAGTGTTGCTATAAACCTAGATTTCTTTGTACCATTTGGAAACATGAGCAGAATTATTACCAATTGCAGCCAGGAATTTCAGTGTCGCAGACCCTAGGAACTATGAAAGTTTTGAACTCGTTGCTCACTGTAGATGTTGATTAAGTAAGGATAAGCAATGTGGCTGCTGCAGCATATGGGACTTACATTTGTAACCCTGCATCATCTGCTACTGAGTGTCGTGAGTTGCTATGTGAGCAAAACGGGAGCTAATGTGACTGCCATCAGCTTCTCTCATTTTTTTTCCTATTTATTTATGATACTGTTTACAGTGATCTTAATTCTATGCTCAGAGGGTGGATGATGGGATTGAGTACACCCTCAGTAAGTTTGCAGATGACATCGGTAGGAAGTGTCAATCTGCTAGGGATAGGAAGGCCTTAATCCAGAGGGATCTGGACAGTTTGGATCAATGGGCTGAGGCCAATTGTGTGAGCTTTAACGAGAACAAGTGCTGAGACTTGCATTTTGGTTACAAAGCCCCTTTGCATTGTTACAGGCTTGAGGCAGAGTGGCTAGAAAAGCTGCACAGAGGAAAAAGATCAGAGGTGTTAGTTTGACAGTCAGTAGAACGTGAGCCTGCACTGTGCCCAGGTGGGCAAAAAGCCAATGGCATTCCTGGCTTGTATCAGAAATAGTGCAACCAGCAGAACCAGGGAGATGATCGTCCCTCTGTACTCAGCTCTGGTGAGACCACACCTTGAGTGCTGTGTTCAGTTCTGGGCTCTTCACTAAAAGAAAGACATAAAGGCCCTGGAGCGTGTCCAGGGAAGGGCAGCAAAGCTGGTGAAGTGTCTGGAACTCAAGTCTTATGGGGAACAGTTGAGGGAACTGGGACTGTTCAATCTGGAGGAAAGGAGGCTTAGAGAAGACCTTATGACTCTCAACAACTCCCTGAAGGGAGGTTGTAGCGAGCTGGGAATCAGCCTCTTCTTCAGGGTAACCTGCAATAGGACAAGAGGGAATGGCCTTAATTGTGGCAGGGGAGGTTCAGATTGGGTATCAGTAAAAATGTGACACTGAGGGACATAATTTAGCAGGCCTGGTGGTGATGGGTTGATGGTTGCTCTAGGTGATCATAGAAGTCTTCTCCAACCTTAACAACTCTGTTTATTCTGTGGTAAGGCACTGGAAGAGGTTGCCCAGAGAAGCTGTAGATGCCCCTGGAAGTGTTCAAGGCCAGGTTGCTTGGCATTCTGGGCAACCTCATCTGATGGGAGTTGTCCCTACCCACAGCAGATGAGCTGGAATTTGATGGTCTTTAAGGCTCCTTACACTCAAACCATTGTATGACTGTACCATACTCTGCCATGACAGCCTGCTGTTTGTTAAAGCATTATTACCTTTGTATTAAGTGATTCATGAAATACTGTGCTGCCCTCTTGAGGCTGTATAATATATGTTCTGAGGAGCTTGGGGTTTTTTATTGCAGAGAAAAAGATATTTTAATAAGATCTGTTTTTTTTAATGCAAATAAGCAGATTAGGCATGACCATTTCAGTGACCATTTCAAAGCAATCTCTGTGTTTCAGATGTCTAAAAGGAACTGGGCCTGTTCTCTTGCCAAAGTATATGTCTTAATTTCTCCACCTTAACTCAAAATATTTCAAGGATCATGTGCAGAAGTGCCAGTGGTTGGGAGTAGAGTCTGATATGGTTGTTTGGTTACATTCTTTGTTTGGATTTGAATACAGGAATAATGGCAATGGCAGCAATGGGAGGAATCTTGCTTCTTGTACTTTGGTATTGGCCAACAGTCCTGCAAGAGTTTGATCTTGCAAGTTGATACAGCATATAGTGACCGCTGTGTTGTCTGCTGCAGCAATTTTGCTCCCTGAAAGTTTCTTCCACTTATGTATGGCATCTGATTAGAAATGATTGCTTAGGTGAACTAAACGTGTCTAGATTGACTGAATGAGGAATTCAAGCAGTTAGAAGTGTTGCCACACAAAGTACGAAGCTTAAGCATGGAAAAGGAGGACACTGTGTGCCAGAAATCACCTTTGATAGCTTTTTTAAAAACAAAACAAAAATTAAAAAAAAAAAAAAAAAAAAAGCAGAGTTACTACAGACGCTTTGTGTAATAGTTTCTCTTATATTAATTGTTTAACATGAGACTGGATGGACAATGGTGGGAATGCAGAGCAGTGAAGTAGGCTGCCTAATTGCTCATTTTTCATTTCTTGCTCTGGGAATTGATTTAGAGTACAGTGTGTCCATCAGAGACAAACAGAAAGGAACAAAAAGGTCCCATGTGTTCCTGCACTGCTGTAAGGCTTGGATTTGACATGATAGGAGAAGATGTTTTAGCCATCTGTCTTACCTCCTGCTCCACAGTGCCTGTGCCACTCCAAAGGGTTCCTGGAGAAGATGAATAATAGCAGCTAGAAGCAGAAATATGCTAGGAGTGATTCCTAGTGGCAGAAAGTTTGGCAGGGCTCCTACTGCCTTAACTGGAGGCAAAGGTTTCCTTTTGTTTTAGAATATTTGCTTCCTTTCCCTAAAGGCTGATTTCGAGCCTCAGCTGTGTTAATATGATTGAAGCTCCTTTGGTGACTGATTTCAGACTGGCTGCCATGCTTGGCAGACAACAATTTGTTGGCCATGAGGGGGGGAATTACTGACGGTAATATTACGTGCCAAAATGAGTATTGTATATAAATTTCCATTCCAGCTGCTCATAAAGAAATCATAGGTCCTGCACTCCATCTCATGTCAAACTACCATGGCGAAAAATTAATAGTTGTACTTCACTGAGCAAGTACCCATGGAATGGCTAACACTCCTCAAACCACCCCTATTACAGGGGCTTGTATTACTAAGCGTAGGAGAAGCAGTTATTCTTGATATCATTTGAAACTCCTTTGACCATTTGACACAGGAAAATCAGTGCTCTTATTTGGTATCTTCTAAAATATCTGAAAATGACCAGTAGTCCATGGGCTTTTTTTTTTTCTTCCAAGGTAGATATAAGTGCTTTTTAGTCAGTATACAAAATTTCAGGGGCTCAAGAACTTTACTTCCCTATATATATATTCAAGTTTTCTTGCATTCTCTCCATTCTAATTGGCACATTTTAATAAGGAAATACCTCTACAATTAAGAAGAATTGAAATAAAAATTAAACAACTGTGCCTGTGGTTGACTATGAAAGAGAGCTTCCTTTTTCACATCTTATGTGCTTGAAAGCCAAACATTACTATTAAATACATATTTTCAGATCAGGAAATGCATTGTAACCATGACTAGCAACTATGAAAAAAAGAAAAAAGTAGAAAAAGAAGGAAGAAAAAGCTTTTTCTTCAGGAATGAAATAATGTACTTAGAAATGATTTGAGAAGCAGAACTGTTGACACAAAAAATGTGAAATTGAATCCTATTTACTAATGCTGTCATTTCTGACAAATGAAACTTTTTCATGTGGAGAGAACTTAACTGAGAATATCCTCTTTCCTTTCTGTAATTCACAGTAGATATGCTTTCTTCCTCAAGGCAGTATAGCTCTTCAGCTTCTTTCTTGCCTGACATAACACGTCTCTTCAATTGCATTGTGCTTAACTTCGTAGAGACCTGCAAGTGGAAAACACTGTCATATATCCTCATGCCCTGGGGTAAGAATGCACAACTGTGGCCAAAGAAATATTGAATAGGGAAAAGACTTCCACTGCCTCCCATTCTCTTTTGTCATTTTGCTGCCATATGTTCCTTCTTTTAGAGGCATGTTTATTGGAGAGAGCAGTAGATAGAAGTGAAAGGAAACTAAGGGGGCATTAAAGCTGTTCATTCCTTTTTCTTGATACAACTTTGTCAGAGGAGAAGATTGTACACGTAGTGAGCATAAAAGTATACTCTGTTAAAAACATACTCAAAAGGCCACCCTGAAACTGGCAACTAAATTCCTGATGTTAATAATAAGTAAAATGCAAAAAGCAAACTGCCACACAAACAAACAAGCCCAGAGGGTTTGCTGATGGATGTCCTTATCTGTGAGTGCAGAGCAGCACCAAGATGCAAGTTGTAAAAGTCTGTGCGTATTACACACTTTCGTCTGGCTATGCATGGAAAATCCAAATGCATGGTGATGGATGATGCTGAATCACCAGAGCTCTATATATCTGCACAGTGAGAGTGCCAGTGAGTGTCCTGCAGGAGGATGAGATGGTTTGGGTTTTTTTTTTTAATTCTAAATTATAGTTGTAACAAACGTGAGTCACATTCCTCCTTCTATGCAAACATGGTGTCTACAAGAGTAGCAGTGACAAGCCAGACTGCACAAGCACACCTCACATCTGGGGTGGATGCTCAGGAGCAATGGGCCTTGCCAGATGCAACATCTTGTTTTCTGTAATACAGTTGTCTGAGTTATTTTGAAAAGATTTTGATAGCAGAGAGTTCTGGGGCTAATTTTAGTGCTGTTGCAAGCATATAAATAGCTTCTTCGTGAGCAGAATTTCTGGAAGAACTCTCAGACCTGGGGACACAGTAAGAACTGATAACAAATAGGTATTTTTAAAATGTCTGCCATGTATCTTGTGTCTCTTTGTCAGCTTGCTTTACAGAAATTTGTTTCTTTGAGGTAAGGTATATGCAGGCAATCAGTGTGTAACTCTGTAAGCCAGATGCGCTCCTGCTGACATTTTGTCTGTAATCTCCGGAGCAGAGCCTTTTAGCCTTTCTGTAGATCATGAGATATTCCAAGTGCAAACTACCCAACACATCTCACATTCAAAGACTGTTGTAGAGCTGATATTGAGATTCATGCACTTTCCATATTCACTTTATTGGTTTCTGGAAGTTCATGGAAGGTGCTAGCACAGATTTCCTAGTTTTCCTTTCATTACTGTCAAATTAATATTAAACAGGGATAATACTCATGAATGCTTCATTTTAATTTCTGCTGTCATCCTGGTGAAATGTCTGACTTGTGAAAGCACACACAAGTATTTAAGTAAGAGCTTTAAATTATCTGTATATTTGTGCATTATATTTCATCCATTATATCCTGCTGTCCTCTATCTGTCCCTTATTTTCCTGAACTAATGTGTTACAACCTTAAGTATTATCAGGAATGCTCAAGCCTTTGTATGTTGTAGAAATATGCATCAGTAAACAGAAGCAGCAGCTGTGAACTCTGCATCTACACACGATGCTGTTTTATATACTACCTTTCTTTTTAAAGTAAAATTATACCTAACATGCAGTTCAAAAGCTAGCTCAAATTCATTTTGCCTGAAGCCATATGACCTTGAACTCAGACATGGATTTTGGGCAAAACAAGGTAGGTGAAAGACTGAGGAAGGAGGAAATGACTTTGGTGATTCAGGAAGGACACTTGCTGGTGGTTCAGAGAGTACACATGGTCATTCAGTAAGAGCATGCTTTCCCCTTAGCTAGTACTGAGCAAGATGGGAGGCAAAGGTTTATTATTAAAGATGCTGGCCAAAGTGCATTTTCTTCAAAGACTTGCATATTCTCTCTCGTTCTAAATTATAAATAAGACCTCTTTTCTATCTTTGCTTTTTGGTGTCCAAAGTAAAGAAATGCATCAGAGTATAAAACAAATTGACTGTCAAGCAGAGTTGTATTATTTCCCGGTAATAAATTGTTTCTGCCTAAGAATTAGAGGAATACAAACAAGAAATTTGAGCCAAATACTTTTTTGATTAAAATCTTATACTGAGGTTCAATGAGAGCAAAATTCTAATTTTCAGGACAAGTTCAGGGCTTCATTCCTCAACCACAAGCAAAAGATAGCAAGAATGAAAAAACATCTGCACAATTCAAAGTAGATCGTCTTTTAAAGAAGTTTCTGTCTCATGGAGGTAATTAGAAACATAGCTGGGAAGGTCTTGCATGATCTTTCCATATGGCTTTCTATTTATTCCTACCACACTGAGGTGGTGGTACTTGTATGGATTTCCATATATATACATATATGTACGCATGTGCATACATGAAACTGGGAAATTAGAAGTGTAGCTTTGCTCTGAAAATGACTGCAGATTGTACTTTCTTATCATTTCGGTGTTCATGCCGTGTGTATTCATAGCTTCTTACTTTAGATGCAGAATAAGGATTACAGAAACACTGCTTCTAACATTAGTCACACTGATCCAACTCAGATAAAAATTAAGGAGCTGGATTCATTTTCCGTCACATCAGCTGCGTTTCCTATAAGGTTCTCGATGGTGACGTGAGCAAAGAACCTTTCATTGGCACGGAGGTGCTGTAGGAGTCACTGTGACTTGCAGATCTGTTCTGGTGCTGGCAGTGTCAAGGTCAGTTCACTAGATGGGAAGTTAGAGGGCAAACGTGTGCGATGTCATAGTAGTAACCATTTATGCACTTTAAAGACACTGTTTTAAGCGGAAAATGCTGGAAGTGGTAAAAGAATACTAACAAACTTGATGTGTTTTCACGTTAAGAAATATATTATAAGGCTTGCATGCTATTTTTCTTTTTCCTTATAATGGTCTCTCCATTTTCCCTCTGTGTTTATCAGCCAGCCCTGGCTCAGGTGTGCTGAAGAAAATGTAGTTTTCCTTAACTAATAAGTCTAGATGGCTATCTAATTATAATTTTAAGTTAGCATATGCAGTCACGTCAATAATTCACCATGTAAGTTGGCATATTCATTATTTCAGCAAACTAGAACCTATTTGAAGTATCAGCTTATCAGTTAAGAGCTTTCTGCAGTATAAAGTTGTTCAAGCTTCATTAGAAGTAAGTTTTTAATTGAAAGTTTTAAATCTAGAAAAATGATTCTCTTTAAACATACCTTTCCAATATTAGTTCATGATGAAACACCATCTGTAGGTGACCTGAAGGGCATGGCGAAGAACAGACTTTTAGGTTGTTTTGGTAACAAGCATATCAGCAGCAATGGCCAAACAGGACAGTTTGAACTTATAAACATTACATCAGAACTGTTGCTACAGATAACATGTTTGCTAAACTTCTCAAAATGAGCTGATACCACAAGGCATCTCCTTGTGATCAGCACTAGGACTATTTCCTGCTAAGACTGGATAGCGGACTGGTACGTTACTGCTTGCCCAAAATATTGAACTTTAAAAGTGAAGCTGTCATTATTTTGTGTAAATAAGCACTAACATTCTCTGCTGGAAGGACAAAGAAAGGTTGCAAGCAAAGGCAAATAATGGAAAACACCAGTATGTTAATGGTAAGAACATTTAAAATTAATCTGCTATTAAGCAGAAACATTACTATAATACTGATAACTATAAAATTCATACCTTTCAGCCTTTTCAAATGACGTAATATGTATATTTTGAATTGAGCGAAATAAGCATTTCTATTTGAAAAGATTCACTTGTAATGCAACAGGGTGTATCTTCTTAAATTTTGGAACCTAAAAATGTACTAGATGTAGTGCTCTGTGAAATAGGATAGAAGCTTGTTTGGGTTTTGCTGTGTACTGTTCATCTTCTCAGAGATTGCTTCCTGAAATTTTGGAAGCTTGTGAAAACTAGAAAAAAACTATGTAAAAAAGCCACCTAATTAGGAGGGAAGGGATGAAAAGAACATGGAGAAATACAAACAGAAAACCAGGCCAGAGCACTTGCCTGCATTTACGGAAGGAAGTAACTTGAATTTGTAGCTGCATTCTTGTAAAAGTTCCAAAGTATTAGACTAGTCCTTAGATTTTCAGTCTAATCTTCAGTGGACCATCACATCAGATTGAACTGTTATGACACAGTCTGTACCAAAGATTCGTCTGGGAACTGACATAATCAGACAAATACAACAGCAGTCATATTGGCTAATGTTATTTGAGTTATAGAACAGAAAAGAATTAATATTTGGTATGAAGAAAAGTGCCCCCTATGTTTTTGATGGTAGCACGCAGCTTAAATGCTGCTACTGTCTGAACTTTATGTTTGAAAACCTACTGAGGAAGTAAGGACTACTTTGCTTTGCTAAGAAAGCGAGACAAAATCATCTTTGTTCTCTGTGCTCCAAACCTGAGGCAGCTCTATGTCAGTGCAAGCATCAATTCAATATTGCTAGCTTTGTATTTTGTATTCCTAGTATTGCTTCATAGCAAAACAAAATTGAATATATGTGCATTGATTTATTAAAAGGAAAATAGCATGCATTCCCAGACCTGCAAAAAGGAAACACTTCTCATAAATTTCCTCCAGAAAACCCTTTTGCCAAAAATGAGCTGAATTGATTACAGAGTTGTGTTACCTAAAGGCACAAGAGATTCATCTCTACGTTGTGTTCATGGTGCTCACTCTATTAATCTCTTGATTACAGCTGTAAATGCTATCTTTAATTTTTCTGTACTTACAGTTATCCGTTATTTAACTAAACGTTATGGTCAGAAAAATCACAGTATTTGCATCATAAATCCTGTCATACTTAATGCATTTTTCTCATGCTAGATTTGTGTGTAATTCAGGTTTTCAGTTACGTTCAATCACATCATTCCAAATAAGAGAGCTGATTAGCAAGGATATAAACATTGCATATAATGAAAAAATGAGAGAAGGAAAGCTAAATTGCAAATCCAAGAGTGGAGATAAAACACCAGCAATATTCTGTGACTCCATTTGAAAGATCAGTGTATATGCAAGGCCTCATTTTTAGAAAGCAGCACTGAATTTTCCCACCTTGCCAAGAAGATCGATAATCGTTTCTTACTAGTTGGGCTAAGGCTGAAAAACACTCTAGTACTTTGACAGCACCTCTGTGACCTTCCTTGCCTAGTTGAAAAGAAAATGAGAACAGTTCTATTCTAAGAAGGGTTGTGGTTTACTGTTCATACTGCCTCCACCAAGACCAACTGTGCTAGAACTTACAGTCAATAGCACAACCGTTAATACAACTATAATAAAACTTATGATACTGCCTTTACAAATACTTAATACAGTAATAGATTTGGCCTTTTGATTCCATAAAGTAGCTTCATAAGTAGGAAAGTCTTCATAAAGTAGGAAAAGCAAGAAAAAAGTATTTAAAAATTATATAGAAATTGATTCTTTCATTTAGAGAAGAATGAGGCTAATAATTAAATAATATTGTAAGGTATTCTTAAACAAGAGGATGAATCAATAAATCAAATAACAGCAGCAGTTATTGACCATAACTACCTTCTCATTTATGGATTCATGGCTTAAGATTAAAGGAAATTTCTTACACATCACTGAAATGTAGAAGTAAGTAAAAACAAGGTAATCACATACGTGTCTTTATGCATTAAGAAGCATTTATAAGGTAGAGCACAAAATGTGCATCACCTCCCTTAAAAATAAACATTTCCAAATAATTTCTTATTGTAACTCTCCAGTGCTACAGGTGTGTTGCTAAATCCCAGAATTACAAGTAGTAACAAAATTATTTTCTGCAACTCCCTTCCCATCTTTCCCCTCATCCAGCAGATTTAAAGCACAAGTTAGACTGCAATATCCTAACAGTATTTTGCATCAGGAATATTCACGCTTGAAAACTATCTGTGCAAAATAATCCAATGCTCAGAAATCACTTAAAATTAACCTTCCTGACTTTTACTCCAAACACATATCCACAGTTCTTGTTGAAATAGCCTTCCCATAGATTCATCCAGTAAACCATAATGAAATGTCGTATGGTCACCTGTATCATTGCATGATGCTATCCCAAGAAACAGGGCTTTCTCACAGTGAGCCCGGTGGATCTCTGCTCTGGGATTTATACAATGCAATAAAAAATGACAAAAAACACAAATGCAAATGTATTTTAAAATATAATATTAGCATTGTCAACATAAAAGACTTTATTTACTGCCCAGAAAGGAAAATATTCAGAATAGTGTCATTTGTTTCGGGGAATGCACAAAAAAGTTTCAACAACTAACACACAGTGTTTCTTTGCAAAATAGCCCTTTGCATGATGCTGAAGCTGAAATGGTTTTTGCCCACTGGTATCTACGTTCTTGTAAAAGAAGGTCATTCATCTCTATTGTGACTACTCCTTTTGGATTACCTGTCTTTGTCTTTACACAAGTCAAATAGTAAATAAAAGTTATCTGTTGATATAGATTAGAGGTTAAACTGTTATTGATTGTCATATTTCATAGAGAGATAGTGTCTCTTACTGACCTTCTGAGAATTTCTTTGCTTATGAAATAGAAGTCATGCATTTGTGCTAGACAAACCATTTGCAATGAAAAAGAAATTAGATTCTTCCTGAAAAGGTACAGGCTTGCCAACAGAGACTTGTGTACAATGAGAAATCCTGATAAGGAACAATTCCTTTGTTAGTGTTTCACATATTCACATCGTGTTATGTCTTTAATCATATTAGATGAAGAAATCGTAGAGAAACAACAGATTTCCTGCAATTTTTTTGAGGTTATCTTATGAACGTAGTCTGGAATTTGAAAGGTGTTCAAGATAAAAAGAAATAGATGGCACATTTTCATTCTCTTGAGTTTATGTAATAAATAGAGCTATGTAGATTAAAAAACAACAACAAAACAACAAAACAAAAACACCATTCTTTCGTTTCTCCATTTAAGTAGATATAGTCAAAGAAAAACCATTAGTGTAACAGCCACTCAATGTAATGTACTATAATTGCATTAGCAGCATGCCCACACACTAGTTTGTGGCACTACATCTGCAGCGTAGATTAAAATTAAATTAAAACACACCTCAGAAATAGGTCTGCATGGGTTGCTGTAGTTTTTGAAACCATAAAAGTACTTCTTGATTACATATGGTATGGAAGCTTCTCGTCAAAATTAAGATAAACTGATCTGAACATCCTAAATTGTGAGGATGTTAGAAATTCAGACTAATTCTCCCATCGTGATAAAAACAAACTGGAGATACAGGAAAGAAAGGTAAAAAGAAAGAACCTCATACAAATGTAATTTTCTGTTGTATAAATAGACACAGTCTTTTGTGTTCTTATCCACTTATGTGTCTTTCAGGCCCAGACCTGACCAAATTCTGTGCATACAGGAAGCTTTAATAGCTGCTTTCTTCTGTAACCCTCCTAGGCTGCTCAGCAGTCACATCACCTGTAAACACACTACAGCACTGGAGACAGTATTAAATGAAACACTATGCATCTTAGAAGAAATGGCATCTATCCAAGGCAGACTTCTTTCTTAGCCTGTCTTGCTTGTCCAAGAGTTGAGAAAAAGGTCATAGGAGGCAGCAAAGGCCCTACAGACAGCTGGATATCTATTGTGGTGTGGCCCTCCACAAAAACAGAAGCACAGTAGAGGAGTACTCTAGAACAAGCTGTGAGGTAGACTAGAAGTGGTGAGCAAAGAAACTGTCTAACATTGCTTCTGCATTATGTCTTTACAAAAGATTACATGGCTCCATCATTTATTTGTCTTCAAGAACAAAAGATACTGCAGGATCCTGGTTAACTGCTGGTTAACTGACTTTACTTACACTTTCTTGTTTCAAAAGCAAAAATGCTTAGAAAGATTAAAATATTTTAAACTCTTCAGTAATATCAGAGTTCAGATCCCTTCTGCCTAAGTCAGTACCTCTGGTGTCTGCTGTGTTTAACTGTTGGAGAAGCACTTTGATTTGTTTACATACTCATTTATTCTTCTGCAGAGTAAACCCCCAAATCTCAAATTCATTAAATAAGACCATAGAGAATTAAGCCATTATACAATGCTTTCTTTCAAATGTCTCACAGCAAATGTATGAAAAGCAGCCGTGAAACATCATAAGGAGAGGAAAAAATTGTATCATAAAAATAGGCCAACCATATTTTCCACAAACTTCTCAAGTCATCTGAGGATGCTTATCTGGAAACAAACACTGCTGTGAAGGCTGGATCTGACTGTACTACCTCAGTATAAGGTAAGAAAAACGTGAGATAAGAGTTCAGCTCCTCAATAGCATTTTCATGGTTTAGTTCTATTAATAACTTCTAGGTAAAAGTTTGTTGAATTCAATTGTATTGAAGCATATCTAATTTGAAAAGAATGTCTACACATTTGCGAAGTTTCTGTAGTCACGTATTTTTTAGACATACTATGCCAAATCTAGTAGAGATACTTCCCTTTAGAATTGATCGGTTTGAAATATGTCTTGCTTTTCATTTTAATAACTATTTCCTTGGAAAATCTGTCATTTTAATGACCAGAGTTTCTTTTTCCACTCTCAGTGCTGGAAAGGGTCAAAATCCCCAAAGCAATTGTTTTCTTGGCAGCACACTGGTTTGTGTTTGTGCTTACTCTTGTTTTTAGACACCTCAATCAGCATCTGAAGAATATATCCTGATTTTTGTTCAACATGCAAAGGATTTATTTCCTTGCATATTGTACTTATACCTTAAATTGAATCTTGCCTCCAAACACCTGCCAATGTTCCCACCAAATTTCTTGTTCGTTCTTCTTCATCCTTTATACAGTTCCTCTTTTGCACATCTACTTCTGTCTGAAATAGAAAAAAAAAAAAAAAGTAAATTCCATCTCATTTTTTCTGAAGTATATCTTAATCTAGTCAAATACTACCGAATAGGATAGTGACTGAAGAACAAAGGAGAAATGCTTTAATGAAAGTAATTATCCTCATCTAAAAGTGGCAAAAGGAATCAACCTTTTTGTGATGTATGTATGGTTTTGTTTCTTCTTAAATGAATGAGTTGTACAATATCATTTTCCTTTAGTATAAAATCAGTGCCCTTTGCTGGGAGTTTTTTGCTATTTTTCTGATGATCCTGGTTTTGAAAGTGCACATGGAGTGCATTTTCCCTTTTTAACGAGTTCACTCCTGGAGGCAATATTAAACACATCACCACCTGGTTTATGTCATTAAATTATTTTTAGTACTGGCTATAGAAGGAGATGGATAAGATTGGGAATTAAAGGAAATAACATTTTCAGTGACATTTGATATCCTCCATTCACAAGTGTGTATGCTAGATCTGTCAAAATACACATCTGTATAACTGATTTTCAAATAGCAGTAATGGGCATCTATCTCCACTGTGCACCAGGAATCCAAACTGTTTGTCTCACCAGCAACCAAACAAGAAAAACATCATATGCTTGCCAGCTTGAGACTCAAGAAGCAGACTGAATTCTTCTCAGCTTACAAGTAATGAATTACAGACACTACAGTATAAATGTTTTACTCAAGTAATTAATCCTATTAGTGATGCACAGGCTGGGACAGTGTGCAACTTACCTGCTGGTTTTGCAGGGAAAAAATATACTTTAATGAACAAAGAGAGATGACATGATTCTAAATTTAGGCAAGGGGAAAAATGCAGTTGCCTTTCAGATGGTGGCTGTGCTTTAGAAAATGTTTCATTTTGGCTCAGGTAGCTTGGATTCATTTATGTCTTCTTTCTGGAAGAGGGAATAATCACTATTATGAGCATGTTTTGAAAAATAAAGATTACTAGAATAAACAAATGACCTTTCGTACATAGTGGCATAATCCTTGAGAACAGTTTAAATCCAAAAAACAATTTAACCCACTTTTTTTCCTGTAGGAGGGTCACAGCACGCTAAACTGCCATAATCACAGTTTCTGTCCCAAACTCTCATGAACTGTGTAGCTATCTACCTTATAATATCAGAACATGCAGTTTCAGAAGCAAAGAAGCAAACGTCTAAACAAAGTGCTTCTATTTACTGCTTATACCAAAAGGGCTTAGACAGACACTAATAATAGAATTGCTAATTGTTAAAATGTCCTGCCCAAAGTATTCCTGAACAATGTACATACCCAGGGAAAACTTGGTATTTTTGTTTCAAACCTTGACAGATCATTTGAAATATGACCTTAAAATTCACTTGTTCTGCTATTAATTTTGAATCCGTATCCATATCTCAGTTAAATATGGAATTTTTCCTTAAATAAATTTTATTGTAGAGTTATTTCTAGTATAGCTCAGCCTTTCTTTGACCTCAAATACAGAGTCATATTTTACTGGCTGTTTACAGGCACTATGGTAGTTATTCAGATTGATTCCTCCTGATAACAGTTCAATGGGTTGTTTCTTGTCACAGTACTATTCACATCATAAGCAGTTTGCACCATCCAAAGTAGCTATCTGAAAGTATAGAGCTTTATCTAACTGACTGTCAGGTGTCCAGCTACTGTATCCTATATTCACCTTGTTACTGCTGGTAGCCTCCCTAGGCTGGGGAGCTCTGATGAGAGACCAGGCACCAGAGCATCAATGCTCACACTCTTCATCTTAGACAGAAGTACATTGGTAGGTGCAAATTTGATCTTCTTCTGTATCAGCTCTCATATTTTGTTTGCTCATTTTCACATTGCGTATCTGCATTCTGGTGAATTCAAAGTTAAAGAGTTTTTTCAAATCAGGTTTTGCATGTCTGTATTTTGAGAGCTCTGGAAGAGTGCTTCACAGAATATTAAAGATACTCCATTGCTGCCTGTTCTGCTTCTCAGAAGCAGAAAAAGAGAGATTCAGTCAGATGGGAATGCTTGGTCAATGTGGTAAATTATGCAATGCTTTCCAAAGTTAGGCAACGTCAGTCTGATTAGGCACAGTTGTCTCTACGTGCAAAGCATTAAAAAGACCTTTCAGATACATATTTAGTCACAGCAGCTGTAGCTAACAAGTCCCTGCTAATGTGATCGAAATGTTCATAAACAGTGGCATGAAAAGTAGCTTCTTGCAGCGCTTTCAGAAAGTGACTAAAGACATGCTGCTTATTTAGTAATGTTCACCTGTTGATGCTCCTGTGCATCAGAGAAACTTTTAATAAAGCAGCATTAATAAATTTCCTTAGGGGAATTATTTTTGTGAAGTAAATTGACCTCTTCATTTTGATATGATCACATTCTTGTATTTTGTAAATTTTTTAATGACGCTTTCAGGGCTTTTTTCCGTGAGTAGATTTATCAGTAACAAATACATAACAACTAGGAGACAGAGTTCTTATTAGTCAAACCTACGAGCAGGTGATAAAGTAGTCACTTACATTGAGTATCAAGAACTGAAGAATTTTTGTTTCACCAGAGGCTGTTTTGCAAGAACAGTTACAGTTTGTTATATGTATGCAGTGCACATTGCTCTGCTGAGATATGATGATTGAAATTGGCCAGCAAGGAACTTTGAAATTCCTTCTGCTTTTTTAATATATTCTTCTTAAATACTTACACTGAAAGTCCTTCTTAGAGAAGAAGCTATAAAAAGCAGCCACAGAAGCAAAGAACGTGACTTAGAAACAGGAAAAGTTAAAATGATCTTTTTAATATAAGTGCTGAAAAAAACTGCTGCAATTAAATAGCATTTTTGTCAGAAAATTCTTTCATGTCTTTCATCTGAGATTCATTGCTTCCTTTAAATAAGGTGGAGCCAGGAGAGCATTTGGCTAGAGAAAAGGATAAAAAACACCGAGCAGTGACACTGACAGGATGCTAAAGTTTTGTGATCGGTTGTTAATATCAGCCATGCCAAGGTAGCAGAGACCAGTACTTTTCATCAAATGGATCTCAGCTCCAAATGCAAGAGAGAAGCAGAAACCATTTCTGTATTTCTTTCCCATGTCCACTCCTCTGCTAAGTAACACAACGTGCTTTAGAAAATATAATAATACAACCTATTATTATTTCAGAGAGCCAGTTTATGAAAAGCCTTAGGTAGAGGGAAACGTCTCAGTCAAACAGCTGAGGCAGGAGTTGGTATAAAATCTTCTGCTCTGCTTTCTACTGGCCATTTCATAAGTTAATGACAAAGAACTCTTTTGATGAAGCAACAGAAAGAGCCAGACCTGTAATTTCAAAGTAATACTAGAATTTCCCTGAGCAGATTATTATGCTTTTGTTCTCCTAAATACTCATTTTCATTTTTCTAAGGGTGATACAGTATTTCATGCAATAATGCATGCAGGTTGACAAATAAATAATGTATAGAATTACAATAGATACAGCTAATAGAAACTACAGTATCTATATTGTTTTTCTAAATACTACAATTTATGCTATTGAATACATTTAAGTGATCATTTGCAGTGTACTAAATGATAAATCTCTTTTGCTGAAATTAGCACACTTGCTTATTTCTCTCTTAATTCAGGCACTTTGCTGTTATGGCTGTGAAAACTTAGGAAGAGAAAATAGAAGTGTGGTAAGGTATCTGTAATAACTGAGCTGGTAAGCAATGCTCTCTGCCTTCCTGAAGTCATTTCAGTCAAAAGGGCACAGCATTTTTCAAAAGGCAACACAGGGTCACTGTTTTGTTAGGAGATAATTTTGTATTTCCTTGCTATATAGACTTATTTTCCTCACAGAGATGACAAAAATCTTTCTGAATGGCATTTATTTCTGCGAAGGGATGTACATGTGAGTGCATAGAAGAACCAGAAGCTGGCATTGCTCTGTATAAGTAAATGCTTACAGTTTCTATGAAATCCCATGTCATTTCAGTGTTCTCATTATGAATGAGAGAAATTCACGATACCATCAGAAATCACTTTTATTGGGAAACTGAAAAAAACCACACTGAACTTCTGAATGCTTCTTCAGAATGTTTGCTTTCCAGACAACTCCCCAGAGTATCTGAATTTCACTTTAAAAAGCTCTGCAAGTCAAAGTATGCTTTCAATTCCTTTGGCTCAGACTTTGCATGCCAAGCTGGACTTCTCTTTTCGTGAGTCTGACTGGTAGCTACTGCCTGTCACAGAAAAGGGATAAGAAAGGATTGTAACCTCATAACTTAGGGAAGTATTTTTGTTCTCTGAACAAGAATACAGAGAAACCACCAGCAACACATTGCTTTCTTTCTGATTTTACAATCCTATATATGATCAACAATGAGACTTACGTCTTCAATTTATACACACAAAATGATTAGATGGGTCATAGAAATCAGTATAAAAGTGGTGGAGAATTTTTATAAGCCCTATCCACACACGTTACGAATTGATATGAATCATAACTTCAAAACCTTTGTCTCTTTAACTCAAGTTGGTGCAATCTGAGATGATAACTTCATAGTTAGTGCCATAGTGAAAGACAGTTTTCATTCTGTAAGTAGAACACGATATTATATATTTATACATATATCTTAATATATACATTGTGTTTATATATATTTAATGTATTCTTAAATCTTAAAACATTCTCAGAAAATTGTATTATATAATCTGTTGAAGTTTTCTTGGTGGGAGCCCCTCAAACAAAGATGTGTTTCACAACTCAATATATTATGTCACAGATCTGTATTTTAATTCAGTTCCTTAGTTCATCCTGATTCAAGAGCATGCATCCATATTAAGGCTAGTCAGCTCACTTTGCAGCCTTTTCTGCCTGCCACTCTGCCTCATCTAACTGAAATGTAACCTTTCCAGGACAAATTCTGATTTGTGATCTGGTCAGGGTTTCTTTGGCCTTGAGGATTTTCCAGTTTTCATCAGTAAAAATTCCACGTGTTCTGAAACTTGTGAAATAACATTTTATTTCTTCAGAAATAACTGACGTATGTTGAGATTGCATGATTTGTTTATGTGTTTGATGCTTTATATTCTGTTTGACTTTCCTAGCAATCATTTTTTATATTCAGACAGCGGTTAAAAAAAAAAAAGGCAGTTCCTCTTTTATTAGAGCTTTTTGTGTGAAAGTTTAATGACATACATTTAAACGACAACCCCCCAATTAGACGCACTAGAAATTTTTAAATGAAAGCTAAGGCTTTAAATGTCAAAGAAAATGAGTGTATTATTAGTAAAAGTGTATTTCCTTAGATCTCATCTCCTATTCATTGCAGTGTTTATAAATATGATTTCCTTAAAGACAAGGACTCACTAACATTTTGCTTGTTAATCAAGAGAATAGATTTCTTCTACTCCCCACTAAAACAATTTCTTTAAAATAATCCCTTAACTGTGAGATGTAGTATGAGATCTTGGACTCTTTTTTTTCCTTAGTCTGTGATTATACAGGTAGTTTGCATATTCTTTCTTCAGAAACCCTCCTGTTCAGTGATTCTATATTTTATTATTTTAATTTTTGCCTGTAAAAAGTGAAGTTACACTCCAGAGGTGAAGAAGGCAGTTCTGTAAAGTATCTGCACTGCTTTAGTTGCCCACAGTGCCTGCTGATGCACATCATAATCCTACATTCATTTTCTGAAATAGATTTCTAGTCCTTCTGATCTGTTTTCTTCCTTGGAGGAGTTGTTTGGGAGAAATTTTGTCTTGACCTGATATTCAGAAAAGTGGCTGAGTAATTTCAGCTTCCGCACCTGAATTTGTTCTCGGAAAGACTCCAGGGAGAGTCATATCATGTGTTGAAGTAGCATACAGAGCCCAGCCAGCCCATAATGAGAAACAGCTTCCATCACTTTCAACTGTATGTATCTCTGCCAAAATCTGTAGGTTTATCTCAAGTAAAATTAAAATCATGACACACAACCTAACATGCTGATATTGAGTTGTTAGCAACAGTAGTGCAAACACTTCTTGCATAGAGATGAAGCTGGAAGTTTATTATTTTCGGATTTTCATTATGAAATATTACCTCACAAATTCAGGAAATATTTCAAAAAAGGTTTAAGTAAATTTAATATCACAAATTCAATATTCCTTATTTCTCTTTTTTTTTTTCTCCTTAGAAGAAAATGCTTCAACTTCCTATAGTGCTGGTAATCTTTCTAATTAATATCTCAAACTATTTAAGATTATTTTTCAAAAGGCCTTGCGTTTTAGGAGCTACTATACTTGGTTTGTGCAGTAGTTCTTGCAACTCAATATATTGTTCATGTTTTGAACCCAAGTTTTCATGTGCTTATTTTTCTTTTCACAGCTAGTTCAGTGCAGAATATAAGCATGATTTGAAGGTTATTTATGCGATGGGAAAAGAATAAAAAGTCTTACCACATTTGGGAAGTAAATTAAAATAAACTCATTGAGCAGAAGTCAATGTGGAACTGCCTACAAGTTTTCAAAAAATTCCCTATTACTCAATAATTAGCTTCTCTTGAGGTCAGCTACATCTTTCGCATCCCCTTCTACCATAACATGTTTTTTCCTAGCAGTTTCTACAGTGAAGCAAGCACCTATTTATCTTTACCTATTTATGTTTACATCTACACCTGCAAATCCATTCCTGGCAGCTATTTAAGCATTATCCTTGATAGATAGGAAGAAAATAATTGCTGTTTATAGTAACATAAACATTTTCAGGAACTTGCTAGTCACCCTTTTTTTTTTTTGTACACACATTTAAATACATACTTTTAGATATTCTTTTATAGGCAGCTGCTGTATAAAAACACCTTTTTGTATATCTTCTCTATGCGCACACAAACTGTTTTTTGCCAGCAAAATCACCAGCTTCTGCAAATCACACAGGACTTTTTCTTTAGAGATGTATAGCTTTGCATTGGGTTCTTTGCAAAATGCTGTGAGCTGAAAGACTGCAATACAGGAATTAGTGCAGGTGTGAGCAGTGTTTCCTGCTCTGTATTTCTCATCTGCAGAAAGCCCCACAATCTAAGCAGCATATCATGCTTTCCCTTTGAATCATAGTTTAGTTGTTCCTTAGAACAAAGTGCTTCTGGATTTCATTTTAGCTGCACCTGCTAAAATTACAAAATGTTTTGAATGCTTTATTTTAAAAACAGCTTTTTGAGAGCATGCTCCTGAATGATACAGAGAATGAAAGAGTGGGTAAATGGCAGGTGGCTGACATCTCTGTCCATCAGTCCTTCATTGCACACCCAAGTGATTCCACTCTTCTCTGAGCTAACAGCCACTCTGCTTCAGTGCTGCCAGGCAGGAGATCTGAAATACAGTCTGGACACTGAACAGCAAGAAAAGTGTTTGCAGTAAATCAAGCAAAAGCCCTGAAAGCCGCTCCCTTGATTGGTGTCCCTGGCGTTAAGGACTACAAGGCATGGACTGAGGAAGAAGTGAACAGTTCCCAACTCCAGGACATTATTCAGCACTTTTTGTAGATTTAAGTCAGGTATACGCATCTAAGGGCAGAGATCATTTGATGTCTAAACTGGTACATTGCTATAGCAGAGCATCCTTTTTGTCTTCCATAAAGTTAGGTTCATTGTCTGATCTTTACTCACAATAAATTATTTTTAGTCCATTAGAATTAAAGTTAACAAAAAGAAACTGCTGATCAATGTTTTGCTGCAACATGCAGGAATATTCAGCCCTGGGCTACAAAGGACAAGAGGAGATTGCTGTCTACCACTATTGCAGTGCCACCTTCATCCTCTCTTCCCCATTTCTTCAGCTCTTGCACCATTTTTTACCTAAAATCACAACTCCTACAGGGCAACCTACCAGTGCTGAGGCGGGTGAAAGACCAAGCAGGACTTTTGCTGAGCAGAGCAGGGAAGCAGGAGGGCTGTCTGTGTGCAGGGCTGTGTGCTCCCTCCTCCAGCGTGGGCCTTGTTGCCTGGCTGAGGCCAGTAGCTGCTGGCAGCACCCAAGGGAGCACAGCCTCCCAGGGCACTCCACAGCACCCAGCTGCCTTCAGGTACCTGCCTGCACAGTGCCTGGGCTCAGCCAGGCTGGTTTCCTCAGGAGCAGCCCTGCTTACCTTCGAGGCCGGGCTGCGTAGAAAAGGGGCACAATGTTCTTGCTACCATTCTTGCTAAAATGGGGGTTCTATTCATCACACTTTTTGAACACACACAGTACGAGGGTGAAATAAGCTCTTTTTTTTTTTTCCCCCATCAGTGTTGCAACAGGTTTCCTGTGATGTTCTATACTGAAACTTGCCTGAGAGTTTTCTAATGTCTGAAAAGAGAAGAGCAGAGAGAATGGGGGAAGAGTACATCCAGGGATCTGGTATTTAATCTCAGCTCTGTTACTGACAAGCAAATATTCAGCATTTGACTTTTTTGTGTTTGTGCTTTAGAGTTATCTTCCTCAAATTCATAATGAAAGCTGGTTGCAATGCCATTCTAGACTTTTTATGAAGTTTTCTATCAAATACATTATCATAGGACTTTGTTTGAGGAAGTCTTCCTTACTATTATGAATATGCTCATTCACTATTTGTACCTCTATGCTTAAGTTCTAAAAAAATATCTGAAGCACTGTCCTTAAAAGAAAGTAACATAACTGTGTAAAATCCAAGTTTAAAAAGTTTTTTTAAAAAAAGATGATTTCCTCTGTAAGAAATAAAACTGCTTGGCTGATTAGACTCTATTTTCAAATGACAATAATGAAAACAAAGTCTAATCATTAATTTTTGTCAAATGTTATTATATATTTGACGTGTGTAATACATAGACTATTATATACTATATGTTAATATTATATATTATGAATGTAACGCCATAACAATTGGAGTTTTGCCTTTCTAGGATCCTTGGCCCAGGCTGATGACCTTAATGCAAAGCCACTGTTGGAAGGGAAGAGAGACTTGGACAAAGAATCTGTGTCAAGTGCACGTTCCACTTTTTGTCATACTCCTCAATATGTTAAGATGTTCTATATAGCAAGCTTTTTTACACAGAGGTTTTCCAGATATGTATTTTTTAGAATGCATGAGTAAGAAAGAGCTGATAATTAGGAAAAAAATATATATATATCCAATATTCTTCAGTATTTTTCATTTTAAAAAATCCCAGAAAGGAGTGCAGAATATGGTATAAATTTCAAATTTGAAATTATACTTCATTTCAAATGATTTCTAGTCTTAATTTTCTCTAGACTTGATTTATTATTGTTATTATTTATTGAAGGAAGGCAACATGGTCTCCAAAATAAGCACATATGCACATAGGTGCATATACAGACATAAATGTTCCTATGCATATATTAATAAATTCATTAGTTTCAGTGTTAATTCAGTCCCAATGTCTTTCATGCATGTTAACTACACAACAGCTCCATCTCGTGGTTGACTAAATATTGCCTGAGGGTTAATTTTCAGTACTGTAAGAAAGATTAGGGTCGAAAACAAAAAGGAAAAATAATACTGATTAGGAGAGGAAATTTTATGTATGATTAATTTCACTTCACTTTTTTGTTGTTGTTAAAAAAAGAAAAACAAAGCAAAACAAAAAAACTGTTTGAAAGAAAAAAAATAAAGCTTGAGTGTTTAATATTTGCCTTTAGTATCTACCATCTTCCATATCTAGTTGGCTAATTGTAAAAAGGAAAAATATTAATATAAAAAACTTTTAAAATTTTGATATGCTGTGTCTCTGAGATTGTGAATCATATAGACACTAACTGTTATGTTTCGTTTCTTCTTCATACAGATGTTAAAAAAGGATGCAGCTAATCAGCAGTTTGACCTTGAAGCTGCAATTAAAAATGTTGACAAAATGTCCAATGAGCTGAAGAAACTAAACGGTAATTCTGAGTTCATCATCTAGGTATATGTTTGAAAGTGTTCCTTGAAAGTGTTCTTTTAGCATGAGAATGGCTCATGCTTTCTCTATCATATAATTAGATTTTTTTTAATCTATTGATAAAATAATTATTACCTTCTTTTCATAAAATAATGAAATAATAGTTACATAGAATTATGTTAGTTAAGCACACAAAAAAATCTGTTAGGCAAATTCATTCCTATGCAGGGACAGTAATGGTTTGATAATGAAAATATTATGAATATACTGATGCCAACATTTTTTATGACTTTGAAGTAAACAAAAGAAGAATTTTTTGCAAGAGTTGACAGATGTACACTTTAAAAAGTGCTACATTCAGTTGCCATTTATTTAGCATGTACCATTTGAAGATCATAAAATCATAGAATCTTAAAATCATAGAATCATAAGTGGCTTGTGTTGAAAGAGACCTTCAAGATCACACTGTTCCAACCCTCCTTCCATGGACAGGATTACCAGCCACTAGATCAGGCTGCCCAGGGCCCTGTCCAACCTGGCTTTGAACACCTCCAGGGATGGGGCACACACAGCCTCACTGGGCAGCAGTGCCAGCACCTCACCATCCTCTGAGTAAAGAATTTCCTCCTATCATCTAATCTAAATCTCCCCTTTTTTAGTTTAAAACCATTCCCCTTTGTTCTATCACTGTGAAACCATGTAAAAAGTTGCTCTCCCTCCTGTGTATAAGCTCCTTTTGGGAACCAGAAGGCCGCAAGGATGTCTCTGCAGAGCCTTCTCCTCTCCAGGCTGAACAAGCCCCGCTCCTTCAGCCTTTCTTCACAGTAGAAGTGCGCCAGCCCTCTGATGATCTTTGTGGCCCCTTTCTGGACCCCTTCCAACAGCTCTACATCTTTCTTGTGCTAGAAACCCCAGTCAGTGCTGTGATACTACATTGCCCTTTGTCTTTCAGTGGAAAGCCAACTACTGCTTTGTGACATTATTTTGAATTTCAACCAACCCATGAAGGCCAAAGATTTAAGAGAGGCTGAAGAAAAAGCTTGGAGTTTGATGGATTAAGTAATACCATTCATCCATTCATTTTCACACATTGTCTTCTATTAATAGTTATTCAGTTTGAACTGTAAAATGACATAATGGTTTACTGCGCTTGGAATATTTTTATTTTAATCTGGAAATGTAGGATGGAAAAATGTTATATGTAGCATATTGATTTTGAGAAATATTTTTAACCCAGTTTTCTCACACTAAGCATATTAGGTGTGGAAAGAGTGGCATAATTAACTTAAAATGTCAGGAAATTTGATCTGACGTTTTTCACACGTGGTTCACTCCTTTTAAACAAAGGCATACTGGAAGAGTAATAAAAGGTTTTAAATTACTTCGAGTCAAGTCATTGCTCTTATCACAGTTGTGCTCAGAGAAATGGGTAAGAAACGATCAGTAAAAGAGAAACTGCAACTCCTCATTTGATCTGCCTTCCTCATTCTAAAAATGTTGCTCAGGAAAGAGGCCATACAGGAGATTACTTGTGGAAAACCAGAAGTATTTTGATCGGGTTTTGGTGGTGACTCTAATGCATATGGCTACATGCCATGCACAAAGCAGAGTTTGGTAGTCTAAATATCCTGAAGTCTTCTTGGCCCAAAATTTGAATAGCCAGAATGTTTATATATTTCATTAGAATTTTTTCTTGTGAAAAGGTCTGAATTTTGATGTATCCAGACTTACTTTGCTTGAAAAAAAAAGTATTCAAAGCTACATTTTGTTATGTTGGTTTAATTTTTAAAGCTCTTTCTCTAATGAGATGTTTTAAAACAAATAAAACAATTTCATGGGAGGCATTTCTGGGTTATCAGAATTTTCAAAGGAATGTAATAGAACTACAACTCCCAGCTCATACAGTTGGTGGCAGTTCTGAGGAATTGATCTTAATTTTAGCATTTTTGGAAAGACATTAAAACTGATTTTCTTTCACAAGACTAGACAGGAGATGTTTTTTAACATATAATGTATATATATTTTACTCATAGTTGCACAGAAATGAAATTCTTTAACTTTGAATTCCAGCTACTAGACAAATATGTTGGAAATGAAAATAACATTTACAAAGCATATATATTTAAAATTGTTACTCTGTATGAAATCTGATTTTTTTTTTTCCTGAGAATCTATATAAACTACATGGAAGACAGCGTCCTCTGAGTTCTGGTTCAACACACAATTGACTTTAAAAGGAAAAATGTGTAACCCGGTCCAATGCAATTCTTAAACCAAGATGTTGGCAGAAGACCGAAGTTCCTAGAAAACCTGGGCAAAAAAATTGGATGAATTCCCGTTTTCAAAGGAATGGGAAAAACTTTTGTTGTTGTATTCTTCAGTGGTCCTCAGTTGCAGCTTTTATTTAGAACTGAGAAAGGTTGTTGGTTTTTTTTTTCCCTTTGAAAAAAGCACAGAAAAAAACCCGAACAACCAGAAAGCAGTTGTATAAGAGGAACCAAGTTTTCCTCTCTTTGTCTGCTTTCTAAGAGATTTGGTTGTGGTCTTCCAATTAAGAATCACATGATGGTAGTCCTGTTGATGTGTCTCCTATAAAAGAATGGTGGCTTAAATTAGAGTTAGAGATATAATTTAAGAGGAGTTTGTGCTAACAGAGGAAAGCTTGTTCTTGTATGAGGTTAGAGGATCACATAGAAGAGGCCTCAAATTTGTGGGCAAAGACTTTCTTGTTCCTGAGTGAAGTTAGAAGGCCTTAGGAAATACATACTTCCAATTAGTCGACAAAAATGTGCTGTCAGTGATTCATCAGCGGTATGGCAGCAAAGGATTGTATCTGTAGATATTTTATTTCTCTAGAAAACTGTGCACAAAGACAACTTCATAGCTGAGTCACGCAGGCAGATCTGCACAGGCAGCTAAGTATCCAGGGGATTTTTTGGTGTTGCTGGAAGCTGATGTCTTTCAGGTCCATGTTGGAGTCCTAATCTTTACACGGAAATCTCCATAGTTAAATGTATTAGGAAGTGGATTGCAGAAAAAAAATGAATGCTGCTCAATTTTGTTTTGATTCTTTTGTATGCCACGTTAGTTACTTTTGCTGCTGCAGTTCTTATCTGAAAAATAGGTAGCTTTTTTTTTCTCCTATGAAAGTAGTGAGCTGCATTGGTATATCTTTCATGGGTCCTCTAATACTGTGCAGAAATCATTTTAAGATAATATGTGTTTGTTAGAAGATAGTATTCCTCACATAAAGAATACTCATGGTACTCTATGATTAGTGTACAGTAATAAATACACTGTAGGAAAAACCAATTTATAGAGTACGACATTTCAGGCATGATTTAAAAATGAAAACATCGTCCTTTTTCTCAATAAAATTGAAAGTATTTTTAATGACTTCTTCATGATTTTAGTTCACTGAAAAATGAAGTATCCTGAGTTTTATAGGTTTTGGTAGACTTCGATCCTGTATGTGATCTTCATTTGGGTCTCATTTAATATTTCCTGCAGCATATTTTAACACACACTGGTTTCTTGAACCCCTGTCTTTTCCATCAATCAGAAGAAGAGGCGTTCGTTGGAAGTAATCAATGATATGTGCTACAGAAGAAAAATCCTGTGGGGTGGAAAAATGAGAAGGCAATGGAAAATGTGTCAGAATTCTTAGTAATTAGTAAAGCTAATTTTTTTTTTTTAATTTAAACTCTAAATATTTTGCTGTCTAACAAGGTACAGTAAACATCATCAGAGCCGCTGCTTTTCCTCCTGCCCTAATTTGCAACCCTGTAGCTGTTTGCCTAGTATGTGTATGAAGATGTTTTGTATAATTACTCTAAGCAAATTTGACATTAATACATGATGTTGTTATTCTGCTTGACATGATGAAAGTTCATTAACTTGACTCGTAAGTTCAGACAGCTTGGGCTCAATCAGAACATGCAATGGCCTGTCTGATGCCAGCAAATCCGATGCAGTATTACTGGAATTATGTAAGCTAGCAGTCTGAAAGAAAAGCAGTAAAGTTGTCAGGTATGGATTTGCTCTCTATGGTGTATTTCCATTATCTGTTATCTTAGTTGTAAACAATCATTCCCTGACCAATTTGCTTCTTGAGTACAAACAGAAGAATCTGATTTTGCTTTCAGCAGTAACATAATTGTAGAAATAACTCTAAGACAATAAGCAGGATTCCAGTGGAGTAAGACAGCTGACAGATTAAGACAGTTTAAGAGTTAGGGAATAAGACAGGAGGTACTTTAAGATGAAGGGAAGTCGTATAAAAAAACCCAACACATAGTACCTCTTTTCCTTTTAAGCCAGTTCCTAACAAATATGTCTGATCTTGCTCCTGGTAACGAATCTGGATATTGTATACTTTATCCTTGTACAACACCATCAACACATACGGATGAGTGGTAGTTTTTCTTGAGCTGTCTCTTACTAAGAAAGTTCCATCCTGAAAGATGAAAAAATGAAAGATGACATAAAGGCCACTTCTGGTTTTGAGCTGCACAACAACCTTAAGTAGAGCACTCGTGATCTCCTTAGTTTTTCTTTTTAGCCTGTTTTTTTTTTTTTCTTTCATAAGAGTAACTGCACTATTAATGGAGAAAAATGTTCAGATCATTTCTTAAATGTTGTATCTTTTAATCTCTTATTTCAACCATTTCCTGTCTGACACAAATGCAGACTTTTAGGGAAGGTAGGGCTGCTGTTGTATGAGGGAGAGATTCCATTAAAGGAGGGTGTGAAATGTCAAATGCAAACTTACACTTCAATCAGAGGAGAATTTAATTCCTGTTAAGTTCCGATCAGGATTCCTCTGCAAACTGTTTACAGACAGCTGAAAAAATGATTGTGTCTGTGTAATTTTGGTAGAGACACTGATATTCTCTCTCTCTTTTTCTCCCCCTCTGCTTTCCTTTGTTTCAGATTTAACAAATCTTCGATTAAAACACCCTGTGTGAAAGGCACTGGATGTGGTCTCCTAAACTGGTCCTTAATACGAGTCATCAAAATGCTGTAACTGACAACTTCAGCTCATTTGCTGTGAGGCACCACAGATTAAACAGATTTCCCACAGTGATGGATGGGATACAGTTTGGTTTACCTCCACATGTATACTTAAGTCTGTGTTTCACTTGTTTGAATCTGTACTTCATTTTGCTGGTAAATGTGGCCTAGAAAAGAGTAAGATTCATTGCATATAATTTGAGCTAAAATGTGGAATTTTTGGAAGCGCTCCATTGGTGACAAAGAAATATTTTTTGAGAATTTACCATTCCTCCTGAGATACTCAAGATCAAATGACACTCTGGAGATGCATAGTTTGCTCTCTTGGGCTATGGAAAACAACAGCTTTCATGGCTGATTTGATCTCAATATCTAACTTTCAAATGGGTAAAGATATGCAAGATGAAGCCCCTATTATAATTATCTATATAGGAGCTACCTTATCATGTGATTTACCTTCACTCTTCCATGTGACTGCAAGGACATACAGGTAGGCTATTAAAGAGATGCTGAGAATCCACAACAATTTAAAGAGTACCTTGTTTATTTTTCGAAGAGCTGCCTCTGCTTCTGGCCGACTAATATAAGCAACATACCATTCATCATTTAGTGAATCCTGTATTTTTTGTGAGAGAAGATAGAGGAGAAAGTCATCTGTCAGCTTATGATGTTGACAACATACTAGTAAGTAGTAATATGAAAGTATTACAGACCTAGCTGTATTGCATCTTCAGATTTTCCTTCTAAGGGAGGAAAAGTAATATTTGGAGATATTTTCAATAAAAATTAGATTTTAAGTCTTAGAATCATGGAATGTTTATGGTTGCAAGGAGCCTTAAAGGTCCCAACTTTCCTGCCCTGGTCAGGGACACCTTCCACTAGAAATGACATTTTCTCTTTTGTCTGCCTGGGACATTAACATTCTATGCTTTTGTTTCTCTCACTCTCTCTCTTTTTTTTTTTTTCCTAATGATCATCTGAGATAATTGTACAGACTTCCTGTGATCATAACAGTGCAACTATACATGTTCTCGTGGTTTTCTCTAAATTTGACATATTTAAAGATGTGTGAAACAAAATGTGCCTTGTGGGTATGAATTCTCTACTCATCGTGGTTTTGTGGAAAGTAATTAATATGTAGTACTACTTTAAAGCAATTGTGCAAAACAAGGAATCCAGCAAACAAGTCATTCTCTCACTTTGTTCTACAGGTTTTTTTTGCTGCTGTTTTTTTTCTTAGTGGAGACAAAATAAGGCACTAAATCTTGACACAGAAAAGGAAACTGAAAGTACCTACTGACATCCTGACAATGGCTGCTAAGAAAAAAAAAGCTTTGAAAACAATTCTCTCAAGATCAGCGTATTTGCTGTGTTTAGTTGTTACAGTTAATGCTTGTGATGCTTTTGTACCTCATCTTCCTCTGTGTTTATCTGGTGAGCAGCCTGTCTACTAGGAATGGGCAACGGAGGTCTTAAATCAGCTGTGCCTCTTGAAGGAGATCTGCTGTTGTTGCCTTTAAGATTGCGGTAAAAGAATAAAAAAAAAATTAAAATCAGGAAATAATTTCATCTGGGGAATGCATACAGGTATATGGTATTGAATTTTGATTTTGCAAGGCATGATGAATTTGTATCATTCTGATGTTGATACATTTTGAATTGATTTGAAATCAGATTTAGGCTAATGTATAAAAACCACATTCATTGCATGAATTCATTCTTAATGCACAGGTACTTTTTATCACTTGAAAGTATCTCCAGTTTCTCTAGAGGTGGAATTAATATTAATAGATGGAGCATATTTCATGTGAAAAGTGTTTTCTTCCTTTGTCAAGGCTATTCATGCGCCACAGTGATTTGCAGGTAGTATTACTCAGCTTTCAATATTGTTAGTTACATTGGAAAAATTACATACATGAAATTTTGGCAATGGTTTAACTAGACTGCAGGCCCAAACTTTGTGGAAGAAAATCTATTTAGATTCAGAATAATGCACTGAAACTGCCTTGCAGCCTTGAGCCATTTGTTTGTGCATAAGATCCAGAAGTACAAGATACAAACCTTGGGGAAAGCGAGGTGGTAGTGAGCCACTTGCAGACAGGCTTCTAGCACTGTTTTAAAACAAAACAAAACAAACTACTCAGTATAATATGTCACTGCTGTGCAACATTGCTATGCTTTAAATACTGATCTAGACTGTAAGCGTGTTTTACAGAACATGGCATCTCCCTGAGTCCTATGAAGGATGAGAACAGCCCTCTCTTCATTTTTCATTCTTTCCTTTGATGTAAGTAGATCATCAATAAATTGGAGCTCAGTGTCTGGGTATCAGGTAGGTAGGAATCAGTAATGTGTAAGGATCAATGTAAAAAACTACTAGAGCTGGAGTTAATTGTTCAGAGGCCCCGTGTACATTATTACTCTAAAATGGGAAGAACAGGCAACAGCTTTCTAGCTCTTTCTTTTGGCTTCCACTTATGGTGTTGTTCTACATGTGTGGGGTTTTTTTTAGCAGTTTTGAGAAAAATTCAGCTTCTTGTTAATGTTGCAATTCTGGATATGAAGCTACTGGAGAGAGTAGTGAAGGACCACTAACATGGTAGGGAATTAGAGCTGGGACTGTTTAGAAAAGAGAATGCTATATATATATATAAAGAGATTAGAATTCAAAAGGAATGAGATTGCAATGGATGAAACAAACCTTTCAGCACCAGGCACCACACCTGGCTTAGGCAGAGGCTTGATAGATTTTGATGGGAAAGTATTGGAGTTGTATGGGGGCAAAGATATCTGTGGCACTGGTCTTTGGGGTGTATCTGTAGAGAAGAGGAGAAGAAAATGTAAAACTTACCTTAGTTAGAATGAAGAAATGGCATCACATTTCTGTTGTTTAATTAGATAAACTTAATAGAGGACTTAAAAAGTCCTTGATATTTTAGATACAGATTGTAACTTCATATGGTCAACTGAGAGCTGAATATTAAGGAAATTAAGAGTAAGATTAAATTAAAAATAAAATGGAGCAGACTGGAATATTTACGTTATATAAGTTATGTTTTGGACAAGCTGCAATTCAGACTCTTCAACTGCAGTACAGCTGAGGGAGGTAACAATGTGTTCTCTCTGTTGAGCTGCTTCTGAACAGTGAATTTGAGGTTATATTTTTAGACTTATTTGTGAGATCTCTCCCATGTAATTGTAAAGAACATAATACTAAAATGATGTATTTTCTGCAGCATCCTCAGGCCTCAACTGTTTGTAAAAGGGAAACAGTTTAACCGCTCTCTGCTCTGTTCTTTATGGAGTCTTGGAGGCAATGGTAAGTTATAAAGATTTGGCCAAATGCTCTGCTTCTGTTATGAAGCTGCTTTAAAAACTGAATTTTAGGAACTAAACTTACAAAGAAATTTATAACCAGTACTAATTGCATGAAACAAGTTCTGCTTCTGTTCCTCGGACGAAGTACCATTACACAGAACACAGCACCACCAGGGTCTGACCCAACATTCTGTTGAATGCTGAAAACATGCCTCGCTGTTTCATGCTGTGTGGAGATTACAGGTCTCTAAAATATAATATGTTTCAAAGTAAGAAATCCTGCTGTCTTGTAACTGACTGACCAGAGGAAGCTATTAACTATTGATTTTCTGTGTTCTGCGGCTTTGCTATATAAATCTGCATGAGGTACACTGTAAGCATTTTACAACCTGTCAGGATACCAACTGACTTTGTGAAATGGCTCTAAAGAAAGAACTCTAGAAACTTTTTTTTTTTTTTTTTTTGGTAGCAGTAAGACAAAAAGAACTTCAAGTTTTTAAAGTTAGAGAAGAAATACTTACATTCTTCTTCTTCCTGAGGAACCAAGAGAAAACAAATGTTAGCAACTCATAGCACGCCGTTTTACAAAACAAAGACCTGGAAGTTGATAAATTTTGATTATATTATCTAGGCTGTCACTTTCATCTGAAATGCTGGAGTTTTGTCTTCATACAACACCAAAAAACTTTTAAAGTTCTTTTGTTAAGGTGCAGCTGTTATTTACAAATAAACAGTGAAGTAGAAGTACCATACAAGATGTTGACCCAATGCAGTGTAAACTTTCCTCATTCCTTAGGTAAATATAGGTTCTCAGAGTTATCTGAAAATTAAATTCTTAGGTCAGCCTAAGATGAATAAAAATAATTTTAAAAATACAAAAACAAAAACTCAGACTTAAAATAGGCAAAATCACCTCTCCAGGGTCATAAAAAATGTTGGGATTATTCTTCATATTATCTGTGATAAAATATTTGGGGAATCAACTGATCTTGAAATGGAAGTTATTTAAGAATAATAATAATAGAATAATAATAATAATAATAGAATAATAATAGAATAATAGAAGTTAGTAAAAAGAAACAACGTACTACGAAAGATCCATCAGCATTCACTACAATGCATAAAGAAATAGGTTTACTTTTTCCAGAATTCTTAGTTCTTACAGGTACTTCATTTGATTGTAGTACCTATATCTTTACATACTTGCCTTGAGACTATACTTACTTCAGGTCTTTTCTGTTGTGCCCAGCCCTGCCTGAAATGAGACAAAAAATAAAACATGAATCAAAGATGGAATATTACCATTCACTTGATGTGCATTAGGCTATATTTTCTATTAAGACATAAACTTTTAGTAAATTCTGTAGTCCCGTATAACTGCAGAAGCAATTTTTTCTCCTCAGATAAATATCCAAAAATATCCAAAAATACAAATTTTCAGCCATATTCTAGGATGGTAATTCTTAGCCAACCATGACTATATAAGCAGTAAAATTCTGAATACTTTATCATAAGATTAGAGTTTTAAACAAGTTTCTACGCTGATGAAACAACAGACTTCAAGTCTCAAACTCATTTACAGTACTCCACAACACCGGGGTGGTGAGGCTTAGGCTGCCCAGGGAATCTATAGATGCCCCACTGGAAGGTGTTCAAGGCCAGGCTGGATGGGGTCCTGGGCAGCCTGATCTAGTGGGTGGCAACACTGTCCATGGCAGAGGAGGTGGAACTAAATGTTCTTTAATGTTCTTTCCAACCCAAGCCATTCTATGACTCAATGATTCTGTGATGGCTGGAACACTTGATGAACCTTCAAGTCCTTGGCTCTTTGATAGATTTTCTTAACTGATTAGCAGATCTCAATTACTTCCTTATTTTGTTTTAAAATCAATCACACTATTCAGCCTATGTTGTCTAGGCAGTTATCAATTTCTTGCTATAGGATGCTATTTGCTATGGGTTATACAAGCTCATAGTAGGAGAGCAAGCCTTTCTCTTCCTAATATTCCACACAAAATGTCTTTGGGGTTCGTGAAACAATGTTTCTTAGAGCAAGACCTTGATCTGGTGGTCAAAATATGGATCATATGTTTCTTTATGCCAGAAAGGGAGCCTTGCCATGTGTAATGGCTGTTTGAGATAGGACTTGAGAGACAGCTCTTATCGCATCCACACTTTTCTGAAGCAAACAAGACATTCCATGCATACTGTTAAAACAAAACTTTGATGTGTGCAGATACTACTGGTATGCAGTAGCAGTAAATTATATCATCCTACATTGCTTATCCACATTTTTGTTATAAATAAATTTCATTTATATTTTCATTAAATTTTAATTAAATGAAATCTTACTTTACAGGGATTGGCTTCCTTAGAGGAGATGGATTTCCTCTTTCATATCTATCACTTGGTGGTACAGGAGGTTTGGGCATCATTGCTAGCTGTTCTCCCAGTGCTCTAAAGCAGGAGCAAGATGATGAAATAAAGGCACAAATTTGGTTAATGTGAAAAAATTGACTAATATTGGCATTAACGATCTGATGTCAAAGAGGCAAAACTCCTTACCTTAGCTGTGGAGCCAGAAGCTGTGAAACAACAAGGAATAGTTAAGAGCTAAGGATATGAAAACAGGTTAAAAACGTGTAAGCGCCAAACTAAAAAGAACTCACCTTTTCAGGATGGCTTGGCTTCCTCCCTGGAAATAGTAAAAGATGTTTAGAAAAAAATGTAACTGCAGATAATTAAACTTCCTATGAAAAAAAAGTTTTGAATATTATCAGTAGTAATGTTTTGCAAATTGAAGCACTAGGACTCCTGAGATGTAAGCCAGTAAAAGATTTGGGTTTTATAAGCAGTGAAAGAATTGCAATATCTCTTAATAAAGGAAAAATGTTTAATTTTCAAAATGACATATTTTACAAAAATACTTTCTGTGATTCGGCTTTGAATTACTGAATACTGCTATACTGACATGTACCCAATAGATAATAAATAAAAATCATAAAGTAGTCAGTTTATATTCTTTGTAAAGTACAACATCAAGGTCTGAAACAAATGCTCTTCTTCCTTTCTTTCTATGTTTTTTAAGTTCTCAGCATTCTTTTCAGTCTGGGTAACAAACTACATATAGTACTATATAGAGATTTTTGTTAGCTTTGTTTGCAAAGTTGTTCCCTCTTTTAACCTGATAATTTTTCCTATGATCATTCACTTAATTTATTTTATTTCATTTTTGTGCAGGAATCTCATAATGTCTTTCTGATCAACCAGCCCTGATCTACTATGTAAGTACTGCTCACATTATTTATTCCAAAACAGATCACCTTGTACATAACTGAGGTAAAGTACATTTTGTTGAGTCTTGACATTTTGCATGAATTCTATTTGATCTGATAATTTTGAATATTATTATTTGTATTAATATTCAAGCCACTGATATGACCACAAGCAAATACTGACCTGGCACTGGGCTTTCTCTTTCAAATGGTGGAGCAAGGCAATCCAGTGGGGGTTTTGTGCTTCTGTCTATAGAAGGAGCTGGGGCTAAACACAGTAACTGTGTAAGGCAACGTGCTGATACAGGTCAATATAACTTTATTTTGCATAGAGAATAGCAAAGGGGTCTTCTGGGTAAATAGCATTAGAAAATGAAGCTGAGGAGTTACAGGCAAAATGAAGTTCTGTGCAGCCCATTGACAAAGAAAGCAATAGCTGTACTTACGTTTTGAAGGCTTGACATTCCTGTCATTGTTGCTTGGTAGAGGAGGGAAAGCTGGCAGCTAAAACAAACATTTTAGACATGGTTAAAACCTGCCCTCACCTTTCTCTTTTAATTTTAATGTATTGAACACACCACACTGTATCTGACAGTCTTGGTGTCTGGTAAAGCACAAAGAATTGGTCACTGCTCACTATCAGATGGATAGGAGTCATTAACTCCTGAAGAATGACCTGCATATGTGGTTCTTTGGCTTGTAAAGAATTCCCTCTGCCTCATAAGGAATATTTTAGTGGGATGTTCTGTTTGGGAAGGGCATTCTGTTTGGAAAGAACCAGGAGTTTCAAGAGTGCTGCTGTAGCTTTGTCTCTTCATTGCAGCAGTGATAGTTTTGATATCTGGTGTTGAAATCAGTGGAGCAAATTTAATGCTGAGAAAGATGCACTAACACTGTGCTAGTGCTAGTTGCTGAGTGAGGCAGTGGGAAAAAGGACTTTCTTATTGTGAGAGCTGGGTCAAACAATGGGTTATCAGAAGCTGCAAAAAAAGGGTGAGACTGTTTTGACATCTAAATCTATATTTCTTCAGACAAATGTCTTTCTGTGTTCTTTCTTACTCCAATAAATAGTGCAACAATCTAGGACACAGTTGTGAGAACTTATTACATTTCAAACAGTACTCTGTGTTTTATGTATTATGAAAATGGGTCAGACCAAAGGTCCCTCTACCACATCCTAAAATTACCTTCACATGGGTAGGTCTTATGTACAGCTGTGCTGACATATGCTGAACTGACACTGTAACTTGTAAGCATAACAAGCATAACATAACTTTAAATTTCAAGGATTTCAAAGGACAAAAAAAAATGGGAGGAAAAAAAGCATGTTATCAGGGTTCTCAATTCCTTACAGTCCCTTATATTTTTTTGTAGTCTTTGTTCATTTGAAAAAAATATTTCACATGCAAGTATTGTTAAAGAAATAAAGTGGGATCTATTCAGAATCTATAATTAGAATTCACAAGTTGATACAAATTTCCAATGCTAAAGAATTTAGTATTCGACCCATCAAATTGTACTGTTCCATGAAAAAAAACACCCTGTAAGAGTTCAACTGTTTTGACACCAAAAAACTTTCTTATTCCTCTACGTGTACTATTTGAATAGCCATAATATTACACTTGGATTTCCATTTAGGTACTGGCAAAGTAAATAGGTAAGTATTTCATTTGCTCTGAAATATCAAGAGAGAAACATACAGAAGCACCTCTTCCCCCAAATGAGGCTGGTGCTGGGGATGGGCCTGGCCGCTGGGGTGGTACTGGAGGCTGATGTGATGATCTGGCTGTTGAAGGCCTGTCTAAAGAAAAGAAAAATCCCAAGCTAAACAACGATGCGAACAGTGTTGTTATTTTATTCTCATTAGATCTTTATGAAAAAAGAGCCCTTGCAATATGCTGCATACTTAACCTGACATGTCATACAGACATTATATTAGTGCTTAATGGGCAGCTGCTTTAGGATCAGTGTTTTTTGGGAGCTAGAAGTTCATCTGTCCCTTTGGTGGTGGGACTGCACCTGCCTTGTCAAGTGGTTCACATGTTTCTTTTTGTTCCTTGCAGCACAGTGTTTTCCTAAAGCACCAGCCAGTCTAACTGGCAGCATTTCGTGCTCCCATACTTAACCCAAAACTGCAAGCTTCTGAAAAATCAGGCACACACACAAAAAATGACAAGCTGAAAAAGCTGATCTCTTCCCAGTTTTCACTAATATTTTGCTGCTATTATGACAACTCATTCTGATCAAGGAACAACTGCTAAAGCTAAAATAGTATGTAATTTTTTTTTTACTTTATGCAGATTCCAAACCACGAGCCAAATTGTGCACACATCACATGAAACTTATCTTCAATCCAGCAGAGCTTGTCTGAAGTAGAAAATTTAGCTTTAAAAGTTACAAAGATACCAACTTGCAATGTCTGTTCCACATTTTCAGATAAAGCCTTCTATATTCCATTACTTATTATTTATTTCCAGTAATTACCTATATAGTCTGTGTTGTTTGCAAGTGACTTTGCAGGAAATATGACATTGTGGTGTGCTTCATCGTTATTGGATGGGGGTGGCTCATAGCCATCACTGTCATGTTCTGCTTCCTCAGGTTCTTCCGTTGGTGATTCATAGTCAGCCTCGTCTTCCTTTTCCTGGTCATCATCAGGGCTTTCATAGTCATCATCTTCATCCTGACCAATATACATAAAAGATGAGTGCTATAACAGGTTACTGTTTTTGCAGTTTCCTTGGGGCTTTTCAGTACAGTATTTTCCAACCTGGAATATATCAAGTCTTTAAAACCATTTTGAATGTCTGTTTTTAGATAACACACAAGGCATCAGCAAATAATTTGGAGCTTCCCGAAAGAACACTGGAGCAGCAGTTACTGTCTGTTGAAACTCACTCTTACTTAATAGTATGTATTCTACAAACTGAAACTTGACTTTAAAAACACTTCTGAAAAAAAAAAAAAGAGGTTTGTGATACCGGTCTTGATCAATACTCTAACCAAAACAAAAACAGACACATGCTACTAATATCTTACTGGTCCTAAAAAGATCACAGTGTAAGCATGGTACTGGTCACTGCACACATTTTCTGTGCTGTCTGCTGTGATTTACAGAAAAACTATTTTTATTTTTTCACTGATGCCTTAGCTGAAAGTTCCAGACTAGCTCATACCAGCCTGCATTACAGGCAGTTACTTTCATCTTGTATGCTCCTGAAATAATGCACTAACAAGTGGTTTTTAAGAATCCCTCTCAAGTGATTTTTTCCAAAATACACTAACAATGGTCAGTGACAGATCTTCATAGACATGGACTGTAGATCAGTCAGTTCATTAATTTTGCTAGCTAGGTTGTGTTTGCCTCATCTAATGAAATTTACCGGTGCATTTGCTATGCTGAAAGACAGAAAGCATTCTTTGCAGTCTATCTGGCTTCAAAAAATTAATTGGAGTTTTCAAAAAGTAAGCTTTATAGAGAACAAAATAGCAAGATTTTGCCATTGAATAACACAGCAACCTTCCCTTTGCTAACCATCTCTTTCAGGAGCTTGAAATAGGAATATAAACTTTATTTGGTCATAATTTGTGAGCTTGTACTTGAATCAGTAGTACAAATTTGCTGTTGTGAAGCTCTGCTTTGTGTTACTGGGCAAAAGCCCTTTTCTCAGTGAAATTTGCATACAGCTACTCCAATCATTCATGCTTCTCTTTTTCCTTAGAGTAACACCCCATGCCATTGACCAATCCATCCGTACTGTCTAAAGTAGGCAATGCAAGAAAACAGAGATTACAGAAAAGTTGTGCCAGTATATTGTTGAACCAGTATGTTAGGTTAATCCTCATACTCACAAATGAAGACCAGCCATCATCTTCTTGACTGTATCCTGCATAAGGAAGTAGAAGCACAGTCAAATTTGAAAATGTCAAGACATCACTTGACAGAAAGGACAAAATGCCATCCCAAATCCATTCTGAACCACAATACCACAGCTCCTACCATAGCAGGAGCAAGCAGGAGCAGGCCTGTCAAAGGCAGGCAGACTGGCATCCATGCATAGCTCATGGAAGGTACTACAAATAACATTCTTATTCAAAATTAAGAGTAAAGCTCTCCTTATATGAGATTATATATTCTGTCTCAGCTAGTTAGTCCTGTTCTTCATGCTTTAAATATCATTTGAAGTAGAATGCTTTCAGAATAAGCACAGCCTTTGTATCTCTTAAAAATTATTATGGCATTCAAATCTAAAGTTATTTTAATCTCAGTAGAACTAAGGGAGCATGGTAGATGCAGAAGGTTTGAGTGCTCTTTTCCTATTAGGAAAATAATTAAAAATTCAGATCCTGGCAGACATCTGGATGCTTGTGTTTCTACTGTAGGATGCTGCTAGGAGTGGGAGCACGGAGCAGAAGCATTGGAACAAAAATATGTATAAGCACTGATACCACATGTGGGGATAACAAAAGGCAGTTTGAGAATGTTCATGTGAATTTCTCTACTCTTGCCTTTCCTCTCCACTGTTTCTCTGTTAAAAAAAAGTGTTTTCTTACTTGTTTTCTCATTACTACAATTGGTAAAGCATACAACATTTTGTGCACTTTTTTTTTTTAACTTTTATGTCTTTTTTTTTAATTTGCCTTGTTTCACTTATTGTAATCTACAAAGAATAAAATAGGTTTTTAATATTTTTAAACACTATTTGTATTTAGAAACTGCCAGTACACGCTTACCTGAATTTTCAGGACACTTTTGTGTTTGGCCCCTATAACAAAGATATAAACAAATAAATTCCTTCCAATTGCAATTTTTAAATGTTTTATGTACACTAAAATCTAATACACTAAATCTAGTACACTAAATTGCTAATAAAGCTAATGTTTAGCTTTAAAAGTAAAATGAAGTGTGTCTAAGTTAGTTTGACTTTACACAAAATACCATAAACACACTACTTTATATTTCACATACATCACCAAATGTCAGCTCAACTGTCTTGAAAGCAAGGCCAAGTCAGTGAGGTGGAGTGTTTGGAAAGAAGTGGAACTCAGTGAGTAAATTTACCAGGAGCATCAGTCCTTGGAATAGAGCTTCAAATAGAAACTTAAGTAATTCTACTGGGGCTGCTTAAAGTCAAGTTCAAAATGTTTATAGGTGTAATAAGTATCTGTATGGTTTTCAGTTCTAGTTTTGAACTCTAGCCAATGCAAAAGTAGGAAATCACGTCCTCAGATGGTCTAAAACCATGTCATGTAGACTAGACTTCAATTTTCACAGTATATGAATTTAAATTGTTGTTTTTTCATGACTCCTCCACCCTAAAAATCAATGTAATTGCATTTTTTTTGCTCTTTTCCTATTTCAAGAATATTGTTGTGAAACATTTTAAAGTGCAATGATGTACAGGACTGTAAATTGCATTAATGATGACTCATTAATAATATGTAATAATATGTAATAATATGTGCTCAAATTTTATAGCATTCCTAAAGAGTAATTTACTCAGTTGGAATATTGCATGAGATCTATATCTTTATTGGTTTCAGACATGACAGAAGTATTCAGGTTATTCATGGGCTCAAGAATTCCTATTCTTAACAGATAACATTAACAACAACAGTTTCATTTTATATACTTTCCAGATGATCCCTCTGGCACACAGGTGTTACGAATCAAACCAACAACTGTCCAGGAAAGATACAGCTGAAAACTTTGAAAAAGAAGTCAGAATTTTTCACTTACCATTTTGGGAAGAAAGATGTCCTTCCTTCATTTCTGTTTATTTCTTGACTTAGTTTACTCACAATACTGTTTAAAAGAATCACAGAAATAGTTTAGAAAAAAAAACAAAAAACTCCTTGTAACCTGTCAGTCACTTTCTTAGCTGCTTTCCTCCCATTTTACCACAATTTTTACTAAATGAAATGTGATTTGGATTTATCATTTACTATGTGGTAGGAATACTTAATTTCTCTTCTTATTGCAAAGTTACACTATAGCACATAGAAGAAGGAAAAGCTTGTAACTTGGCAATTGAATATTGGACTCGTTTGCATGGCAAAAAACCCGTATTGTTGGATTGAATTTAAAAATTGATGTTAAGCTCAACAAGCCTTAGAAATTTAGGGTGTGGTAGACATCAGGCTCTAGAGCAGTGCTTTAAATAATGGTGTGGCATTCTATTACTTCGCAGGGAAAAAGTACATGCTATTTCAGGAATCAGCTTCTTTGAAGCCTATGGTCACAGAATTGAAATTAAATGCACTTTTTGACTTTCTTTTCTTTTTGTCCCCCTCCCTCCACAATCATGATATGCACACAGTCAAAGAGAACAACTGAATTCAGCCCACCGAGAGCAACATCACTCTGCTTTGCTGCTAATGAAATCTTCCTGAACAATGATCCTATTTCAAAGCAAGTTTTTGTTTCAAAGAAAACATATGCTGAGTCATACTCCGATTCTTAAATCTCATTTCTTTTTATAGGAAGTCCACTCAGAAAGTCCTTTGGCAGCCCAAGCAAGTGGGTTACACACATATGGTTGAAAATGCCCCATTTGACTTCTGGCTTATATTATTCAAGTCTAGCAGAATGTGGAAGTAAAAGTATTATGAAGGAAAATCAGGAACCAAACGTGTCTGCTTATGTCAGATTCTAAATTCTGTAAAAGCTTAATTTTAATGTTTGTAAGTGCAGATTCCTTTTCCATAGATCTTAGATCTGGCAGTAAACTTTATATCAGTATTGTAAAATTTTTGCATGTGTCCAGGAATTGCCAGGCAGTTACCAGTCTCTTGTTTTTCTTCCTGTTTCATATCTTTTTCTGCTGCTTACCAACACTGGTCCCCTAATTATCTGATTTGTGCATCTCTTTCATGTCTAACTGTTTTTCTGGGCAGAATCTGAGTAAGGCAGGCTTTCAAGCACTCTAGCATTTAACAAAAAGCCAATAAAACTTACTATTTTTATAATCCTGAGCCATGTAAATACCTACTGTCTTGCCCTTGCTACTTCTCCAGTATGTACCTTGCTGTAATGCAGATTTTGGAAGTGCAACAGAGGCAGATAGAGCTGCCAGCAGGTATCAGATAACAAATAATTTCAGAACAATGTATCTAAAAATGATAAAAATGGGTGATTTTATGTTAGGGGCATGGACTCAAGGATGGGTATGAAAACAGACAGAGGAAGAATATTGTGGGGGTTTTCTTTTTTAAGACTACTTTGCAATTTACCAAGTTTAAGCAAATGTTGTCATACTCCCCCCTTTTGATATAAGTATGTGCACACAAATGTTAACAACCTAAGAATGATTACAGAATTACAGCAGTCTCGGTCTGATGTTGTCACCCAAATAAACTGCATGAGGGAAGAAAATTTCCAAATTACAAGCTTCTCTTTTTTCCTATGGAGTCCACACTTATCTGCACAATAAATCTTTTGCTGCAGGTGATCAGTGAGTTGCTATGTGAATAGTAAGACTCCAGGGGAACATCAGGAAGTGTTCTGGTGAGAACTGTGCCCTGCTTGGACACATGCTTTTGTAGAGAAGTGGATTACAACACTTGTGCTTGGCTAATTCACTATCATAGCAGAGGCTGAGGAAGTATCTTTCAAAATATTGAGCTTAGTTTCTGCTAAAGAAGTAAAGAAAAGGCCACGGGCTTTAGAGTCAATAGTTGTTTTAGTTTAGAGCCCCACAGGTGTGAATGTGATCTGAGTGTCTGCAGGCTTTCTGTACTGAAACCTGGCCTGTCTGTTGTGAGGGTTTACATCAGCCAGTTTTGAGGAAAAACTGAAAGAGAAAAGTTGCTCATTGAATTCACTCAGCAAATTAATCATTTTCTGCTTAAAGTACAGTTTTTGAGTTTATTTTAAATGGTTCAAACCCAGTGGCTTAGAAAAGAAAGCAAAGTTTAGAATGGTAACTTTTTACAAGCAACTTTATTACAGAAAGTACGTGCAAAGAGCAGCTGAGTCTGTAGCCATGTGAGGAAGGAAGTACCAAAACCACACTGCTTTCTGAGTTGTGGGAGTGTGTGATAGGACAGGATAAGGCAACAGCACTTGCAGAAAATGTTACTCAGACTTCTCTTTCTCTTTCTGCCTCCTTCACCAGGCACTTAGCTTAACACTGGCAGGAAGTTCAAAAAAAAACTCACACAAATACAAAAACACCAGTACTCCAAAAATGACTGTTGTTTGGTTACTACAGATATTGCTGTCATGAACAGAATCCTTTCTGTGTGTATTAGGAAAAAGAACTTAGGACAGGTGAAAGAGAAAGAGGGTGAAGTGCTCTAAGACCTGGAAGTCGCATAGATTGAACGCTGCCAAAAGCAGAGTTTGTGATGGAGGCTTTGTTGTGGCCTTTGAATAATGTCTGTTGGACAGATGCAACATTATTATGTTGCCTTCAAAGACTGAGTATCAGTTAAGTTTTAAACATTTCAATCTTCAGCAGTCTATTCAAGAGAACACGTGAGCGCAAATGGTATCACAGAATTGTAGGGGCTGTAAGGGACCTCTGGAGACCACCTAGCCCAACTCCCTGCTACAGCAGGTTCCCTCAGCAGGTTGCAGAGGAAAGTGTCCTGATGAGTTCTGAATGCTTCCAGTGGAGGAGACTCCACAACCTTTCTGGGCAGCCTGTTCCAGTGCTCTGTCACCCTCACATTTTTCTCATGTTCAGATGGAACTTCCTGGGTTCCAGTTTGTACTTGTTTCTTCTTTTCCTACCACTTAAAAAATAAAACAAACAAAAAAAAACCTGGCCCCGTCCTCTTGACTTTTGCCTTTAAATATTTATATACATTGATATGATCCCTTCTCGGTCTTCTCCAAGCTGAACAATCCCAGGTTTCTCAGTCTTTCCTCATAAGAGAAGCTCCAAGCCCCTAATCTTCTTTGCAGGTCTCTGCTGGACTCTCTCTACAAGTTCCCTGTCTTTCTTGAACTGAGGAGCCCAGAACTGGATAGAGTACTCCAGATGTGGGATTAACATTTAAATTGTGGAGGGTCCTATTGGTTTCAGAGGGTGGCCCACCATACTTTGTAATGACAAATGTTATCTGCTGAGATACTGAAAGGTTCCTGTAAATGTTAAAGAACCATCCCTAAAAAAGAAATGGCACAGTTTCATGCAAAACTCGATCACTACAATTGCTGAAATGCACGTATTTAGTAAAACCACATACTCAGCTCAGGAGGTCTGTCTGGATGTGTGCTGTGGTTTGCAAACCTTTTACAGTTTGAAGTGCTCTTGCAATTTATGTTGAGGCATTTTTATAGATCTTTGCTCTGTCACTAAGTAGATCAGATGCTGGGATTAAAACGTGTATTTAATGCTAATTAGCTAAACATGCTAATGTGTATTTCAGCTAATAAAAGAGCTTTTCCTACAAGGTGATTTTTCTATTATGATATAAAAGCAAGGAGTGAATGTTTCACAGAAGCCAATACAAGGCACTTTCCATTTTGATAAGAGCAAGAAAGTTCCAAAGTAATGAAATTAATGAAAGGAATGACTAGATATTCCACCCATCAATTTTATCTGTTTTGTTTGTTGTATTGTTTCTTTTTTTCTTAAATGACAATCAGTTATTTTTCCTACTAAAGCTCTAAATTCTTGTTTTAAACAGTGGCATTCCTGGAGGATTTCCCATCATGCCATCCCTTTTCCATGTACAATGACAGTATTACAGTGAATTGCTTCCCTGTTGGTAAGTGAAGAAGAGTCATTCACATTTACTAATTTACTTATTTTTTTCTGTTCAAGCTGTGCACTTCACTGTTCTTTTTAAAGCTCTTGATTTCAAATTCTCATCTTCTTGAGAATCCCAAAAGATCTGATTGAAGATGGCTGCTGGCTTTCTGCTTGGCTATTACAAGGCATGAGGACTGTGAAAATGGAATTTGCAAAGCATTTTTGATATATTATTGATTAGAATTTGCAAAGCATTTTTGATATATTATTGATTAGAAGGGGAGCTGTGAGAAACTCGTTAAATTTTAGCTTTCTTCCATGATATTAATATCACTTATGTATATGTGTTTGTAAGTTGTTGCATTGACCACATTTTACTTATGAATGTGAAAGGAAATCACCAAAGGTTTTCAAAATTGAAAGTTGAAACGAGACAAATTTATGAAAGTACTGTAGAAGAGGGAATAGTTATAGGAAAATTACAAGCAGTGTGTTTTACAGTATAGAGATGTGAGTTTTTCCACTGTCTCTGTTCCCCTCAGAGTCTCAATAACCATGGTTAAATGGTGCTGTTAGTTGACTCTAACTTCAGAAATGCCAAGACACCTGGGCATCTTTTCCATAACATCTGGGCTCACTTACTACCACTTCATACACCACTACACCCTACTATGAGGAAACTTATTCTGTGAAAATACAGATATGATCTTAAGAAACACATCGTGTTGGAGACTTTCAAGTTCAAGTATTTGTATATCTGATCTGAACAGAGGTACCTTCCTGCCCTCAGATCTAGCAAGCAGTTTAACTGTGAGCACATGGATATGACAGACCAGACAGCTTTTCAAATTTTTGCAATATTTTTAGCATCACCAAAACATCTTACACACACTGTGATGAAAAACTAAAGGAGACTGTGTCTCTTAGCGAGATCAAGATATGCACAGAAGGAGAGTTTGGAACGGGGAAGTGAACAAAACAGAAATAGCCATTTTTGAATGACTTGAGCTCCTCTTCCCTTACTTAGAAGACCATGAAGAGCTCCATGTCTCTCATCATTAGGAGCCTTCTAACTTACATCACACATAAGAAAGAACTCACAGCAAAATAAAACCCCTCATTTTTCACCACAAAGTACTAGAAGTTACTGTTACTCTGTACTGACCCAGTGGGAATACCGTTCTTCATTAGTAACTTCTATGAAATTATTACAGCTGTTTGGGTGAGTTCAAAACATTTTCAAGGCCTAACTCACAGGAGCGAAGAAAATCAATTTAATGCTGATCCAAACCTTCCAAACTGATTTATCTTTATCACCCACCTTGATGTAAAAGCATGTGATGAAAAATACTTTAACTCCTCAATTCATTTGTACACACCTGATTTTTTTTCTTTGAATATGGTCAGTAATGAAGCAGTGAACAGTTAAATCCTACTTTGCAGGTGATATTTAAAACCTTCAGCCATTGTGTAACTGCTATCGAAAGAAAATTTGTGTATGAATTTGTTAAAACCCCCCAGAGGATTTTTTTTTAAAGTTGTATCATTGTTGAGCTGTCATGACACCCTTCATTTGTTTTTATGTTGCAACATTCTTCTTTTTCTCCTATAGGGTACATTAACAAGTTTCTAATTGATTACTTGAAATCATTTGCCTGATGTTTGCTATGAGTTTTCACTGATGGTGAGTTAAAACAAGTTTTAATGGTAAGTGGTATGGCTTTACTTACGGCACTCGGAGTTTGGGAAATTTCTGGATATCATTTTCAGACATGTTCTGCAAAGGAAACATATAGCATAGATCACAAACTTGTCCATGAAACACTCTGTGGCTACAGAAGTTAGCATGTTCAAAAATGTGGCATGAAGTTTCTACTGATATATAAACATCAATTGAAATTGTAAATAAAGTACATAGAAAAGTAATACAAGACAACAGACTGCCATCCCAATGGCCCAATGTTAAATAAGGCTTAGATAAGAAAAGATTTTAATCAAAAATCTCCTCGATATTTTTTTCTCAGTTTTGCTGGATGTTAGTCTTTATTTTATGTCATCATCAGTTGCATCAAATTTGCTAGAAGTTTAATAAAAATCAGTGTATTTGTTTACACACAATAACTTCCCAAAAATCAATCAATTACATGCCTAGCTTTAATGAGAAGTGTTTCTGTAGAAAGGATGTTTTAAAGATAGCTGATAGAAAGAGAAATGTAAGGAATAGTATCGTAAAACTTGTCAGATGAGAGCTGCATGAGTTGATTTGTTTACCAATAGGTGAGCCATTCGTCTAGAGATTAATTTCAAATTTATGGTACTGCATAAAGTTAAGATAAAGTCATTTCCTTTTCTGATTTGGGATCTAATACAGTTCTTTACTGGTGTCCTATTGTCAAACCAGATTAAAATTCATCCCGGCTTTTCTTCTCAAAAGAAATGGAAATGTAACTCTCTTCAACAACTTTCCCCTGGAGAATGTAGGAGATAGATAGGTAAGTTAAAGCAGGCAAATAGTAAATGAAAAGGTTTGAGAACTATTTATAATCTTCTATTTACTTATTTATTTACTTATTTGTTTATTTATTTTCCCCTCCTTTCTGCATATTGCTTTTTTTTAGATTGCTGTCACCTAACATACAGGATAACGTATCCTTTGTGTCTTGAGATGTAATAAATCATCTCAGTGGGCTGTGTCTCAGAGTTAATAGCTACATTCTGGCTACATCCTGCGCTTCTTATTACAGAAGTGAGCTCAACAGAATGTTCGTGGTCTACTTGAAATTATCATCAGTGATGAGAGTACTCTCCTTGACAATTTGAGAGTTATCACAGTAGATATAAAAGCACAGAATATTGCAAAAGCTTTTTCAAACACTTGTGTTTTCAAAGCAGTGTACAAGAGAATTGTCCTCTGTAAAGAGCAGTTCTTAGTAGAGAAGGCAAACTTCTACCATAGATGATGATTTTAGGCTTTTTTTGCTTCACATCTTTTTAGTATAGCTAAAAATATGGTATTTAAGTGACTTCATGAGCTAGATACATTGAATTCTTTCATGTCTACATGGTGAAATCCGGCACAATTGTGCACAATTGCAAAATTTCAGATTAAACTCTACATGGTAAAATGGAGTGTGATTTGCCAGAACAGATGAGTGTGTGCTATTAATCCAATCTGTAAAATCACAGTGTATGAGAATCTGTGGAGATGTAGCTGGAGGACTCCTTGGACTAAAGAGCAGCCTTCATAGCCTAAGAAAGCTCACATGCTTTTTATTTGTTTTAAAAATAGTTTCTAAAAACTTGGGGATAGAGTAGAATGTTCCCTGTGCTCCCATAGTGAAGCAATTTGATTGCAGGTTAGTAGTGACTTGAACTGAGATGTGCTTTACTGACACTCCTGCAAAGAGAGTTGGCCTCTCTCTTCTTCCATGTGGTTGTGCCACTACAAATTTAGGATGGATAAATGGAAAACTGGGAAAACTTTTGAGGAACTGTTTTATTTTGTCAATCAAAAGCTTTGCTTTGAAACTTGGATGGTAGGTGTGTTCTTTCTGTCTTTTTTACTGCCAGCAGTAATTAATTTCTAATTATATATTGGGTTAAAATGTTTTAAAGACACAACAAATCTTAGCTGTGTTTTCCAGCACTATTGTGCTTCTGGGTACATCCACAGGAGTAAACTACAGCAAAAATATATTCCTTTTATGGAAACGTCCTGCAGGATTTACTGAAGCATCTTGATTTTTTCTAAAGACCTCTTAAGCTTCTCACTGGAACACTTTTGTGGCAATAAACCTGACAAATGATATGGGACAAAACTCTCATAAAGAGCCATTTTGCTCTTTTAAATCTTGGGAAATTTTATTGAAGTAAGTTATGTGGAAGCCTTCTGGTTTTATTCCTACTACATCTCAACTGGAACATTTTTGTAGTAGCCACTAGATATAGAAATGTGACTTTGATACTAGCAGGTTATTCTAGTGGATAAGGCAGCCTTATTTCTGCAGTCAGTTCTACTGTCAGATCCAAACCCTGCATACAACTCAGTATTAACAGTTTCTTGTGTTGAAACGTAATTTGGCAGTTTCCAGTAATTTAGACATGAAAAGATATTTCTTAGAAACAGCATTCGTAGAAAAAAAAAACTGCATTGCAGTCTAGAAAATTCCACTTAAATTTACATGTTGTTTTTAAGAAGTGAATCTTTTTTATGCTATAAATATAACAAGTAGGTCAAAAGCTTAAAAACATTTGTCTTAGAAGAGCTGAGGAGCTGCTTGCTTCCTTAATTGAAAAACATCCTTTGAATCTACTAGGAGTTTCTGAAAACATGCTGCACTCTGGGCCGTTTACTTACAGAAGTGCCCTGGAAATAATACATAATAATAATAATAACCCCCACCACTTTAGAAACTGCAGTTATTGCTCCTCAAAATTATTAATATTATTAATAACTGCAGTTATTTATCCTCAAAATTACAGTATTTCAGAACGTTTCCAGAATGTTTCCCTCCAGGCACAAATCCTCAGTGCCTGACCTAAGCCAAATTGCTTAGTGGGTAGCAGGATAAACTCTGTGCTATGCATCTGAATAACTGTGACTCTACGCAGTTAGGATGGAGGTGTTATATCCTGTTCCTATAAGAGGTGTTTGAAAACTTGTACATTGTATTTTAGTGAAATACTTGAAAGTTTCATACATTAGGATAAGTAAATATAAAACAAGAAGGTATTAAAAAAGATGAGCCTTAGTTTCTTCACTATGGCTAATAATACAGGTGATCAGAGTGCCTACTCTTGGAAAAAAAAAACCACAATATTTGGAAATGAACTAGAGCTAAAATGAAATAATGATAAAAGCTGTTACTTATCTTCATGCATGTGCATTTCAGACCTGAAAACAATAGCTACGTAAATGAGATTTGTCAGCTTTTGTCAGATTAGGCCGAGTTATTGATACAGCTTGGACTAATGCTGATTTAAACCCAATGATATGTTCTGTATTAGTTTCTGTGCTCTTATAGATCATTAAATATACGTCTTGCCACAGAAGAAACCTGATTTTAACTACGGAGGAATGAAACAGTGACTTAAGTAGAAAGCTGGTCATTCTGATCATGTTCACGCCTTCTTTAGTAGGAGATTACTACAGGAGATGATGTGCTCAGGGACATGATTTAGCGGTGGGTTGTTAGAGTTAGGGTAGTATGGTTAGGTTGAGGTTGGACTTGATGATCTTGAAGGTCTTTTCTAACCTGAGCAATTTTAAGACAGTTAATAAATATGAGTTTTCTGTAGTTAGTAATTGAAGAGATGAATTCAAGACAAGATTTGTAACCACCCTATCAGTTTAAAATACACTAAAATCCATGCATGCTAAACAACTTGCTTGAGTTCCCAGAATTCTGTATTTACAGCAAAATGTCTGGCTGATCTTCTCATATTTATCCTTAAGTAACAATCTGTGAGCTGACTGTCAGTGCAAAGAAAGGAAGAGTCAAAACAATCATTGGATTCAGGAAATTTCACAACTCTACTTACCAGAAACCTTTGTCCATTTATACTGTGCTTTCTAACAACTTTCTCACAGTCCTTATACTTTAACTGTCAATAAAAAGAAGATTATTATGATTATTATTACACTGTAATTATAAGAAACGATTAAAATACTTACAGCTAGCTTTGAATAGGTGCTTCAAGTTACTCTGTTGCGTGCTACCACCTATTACCTCATCTGTTCTAGGAGTCCCAGTGGTTTGCAAAATGCTTTTTAATCCTCATGTAATAAAGTCATAACACAAAGCTGCAGCTTTACCCCACTTAGATTTTTTTACTTTTTGTTTTTACACACCCTGAACTGTCTAAATTGATCATTTTTTTTCCTGTAAATGTGTGCGTGTGTTTTTCTTTTTAAACAACAATCCTTCAATGACTTGGATATTTTCGTCCCTGGGGAGCAGGAATACTAAATTCCCCACATTCAAAAACCAACGTCCAGTTTCCTGTTCCAAAAAAATACCTGGAAAATGGATAAGGAGGCTGTGGTACTGACTACAAACAACAGTTGTGAAAAACAGCAAAAGCCCTACTATCTTGGAATAATGAAGCTTTGATCAGAGTTCCTGAATTCATTGTTGCAAATGAAAGGCCCCTGATGGATTTAAGCATTGAATTCTGCAAATCATCCATAATATTTAGAAAGCTTTTCTAAGTTATGTTTTGCAGTAGCGTCTGGGACATGGGTAGGTATTTCAGGATTCAAAAGAGTAAACTAGGGAATTCATAGGAAAAAGAACAACAACAACACAACAAAATAAACCGTAGACATATTTGATGAGACATGACTCTTAAATATTTCCAGTGGGAATCTGAAGATTTTTATTTGAACAGAAAGTCTGAATGCAATTACTACACTTGGAAGGACACTTCAGTGTCCTTGAGACCTCATCTTTTATTCTTAAAATAATTGATGAAATACACTGTGTAGCTGTTAAATATAACTCTCAGGATATTAAGAATATGAATATTTTTGCTTTTGCTAAAAAAAAATAAAAATAAAAACTTTAGAAATTATTTGAAGTTTTGGTTCTTTATTGTTCCTCTTACATTTTATACGCGTATTTGGAATTATTATTGGCTGTAAGTTAACACACCTAGAATCATAAACTAGATGTTATTGTCATTGTTGAAAAATTCTTAATTGGCAGATATCTCAGATTAGTCAGAGAAAGTGCTCATTCCTGTTGGGCTTGAACATGGCCTTTGAACATGCAGTATATATTAGTCAGTTGAAATTAAAGCATTCCTAAGGTATAAGCCTTCAATTAGAGAGAAGTTGTGTGAGTTAATTTGGGGAGAAGGGTCTGGTCACTTATAGCACTAGCCCAGATGATGATGTCTGTTGGACTTAGGCAGACATCATCATCTGACACAGACTTGCCAGACAATTTTAAGCAGCTTTTCTTTGCCTGACTTACCTCTCCAAAAGCAAGGAGTATCTGGATCAGCAGAGAGAAGATACTCAAAAATTAATCTACCAGGGCTATTCAGTTACAATTAGAATCATAGAATGGCTTAGGTTGGAAGGGACTTTAAAGATTATCTGGTTCCAACCCCTCTGCAAAACTTGTAATTAATCCTTTCAGCTCTGTCAGGAATGCGATTATCATCTCTTTCAGGAAGCCTTTTCCTTTGTGAGTCTCTTGGAGATGGTTCTCCAAACCACCATGAGGAGGTGTCAAAATTTTTTTCTTATTTTCTGAAGCTGACTATTGATTTTGATGTCATCTGCTCCATCTCCAGTCCTGTGTTTCATTTTACTGTGCCATTTACCCCCGCATTAGAGGTCTGCGGGTAGTTGGTAGTTCTCTGGAGATTTTGTATACTTTGCATTTGGTCTGCTTATCTTCATTTGATTAGCACTCTAGTTTCAACTGTGCCTCAGCTTCCCCAAGAAAACTCAGTGAAAGCTGTTGAAACATTTAATTTTGCATTATTTCAAAACCAAACCAATGTTTTCAAACAGTATTTCCAACTGCTTGAAATTGTTCCTTTGAATGACCTGAATGTGAGAATCCAGGCTGACAGTTTTGGTCTTTTGGAGGAACATAGTCAATGGCAAGGAGGATGGAGCAGGCACTCTCTCTGCCATGAACTGAAAAAAGGAGGAATTTAAAGAGAATACATGGAAATGAAATTTCAGTAAAAATGACTCAGTTACACATTCATGGGTAATCACAAATGTGTCAGCATTGCTGTGCAGAGGATATATGTGAATTGGTGTGTTGCCTTTCAAACTATTTCTTCAGTGTGAAAAGTCCTTCACATTGTAAAATGAAGTTTGTAGATTGTCACTAGTGACGAAGAAATGTCAAGAGAAATGGTAATTTCTAGCTGGTCACACACAGTAACTTCAGGAAAAGTCATAGTGATAGGAAAAAAGAGATGGCTACCTATCTTGAGCCATGAGCTTTGTCCGGAAAGTTTTAGAGCAGGGAATGCAAAAGGTTTTCCAATTGAGCATAAAAAAATAAAGAGTACATGTGTCTACAATTGTTATATTCCTGGATGGGTTCTCACGGAAGCTTTAACAAGCAAAGACATTCCGTGTTTCATTTGCCAACACTGAGCAATTTGGAAAAAATCTCACTTCTGAAGATCACTGAAGACCTAGCTAGAAAGCTTGTAATTTTCACGTATTAATATCTTCTACTGCTCCTTATGGGTGTTATATCAGCAATTCACAGAATTCATAGAATCATAGAATATCCTGAGTTGGAGGGGACCCTCAAGGATCATTGAGTCCATCTCCTGGCTCCACACACGACCACCCAAAAATCAGACCGCATGTCTTAGAGCTTTGTCCAAACTCTTCTTGAACTCTGGCAAGCACAGTGCCACAACCAGTTCCCTAGTGATCCTGTTCCAGTGCCCAACCACCCTCTCGGTGAAGTACCTTTCCCTGATATCCAGCCTGAACCTTCCCTGTAGTTGTAGTGAAGTGTACATTTTCACTGCAAAGCCTCTTTTCTCTCTTACACTCAATTTAAAATGTACTTTCAAGTTTCATTTATAGGTTTCACTGGCTCAGCTTCTTAACTGCCAGTGATTTTGCTTTTATTTTTAAAGCAAGTTTTGCCTACTATAAGCTATGTCAATTTAGCACAAAGTCACAGTAATGTATTCCTTCATTATATGAAGATGAAACAGAGTTAAACTTACCGTCTTAAAATATTCTGCTAAGTCATCTGGGTTCCATGTAATCACCTCTGAACGATAGGGAATGTTTCTCAAATCCATTTTTTCTCCCCCTGGGTAGTTAGAGGACGTTCATTCCAGTGCTGTCGATGAAGCAGCCATCTATTGTCTATTTGTGACCTCCTTCAGCAAGTCTAGTAGCTCCTTGCCTGATTTATCCAGATCTTTCTAACTTCTTTTAATTTCAGAACTACGTTGTTAGCACATCCAAGAGAGACACTGCTTCCTCTAATACAAAACGGTCTCTTCTCAGAAAAGTTGTCAGCTAGACAGCCTTACCACTTCCTCTGTGTGAATATAAATAAGTAAATAAGGAAGCGCAGCAAAGTGTTGAAAATGTTTTGCCTGCTACATGCAATAAACTCCCATACACCCTATTTGTTTGTAACTGCATATATAAATACTTGCATATTTACACACTGTACAGTATAAAAATGTTGGTGTATTACCTGCATAGACATCAGTCAGCACTTCTGTGTGCATTTTGTCCACGCAAAACCCTCAAAACAAGGAAATGTTCACTTCTTCAGCATACCTCACTACCTGAATATCACATAGCCTTTCTCTGTTTTGCACAATCATAAACAGTTACCTTTGGAATTGTACATAAAATATACATTAATTAGGAATGGAATTAAAGTCAGCATTTTTTCAATCTTTCAAATTTAGGATGATTATTTGCCACTGAAAGTAAAGCATGAACAAACTAAGATGAAAACTTGTTATGTAGACATTATTTCTCTCTCCAGCTCTGTATTTCAGGTACCTCTAATGAGGAATTTATATCTGAAAAAGAATCTATACAACCACAACATCAACATAGAAATGCGATGTACTGCATCAATCATGTTCACCCAATTAATGTACTGTCTCTTCAGTAAGTTCCTTTGTTAAGACTACATTTAGCATTTTCCAATGTGCCAGTTTTTTGCTGCCCAGCCTGTCCATTCAATCTTTTCTGGATTCAGAGCTTCCTTGCAGATGTGAATGCTTACGGTCACTTTTACCATCTGCTCCAGTAGACTGGACAAAAGATGGTATTTCGTGAACTTTCTGTGTTAGAAAGAATAAGTTCATATTTTTGAAGCACTGGAAGGGAAAAGTTATTTTGTTTGTAAGGAAATGATTACTTTTCCTATTCCTAGTAATTGAGTTCCTTCTAATACTGCATAAAAAGTTTCCCAATTCATTACATACAGCTGCTTTTGAGAATACATCTACAAGTTTCTGTAGTATTATGCTAAGAATTTTCCTTTTGAAATTCACAGTCTGATGTAAAGTAACTTGCTTTCTTTCTGGATAAATATTTTAGGAAATGAAGGCAACAATTTATTCAAAACTCTCTGAAAGTAAGCTGCTGCAACAGCTGTCCTAACAGCACTGCATTTGTCAAATACATGATATAGTTGTGTTTTATTGGTTCTTTCTTGAATTGATCTATATAAATCATCCAAGGCATGTTCTTACAGAAACATCATCACATCTTCATCTTAGATCTAGAATTGAGGAAGAAATAGGACTCAATGTGTGACAATAGATCTCCAAAGGAGAAGTAGTTCTGATGGTATATCTTCAGCAGTGGTAAAGGTAAGATTAAATAATGTACATTTGAATGCCCATCACACAGCATGTCTTTTAACAGGGAAACAAGTTTCTACCAGCTCAGAGACAGGAAGAAGACTATGCTGTAATTTCTAACTGTTCTATTACAGATTTTTGTTACCCTCATGTAGTTCTGGAATCTAATTTCCATCCCAAATCCAGCATAACAGCTCTAATTTTGATTGTATTATTTCTTACTTGTACTAATATAAAGATAATTAGCCTGATCAAAATTTGTTTTGATTCTGTTATAGGAGAGTCACATCATCATTTATTCTGATGCTAAGGAAATCAATCACCCTTAAGGTCAAACTCCTAGTTTAGAGAGTCCTGTTCATCTCAACATTATTATTTGCTTGATTCACTTGTATCTCACTGTAAGTAAATTATTGGTGCATGCATATTTCATGCATTTTGCAAAACCCAGCTGCACACGTAATTGAGCTTTGTCTTTAACTTCTTTTGTAATGTGATAAAAAGACAGGATCTGGTGACCATGTCAGGCTTGCTGAGGAAAGGTAACTTCAAATTTTCTTTATTTTGAATTTTCAGATATATTGCCAGATTGCATTTTGAGCCTATGTATGTGCTTGAGCATTTCAGTGGAAAACATTGCTCAACTCATAAAAAAACATGGGTGAGTCTTGGTTCTTAATCCCAACCAAACTACCTGAGAGTTGTTATTTTAAAAGATGCCTTTAAATGTCTTTCTCTGTGGCCCAAAAATGCAATGTGGCAAATCTCATATTTTGCAAAGTGAAGTCCTGATTATGCAAAAATAAACAATTCATTTTCTCATTTCTTTTTGTATTTGCTCTTTTAGTATTTATTCACTTGTTTATTATTGCTCTTTTTTCTTCAGTCACTCTTGTTTCCTCCAGAATTGGGACCTTCTTCCAGTGCCCCTGCTGCTTCCAGTGTTCTCTGCACAGAGAGAGGCAGTTGCAACTCTGGTGCCACCAAGGAAATAGAGTGAAAAACCTGAATGTTCACACTTGTAAAAGCATACATGCCAGAATCTCAAGTCATATTTAGGTGGGAGTGTAAGCAAGGGTGTCAGGAAAGCAACCACATCTCATTTTTACAGAGGAAGACAGAATGACTGCAGCGATAGCAGAAGGGCGGTTGAATGATTACAACCAACAGCTAAAACAGCAAAAGAGGTCCCAGGGAAATATGTCATGTATTACAGGGTATGCATTGAAATTTGGTCGACAGCTACATTTCAGAGGTGGCAGCCCTCTGTGCCTGCTGGCAGTTGTTCAGCCTGTTATTGCAAGAGTGGACAGAAATGAAGACACAATGAGTGGGCAGCACAACACATCTGTTCCATAATTTGTGATATGCTTCAGATGTCAATCTTACATGAAATGGATTTTAAGCTCTTAGACTTTCAAATGCTTAGCATATCAGATGTTATAACTGCTACCATTCAATTTTGACCTCTTTCCCTTCTTTTTAAAGAATTATATCTTCAATACTTGATGCATGCAGTGTCACAACCTTCACTAAAAGATGTCTCCACATAAGAGCTGCCAACGGAACATTGTTTCAGATGTACCAAAGGTCTGGTAATTTATATCTGAAAAGGTGTGAGTCGGATCATTGCAGAAAGTACAGAGGGAAAATTCACACTGCCCACAGTCTGCTGCCTTCAAAGAGCCTCAATGTTTTCCATTTTCTCTCACCTCTTTCTGACGGTGTTCTGTCCCTCAAAACCTTTTAAGTGGAGTCAGGGACTTATTTTGAGCAGCTTTCAGAATGGTTTCCTTTTCTAGAACAGTTCACTTGTCAAATTTTCTAGTGCCAAGCAAAAAAAAAAAAAAAAAAAGTTCCAATTTCTGATGAGTTTAGTCTTCATGTTTACCGCAGACCAAAATGGACTTTTTTGACATTTATCTTTTGTCCTGCCCAACTTGATTTTTAAAAGACACGGGTACTCTCTTCCTCTAAAGCCTAAACTTGCTCTTTTTACATTGCATAACAATATTCACAAACTGTATATCTGTCTATCAACACATTTTTATACCCCTCAAAAATCACCAGTGTAATGTTATATGCTGCTTGCTTCCTATAACAACCACTGAGCCACAGCTTCTCCTCATACATTATTTCCTTAAATCTTCGAGTCAAGCGTTAACCTGGAGCTTGTTGTGTTTGTGCATTAATGAGATCCACCACGAGTCTTTCCAACTTAAACAAGCTCTTTTGTAGGGATGGAACTGCGAGCCTTCCTCCCCACCTAGTGGCGAAATCAGAGACCGACACAAAATGCGAGTGAGTTGTGACGGATTCTGCAGCACGGAGATGCACACTGAATGGCTGACACTGTACAGATTTGATCCTTAGGTTATTTATGTGACACTTCAGTGGAGACAGCCTTAAGGTGAGTGTTAATCCATCTGCTTGCATCTCGGTTGTATGGTTTGAGTAAAACCGTGTCTAAGGTACTGGTTTCAATCCAATTTCACAAGAATTATATGCATACTTTTTCTGAACTCAGCCCTCAGTAATGATGTACGTACTTAAAGAAGCGTTACTCGTGAGTTGCCTTACTTTGAGGAGGTGGAAATAAAGAGTTCAGGCAATTCAGAAATGCCTGAAATCCTAGGATGCAGCCACTAGAGTGCAGCTGAACTCTATTCAGGGAACAGAAATAGTCAAGTACGTACTGAAGTGCTGTAAAAACAAACAAACAAAAAAGGAACTTGAGTTATTGCGGTAATAATACTGTTGTACAAGTGTTTTTTTCAGGTAAATATTTTGTTCTACTGTGTTAGAATCATAAATGTTATAAGTGGCTAATGTATCTATTCTAGACAAAGAAAATGGGTAAAAATATGGAGGAGAATAACAGACCGTAAAAAATGTCTATTGAAGAAAGACAAAAAAAAAAAATGGTTTGCTTAGTCTGGGAGAGGAAGGTTGGAGAAAAGAGGAGGAAAAAGGAAGCAAGCATAGAGACTTTGGGTGATAGCAGTCAGCTTTCCTCATGACCTTTGGATGTAACAGGCTTTGCTAACAAGAACAGCAAGTGCAAGCTTGAAAAGCAGGTATTCTAGCTTGAAGGGCTCTTCTGACCTGTATTTGGACCATTCAGTGCAATTCAACAGTTCAATTCGTAAACTGCCCAACAGTGTCAACTGTACTGGGACTCAGAAGGAAACTAGTAGGTCAAAAGAATAACTGGAAATGATGTTGAGTTTTAGATATTGCGTTCCATTTCAGTGCAGTGTTTTTTGAGTATGGATCTGTACCAACAAGCAAAGAGATATTCAAACTGAATATGAAGGTTTGACGTTAACACTGGAGTTATGTAAGTTGAAGGCAATGAAAGTTGGACATACACCACTTAGTCTGACCTTTTCCACTACTGCTGTTGAAAAGCATTGCTTCCATCAGCTCCAGACAAGACTGCTGCCAAGGCTTTGGCTCTGCAGGGAGCCAAGTGGAGGTCCTTGTGGGGAGGGTCCTCTTCCACTGGTGCATCTTCCTTTTGCTGTAACAGCTTCTGCTCAAACTCCTACTTTATCCCTAACACTCCACTCTCCTCAGCACCACTGCAGAATTGGCCTGTACTGTGCTGTGGGTACCTGTGAGCTCTGCAGCCAGGCCTCAACCAGTAACATATTGCCCTGGCCATTTTGGATTTTCTTATAAAGGAAAATTAAAACAAGGCTAAATGTTCCTGTTAGGGTGAAAAAAGCCTACAATTTAGGTCTGAATATGAGGTGAGGAGTCAATCTCAATGGATTTTAATCACTGCTTTAGTTAAAAATGGTGCACAAAGGAGTTCCAAAACAAAATGATAAAAGCTGGGAAAGAGAGAAAGAAAGATGTAAGTAGATCCATCTAGGAATGTTTCTTTTTGAGATCTTTGGCCTTATGTGCCTGGCTTCCCTCTGAATAGCTGAAGCAGATTAGAAGGTCCTGTGAACATGACAGGCAATGAGAGGATGTTGCAGTGGCCACCAGTGGGAAATCAAATGAAAAAGTGTTCACCTCAGCAGCTACTGAGGTGAGCTGATGGAGAAAAAAAGCTGAGTTTGGGACTGTTCTTAAGGAATGCTTTAAAAAGTGTATGTTTTGCCTGCTGCAAGGCTTACACGATTGCTATTTTGGTGTGTTTTCTCCTTTCACCAAAAGAAATCTGCTGTTTTAAAGCCTTTCTGAGTCAGTGTTTATGAGTGGGCTCATATTCACTATTTAACAGTTCTACTAGGGAATTATTTTAGGTCAATTCCTTTACTATGAAACAGCAGCTGGAAATGTAGATGTATGGCATTATGTAGTGGATCTGTGGTTGCTTGCAGCTTGTTAATTGGATGCTACCTGAGCAGTGGCCTCCATTCATGCTCTCATGGCATGGAGGAATCCAAACCCAGAACTGCCATGCAGGCCCTTGGAACCCACAGTACACGCAGTATCACAGATGGAACCTTCAAAGTTCAGAATGATTGTAAACTGCAAGGAGAGAAGTTTACAGCAGCTCGGGAAAATACTTGTGAGACTTAGTTGCTTTTCAATACTTTCTGAGAATGTGGCTTTGAAAAGAGCTTCAAAGATGCAAATGCAATGGAAAACTCCTGTATACATCATAACAAGGGTTTGCCTGCAGTTGCTCTCCTTTACTGGAAATCAGTGTCTGTAGGAGCTATTATCTCTTGATGGCGACAAAGCCCGAGCTATTCCCATCCGGTGCTTCTGTAGGAAGCTTTCCATCTTCCTCCCCTTCCCCCCCTCCCTTCTCCCTTCTCCTCTCCTTTTTTTCTTCTTGCTTTCTTGCTTACTTCCTACGTGTTTATTTTTTAAAAATTCAGAACTTTTCTATCAAAGATGACCCAACAGTAAGAAACATTTTATTTATCAAAGGCTTTTTTTTTGTGTGATTTTTTTTTTTTTTTTTTTTTTTTGGAAAAACTGTTTCAATTTTATCCAGGAATTCTGACAGCTAGACCTGTGATGATTATTTTAACTCAGCCCATCTTGTTACTCATATATAAGATGGAGAACTGGCACACATGAGGAGATTGTTGGCTCAGGCTTTCACATTATAAGTGATCTTTTTCATTCAGAGAATAAATTGTTCTGTTAACCTAAACAAAGCTGACTTTGTAGAACACACATAGTTTTCAGTGGTTACAGCTCTGCTCAGTACTTGTTAACTGCACTGAATTTTGCTCATTGTTCTCATCACAAGGAAGGCTTAACAACCTGATTAAGAAAAACAGCTGTTAAGTTCAAAGTCCAAATCTGAAGTGAATGTTGCAATTGCAAAACATATTGTCCATATTCAGACTCAAAACTGTATTCCAATGCAGTATATGAACAATTATTTAAATATTTAAACATCTCATTGAACAACGAGAAAACCAGTAGTGATTTGGCAGTGCTGAGAAAAAGAAAAAAGATTCAAGGGCTGATATGCTGATATGTGTTCATTTCAGACTGTAATGGAAATATTTTTGTGATTTTCTTTTTTATGATGAAGTAAGATATAAACCTCAGAAGAAAGATCTGTGTCTGCTGATCTTCCATGCACTTTTAAACAGCATTAGCTGGTGCAACAGCTGCAAGATATGGTCCAATCCCAGCCTTTTCCGTGTTTGTGCTGCTCCTGCACAACCAGCATAAGCACTGCTGTGATCTCAGAAGGAAATAAGACTAAGGATTCGGTTGTGTTAGCTCATCTAACAAAATGTGATGAAATGATAGTTTCAGACTGCAGCTTTTGCCCGATACGGCTTTGCTGTTTGGTTATGCAAGCAGTGTATCACAGAGCAGGAGGTGTAGCACAGCCAGAAAAATGTTTGATGCTGCATCTTTGGAGTGTCTGGACTGATACTTCTGGCTGCAGTGTCACTTCAAACTGTATGTTAAAATACATCATAAGCAAAGAGAAAAAAAAAAAAAAAAAGTGGAAATCCTCTTCATTTTAACAGTGCAGTAAGTCTCATTTCACCATCTTCATCTAGCCAGTGGAATATGCACTATATCTTGTATTAGACTTAAATTTATAAAATGCAAGTTTTGTTTTCCAGACAAAGTCGAGCATTCATTTAGGTGTTTTTTTACTATTTCACTGTTACCCTCTGTATGGTTTAACACATTGCAGAATTTAGACATTAGTTGCAGGTAATTTTATCATAAATGACTTATAAATAACATAATCTGTAACAGTAAAAGAAATCTGAAGGCAGACACTGAAATGTTTGAACTGTCTACAGCTTAATGCAGTACAGTAAGCACTGAAAGTTTCATACAACAGCTTATTTATTCCATAGACTCCTACGTGTTTCTCACTCCGTATCATTTATACTCTTAAGTTATTCAGGTTCAATAGAGAAGATTCTACATTTAGCTCTTGGATGGCTGTTTAAGCTAGTTATATGAAACCAACTCTGTGAAATATTAGAATTGATCTTTATTGTAATTTAATTAGTATTGATTTTATGAACAGATTTTCTTTCTTAGTGCCCACAGACAATCCTACTGGACACTTCTGCTCACCAAAATGGACTGTGATTAGCTTCTACTGGTTTCAGAAGTCTCATATTTATTTTTGGCCTATTTGCTCTTGGCTTGCAGGAGTTCTTACGCAGTAAGCTGCTTTGCCTTCAGTTGTAGTAGCTCTCTGTCCAAGGCCTTTCTGTCTGTAGGTTTGACTGTCTTTCTGCTGAACTCAGTGTCCGTTAGCACAGAAGTTAAAGAGAAGGCAAACAAGTCCCATGTTTGAAAAGCAGCTTGTATCTTTCATACGAGGAGCTGCTAACATCATCCAGTATACAAAAGCAAATAGATTTCGCTTTTGTAATGGCTCATTACTCACAAATTCACCTTGTTCTTACGTAGTATGTCTGGATAAGGAAACAGAGTATATAAATAAAGGAGACTGCAACCCCTGCTTTGTCTGCAGAAGTAGCTTTGTAGCCAGTACAAAAGGCTTAGCTTTGTTTTTTAGCAGATTCTCAGTTGAAGATATTGTGTCCTTCTATCACTCAAGAATGTTTACCCATATCCTACGCTCCTGTGTGTCAGAGTTCTGAGAGAACCAGTAGCCCCTCATAGGGCTGACCAGCTTCACCTGGCACCTCTACTCATTCCCTGCCTGTGCCTTGGGGCTGTATTTAAACTCAGCTCAGGCTTCTGTGAAGACCTTTGTTACTGAAGAGTCCAGAGAGCATAAAGAGGTCTCTTCAGGTAAGGCATTTTTTAAATTTTTAGTAGAACTCTCAGTTTTCATGATGAAATTTCAGCTGTTTGTTCATCACTGCACCAAGTCAGAAGTGCTTGATGCAGTGCTTTCGTGGTGCTGATGAATGTGTGGACTGTTCTTATTTAGGTTGCTATTTTACTTTAGAATGATCTTGAAAACTAATGATTCTTCCCAATAATGATAGCCTCCAGATGTTGAGTTTGAAGGTTAGTTACATGATGCCATTATTAAATTCATGTAGGATTATTGGATATTTTCCTTTTCTCAGCATTTGCTCTGTTTAATGATGTTGGAGAGCTGAATGAGTCATTTTGCGGATAGGAAGGGGGCAGAGGTCAGAAGCTGTATGAATTTGATTCCTTGGAGACATTTAAGGCCGGGTTGGAGAGAGCCCTGGGCAATCTGATCCAGTACTGGATCTAGTGGCTGGCAACCCTGCCTGAAGCAGGGACGTTGGAACTTGGTGGTTCTTCAGGTCCCTTCCAACCCAAGCTAATCTATGATTCTGTGATTCATTGCACTGCAGTACTTGCTGAAAGAGGTACAGAGTAACTCTGTATTTGAAGTGTGTGCAGGCTTTAGGTGAGTGCATTGTTTACAACGAGATGATATCTGCAATTTTTCTGGAAAGAAAGCCCAGCAGGCAGCTGTTAATCCTGTAATTTAGCTGATGGGAGCAACTTGACCGTGGTTACCATGTTTTAAGGTATATTTTTATTTATGAAAAAACAGTGAACAAGCTAAAGCTGTGAGTAGGGCTGGGAAAGAATTCAAATTGTGCTTTAAGCAGAGTGCTTTCTGAGTCAGTTAGTTATGTTTGTGTCCTTAGCCATAGTACTTTCATTTCCCTGTGTTTATTGTATCAGAATTATTCATAAATTTTAAATCAGGTCTGAGCCCAGGGTTTTTTTTTGACAGAATGATTCTGTTTTCACTCTCCCAATCAGGCATACCACCAATTTCCAAATCAAATAGTTGGGAATGAGGCAGGTGTCTTTATAGCATTCAGTAATGTTTGGGTACTTCTTGGAAGGTGCTTGTTGTATTCAGAGAAGAGAAGCACCACATCTGACTTGGTAAGAAAAATCTTAAATAGGTTGAAAATAATTCTGAAAAAAATGAGTGAATATCTAGTAAGTATAGCAGTAGTGTGTAAAATGTTATTAAAGGCTGCTATTATAACCACTCTTCTCAGATGGAATGGTGAGGTATTCAAACAGGCTGCCCAGGGAGGTGGTGGAGTTACCATTACTGGAAGTTTCTAGAAGATGATAGATGTGCTGGTCTGGAGTGGTCACAGGCATGGGTTGATGGTTGGATTACATCTTACTGGTCTTTCCAACCTTAATGATTCCACGATTCTATTCCTCCAGTCAAGTCCTATTCTACTGTTTTACTCTTTTTTGGGATCAGTGAATGAGAGTTTGCTATGAGTGGGCATGAATTCACTGTCAATTGACATGGTTCTGAGCCAACAGCCTTTGTTAGGCTGAATGCAGTAAAATAAGCCCCATTCAGAAGTACTTTGTACCTGTTTATAAGTAACATCTGATGAGCTATGTCTGAAAGGAGCTGTAGATGACACATAGTTCATCTAAATTCCTCTTCCCCCTTCACAAAAATAACTATCCTGAGAAGGAAAAGATAGTAAGGAATTGAATTAGGTTTCCTGCTGTTGAAAGCTTATGAACAGCAGACTAATGCAGTAAGCTTGGTAATGAGGATGGAGTGCAGTGTTAGCAAGGCCTTGACATTAAAGGGAAAAACAGATGATTCTGAGACTGCTGGTGTTGCAAACAAATGATCTGTATTCAAAAGAAGGCAATAGAGCAACCATTAAAGTTTAATGGAATAATCTCAGGGAGGAGGTTATTTTCATGCAGCTGAACATTTTTCTTATTAGCATAACACATGGTCAGTTTTGTAATGAGCATAATAGTGTTGTTCATCATCCAGTTGTTCTGCGTAAAGGTTAAGTCTCCTTGGAAGTATAGTCAAATAAGCTAGCTTACTATCCATTTCGGGATGCAATTCCCTTTGTAAAGAGAGCATATTTGAATTCAAGATACTAGTTTCATGCTACTAGAAACTATGCTTTTAGAATATTCAAAAGAAAAAGGCAATGTTAATGCTTTGCATTAGTCACCTTTGGAATTAGCTGTATGTAGTCATCTTACTGTGTTCCTAGTGAAATGAGTAGGGTTCTTTTTCTGTGTGGAGACTGTAGAGAGATTTGATCCTCAAATGTCAAAGTGAGATGCCAGATTTGTTAATTTCTAGAAATTCTTATGTTCTGGAGAGAGCAGTAGTTGTAGGCACTGAGTTCTTAAAGAAATCTAGAAGCTGGGACTCTTGAATATTTCTGAGCCGCACTGGTTTCAGAGGTTGTATAAGGCTGGTCGTTAGTAGTGTCGAGGTGCAGAGCTCTTGGGAACAGGTTGTGGATTGCATGAGGGGTCAGATAGCTGGGAGCTGAGCTTATGGGAGAATTAAGTAGTAAACACAAGGTCAGTAACCTTTGGGAGCCTGCTCCCCTTCTGTGCTGTTTCAGCTGTGCTGCCCTGTTCATTCCTGAGAAAGAATCACAAAATCACAGACTGGCCTGGGTTGGAAGGAACCTCAAGGATCATGAATCTCCAATCCCCTGCCACATGTAGGGCCACCAACCTCCCCATTTAATACCAGCCCAGGCTGCCCAGGGCCCATCCAATCTGGCCTTGAACACCTCCAGAAACGGGGCTTCCACAGCCTCTCTGGGCAGCCTGTTCCAGCACCTCACCACTCTCATGGTAAAGAATTTCCCCCCCCCGACATCCAACCTAAATCTCCCCTCCCTCAACTTAAAACCATTTCCCCTTGTCCTGTAGTTATCAACCCTTTCAAAGAGTTGATTCCCCTCTTTTTTGTAGGCTCCCTTTAGGTACTGAAATGCTGCAGTGAGGTCACCCCGCAGCCTTCTTTTCTCCAGGCTGAACAAGCCCAGCTCCCTCAGCCTGTCCTCATAGGGGAGGTGCTCCAGTCCCCTGATCATCTTTGTGGCCCTCCTCTGGACCCTCTCCAACAGCTCCCTGTCTTTCTTGTACTGGGGTCTCTAGACCTGGACACAGTACTCCAGATGGGGCCTCACAAGAGCACAGGGACGATCACCTCCCTGTCCCTGCTGGCCACCCCTCTTTTGATGAAGCCCAGGATACCATTTGCTTTTCAAGCTGCAAGCGCACACTGCTGGCTCATGTGAAGCTTTTCATCCATCAAGACCCCCAGGTCCTTCTCCACAGGGCTGCTCTCAAGGCCCGCTCCTTCCAGTCTGTATGGATGCCTGGGATTCCTCCGGCCCAAGTGCAAAACTCTGCACTTTGCTGTGTTGAAACTCATTAGGTTCACCCTGGCCCACCTTTCAAACCTGTTGGAAGAACAATGCCTTTCCAGGCTTAGTATGGATTGCTGTTAGTTTCCGCCACAAAATTGATACACCACTTTTAGGTAATAATTTCAATAAGGAATCAGTGAGTACTGAAGCTGTAAATACCAAGGGCTGAAATTTGCAGAAGGTCTTTAATATATGCCCTAGATGAAACCACTCTCATATAAGCTAAGTATTTGTTGCAGTGAAGTTTGTTCTAAAAACAATTTTTGCCCGCTTTATGATCCTTGCCTATTCAGGATTTTTAGAAGACCTGTTTATGATGGCCAGAGGCAATGTGTTGTTGCTATCTGTGCTTTGTACTTGGTCCCGCATTTGCTTTTTTTCTGTTCTCTCACTTTTTGTTGTGATCAGCTGTTTTTATACAGAACTTCTGCCTACCTCTACTCTTTCCTCACTTCCTGCTACTCTAGGTATAGAGTAACTTTTATAACGAATAAAATTAAACTCAATTCTTGTCGGCACTCAGTCGAGTTAGAGAGCTCTCACAGTTTCTTGTAGCATCAGAATAGTTCTCCAAATAGTTCTGCTTTATTGTGTTCAACATGCATCTTATATACCATTCACTTACAAGCCAGGAATTCCTGTCCCTCTAATCAGTGAATTGGCCTAGCTTCTCCCAAAACACAGTGATAAAGGATGAAAGGTTTCTTAAGTGTGATAAGGTTAACAGTGCATACAAACAGAACTTTTTGTTTACCCTTAGATCCAAACAGATACCATTTGCCCTCTGTCTTACACTCCAGACTCCCAAGATTTCACAGTGATAGGGTCTATCAAGGAGTCTGATAAACTCTTTGCTGACTTGCTCAGAGTTGCATCTTCCCCCACAAGTTCTACAAACATGCACTTATACATAGTACAGACACACAAACTGTATGTGAGCATAAGCTTGATTTCCTGTTTTTTTTTTTTAATGCAGGTTTGCAGTGAGATTCCTGATTCCTCATGGCAGCGTTTGTTATTTAAGCCTGCCATAAACTTCTTCCAAAAAGCTTTAGAGACTTACTGCGGCAGGAAACTAGGCACTAGTGTTAAGAGCAGGCTAAATACTGTTTCTGGGGTGTGTTGAAGATCATGGATGAAATCAGGTACTTGTGTTGAGCCTTAGTTAGTCATCTATGAAATGGTTCGTAGCTATGGTCCTCATCATGGGAAAACTGGATTTCTGGGACTGATGCTGCTAGATCTCAAGTTGTTCAGCTTTTGCTAAGTTTCCTCCCCCTGAAACATTTGGTCACTAAAAGGGAAGCCTGGGACCTCTGGTTCTAGTTGACAATCAGCAGAAAACAACGTACAGAATGCAACATTCCTGCAAGTATTCTACAAACACTAACATAGATATGAATCTGTTGCAAATGCAGGCTGTAACTAGTTCATTTATGGATTCACTGAGTTATGACTGGTCATATTATGTTAGGAGTTCACTTTTTACGTGTAGAAAGGATCTGTATGGGAACTGCTGAATCATGACCTGAACCTCTGATTGATCACTTGAGGCGAGCAATGAATCAGCCCTGGGAGCACAGGTGAAGGCAATTCACCTGTGCTGCTGGAAGGGATGGAGCTTGGCTCCACCTCTCCTAGACTCCATCTAAGAGCTGACTACCAGTGGGGAAGGATCTGTTTTTGGAGGTTGCTCCTTTTGGTGTTTTCCAGTGAGCCTGGGATAAGGGTAAGTCCTCTATCTATTCCTTCTTGGTGTAATAACCTGCTTAGCCCAACTCTCTTGTGTATTTCTTAATTACAACATCTCTATATCCATTGATTATACAGGATTTCACTAATTTCAAACAAACATCAATAGAATCTGTGCTCCTAACTTGGAAGTCTTCATAAAGTCTATGTAGGAGATCCATTTCCTGTCCTCCCCTCAATACTATATATATATCAAGGTCGAACTCTCCCAGTATATGGGGTTGTAACCTGGAATAATGAAACTACAAGATTTTGGCCATAGGGTTCTTTATGTGAACCTTGCAATACTTATTTTTTTTTCTTTAAATCTCTTGTATTTGGAGGGTTTATTATAAAAAATTAATTTCTAACCTTTGCAGTAGAGATGCAAAGATTCCACATAGCAGAACTTGAGTGCATGCTTAGAATTTACTTATAGCAAGTTAAATCAGATTTTGCATTTTTGATGGACTAAAATCTTATGAACAATACTGAGCCACTGTGTTGACTTAAAGTCAAGAGTGTGTCTTGGTGTGTATCGTCTATATTTGGCATAATAGTGCAGAGAGCTTCATGTCTAGAACAGTAAAGTCTTTTGTTCTGAGCTGTAAAACCTTAGGCTTAGAACACTGAAAAACTGTTCAGTGTATTTCTCAGTTAAGGTATCTTTCTTATTGATAGATTTCAACTGAAGCCACTAGAAGCTGTGGAACATCTTATAACAAGAACTTTAACGGAGACATTCAGAACAGTGGAAACAAATTATGAACAATACCAAAAGATTTCTGCAATGTGAACCCTGCATTTTGTCACTCAAATTTATGCAAATTTATATTCACTCCATCTTTAGCTACTCACAAACCTATTGGGGTGAGCTGCATTTCTTCCTCATTTAGAATCAGGTATTTCTAGTTGTGAAGCTCGGAAGCTGTGTACTGTTAATACCTGGCATGCCTTTCAAAGAGTTTTACTAGGTCTGTTCCTAGCTCAGTTTATTTATTCCACTGGTGGAATTGAACAACTGATGTTTATCATGTCATCCAAAATGCAGTGCAATTGAAAGTGAGCTAAAAAATGATGAGAGACTATAGGGAGATGACTAACAATTCTTGGGCTTTTGGTTTATAATAGGAGATAATATCAAATTTCTCTTGAACTGTGAAGTCCATATTTTGTTACAAATGCCAGACAGCATGAAAAGAATTTAAAGCATTTATCAGCAGTAACAACATTAAAAAATCAACTATTCTTTCAAGTGTGTAGTCTGAAGAGGTGAATGTGCCAACCAGTCTTGATTTCTAAGGTGTATATTTTCTGCCAGTTTTTAAATATGTCTCCCAATGGAAACAGCTGAAGCTTTGCAGCTTTTGGCTTTCCAAATTAAGATGGGCAAAGCATTTATCCAACCTTATTGTGTTCTAGAACCCAGTGGGACTGCGTGATTTTTACGGAACTTTTTTCTGGTTTTTGATTGATGTGCTGATCCTTCAGATCACTGATTCAATTTATGTTGATAGTGGAGGTAATTATAATGTCTGTTACCTGTGTAGCCTGAAGAAAACACTTTGAGTAGCTAATAGCTGACTTTATTTGCATTTTGACCTTTTTATAGGAAAGGAAACAACCTCTCTAGGGTTATATTGTGTATTGTAGCAAATATAACCTCTGACAAAACCTTAAGGTCACTGCCAGAGCACCTATTTGATTACTGCAGCTACCAAACTGCAAACATGTAAAAATGAATCTGTGAGGGAGGTGTTTGAAATTGGTTTTTATAGTTCAAGATGCCAATGGTAAAAGAATCAGCCTTCCAGGGAGGCTTTGCTCATTTCTACACATACATAAACCAGCAGTAATACTTTGTAATCTTTTTAATATTTTTGCAAGATAACAGTAGGTAACCAAAAACATCTTGCAACCAAGGGTTGCAAGGTTGTATTTATAATGACAGCAGACTGCAAGCAGACCTGCTGTAGGGATTCTCTAAGGAGAACCACACTGACAACAATGTTCTTTTCCTTTTAGAAGGAAAATGACTTTTTTTCCATGCTTTTAGGAGCCTGAGGTTTCTACAAGACTGAAGAGTTCTCTACCAAATTCTTAGTGATGGATATGGGATACGTTCTGTTATAACAGCCCACTGTCACTAAGACAAAATAATGCACTGGAAACTTTTAAGTGAAATAATGAATTCAAATGAATTTGCATAAGAAGTAATAAGCCTTTCCTTGTCAGATGTACTCATTTCTAATCATATTCCCAGCAAGACAATAACAAGCTAGACTCAGCAGGTATGTTTTAGCTAATGGAAATCACCATTCTATGTTTCTCGGAAAGGAGAGGGATGGGAAGAATTTACTTTCTTCAGATGCTTTAATGGAAGTAGAAGAATGTAAAGCTAGCAGTGCCTCAGTTGTTTGACAGTCTCACGGACACAAGCCACCTCATACAGTCTATTCCCCCATATTGAGACTGTTTGCAACTGTCTGAGTCTGTTTTTTTCCCCCTTTTTTGCAACTGTCTTTCCATCTATCCCAGTTTAAAGGCCTTACATTATTCTATCACGTTTCAGTACATTTTCCTGGATTGGAATACTGAATTTCCTTGAAAAGAGGATGCAAATAAGCTATGTCTCAATGCGATATACAATATCTTATTTGGCCCTTTCCTCCATCTGCTGTATAACTTCGGGACACCTCTTGTTATTAAGAGGTTCTAGAAACTATTAATAGGAGATAATTTATCTTGTAATGAATCTAGTAAAAGGGCTATTCCGAATGGAGATTAGAGCAATCATACCATGTTCATTTTCTTTTTCCTCACCATTATTCTCTTGCAACAGCCAGACTGTGAGTGCTTCATGATTACTGTTAGTGACATTGCTAACGTATGTGTTCCAAGCATTTCTTATCACTATGTTCAATTTAGTTTCAGCTATTTTTAAAATGAAAATGCTGATTACAATATCAATCTCTGTCATACAGCATGACTTTGTGTAATGGGCACTGCTATCTTCATCTTAGCCGTTACAAAAATCAGTAGAAAATCCCGAGAACATTTAATTCAGAATTGGACTGAACCTGTACACATTACTCCTTTATTACCTGTTTTTTATTCTTTATATTATTTAGAACATAAGGTAAATTACACAAGCTTTTTGCTCATTCAAATACTGGTGATAAAATTAAGTATATTTTGGCACTTGGAAATGGCAGGCAAGTTTGTCCAAATTGTACTGGTGTTGAAATAGGAAAAGGTCAAGAAACTGAGCCATTGCTTGCATTTAATAAAAGTAAGACTGAAATGTAACACAGCTCTTTTTCTGGGAATTACCTAGCTTTGCTAAATGTATGCTATGCAATGTGATATGTTTTCTATTGCCTGCCATGATGCCAGTTGTCACAGGTGAATAGTTTAATTTCTTCTAATTAGAGGTATGATTCAATTTTCAAGTCAACTAAAAATCTACAGTTACGTAGGTTGCTCTGAAAGTAATGCTTTCTATTTATTTTTGTGGAAACAACAGATGCAAAGAGCAGAATAACACTTTGATAAATCAAATTCTCAGCTACAAAACACTGTTTTTCAAGATAGTCACCACCATTAGCTGTGCATTTTCACCTGCATACATCCACTGTAAGAAACCTGCAATGGTGGAGGTGACCCACTGTTTCACAGCTGCTATGATGGCACCATTGCTAGGAAAATGTTGCCCACGTAGTCCAACTTTCACTGTGCCAACATTCACTGTTCAGCATCCATATACAATTCAGCAAGGGTTGATGCATGTCAGTGGGTATAGATTTTTCCACATGGAGGAATGCAATGACACATCTTTGCTCTCTGTGCATTTCCATGTCAGACACCATTTTGTCAGAGTGCCCTTCTGCTGCCACCTGTCATATGGCAACAAAATGTAATGGAATATTGGTGAGGAGGTTCGACCTCTACTGCCAGTACCACCAACATCTGCTTCTAGCGTCATGGGCCAGCATAATAGGAAGCATTATTTTGGAGCTGCTCTTGTCATTTTAAAGAGTTACTGTGACAAATATGTGAAGTCAACTGATCTGCTTGACTTAGGGCTGTTTTTTGGCTGTAACATCATGGCAATGAAGATAGCTATGTATCGTTCATTGTTAGGCTAAGTTCATTCTCCCTTGACATTATGAATGCAAATACACAACCCTTTGGGGTGTGTAGTGATGATGTTTGCCTATTCATTCTATAGCAGTATGGTTTCTCCTTATTCAAATCATAGCTAAAATGTTCATAGGTGAGGACAGCTCAGTGAAGTTCTGCCCAGAGAGGCTGTGGATGCCCCGTTCCTGGAAGTGTTCAAGGCCAGGTTGGATGGGGCCCTGGGCAGCCTGGTCTAGTATTAAATGAGGAGGTTGGTGGCCCTGCATGTGGTAGGGATGTTGGAAATTCATGATCCTTGAGGTCCCTTTTAACCCTGGCCATTCTGTGATTCTGTAAAGAAAGAAACAAAGAGGAAGTATTTCAGAACTGAACTTGTTTGTTAAATAGTTCATAAAGAATAGTAAGGAATAGAATCCCAAAATGGAGTGAAGTTAAGTGTTGTTCTCAAGTAAAAAAGGCACTACTTTAAAAGGTAGGTATAAAATTTGTGATGAAAAGTGGAAATGCCAAGAAAAGGACTTGCTGAGGCAGAAGGGGATGAAATGAAGATCAAGATTTTGAGAAAAATCTGTCAGAGTACATGTAGATCTGTAGCAAGGAACCTGTGTATTGAGATTTCAGAGACAGTAATACCTGACAGATGCATATCCTCTCTTTGAGAAAGAAACAGGCAAAAACAGACAATTGAAACCTGCAACAACTTGCCTTATATCTCTTACAATTATATATGTGAATGTACAATTTCTCAGTGGTGTTTGTGGGGAACAGGTTCCTCAGTAGATGTGTTTCTGACTAATGGATTAATGTATAACTGTTTTGGAACTGTGTGGTGAGTCCCTGAATCCTGTTTATAGCACAGGTTGCCTTATTAGTAATTGGGAAGAAAATCCTGCTTGGTGGTAAGACAACATGGTTGTGTTTTCCAGATCTGATCTGTAGGTAACATGTGGATATAGAACAAGCATAGACTGTTACACCAATATATTGGCTCTCATTGCTTGCTATTTTCTTGTCTTCCTGTATTTCTTAGCTGTAGTTTAAATTATCTTGAAGTCTGAATTAAATATAGAAGGAATTTACTCCAGATACTAACTGGACTGGCAAAATTCAGAATTGTTCACCTTCCCATTACTGCTGAAAAAGGGCTTTCTATATCTGTAAGTTACGGGCTTCTTACAGTACTGCAGGGTCAGCCCCGCAGTGATTGCAGAGGATAATGCTGACTGAGGCTGTCAAAGACTTTAGTTCGAACTGTAATCGTTTTCTTCCATTCTCTTGAAGTATTCTTTTATTTTCTGCTGTAACTTTCTCTACCATACATGAAAATTTCTACAAGAATCTTCTCAAGCTTGGATTGTTCTGTGTATCTGAGCAATAGGATACTCAGTTTATCTGAATTACAATGGTTTTGTTAATGTCAACAAAACATTTGGAGATTTAGATGAATTACATTACTACTATTATCATTCTCCCTTTTCTGTGAAGATAGGGAATGAAATTTCCTGAAGCTCCCAGTTATAATGTTCATTCTTACTGATTGGCAAAAACTGTTCTACTTAAGAGTTGGCTGTGCAGCCAATTTGCTGATGCAGTCTTAATTATTTTTATGGGACACTTAATTTCTGGTACACTGTAGAAGACGATGTCCCTGTCCTCATTCCTGTACTTACTCTACAGATGACACTTTGCTTTGAGAAAGTTCTGGCTCTTTCTAAGAGTTACTGGCACAATGAAATGATATCTTTCTGAGGTTCTTTTACAACTTCATTCTTCTAAACTCAGCAAGCATCTTGTGTGCCTTTGTCTAAAGTAGGCTTGTTTTCTCATTCCCAGGTTTCTGCTATGCCATTTTGTGGAGATGTGTAGTTCTTTCTCACAGTTAAAGGCCAGAATACAAGATAGCAATTAAGTTCCTACCTAAAATCACCTTCCCTACTTATAATCACTCCACTAATAGTGTTACAAGTAAAATTAAATTCTTTACACAAGCTACATCTCACTGTTGTGTTTTGGTTGGTTGTTTTTCTGAGATTACAAAATATGCTGAAAACTTAATGTCAAATTCTGGGGCAAAAAAAAATTACCCTTCTTGCATGTTTGTCAAGACACAATTTTGTTGAAATTGACACACATTTGAAAAAATTGATGAACTTAAGACTATGTTTTGCTGTGCAGAATAGTTCAATCTCAGGTATTCTGGCTATAATAAGTTCTGTAGTCTTTATACAATCTTCTGAAACCTTCAAAGAATCTTAATCTTTCCCTTTAGTATTGATGCACTATTTTTATATCTATTAATCTAACACTCTAACAATCACACATTTGATTTCTTCTTGTTTGATACTGCACTTAGTTCTGGGAAATTGTTCTTTGATAAAAGCCTATCTTCCCAGGTGCATAAATATTAGGAAGTCTGGTAATGGGAGCTAAATGTGGAATTTCTTCTGTATTGATACATGTTATTACTGTGGTTTGGGAGTGTGCAGCAGAGTATTTAAAGACCAGCTGGTGTGACAACTGTTAGACTGATTTTTTACTTATTGGTTACAATAGGTCAAGGTGAGACATGTAAAGAAGTGACAGCATTCCAAAATGGTTTCTGTGGCTCTGCAGATCTTCTAGACAACCCCCTGGGATTTATCATACCGCGTTTATCATATCATTTATCTCAAAGCTTTTAAGAACAATATCATGGTATTCCCAGAGCATGCAAAGGATTTTTGAAGATAAATGTACTTTCCATGCTGGAACATCCTCCTTCTCATATCTTTCATGTCTGTGCCATGTTGTCCAAGAGATAGATGGGAGATGGAACAAAAAAAATAATTTTCATAGTATAAGTCTTTATGGAATTCCTTAAAAGCTTGCGTATTTTTTTGTTCTGTGATCTTGTGCATGATGATTTGAAAATAATGATAGCTTATACATTCATATATAGGTCAAACAAAACTAAAAGAGTTTGAACAGGCTTGACAAATCCCTTGTATACCTCCTACATAAGCTGATAGGAGTGAGAGAGTCTGAAATCTACAACACTTCAGTAGATACTTTTTATCTTTATATCGAAAGTTGCCTTATGTGCTGTGAGTTTAAGTTGTTGACTGTGTTATAGTATCACCAAGGCAAGGTGCAACTTGTCACTGCTTCAGAACGGACAGAAAGTTCTTCATCTGGAGCAGTAGATTGACACTGAATTTAAGACAGTATTTCTTTCCCGCATCATCTGAAAACACAACTAATATCTTCAGTGCTGTGAAGATATTGAACTCACTTAAAAAGATTCTTCAGAAAATAGTCTTCCACTGGAAGTCAGCAGCAAACAATCAGAGCCTTGTCTACTGAAGTTTTAGATGCAGTGTTTGCCTTTAAAGGGAATCACCTGGCTACATTGCAAATGCAATGCTCATCCATTCTTCTCTATTCTTATAGTGCAACTCCTTTACGTATTAGAGCATGTATTTTGACATGCCCAAAGAATGTGTCAGTCACACTCAGAAGTAAACTACTGGTTTGGGGTGGAAAAAATTATTGCTGGGTTTTTAAATTAAAACTATATGTTTGAAAAGCCTGGTCTAGAGGTGGTTTATTACCTGGAATTACATCTTACTGCCATGAGTGAAAAATAATCATGTTAAATAGGGGAAGGAATAAGCTTAGTGATGATTTAATGGAAGCCTTTTCTGAAACTTGATGTGAATAAGTCCTAGCAGCCGTTCCTTTCAGAGGTTTATGAAACACACAATGGATATGAAAATAATCTGATGTTTTTAGTTGTTTTTTTTTTCCTAAATACTTTTGCATACTTTGTAGAAGAGCATCATTGGTTTTCGTCTGAAATTTAGACTACATGGTCATAGTTTTAACATAACTTGGAGTTTGATCTGGATTTAGAGCTTCTATTCTCAGTTATCAGGAATGAGATATGAAGAAATATATATTCCTTTAAAAATGGAGACTACTTTTCATACTTTTTCTAATACCCTGTTGCAGCCTGTACTATTTAAACTTCTTCACTCCTCATTGCAGGGACAGTTTTGTTTTCTCTATGGATCCCATTGTATTTATGAGTGCTGTATTTGAAAGTCTGTAGCATAGATTTATTGCACACAGTTATAGTGACTCAGACACAAGAATCATTATTCTTATACAACATCCCTATGTGATACTGTGCATTTGTAAGCACTATTTTCCAGTGGTCTTCTGAAATTCAAAAGAACAATGGGGTAGACTTAAACTGGAATATACTAGTATAATGGAAGTATACTCTTAGAATGAATCAGACCACAGTATTTGACAGTTTTTGCACCTTTTTAAAGGACCCATGATCTACAATAGTAACAAAAATCAAGTTTTTAACTCTTCCATTGCCACTGCTTTTTCTTTTCTTTGCCCTTTAGATTTGATGCCAGCATCTGCCACTGTTTATTCTTTGTGCAGACAGCGGCACTGGGACAGTTTGGGCAGCTCCTCATCATGGTCAGAAAGCATAGGGAGAACACAGCCTCTGAAATGAGTTCTCAAACACAAAACTGCCTGTTGCCACAAATGGAGCATCTAGCAATGACAAAAGCTTCTAAAAATAAGTTTTGATAAGATCACTTGCAAGAAAACATACTGTTCTTGGCTTCCCTGTGAGATAAATGTTGGAACCTTTTAATCTGAACTTTAGAAATCAATAGGTATTTTTGAAGAAATAGCACAGCTATGCCTGGAGTGACAACCATGTTTCTGTAATGGTGTTTTCTCTCTTCCCATTTCTTGTCTAAAATGGAGGGCTATGATGGTCTTTTTCTGTTATACCCTGAGCAGAATTATGCTGATCTTCATGCATTTATAATTCTTTTATTCTGTACTGTGCACCTAAACTTTTGTTCCAGACTAAGTTGAGGCTGTGCAAACCACCCAGTTTGTAATGACACTCTTATTTAACAAATAAGTGATAATTGGAGTAATTTCTTTACCTATACTCAGCTTTCTTGGGATACAATGCTTTAACTTAAGCAGACCAGGCCACTGTAATTATATTGTCGTAACTGAAGTAGAAAAACTGAAGTTAAGGACTTAGGCACTTAAAGCTAATTGGAAAATTGCTTTTGATTCTATTGGAAACAATTTTACTTTTTTAATCACTTGCCTTTAGTTTTCCAATTGGAAGTTATGGCAGCTGCAGTTAATTGCAGCCCTTGGGTTGATACACAGAGGGGCTCCAGGATGTGGAGGCAGAATCTGCTAAGTATGGCTGGGTTTTCATTATGCATCTGTACTGAAAAGTGGATGGTGCGTTTGGGTGTTACTGATATACAAATAGTATTCAACAGTTAGATTTAAAAAAAAAAATCATTCCTGACTCCTAGTGCTATTAACAATAGGTTTTGGGTAAAAGATACACTTGTTGATGAGAAAAAAAATATATATCTTGTGTGACTTGCCAGAAGAAGGTTTATAATCCTTTCTTACAAGTATTTGTATTATGTCTTGTATCAGGCTTGCTTAGAATCATTCATACTGGGACAAGGTTGTCCTGTCTCAGATTGAAATAGCAGATTGTGACTAGCTCTCTTGTTCTAAAATGTGCCAGGATCACACACAAGCGGTCCCTCTGTCTTCACTCTTTCTTACCCTTTCTGTTGCAGGATATTTTTATGTCTTGGTGTCTACCAAAAGTGCTTCTCAAATGTACAAGCATCAGTCTTTACGCTTAACAGCCAACTGCTTTGCTAGAACTGACCAACACCGGGCTTCTCCCTTCTCTTTCTTGGACAAGTTGTTACCTTATGTGGAAATTCAGTCTGAAATTCAACTGATTTGAAAGCTTTGTTATTGAATTAAGATGACTGTGAACGCAAATTTCTGTGGCTACAACCTAATTTGGTTTTGTAGTGGGAATATTGACATCTTAATGTATTTCCCATATCTCCTAACAAAAGGGCAGCAGACATCTGTCTGACTCAACACAGGTCAGGGAAAGTTGATATTTAATTTATAGTATATGCATTGTTTCGGTATGTTCCTGACAACGTGATGCCTCAGCATTAGTATAGTTACCAAGACCAAGGGCGAATCTTTTGATTTGTCATTGTAAAGTCACCTGTATAAGTAGTACCATTGGGTTCTTAACTACTTTGTTTGACAGTCCAAAGCAAATCTTCGAGTCTTGGGTTTTTTTGTAATTTTTTTGTAACTATTTTTATTTTGTTTTGAATTATGAAACTCACTCCGTGATCCAGCTTCACCCATTCCTGAATTTTGAGACACTTTATTGCTTGTTCATGTTTTAGCATCTGATTTCTCCAAAACCCATCCAACCTTCCTTAATCCGCTAGGTGTAAGAGTGAGGAGTATTGAAAAGCATATTGTGGTTATTTCTACTGGTCTTCTCTGGAAACGCATCTGTGCTACTCCATAGCAGTGACGATACTGAAACAATTAGTGGCTTAGGAGCCAGTTGCATCCACAATCTTATAGGACATAAAATGCTGGGAGACAAAATATGCTTAGATGCTCTTTATTGACACTGTCAGAATACCAAACTGGGAAAAAAAATGATTTTGTAAAGCAGCTGTCTAACCAATTCCAAGATTTAAATGCAGACTCATAAGGCATGGAGAGGAGATTTGTGAGGATAAGGAAAATCACAGGGGTACAATTAAACAAAACACAAAAACAAACAAAAAAACCCCATAAAAATAACAAGTTTGCAGTACAGATATCTGAGGATACTGGAAGAAGTGGGCCAGCTGGGGCTCGTTTTGGAACAATAACAGAAAAAGAAAAATCATGCTTTCTATCTTCAACCTGTCCTTTTCATCAGTGTCTAAAATTTCCTGAGCTCTTTTCATATTGCATGAGCGAAGTTCTGCCTAGCTCATCTGTTCTGTGGCTGTTCTTTTAGTTTGTGTTCAAGCTGATTGCACAGCTGCACTAGCGATAGGTTTTCTATCAGTCTTCTCCTTCTGCTAGACAGTGTCATTTTATTGCTTCTCTGAGTCTCAACAGCTTTAATTGATTTTTAAAAATAGAAGCAACAAAAATAGTATAAAGACAAACATATTACCCATGGCTGTTCCTGCATGGCATATCATAATTGACTTCCAGAACAGCCAGTACAAATGATCATAGAAGTAGTTCCAACAGCAAGTTCAGTGTTGGATCCCACTTGTGCAACATGAGCAGTTTACTGAGGGATGAGGGATTTCATTCCTCAACCACAAAGTGTGGCTTGGTGATGGGAATTACATTTACAGCTGGTAAAGTCTGGAAGAACATTTTCATTTCCTTTTCCTCTAACAGCTGGAGTGACTCTAGTGTGTACAAATCAGTGTATGCAACCTCTTAAATTCCTGGGATCCCTAGCCAGAGGTGTAGAACCATGGTTGAATGTGGTCAGCCTTTTTGCTATTAGATGGGCTGTTGTATGGCTTGATCTATCTTGTATGTTAACCTTAATTCCCATTACACAATATCAAGATGGAAATTTTATAAGGGGAAAAAAAAAAAACCCAAAACTTGTAGGAGGTGAAGAATGAGAGGGAGATGTTTCAAAGTGTGTCTGAAATTAGCCAGAGGCGGTGTTCTTTGCCTTTGTTTTTTAGGAAATGTATTTAAAGTTGTTAATTACAATTTGAGTAGAGTTTACTTCTTGAATCAAGAGTCTTTCTGACCATACAGACCTTCAGCTGCCTTTTTCTAGCATGAACCACCTGGATAGTACATGTGTAGTGAGAAGTGCTACAGCAGGATATTGGATTTGATGGCATAAAGCAAGGGGAGCAGCATATAATAGCACATCTGAAAGACTGAATTTGTCTAAATGGAAGGGGAGTGCCAAAGAAAAAAGCTGGTCATCTAACTTTTAATTGTATGGGTAAATTGCAGTACTTATTAATAAAACGCTGAGAAACAAGAAGATATGCTTTATTGCTCCAGTAATAGCTGCTTAGGGTGTGCTGAGGAGTAACCTGGTACCATCACTTCCTCTCAGCTGATGATTAACTGGGAGAATCATTAGAGCTTAGATTAAATTTACCTGCCTCAGAAAGCCTCGCAAACAAGATAAACGTGGAGTTGGAAAAGATGTTACTGTGCATGAGATGAAATGGGCTTCTGCAGAAGATACTGGACTGGTAGCTGAGAGAACCAACTGCTGTAGCTGCCTCTGTGTACAAATTTCTGGTTCTGCTGGATATGTTCCTTGGTGTTTCTTGTAGTCATTTGTTTCTTACTTACACCTAGTTTTTGCCCCATAGTGAATCTAACCTGTTAGACAGCCTATTAATCCTGCCAGCAAATTAATACCTTTATCGTGACTTTTGAGGAATGGAGGATGATCAAAATGAATCTGCTATGAAAAAGTAGAATATTTCTTAGGAAAGTTTTGCTTGCTTTCCATATGAGCTTCTGGAGTGCAGTAAAGGCTTGGAAATGTAAAACTGCAGAAAGTTTTCCCTATTTCTCCAAATTCTTATAAGCTTCTGTAGAGCTCAAATAAAGCAATCTGAGATACAGTGGGGGATAGTGATATTATTTTTGGACCCCAAATTCTTATGCAGTTTTGATTGAATTTTATTTTGGCTTCTGTAGTTCAAAACAGTGCAACATGGTTTATGCTGCCTTTCAGATCTCTTTATTTGATTAACTTTGAGATAGAGTAAAACAGTAGCAGAAATTCCACACAAGGAACAGTGACGTTCAGTATTCTAAACAGCTTTTCCCCAGCATACTACTCTGATTCACAAGGTCCTTAAGCATGAAAGCTGTCTTGATTTGATTCCTGACCCACCATAATTTAATCTAGTTGGTTTTGGACAAGTGTGCAAAGTTCACATTAAGACAATATGCTTGTACTCATCATGTGAAAACTAATGTGAAGAGCAGCATTGTCTCAGTGGCCACATTAGGGCTATATAAACCAGAATATCCAGAGTTTGAAGGGACCACAAAGTCCAAACACCAGACTCCACACAGGACAACCCGAGTTAAGCCACACATCTAAGAGATTTGTCCAAATACTACTTGAACACCTGTCTTGAAATGTGTGGAGTGTGAATGAATGCTTGTTGGGGGAATGGCTGCTTTTATATGGAAGTAATGATGTTTGTGGTGTTGATAAGGAACGCGGCTCTCAACTCTGGCCACTATTACTGGGCAAGCATCCCAGTCCCTTCTAGCTGCAACAGGTGGAGAACTATTTCACAGATCATGGAAGTGAGCAGTAGCCTTCTGATCATACAGGTGACTTTTGAATTCCCTCTAAATACCCCTGTGTTGTGGAGTACCTGAAAGTGCACATAAAAGGCAAAGTGGAAAAGAGACGTGGGGGAAAACTATCCTCAGTCCAAGATCCAGCTGATGTAAGACATGAATTGGCTGTGTGGAAATGGATGCTGGATTCTCAGATGACTGTACCTCGTGCCCGACCAGCTGCTTTCCACTTTCCAGATCTAGCAGATAGAGCAGCACACTGATGCATATTCTGTCACTTGCTGCTGCAAGAAATGGTATTTCAGGCAGCCTGATGGCACCAATGCTAAGTGTCTGTCAGCTAGCAAAGAACACTATTTTCTTTTGGCACTTGCCTTACTGTTTCCAAAGTAATCTGAAATTCAGTGGTCAGACTTCATGTGTTTAAGAAACAAAATTTAATTTTAAAAAGTTAATAAATGGCTTAAAAATATTAGCAAGTCTTTACCATATACTGAATCAAAATAGTAAAGGGTACCTCAATAAATGAAGGCTTTTAGTGGTTAGATTATTGCCTTTTGTATCACGTAGGGAGAAAAAAATAATTCCATTAAGTGGCAAACAACAGAATTGCTGTTTAAATATCAAGAGGAAAACCCTAAGTTCATTCAAGGCAGCAAATTGTCATTTAGTTAGCTGAGGCAGGTTTTTTCCCTTGATGTTGTGTTTTCCTAGAGGAGCGTAGTTAAGAAGAGCATATACTTCAAAAGGATCACAGATAAAGCGGATTAAATAATATTTATTATGAATCTACCTTGTTAGTTACTGATTCTTTTTTCAGAATGATTTCCAGCTTCCAGCATATTTGTAAACATCGGTGCGGTGCCTGAACGAGCAGCTTTCACCTGGGGATGCTTTACAGACTTTGGTTGTACTGCGGTACACATGGTTAATCTGCTGGTTCCAGAATGCTGTGTTCTGCTGATTGATCATAAACAGGAATAGAGGTAATATTTTTTAGTGGAAATTTCATAAAGCCATGACTAATTAAAAAAAAAAAAAAAACAGTAAGTAAAGCAAACCTCACAAGTATGTGAAGATTCAACATCATAATCAAATTATTGTTCTCTGTATCATAAGTGTCAGAAGTCTTTGCAGAACATTTATGACACTTCTTCAAATAGCAGTCTGTTAACATGGAGTTTTTGGAAAGTCACTTGTGGCTTTCCACCTATTACAGTTGTCATTTAGTTTCTATCAGAATCAAGCTGTTAACAGACATGACTGTGCATGTGCATACAGCTATCTGCTGAAAATGTAATTGAAGGGGGGTGTAAGCCTATTCACAAAAGCAGACAGATACTGCAGTTTTCAAATAAAAATACAGGATTTTTTAAAGCTGAAATGAAACCTTTCCATTTTTTACTCTGAAACTATTTTCTAAAATTGACAAAATAGATGAGACTTGTTCTGCAGTAGCAAAAGCTCAAACAAAAGCTTACAACAGCTGTGTTTGGCTCAGTTCTGGATTTACATGTGAACTTTTGTAACCATTTGTTCAAATGTTCCAGCACATGTTTTGTGCCTAAAGGAAAGAGAACTTCTTTTAAGATCTGTCAGGAAGGATGACCTGTGCTTCCAAATCCCAACTGACTTCATTTCTGTACATCTTTTTGCCTTCACCAGACTTTTTTCTGAACTAGAACAAGTTATTACGGCTTTTCAAAATGAATAAGTACATAATCTCTCCTGCTGCTTTTTGAGAAGCTCAGCTGCATAAATTAATTTACCTACACCTCAAGAATGTAGAGGACGCAAATAAGTAGTACAAGGCTAATGCCTTTAGAGAGCAGATGATTGACTGGAGGTGCCTTTGCTTCATCATAATGTCTGCACCAAGCTAAAGACAGCTTGTCATAAAATAACCATTTGCCAAGTCATTAAAGCTTATTTTGAGATAAATGGATTCTTGGCATGCCAAAGATAAGTATGAGGTAGATATATGTTATTAGATCCGTTTAATAACGAGATAAAAGAAATGGAAAGAATATTTCCAATCAATTGTCTGTGATATTTACTGTGATGGGTTTGACCAGTGAATGCATCAGTGAAGTAACTCAAGGCTGAGCGAATATGTTGTGTGTGAGGAACGAAGTGGGTGGGATATGGCTATATTTCTCATTTTCCCTGAAATTGAAATGTTCAGGAAATTTCATTTTGGAAATGCCTGCGGGAAGGCGCCATGCTCTCCTTACAGCCATAGTTGCACTACCAATTGAGGTTCTTTGTTTTTTCATTTTTCTGGCCTATTCTGCTGAGTCACTGAAGCACAGCTAACATATTTGCCTCCTTCCTCCTTCACTCTGGGACAGCTCAAGCTGTCGTGCATGTTCTCTTGATATAAATTAAAAGTGTGTGCATGCTTCCATGTCATTGGAGTTAGGAGGCATAATGGTAATCATTGATTTAGCACAAATTCTCCCAGTCTACAAGTTGGGAGACCCGTTTAACAAACTACTGCCACTGAGGTGAAGGGAAGCATGGCTTTGTTCTTAGGGATTTTTTTTTTGCCTTCTTTGGTCCTTTGCCAAAACAGACTTATCTAAGGACCACAGTCATTACCCTTGCTATGTTCCAATCTCTCTGAAAAGCTTTGTATTTGCCAGGTATCATTTCTGTCCTTAACTATGTTTAAGCAAAATGTGATTTAGTTTGAATGGCAGAACAAAGGAAGAATGTGTCTAAATCCTCTCCATTTCACAGCTACTCTGAGAAATTGAGGCTAGGGTGAAATTTAAACAGGCCTCAAGGAAAGTGGCACAACGTCCTGATAGAATGGGTTGGGTTGGAAGGGACATCAAAGATCATCTAGTTCCAACACCTCTGTGTGGGCAGGGTTGCCAAGCACTAAATCAGTCATATGCAGTGGAGCCCAGCAAGAAGAGGAGTCCCATGTTCTTTTTTCACTGCAGCAATGTGATGGAGCTCAGTTCAGCTGAACTCATTTTTTCCCACTGCCAACAGTGCAGTACTTTTTAAACCAGCAAACAGAGTTCTTGGATGTGCTGTATTTTAAAGCTGACCCCTTAGGAACTGTCAGCAGTGTCAGTATGTTACAGCATAGAGCAGGCTTAACATTTCACGTGTTAAATGCCTGAAATTTCTTATCTGCTGAAGGAATCTGCTTCTCTGTGGAATATTTCTTCAGTCCATGTGGTTCTGCTTCTCCTGATGCTTTTAATGTCCTACTGACAAACATGTCATGATTAGGGCAGACATAATGAAAACTGAGGCACATCACTGGCACATACCCTGGGCTCTCATACCTACAAGCAGTGATGCTGTGAATTGTGTTCTTTGCTAGACTTCTCTGATGGAAGTTCTGTAATTCTCAGAAGTCTCCCAGTCTGAGTTATGTTACTGGTATGTTTTAGCACAATTGGCAAGCTTATCTCAAGAGATGTCCAAGGCTGGAATATCAAGAGTGTTGGATGCTTAAACTTTGGCCAATTCCTCTGCAGGAAGCTTGTGTAACAAGTACTGTATTTGGCTTGAAAAGAGAGACCTAACACTCTTCTCACCCTCTTCTGTAGGGAAAAAGCTCTGCCTGCTCAAAATTTCAGAGTGATTTTCCCCAAGCAGAGGTGTCTACCTGCCTGCAGTGCCTTCCAAGGCTGAGATGTCAGACTGCTCCTGAAACAGTCAGAATTGTTACTTCAGTTGATGTGCACTCTGTATGTTTATGCCTGTACCTCAGACAAAAGGTTTTGCACCCTTGAGCTTCTTAATTTCTCATAAGCGCTTCGAGAAGCCTGTTTTAGTGTGCATGCTGCTTTCTACAGCAACCTTTCTTTCCCTAGGTTTTTAATTAAAATATATATATATTTTAAATATTTAATATAATTAAATATTTATATAATATGTATAGTATTTTAAATATTAGTCAGACTTGACAAATGGGATATTAAATAAACAGATGATGCAATTGAATGAACAGTTTGTGTAAAATAATATTGCCTAACTATCTGTACACTCCCCTCCAGTGAAGAAAGCTGCTTGCATTGAGATGTAACTTCTGTGCCATAAAAAAAAGTTCTGTAATGATGAGGAAATCTCCCTGCAGTGTTCCTGAAGCCCTGATTGATAATACTAACTGGAATTACAGAGTGAATGAAAATGCAGCGTGGCCATTATCTGCTTGGCAGCAATGATAGAGAACAATGGAGAAGCTAATATAAGGGCTGGCCTGTTGCTACTTGTAGTATTAGACTGGCACAAAGGAAATGTTGATTCTAATCTTGCTGCCACTTTGTTCTTGGTAATGATGTGGAAGTGAGTTCATTTGGTTTTATGTCAGCTAACCACATTCTAAACACAGATATTAGTACAAACTTCCTTGAGCTTCCAGAGTATTTGTATTTTTATACAAGAAAACGCACTGTTAGTGTTGTTGCCAATAACGGTGACACATGGGGTATGGCATGCTCAGAGCTGTACCCACACAGGCTTACACACATTTGAGTAGTGTCATTTCTTCATTTTAAGTAGATCAATTTTCAAAGCCACTCCTTGAAGACACACATCTTGTCATAGGGGCCGGTAAAACTCTCATTCTTGCTTTGCTAATACCTCCAGATTTCAAGTAATCGAGGATATAGATAGTAGAAACAATTGCCTGTTTGCTTCCAAACAGATCAATAAAATCTTACTCATGGTCTATCCTGAGACAGCTGTGTCTTTGGGAGTGCAATGAAGGAGATGTAGTGTAGGCCTGCATCAGTGTTTCTGGATCTAAAGCAGAACCAACCATATATATCTGAGTCTTGGTGCATACAGTCTGCTGTTGTACCTCTTTTCTTGGAAGACTGCACAGGCTGGGCAGGAGTTCGTGGCATTTTGTAGCCAAGTTTCTGGCTTTATTTGCACATCAGAACCAAAGAGTGCAGATGAAAGATTCTACGTTTTCATACCAGATTATTGTAATAGTGCATCATAGCAATGTGGAAAAACTTTAGAAGAAAATTTATGGGAAGAAGTTTGAAATGAGGTTGTTTCTGCAATTACACTCTTCCCTTAAACCAGAGGACGAAAGACATGGGTTTGCTTTTTCAGGGTGGGAACTCTCTGGCTTTAGTGCAGAAGTCTGCAGCCAATGGAAATATGGGCCAGGCCAAATACCCAAGCAGTTGACAACTGTTTCCCACAATGCCAAGTAGCAGAAAGCTGGGGAAAGAGTGTAAAAGCAACGAGTGACGGTGCTCTGACAGTACTGAGGATCTGTGATGGATCCCACCCATTCTTCCTTCTGTGTTTTTGGCCTCCAGAATGTGATGGGTATCTGTGGGATGAACTGAGTAATGTGAGCGCTATGCTCTGACGCCCTTGGCAGCAGGGAGTTGTGGAATAGCTCTTTCCAAAACTAACGCACCCACAGAAATATGGGAATGTTTCTTCTGTGGGAGAGAAAATCAGTGCATCCGAGTCCACAGTTTGTTCATGCCTGTCCTCGAGATTATTCTCAAGCATTTGCTGCGTGGTTTCAAGTTAATGTGTTTAACTCTCTCCTTATGTAAATAGGTTTAACTGCCTTTGATGTCAGTAGGAACTGTGCTGGCTGAACCTTTGGTTGAACTTAGGAGTCTTATATATTCAGGGAATACTTTCACCTCTCACCCACATGGTGATTTTGAATGCTAAATTAAGAAAGAACAATTTCCTACAATGCATTTACTTTTATATCCCTTTGGGATGACTTCCCCTACACCTTGGTCTTGCAGTTGAATAACTTTACTTTTGTGTGTCTTTCCAACTTTGTTCTCCTTACACTTGGAGTCAAATCTAGAAAGATGCACTACCTGTCTATGTTCGTTCTGTAGTCTGAAATGGCCATTATAAAAATGTTGGATCAGGGATAAAACACCTTTGCATCTAAGAGAAGTTCACAGCCAGTCTCTAAAGACCAGCTGTGTTTACCTGCAACTATAATCAGCTGTCTTTGTGCTCTCCATCACACAACATCAGTAAGGAATTTGGGGCCCTACATGATCTTCTGCTCAGTGTTTTGATTCATGCCTCAAAACAACATTTATGACCAGCCTTCATTTACTAACTAATGTTAAATTTAAAGCAAGCAGCTCTGTATTTCCTCTTACACTGGCTCTTGCAGTTGCGAGATTAAAGAAAATAATAATAATAAAAATCATTATCTCATTATCCTTCTGTCTTCAGACATTTTCCCACTGAGGCCACATGACACTGCATGCAGCCTGTGTCAGTGCTAACCATGGCCATGAGGAGTGGTTTATCTTATTTTGCTATGCTTCATTATCCATCTGTCTGTGTTGGAGTTTACTTTTCCTTTGTCTTTAATATTTTTGAATAAGAACTGTCCTTATTTCAGGTTCGTGCTGCACTTAGCACAGTAGGCTGCTAGGGCTTCAGGAACCACTATTAAAAGTTCTAAATTCCTTTAGCAAAAAGGACTAACCATTGAACAGATCAGAATTGTGCCTCTGAACTCCCATTCACACGTTCTGTCCATGGCATTGAGTAGTGTGTCCAGTATTTCTGTGGGTAGTTCTTAGGATTATCAGCTCTGGGGACTTCTTTGAGAGGGCCTTTTGGGTACTGAAACTCCTGCCTGGTTTACTCCAGCTTTGCTTCAGCTTTACAGGCTGCAAAGCTCTACCACTCTACTGAACCTGCTGCAGTTTTCATGATACTCTGTTGTTAAGATAACCTGTTCCTATTGTTGCACATTTTGTTTTCTTTTGACCCATCTTCCTGCATAGTATGGGCCAAAAGAAGCTAACAGATGAAATCAGTGGGAAAATGGGAGGGTTAGAAAGGTATAAAGTGATGTCTGGGTTACAATACTATTGCCTGTTGCACTATGGAAGAGCTCTCAGTTTCCATATCTTCATCCAACATGTCAATTATCTTATATTTCGCCCTCCCAATTTCTATCTATCTATATATATGCATGTGCAACTAAACATGATGCAAACCTACTGATACAGATAATTAACCTGCTGAATCCTTGATTTCCCAACTGACATTTTACTGCCTTATTGTTTCTTTCAGAGAATTGCATTTCTAGCTTTGAGTCGGCTCTCTGGGAATTAAGGGCAGCCTGGGGACCAGCTTCATGAAGGAGTGCCTTAGCCTTGCCTTTCCCCCATCTACCGCTCATTCTGTGCACTCAGCCCAGGTTGCTGAGCTGGGAGCTGCCCGCAGAAGCGTTTCTCTGTGTTTTTCACCGAGGCCTCACTGCTGCTGACTTTTATTTTAATTCTTCTCCATACCATCCTCGTGTCCCGGTATACTGCTTTACCTTACTGTTTGGCAGTCTGCGGTGAAGAAGGCAGAGGTATTATTTTACAGCAGAAAATCACACCGTACTCCCTATCCAGCCACGTGTTTCTACCAGCATTCGAGGAATCTCTTTTCCCCTACGTCCCCCGTGCATAACCTGGGAACGGGGACCCACACAGATGCGATACGGGGAGGAGGTGCTGTCACGGTATAACGAACTCTCTGGGCGGTGCGAAGCGACGGTGGCACGAACCGTACGGACTGCCGCTGCCGGCGGTGGGGCAGCAGGGCTGAAGGAGCACCGCTCCGACACCGCCAGGCGATGTGCGGCACAGCTCCGCCCGACGGGAGCGCAGCTCACACGGCGGGACGATGCCTCGTGCCACGAGCGAGCCGTTTGCTCCCCGAGCTGCAGGGCCGCCTGTTGAGCTTTTTTTTCTCGGTGGGGGATGCAGCTGCTGCTGCCCACAGGTGTCGGTTGGCTCCAGGTGGCTCTGCCGCCTCGTGCAGCGGGGGGGAGCAGAACCCTGAGGTAATCCGCCCCGACGCTCACACGCATACATACACACACCGTATCTTTGGTTATGAGTATGCATCTGAGAGGAATCCAGCGCAAATTAAAGTCTGAAGATGCCTAACGTCAGATGGGGTCAGGAGCTCCGAGATATCTCCGCTTTGCTGGCGGACACATCGGCTCTTTTTATTGAAAGTATTCCGGGCACGCAGAAACAATGGACTGAAGCGGAGAAGCCCGAGCTGCGGCTGTTGCTAGGGGACAAACCCGCCGCGAGCACCGGGGGGCTGCCAGGTGGAAAAGGACTCGGTACTGCTTTCCTGTTTCTAGCGGGTTTTGCAAAGGAATACTCCGCAGTCTTCTACGTCCGAAGTGTGAGTAAGACATCCAGTATTTACCGGTTCCCTTGTGCCTGGTGACAGTAGCATTGACAACCTAGCTGAAGTCAGCTGGGAAAGCACGCCCAGAGCCTGAAGGCAGCAGCTCCTGTTTGCAACGGTCCCGCGGTGCGTGCAGACGGCTCCTCCTGCTCCTCCTCCTCCTCCCCGCCCCGCGCTCTGCAACTTCCAGCCGGGCAGCGCGGTTGGCTCCGAGGCGCAGCGCTGCACCTGTAACGGGCAGCGGGTGCACGGCTCCGCTCTGCGACCTTTCCTGGTGGTTCGGGGGAAGCTGAGCGCAGAGGCTGAGGCTCGGCGCGTGAGAGCAGAGTTCTGAGCGCTGCACGAACTTTGCAAAGAACTCCGCGCCTCGATATTTCTGGACCCTGTGAGAAAAAGACCTTCCTTCGCGTTTGAGCCATGAGCGGCTGTTCCAAGAGGTGCAAGCACGGCATTGTCAAATTCGCTCAGACGATTTTCAAGCTTATCACGGGCACTCTCAGCAAAGGTAAGAGAGAACGCGTCGGTCCGGGCTCTGCTGCGCTCCCGGCTTCGCGGGAGGAGTTTTGCAGGCGCTGAGGATGCTTGTGATGGAGTTCGTTGCTGTCTCTTCAGAGCTTTTCTCATTTATTTGGGGGAATTGGTTGCTCTGGAGAAGTTCCTGCGTACGGACCGTAGTTGTACCGTAAAACCTTTTGGTGATTGCTTGCAATTTGTGTGGTTTGTAACCTTGTGTCCGTAGCCGGCAGCTGCAGCGTGCCGGAGGCGTTTCTGGAGGGAGGAGGTGCGGAGCTGCAGGTTGGAGTTCAGGATTGCGGGCAAATCAGTGCTTCTGTGTCGTCTGGTTTGTGCTTCAGCGTTTCTGTGAGCTGTTGGAAGCGCGTGTATTCCTTGGTTGCAAATCTAGGTCATTGCTCAGTGCGTGTTGGTATTGTTGGTATCTTCTGTTTAACTCCTTTTGCCGTTCACCCACACCCAGTGCACCTTTATCATGTGCAGGTGGAGCTGCACCAGGCTTGATTACACTGTCCTCAATTAAATGCAAACAATAATCAAAAGAAATGGTCTGTTTTGCTTTGTAATTCAAGGCATTCCGGTCACGGTGTGCTGAGGTAAGTTACCACACTCTTTTTGTTGCTCTGTTCTTTTGCAGTGATGCTTCTGAGCAGAGCCTACAGCAGGTGGGTAGATGAGCAGTGATCTGCTGGTATCCCTGATAGCAGGACTGCACTGTGCCTGACTGCTGCTGGCCTGTTCACATGTGGACAACGTTTAGGAACTTGGCCAGGGTTTTTGTGTTTAGGATTTAAGAGAAAACTCAGAACCAACTATCGCAGGAGAGATTTGTGTAAGGCTGAAGAGTCACTTTTATGCATGATTTGATACAAATGGTTTTTTTCATAACGCTTTCACAGTCACGACGTAAAAGAAGGAAGCATTAATTTTCTGAATGATGTTGGAATCTTCTGTGGTGGTGTGCGGCTGTCTGAAACACGTTGTTCCTACATGAGTTTTGGTGTGTGAGTTGTTTCTTAGGATAAGCAAAAACAGACTGAGGGGACTTTGAAAGTAGGAAGCGTGGAAGTACCAAGAACTGAAATATAATCATACATATAGAATGGATTGGGCTGGAAGGGACCTGAAAGACCGTCCTGTTCCAACCCCCCTGCCATGGGCATCTCATTTTCATAGGAAGTGGGGAAAACACACAAGTTACTCTTTGTCAATCTAGGACAAAACCTGAAAATGCTCTGTTTTGTATCAAGACTACAGAGAGGTTGGCTCTTGAAAAACTTCGATCAGTTTAAAATTTAATCTTCTTATATTTACTTATTCTTTTTCCGCCTTTTTCTTGTCATCTACAGATTGCCAAACAGCAGCAGATTAAAGATTAAAACTTGTAAAAGATTGTCAAAGAAAGGAGCTGTCAGTTGTTGGTTATAATTCATGATTAACACCAGAATACTTAAACAAGGGAGAGATTCAAAAATATCTTATTGCCATCGCTGAAGGAGAGAGTAGTGGTACAGTGCTGCCTGCAAGACCTCATCCTTTCCATTGAAATTCATGTGTCAATAGAGTGTGTTTGTTGTACTTATTTTTTTTGTGCTTTTCTCAGGAGAGGATGGAATGTAAGTTGTATCCTGCTCTATGATGGATAAATAAACTGCTGTTTTCTTGAGCTCCCCTTCAGAAAAGAGGAAATCTGTGTTCTGGTAGTGTTTCCTTGTAGGTGCGTGTGGTGCAGGTCACTTAATGAGGAATTCTCAAGCAGCCCTCATTTCTTTGCTGCTCATCTTGCTTTGGCAATGGGACACATGAACATTTGAGTTTGACAGCAGAATAGCACTGGAAAGCTAGAAATCACAGCAGAAAGTAAACGCACATGGCTTTCCCCCATTCTGAAAGATGCCAGGGTTGTGATGTCATTGCCTTCCTCCTTGGCAGCCAAAGCAATCACAGAGTTTTACATACATCTGTCCTATGGTAATGTCTCATTTCAAGCTGCTTGGATTAGATAAGGGTGGCTTTCTTGGATTCAAAGAATTTAAAACTCATAAACCTTTTTCCCCCCTACTGATCTGCATGTCTTTGTACTGGAGGAGTCAGATTCACTCATGTGAATGAGTTTGTTTCATAGATATTAGAGACCTCATTTGATTAAGATGAGCATTTTGATAGCTTTAGCTATGAAACTCTTACCTAGGAAGAAAATGATCAGAAACCTTCATCAGGAGGATGGTTGCTTAAGTTGGTGTTTGCTTGTACATTAATCCTAGCGGTTATTGTTTTGTATTTCTCTTAGTTAAACTTCTGGATGTAAAGCAGTGAAGTAGAAACTTATTGTGTTTTCTGTATTTTTTTTTTAACAAGTTATATCTTCCGTGTTCTTCATCCCATTCCTGCCTCATTGTCTGAATATTGTCTAATTTATTTAAATATTATTATTTTAAAACACATCTTATGGGGAAAATCCTTTGCAAAGCGCAGGATTCGTTCTTATACTTGCATCTTCTTGGGGCTTTTTGGGGTGAGAGATGCTCTATCCTGCAGTTCAACAAGAGGCAATCCGTAGCCACGCTCTGTGCTTTCCTCGTGTCTCTGCAGCAGCAGTTATCTCAATTAGCTGGTTTCATGTGAGGTTCACATGTCCTCTTATTCAGTCCCTACTGTGGAATATGAAATGGTGGTTCATCCCAAGTGCCATGGGATCAAGAAATGTAAGTGCTCAGAATGAGTTCGTTGAGGTTTGTTATGGAGCAGAATGGTTAAACACATCTTTTGTGTGTGTGTGTGGAGATACTGACGGCATTAGGAACACAGTGCAGGGCAGCCTTGTGGTGTGACCAAAAAATGAAGCTGGAATGAGACCTCTTGGGTTTGTTAATGTGTTCAGATTATCAGCACGTGAAAAATAAGATTATTTTAGGGGCCGGCCCCTTCAAAACGTTCCTTTGGAGGAGCGGATAAGCTTCTGCAAATTAACTACCCTTTCACCTTTGTTCCCGAGCTGCCCCTCTTTCACTTGTGCTATTAAAATGCTTGCCAGCGGCTCTCATTTCTGTTTTCTCGCTTCTCCCATTTCTGTTCTGCGAAGCAATTCATCTGGAACTGGTAATTTGTTCACTTCTCATAGTTTTAATTGCCTAATTATCTGTTCCAATGCAATGATAAAGTCTTCAAACATCTTGCTCTCCCCACAGCCTTCTCCAGCATGAAAGAAAAGTATGCAGAGTGTTTTACTGCACTGTGGTCTGTTTTACTACTTCTTTGTGAATCCAAATTACAGCTGTTCTTCAGAGATGTTTTGCAAGGTGGTAAGGGGGGGCATGGTCCCCTTCAGTCATATGTGTTGGCTCTGTCTCCTCTCAGTAGAACTCAGTCTTGTTCTTTGGGGTATACTGGCGCAACATTACATTTGGCTTTGTGACTCCAGCCTCTGAAAATGCAAGGATGCTAGATCCCTAAAGATGTAGGAAGGGCCAGTGCACCTGTGTCCCATGAGAGAAGACATCTTGATTCTCTTGCTGCTGTGTAGCCAACCTACCCTGCCTTCATCCCTTGAATTCTGGCTCCTGCATGCGAGCTTAGGAACTGTTATTTGGAGGGCTCTTCTTCTTTCTTTCTTTATAGAGCTTTCTTTAAAACTTTCTTTATAAAACTTTCAGAACTTTGTGAATTCCTTTAGTAAGAATGTTACGTTAGACCTTGTCCGTGTATTTTTTTCAGGACCACCTGGAGTAAATGGAAGTTTCAGTACTAAAACTGCTGGTGCAGAGCTTTGTTTAGAGAGGGGCCGTCGGTATGAGAGGCAGCATAACTGTCTGCTCTGTGCATCTTGTGGAGGAGAGTCCACAGCTACTGAAGCTTTGAGCGTTAGTACCTGATCCTAACTGACCAATGAAGATCTCCTGTTCAGTGGCCTGGCTGGTAGAAGCTCTTGCCTGGGGTTGTGTGGTGTGGGTTTGTTTGCTCTCCTCCGTACTGACAAACGCAACTGCATGAGTCACCCAGCAAAAGGCACTGCAGTTTGGCAGGTTTGCATCTGTCTATGAAAAATAGCAAACAAATCTTTTTTAACAAATACTGCAAACCCTGAGTAATCCCAGTATGCTTGCATACGTTTCTCATTTGTCTTTCACCTGAAGCAAGCCTGATTTTAAGAACAAGAGGTAGTGGAAACTTTCACAAACCTGTTGGTGTAGAAATTGGAGGAAGCTGTAGAAACTGTACGTATGCTGGAAGTCTAAGAACTTAAGTGTTTGCGAGAGAATAGCCCCAAAAATCTGATTTCTATTTTATTTTTTAACTCAGAAAACAAGAAAATGTGCTCTTTTCTTCTGGGAAACTATCCAAGGAGGTTTTGTAATGGTACTTTGCAATAAGCATGTATCTGCAGTGTTTTATAGCCAGGAATATTGTTGTATCTTGTGACTAGTTAAATATCCTCTGTGCAGGGAAACCAGAGTGTATTTTGGCATCTGATTGAAAGACATTGATTATAATAATTAGGATACTTTTTTCTTTGCTTTTTGTATGTGTAACTGATGACTTGATCTGCACATTCTCTATTTTTTTTTTAAGATAAGACAAGAAAGCAATTATGTTAGTTTGTATAACTTTGAAAGAATTTACAGAAATTTGGTATCCAAATATGTGGGTTTTTGTGGTGGTGGTGGCTTTTCTTATGACCAGGGGCTGAGGAATTTGTGCCCCTGCTGTAGCTTGTTGACGTGCTAATTTACCACGTTGGATTTTGTCACCTAAAGTTGAGGAAAAACAAGAATTCCACAGTGTATTTTAACTTAACTGATCCTATTACTACTCACTTAATCAATGGATAGAAGTGCAATCGAATAACTTTTGAGGTTAGCTGGAATTAAGTAGAAAGTCACATGTGTTAATTTATCCTAAATTTGCAATTCATGTGCTAATTGCTAATTTTAAGTACAAGTTCTCTTTTATCTCCTTTAAGTTACCTCTACTACTACAATGCTAAATGGTGAAAATAAAGCTTGCCAGTCATTTCTGTGCACACAACCAACCACAAATTGCAACTCGACTCTTTGCTTTGGGTAATGTTCTGTATGTACTCTCATTTATCTTCTCAGATGTTGACCGCTTTCCTGCCAGCAGCAGAACAGGAGTGGTGTTTCTAGTCTGTGCTGGGGGCCTGGTAAAACTGGTGGGACCTGAGCAGGAGTCCCACTCTTAGGGATGCAAATGAAATTCTATCCTGACTTTTCTTTATTACAGTATTTGTGGGGTTCCTGTTCTTCTAATTTTGGTTTTTGCTGCTTCAGTATGATTAGTAAAGCTCATGAATGGTAATGTAATTGAAAGTGAGCAGGGAGAGGTTTTAACTGTGGCAGCATTTAAGCTCATGAGGAAATTGGAATGAATATTCATGGCCAACTTCTTCCACACTTGTACAGCTTTACTAAAAACCAATAGCTTGCATATATAATTTGACTTTAGCTTCTCAGCTGGTTAGAACTTCTAATTTAATTCCTTGTGAATTCCTCTATCACAACGTTTGGCTTGCAAGGCACATAAGTGGAGTATATTAATGCTGGTAACGAGGAGTTAAATAGTCTAGAGATTTAAATAAATAAAATAGAGATTTAAAATAAGAGTGATTAATGCTTTCTTTTATAAATTTTAAACTTGGTGCAATAGGCTTATACTACAGTTAGACATTGCTATCACAAGCTTGGTGAGGTGCTCATCTTATGAGGCCCAAATAGAGTTTTAAGAGTTAAAAAAAAGTGTCCTGGTTATTAACTTAAGTAAATCCAATTCATGGTAGGATAATAATGGAGGAGGATTGCGGTAATCTCAAATAAATTTAAGTGCTCTGAATGTTTTTGTGCAGCCCACTATTTCACAAGTAGGGAGCAGTTTCCATGGTTTGTGTGTGGGGCTCAGATCAGAGCACTGAGAGGGCCGTGTGATCCTGCCTGTAGGATCAGACATCTTAGGGAATTGCAGGAGAACCTCATAAACTCGTTTACTTCGGTAACTAATTCCCAACTTTGGGAGCTGTAGGAGAAAGAAGATTAAAATCTTGAGACCTGGATAGGTTGTCTGTTGAAGTATGCTCACTTTAACATGCTAACATGGTTGTGGGGAATGCTCAGTGTCTTCTTTAGTGATAATTAAGTTGTGATAAGTCTGTCTTTTAAAGAGGAATGAAATGATAAATTGCAGTGCTTAGAAAGGTACATTCTATGTCTTGTAGATGTGAAGGGCTAAGCTCCTGGTGGCTACCCAAGAAAGACCACTGAAGTACTGCACAATAAAGCTAGTGACGGTTTCCATCATCTGCTTCTGATGGTCCGACAGCATTCCAACAATTGCTTGGAGCTCTTATTTAAAATAATAATAATAATTATAATAAAAAAAAAGCATGAGCAAACTTAGTATTTACATCTTGGAGAAGACAAGCATGTTACTTTAGTGGAACTGAATATTGAGATCTTCTAATCAAAGTGCTTAGCATGACACAGTAAGATACATCTCTTCTCTCATCGTCCTTAAACGGTAAAAAGGCAGCAATAGATTTTAAAACTGAGAACCATGTGGATTCAATCTATGAGGAGGCTAACGCACAAAAAAACTCTCATTTCCAAACATAAAACTTGGGGGAAACTAAGTGAGCTTTAAGCTAACAAAAGAAAAGTGAAATAGACTTATTGAATTCCTACTTAAAGTCTGTTTGCTGTGATATATTGATTTTTGTCTGCTACCCACAACATCTTATGTACACAGTGAGCTGCAGTTCTGTAGGTTGTGTTTCTTGGGGGAACTCATAACTGTCAGTGAGTTTTGGTCCTGGCTCTGAAAATGTTTGCAAGCTCCCTGATTGATGAATTGTGTGTTTATGTTGCTTTGAAAGGGATATTATCTCCTGTTTTGTGAGAAGCAATTTGAGGTTCAATGAATAAAAGCACCGTATAAATGTAATCCATACTGCAGATGTGTTAACTCCTGGTGCTGCAGTGATTGCTGCTGGCAGCGTGGTGAGCTGTGATAACCAGAGTCCTTTCAGTTTGCAGAAAGCCTCACTTATGCAGTCATAGGGAAGCTAATCGCTCCTTCAGAAGCAGAAAGATGTGCTGTTTGCTTCAAGGGCTGCTATTTGAATTGATGGGTTAATAACTCATGCTGCATCCTGTGCTCATCCTGGAAACAATTCTACTTATTTTGAGTTTTCTATCTTTTCATAAATACAGGAAAACAAGAGAAACATTTGCTGGCTGAACACTACCTCTGCAATGTCACCATTCCAAGCCTCACACATCTGCAGTATTTCCTGGGAAGAAAAAGCACGAAGGCCACAGGCTGTCTTGTGAAGGCAGTTGTGATGGACAAGATGTGCATTCTTTTTTGAGAGAAAGAACTGGCACTATTAGGGAAACTTATTTGTGTACTTTAGATCATTAAGTAAACTTTACAGAGACCAAAAGAAGGAAGTACATAGCAAAGATCCATCACTATTTTTAGGAAGTTGAGGAAGAGGAGAATTAAGGCTTAAAGGCTTATTAAATATTATTGTCTAACTGTTGTGAAGTTCACAAGCTGTTATTTAAGCCGGAGTCACTCGATACGGAGCGCAGCAAAGCGAACCATAAAGGGTGATGTGATGTAGATGTGGAGACAGTCATTCTGCATAGCACAGAAATGATGTATGGGAGTTGGAGTCTGCTCAAAGCTTCTGCCTATCTTTTTGGTTTGTTTTTTGCCAGAGAAATTCAGGGCCACTGGTAGAGCAGTTAGATGAAGATGTTGTAAATATCTATCTGTATAAAAATTGTTTTATTCCATTTGAAGACTTACCTGGATGTTAGTACACAAGCAAGTATTGATATTGTAGGCATTCCAGTATAGATGCGATATCTGCAAGGTAGCAGGGCAGCATGAACTGGATGTCTTCTGACAAAGCTTTGTTTTTCTGCAGCATATCAGATAGCTGAGCTCATCAGACCTGCAAATGAAGAAGCACCCAATGGTTTTCTAGTAATCTTTACTTGCAAAGGTGATGCTCTGAATCAGCTGCTATGGAGCAAAATTTTAAGCAAATGTTATTCTTCTGGTTTCCATTTGTTAATAGTTGATGCAGTCATCGTGCATTGAATTGCATAGATGAATTGAGAGCATCCATTTCAGGAGCTGTATATTTTGACATTGACTGCCTATATCCCATTGAATTGTACATCCCTTTGAAAGGAATCGAAAACAGAAGAAAGTAAGTTTTGTGGAAGGCTGTCTTCTTCCAATACCCAGAAATACTTGCTTTGTGCTTACTTCTGACCCTCACATATCACTGTGGTCTCCCTGAACAAAGCTGAAATCAACATTTAAGTAGCTGAAGATGATGTATATTGTTATTAAAAAAGACAAAACAAAACAAAAAGCCAAACAAGCTGAAAATGACAGATGTGCTTTTCTGCATTAAAAAAAAATAATCTGAATATGGACTCCCACTATGCTAAGTGGTGGCTTGTTGGTAACCATGAATTTATTCTGGGGCGATGCATCTTTGGTGTTGTCCTTTGTGATGGCTGTTTCTACAGTTGCCTTCTATTAAATCTGTTCAAGCAGAAAATATGTGGTACTGTGGATCTGTAGACATGTAGATGGAGGGCTGCTTTTCTTCTGTCTGGGAGCAGCAGGACTGGGAGCATTGATCTGTTACAAAGGGGACTCTAAACTTAAAACGCTGCGGTCACATCTCCAGCACATGCATGAAGTAGCACAGCCCTGTGCAGCATTTCAAGATCTGACCTTGTAATTGGGTATGTGAGGTGCACCTACAGAAGAAAAACTACTATCAGCATTTCTGAGCAGGGAGGTTTTAGAAACGCTTTTTCAGAAAGAGTGTGATATACTTCAGTGTATTTGCCATGTACTGGGAGAAGCCTTGGTTCACCTTTGTGGGAAGGACAGCTTAACTGTAAGTCTGTGCATTGAAAGTATTTCAGTAGTACTTTTTCACTGGGATGTATCCTAAGGGATATGTCAGCGCTTGAAAAACTTGTCTCTCTTTAGGTAACTAACTTGAGATGTCTGAATTGTGAAATTGTGGTAGTTTCTGAAATCTATTAGGATAAAAGGGAATAAGATTTTTCAGGGGAGTTTCTAGATTGCTGTGAATCTGACTCTGGTTTAACTTCTGTTTGACTGAAACTTCTGTCCTTTTGCATGTGCTGAGAGATCAGATAATTCTTACTATGTGCACCAACACACAGCCAAAAGCAAAACAACCAAAAATACCAAACACATTTGTATGGTAATATGGAAATCACTTGTGTACTTAACGCCCCCTGAAGAATGTGGTGAAGTGTAATCACTGCAGAAAATAAATTAAAACTTAGCATGGTTTCAGTTAGACACGTTCTCTGCAGTTGCTGAGCGCTGCTGTCTGAAGTACAGTGAGTGTTTCCTAAGATGAAATGAGCTGTTGAATTGCACTTCAAAATGATAAAACTCTAGGGATTTTCTTGTGGTAATTTCGTGACCATTTGGATTAGTTCAGATGTTCCAAAATAGCTAAAAACAGTCCCAGAAGCCCAGCGAGAAGCTGCAGAGAACAGCGTTCCTGCTGGGTGAGATATTTGTTAATTCTTATGTAGGTTTTTGTTGGTTTTTAATAAAGCCTTTGTTTCCTAGGGGGGGATGTCGCTGTTGTGCTGCAAGTAACAGTTCAAGCATTGCAGTGTGGTTACAAGGTCTGTAAGCGTTTGCTTCTGTCCAGAGCTGGGCCAAGTACCCTGGACACCAGTTTGCTTCTAACACCCTTTAAAAGGCAGAACTTCTCTTGTTCTCAGGCAGTTTGGTGTCTCGTGTTTCTTGCATTTCTCCATCCCAAGCTGTTTGCTGTGAACAACTGGATAAAGCAGGATGTCTGCACTGAACTGCTGGGGAGCTTCAGCTCCCCTCTTGCATCAAACTGTTGTTCACCCTTCAAAGTCTGAGCACTGGTGAAACGAAAGGTCAGTTGAAGTGAATTTCAGGAGGCTGTATGACGTCGTTACAGTTCTTTCTTTGAACAGTTTGGTTTAGTTCTGTCTTTTAGCTTGGTTAGTAAAGTTCTGTGTATCTAATTGGACCGTAATTCAGCGTTAACATCTGTAACTTTGACATACCTTCATTGGTGTTGTGTAAACTTAGTTCTCTGTGGGTTTTCTTACTGCTAGCTGCATACGCTTCTGCAGTGAGAATCCTGGCAGAGTCCACTGAGCTCATTTTGTGAAGCTGGAGCAGTGCTGTGATGTTCCTGCTTTCATCCCTTATCTCTATAGGACATCCAACTGACTGAAAAAAGATCTGCTCAATAAAAAGATGCTTCAGGAAGGTTAAATATTACATCAGCATGCTTTCTGTGACAAATGTTGGTAGTAACCTCCTGACAACAAATATCTGGGTATAGCACTAGTGCGTATATAAAGTACTCAGTAGTTGGCAGTTAGATAAATTCTAAGCAAATAAAATTAGGAGTGCATATACACAAAAAAGTACTAGGAAGCTGATCCATTCCTCTTTAGGAGTTAAGCTCTCTAGATGGAATTCAATTTGTTAATGTTGCCATAGGAATGCCTTGTGTTGTGTAAACCAAGAAGCAAAAATCAGAATTCACTTGCAATAGTTTTTGATGTAAGAGGATGAAAGAAAGCAGTGGTCTGAGACTAGAGATCCTGGCCCTGGATTCTAAAAGTGATATCATAAGCACAAGGAACTGAAAAAATATATGGCCTTGTGGTTCATTGACTGCTGGATGAAACACTTAAGAATTGGAAAACTGTATGTGGCTCTAGAACATCCTCTCAGAAGTGAACTGACATTAAAAACCCTTTTCTTTCACAGTGGTTGGCATCAATGCAGAGCTCTAAATTCAGAGAATTAAGCGAAATTGAATTCCACTACCGCAGTAATATAATGGAGTCCAGTAAAATAATGCTTCCTTTTTTGCAAATATTGACTTCTGTCAGCAGCTTTAAACTTCTTAGAGCAAGTCTCATTGACTTATCTAAGCAGTTAAACAAGTTTGGAAGCTGACATGCTCTGAGCCTACTTAGGTGTGTTTTAAAACAGTAGCTTCAACAAAGCTGCTATCAATGCAGCCTGCTAACGTAGATAGACTGGCCAAGTCAGGTGTGCTATAAGGAATGGGGGATGCTTTAATGGCTGCAAGATCAGAAACTAAGGAACTAAGTTGTGTAAGTGACACAGGAGGAGGAAGGACCATGAGCTTGAAAAGGCACAAAGAAGCCAAGGAAATATTCTTTGTGAGCAGTTGTCATGGTGCAACTTTACTAACATGCATCATTTTCCTGCTACAGGGCTACATAAATATTAAGCAGTGCATTACAGAGGTCACAGGGCTCCGTTATGTACTTCATGAAAGGAGAAGGGGGGGAAGGTGATAAATAAAAACATGCTCAAGCCAGATTAAATTCTATGCAGAAGCTTCTAAGTAGGATTTTTATCCACTGGAAATAAGTTTGATGCATGTTCAGGAGGTGAACGCAGTTACCGTAGGCCAACAACCATCAGAATTACTTCTAGCTGATTTAGAAGCCCTCATGAACCATGCAGCTTATGAGGTAAGCTACCTTTTCTTTCCTCTTTTGAAGTCCTGTGTGTAAAAACTGTTTCTCAGCCTAAGTCAACTTCCTTTTCTGCATGAAAGCCCGATACTGCCAGCTTCTGTTTTCTGAGTAGAAATTAAAGTTGGCTTTTTTTCCAATGAGAGCAAAACCAGCCCATTGAAAATGTGGGATGGAGTCACAAAGCAGAGGGTACTTCTTGTTTTTTTTTTTCTGCCTTGTTTGCTGCAGTGTGTTATCACACCAGAAGTGTGATAACTGCATTTCTTTTCAGCTTGCATAGTATACTTTTTTTATTTTCTCTATTAATGTTATGGTTGTATGAGATGCTCATCTTGTTAAAATCGTAAAATAGATATTTTGATTTGGAGATGCTGAAGAAGAAGGGAAGGGAAATGGATAATTTAGGTGCTGATGTCTGCTCTTGAATGGAGATGACCCAGCCGTAACTGAAGAATGGCTGCAATTTATGCTTGGTTTCAAGTTCCCAATGTACAGAATTGTCTTACTATCTCCTTTCCAGATAAAGCATGAACAAGAATTTAACTTGTTTGTTATTCCCCATGCTTGGGTATAAAATGGCAAAGCTTCATCTTTTATTTGGAACTTAAACTTTGTATCAACCTATGTATTTTTTCTCTTCCTAAGTCCATAAGTTAGTTAATTTTTTGCCCTTCTTGTTGAATTTCAATATAATGTGAGAAAGCCAAGAAAACTGTCTGCTGGAGACATTCGTTTTAATGGTTTTGTATTAGTGCCACTGTACTCCTGCATAGAATTCATTTAGTAAGAAGGCTTTATAAAAAAACCTGTCTCATGCATCTTGGCAGGGAAGACAATGCTTAATTGTAATGAGCTTCAGTTGGGTTTAATTTGGATCTTAATGTTTAGCAAATGACTTTATCTTAAATCTGCCAAGGAAGAGATGTGCAAGCTCTGACCCTGTTCCCCTTCCACCTTAGGCTGCCCTCGCTGGAGCCATGCAGTGCAGGGGAGCACAGGATGGCTCTTGGAAGGAAGCTTAGCTAGGAAGAGATTGGTTTGCTCAGTTTGGATGTCCAACTGCAGCAAATTTACCCAGATCACCCAGCAGGAGCCTTCTTCCACCAAGCTGTAGTATGAGATGAAGAGAGAAACTGATTTGGCACTGAAAGAAAACTCTGTGCTCTCTCTCAGCCAGTTTCAGAGTCAGACCTTCTAGAGTTCTGCCTTCCCAACTGCATTTCACAAACTACTTACAGTTTTGTTTTGTTCTTCTCTGGTTCTCCCATTAATCACGTAGTACCACCTTACTGTCTTTTTCAGATCAAGGTAACTTTTGGACCAAAAGACCAAAGCAAAGTTATAAAGTGCCTTTAGAATGTTAATAATGCCATTTCAAACTGCTGCACTGGAGGTTTCTACCTGCAGCACTGCGTGCTCTAAAGGCAGTAGAGTAGAGTAGCATGCTGCTTTGTGACCTGAGACCTGTCAGCCTCACTGCTGAGCATAATTCTGAGAAGATTGAGAGTTCAGAACTTCCAACATTTGTGCTGAATATGAAGCATCCCTTGTTCAACATAGGTTGTTGGTTGGTTATTTCAGTGTTTTGTTTTTTAAAATGTATTATGCTAATCTTTCCAATAGGGGACCTCTTGGGCTCTGCATGGGGTTCTGTTGTAGCAGGAAGATTTGAACAACTAATGAAATCAAGGAAAAAAAAAAAGCAGTTAATGACATTTTTATCAAATTCATTAAACTTGGAAATAATCTTTTAGACCATCTTCACTCATCCAAAATGAAAGGTCGTAAATGCAAGCCTTCTGTAAACACCCTAATGTCCTCAGTGATTTTAATGAAAACCCATCTACTGCTTCTGTAATCATGCCTGCTGGGGGTATGGGAAAGCAGCATTACTGGCCAACTTACTATTGGCAGTGTGTTTTATTCAAAGACCTGCTTTTCTAACAGCCTGACAGCTCCAGGGCTCGGGTATTCACTTCTAGAGCTGAAGACTCTCAAGTCTGTGCAATTTGAAAATACTGATGGTGAAAATTTGATGTGCAGAAGGCAATTTAACAGCACTTGTGCTGTGAAGAGCACCCAATAAATATATGTCAGGATAGCTTATTACATGCTGCTTTTCAGAATGAATTAAATAGTAAACTGTGCAAGATGCCAGCCAGCAGGAGCTGATCTGACAAATGGAGGCTGGTGGCTGCCTTGTTATTACTGGGCTTTGTAAAGCACTGTGTGTTTATCTAACAGATAACGTTCTGCTTCAGTGCAGCCTTTGGTGAAGGCAGCTGTCTGAATGAAAACTTTGCTCCAGCCTTCTACAGGGCTTGATCAGTTAAATTACTTTTTTTTCCTGGTAATCTGTTTGATTAATAATAAATCATGTTTTCTGCTCATTTTAACTAATTGAATTCTTGGCAATGTATGCATGTTGGGATGGAGGGATGAGCAGGTCCTCACTTCCCTAATCACTGTGCCTTAGAATGAGAGGTGGTGTTCCATCTAAAAGGAAGTGCTTTCAGTGCACTCACTGAATCCCGACTTCGGGTTAGATAAGAGCTGACTCTCAGGTCAAGCCCTCTTGGTCACCCGTAGCATATAATCAAACAGCAGCTATCTGCAGCGTTCAGGAAGTACAAGTTGCCAAGTGGTAAAGCAGCTGATTGTTCTCGGAGTAGCTTTGATTTTTTCGAGTGGAGTACCAGTAGGATATCTGAGAGTTTAATGAGATGTAAAAATAGACAATAGGAATTTTATGGTTTGTATTACGGAGGAAGAAGTTTATTTTTTTTAATATATATATTTTTTGCCCAGACATGAAGTACATCAACAATCGCTTAGAGAAGTGAAGTTTGTCTGTTTTTTACATGTTGCATATTGCCTCTTTGTGCTAATTGTATCATGTAGAATTTTTCTTGGTTTCGGTGATCTTGATCTGTAAATGCTTGTCAGAAGATACGTTGCACTAAAGATGTAAATCCATCCATGTATCGTGTTTCAAATGACGCCGCAACAATAACACAGTAATTAGAGATGGAAGATGAGGTTTAGTGTGGAAATGGTGATGATTAATGACACGTATTAAGACTGACTTAAACTGAAAGTGCATTTTAATTGGGTGGCTTGGTTAATGTCATTGGAGTGGGTACATCAGTTCTGTGTTTATTCTTTTGTGGGAGGAGGGAGCAAGTACCAAAGAAGTGATTTGAGTAGCGTGACAGCAGGCTGTGTTGGTTGTTTGATGCAGGGTTGGCTCCTCTTCCTATTGCGTACACCAGGAGAGGAGTTCTTCACTGGAAGCTGGGAGGGCTGTATTCAGAAGTGAGCCAAAGCACGGGGGGTCATCTTAAAGCAGTGCTGTGTGGTTAGCAGCTATTGAAACAGTCTTATTTCCCATTCTCTGAGTTCAACGCAATAGGGACTACTTTTTTTTACTTGATTTTGAAATACTGTTTTCCAAGTTAGACTTCAGACTGCTGTCTCTTAAGACAAAGTAATGAAGAATGGTTTTTAATTAAAAATAATGGATCCGCGAGGCAAAACTGGAGTAGACTCGATCAGTGATAAATATCTACAGAGCTCTGCAAAGAATGGTCATGTGAAACACAAACATCTTAGTTTTTTTCTGCTTATGTGCTTTGTTCAAGTATTTTTTTTCTGCCTACTACTAAATGGCATAATAGATATTTTCCTTTGGAGTTTATAATGCTGGATTTCTTTATGAAAGAGGTTATGCAGGAGTGAAATCGTTGAAATGAGAAAATAAGTCTCCAGTAAGTGAAAAATGAAGAAATCAGTGCAAAAGCAAACCCTGCAGAAGAGAAAGATAAATTGGAGCAGAAAGAAGAAAATAAGTGCAGAGAAATAGATAGCCCCAGTGCTACATCCCTGCCTGGGAAAGACAAGATTCTCATTTGTGCCTGCTAAAGCAGCACATAAGCAGAGAAGAGAAATCCCACCATTTTCAAGATCAAAAAGAAGTAGTGATATACAGGCTACGCTCTCCAATCTCTAATGAAAACTTGGCCTTCCTTCTTGTTATCTCTTCAGCCATATTTATAGTTTTAATGGCATTAGAGAGTGAATTATTATTTAAATCAACTCTGTGCTACAGCCCTTTTGTAACTTCCAATAGAAATACTGTTTTTCTTGCTTGTGGCTGCATGACAAGAAGTGCAGAGGTGTTTGGGAGGTGGGTGTGAGTGGACTATAATCTGTAGAAATATGTTTTTATGATGGAGAGTTGCTACTGGCAATATTCAAACACTGTTCTACCATATTCAAGCATTAACTTCTTGTATTTTTTGCTATGCTTAGAGGCAAGGGAGTCAAAAATTTGGATTTTGAGGTTCTTGGATCAGACTGCAGAGCAGTCCTGTGCCATCAGCTGAACAGGCTGTTCATTTCTTAGTCTGAAAACAGACTGCTAAGCGTTGTGTTGTGTTGTTTACCCCTCAGACTTCCTTTTGCTGGCTTGCAGTATTTGTAGCTCCTTTGATCTCCTGGAAAGATGAGCTTTTTAAAAAATAATAATAATTCCCTCCTGTTTCATTGTCATCAAATGTCAATAGATGTATCGTTCATAAGAGGATTAAGGGCAATAAATAGCTTGTTTATAATTATATCAGTCAGTTATGAAGTATTAGATTAAGTATTATAGCATGCTGAATAGCCTTAGGTACAGGAAAAGTTAAAGATTTATCGATAAACTGAATTAATTGTCTTTTCCTTGTTCAGAACTGCATAATTTCAGGGTGAATTGAGGAAAAAAGGTTTGAGTTGATGGCACTTGTTAAATGACAAGGATCACAGCCATACGTGGAAAAAGGAGAGTGGTAGCATGGTGGAACAGAGGGCTTCAGAAGGAGAATTTAGCAGGTCTGGGAAGCTGATCTATAGAGTCTCCTGGGAAGAAGATAGAAGAAAGCTGATTGCTGCTGGAAAGGGCAGGCAGTGATCCTGATGGTACGGGAAGATAAGCGCTGTGAGAGTCTAATACAGATGAAATAGTGGAAGCGTGTAGGGATAAAATCGGAAAGGCCAAGGTGCAAAACGAGTTATTACAACTAGCAAGGGAATAAGAGATGGCAATAAAAGATTCTAAAAATATGCTGGCAATGAGAGAGGCAGCAGACAAGGATGATAAACACGGAGCGGCGCAGGGCTGAGGTAATGGCTGAAGGCAGGCCTCTTTTAGCCCTCAAAAACCAGTGAATTGTGACTGGTTGCTTCACACGATGGGTTGGCACAAGAAAGAGAAGCAAGATGGGAACAGTGGCTTAAAAGTCTTATCAGGCTTGATTGAGTTTAATTGCCTGATGAAAACCACTGTGAAGGAGTATATATGAGATTGTATTTTTGGGAATGGGCAAAGACTGAGAGAAATTGAGGAAAAGCAATCATTGTATTTATGACATGGTGCAGAGGGAAGAGAACTTGAAAATTCAAAACCCCTCGTGCTTTTGTTAGCATCCCAATGGGAAGCTGTGCTGGAAACAGTAAATGCAGTGCTCCTTGATTAATGAGCTTTTGTTTTGAAGCTACTGTATGTAATGTTTTATAACCAAAGCTGGAGTACAGCACGTAGTCAAAATTTCTGATGAAAAACTGTCCACTTGTCAGTGGTTCTGTAGAACATCTGGTGAGGTGTGTGGAATATTTCTGGCTGTTTATTAGTGTGGTTGTTGGTGATGGTTGGTTTTTAACTTGTTTTTCTGTTCACATTAAACTGTGCCACTTCCAGCAGAGTCCATCTCTTGTTCTGTTCCTGACCTGCTCTCATTCTCTTGCAAGCTTTCTGCTAAGAGGTGTGAGAGTAGAATTACCCATGGGTATGGCTTGGAAAGAAGCACAATGGCTTTGCAGTAGCAGCTTGAATGGGAGCCAGCTTTGATCGCATCTCCAGCTACTGGGAAACACACAGAACAGAGCACTGGGGCTGCTGATCCCCTGTAAACAATTACATTTCTTTCAACTGCAGAATTGACTTGAGAATGGTATTAGAGACTTAATTCTATACTGGCTTTAGTTGCTTTGCTCTTGAATCCTAAAAAAACAAAAACAACAACAACAAAAAAACCTACAACCATGTATTAATTTTTATAGCTCAGAATTATATCTTCCTTTCTGATAGTCACATAAATTCTAAATTTCTGGATTTAGGTTTCTGACTCAGATGCCAATGTCTGCTTTTGATATGGAATCAAGCTGGGACAAAGAATTACAATAATCTGTTTTTTCTTGTTTTAAATTCATGTATGTCTTGATGTTTTTCCTAATCTTAATGTGTGTAAATATATTACTATACATTTATTTGAGATCAAGAAGCGTCATCAGTTTGTCTTTTTTTTTTTCAGTGCTACTTTTGCATCAAGTCTTTGTATTTTAAGGCTGTATTATATGCAGGGTCTCAACAGTGTATGAGAGCATCTGAACATCAGCTGGACGGATGATTTGCTGCATTTCATACACGTCATTCTGTACATATGGGCACCTAAGGAGTACTAATTTTCAGACTGTAAAATAATGGAACAAGCATGTTATTAACGTTATTCCAAAACAGCTGGGCATCAGACATCCTAGAAGGAGTCCTTAGGATTTTATTTCTAACAAGTGAGGACTATGAGAGCTGTGGTTATGAGGTGCCCCATGCTGACAGCCACGCACTTGGTGCTGTGTGATCTTTGTGTGTGTTAAGGCAGCCAGCCTGCAGCCCACCTTCAGCTCACATCCTTGTTACAGTGTGCTCCAACTTGTCCGTTCCTAAAACCCTGGCCTACAAATACTTGGAGTTCAGTTGGTTTGTAGTGCTCTTTTTTAAAGGCTCTTTGATTGTGCCAGCTTTTTTTTTTTTTTGTCCCTATGAGCAGATTTCTGAGATGGCAGTGTATTAATGAAGGCGTTGCATTTCTTTTACCTCTTAGATTAATTCTAACTTATGAGACTACCAGTGCGATGTTATCCCAACTGTTTCTTGACTTGTTGCTTTAAATCTAGTTCTCAGCTTTGTTCTGCCACACATGTGCAGTGTAATCTGTGTGTTTCTGTAATTTCCCTTGCATTTGCAGATTTCTCTATTGTTAGTTACCTAGTGCGTATTTAAATATATATAGGCAAAGCATTTAATGTTATAGCAATTAAAAGCACCAAACAGTTCTTTGTGATTTTGCTGAACACGGTTTAGTACATGACTTCTGGGAGATGGATGTGATGGACTGGAATTCTGTCATCTGCAGTCAGTGCCTGCTTGACCTAAGATTAAAACGAGGTGTAGTTCAGCAGCCCTGGCCTGAAGCTGCAGCTGTGTGTAACAGCCATGAGTCAATTATAGCCCTGATGCTTCTGCTGAAATCAGCAGTAACAGCACACACTTGACACTATTTTATTTTTTTCTCATTACTGTGATGTAGAAGGGATGGCTTTTCCTGAACTGATATCTCACAAAGCTGCATGCAGAAGCACAGCCTTGAGTCACTTACACACATGGCTCACATCTGTGTCAAAAAGTCACTTACTTTGCTTTCCTCATCTCTGGTGGAAGTCGAGTCATCTGCCTGTAAGTACACTGCCACAATACTGGAAGCTGAGGATGCTTTGTTATGAAGGCAGTGGCACAACAGTGTAGGCCCATGAGCTCATTTCTCCCAGGGTGACTTGATTCTTCCAGTCTGAATTGCTTGCACGGGATTTTTGGGCAAGTGTCAAACAGTAAGCAGTGCTTTTACCTGACCACGAAGAAATGTGAAGTGTTTTCTTGATGTGTGGGGAAGTACTTTAGGGAGTTACGGAGTGGTGAGGCTCCTTACCAACACAACAGCTCTGAAGTGGAATGATAAGGTGGTGTTCAACTTCAGGCAGTTTGCTTGATTATAATTTATTTGAACATCTTCAGAAGTTCTGTTTGTTAGTGCTATCTCATTGCTCCACTAAATGCAGTCAAGAAAGCAATGAATTATCTCCCCTCTGCTAGTGAGTCTTGAAGAACTATTTGAGTGGCTATGGAGGAGAAGAAACGTCAGTAACTACAAAAGGAAAAACACAGACTTCCAGTGTAATATCTTAACTCTAGGTGGAGCTTGGGAACCTACCCTGATGTGACCTGTGGGCACAGTGGGGCAGTCTTTGGTGTCCTGTTGTGGTTTCTGCAGCTGTCACACCATGTTTTATATTTCTGAGTAAAAACACTTTGAAGAGTTTTGGAACTTTAAAGCTATGACAGCATCAAATTCATCTGTGTTTATACTCCTTCATTTGTCTTATATCTGACAATCCACCAAGAGCAATTGAAAGACTTGGTTTTTGGTGTCGTTTTTTAACTATAATATTCCTTATGGAAATAGTTGCTGGTTTTGGTATGAAAACCTTTGTCTCCTTTGGTTTTAAAGGATAGTGGTTGTTCCTCCCAGAGAGTGAGAATTAAACTTGTGCTTCCATGTGTATATAAGTATATAAATATATGACAGGCTACATAAATTGTTGCAGCACTGTTAAAAATACATGCACAAATGTACGTGTCTACACTTTATTTATTAATGAATTAAAATACATGCCTACTGTTTTGACTCATCTGTAGACAGTCTGGTGTCCCTGCACCTCCTTGCATTTTGAAGCAGGACTTTCCTATCTAGTTGCTGTTTTACCTTGTGTTCCAGAGGTATGACATTATGATCATCTCCAGAAACAAAAGGGTGAACATAAAATTTTTAAAGGACATTCAAGTTGCATAGATGCTTTTAAAAATAGTATGTTAACTTAAACTGTGCTTCATCAAGCTAATGCTTTTCCTCTTTGCCCTATGAGGAATTACAGATGCCCTGCTGTTATTTTTGTCTATTCAGCTGTGTTCATATTTCTTGCTGATAGAATTCTAAAATTATACCGTAGTAAAGTTCACGTGGAGAAGACAGGCAAGATTTGAGCTGAGGAGTTCTCTGCAGATGGTCTCATGCATACTGAGACATGGTGATAGCCAGCCCAAAGAGCAGTCTGTGTGGGAGGAATCTCAGAAGGGAAGTGGGGCTCTGCAGAGCAGGCAGATGTATTGCAGCTTTCCTCCATGGCCTCAGTTCAGGCTTCAACAGCCACTCCATCACGTACGTGAGCACTGAGACACTTGAAAGGAGACCTCCGTGATTTCTGTGTTGCAAATTTGAACTGCCTTACCACCACATAGATATGTATTTATTTATGTTCCTCTGCAGATAAGATGATAAAAATCCATTTGGCTGATTCTCATTTCATAGCTTTGTAAGTATTTTTTATTTATTGGGTGTATGGTTTGGGCAGTGCTTCTCTCTAAGCCCATTTCAATAAGTAAAATGAACGTTAAGTGACCAATGTTGTGTGTTACTGTCAGTGCTCAGTCCTTCCTGTTCTGATCTCTCTGTAGGTATACATATATAAAGACAAATAAAAAATGCAATGGTAATTATTCAAATCATCCTAATTTTATATATGAAATAATAGTAGGATATGATTTTTACTTAGCTGTTTTAAAGCTTTTAAGTTCTTTAGTACCCAGTTCTTCTGTGGAAAAAATGTCTTTTCTGTGAAAGGTATAGGAATAAATCATGAGATCTTTGGTTTTATTATGGATGGAGATATGTGATCAAAGAGAAAAGGGAACATACCTGTGCTGGTTTGGGTATAGCAGCACGTGAATGACAGCTTCATATCTCTGCGACTGCTGTATGACACTTCTAGGGAAAGGAGTGTTGGTGTAACGAGACCACTTGTGTTTATTTAAGAGATGCACAGCTATTTTTGGAAAGCTGTGGAAGAGCACGCTGTCAGTCCTTCAACTTTGACAAGATGTTTTTTCATTGCTGTTTCTTCAAGAAGAGCATGGTATTAAGTCACCACTTTCTTTAATCTGTTTCATTGACTTCTCTACTTGGCAGAAGTCACCTTTCTTTGTCAGACTTTTGCTGCCTTTTTTTTTCTTTCTGTTAAAGCGCTCAAGAGTGTGGAGAACCAGAGATAACAAGGAGAAAAACATCTAATATTACAGCTATCCATTATAACTTATATTTAAGTCTGAGAGGCACAGTAAAAGAAACTTTGCTCTAGAAGAACTAAACACTACTACCAATAAAAAGCCCCTACGTGTGTGCTTTCATGGCATTTTTACAGTTTGCCATTATACTGGGGGGTAAAAAGAAAACTGCAGTTTGCTCTATAGCTCCTCTGATGGCTCTTTTGAGCCCTTGAGTTTCTGAGGAATTTGAGATGATTGCCAATTGTGTCTTCTGACTGAGAAGAGCTACGTGGCTGTGAGCTGTGCTGTCTCCTGCAGGGGAGCTGGTATGGCCTGGTGTGCCTTTCTGCCCCCTACCAACCCTTTCATTGTGAGCAGAAAAATGCTTTATAGCAAAACTTACCATCATTTTTTACCCAATTGAAATCTTTTCTGACTCCAGCTTTTTCATCTCCTGTGTCTGGTTAACCACCAAGGCTATTTTTCTGATACAGAAACTGCTCAAAGTGTAATACAGCGATTGTTTCATATGGTTTCTAAGGCCACAAGTTGGTGCCGTCTTTTTTTTTTTTTTTCCTTATTTCCTTATTTATTTTTTTTAAAGGCTACCAAGAACATGGCAGCAGTTGCTTGGCTGGAAGGTGTCTGACTGCCATGAGCAGTTCTGTATTCAGCGAGCGAGGAATCCTTGGGCACCCCAGTCTTCTCTGTCTTAACTGTCCTGCAGCTACTTTGAGTATTGGGGAGTGAAAACAGACCTGTTAGCAGCATGCTTAAAAAGGAATTGTTGGAGGTAGCCAGAACGTACCTGCCATGTTTTATGTAGGTGACTGACGGGTGACAGATGGGTGACTTTGTAATGGATCAGCATCCCTTCAGTTTTCCTAAAGCTGCCATTGTTGCTGTCTTTCAAAGGTGGAGCAAGGTGACCTTATTGAAAGCTGATCAATGTTGAATCCACCTTATCCAGAAAACTATCTTCTCGCTTCTGGGATGAGCTTCACTTTAGAGTGTTTTGCAAATTCCCCTGACAGTAATGCTGGATTACTTTTTTTTCTGTCTTTTCTACAGTAGAACTGCCACATCCAGACCTTGTTCGACATCAGCAACAAAAACTGCTCCCAACAGTCTATGTCCAGCACTTGGAAAGTAGGATTTGTGACAGTTCCAGGAAAGCAGTGTTATTCCTATAGAAATACAAATGGCCTGCACAAGTAAATTATTAATCAGGATCTAAAATCTATGCTTATTCTTCCAGTGTTTCTTTCATGTTCCAGTTGGCTTTGGCACTGTTATTGTTGTAACAGTGTTGTGATACTCACAGCAGCCATTCTTTGCCCTGTGAGAGGGAGCTGTGTGCACCTGCCTGGAACCCAATCAGTAATTATTTCCTGATCAGGACTCTCCATGTTTTCCTCTGGAGGCATCTTATTTGTTGTTTTATTTCTTGTTCTTTCCCTAATGGCTTCTTTTGTCATACCTCCAATGTGCAGTTGTACAGACAGCACTGGGCACCTCACTGAGGCACGTATGAGGCACATATAAATTGTCACTGTTCGCTGGGGATTTACTGGCTGTTTAAGTTTTACTCGTGTGATTGCTTTGTGATTATAAGCATGTATTTGCTAAACAAATCTGACCGTAACTAATCTTATAAGGACGCATTTCTGGGCTACTGTGCTTGATTCAGCACAGGTGGTTTGCTGAGTAATGTATAGCAAGCTTTCAGAGTTTGTGTTGTTTCTGATGTTCTCAGAAGTATTGCCTTGTAATACGGAGTTGTTTAGGACCAACTAAAGAAGGAGGAACTCTATAGAGGTTCAGATGTACTCTAAGCATCCACTGTAAGCCAAGCTATTCTTATGGAGAAGGTAACGGAGGCAGGGCCTTTTGAGGAGGCTAGGTGGTGCACATCAAGGCTGTGGGAGCAGAGGCAGATCTATTGGCCTGTGCCTTAGGTCACCTTTGGAGATTGTATTGAAGCACTTCCCATGCAGTATGTTTTGCCACATCTTGGAAGAATAGCATTTCTTAAAGTTCAAGTTTATTGTAGACTTGACAGTACAGTCCAATAATGGTAAAACACAAACCTGTGGAGTATGTAGCTTCTGATGTGCTTAAGGAAGCTTGTAGAGTGTTAAGAGAACTCAGTCTCACTCTTTGGTGAGTTAAAATTCAGCAGACACACAATAAATAGGAAGATGCTCACAAGAAGTATTTCAGTAACCTGGCATGCTGCTGAAAAAAAACTTTCTGCTTTAAGAGAACATGTGAAGGAAAAAGCATCTACAACAGTTTCTCATTAAGGAGAACTACGCTTAATGGGCAGTGTATTATTTTAAAATAATTGCAGACATCTGTGACACCTATATATTTTTTGTTTCCTACAAAAGAGTTTTTGACTTCTTGCATTTGAACCCCTCTCCCTTTTAATACGGTCTTGCAAAGCATACAAAATAATGGAGATTACAAATGTGTGTGTGCATGTTTTTCTCCTGCACTGGCTGCTTTCACTCAGAATATCTCCTACCCAAACGGAAAATGGTACTTCATTGAAGGAAGAAGTTGTGATGGTTGTGTAAGATTTTTTTTTTTTTTCATGTACTTGCAATGTGTAAGTTTTGGTGGGAAATAACAGTTTTCATGTAGTTGCTCTATTTTTAGTAGAGGTAAATCTAGAAGAGATCTGAATAAATTTTCAGCTCCTGCTGTCAGGGGTAACCATGAGCAGGGAGGTGAGGAGGAGGGATGGATGGATGTGTTCCTGAGCTGCTGTCAGGAAACTGAGCTCAGATCTGCAGACAAGCTCTGTGCCTTTACACATCTCATTGGTCTTCAAGCTCAGTGGGATCAGGAGCATCTGCTCTTCTGAGGCAAGTGAGTGACTCCTGAGCATCCCAGAGCCACCTGGACTGTGTGGGATATGAGAGGTCAGTGCTGCAAGGAAGAGCAACAGCTCACCTTCACCCAGCATTGCTGGGCTGGGGGACGAGCTGGCATAGAAAACTTAACCTTATGCTGACTCCTGGTGTATTGAAAAGTCACAAAATGCCAAGGCAGAACAAAGGCACTTTAATAGGTAGCAACAGTCTTTGCGAGATATTTACTTTCTACTGCCGAGCAGAAAGAACAGAAACGTACTGGCTGATCTTTACCAGGACAATAATCAGACATCCACCGGTAAACATGAGCGTGGGCCAAAGGAAAGTGAAGAGGAGGCCTTTGGGGGGATAAAGTCTGCTTAAAATGACATTGGTCTGCATTCCTCCTGGGTCATAGTAGCATGGGAACGTCTGATATTTTTTGAAATTGTTTGCAATTTTTTCTATTCGTGCTTTCACTTCTTTGGAGTTCTCGGAGTTGCCGGGGACATACGAGCACTGGAAGGAGAAATTGAAATGACTTGTTATAACAATGCTGTAATGCAGAATTTGTAGTAAAGTTGCATTGAGTAAAACAAACATGCTGGTGCTGACAAAAGCTCCTGTGGCTTGGCTGGTATCCCAAGATTGGCTTGGTGTGCCTTTGTCCATGAGACATTTGCCCTATTTCCCCACTGCCTGCCGGTGCATGTATGCTCCAAATTTGCAGACTTACAGGTTGGAGTAATGTTGTTAGAAACCATTAACATGCTCAGAGTGAAACTCCAGCTTTGGGACTGTCACTTTTACGTTATAGTACCATTTGTCTTCAACTCAGAGACTTGCATATGTTCAAATATTCATATATGTTAAATATTCATGATCAGTTGGTGCAACTGCTTAATAAGTATTAACTTAATGTTTGATGTAATGTTTAAAGAAAAAATCGGAGCGCCTTCTGTGTTCTGAAACATTTTAAGCGTTCCTTGGTCTAAGCATGGGCATCAGCGTATGAAAGCTGAACAACTATTTGTGCTCTGCTGCTTGGCTGCAAAGCTGTGTGCCCTGCTCTTACTGCTCCCGTTGAACCAGAAGTGTTGAATAGCATCAGAGAGAGAATGGAATGTGCTCCAAATACCTTTGGATTTCTTTCCAGGGTATCTTCAGTGTGATACAACATGACCTCTTGTCCTGAGGCTGTCAGATTAACCCACACCTGTAGGCAGGGGTAGTGAAAGATATCTTCATCCTCTGAGCTTTCGCTTTTTGGGCAGAGGGCTTTGTCCTTGATGTTGGCTTTGAGGACCTTGCATATGGTTTCTGTTGTCCAAACACTGCAAAACCAAAACAAAAGGCATTGCTTTTGAATGCTTTTGTGGCATCAGTTATGAGTTGCTAAACAATGGAGCTTCATCTCTGGGTGCCACTGGTGGGTTAGCACAGGCAGAGCTCAGGCTGCTCATCACCAATGCAGTGAGCTTTGCCCCTCCTACCGCTCTTAAGAAACTAATTTTGTTTACAAGTCTTTTGTTAATGTTTTTCAAATCTCAGAGTATGGCTTTAAACAGCTTTTCCGAATCCATTACGGAATGTTGTTACATAAAGTAGTGTTGAAGTCTGGCTGTTCTGTTTTTGTGGTATGAAAAACAGCATTGATATCTGCCAATATATATGCCTTGAGGTTTCTGAGTATAAAGGTGCTGCTACAAAGAAAGAAACAATGGATGTACTTCTGCCAAAATCTTCATGCATGGGAAAACAAGCTACTGAAGTCTTGGTTTTAGGAAATGCTTGGTTTTAGTACACTTCGTTTTTTGCAAATTGATTTTATATATAGAGGCAGAACTTGTGAAATGAAATAAATATGTGAGTGATTGTAACCTTATTGGCATTCAGTGCATTCTGCAGTATTTGTTGTGGTAGACTCGGCTGCTGAAGGTGTTTCTCGTGATGGTTGATCTGGAGGCAAGATACATCTGGCTGACCAAACAAATTTACCATTACTTCTCTTATAAGCCTGTACCACTGAAAAGTTTGGGTTTTTTTCTGGCTTTTTTTTTTTTTTTTTTGTTACACTTATGGAAGACTTAACTTTCCATTTTCAAACTTTGATAAGCGTGACTGGTTTTTAATCTGATATGGTTTCATAGTAAATGTTTTGGTTTAGTCTGCTCTGTTCTAGCCCTGAAGATGGTCATAGCCCTCTTTCGTGTGCTTACCTGTAAGTGCCTCACTTAATGGCTCACTCTTTTCTTAATTCTATCTTCCGTTCTTGTGAGCTCTTTAAAAATGTAATACTTATTCATTATTCTGCGTCCTAACATATATTTTGGCTCTCTTAATAACTGTGTTTGAAGACGGCAAAAAAGAAACAGCCTTGTATTCATAATCAAATGATTTACTACCTTTTAGTGTAGAATGGCACGATTGTAATCCCAATAAAGAAGTACATCATCATGGAGCATGCGACCATTCCCAGTCCCAGACATAGGGCCCTCGTCTCTCCTCGCTTCTGTGCAGTCACCAGCTTTTTTGCCAACATGATTTATGTGTTAGGAAGTCTGGAATCTCTCTGATCCTGTTTTGTGAGAGACAATCATGATTAGAATTGGCTATCAGTATTGCAGTTGAATGATTTCTGAAATATCTTGTTGCACAAACTGCGTACTGCTTAATAAAGTGATGGGTGAGGAAAGCAGGGAGGGAAGGCTGGGTGGGAGTTGGAAACTATCATTATGATCTGAGGGAGTTTGGACAGCTGGATTGTCTTTAGCCTTAATTTGGCCTATTTGACATTACTTGTTGAAGTAAGAGGTGCTCTGTGTTGTGTATTGGTAAAGGCTGCATGAAGGGAAAATCCTCCCAAGGTAGATTCCTTTTTCCATTTTTTCCATTCCGTCTTCAGGTTTAGCCGGAAGTGTGTCTTTTTTTTATTATTTCAAAAGAGCTGAAAAAAAGTGTTACATTTAAAATGAGATGTATGGTTTTGATTTCTCAATGTATGTTTTGTGGCCTTGTCCATTTGGAGATATATAAAGCCTGCTACCCAACTACACGGGGCGGAAAAACTGCATTTTAATGGCACGAGGAGGGTGATGCCACCAAACCCAATGGGACAGGATCAGAAGACAGCAGCGAGGGCTGCTGCTGCTCCACCACAGGTGCAGGGCAATGACTGCTGCTGGCACTCATAGATGGGGATGAGCCCTGCAGTGCTGGTGCCATACTGGGAGCTCATAGAGCTTGGGAGAGCCTGGCATCTCACCCGTGCTCCCCTGCTGAACAGCATGTCCAGTCATCTTGCTGATACTTTGCTGTGGAGAATCTGATGATATTTGCTGTGAATCCATATGCTATTAAATCAGTACTGTTGTTTTATGGGAGTGCTATCAAAGTGAGACATAACAATCACAAAGAGTTCAGCCCATCTCCAGGATCTGTGTCCCACTGACAGATGTAACTTAGGGTTTGAGCATTTGCTTTTTTAATTGAAACATGGGGCAAGCCACAGGTAGGGAAAAAACAGACTGGCAAGATGTGTGTGGGTTTCTGGGCACAGAAGAGAGGAAAGCAGTGCAGGAGAAGGGCAGAATGTTATGTGTGTGGCACAACAGATCTTGTCTTATTGCAGAACAGTAGTGCACAGCTTTGTGCAGTGGCTGAGACATTCTCAGGGTTTTGGTTTTAGGTGTGTGCAGCTGCTTAGTGTATATTTGCAAGCTGGTGTTCAGTGTGGCATGGTACCCACTGAAATCCACCTGTGCTCAGCTAATCCACGGAGCAAATAAAAGATGTGAGTTTAGGTAAAGCATAAGGTAGCCACAAGCCTAAGTTGGTGAATGGCTGCTCTTTTACCCGTGAGCAGGCAATCCCAGCAGTGCCAGGCTGGGAGAGCTGTGGGGCTGGGTCAGCATGGCTGGGGAAAGGCAAGAGAAAGACACTGTCAGCTCCTTACAGGAAGAGTGTGGGTATGATTCGAGTATTGCTCTCATTAGTTGTGTTTTTCATTGATGAAAGTGTTAGGAGCTAGTTTGAGATCTTAATTTTTATTTGTGTATATTTTCAGATAACTATTAATGCATAATATCTAAATGTTTTGAGGGGTCATTAGGAAGAAAAAGAGTCGTTATTGTTGAAGTCGTGAATTTTGTCCAGAACTGTGGTTAATTCTGCTTTTAAATAGAACATCAAGGACCACTCAGGATGTGGCTTACAGCTTTCTTAAGGGCATTGTCTTTCTGATGATTGTGTATGACCTGCTGGTGTTCTAGGAAGGAACAATCTTCACTTGGAAACTGCAGTAAGGTGGATGTGACCTGCTTATTGGAGCTGGAGTTTAACACAAGAAGTCCACGCAACCAGGTGAGCTAATATTCTTAGGTTAGGTTGTGCAGCTTGGTCAGGGGACCAGATGGAACGAGGGGGCATGGGCCCTGAGACCTGTGGTCCTGCAAGAACAGTGGGAAGCTGGTGACAGCGAACGGGAGACCTGCCTTGTTAGCAATTCTTATGTGCAGTAAGGATGGTTAATCTTTAATCAGTTCTGTGGGAAGGAGTGGAAAAATTGGTACCCTCAGTGTGACTTGAGGATAACTCTGTCTCTAGTGCTGTTACTCTCTAAGTTTTACTCGAGCTACAGCGTTTACATAGCTGTCCCAGTTACACTGGGCAGTTTTGGGATCATCCTGTGTGTATATATAGAAAAAATGTATTTGGAGTTTCACTGGTGCTCAAAAGGTTAATATTCCAGATTGAAAAGTTCTTCTCTTCCATCTTCTAGCCCCACCAGTGCACGTTAGGAGGAATGTTGAAAGAGCTCATTAAGTGTTTCCTCCGAAAAAATCATTAAATCTCTGAAAAATGAAGCACTGCTGAGGACTCAATTGGCCCAGGAAGTCTGAGTGTATTTGGATTGGAAGATGTTTGGAGTATATAATGGGGATTTTAGTCTGTCCTTCAAGAGCAAATCTAAATGTGTCTTCTGCACTGAAGATTGCAGGGTGCCTCCATAATTATTAGGAAAATACAAGCTCCAAATCTTTTCATAATGTTCCTTCTCCCTGATATTTCTTTTCCCTCAGTCTAGTTAAATTATACAGTACATTAGCTGTGCAATTTCAATGCATAATCACTGCACTGACAGCTGCTGGTGATAATCCTAAGGATGCCATCTGCTCAGGTTTGGAACACAGTCCCCTGCTCTGACTAACAGATGTGCCTGATACTCAGTGGGAAGCCCCTGCCTCCTCTCCCATCTCTTGAGGAGTTCCCAGTGCCACGAGCTGGTAAGAGGTAGAGGGCCTCTGTCTCAGGCTGTGCCAGGCTGCTCTGAGCTCACGAACAGCACTATCCAGGGGGTGTCCATAGCATCTCCTGGTGTGGGAGCCAGAAAGCAATTGTAAATCTGAGTCCTGTAAATATAAGTTCTGTACTGGTTATTCTGCTGTGGCAGAGCTGTATGCTTTATTTACTTGCTAGTGTCTCGTAGTAGAATTAAGCTCATCACTGACATTAGTTTATTTATTCCTCTGAGTGTTTGCAGTGCTCCTTTCCCATACTTGCTCCCCCCACTTACATCCCTGAAGTTAGACCTGCACTCACTCTGGCACTTGGTTCCTTCCCTCCCCCTGCCCCATTTCCTTTCTTAGCATTTATAAACATTGTACTGCTGGTAACAAGTCTGCTTTCCCCAGTGATGCTGGGGCCAGAGGGCACCAATCTTGTTTGTTGCAATATGAGAGCCCGTTACTTTTAGTGTATTCTGCACACCTACGACTGCAAACATGATGCATCTTGTGAGAATAGACTGATGCTGAACCTCAGTGTAAATTTGCATGGAAAAGCAGATTCTGTAATGCTCTACTGTAATCCTGAAGATTCAGTACTAAAACTGCGTAACACCATACAGTTGCATTCTTTTTATGAAATACATCATACCAATTTACTTAAGGACTGGTTAGCTACTTTGACACTAATGTGAAATAAGTTATTTTTTTTGTTTAAAGATGAATGGAGTCTAAGATTCTGTGCATGTTTTTCTACTTGGTTGTTCTTAAAGAAAAAAACAAGAAAAACCCCTTTGATCAGTTTAGCACTTCTGAATTCTTTGTGGACTGCTGCTTTGGGTCTCTGTTGTATAGAACTGTACAAAGTTATTCAGTTTAAGAGTAGTTTTCAAAGAAGTCTGATAGAGTTCAAGTGTGGTTCATCTCTAACTTCCCTGGGGATAGATGAAGCACAGTCCCTGAAGGAATGCTATGGAGTGCTGAGCACCCAGAGCCGTGAAACTCCAAAGAGCAAAGATCCTATGAGTGCTGCAGACTCTTAAGATTCTGCATTGTGTGGGAAAAACAACCGTTGTATTTGCAGTCTGATAATTGTCCCTAATTATTAGCATGCAGTTACAACTTGCCCGTGTGCTACAGAAAAGTTAGGTGGGTTTCCTCTGTAGCGCTGGAGATTTAGAAAGACGGTTGCTTCCAAGAGCTCTATATTTGCCAGAAAGCAAAGCTATTGTTTGCTCACAAGGAAAAGAAAAATTGCTAAAAATATACTTACTGTTTCTGATGAAATGCTGCCTTTGCTGGTGGAAGGACAACTCCTGGTATGTGACAGACTTGTTGGGCAGAAAGGTGTTACACCATACAGCAGTGGAGGGTAGAACTGGTGGAGGTTTTTTTTTCTTTCCTGTACTTCTCTGGGTTTGCTTTACTGTGGCCGAACTCATAATTTAGTTCCCCTATTGAGAAGCTTTCTGTAACCATAAATGGTAAGGTATGAAAGAGTGCTGTCCTTTTTCAGATTAATTGCTGAAACCAGGAAACCACAATACTGAGACTGACTGCAGCTGAAGGGACTGACTTTTCTCATACACTACAGCCACTTTACCACATCCCGCATCCCCATGGATTTGTCTTAAGCTGCTCTCCTACTGCTCTCGTGCAGCTTTTTGGTTTAGAAATCTGTTAGGTCTTTTGGGTAAGATTTATGGAAGTACTCTGGACTGCAGGTGTTATAAATATTCAATGTTTGTGGGGGTTTGTTTTTTTTTCTTCTAAGAAAAAAAGTTCTGGGAGTATGCTGTTACCAGTGTTCATTTTCTTTAGACACAGATAGGAGTCCTGCGGGGAACTTGTGTTATATCCTGCAGGACGTGGGGCTGAAGGGCACAGCCTTAGCTGGAGAGAGGGAGCGCGTAAGCAAGAGAGTATGTTTTAGAGGAGGTCTGGGAGAAGAAAGTGGGAAACACTGAGCACAGGAGAGGAAAAGAAGATGCAGGACTCTGTTGTGTTAATGTGTGTGCATACGTGTGTGTACAGATGTATAAAACATCCCGTTTTCTTCTCATAAAGCTTATCTGGTGTCTTGTTACGAAGCTGCATGAGTCTTGCAACAGAGATGGAGTGAGTACGGGTCTTCAATGAGCTTCAGAACTTGATTCATTTGTTCTTTTAGGGCATAGAGAGTCTACACCTTCTGTTCAATTGTGTTCCAGAAGATGTGGTTTGCTTGCTGGAGGTATTGATGGTTAACAGAGAAGAAGATGGGAAATGCTGGAGCATGCTGTTGGATAGATGCTGCTGGAAACTTCTGAGCTGCGTGCAGGTCATCTTTGCCAAAAAACAGATCCTCCTGCATAAGGAATTTTAGAGCACAAGAAGGTAGTTTCCAGCAGAGTGTAGCTGCAATGACAGAGGCTCTACTCAACTGCAAAATTCAGCAATGAAGTTACAATGTGTGACCTGTTTGTTGTTGGTACCCAGTTCATCAAAAAAGCCCAAATATCTATTTTTCCCCGTTTGCACTGGAAATATGGTACTTTATGTTTAAAAATAAAGGAGCCTTTTCTTCCTGACCATTCCCTCCTCTGATAAGCTGGATTGTTGTTAGTATAGAGTGTGAACAGGATGGGCTGGCCGTGGTGATGACTGGAATGTTACTGGATGTTACTGGTAGATGCCCTGCAGCGAGAGGGAGGAAGGCCACCTTATTGATAGACTAAAGGAACTGTAGTGAGTTCATTCAGCAAGAACACAGAGTGTTCTGAGTATTGTAAACAAGCACGGGATCCTCTCCATTCTGCTTTCTAACCTAATAATTAGTTGTTTCACCTTGAGCTGGTCATTCAGGCTTGCTTGTAGTGAAAGATTTGAAACCAGCAAGTTTAGAGAGTTTAAGCTGTCTACAACTACAGATGATTCTCCACTCATTGTACCTTTTTCTGTTACTACTGATGCAGAAGAGAACACACAAAGCTGACTTGGATTTAGCTTTAAGGGTCTAGCAGTTACCTAAGATGAAGCCTGCTTCTGTCATCTAGATTGGAAAGATTTATGATCTTGGCCGTTTTTTAATATTTGAGAAGTGATGTAGCAAAATCTGAAAAATGACATTTGAAGTTTGGAAAAAGCTTTAGAACAGAAATTATTCCTAGCTACAATGTGATCTGGGTTGGTGGACTTCTTTTTTTTTTCTTTTCCATTGTTGAATATTTTGAAAGCCAGCTTTGAAATATCCCAGATGAATGCTCAGGCTAAGGAGTCAGGCTTCTAATGGGAAATTTTAGGAAAGATTTTTTGATTGAGTAATTCAGGAGTCGAGGCAGGAAACAAGGTAATGCCGCTGACTGAATTCATGAGTCTGTGGCTGGCTGTCTCCTGACTGCTGTCCTTAATTCAGCTAATCTGAACTTTGTGACAGCAGATCTGTTTGCTGGTGCATGCAGGAGTTACACTGCATGGCGAAGACACAACCTGTGCATTTCACAGACAAAACAGAGTAAATTCTGGAGGTGCTCTGGTGCACTGAATGATGGCGTTAGTGCTTTGGCTTGGTTTGAGGTACACTGGTGTTTTGAGCAGTGAGAAGCCATGCTTCACATCTGGCACCGCGCATCACCTTTTGTTTCGTTTTCACTCCTGCACTGCAAACATGCAGGTCCAGGTGGCCACGGAATCCCGAAAGCAAACCCAAAATAACAATGTGCAACAAGCACTAAAGGTAGCTGCTATGCTGTTACCCATAGCTAGCATTTGGAGCCCAGGTCCAGCTGCAGTTTGTGTGTGGATCTGCTGCTGGGGCAGTACCTCTGTTGCTTCTTTCCATGCCATGTAACTGGCAGTGCACAGTTTGTCGTGGCTCACCCAGACAGGGGATTGCTGCCAGGAAGGCACAGCCCTGTGAGTAAGAGTGGCAGAACAGAATGGGACTGGCTAGGGGCAGCTGGGGCTGGTGTGAGAGCCTTCTGCAAATACTGCTTTCTAACTAAGATTAAAAAACAAACAAATAAATAAATAAAAAGGCCTTCTCATGCTTGGCTTGGTGTGTGGTTTTAATATTCGGTTCCTGACAATAATTTGAGGGAGAAAAAGAGAAGTGAAACACTGTCAGGGACAGGCTTTCCTGAACTGCAGACACTCTGTTTCGAATCTGATCAAGCTTTGTGACATAGAATCACAGAATGGCTTGGCTTGGAAGGGACCCCAAGGATCATCAAGCTCCAAACTCCCTGCCGCAGGCAGGACCACCAACCTCCAGATCTGGTACCAGACCAGGCTGCCCAGGGCCCCATCCAACCTGGCCTTAAACACCTCCAGAGATGGAGCATCCACAGCCTCTCTGGGCAGCCTGTGCCAGCACCTCACCACTCTCATAGTAAAGAACTTCCCCCCGACATCCAATCTAACCCTTCCCTCCTTGAACTTAAAACCATTCCCCTTTGTCCTATCACTGTCTACCCGAATAAAAAGTTGATTCCCCTTCCTTTTACAATCCCCTTTTGTTAATGTCTTGCCTCCCACTTCCTCTATTTCAGTGTATTAAGGCCTTTGGCTGAGGCCAAAATAAACAAAATTTGAGGGTCAGTTTCCTGTGATTCATGGTAAGAATGAGCCTGATGGCATGGTAAGATATGAACCTGAAAATAGTGGCTGGAGGTTAGTGAAGCATTTGCATCTAAGACTATCAGGTCCCATGGCAAGAAGATATCAAACAAAGGTTTAAGATAAATATTTTTGTGGAATTAATTTTCCTGCAAGTGGAAGGCAAAATGTGAGAGAAGGGATGAGTTTACAGCTCGGAGAGACAAATTGTATAAACGTTAGCGTACGAGGATTGTAGCTGTGTGTTGTAAATAAAAGTATGACGGGGCTATAAACATTGCGGCAGCGGAGGAGAAAACAGCTTCTGGCTTTTCTTTGCTGTGCCACTCTGCAGAGTGCTCAAATCTCTGTGCTTTGTGCACTTAATTGTAGAACGATGTGTGCCATCTCGTTGTATCTGAAAGGGTCACTCATCATGACTGTGTATTAGGGTAGGGGATGGTTACTTCTGCCAGGGAACTGGACTGGCTTTGCTGTCATTCTGAAGTTCTGAGGAAGCTCAGGAGGGTCTGCCAGGACTCCACGCTTAATTTGTTGTTGTCACGTTGCATGAATTAATCTTAGTTTGTGTTTGCAGTTACCCTGTCACACAGGAGGTGGTCAAATACAGTGGGTAGTTCCTCCTGGCTGGCCCAGGCATAGCGTGCAAACAGTGCCTGTATGCAAGCGTAAGTGATGCAAGTTTGCAAACTGTAAGCTCCCTTTTGGCTTTAAAATAAAGAGCACCTCAGTATTTAAAAAAAAAAAAAAAAGTTTTCTAGGTGGTCAGAACTGCTCATTTTATTCTTCAGAGCTAATCATCCATATGGGTTGTTTTCATGTTGAAGCATAAGAAAAATGTAATGGCTGCAAGGCAGAGTTAGTTTAATAAGTACTGCCATTTTATTTCCAAGACTTTCTGTTGCTTCTAAAGAATCAGTGAGCTGTGAAATGAGAACAGTTGTTTGGATCTTCAGAAAGCACTGCAAAGTTATTAGCTTCCCCCTTCTTAATTGAAACATATTCATAATATAGTGCATTGTCATTTTTAATGGGCATCATAAAGAGAAACTGTGGCTCTTGAACAAGAAACAGTCGCACTTGAAAATGATGCAAGTGAGAAGAGGCAAGATGTCCTAAGCTAAGCATTGGCATGTCTAAGTCAGATGCAGGCCAGGTTCAGGACCTTGGCTGCTTCTTGTTCAATAACTAAATAAACAAAAATGGTTGTCAAACTTGATGATAACTCACACTTCACACTTGGGTATCTGTGCAGGAGCTCTGAATTGTGTGTTTGATGTCCGACTTCACCGTGTTGTGGCTGTGTGCTCAGGATAAATGACTGAGAGGAAGGCAGCTCTGCCCTGATGGGCATCCGTGTGGGTGTTGTATAAAGCTGTGGTGGGACTTCATTTCTATTTCAAGTTCTCAAACTCTTCGGCTGCTGTCTCTGGATACCAAAGCTTGAGAAGGTACTCAAGTATTTGGTGGATACGTACTGACTGATTTCAGAGCTTGAATGCTGTGTTTTTTCTTTAATCTTGCTCTGTAGATGGGCACAAGGAGATAACTGCCTTAGTCTGGCAAGCATGAGAAAGCTGGAACAGGATGCCCAGCAGGCTGCTGGTGCAGGCAGCTGGGTGACTGCATTTGTGAGTTTCTGTGCTGTCCTGTGGTTTTGCTGTCATCTCTGAAGTTGGCTGCTGCAGTAAAATGGGTAACTTTCTATCTCTTCTGTTCAGCGTTTGCCCTGTATCTTAAAGAAGGGCTTTCAACTCCTCATCTATAAAATGGCAATGATGTATCCATCCTTACTATCCTAAGGCCGAATACATTAATGAAATATAATTCCTTAATGGAAGGCACTCAGTATATTAGCTGAGTATAACTCAATTTGTAGTTGGGCTAATGAAAGGAAAATTGCTTTTTCCCACGTATTGGTTAGTTCACGGAGCTGACAAAAATGCAAGCAGAAAAGAGAAGGAATGTGAAGACCCTTTTGCAGAATAAGATACTGAGACTTGATAGTCTGTGGTGTCATTAGCCTGTGAGAGTGCTGTTTTTGAACAGATGAATAAAATCACACAGTACTGTGCAGCAGAAGAGCTCACAGCATCCTTATGGCTTTTTCTTTTCACTTCTTGAACCTAAACAGAGATTGGATATTGATGCTGTTCCCTTTGGTGGAAGCTCTGCCATTGTGGGCGTTGTGTGCAAGTGCAGCCTCCCTCCTTTCCTGTGCCTGCACGTGGATGCTGCTGTCACCAATTTATTGCTCTCCTGTAATGGGAGTGGGAGACTGAGAAGGGAGGCATTAACCTTCTGCTTCTCACACTCCCCAAACACCCAGCACTGTATGTACATCCTTGCTGCAGTGAGTTACGTTCCCTCCGGAAAGAGGAGCAAAATATACCAAAAATCAGAACGAAAAATAGTGATGGAAAGAGCCATGTTACTTCTTTTCTGAGAATTACATTGCTTAGCTTAAAGGCAGGATTTAAAAAATAAAAAATACAGGCAAATGTAATAGGAAATGACCTTTGTTTCTACACCACACTTTTTCTAAAGGGAAAAGTTCAATTTTTTTTTCTTCTGCCAGATTTATATAAAGAATTTTTTTCCTTAACATTATTTTGTTCTCGTGGAAGGTTACTGTAAAGGAGGTTGTCATCAAAAAGAAAGCCATAGATCCTGAGTTCCCTGAAGCAGTTGAATTTTGTGTTGGAATCCAGTCCCAATATGTCGGCACTTTATGTACTTTACTGTGCAATTTCCATGAAGGTAACACAATTTCTTTTAGCTTCTCCTTTACCTGGGGAACTTTAATCCATTTCAAAATAACTTTGCCCCAGGATGTGAACTGCAGCTGCATTGCAGGCTTATGGAGCAATTCTCACTGTGGTTAAAAACTTAAATGAGCTATTGGTAGCAGAGGCCATTAATTCGGTCTGTGTATGAGAGGTGCTGGGTTCAGCTGAAGAGTGCCTGAGAGAGGTGATAGATTGCAGCACAGAGTTGGTGATAGGTGGGTTTGTTCATTTGTTGGTTGAAGCTTGCTGTGCAGTGCCATGGTGAAAGAAAAGCCCCAGTTGTTCTATGTGAGGAGTATGGGAGGGGAGCACAAATTACTCCTCCTGTCAATGGCTGAATAAAAACGTAGAGAAAATCGATTGAAATCGGATTTATTTTATCCAACCATCTCAGTCTGAGCCTGAAAGTCTTCAAAGATGTGAATGAGAAATGTTCTGCTAGAGGAAATAGCACCGATTAGTTTGGCGGAGAGAAGAAACCACCAGTCCTTACTCTGTAATTGTCAGCCTTCCTTACTTTGACTGTATATTTCTGCCTTGGACCATCTTATTGTCTCTGGTGTTTGGCTTCTTGGTTTCTGTGTTGTAAGGCAGGAGCAAGAAGGAATGAATGCTGAACCAATGCCACTGAGTGCAGTTTGATGTTGGTGCGTGCACAGGAGCTGGCACTTGCACAGGCAGAGAGATTCTGCAATACCAGGAGACTTTTCTAGAAGTGAATGCAATCAGAGCTTTGGCTAGGATGTATGATTTGGCTTTCTGCTTGTTTTCAACGTGCAGATGGAATGAAAGAGTTACTGGACTGTCGCAGACTAAACAATTTGGCACGTCCTTTCTCTCAAAAAGCGATGATCTGTTCTGCAGAGGGCATCTGGAGGGCTGGTCATGTTTGACAAGCTCTCTGAGAAGGATGTCTACCTGGGATGTGGTGTGAATTCTTAGCCCTCATTTACCTGAGTGCAAGTGAGACTACAGTGGGGGCATTCCTTCTAGGCAAGCAGAATGTATTTTATCCTGATGTCAAATGCAGTGAGTGCAGATGGTCATGAGATTTGTAACTTCCTCTTACAGATTCAGTTTCTTGCAATGCTGGAGATTGCATTAGGGAAGACCTTTACAGACGAGCAGAGAAAACTTTACTCATGTTCTTCTCAGCCCCTTTTATATCTTATGGCACTGTGATTAGAAAGCAGTGACCAAAAAAAAAAAAAAGCCAACTAGTTTTAAGCCATAGTTCTGATTACCTAAATCAGAGAAAATGTTTGAACCAAAAGTGAACTTCAGGATGCTTTCCTAGCCTTTGTGCTATTAGAATATGCTGGAATGTGTTACACCCTTCCAGTAGCCTAAAGAAGGGCTTTTGAGACATAAAATACGTACAGATAACTTTGAAAGTGTCATAAATTGGCTATTTTTGTTATCAAATCAATGATCTGATCTCAGAATATGAATACTTTCCTCTTTCCAGGGAGATGTATTTTCTTCCTTGTGGATTTGTGTGTGAAGTAGAAAAGCTCCAGCATGAATGAGAAATTAAGAGATGCTTGTCCATCACATCCTAAAAGTGAGTGGAACAGGAGGATGCATGTGGACAGGGGAGGCAAAACTACAGGAGCTCTGTCCAAAACTTTCCATTTAATTAAGAAAGATTTTCTGGTTGGTCTTGGTGAATAAACCCACACCGAAGTTTGGCCTCCAAACTAAATTATCAGCATTTGCACGACTGTCAGCAGAGTTTGTTTTAAGATAACTTGTGAAAAAAGAGGATTTCAAGTTGAGCTTGCACTGGTCTCATTTTAGATGGAAATTGTGCTGAGCTTACAAACCTCAGCTTTTCATTAGTGAGCTCCATTAACAGTGCCATGCATGTTATTGGTAACTTCTGAAACGCCTTACAGGATTTGGAAACCTTGATAAAATGCTATGACTCTCTTCTTTAGGGCAAAAACAGTGACAGTGTTTAATCGTGGTTATCTCTCATTGTACTTGCTCAGCACTTCTGCGCTCCCCTTGGATTTCTTTGTTCTCAGCAAGATTATTTTATCACCCTCAGGTTCTTTCTGTCTGTTGCTTTTCTTATTCAACTTCCAAGTTAATTTCAGACTAAAGGGCAAAAACTGCTTCCTGAACTTTGAATGCGTGGGACCGGTTATGACAAATTGCAGTGTTCTTGGAGGATGGTGTGTGAAATATGGGCACTCTGTAGTGGGCTCTGAACCAGCCCTCAAGTCAGTGGTTCTATTTGTTTGTGTTTGTGGGTAGTGATGTCTCTAATCATAACTGAATTGTTTCTAAATGTTAATGTACAAGGGTGGGTGAACAGAAAACCAAAATGTTGTTCCCTTTGGACTGGACAAGATGGGATTTTTGTAGCTTCAGTGGAAACAGGCACTGTGCTGACAGCCTGTGCAGACCTATTATTGAAATCTTACTGGAATCATCTGAAGTAGAGTTTTGACCCCCCCCAAAACCAGTCTGGTACTGCAGTATGTCTTGTGATTTCTGGTTGGCTGAAAAATAAGAAAAAAGGAAGGGAACCAAGCCACGAACCAGTTCTCTAGCAGATCAGTGTCTGCTTTGTCTTACCTCCAACTGTGTATGGGTAACTTTTGTCTGATAGGGAAGATAAAAGAACAGTGAACAGTGAAATGGGAGGGGATAGACCAAGCATCTCTACTATACCAAGTGACAACCAATTTATGCAGTTAGAACTTGACCCCTGGTGCCCAGTACTGATGCTGTGTGTTCCTGGTGAGTAGTACAGCTGTAGAGAAATGGCACATAAGTTTCTTCTTGACAGGATAAAGCCTGCTGTCTGTTTTTGTTGCTGTTGTTGGTTTGTTTTGGTTTTTTTTGTGTGTGTGTGGGTAATAACAAAGATCTCAAATTAAAAATGATCATCAAGGATAATTGAGTCAATTGTATGAGGCTAACAAGACTTGTTATGGAAAGGAGAGCCAGTATTGTATTTTATTTCAACCTTCACCCTGCTTTTCATACAGGTGCTCTCCAAAAAGCTGCCACTGACATGGCAGGTGCAAAAAGTTATTCCTTTTTTTTGGTCATGTCCTAAGCAGCTGCATGTATAAGGTGCCCGTTATACAAGGTGTTTTTTGTCTTGCATTTGGATTCACAAGATCAGATTTCTGCAAACGCTTGGATAACAGCTGCATTTGGGAAATTCTCCATTTATTTTTTTTCCAGTAAAATATATTGGAGATAACTAAGGATATGATTCCAAAACCTCTTCAAAATCTCCATACGTTGGCAGGTGTCTATCCTTGTAAACAGACAGGAGACTTCTATGAGGTCTGTAAAATTCTTCTTGGATTTTTAGAGCCGTGTTCAAGACATAAAAATGATCCATAAAAGATTATAATAGAAACTAGGATAAAATGCCAGTTACGACGTATAGCCACGTTGTGTGCTTCTGATTCACGTGTCATTTGCCTGATGAGACCTCTTTGATACCCTAAATAAGAAAATGGAATCAGTTTCTCATGCTACCCTGCAGCTTTCTTTTGCAGGCCAAAAAGCAAATAGACCCAAACTTCTAAAAATCTGGACTCCAGCTGTCCTTCTTGGATTGGTATTAGAAAGGCAAGATGGCACAGCAGCGAGAAGGCTGTGCATGCCAAGACATTATGATGATGGAATATCCAGCTGCACTAACATATTGCCTCATTTGCCTGCATTATGCTACAAGATGCATCATAGCCCCTTCCAGTTTCTTTATGTCCTGTTTAGAGTAGGGGTGCTGAGACAATATTGAGTTCCTCAGCAAGTGCTCTGAAGAAGGAGTGTTTTCTAATTTCTACTATTTTTCTTCTCGCGTGTAATGAGTAAGACTCCTTCCAAGTGTTGGCAAGCAGACTTCATGAGGTTGACTACTTCAGCTTTAGGTTCAGTGATGTTAGGCTGATGTGTGTGAATAGAGGTGTATGCCCAACATATTTGAGTAAAACCTGTGGTGTGCTTTGTGCTAAGTGCTCGGGTTTCCTGTAGTCTTCTGCATTGCTTTTGGCACTGTGACCTTCTGGATGTCTCCAGATTCATGCTAAGCCTGTTGGACTTGTTTCTAAGGCTGAAGTCAGTCTTCAGAGTCCTTCCAGCAGAGCTTTCCCACACTGCTTACCATCTCAGGAGTCATGATTCTGCCTTTTGTTACTGCATTTCCTATAAGTGTTGCTATTTATGGTCAGAGGCCTGTTCGTTTTATTTCTCGATATACTTCATGATCTTCAGAACATTAGCAGTGCCACATTACTAAGGTTTTGAACTGCTTTCATTTTGCTGCAGTTCTAAAGAGCAGCAGTTTGTGGTGGTTTTTTTTTTAATTGGGAAAGAGAGGTGAAGGAAAGAGTGATGCTTATTCCCTAGTGAGAGTAGCCAAAGCGAATACAGACCAGATCTTGCAATGCTTCTCTTGTAAATAACGCAGTCTGAGTTTTCTAGCACCTGTTCCTTCTATGCAGCATCTTAGTAGGATGCTGAAAGGACCAGAAACTGGCTTGAAAGGGACAGCATGAATTTTTGGTCTTGATATGTACTAATAAGGCCATGAGAGGTTTTGGAAGTACCTTCATTTATGGACAGTAGATACCAGCACGTGTAAGATGGTCTTATGCTTAACATAGTGGTTGGTCAAAGAAAAAACCAAAAACGCAATAACAAAACAGCCAGCCAACATGTGGTTGAGTTCTAAGAGAGGTGATGCCTCTAAGGCAGGCATGAGATGTTATGTCACAGCCTCTGAGCCTGTCGATGGGCCTCAGTAAGTTTGAATGTTAATGTGCTATGATGCCTTTCTTTAGTACAAAATGTCCTTAAACCCAAAGCGAATTGGTCTGCAGACCCCGAACCTGAGAATTGAAGGATCGCTTCCATAATGGAATAAGCCAAATGTTGGTGTTGTTTCATCCTCATCATCTTCCAGGCTTCAGATGGTGGGAAGTGGTTTCTTCTACTGGTATCCACTTTTCTGGCCATCTTTCCCCCTCCTGGGGCACGTGCTATGCTGAATTTAACTGCTGAGAAATGTTGATACATGAAAATTAAAATGGCTGAAGAATCTTTTTGATGCAAGTGTTTTTCTGCTATGTTATTAAGGCCACTCTCTGTTCTGCCTAGAAACAGTAAGACCAATGGAAGACAAATTATGAGAAGAGTTCTATTAAGGAGGTAAGGAGAGGATGATAAGAAAGATCAGAAGAAATGAGGAACAGTATGTAGTTATACTTCCTTTCTCATGCCTGTGACTGCTGTGGAACGCAGTGGTTGGGACTCTATGGGGATGTCATCTGGATAGGAAGATTAGTAATGGGAACCAAAATCTGTCATAAGACAATGCGGAAAGCTGACGTTTCCATCAGTACGTGTTCAGATCCCTCACTGAGCCTTGCTTATCTCCAAGCCCGTGAACAGCTTTTGGAAATGGATGCTTTTTGACTTTTACCCAGTATACAGCAAAGAGGTAGATTAGAGGCTGACATACTTAAAAACTTCTTTGTCATCCATCAGTCCATCAGCTTCAGAGCTTAGCACATGTACCTACCTGATCCTTGTCTGCCTCTGCTGTGTGCTAAACTTTATAGGATGTATTTGGTCTGTCGTATTTATTAGGAACGAAGAAGATAGTCCAGAGTATGAGTTCAGATGTTGTATAGATTTGTGTAACCTTTAGAATTTGGCTTCTCCTGTGAAACATTTCAATGGCTAGGCAAGCTGCCTGCTACGTACTCTGGTGGAAAGTCCTTCCAGAAGTGCAGCCACCATAATGGCTGGATACAAACAGCTCCTGCCAGGTGCCATTAGTTGTAAAAGGGAAGCCAGTTTTGAGTGTCACTTCTGGTTTAAGTGTATGTTTACAACGACTGGAAGTGGTCTGTTGTTCGGATGTCTGCTGGTAGTAAATCCTAAATAATAATTAGGTTTACACTGTTTATTTTAAGGTTCTATTTTGTTTTTAAGGAAATAGTAAGGCTGCTTCCAGGAAAACACTTTCAGAACCTATTTAGGAGAGACCTGAGCTGTGGTGCATTCTGTACATTTGTTTTTTGTGGGTTTTTTTGTTTGTTTGTTTTTCTGAAGTGCAGATTGCAAAATACTGCTGTCTTCTGTAACTTTTTTTTTTTAGACTTATTGAATCAAATTCCTCCCTGAGAAACTCTGACTTAGTTTTGAACTTCTGTTTTTGTAGGCATGTTCTTGATTTGCAGGTTGAATTTCGCTGAACCAAAATGACTTTTTTTCATAGTAGAGCAGGAAATCAAAATACCAGGTTCACTGAGGGATGCTGACAGCACTTCTACCAGTGACTAAGGAGGGCAAATCCTAAGTGGCTTAAAAAGTAAGGTAGGATAAGGAAAACATACAGAGACTGACAGTTAAGCATAGGAAGATTAGGATACCTGCTGATATCTGGTATTTTGCATTTAGAGCAGCACAGAGCCTTTTGTATTTTGGGAATTAGGGTATTTATGTGAGCGCAGCCAAGTCTTCCTATAACATATCTATGTTGCACTGACACGTGCGTCCCTCAAAATGAGATAACATAAAGGAAAGAATAACCTAAAATAGTCTTTCCCCCTTGTTACCTGGGTCCCTAAATGAATACATGCCACTAGGATTATAAATTACTGTCACAGTCACTTGACTTCTTTATGGGCTCTTTGAAGCTGGTTGTCACCCGTTATGTTGGCCAATGTTTGCATTGCTGTCTGGGATTAGCAGCTCTGGTCCTTTGCTGAAAGAAGAAATTTACCAGAGGTGAAGGATTCTGGGGACTTGCTAAGGCAGCTTCCAGAGGAGATGATCAGAGTCCATGGTGTTTTATTTTTTGTTGAGAGGGCAGCATTCCTTCTTGCTTACTGACCTCAACTGCTGATATCAGAAGGGCTTCCCATGCAGGCTGGGGTCAGCAGAAGCTCTTCATCTGGTCACTGAGATGAGGGTTCTTGGTAAGAGCCAGCAGGATGCAGCAGGCACTGTGAAACAGCTCACAGAACGGGGGAAGTTGTCTCATCATTATGTTTTCAACCTATTTGTTGTGCATCAGTTATTAGCCTGTAGTGCAAAGCATTGCTGCTGAATTGCAGCAGACAGGCATGTATAGAATATTTATGTTCTCTGCCATTGCTCGCTTCAGACGTGAAGGAAAAAAGCACTTCTGAAGAAGTCCTTTACCTTAAACTGGTTTTAGTGGTCTTTGGTCCTTAAGTGCAAGATGGAGTCTGCAAAGATTGGGTCTGTAATCTGTTGTTATTAAATTATTGATGGTCATTAACTTATGTTAATTTGAGGAAGCTATCTTCAAATTTCAGCAATTTTCAGGAAATTGTGTGTGCCTTTTTATTATTAGGAAGATGAATTTGCCTGTCAGTTAAGGTCAAAAAGCTTTCTCGTGAAAATTGCATGTTTAATATTAATCAGTTATTTTATATTCCTGCAGCTGTTTTCTGTAAGAATATGGAGAGAGCACTTGGCATTGTTTCTGTTCACATTGTTTTCTCCCTCTGCCCCTCCCTCCCCTTTTCTTGTCTTTTTTTTTTTCTTCCATCCTCTTCTTAAGTCAGCAAACATTCCTTTGCGCTGCTGGGGATTGTGTTTTCCAGTAACACATCCTGCTCTGAGAGCACAGTGCCTCCTTCTAATGGATACCGATGACATAAAAGCAGTCTCAGATGTGTAAGCATCTGCTGCACTTAGTAGATCTCACATTAGTTTATTCCATTTTATTCTTGTTTTCTGTGATACACTACTCATGTTTCCACGCGGGAGGTGGTCTGTTGTCACATTATTTTGAGACTGAGCCTCCCTAAGCAGGCTGCTCTGTGTAACATTCATCTGAAGTTCTTATTCCTTTAATCCCTACAATTTGAGCTTGTCTGTGACAGTTTTTATTCAGTATGGATATAACTAAGGAGCAAGTCCTTCTGTGAAAACAGCAGATCATTTCAGCACGGATGAGATGCAAAAATTGCCCTCTTGGTTCTTGGGCATCTTGCTCCTCCAGTCTCGCTGACCAGGCACTTCAGGTAACCTCCAGCAGAAAGAACAAAAACCTCCACGCTTTCTGGTACTCGGGATGTGGCTCACTGATGTCCTGTAACCACATAATTTACAGCTTTTAATATCTGGAACAAGTTTAGCCTCTGAGTAGAGTATGCAGCACCTCCTTCTATAATAGAGTTGTTATAGTCAAGTTTTGGCTTTTTTTTTTCCTTGAGGTTGAGCACTGTGTGACTTGGTTCACACAATTTTAATTGCTGTTATTTTAATCAGCTGTTTTTCTCAAAAACAACCATCGTTTCCAACGTTAGTCTAATTACACTGGCACTTTATTTCTAAGAATAGTTGATCTACTGAGGATCAGAAGAAGCAAAAATAGCTCACTTTGCACTGAGGTGTATTTGTCAGTATCTCTATGTATGGGAAAACATGCCTCATTTTCTCCTGTCATTTTAAAGCAAGAGGAGAGAAAGCCTGGAAATGAGTTATTAGGAAGGAAGCGTAAGGTAAGATATCAGCAGGGATAAGGGAGTTCAGCAGGAGGAGCAGACTGTAGGCTGTGGCAGGGCAGGGAACCTATGCTGACTGCTCAGTGTTCGGGGGAAGTGCTGTGTTCCATTATGTTTTGTTTGAGAAACCCAGCCACTGGTTTAAAGAACTGAAGGTAATTAATAACACTGAGTCTGTATAAAGGAAAAAAACACCTGTATGTCATCATCAGTAAAGAATGAGTATCTTTTCCAGCTGCACTCAGATGATATTGGGATGATTATGAGCTAAATTGAGAGTTCCCCAAAAGACAAAGCAAGGACAATCCTTCACAAATATTATGTTTAAAAAGTTGCTTTTATTACTTCTTTTGCTAATATTAGCATCCTTTTATGCATTATGGATGTCCAAGTACACTTCCATTGGATGTAGTTATTTTCTTATTCAGGTACTTCCAGCAGGATCAATTTCAGATTCTGTGGAGGAAGGTGCTATCTTAAGCAATATTGCAGTCTGTGCTCTGATTAGAAGTGAAAGCAATGAAATTTGTCATACGTGCACCTTCATAACTCATAGACAACAGCGGCATCGTTCTCATTGTTTTTCTGATTTCATACCATTTCTTGCTGAAGAAGACACAACTGCCTGTTTTATTAGCAAAATAATTATTTTTAGGACCTGGTTTTAATTTCTGTGCAGAATTTTCCCTGTTGTTGCAGAAGAAAATTTAAATAGTTTATTTCTTTCTTAAAATTAACTAGATAAGAAAATCTAGATATGCTCTTGATATAATATATATGCCCTATAATAGATTGGCTGCAGTGAAATTTTTATGCAGTTTCAGTGTTGTAATGCTATTTGGGATTAGAAGCTCAGCATAGCACAAGAGACCAGGTAACCATAACTGATGCATATTGCACCATAGGTGCAATGTACAGCAACTGAATGTCCAAAAAGTCCATGCTGCTGCTTCACACCCTATCTAGTGGCAATCTAGTTCTGTTCAGCAGCCTTGGCTTTCTTGGTAGCGTGGTTAATCACTCTGGGAAGGAAAAGGAATATTACCCATGCTCACCTGGCATTAAGGCTCTTCAACACAAAGTGTTGCTCTGGGAATAATGTCGTGCATGTGTTGGAGCTGTGTAGGTGATAAGGGACAAACCAGACCCGGTGTCTGTCTGCTATCAGTTTTCTCCTCAGCACGTCTAGCAACAGCTCCACAGCTTCATCTTCATGAAATTACTGTTGGCAAAATGTGTTGAAAAGCCACTGTGAACACATAGAGGTGCTAGAAGTGCATGAACTGAAGTTACAGGTCCTCCTTTGCAATTCAGAAACTTCAGCACAGGTTGATAAGAACGCTTGTTGTAGAGCTGAGGGAGGAGCTGGAACAAAAATGAGAGCATTTCAGCTCATCTGCCTTAATGAAGCTCTGACAAACATAATTGTTGAGCAGAAAGCTTCATAAATATTCTCATAAATATTTACTCGGTTATTACTTAATTTTAATCTTCTTGGTGTGTACCATTATGTTTAAGCTTCCTTAAAAAAAAAAAGTCTGTTCTCTGAAAATGAATCATTCACGTTTTTAGTATTACATCAGCCTGGTGTAGGCTAAATTCGTTTACATCTCTGTGCTCAGTGGCCTTAAAACATTTTGTTTCTGCTCAAATATAGATGCAGTAATAGATGGGCTGATGAATAAAATATATTGGAATAAAAGTTGGAGAGGATGAATGGAATCCTGATTGTGACTGACTTGTATTTTTTTTTTCTGTGCAAAACTAAATCATTGTTTTTATTTTGAGTAGTTCAAGCAAATTCTTGACATGATGGCATATGGCAACTGATAAGTAAACTAAGCCTGAACAGGAGGGAAAATTTAAGGAGCTAGGAAATGTTGCTGCTTGGATTCAAGAAAGTGCAAACAAACAGGAAAATAAGCTGTGAAATAGGAGCTTTTTTTCCTCAGGCTCAAAGTGCTGTTTTGACCTATCATGGAGGTCTATTGGCTGGTCTCAAAGCTTATAGAGCATTCCTATCTATAAACTGACTTCATTCTTGATGGTAAACTACGTAGTTGTTGAATAGCAAATATAATTGAAGGTGCGATTTTGCATGCATTAAAAGTTGTGTAGAAAAGCCTGCAAATGAGAAGGTTGGTGACAATGACTTCTGTGGCTTTGCTTTATTTAGCCATTGACTGTTTCTTTACCAGATAGTGAAAGCATTTTAATAAAAACAAAGTAAGTTATGTCTGCCCTTACACTTTTCAGTAACTTGGTTTTAGCAGGCATTAAAACATTGAATAGAAACTTAAAGCAGTAAATCTCAAATGATATTAGAAAGAAAGGGATGTCTACATGTTTGTGTTACAGAAATGAGCCAGGTTAGTGCTCAGCTGTTGTCTTATGTCAGCACCATAAGACATTGTTTGCAAACATTAACATTTTTTCTTCTTTACAGGTCTCTGTCTGCTCATACCTAAGGCACTAAGATGATCTTTGCTTTGCGTTTAAAATACTATTCTTTGGACAAAGCCACATACCTCTGTGTGTAGCAGTATACCTGTATTAGCAAGCAGATGGATGCCTCTAAGCAGAAATCTCTAAAGTAGGTTACTTAATGTATTTAACTTCATTTTTAGGCCTTCTAGCTATTTTTTTCTTAATTTCTTTGGATTGTTGTGTATAACTGCATTTATTTGTAGCATTAGTAGTAAAAAGAGCATGGTAGGTGTCTCAGCCATCGTGATTAGTGCAGGAGATGCTGTTATCTGGGCGTTAGTGACTGCATGGTCCCTAAGGAGTTGCACAGCCTTCACTGAGCTCCCACCTCCAGCTTCCCCCAGCCCCATGCTGTTTCTGAAGAGCTTACTTATGCAAAGTCTGTGTAGGTAGATGTAAGAGAATTAACCTGTTTGTCAGAAAGCAATAAAAAGAGTTGGGGATTAATTAATAGATTTATCTGTCCAAATAACAATTGTAAGTGAGGAAATGAGCAGCTATGAAAACAGGCGTTTGCAATGTGCCAGCAGGCCTGTTCAGGTTGTAATTTAGATGCTGCTCATCAGATTCAATCTCGTCTGTTGTCGTTGGAAGGCTGCTGTAGGAGCAGCATGCCCTGGTGCAGCAGACACAGTCTCGCAGGAGGTGGCCGCTTCAGCAGAGATGCCCAGCCCAGCTGTGTGCCAAGCAGCCTAGCAGAGCAGTCCCTTGTGCCTGGCATTGAACTGAGCAAAGCAGGACGTAGCCTTCAAGGTGTACAGTCTGAGAAATCAGCACACTCTGGAGCAATACCTTTGGCCTACCTCTGTGCAACTTTGAGCATTTTCCTTCATCTTCCTCACCTTGTGACACCGATGCCGGTGAGCAGGTGATTCACATACCTTGTGTTTCCAGAACTGGATTGGTGCTGCTGCAGAGAGGAAGGGCCAAGAGCAATGAGGTGCAGCTCCAATAAAAAACAGTGACGCTCAGGCTGACCCACCATGGACGTGTTGAGTTTGCAGTGCTGTTCACAGAAGCATTTGCTATGAGGAAGCATTTCTTGACAGGAGCAATTTAGTTGGAGAACCCTGCAGGATGCTGACTCTTGAAATGCGCTGAGGAACCTGTGGGGCACCCAGCTCTGTGCTCCCTGTTCTTACTTCTCACCGCCCTTGCCAAACACATTATCCACTTCAAGGACACCATTTGTTGCATCACACGTACATACATGTTTTATCTGAAAATCACAAAGGAAATGTAGAGTTTGGGAGCTTCAGTATCTCAGACCTTTTATTTTTATTTCCTTCCTTTCTTTCAGTGAATTCTACTTCTGTGAAAAATTTATTAGGGAAAAATTTGGTTAGGTGTGTTTTAGTGTCATCCAGTTCCTGGTAGATCTGGACTCATTCGGATCTGAGATATGTGCTGTGTGTAAACCCCTATTTCCAAGGCATTGTGTGTGTGATGAGCAATAGTGGGAGGTGTGTGGATGTAGGGCTGGATGTCTGAGACTGCAGGAAAGGGGTTACAAGCAGGTTGCTCTCTGGAAATATAGTGCAGGTTACGTGTTGGATGCTTTCACCTGCAGAATGGGTGGCAGCTTCCCTGAACTGCCTTAATATGTCATTTGCTTATGAATGATGTATTTTAGCTGCAGTAGGATAGAAGGGATGAGTTCCATGGAGGTGTCACATGCTGTATCCAGGTCCACACTGTGCCTCACTACAAAAGGGTTAAATTCACCGAATGCTCTCCTATCCTCTAGACAGCAGTCCGTTTCCTTCACATGAAGATTTATGGTTTCTAAGGAACTTCTCATTGAGAGCTGTGGAAATCACAAAAACTGTCACTACTTTTTCTTTTTTCCCCTGCATTATATCAGCTTTAGTCTGTGAAACAAGTACTTTTATAACTTTGTAGTTTTCTCCCAGGACAAACATCTTGGGCTGCAATGTGTTCATGGAGGGGAAAAAGCACTTGTAACCTTTGAATTGACTCACTCAACCACTTGGTGTTAATTTTAGTTAATATTGATAACACTGATGAAAATGTCATCTCTAGTTACTACTCCAGAGTGAGATTCCATGTTTTATTAAAGCATTTTGCTTCCTAAATATTTAGCTACCGTGTCAGTCAGTATCCTTTTACTGTTAGAAACATTCTTTGGTGTGCTTTGTGAATCTGCATTGCCACAGTAATAAAACATCCTCCAAAGCAATTGTCTTCAATAGTAAAAGTCATCTTAAGTATTTCAAAAATAGAGCTAATGTGGCTGAACTTGCAAAAGTCAGGGGTATGTATTTGATATACTGGTGTATAGAATAAGGTAGCATTGAAGATACAGGTTTGTGGTCCTTGCTTGAAATGTTTGTGTAAATATATGTGTACCTGATGGTCTGGAGAGCTTCGTCAGCCGTGTGTAAATCAGGGCAGTGAGCAAGGAGCTGCTTCCAGGCAGGAGTTCCATTAAAGCTCCAAGTGCTGCTCGGAGCCCTGCAGGGTGAGGAAGCCCTGGGTTGTGCTGCTGACTTGCTCCAGCTGCTTGTGAGTGCACTGGGTCTTCTGTTGTGCCTCAAGTAGTCACAGGACCCTCAGGTTTTACTTTAGGTAATTAACTTTCCTCTCAGCTGCTGTGTACAGCACACGTGTGCCATGTATACTGCTCATCTGTGGCTTTAGTAGCCTCACTGTGACTGAAGATTAGATACTGAATGTTTGCTGTTTCCAGAAAAGAAAAAAAAGACAACAGATGGGAGAGTGGTAGCATTATTGCATTTAGTAAAGGAACTGAAATGCAGAGAGCATACATGACTTCCCAGCAGCAGGTTTGCATACTGAGTTCAGACCTCATGCCTGACTTATCGGTTTGGAGCATCATTTCTAACAGTTGGTAGTTCTGCACAGTTAAACCATTGGCTTCCTGGTTGAAAAAGAGGGAAGAGACTATCCACTTACACAGAGCTACTTTTCAATATGCATCAAATTAAACAACCTGGCCAAACCGAACTAAGTGTATGTTTGAGAAAATTATTTTTGACTCAAAGCAAATCTCTCTGCAGTTATATAAGAGAAAGTCATTTCAAAAAGATAAATTGTATTTTCAAAAGATTTGATATTGTATCTTTTAAAACCTGCTTATGTGTACCAGAAATCAGGGAGTTTGCACCTTGTTAAATATTTTGGTGTTACCAAATCTATGCTTTAAGTAAGAGAGGTGATTGTTGAGCATGAGATTCCTGAGAAGTCTGCAACTTGAAGTCAAAATCCTGTTTTCTGCCTGTTGTTTCCTGTTTCTCTGGTTGTTGCAGGTGGGGATGCTGGAGGTTTATAAGGAAGGATCTCTTAGGCTTCAAAGTGCCCAGCCCATCTTTGTTCTCCCAGGTTGGAAGCAAATATTTTTTCTAGATATTGTCTTCCTTCCTCTACAGGTTGTTGGGCTTTTTAGTACTGGGGTTCAGCATTAATCCAGTAAGTTGAAGCATCCTGTCATATCCCTGTCTTCGGTCAGGGAACTGAGGAGGCAGCAGAAATGTGGGGAAAAAAATAAAGATAATAAACCATAAATTCATGCCTGTTTTGTATTCAAAAGGTGCTTTTTATTTATTCATTTATATCAGACAGAGACTGGCTGTTGAAGAAAGCAGGGCTACCCTGTGGACAAATCATTTTGGAAAGTTTTTGAGAACTGAATTTCAGTCTGGTGTGTATGGGAGGTGTCAGTCATCTTCGTCAAGCAATTTGCACACCTTTTGTTCTTCAGACAATATTTATTTTACTGCAGATTTGAAGAAATGGCATTATCACAAATAAAGAAAGTCATGCTTAAACATTTCAAGTGGAACAGTTCTATACGTAGTTTAATTTCACGCACTAACACTTTTCCTTAGAGACTGTCTCGAGTTCTCAAAATTCCTAAACCTGCAGGACTTCTTACTTCACTGCTGTTATGCTATAAAGGATACATAAATGCCATGGCAAAGCCATTCTTGAAAGTAGGGTTCACAGTTTCAATAGCCTGATTATATTTCTATGACTGTTGTAAGTCAAAAAGCATTTGTAGAATAAATAAGAAAAGAAAATGCGAATAACCTTTATTTATATTTGTGTGTGTATTGTAGAAAATTGGAAATAAGTTTAGTCATTAATTTAGGGTGAGTACAAGATCTGCCCTTCTAACATTTGTACGGGGTGGTTTTGGTCTCTCCAGGGCTGGGCTGTGTCTGGGACCTTTGTAATCAGACCTGGGGCTTGGCCAGTCTCTGCAGTGGCTTTGGTTGCTGCTAACTACATGCTTCAGCTATTTCTGAACAGAAGGGAGTACAGAACTATTGGTTCATTGGTGGTGAGGACATTTATACTCCGTAACATTCTTCATTGTTTCTTGTTTTCTGATGTGGAACGTTTCTTTTACTCGCTGAAGTGTGTGCATCCAGCTGCTGACAGCTCTTCATCTTTGTTAAGTCCTGATTACATTTTTATTCCATCTTGGTTCCATTTTTGGATTACATCGGGTCACTTTGGTAAAAACGGGAGCTATTTAAAATCTTAATATTGATTGCATGTAGAAATTAAATTGACTGTAGTTCTTAAAGTATTCCCCAAGGACACAGAGTACCGCAAATAACCAGGGTTCAGCAAGTGAGCATTGGAATAGTTCTTGCTATGCGAAGGTGTTTGGAAAAGAATATAAATTGCTGCTATGGTCATGTTCTAAAGTTAAAAGATAGTGAAAAAGCTTATTGATAGATTAATTTCCATTGGAAATACAGGAAATAACGCCCTGGAACAAAATAAGCATTACTGAGAGCACATTAGGAAATGACTGGAATCAGATCTCATAATTTTATTCTTTTTCAGGTTTCCACTGCATTAGATTACAACCTTAGTGATGCTTGTTGATTTGATTTTTTCCATTTCTGTCTCTGGTGCTGCCTTTCCAGCTGCAAACAGGATTGGTTGGGTCAATAGGGTATGCAGAAACCAAAGCCATGAAAGCAGATCAGTATGCTGATGTGCTCCTGAGACATTCCAGGGATAAGAATTCTGAGATGAATTTGCCTTTGAATGGTCCTTTTAAAAACTCAATCACAGCTAAAGCATCTCTGTGAAAAACTGTGGTTTGAACAAATGATTTTCTGCTTTTGTGTTTTGAGCCACTGAACTTGGGGAAGGAGAATGACTACAAAGGTGGTAAAGGAAAGATGAAACTTTGAAGAAATCTGTAACAAATTAAATATTCTTATCACGTTGGGTGACTTCAAGCAGAAATGGTTTAGAGGAGATAAGTGAGGATAACAAAGAATAGTGTATATACGTGGAGTGTTAACTGTCTGCTTGGAAATAAAGCAGATCCTGGGATTGCTGATTACTGCCAAAGTAGCACAGTTGTACAGTGTAGTACATCAACCTTCTATGGCCATTGGGCAGATTCTTGCCTCGGAGTTTATTTTCAGCTTAGTTTCTCTGCTTCCTCCCCACCCTGCACACACGATTGTGTGCATGCAGCCATGCATGTCAAGGTGTGAGAAAAGGCTACAAACAGGCAAATGTTCAAGAGGAAGAAGTGGTATAGGGAGCGAAAGAGAGGACATAAGGGTCCTTCTACTTTCCTGAGTGTGAGTCACAGAAAACAGAGTAGGAAGTTGTCTGCACACCACCTGCACGGCCGCTCCCCATGAGCAGCTTCACTTTGATACCCTTTTCTTGGTGGCAAGAGAAGGACAGTAGTACCTGAAAATAGACCTGAAAACTGGGTACCTGGAAAAATGAATGTCAGTTCATTGTTCCTGCAAAGACCTGGTATTCTGTGAGGTCCTGCTGGTTTTCTAATCCTCACCAGCAACCTGAAGCATTCCCTCTGCCAATTACCTACTTCTTCTAATTCTCAGCAGTTTAAGACCTGATGTTTTTGTGCATAGCAGTGGTCTGTGTAAACACATATCTTCCCACATGCAGCACTGAGTTCAGCATGTAGAAATGCTTTGGATTCTTCAGAGCATCAGAGGTGTCCTGACTGCCTCCCAGATCTGCTGCTGCAGATTCCAGACAGCATTTGGTGCATAAGCGGTACCAAGACATAAAAATACCTGAGGTTCATGTCTGAAAGGATGCATAACATATATCTCTTCATTATGGTTACAATTAAGTATAGGAGATGTAGATCATGTCATTAGCAATCAGCTGTGCATGTTGCTCTAGGGCCAGTGGACATTCAGCTTCTAATTGCAGCTTGTTTTGTTATTCAGCTCAATTGTTTCCACTGTTTTCAATAAAGTAAGCCTGCTGAAAGCAAATTCTATTCTCATTAGGACTAATTAATAGTTGCCTTTTCCAAAGAGATTTATATTGGGCTTCGCACAGAGCAATAAACTGCAGCATTGTTGAGCTGCAGACCTCATGTTAAGCTATGAGCCAGATGTTACATGGAATCGGTTCTGCACACTCCAGCACTTCCTTTGCGTTCTTCCATTGTTACTTCTTTTTTATTTTCAGACTAACAAAATTGTCAGGTCTAGCAGATGGGATCCTGTTGCCCTGGAGATCAGGGAGTAAGAGCTGAAAATAGTGAGGGATCAATTAGTTTGGGACCTGAAAAGGCAGAGCTGCAGCCCTTCCTGATCAGCTCCTTCGTGGTGCTTTGGGGAATCTCCTCGCTGTTCCTTGGGCCACTGAGGCTGCAGGTCCTCCATGTGTTACTACTGACTGTAGCTTTGAGCTCTGAGAGCAGTGGGAGGTGTTAAATGTGCATAAAGCTCTTTTCCTCTGCTTTAAACTGTTGGTTTGTCTTCATTTAGAGCATTTCTTGCTTGTGGTTCTGCTTCATTTCAGATCAGATCAAACCTAATCATGTTTACCCTGTAGGACAGGTAGGAGTTTCTTGCTGTTTACACTGAACTACTTGTTAAACTGTTGCTGTGAAGTGCTGGCAGTGAACTTGGCACTCTGGTAGTCGTGGGGCAGGGTGCAGTACTTCCTCTGAGGGAACTGGAATTTATCCTGCATTGTCAAACTCACAAATCATGTCCGAATAAGAGAAATCGCAGCAACGAGAAACTCATCTTCCTGTGTCCTTTCTGCCTGTCAGAGCTGATGCTGAGGTGCTCCCTCTTCCCCTGCCTTACCTCAGTAACACCTGCATCTGGTCCTTGGAAAGCTGCAAGGCTGCAGGAGTGAGCCTGGGCTCATGGCTCTGCGGTGGCTGCAGCTCTGCAGAGCTGGGCAGCTTTCACCCTGCTCACATCTCAGTTATATTCTGCACCTCTGCCATGAGCAAATAGAAGCAGGTCCTGGTTCCCGGGGCTTTATTGAATTCCTGACAGAATAGTTGATATTTAAGCTCAAGAGAAAACAGTTTGTAAGATGAATGGCTCGCAAGAAAACTACAGGGAAAATGGCAGCTGAAGAGGGGGAGGCAAGTCAAGCCTTTCCTTCTCAATCAGGGATTTTCTCCAACTGGAGAGTCTCTTCTGAGCATTGCTGAAGTGAACTTAGGTGCAATTTCCATCCTCCTTGTGTCCCGTTATCTATTTCTGATGAATGTATGACCCTGAATGACAGAAGAGGATACTGCACCTAAGCTTGAAGGTTACCCAAATTTCTGAATTGTCCTGCAGGAACAGTGCTTAAGTAAACACAGTAGTTACTGCCATTGTTGCTCACTGGGATGATTTTGGGATGTGTTTCTGGTTTGGGTCCCAACTCTGCGATGGTTTTGGAGATGTCACAAGCAGGGCTGTGAAGGGCTTTTGGGTTTCACAGCTGTGTACCAGTGTTGGCAAATGAGGAATCATTTTAGGCTGAAATAAACATATAATTTTTTTTTGTATTTTGCTTGCCAAAGATAATGCTGGAAAATGTTCCTTTTAAATGAAGAAATCTCCCTTTGTTTCTGAACAAAGAGTTTTACTGTGGACACGCATAGAATAAATGACAGAAATAATAGGAAGCGTTTGGAAAGGCTTGATACTCAATATTGCAGGAATTTAACAGCATGTGTTTGGGGTGAAGAGATCCATGTGCAGGGGGATATACTTCTGGGTATTCCAAACTCTCCTGCTTCCTAGAAGAGCCAGAAGTCAAAGTTTCTCAGACACAGAGTTGTTAGGCTGCATTCTTTGTGCACCCTTACTCACTAAACATGCTTTTATGTGAAAACTAAGCCTGTGTTGGGGCAGACTGGGATCCAGGAATCCCTTTTCCTGGGTTGGTGCCATGAGTGCCTTTACTTAGGTAAAATGGAGCAGACTAAAAAGCAAAGCTCCGCCAGCTGCTTGACCACATCTCTAAGCTGCTCCTGATGGACAGCAGGGCTGTTCCAGCTAAAATTTTATATTGAATTCAAGCTAAATTTGTGATTGGCTTTGGTGAAGTTATGTTCCTGTGGTGAAGCTAATGGTTACAGGAAAAAGTTTCTTAGATGTGACTTAGGTGACCAAGTGATTCTTGCTATAGAAACATCAAAGCGTCATTTCAACTATAGTCTCTTTTCTGAGAAACAAATTTCTTGTTATCTGTACTGGTAAGAAAAAAGAAAGGGTCAGCAAACCAGTACATTTGGAACCTGTACTCAAAAAGAAGTTACAACATTATAATATGGAAAAATAAGCAGTTATTTTTAAGATGGTGAGCAAAACTACCAAGTGTGTCCCTGTTGGCATATTCTGTCTGCAGGCTGCTTCCCGCAGCAGCCAGAAACCAGGCGCAGCAATCAGTCGCTCTGCTCTGTGCTATCTTTGTGCACTGTGCAGAATTTCGCTTGGATTTAGTCTTTTTTTGCCTTGTTTTAAATACTATGTCAGGAGAACATGAAAAACAATGTTGTTAACAGGAAAAAAAAAAAAAAAACATACCAGCTGGTGTCTGAATTGTGGCTGCTCTTTTAGCACAGTATTTAAATGTTGCCAGCCTTGAGGAGAGCAGCAAACTGGCAGAGAAGTGGCACACTGGTGCAAGTGAGCTGTGTGAGGTGCCCCAGCCTGCAGGGCAGGTAAGGCAGATGTTTTGCTTCGATTTAGTACAGTGTTTAACTCCTAGGTGCCATTATCCATTCTCCCCAAGGAGTATTTCCCATGCACCTGGGGATCACTTCTCTATCAAATTCAATTGAAACTTGCCAGCAGTGGCATGAGGTGAGTGTTTGAGCCGTATGCTATTGCACTTAGAAACTTGGTCCAGGAAGGCAGTAAAGGCTTGCTTTGCTTTCCGAGCAACTGTAAGTATTGTTTACAGCAAATTTAAGTTAAACGATCGCTTTTAAATGCTTAGCAGCCACGTTACTGCTGGCTTTCCCTCATATTTTCACAGGGAAAGCTGTAAAACATAAGTAAAGCAGGACAGCTGTGCAGGAGCTGCTGCTCAATGTTCAGTTCTTCACCTTCACTGCTGATGGAGCAGTGAAGCCACAGCAGGAGCTCGTTGTGCTCAGCCTCGTGCAGCACTGTTTGCTGTGTGCCTTACCTACCCAGTGCCAAAAGGAGGAAGGTCCTGCACAGAACTTAAGGAAGGTCGTGTATTTCCTGCAGCAGCACAGCCTCAACTCCCAAATACTGAGTCTGCTTTGGAGACTGGCAGCAGTGCTTCTTACTGTCAGTTTGGCTGGGTGAGATCTCCCTCAGCACCGACCTTGATTTCTGCTGACAGTCTGTATTTTTAGCCAGCTCATCCCGCCCTCCAGAGAGGAGATTCTTTAATAGCAATCTATAGGCTTTAGTAGAGATCAGATCAGTGGGGTCTGTTCTATAGGGATTTTTTCAAAATTCACTGACACTGTTCCTCAGGAATTGTACCTTATTGTAACAAGTTTACCTGGGACGTTTCCTCTTTTTGCTTGGGATAAAGCCAGCTCCTAAATCGACAGCCCTATCATTTAAGCCAACACACGGTCTCTGTAGTCAAACACAGAAAAAGCATGACAAACATTTATACTCTTATTTCTTCATTGTCATTTATAATTACAAACAACTGAGTGGCGGATTCTCTTAGAATGTTATCAGTATCTGTTGTATCACTTTGAGATAAACACGTTTTGAGCTAATGAAAAATATTCACTCTCTTTCTTATGGAAAATATTGGCAAGGTACCATGTGGTTGGTATCCTCCCAGCACACATACAGTGCAGGAGCTCACAGTTTTTTACCTCCTGCAATTGCTTTCCTGATAACCCCTCTGGAGAGGGATGCAACTCTGGGGACATGGAAGAGTCAGGGCGTTATTAGCAATCTTGTGGAAACAATTTTCGTGTCTGTAAAATAACCACGCCTTTCAATAGATATCTCTGAGCATGTAGTGGTTACTTTTATTTACCCCCACCCCTTAAATGGTTCATTTTGGAGTGGTGTCTTTTAACGCATTCTCTAAAGAAACTCTTCTCAGGAAAGAAAGCATCTTAACATCAATAGCAAGCTGTAGTCAAGTGCAGTCTGTAATACAAAGGGTGTTCTGCTACAATTAATGAATTTTATATTTAATACAGCTTTGGGGAAATTCTCCCCCTTTAGAGTATTTCTGAAGCTTATAATAATGTATCAGTGCAGAAAGAAAATGGTAATTATTAATCTGTGAAAATAATGTGTTCCTTCTTGCACGCTGGGGAGTTTGAGTATTAAGTTTCAATATTTGTTTTGGGAAAAGCGAAGTGCTGAGGCTGCAGCATTTGGTGCTGGTTGCAGATCTCCGTGGGACAGCTGAGGCTCTGATCGGGCTGTTGGAGCAATTATCTGCTGCATTCTTACTAGTCATTTAATTTACAAGGTAACTTACCAATAGAGAGGGCTACAATGAATAAAGAAAACACGCTTTTCCCTCTTTCTGCTTACTGTCCAGCTTGCCTGAACTGTTACTTGTATTTGATGTCCATGTAGCTGCTCTAGCTTGGAGTTGTTCAGAACTGCAGTGGCTGGAAATTGTGGGGTGAGAAATGCATCTTCTATCCCTGCTTTTCACTGCTTGGTTTTGTGCACACACTCAAGTCAGCAAACAGTTGGTGAAGTTCTTGGTCAATAAGTCACAGACTGTGATCACCACACCAGAACCTCTTCATGCGGTGAACAGCATAATTCCTTTTTGACACATGCCAAAAGGGCCTTGGCAAATGACTGTAGTGCAGCCACCGCTGCTCCATTTTAGGATGATGGTGCTGAAGCATCCAGTGAACTTTGCTGGCCCTGGCCATTTGATAGATGGCAGCTGGGATTATCCTGCACAGCCATGCCATTAACTGTGTGACGCAGGCCCTGCCTTTCGTGACTCAGAGCAACTTGAGAACTGCAGGTGAGCACCTCCTGACTGCTGGGCTGCTCCAGCCACATCGGGCAGGTGGGCAGATGGCTCTGTATGCTGTCACACAGGCATCACGGCTGCCTTGGGATGTCCTTGTGCAACAAGCTGTCCACTTGCAAAACAGCTGCCTCTTGTGATCTGGGCATTACTAGCTCTCTTCAGAAGCTTTAACATCCTGTGGGATGCACAAGCTCATTCTATAGTGAGCAGTGTGCATTCAGCAGTGCACGTTCATCTCAGCCTTGCTAATGGATCCTTTTTTTTTCCCTCTCCTGTGTCTTCAGCTAGAGTTGCTTTTGTGATGGATATTTACATCCCTGAGGATTACAGAGGATAAATTGTTATCCCCCTATTTCTGTTCTTTCAGTTGTGCATTTTAAGAGCACACAGATCCTAATGTTGGTTCACAGCAGCAATATTAAAGAGCTTCTTCATCTGTGCTGGGTGTGCAGCACAGCGATAGGAAAGCTGCTGTTCCACCTGTTTCTTCAGAGCTTACAGGGGACCATAGGGAGGCATCCATGATCTATAGCAGTGCTTAGGACTAAAGCAGCCCCTAGCCATTTAGACTGGCAGGAAAATGGAAATTCAGTCTTAGTCTCTGCATGATAAGGACTTGTCGTCCCTGATCCCATCGACCCCAGTGTTCAGTAAGGTGGTGGGCATCCTAAGCAAGAACATTTTCTTTAGTATGCTCCAGACTCTTAAGCAGGGTCATTTAGACACTTGTGTTTGTAGTTGCAATAGCTTTTGGCAAGGCGCTGTACTTAATGCCTCTTTTAATGTTTTATTGGATGGCAGCATTAGCTCATGACGAGGCACCTCGATTCTTGTAGAGAATAGAGACATAAAATAAGAAAGCACTATCATTATGACAGCAACAGCAGTTGCTGCCAGCCACTATTAGCAAGCTAACTTCATCTCAGAAACAAATTGTACCCTCTTGTGGGCCAGGGCAGTAGATTGTGTTTTCATTATGTATGCGCTATACAGAGCATAGTAAAAACTGCTGGCAGTCTGTTTGTTTTACAGCTACACAACGTGTGAGTGGGTAATGTTAAGGAAGAAGACAGTCTGATCATAACCTTTGAACCTGGTAGTGTAAAGCTGTTTTTCCTTGCTGTGGCTGTCACTGCCTGCTCGGAGTAGAGCGGTGGCTGCCATCTGCTGAAGGGGCTGCAGCTCTCTCCTTGTCCTGCCCTACCTGACAGCAGCAGTGCCCCACGGAGATGCATTCAGGCTCCCCTCTTGCCCAGCAGCCCCTGGACAGGGGAGTTGTGCTGCTTGCCAGCACCTTGCCCTGATGGGCCTGTGGTCCCAGGCAGAGCACCAGCCCCTGAGGCACTGCTGGACACGGCAGCTGTTTGCATTTCTTCAGAGCTGGACATTACGTGGCATGCTGTGCCTTTCCCCTCACTGTGAAGAGCAGCACAGCTGCTGCTGTCTTGAAGAGGAGGTTGGGGTTCTTGGATGTGGCATTGTGGCTGTCGGAGCCCCAGTTATCGACCAGTTTGATGCTGGATGATAAGTGATTTTAAGTGAGGGATGAGCGATGGGTAGAAGATGAGTAGACATAGAATATTGTTGTAAGGTTTGGATAAATCCATGCCTTCATCTTCACGTGATTGCTGCTCCACTTTGTAATTTATCTTTCAAAATTCATAACTTGTTTTTCTTAGCTTCAGGCTTCCTTGACTACTTTTCTCATTTCTCATTTTAAATAAGTGAAGAGAAGAACTAACAAATTGTGTTTCTGTCTACTATGCAAGGTCTTTTGGGTTCTCTATTTTATGTTGTAATTTCATGTGAAAATCTTCTGAAACTTCACTGAGACTCTTCTGGCTTTACTTTAGCATCCTGAATCCTGCAGCAGGAGTCCTCCTTGCTGAACCCAAATGCCTTTTCTTTGCAAGTTCCTTAAGGAGATGTTTTCAAGTCACAGGAGCAAAGGTTTGCAAGTTAGTGACCGTGGTCCCTTTTCTTTCCAAGAGTATGGTGATTTAACACAGCAGTGAGTGAAAGAACAAGGATGGTGAGCATTAGGATTTTCTATTAGCTTAGAAGTGAGTGCTTCCTTAAGTCCTTTGCAGCCGTATAGAGTAGTTCCCATTAATGAATGCAGTGAAGAGAGAATAAAAGATTCAGGTTCAGTTTAAGAGTTTACCTCTTTCCCTGCATTGACTCTGTTCTGCATGAGCAGGCACTGTAACTGCAGGTCCTCAGGATCACATTCCCAAATGGTTAAGCCCAGCACTGGCTTCATTGCATCAGGACGAGCTTACAGTGTTGGATGCTTGGCTCTCAGTATTTGCTGTGGAAGGCAAAGTTACCCAAGCATGGAATATTTACACAACAGCATTGCTCTTTCCTCCTTTCTCCCCCCCCCTCCTTCCCTTTGAAATAAAGCAAACTTGAGACCTTCCGCAGTCCTCAGTCAAACTAGAGAGACTGCTGTTGCCCTTTTTTGCTCTCTATTATAATTAACTGATGTGATGGCTAATGAGTGTAACTGCAGAACAAGCAAGCCAAAGGAAAGGCGTGCAACTGTAGCAGTGTCAAGGCACTTACCAGCCCTGTTAGCCATAGGGCTGGCTGAGGTTGGAGTGAGGGTCTGTGTGGGATGGGCCCCGTGTCAGCTTTGCTATGAGAGGAGCAGCACTTGGGGGAGCTGCTGACACAGGGCAGCTGATAGAGTCCTGGCACTGTCTGCAACACCCAGAGAGTTGTATTAGGGCAGGAGCTGCCACAGATCCACGCAGCAGTGTGCAAGTGGGTGCAGACAGCAGCACTGCTTGCAGCCTCAGGATACCACGAGCTGATATTCATATTGCAAACAAATAGCACACTCCAGTGGAGCAAGGCTGTACTTCTCCTGGTGTATGAAAATCTGAGGGAAGAATGCTTGCCTGCCGTCTGTGTAGAGGCCTGCCAATAGGGTGCACCAGTGATGCAAGAAAATCAGCACAAAATACAGATTTGCAGCCTTGGAACTAAATTAACTGGACTACGTTGTTTCCAAGTAATCTATATAATTACAACAGGTTGGCAACAGAGCACACCTAATAATCAATTAGTAGGAAAGAGTAAGAGAGATTTTTCTGACTAAGGAAACTGGGACATGAACATGTTGTGAGATGACACTTCTGCCCTGTTTTCTCTCCATCTGTAGCCTGGTTTTTGGAAGTTCCATGTTGCCTCTGGGCACAGCATTACTCATAAATGGTCTTTTTCTAAGACTTGCACACAGTTGGCTGTGTTGTGCTGTGCCACTCTGTGTGCACGTTTAATTGCTGGGGCGACATTTTGCTTCCAGTGACTCTGAGAAGTGCTGACTACCAAACTTAATTCCTGTGAGGAACACAGTAAAGTCTGGTTAAATCAACCTCTCCTTCATGTGCAGCTGCTTAAATGTTTCATCTTGTCTGTGTGATGCTTTTAAAACATAACAGTTGTGTCTGTAACCACTGCATGGGAAATAAATAGTTGATGGCATTTATAGCAATCAAACTGTAATTTGTGCTTGCATTTTCGTGATGGAGCATTTCGTAAAAATACTTTATTTTCCAAGGGTTCTGAGCATGTAGAGTGAGGAATCCTACAGCGTCAAGAATTGGTGTTAAGTTCCTTCCCAGAATGGTCTGGTGCTTGCAAGTACTTACAGAATAACTGTGAGTTCTGATGGATGCCCCATGTGAACCAGGCTGAGCTCCTGGATGACTTTCTCACTTGGGCCATCTGGCTCTGTCTGTGAATGGACCATCATGCTTGCTTTCTTCCCCTCTTCTCCATTCCAGATAGGAAAAAGGAATCCTGGTGCTAGGCCCCCTGCTTCTGCCCAGCACGAGGAGAGGAGCGGTTCAGCACTTAGACCCAGCAGGTGCAAGCAGTTCATTGCCCGTGGTGAGAAGGTGCCAAGAAAATGAGGGAAAAGAGCAACCATGTGTGGTTCCAGTGAAGCCTGATGCAGAGGGTTACAAGAGAAATAAATCTCTTTCCATCTCCCTCCTGCCACAGGTGTTGAGCTGTGCAAGGGACAGGCATCAACCATGCCCCTTCCTTGGACAGCGAGGCATAGGAACAACTCCTGCTCCAGAGAAGGGTTTGGACCACAAAGCTGTCGGGAGCTTTGTGGGTGCAGGTTTATCTGAGACTTTTGGAGCCGGAACCTTTGGGAAACTGTTTTTCTCGCTCCATGGTGGAGCAGTGGGGGAAGAACTCCTGCAAGAGGCACTTCCAAAAAACAGCACTTGTGCCTTGTCGCCCACTGCTCTTATTTAACTCCGCAGATCCACCTCACTTATTGCACTGCAGCAAACACAGAGGTTGTTGGCAAATGTTGTGAATTTGATGTGCAGTGTGCCAAAGTCCTGGCAGCAGCCAGGCTGTCCTCACAGCGCTCTGCTTTCACCCACAACTTCAAACAATCCGCAGCCCTCTGTGTGTTTTTGCAAGTGCTTATGTAAAGCTGCTGGTAAAAGATAACAGAGCGGGGGTAAGGGGGGGAGTAGAGAAGGAAAAGAAAGCTTGGGATTTGGCAGGAATATCTTTGCAGTGTTAAATTTGATCATTTCCCATTCTCACAATACCCTGCCCCTATGTAAATAGGTTTGACTGGTTTTGGTGGTGGGTTGGTTGTTGTGAGTGGGCAGGAGGGCAGCACCTTGATGTGTTCATTGCAGTGAGTGTCACTGATTGCAGTAATTGTTTCAATAAATGCCAGGTTTGTTTTTTTATATTTTGATCTTTGCTGTAGAACGCATTGCTCACAAAACTCAGCAGGCCTTGCTTCTCATCAGCCTCGCCTGTAGCAATGCATCGAGTGAGCACAGGTGGTGATTTATCTGCATGGGTTTTGTTTATTATCTCCTCACATTAATTGTTTTTCTTCCTCCTCTTCTGCAGTAATGAAACTTGAATGAAAAATAATAGAATTTAAAAGCACTCTCCTAGTCAGATACAGCACTCGTTTGGGGGTGTTATTACTTTATGCCTTACTTATAAGCAAAAAGCTGTAGCAGAGTCTGTTTACTTCACTCTTGAAGTAAAATAACTGAATCCAAGGAAGGGTGCTTGAATTTTGGCTGAGGATGGTCAGCATTACCAACAACTGAGTGTAATGCATGATTTAAACGAAAAAGCCACTTGTGAAAGCAATTCAGTTGTCATTTCCTGACTGTTGCTGTGTAGATAAGACCTGAGGCTGCAACTTACAAAAATTCTTGCCTGTTTTCACAGAGTTATCACAGCTACATTGTTTTCTTCACTTCCTTTCAAATATGCGGTTCCTCACACGTTGTCCTGGCTACAGCAATGCCATGCTGGCTTTGACTAAGCTTGGTATCTCATCTTTAGGCGGTGCGGGTGCCGGGTGCCAAGGAGTGGCACAGCCAGGTGCTTCCCTAAATTAACTCCCAGGCTCCAGAGATCAGCAGTCCAAGAGCTTACTGAGCTCTACGGGTTTGAATTTAATGAGACTTCATGGATGTTTCTTTGTTGATGGCGGTGATTATAGTTTTTCAATTACTTTTTGAAGGAATACACATGTAACAGGTGTAGGAAAGTTTTCCCAGCTTAGTTGTGTATCACGCAGTGATGTACCCTCCCTGTTCTCAGCCTCCAGTCTCAGCAGCTTCATTTGTTGCCTCCATAGGTACCAGTATTACTCTGGGTAACATTTGTAGACTGAGGTTTGCTCATCTTTCCCGAGCAGGGCAGGCTTAGAGCTGGGCTCTGGATTGCAGAAGGGATGTGCTGCTGAGTGCTCGTTTGAGAGCTTTGGGGTTGACGTGGATTTAAGGCAACAGCCACGCAGGCTTTTGGCAGTAGTTTGAGAGTGGAGTCTGTGTATGACAAGAGGAAATGATTTCTAGGCTGAATCTGTCCACCACCTCCCTCACCCTCAAAAAGATGTGATGCAGTCTGCTTTGGCAGATGTGAGGTCTCAGATGTTTGCAGTGCAGGAGCTGCTGGAGAAACAGACTATGAAATAACACATCTGTGTCTTGCGTGCAACTTAAGGTACCATTCTGCTACCTCAGCTTTCTCAGCTTCTGCTCCAGAGTTGACATGCAAATCTGTGCAAGCAAGAGCTCTCCTATTCCCCACTACCATTCCCCACTGGTGAATGCTGGCTGCCATTGGATGTGCTGAACTCCCTGCAGGTGAGGCTCCAGCAGCTGCAGCTTGGAGCTGTGTCCTCAGTTCAGGGTTTTCACGGAAATCCCTGCGTCCAACAGGCCATGTGTTGAATGGATCGAGTTCTTACTGCTCTGTCTAATCTTCTCTGCAAAAGAGGAGCTGAAGTTGGTATTGATGCAATTTGAACCACTTGCATGTTAGTTTTCTCAGGCTTGAGTTCTTCCCCTGCCGCTGATGCAGCACTGTTGGGGTTGCTGACCCACGCCTTCTGTCTCAGTGACATCTCCTGAAGCGTGTAAAACCGAAAGCACCGCTCCTCCTTCCATAAAGCTGGTGCTTCTGGCTCTTTTTGCTAAATTCGCCCGGGCTGTCCCGGCGCTCAGCTCGCGGCGTCCTGGCAGCAGGGAATCCCTCCGGCTCGGCTTTATGAAGTAGATAGCAGCGCCCTCTGCTGTCTGCACGCTGTAAAAGCACTCCGTCCCCATGCAACGCGGCGGTGCTGGCGGCGGTGCCGCGCTTCGTGCTTTCGTGCAGCAGAGGGCGGTGTTGGCTGCGCCCGGAGCGCTGCAGCCCGCGGCCGGATTGAAGGGATGGCTGCACCCAGGCTTCGCTTTTCCGACTGCTGCGGATCTGTAAATATTTATAGCAGGCGTACGTATGCATCTTTCCCACTTCAGTGAAAGTGTTGTTTTTTCCGAGTGGCAAATCTAAGCTGTTAGCTCTCTATACCACAGTGCAAATATTTAGCCTGCAGAGCTTAGCAGGCTGCTGATTTCTTGACAGCTTTCTCGTGTCACCCGTAATAGCTTCCTCTTACCAGCGAGGGTTTTGTCTTTCTTCTCGGTACAGCTGTCACACCTTTTGCAGAAACGCATCAAGATGCTGCCTCGCAGATGCAGGAGATCAGCTATATGAGCTCCATGCAGCAAAGCCCAATTAACAACACCCACATAATTACCTTCCCTATTAGTTCTCACTGCTGATGGGTGTATCTGGGATCTCAATCCTGGCTCGGAGCTGAGAGCAGCAGCCCCATCCCACAGCCCCCAATGCCAGCTGTGCCAGCGCAGTGCCATGTGGCAGCAGCAGTGGTTTTGCAGCTGGCAGAGCAGCTTGGGCTGGTTGCTGCCCTGTGAAGGTGCAGCAGTTCTTTGCAGCTGGCCTCCAGCAGCCATGCGTGTTGCATGCCCAGGGCACCGTGTGCTGCAATGGCCTCAGAGGCTGAGCATGAACTGGCAAAGAGGAAATAAGAAAAATTTAAGGCATGTCAAAGGAAATTCTTTCTTCCACTTCTCTTTCTGATAGTTAGCACAGAGTTCTTAGCATTTTCTTAAAATACAGTCTGCCAACTGTAATGATGTAGCTGAGCCTTTCTTGACATTTACACATGTATAAAAACAGAATTTTAAGCAATGCCCTGTTTAAAGAGGAAGATAAAGTGCTAAAGAGAAGAAATAAACCCCCCTGATGCAGATGGATTTGTAAACTCTGTTGAAGACATTTCTACTTCAGTGGAGCGATGCTTGGTCTGCGTGCAGTGTGACAGATCAGCTCCCCACACCGTGCTGAGGTTCCTGCTGGGGTGGTTGAGATCTCATACGTGGGGTCACACAGTGACCATGTCCTGGTGAGCAGCTGTGTGCCTCTGCTGGGCTCTGTTGTCCTATTTCCATGTGGCCTTAATGATGCCTTCATGCTAAAATACAATTCCCATTTCTGCTACCAGTTCTGTCCTGCTGTTGTCCTACAATCCATCCTAACAGTCATGCTAAACCACTGAGCATCTTTCAACAGCTGTTCATTTCCCAGGGGATGAAGGAACACAACAAAACACAACAAAAAAAGGCAAAAAATCTACTGACCAGAAAATTGTTTTTCACACAGAAACAGCCTGGTTGTGAATCCCAGCAGAGGGAATGCTTAGTGCTGAACAGAGAATGGAGAAGGCCTGATTGTGTTCCTTCCCCAAAAGGGCTCTGATGCCCTGAGCAGCACATTGCTTTTAGGTTCATGGTGCCATTGGTATGTACTGTCTTGTTATCTTTTGCTCAACGTCTGTGTACATCTGTCTGTCTGTACTCAGAAATATGAAGGTAGAGTGAATATTAAAATCAGAGCTTGTGTATGTGGGCCTAAGAGTCAGAGCATCTGTTTTTAATAAAGAGTTGAGCATTGAGAAAAATATCCTTTCCAAAAATATTCTGCTTTGAAATCATTAGGAAAAAAAAAAAAAAAGAAAGTTGTAAATGAATTAGAGTGGGTGAGAAAGATTTTGCATTTAATTGTTTTTGCCAGATTAATACTCTGAGGTTTGATGTGACAAATGAATTACAGTACTGAAAATGGATGCTGTGTTGAACTCTTGAGCAGAGACAGCGGTGTGGAAAAGGATAAAGGCCACAGCAAATATGAGGTACATTAGTAATGCAGACCAGGCAGTTAGCACGTAATGGCTCCAGTGTGCTAAAAACAAATGTGTGTGTCTAATCATGTGTAAGCAAAGATCAGTGTTTTCCATATGAAAATGCAGAATCAGAGGGAAAAAAGGAAATCATTCTTAGCAAGAAACACACCCTGCAGCGTTTATACCTTAGAGTTGTTTTCCCAAAAAATACAAAATGATTCTTTTTTCCTGCAGAAAAGGTGTGCCAGGCACTGCTGGTGGTGCACTGAGGTTCCTGTCTTGAAACTGCTGGGTTTTTTGAGGCTTACATGAAGAGCCTGGTGTTCCCTTAGAAGGCCACTTGATATGAGGTGTGTAAATACGCTATCACCTCATCTGCTGGCAAAAATAAAGCCACAGCACATTCACATGTAAAGCAGCATGCAGGCAGCTGGGAATGCTGGAGCCGTTTGGGTCCCGTTCATTGTAAATGCCCTGCATTGAGCCTTGGGTGAGAGTTCTCATTTTTTTTTTTTTTTTAACTTCATTGGTTATTTATCTGTTTCATTGACGAGCACCATAAAAAGACGTAGTTAATTAACAGCAATATTTATGGCCTGATTTGCTGGTATTTCTTTTATTTGTTTCTGAAGAGTATTTGAAAGTTGGAAGTGCTCCTGAACATGCAAGTAATACCTGTGTGTACCTATCATACAGCCATTCAGAGGTCAGTGTTTGCTTTCTTAAAGCAAATATTACCCAGTGATGCTGAAGTTTACCTTGGGGCAGCTGCGCCTGCCCTGTGCAAACCACAGTCCTCCAGTAGTGAGCTCCTCATCACGGCTGCAGTGCAGTGCTGGCATCCAGTGGAGTACAGCAACCACAGTCTCTCCCTGTGTTTCTAAAGTGTAAAAAACTGCCTGAACAACGAATTCTGTGGAAAACTGCTGATGGAGGATCTCCGTGGTTCCTTTCTGCCAGAACAGGAGGGAGGAGTTTGCCCCACATGCACAGGGAACTGGCCACGTGCCCACCTGCACTCATAGTTCTGTTGGTTTGCGCCTGTGCTTCATTCCCTGGATGGTTTATGACTCTCTACGTTTGTTTTATGTCTTACTCCCTTCTGCACAGCTTGGGCGTGGTGCAGAAGAAGAATTGTTCCACTGAGAAATAAGAAACTTCTTCAAAGGTTTGAGTGAGTTGCTAATTATTGCCAGGAGTGGTCAGAGAACTCATGGGAGAGGCTGAGCCAACCAGGAAAGCATATTCCTTGTGAACCACCTCCAGAAATGTCACTGCCTGCCTCTGAATGACTCTTGTCAGTCTCTAATTGCACCTGTCTGTGGTTCTGGTCCTTGGCTGCCAGGCAGGACGTGTTATTTTTCCAGTTCATTTGTCACCTTGCACTTCACAAACGTATAATTTCTTCCGCATGGCTTCAGCAGTCATCCTCTGTAATTCTGCAGTGATGGAGAGGGATACTGAGTGCTGTATGTCCTGTGTGCTCCTCTCAACACATAGAAAGAAGTGAAACAAAGGCTGTGAGGGAGGCAGGCAGCCCTATGTCACAGTCAGAAGGCGCAGTTACATCTAATGTACGCATCATTTCAACAGTCCCTTCCAGTCTTCCATGTACTGAAATCCAGGGTGCTTCTTTCTTTGTGCCAGGCTCTCCTTGAGGTTCTGTTTGCCCATTATATTGATGGAACTCAGAATCTGCATTAAATCCTGCGTTCGTTGAAACTCATTACCTTGTTTTTCAACAGCTTTTGCTGGCTTTAATGTTAGCTCCGCGTGTTTCTTTTTGTCATGCAGAAATCATTAGTTCAGTGTAATTTTATTTTAAGTTTTGGGTTAATTCACACGTGATGGAAAACAGAGTAAAAGCCAACAGACATTAAAATCACTAAAAGCTTATTTTTGTGTAATTATGTGATAAAGTCCTTTTGGAGCCACTTAAAGGCAGCTACAAGGAATGTCATTTCTTGCTGTGGTGCTGCGGCCACATTGTGAGGGTTACATTACATCTCCTGCTTTTGTAAATTTGAGGAATTGTAGGGAAGGATGATTTCTATTCATTTCTGAGTTCTGGAAATCTCTGGCCAGATCCTTCCATGTATAAACACAGCCTTCAAATTGCAATGAGAGTGAGTTTGTTCACCAAGAGCCACGGGCTGGCATGCTGCTCCCACGAGAGGTGTGCAGAGCAGGAACAGGGTCGTTTTTGTAACCTACCTATTTAGGCTCACTGGGCATCATTTGAGGTGTTCAAAACTTCACGAAGAGTTTTTGAGGCCTTTTCAGACAAATAACCACAGCCAACCCTCTTGGCTTTGAGGAGCTCAGTGGCACGGGAGCAGTACTGGCAGCACTGCAGCAGCTCTGCTGTGTGTGCAGCCCTCCCTGCAGATGACTGCACTTGGGTCTGTGGTGTGGGCTGGCTTTGTCATGCTTTTGCAATCTGCTTACCTCAGTGACTTTCTGAGAGATTTCCCAAAACATGTTCATGTTGAATGAGCGCTAATAGGGGATTCAAAAGTGGTGTCAAAGGGAGAGGTATCATCTGCTGATGGCAGCCAGGCTCTGCTTCAGTGCGTGAGTGCAGTCCTGCTTGATGGCAGCCCCTGCCTGCAACCGAAGCTCCCAGTGCCTCGTGTGGTTTTCTCTTTTGCTTTTGTTGCTCCTGAGCTCCATTTTTCTTAATGGCCGTTTCTGCAGGTTTGGTACAGTGGCTTTGAAAAGCTGGAGATGGCTTGAGGCTGTGATTTTTTAGTCTTTTGCACAGTTTTCTTTTTACGTTTCTCTTCACTTTTGATCTGTGAAACGTCCTCTGAATTCTTGCTCTTATGACCTTCTGTTTTCAGTTTCCTCTCTAAACACGAGTCTCCAGTCTAGTTTTACCTTGCTTTCCTTGTAACGTTTTCACACAAAATGATTTTTCTGAAGGCAGAAACAGCCTTTCTTATAGATCTGCGTTTGTCAGCAGTCTCTTCTTGGAGCACAGTCGCTGCCTTGTGAGAAAAGCTGCCAAAGTCCCCATCTCTGTTTGGCTCATTAATGTCAGAGCAGTCAGAAAAAGCTCCATTGGGCTCTCCCTGCTTCCCATCACTATTCGCGCCTCCCCACAGGTGTGTTTCAGGTTGCAATATTCTGCAGACTTACAAACTGCAGGTTAATAGCTTACCCCCTCATCCTGATTTACTTCAGTGATATTTCAGAGATCGATATCTTCAGGGCTTAGGGGCAATGTTTCAGAGAGAAGATGACTATTTAGCATGTGTCTCCATTGTGCTCAAGCCCAGCTCCTTCCTTGCGCTACCAAGACCATGCTTAAATATCCCAGCATCTTCAGTGTTCAGTATCACCTACTTAGGAGCTTTAATTATTCCTCTTCCAGTTTCTTTTCTTGCACACCATACAGAGCATGCTCTGAGAGATGACTTGTCCCAGAGCAAGGAAGGTGTTAATCTAAGCCCTAAGCCTGAAGCTGAGACGTGCTTGCTGCCCACAGTGCAGCAGTGCCATGCCAAAGCTCACCTGCTGAGCTCGTCTCCCAGGCACTTGCTTGGTGATGGCTCAGGCTGATTGCGTGGCTGTTTCTGTGTGGGGTTTCTGATGGAGTCTCTTCAGTGCCCAGTCCCAATCACATCAGTGTGGGGCAGTGCTTGGCTGCTTCATGTGTGCCTTTTGTTCTGCTTGACTCCTGCTTGGATGCTCATATAGTTCTCATAGGGAAGCTTTGAGACTTTTCATGGTTAATTCTAAATAAGAAATGGCAGGTACTTCCTCCTTTGTTGATTTTTGGTTTAGTTAAAGCTGTGTTTGAAGCCCAGCATTTTCCATTAACAGCTGCTACGGGCAGGCAGCTGTGTGCCTGAACACTGCTGGCTGTTCTGCAAGCAGACTGCGACGTGTGTGTGTGTGCCTTGAATCCAAGTGGAAGGTTTGCTTGAAGGCCTCATCTCATCTTAACGTCCTCTGAGTGTGTCTCAGTTCCGGGCAGTAAGTGATGCCTCTGGCCTCCCTGAGTCTGGTATTCTTTTAACTGGATATGGTAATCATAAGCATCTCAGTCATGCTTAATTAAGCTATTTATATGCCAAGAGAGCTGTGTATGAATGCTACAAAAGTAAATGAACCAAAGGACCCATTTCGTTGCTGTCTCCTTAGCAGAAATGTGTTAACTCCTGTGAAAAGAAGGGAGTTCAACTGCCACAGAGCTCATAAATTATTTTTCAGGTGAAGCTGAAAGGCTGGAGACTAAAAATGATGATGAAGACCTGTAGGCTGATAGGGTGACAGTTCCTCAATGCTGGAAATGCTGACGGATGTTTGCTGTCTGCCAGGGAAGCATTATTTACTTTAGAATTCGCCTTAGGAAAGCAAATCTGCTTTCTGCAAGGGCAAAATGCTTTTCCTGGCTTTTTATGTACGAATGTGTTTCTGTATATACATGGAGAAAAGGAACTTCTGGTTTCAGGAGGTACCAGTGGTTTCCAGAGGGATGAACCATCCCCAGCCCTGGGGACACAGCTGTTCCCTGCCCCTCCAGCACCTGGTGCCATGTTGGATGCCCATGTTTTGTTGGCATTGCTCCTTTGGGACATCCTTGTCACACCCAGGTGCTCTGCCAGGGCTTGCTGCCAATTTCTCAGCCTGCCCATCTCCCACCTGGCAGAGCGCAGTTCCGACCGTCCTGATGGAATAATTGCATTCCTAATGGCCCGATAGCATTTCAGCAGCACAGCGGGAGCTGTTTTCTCTGTGTTTGTTTTACTGCTGTTTGGATTTCTTTAACATTAGAGCTCACTTTGAGGTTTATTTTCACTCAACAAGCTGTGCAGATCTTACCTGAGGAGTCAAAGACTTCCCCAGCTACTGCTGTACGCAGCTTGAATCAATCAGTGCTAACCCTCGCAGAGCTGCAGAGGTCTCAGGCAGCTCTGCAGGTCAGTTAGGTGTTACTTTGGTTTATTTTCTCTGGGTACTGCTTGCATTAGCTGGCTTCACTATTCCTGTAAGCCTGTCACGTTCTGGTGGGCTGCTACAATCAGCGCTGGAACCCCTCATACAGTGCCTGACCTGGCTGTGGTCTGTGATGTTGCCATGAGAAACAGTATGAGAAGGCTCCGAGGCATTCGGTGGGCACAGCAGCCCTACAGCTGTTCTTCTGGTGCAGGCAGCATGGACTGCACAAGCATGGCACTGCTGGAGAGGTGAGACCTAGAAGCAGAGGGGCTGCTGCAGGGGCTGCCTGCACTGCTCCAGGCCTCTGTCTGACAGACAGTGGAACAGTGGGAAAACAGGGCTTGCTGCAGCTCTTGCATGTACCAAAGACAAGACAGAAAGAGTGAATAGGGAGATAAGGGTTTCTGTTCTCATCCCTGATCTAAATCAATTTACTCCCCTATCGTTTATTTCTCAGATAGCATCCCTGGCTTCTCACACATCCCTGGGGTGATGGCACTCCCCTGGGTGCCCTGCTGAGCTCCTGGAGGCTGGAAGCACTAAATTCCTTTTTGACTTTGAAGAATAAAGCTGGAGCACTTACCCATGAGTCTGAAACACATTAATGTGAAATAAAATCCAGTCTTTTTGGTTTTAATATACTTGAATAATGCTGAAGTGTTTCTGAATGGACATGGTTTTGATTTCATTTTATTACGGGAAAGATGTTATAGCAAAAGCTCAGGCTTCGTAAAATGTTCACTTCTGCTTATTTGCTCCCCTGTTTTGACATAAATGTTTTAGAAGAGATGAGAAGCCACTATCATCTCTTTTGATGTGGTACAAATCTGTGTTTCTCAGCTAAATATTCTGGCAATCTTTTTCTGCCCTCAGTGACAACACAGATAAGACATTTTCCATTTCCTCTGCTGAGTATTTCAGCAACGTGCAAGAGCGAAGGTGTCACTCTTCTTTCCAGTGCATGGCCAGCTGGGAGCACATCGTGTTTGTGATTGATGTCTTCCTGATCTGCAAATTAGAGTTATGTCCTAGAAACAGTTCAAGTAAAACAGGCAACTGCAAAGCTTAAAATGTTGCATCTTTTGTGGCCCCTGCTTCTTGAATCCATAATATCCCAGAAATTGATTTGTGATGAGGCAACCTGATACTGCAAGCTCAGTCGCTGCCCCAAGCAGTGGGGTTGGCTCCAGCCTTGTGCTTTGCAGGAGGGACAGTTTGGGGGCTGTGCTGCTTCATGTCTCATCATTGCTGAAATCAGGGTAGCTCTTGGGAGCTATTGAGATGAATGTGTGTAAAACCAGGCTAAGGTGAACAGTAAGTCTGGACTTGAGATTCTGCAGCTTGCTGAAGTCCTGTAAATATATACAAAAATAAGCTACAAACATTTTTTTTTTTTTTTTAAATTATGGCACTGGATAACATGCAAGAGTTAAAAACTAAAAAAAAAAAAAAAAAAAAAAAAGCCAGGAAGTGCATATTTATCCAACTCTGGTAGTAATGCTGCTGGATTTTTATTGCTGTGTGAGTCAGAAGTTCTTCGGAGAGTTGGGGATGCTCCATGTGCTGCAGGCAGCCGTGGTTTGAGGGGTTCATGTTCGAGTGCACCGTAAAGTTCAGGGTGCCAGGAAACAGTGGGGCAGGCTTCTGCTTGTGTTTGGTGAGACCACATCTAACCTCAGTTAAGTTTAACAGAAAGTCCCTCTGATTTTGTGCAGAGGTGCATTAAGTTCCTTCCCCACTCCTTCTCCAATGAGTACTTATCTCCCTGCTCCTGATAAGAAAAAAATCCAAGATGATCTTTTGCCAGCTAAAGCCAAGTAGCGTGTATAACTGTGTGGTAAAGGACTGGAAATAAGTGGATGTTCTCAGCTTAAAGATGAAAGGAAAAGCATCAGGCTGTAAATTGAGGCTCCTAAGAAGCCTGCAAAATGGATGGTTTTGAACCAAATTCCTTTCTTAATATTTCTTGACAATTTTCAAGAGCTATTTGCATAAATAGCCCATTTTTTCCCTTACATAGGTTTTTCCATGGAGTTTTCTGTAGAAGAATTAGAGCTCTGACTTTTTGACAGTTCAATCTTCTGCCTATTTTACATTTATGTGCTCTCCAAGTCTAGCTGCTCTTTCCCTTTACCAAGAGCATTTTAATATAAATTTTGCTTGGTGCCATTTAATCCGTGAAACATATGCCTGATTTTCCTGCAGAACATACAGAAGACACATGCTATGTGATTTTTCACTTTGAGGTGTAGTTTGATCTAAAACTAGGATGTTCATTTGTAATGGTATCTTGCCGGAATTTCCATTTAAATGGCTCCTACTGGAGAAAAGCTGAGTATCCAGAGTTACAGGTATACAAGCCAAAGCCCATTTGTGCATTGTTGTTGTGCTCACTGAGCTGCTTTATCAAGACGGAAGCACGTTTCCTGGAACAGAAGAGCAGCTGAGCCTGTCAGTGATATTTATTCATTGTTCATAGCAGTTCGAAGCTGTTGCCAAACTGCCAGCGGTGTCCGGTGCTCGCAAGGAACTTGCCAAAAATGCCCTGTTTGGGAGCACTTGGACCAGCTCACCGAGCCATCTGGTGTGGAAGGATATATAAACACGGGAATTAATTAACTGTAGCTAGGCTCTACTGAGCATATAGAAGATGAAGATGGGGATTTTTTAAGCTCGATAACGTGGATGAAAACGACTTGATAGCAAAGATGTAATTCCCTTTAATGAAGTACAGAGCTGCGGGAACACTGCAGCTGAGCAGCAGTAATGATGAGCACTGTTGTAGCCATCCCTGTCCCGGATCTCTCTGGTGGCTGGATGGTTTTCTCATAGGCTGCCAAGAAAATGTTCTGTATGAAAACAGGTATCTGCTATGGTAACTTGCACCTCACATTTCATCATGTTTTGAATTTTACGGTGGCATTATGGAAAATCCTTCTTCACCTGCCTGTGGCTGCACACTTGTAACACAGAAAAGAGAATTGTTCTCTTACATCAATCATACGCAGAACGTTCTCTGATTATATCTGATACAGAGATGTTGGGTGAATTAAAAAGAACTCAATGTTTTCAGCACGTGGCAGTGTTTGCATTCCTCCTTCCCAGATCTCAGCTGCTCACGTAGGTCATACAGCACAGCAGCTATCTGCAGAAACACTGCAGTGAGCAAGGTGATGCCATGGTGCAGCCAGCTATCCTATGAGAGACCTAGAGTAGAATTCTTGTGAAGTAGGGTATGATGGTACTAACATACAAATAGGTAAATTCTTGTCTCCTTGTAAATGCACTCTTTGCTTTTAGACGTAAGCACAGTTGATGTTGCATGTGTCTGCTAAGTTGTGGGTGGAATGTGATGACCAAGTTTCCTTTGGCTTTGAAAGTGCCAGTAATTAAAAGCAAATGGACTTCAACAGTCTTCTGCCTGTCAATCTTTTGTAAATTTCTCTCTTAGTCTCACCTTTCAGCTTTGATTATAGAGACGTGGTATTGCAAACAGGACTTCAACACCCACTGGAAAATATTTGCTCAAGAAGCTTTCATAATGCAGTCCAAACAAAGCCACAGTCAAGGAAATATATCGGGTTTTCAATCAGATTGTCCTTAACATAGCCTATAATTTCCCCTGTTATATATCTGAAGTGATGTTACTGTCTGCATACATAGCTGTGTGGAAATGGGGCAGCTCTTTCCTCTCAGGGAAGCACACAAATCTGCTGATATTATGGGTATGTGCTGGGCTCTCTGCAGACCCGCTCTGCAGCGCCTTTAATCATTCATTATACAAGTGCAAGTGGAGTGGAATAAGTTCATGAGCTCAATCATGAGCAGGTTGGAGCTGATTGCTTGCCTCTAGAAGTCCCTGACTTCAGTTAGACCAGCTAAAATAGAAGGAGCAATGAGCCACGAGATGGGTCTTTAATTTTTTATATGTTTTTTTAATCAGTGACTGGACTATGACTGGCAGATTCTTATTATATTAAGAAGTTCCATCAATGACCAGTGGCTGACATACGTTTTGTTCTCTTGATAGAAATGTGCTCTCTGTCTCCCTGGCAGATCTCTGGGTCATTAGGGGATTTCTGTTGTTTGCAGTCATTTTCTGTCTTGTGTGAACTGCAGTGTAAGCTTTCATGGCAGGAGAGATGTGCATGCTTGGGGCAGCATAGCAGCAGCCATTGGTGGCACGTGGCAAACGCTGAGAGGAGCCTGAGAATGGGTTTCTGTTTGCAGTGAGGTATTTACCTCCATCTAGTCTCTGCAGCTTGCTTTCATCCTTCTTGATGTGATAGCCAAACTCTTTCCTTTTAGCATCATTGCTACAAAAAGGAGCAATAATAACAGACTCTAGTCAATACTTTTGGAGAGGTTTCTGGGTTATCTTTTTCCTCCTTTATAGGCTATGATGGGGTAATGATGGCTCACAAAGCTACTCAGCCATGAAAATGTTCACCATGCTGGACATATTAGCAACTTCAGCTCCCAACAGTTCTGGCTGAAGCGCTGTGCCAATGTGCTTCTGAACTTATTCTTGTAGCTGGAAAAAAGGCAGGGAAACCTGTTTTCACAAAAAAAAGAAAAAAAGAAGAAGAAGAAAAAGAGGAAATGTTGTTCTCTGATGTTCTACTTTGCCATACCAGCAAAAGAAGTTGAACTTTATTGATCAGTTGAAGAGAAACTAAACATTTTGTCTTAGTCTGGGACAAAATCTGGAGGTGGATTTTTCTTTTGTTCATTTTCAGAGATGGTGGAAGATCAAGCATGCAGAGCGAGGTAACCTCCCTTTGAAGGAAAAACAAGAAACACCACTATAGGAGTATTGAAAACTGAAATACTTTTGCTTGACACAGAAAAGTTACTCCCTGAGTTCAAACCAACATCTCTGAAATGGGCCCCGTGCTCATTCCTGTGTGCTATTGAGCTGGTCCTGGCGGCAGAGCAGCTTTAAAACGTGGAGCCTCAGTTCTGCAGCCCTCTGTAGCAGATCAAATACTGATGCCAGTGGGATCATGGACAGGTAATGCAACAGAATGTCCAAGGCAGAATAAGGCAAGTTTCTTTATGTTCTTACGTTCTCTTAACTCAGTCTTGAACGTGGTTTATCTTGATAGGGGCTTTGCCTGGGCTGGGAAGCATTAGGACAGCAGCACTTTGGGCAGGGCTTGAGCCATCATAGAATGATTAAGGTTGGAAAAAACTCTTAAGATCATCAAGTCCAACCATTCACCTGCCACCAATGTTGCCCACTAAACCACATTCCTTAGTACCACATCTACATGTTTCTGAGCAGCAGTGATGGTGCCTAATGAGGGAGCTGGAGGGTATGAAATGGACAGACAGACAGATGGTGGGGTGGGGGGAGACTAGCAGGGGGATGGGGACATGGATGGTGAGGGTTCATGACTGAGGAACCAAAGGTCTCCTGCACAAGCAGAGAAGGGAGAGCATGGCTGAAAGTGACACTAGCATTGCTGAGGGCTCTGCAGGCAGTGACTGAAGGTATAGTTTGAGAAGTAGGGAGTTTTCTAGCAGCAGTATGAGCACAATACAAGGCAGATGCCCACAAAGTGAGCATAGCTTAACTAGCAACAATATTTGCTCTGCAGTGATCTATTTCAGCCTCCTGAGCGATACACACCAAACCTGGAGATGCACGGGGATTTGTCACAGAATACAGTGTGTTAGGAACGGGCTGGAGAAGCAGCTCACAGAGCTGGGGTAATCCTTCGGAGGTTTTGAACTAAATCAGATAACGTATTATTGAGAATTGCCAGTATGAAATAAATGGGCACAGTCCAGTGAACATGCTGGGGGATGCACAGTAACACAGGGTGCTCATACTTTTCTTCACCGAGCTACAATAAACAGCTGTGCAGGAGTTGAAATTGAAGGGATATAGCTTAATCCCCCAGCTCAGTCCTGCCGGCTACTCTCTAAGTAGACTTTTATTTGGGGAAAGCGTTATGCCACCTCCAGCTGCTTGGTTTTTCTATTTCTTTGTGCAGTTTCAGAGTCTAGATGTTTCTACATGGGAAACAAATCCCCCCGGGGTTCCCAGTCTGCATTGCCGTGTTCGCTGTGTGGGAGTTATACCTCTTATAGCAACCTGAAGTATAATCTGCTGTTAGCAGTATTTGGAGCTTAAATGACAAATGGCTAATTATAAATAACAACTCACTGAAGTGTAAGCAGGATTATGGATGCGTCTGTGAAGTGGCTTGACTCTTTGGTCTGGTTCTCTGTGGTTCGGTCCGTTTGGACTTCCAGGGGCTTTTAAAGCTGCACGGTGGCTTACAGGCTTTGTGCATGCTTGTGTGTGCACTTCTGGTGCACAGTGAAACACAGCATCTTGTACGTGAGAACTTGCTGCTGCAAAAGGTGGCATTAATTTGGATTGGTAGTATGAAGGCATGGTCAGTGAAACGTGTTTACGTACACAGCTGTGCTAACACACTGTCTGTACACACAATAGAATAGTTCCTCTTTGTGAAGGTCCTCTTACAATCAGCTCACTTTTGAAAAACTACCCTACGTAGTAGGAGGTTAAGACCAAGAAACCAGGGAGCTGTTATTTTCCTATGCTTTTATCTTATTGCCAGCTGCAGAAGACCTAACTGCATTCTAAACGTAAGCATTCTGTAGGGTAGGTGATCCTGTCTGCTTGACTGGAAGCTCCTTCATGCAAAAAAAAATAACAACAGCCCTACACTTGTATTTGACTCCTTATTTTGATATCTTAATGTCAGATTTGACATTGCGTTTGGAACTAGTTTAGTAGGATTAACTATCAAAATGCATTATTCTATCTCCGGAGGCTCATTGGTTGTCTAAGCGTGCAGGTTATTGGAATTGTTGCTGATGTCTGAGCTCTTCTGGGTGCATACACACCTTTTAGGGCTGAATTCGTTCTGTAGCTGAAGCTGCTGGTGCTCAGCTGATTCTGTTGTAGTTAAAGGAAAAGGCGGTGAGAAAAACCTCCCTGAAAAATAAGATGAGAAAGATGAGCAGCTGCCCAGCTACCATCTGGGTCCATGAGTGTCTTTTTTAATGCTTTGGTAGAAAATTTCTCTTCCGATTCAGTCAGACTGAACACCATCAGACAGGCAGCATCTGGTCAGCATCGCCAGAGAGGAAAGGACTGGGAAGGCTTTGATGAGAGATTTGGTTTCTATCATGCAAGTTCACCTTGTGCAAAACCCAGCCCTTTTAACTGCCCCCAGGGTGTTTCAGTGTTCCCTCTTTGACTTTGGGGTGCTTCTCTATCTCCACCCGCTGGTCCCTGCAGTGATTGTTTGGACAGGTCAGGCTCCAGTCTGACCCCAGGTGTCTGAGAGCCATGGGGAGAATCACAGCAAACTGCATGCTGTAATTCATTAATTACTGATACTCAATTGCACGTATATATAAACGCCCATGTGCAATTTTTAAAGAGCATTACTGTCTCTTACGGATAAAAGAATTAAATTCTCTTATTTAAAAACTAAAAACTAATTGCTTCCCCAGATTTAATCTGGGCTGGTTGCTTTGGAAGTGCAAGAGAGCCCAGAAAAAAAAGCTTCAGATTTGCATAAAGCTTTGGGAAAAAATGTATGTATCGTTTTGTGTAATTATTTCTCAGACAAGTAAAGGATACCCTGAAATTTGTGACTGGTAGGATTTTATGCTGCTCTGCTCAGAAGGAAAGAGATAATGAACTGAGTGAGGAATGGCCTCTCCAAGGCATATCTCCCCCCAGGACTGACACAAGTAGGAGTCTATTACTATTCCATAGGTGAAAATCTGGTCTAGCTCCTTTGGTATCAGTGGATTTCCAAGAGCATCAATCAGGATGTGGCTTTAGCTCCTTAGCCACCTTTTCCAACTGAATTCTAGCAGCCATTTGAAGTATGGTGGTCCTAATTCACTTCAGGATTATTTTTAATATGATAGACTCAATCAGATCCCCATGTTTTTTTTGGTTTTTTTTTTTTAAGTTAGTTGCATGATAAAATATTTATTCTTGATTTAGTTAGACTTGCTGAGAGATGAATCATTTTTCTTCTTGTCTGCCAATTTCTGAGGATATGAAAATGTAATTTATATGCACTAGTGGTATCTGTGTGCTCTGATCACATGGAAAGAGATTTACTTGCTCAGTTCTTATGTGCAGATTAGTTTGGGGAACATAGACTAGAAACTCAAAATACAAAAACTGTCTGATTGAAATCGAAGCTCATCTTGGAGGGACAAGGTATCCCCTCCAGGTGGGATTTTGGTAGCCGTGATCAAGTCTGAAATAGGGGTCAGATGTCTGGTAGAGTGCTGATCCCACCTCAGGATCCATTAACAATGGCACCTTACCCTTATCCGTGTGTAAGGCTGCTGTGTGCAGTGTCCGTATGGGCAGAGCCAAGCACAGTGCTTCAGCGTGTGTCACTTCTTCCTCTGAGCTTTTCTATCCTTGCAGTTACTTAAGATGCTTTTAAATTTTTCCTTTATTTTTCAGAAAGTGGAGGAATCATTATGCTTTCAGTTATTTATCTGTGTAATTTTGTGAAGAAATTGCAAATATAATTGAATTTTTTGAGGAGCCCATGAATTCCAATGAGGCAACAATAAAGGAAACGGAGTGATTAAGGAATTGTGATTCATTTGTTGTACATCATTACAGCGAAAGCTTTGTTGCTGGATTCCTTGCAGATGGAGTCACTGAACTATGATTATATTTCAGAAAATGAAAGGGGACAAAAATAAAAAGGCAATAAAACAAATTAGTAGATGTCTTGAGGGACTCGATTATCACTGACTGACTATGTTTTGTATCATAAACGTTCTCAAACTCTGGCAGTTTAAATTATACAGCCATGGAGGCAGAACAGTTACTGGTATCAAAATCTTTGTTTTATTTCATGCTGTATTCTCACTGAAGTTCCAAATTGGCAAGAGAAAAGTGGAGTTGTCTTTTAATGGTATTTTAAAAAGAAAATAATGTGAGATTGTGGCTGGATGTGTCCTCAGGGAGCAGGTTTGCATGCAGAACCAAGGTTAAGCCTCATGTGCGCACTCAGTGTGTGTACAGAGGGCTCTGCACCTTCACGTGCAATCTCCACTGCTGATAGTGTTTGACAAGGAAGGCCTGTGTCCTCTTTCCTCTTCTTTACCTGTTTTCTCCTTGCTTGCTTGCTTTTTCCTCAGTGGAAGAAACAAAGAGAAAAATAATAATAAAAATGAGACACAAATAATTTTGGCTGCAGAAGATGCCTGATTATTAGCTGTCTTTCTTTGAAACAAAGGCTGGTTTAATAGCTTTTCATGAAAGAACTGTATCGGTTTTTTTAATCTGTCCTGGTGCAGCAGGATGAGGCTCTGTATGGCTGCTGTGATGATCCCAGAAATCCGTCAAGGCTCGGAGGAACCTGCAAGACCCACAGCTGACTTATACCTCAGATACTGAGCAGACAGACTGGGCTGGGGAGCGTGGATGTTGTCCAGCTTGCTGTCATCTGTCATTTATTATCTGTGTTAAAATGGTTTCTTATATAGATGCTTGCTGCAAGAAAGACATCTTTGACAAGTTAGCAGCTGTAAAAGTAGCACAGTAATATCATGTCCTGACTAAAGCATTCTGAGGCTAGGATTGGGTAAGGTCATAGCTAAAACATCATACAAAATCATACATGCCCCTCTCTGTTTATATCTAAAATACACATAGAGGTTGTGGCAGCTCCCATGGCAAAGGTGCACCTGGTTGATGTTTGTTGTTTTGCTACTCCTGAGAGCAGAAAAGCCACAAACACAGCATCACAAGGAGCAAAGAAGCTCCAAAGAAAGTATGTGAAGGAAGCTTTAAAAAAGCCTGAGGTGTTATTTAGGGATCTCCTGTCCTCCCGGTGCATCATCTTTTGCATCCGTGAGCTTTAGTGGTTAGTGGACTCAGAAGAATCACGCATGGAAGCAGAAAATTCTCATCTCTTCTCCTACAAAACCTACAAAAGACAGTATTGACAGTATCTTCTGTTTCTGAAGAGAGGAAGGTGTAGCCATGTTTGCAAAGCTGTATGCAGAGTACAGCTCTACAGTAGTTCCTTCCTGACCCCTCCAGTGTGTGCTGCGAAGCACAATACTTTGCTGACCTCATTACTCTATCTTGCATAACTAGTCACGCTCGCACTTATGCAATTACCCAGTCCTTTTGAAATTCTGCATCTATGGGATTGGTTTCAATAGCCATCATAATGGATTTTATAATCCTCTGGAGAACAGCAAGGTTAGGAGATAAATGTAGAATTTGGTGGTGAACTATTTTAAAATACTCAGTAAATTATTTAGTCAAGGACATAGATATAAAACACCATTCAGCTGCCTATACTTCTTGATTTCTGGTTCGGTCCTGTCCTAAAACCTTTCTACAGTAATAACATTATGATGTAACTTAGGTTTTTTTTACCTGAGATAAAGGATCTGATGCTTGTATAGAACCTGTGCTGAGGCAGAGATGGGAAATGCAGCACTCTCCACAAGCAAAGTCCCTACCTGCAGAGCACACTGCAATGCTCAGGCATCACAAGGCAGATTGAGGCCAAGATGCCATGAAAATCAGTATCTCAGGGCAAAATAAAACAACATGGGTATGAGACAGAACAAGCTTATGATGTAAGATATAAAAGTCTTAAATCAGAATTTATTACCATAAAGCTGAAGGTGCAAAGTGTTGACGGCAGCAAGTGATGTGTGGTCCAAGGGGACAGACATTCCTGTCACTGGGGCTGCCACAGTCCTCGTGCTGCCTGTCTTGGTGTGGAAGTCATGGGGTGCCTGGTCCGTAAAGACTACCTGAACCCCTGTGTACAGGTGAGCCCCAATTTAGGATTACACTGCATTTCAGGAAGCAGTGTAAGTTGTGGTCCTTCATGCATGTTCCAGAGATTCTGTGAGTCTCTGGAACAGCCATCAACACTGATGTATGAGGAAACAAGGGAAGAAGTGGTGATGTGCAGCAGTTGGGCTTGTTGCTGGTCAGTGGCTGAGGCAAGAAAGAAGCCTGGCATTACTTGTACCCCTCTGGTCTGGCAGTGGGAAATGGAAGTGGAGATGGTTGTTTCTGAGCTCTCATTATGGCATGCTGGCATACACCAGTACCTGACCAAGTGGAAAATTCTTCTAGCTTCAGTGTATTTGCAGAGAGAAATATAGAAATTTAGCAGATGGTTGAATATCATAGCTCAGATCATATGGTCGTGTTCTTAGCTGGAAAAGATGGGCTTTGAAACCAATGGTATTGCACCAATTTATGGCAGCCGAGAGGACTGGGCAATAAAAAGATACAGACTGAAAACAGTTCTGTGGTTTTCTTCTCCCTGATGTAAAATCCAGAACCTCTGATGCAACTTTTCAGTTTGCTGTGTGTGGTTTGCACAACAGCTTCAATACAAAACATTGAGACAGCGCTTTGTTGGCAGCTTATTTTTTCCAGTCAAGCTAAAATACAGTGATGTATTCCTGTGAGCATGACTCCTTAATGCACATCCTTTGATTGTCTGTGGACAGCTGCAATAAGGGATGCAGGGCATGTGCTGGTGTCCTGTGCACAGCAGCTCCTGTTTGAGCAGATGGTGTCTGAGGTTGGGACACTTCTGAAAGCACGGAGGGAGCTGGGAGTAGCAAGGAATGCTGCACTGGGCTTTTGTTCCTTCTCCTCTCCGTGTTGAGTCAGGCATTCCCAGGCTTGCACACCGTTTTCTTGTGCAGTGGTGATGGGTTATTTCTTTAGCTTCAGCTCTAATACATCACTAGATCCCTGAGAGGAAAGTCACGTCAGTCCCTGTTGGTGGAATCATGGGAATCTCACGTCATGGCTTGCCATTTTTCCATTTGAGTCATCATGGAGTGATCTACCCCACTGTGCATTCCTAAAATTAAACAAAAGGAAGGAGAGAAGGAGATGCACCAATGTGCAAATAGCGCGGGATGCTGACATAGCCTGGTCATAGCAGGTGTGCAGTCAGAGCTGACAGCTGAGCAGTGCTGCAGGGCAGCCCTGTGGCAGAGATGGCACCGACTGCTGTGGGCTGACACGGCTGCTGATGTGCCTGTGCTGACAGGTGACAGCTGACAGCCATCTCCCTCTGGCTCTGCTCAGCACACCGGTTGCACAGGGTTGTAAAAGCCAGATGTTCCTGTGTGGTTCCTCATGGGATTTGAGCATTGGCAAGGGAGTGGGAGGAGGAGACATGGGGAATGCTGGTGGGAGAAAAGTGCTGGTGGTAACTCTGCTTAAGTGAATGGGGAGAGAACCAAACTCAAAGGCAAGGGGTAGGGCTCACCTGTACACAGGGGTTCAGGTAGTTTTTACGGAGAAGGGGTACATTTGGAAAATGTACCACCTTCTGTACATGGCTACTGCCAAAAAAGCTTGAACTGTGCTATGCTTTCAGTGGTCAAGATCTCTATGCAAAAAGCCAGTGAGGCAGAAGCTGTTCAGTGAGCATGGGCAGTAGTGCGTAACGAATGGCCCTGGAAAGATGCTGGGACCATAGCCACTGTGGGTGGCAGCTGAGCTGGGTTTTGTACTCAGGGGATCTACAGAGCAGATGAAAAATTCTCCAACTTGCTTTAAATTCATGGCCTTGCATGACTTGGCACAGTACTGCTCTGGTTATCCTGAAAAAACCCAGTGCCTAAATTAACAGTAGATATCACTGGTAGATTTGTGTTTGCTGCTGCACCAATTTCTGCTCTGTGGTGCTGGGCTTCCACTGTCACCCCTGGTCTATAAACACATGTAAAGGCAGCAACTCAGCCTGGATAAGAATCAGTACGTCCCGTTGGGTGCATTTCCTTCTCTTCTCCCCTGCAGATGGAAAGCTGGGTGATGCTTCAAACGCTTTGGTTCAGAAGCGGCTGGTGGCAGACAGCTGAGGTCAGGCCGGCAGAGCATGGACTTGTTGACCTGCTATTTGTGGATGTGTAGAGGACTGCAGATACTGCTGGAGATAGCAGTTAGGTTTGAAAGTGCTCAGCTCTCGCCCCTGCTTGTTGCACATCAGCACAACCTGATTTGGAAAACCTCAAGCGTGCTGCTTTATCCTTTCCGCTATAGGGTAGTAATGTAGCTCTGTGGGGGGCAGTGGTATCCGTGGGGCCATGTTCCCATAAGTACATTTGTTCTTATACAAGAGCATCACGCTCAGTTGCCTTAAGTCATGCTTACACTGGTGTGGTTGCAGTCCCTGCTGATTGAACTGTGTTTGCCTTAAGAAAGAAAAGTCACATTCCTTTCTTGTGTAATAATGTTTTTTTAACACAGACCAGACTTGAATGATCCGTCTTTTGGGATAGAAAATTTTATCATTATTAAGACTAGTTTTTAGAGAGCAAGTTCAACTTGTTTCCAAGCTAATAGAAAAAGTTAACTACAGTTTCTCGGATTTACTTTTTATTTTTACATAGTACATCTTGCTTTGCTGCTTCTTGCCCCTTCTCCTGTGTTTTTATCTCTCTGATTGTCTTCTCTCTTACCCTATCTCTGCTTCACACCTGTGTGATGGAGCAATTGCTTGTCCACTGGAATATCTGGCAGGGATGGAAAACAATTTTCATGTCCCGGTGTGGTCCCTGTTCTTATCAGCCTGTCCTTGCCATGCCACACTGCGTGAGGCAGCAGCTCACGATGCTAGTGATGCAGTGAGGAGGATGATAACAGGTGTCACAAGTGATGAGTGTCAACACACATCTGAAAACTAGAAAGTAAACAGGAGTTTCCTGGTAGGTAGAGTGAGAGCTTGAATCCTGTGCCAAACCAGCACTTCTCGGTGCTAATAGAAACTGTCTCCCAAATACTAATTTTCCTTTTGTGGCTTCTTTAGCCATTGAATGTTGACTTGAGAATTAAACTAAACTTTAAAATGGAGCTTAGCTGAAACTCCTGTATTGAGCAGATGGCGGAGGGGACAAGAAAGCTGGACACACAGTGTCTGCTGAAACCTGTGTTCAGATGCTTCAGGAATCTTCTCCAAAGGATGGCTGTGTAAGCTGTAAATATGAGTTTCTGTTATAGAAGTGAATCGGTCTTGTGCTTTCAGTTGTGCTGTTGAAACTTAATTTTCGGATGTTGCATGAATTGTGTCAACACCAATTGCAGAGCTATTCAAACCTTTGTCCTGACGTTTGAGTGAGTTCTGAAATCTTTCGTGACCTTGTATGATGACTTTGGTTAAGTGGTGGATTATATAAACCTGAGCTCATATTATGATAATCCTTTGTTCACAGCTCCAACAAAACTTTGGAGCAGTTTCTCAGGAGAAACTTGTGAAAAGGTCTTGGTAATTGAGGTCAGATAGCTGCACACTTGCTGAATTGTATGCTGGGAATGGCCTTCAGTGACCAACATCCAGCTGGGGATGAGATTTTATCTCAAGGCTTTGTTGCTGAATAATTAACTGTGCGCTTGCCTGTGCTGGTCGCTGTTTTCAAGAAGTGGCTCCTTCCTTCAGAACTTCAGAGGACTTCAGAGGTTTCTCCTTCTAAAAGAAGGATTCTGATGAGATGCTTTCCCGTGTCACAAAGCCTCTATTTCCCATTCTTTTCCAGCAAGTTAGCTTGGGGGGAGGGACAAGTCTTGGTTAAAACTGACTGCGCACTGCAGAAGGAGTTCTGGCTTCCTGGGAGCCGGTGCCTCTCGTGAGCCCTTTGGTGCAGCTGACAGAGGATACGCTGCAGGATTTTTCATCATCATCCTGTGAGGGAGAGAGCTTGATGGTTAGTAGGTAAGGCAAGGCCCATTTATTCCTTTGGATGCAGTCAGAGCACCCTGGGGATGTGGGATGATGTTCCCATGTCTTTGGGGGACCTGTTATGCACACGTGCTCCTCTGCACAGCCCACGAGAGGCTTCTGTGCAACTGAAGTGTCATTATGCCTTTTAGCTTGCTTCTCATGTGCTGAATATGAGAATTCTAGATTTATCTTCCTTTACCATTCCTTATGAGTGTCTCAAACAGATCCTGTTGCTTGTTTCCCCTTTGGGAATGCTGGGAGGAGGGGGTGTGCAAAAGCAGACAAAATTCATACAAGAATCTTTGCTGCTTCAGTGCTGCTGTGGGAATTGCAAGAGGGGAAACCAGACGTTGTAATGCTAGAAATCCTTTGTTTGTTAGTAATCGTGGGGTTGTTAACTGGTCTAATGGAACACGTGTAGCTGCTTGTACGTTTTTGTGGGTCGGCATGCTCTGTACCCTCACCTTGTTCTCTGTTTTCTTCTCAGTCTGGTTTGTAGATGTTCTTAGATCTCACTGACAAAATGTCAAGTTTCAGGTTACGTAGGGGATTTCATGTTCTGACATGAATTTTTTCAAAGCTTTTTTCTACTTGGTGAGCGGGTGGTGTGACAGTTTAGCCTGTAAGGAAGCTTTGTTCAAAGCAAACTGCTCCCAGCACTTTGGGCTGGGCAACTGCTGCTATGAAATTACGGAAAAACAAGCCATCGAGTGCACGCAGTTTGCATGCAGTGTATGTGCAGTATGACAGAACTGTGAGATGACGTGCAGATGAACTTGCAACAGTTTATGGTAGTTACGGTCAGAAAGTGAAGAAAGTGAGATCTGGGATAGAACTGAGCACCTTCTTACACTGACAGATTCAGTTGTGCCAGAAAATTCCAAGGGTAAACTGTTCAGTTGTTAATTCACACTGTAACATTCATGGGTGAAAGAAAAAGAGCAGAAGTGGGTTCCTTCTTTGTTTTCCAATCCAACCTAACTTCCTCACGCTCTGGTATTGAGGGGAAGGTGAGGGCAGTGCTGTCCTGGGCTGGACTTCTGGCTCTTGTGGATCTGAGACACCCTGCTTTAAATGATGGAGGAAACTTCATGTTGCCCTATTTAATACCAGTAACTGTGACTGAGGGGCAAAGTTCCCCAACCAAACCTGTCATTGCATGTGCCCAGGATCTATTCAGCAAGGCAGTGAGAAGGAATGAGTAGCACTATGCGGAGCTCCAGAGCCCTGAGCAGGGCTGCCTGTCAGCTTCTCTTGTCAGGAACGGCTGGAAGCTGCATCAAGCAGTTGGGTAAAGGTTACGTGTTTGATTATTTCATATTGCAGCTCAGTTACATGGCCTTCCAGCTGTTTGTTCAGTGCTAATGACTCACTTCATCTACATAGGCATAGCATTGCCTCGGAGTCTTTTTTTTTTTTTTTTTAATTTAAGAATGCTTTCTCTTTTATTAAAAATCCAGAATATATTTGCACTGCTCTATCAGTGTCCTCGTAAGTAATTACCTAACTTCTGCCTGTGTGGAAAGCCTCAGATCAGTGATAAACCATCACTCACTGACAGTTCTCTATCAGCCCTCTTTATAAGCACCAGAGCATCATTTGGAGGCAGGAGCTCTGCTGTTTCCAGTGCTATCTGCAAGAGCAGAGGATGATCTTCAGCTCCCAAGCCCCAAGCAGCTCTGCCCAGCACTGTCCTCTGCAAGACAGGTGGTGGAGCTTCTCAGTGCTCAGTACTTTTTTTTCTCTGGAACTCTTGCACACTGGGGCTGTTGCATAATAAACCGTACTTTCCTTCCTACAAATAATACAGGACCAGAATATTTGTGTTTGAAATACAGATCCTGCTGCCTGCAGCAATACTACTTGGAATTTTTTAGAAGCTGCTGGTGTGGGATGCCCATAGGATTTTTGATAGCTTCCACTGTATATAGAAAGATGTTTTCATCTTAGTGACTTGTCTGGGGCCATCTTTCCTAGCAAAATCACGTTCACTAACACAGGCTGTGCCTCCTGTGGGAACCAGCTCCATCTTCCTGCCCTAGGAGCCTTCCTGCTAGCCCAGGTTTAATTGCAGCATGGCTGTTGATTTCCAGAGTTGCACAGCTGGGCTGGGTTGCGGCTGGGCAGGCTGAGAAGGAGGGAAATAATCAGACTGCTGGTCGAACTGAGTGAGGATTGCAATGAACAGGAATGTGAAGTGTGTGAAATGAATGACAGGACAGACAGTCTGCCTTAATCCACTGAGCGGATGCAGCCTCACGCAGACACTGTCCGCATGCATCTTCCTGTGTTACTTTACTGCTACTGCTGCAGGGCGCTGCACCAGAGGGCAGTTTGTATCTCTTGTCTGTTCTTTGAGACAAAAATAACAAAAACCTCGTTCTGATCTCTGGAGGCCTTCAAGCAAAGAAAGCAGCTCTCACCTCTCCATGGAATTTAAAAGCAGGCAAGCTCATAACTGGGGGTTGATATGAGGATCATCATGTCTAGGAGGGCAGTTCTTATTGCCAAAAACTTACAGTTATGAGCACTACGTGCCACACACAGGGAGAGATCGGAGCAGGGCTTGCCTTTGTCTGGGTGTCTTGGCACAGCGAGGAACCAATGGGATGAGATACAGCTGAGTGTTTCCAGTGGTTGAGGAAAGGAATAAATCCATATTCCCTGCCAGTGTGATGCACTGAAAATAATCCCTGCTGGCAGCAAATGTGGAGATCAGTCTGAGTCTGTGCTGCTGAGATCCAGGAGGTATTCTCAAAGGCTAATTCAAGCCAGGGGAGTTCTGCACAAGGAGAGAATGATGAGCAGCCCTTAAGGGAGAATGGCCCTGCTGGGCTGCCCTGAGTCTGTTCCAGTGCAGGGAGCAGCAGAGAGAGCGCATGTGAGGCTGCTATCTGCATGGCGAGCACTGCCCTGCATCCTGGCACACCGTGCCTGCCCACACAGCCATGCTTGTAGGTACAATGGAGCTGTTCCAACACGTTTAACCTGCTCTGAAGTGATCCTCCAAGTGGTTCTCACAGGATTGCTGCCTGCCTCTCAGATCCACTTCTGTAGCCTGACCGTCAGCCCAAGGGATGGAGACGTGTGCTGTGGTGCTGACAGCTCTGTGTCAATCCTCCTCACAGACACAGTGGGATTTTTTTCCTCTTTTGGAATAGGAGGAAATTTTATTCAGTACTGTGACTGCTCAGTCACTTAAAAACAAAAACAAGAAACAGCTGCCAAGTACTCTAAAGTAAAACAAGGATGGAATCAATATTGTTGATGCCGTTTTATTTCATTCCCTTGCGTCTCCATATTATCATGCAGTGCTTTCTGCACTCTTCATGCAGTGCTTTTTGTCATCTCAAGCTGCCCCCCCACCAGGTCCCCTCGCATCCTTGGGGACCTCCCTGTGCAGACGGCTCTCACATGCAGCATGTATGAGAGATGCGTGCAAGGTGTTCACAGGCCACAGGAATAGGAGATGATTTTCTAAGTTAGTGAATCGTGTCAAATAATTAATGATACTGCACGAATATCTGTGAATGAAGAGCTCAGCTGACAGTAACATATGTTTTTGCAGTTGCTTAGCTTCATTGTAAAATCTGTTGCATGTGAAGACGTTAATGGAAATGTTAAAGATGAGGAGTAAGTGTATCATTTTGAAATTCAGATGCAATTAACTCAGTGGTGGTTTTTTTGCTGTCCTCACCCATACTCCCAATAGCCAAAGAAGAGTTAAGTTGCATTAACCATCCCATCAGATGCTACCCTCGCATACGATACCTTTTGCTCCTGCTTATCCAAACTGCTGCTCCAAGTTGAGATTCTTCCTGTCTTTCAGGAGGTACAAAGATGCCTATCTCTATGCTTTTGTGCATGTCCTGTCAGCTCTGCTTCTCAACATTATTCAAAATGGGGCAGAACTTGGCCCCTGTCCAGCCTCTCCAGTGGGCAGCGCTTCAGAAACAGTAACAGAAAGCATAAGTAAGGCATGGAGAGCAAATCTGTGACTTCAGAGGGCACAGAGCATGCACAGCTCAGCTCACTGGAGGCTGGCTGGGCTGGAGGGCAGATCCCTGAAATGGTTGGTGTCTCCTCCTGTGGCACCACGAGAGCTCTGTATATTTCAGAGATACGCCTCCGTCTTATTTTTCTCTTTATTTATACGTATTTTCTCAAAGCATTTGGGCAGCTTTCAGTTTTCAAACACACTTGGCAGGTAGGTACAATCGTTTTCACAGTAGGGCAGCTGATGTGCCTTATTCCTCTGTGTAGTAATGACTAATGGGTTGAAAACAATTGCTGTAGGTTTTTGATGGCGTTGTGTGTGTGTTGGTTTTTATTGTTTTTCCCAAAGCCAGGGTCTCCTGTGTTGAAAATTCTCCTTTCCCTTTTTCTCATCTCTTCTGATTCCCATTTCTCCTCTTGCTTCCTTTCCCTGGGCCTTTCAAGGCATGCTGGGTCTGAGCAGCGGCCACGAGGACGAATCTCCATGGCCAAGGCACGTGTCTGTCCTGCAGAGAGCTGCAGGCAGAGCACAATGCAGGCAGGGGAGGATTCATCATCAGGCCACAGATCTTGTCGTCTCACAGCTTTAAACCAAAATGAAAGGAATAAATCTGCTCTGTGAAGCAAGCATAGGAAAAGCTCAACTGCAGTTCTTAAAAAACAAACTAGAGAAAATGTTTGTAAGGAATAACTCGTAGGTTGGGTTTTTTTTTCCCTACTGTTTTAAGTAGAACGGCTGGAGCAGGATGAATACAAGCTGGCCCAATTGTATAATTAGTCCAAATTAATTAGAAACATAAATGATAGGGGAAAAGAGTTGGTAATGGCTGAACCATTGCTTCTGTTGTGTGGAGAAGGGCTACAGCAGCCAAGTGTGTTACACAGCAGCTCCCAAGCAAGTCACATGCATCTCATGGGTGTGTGTTTCCATGGAAATTTTTTATTTCTGGGGAGGTTGGAAGTCTTTGTAAGAAATGGAAAAAGTCATCTGAAAACTACAATGAGAATGGTGCTTTGGAATAATAATGTAAATACCCCAGAGCACACAGAGCCTGCTTTGGCGTGGGAGCCATGGCATCTCTGAGCACATCTGAAGTGTTTAATTAGAGCAAAGTAAAAGCAGATTGAAGAGAAGGCGTTCAGCCACCCGCCGCTGCCTGCTTAAAATGGGAAGCAACTCTCCGAGGTTGATTCACTTGCCTTGAGCTTGGCTTAGGAAGGAGAGTTTTCCCGTGCCACTATCTTGATTTTCACATCTGTAATGGCTATGGGAAAGAAGTATCGATAGTGTACACAATACTGTGTGTGCTTCTGAAAGGCATTTGTGCGCAGTGCACCACAGCTTCCCGATACTTTCTGAAGATTTTGTGGTGTTCTTTAGTGGCTGCTGGATTTTATACGAGCTGTGGGTTCAGTGCGTTTGTCCCAGAAGCAGTGTGAAAACAGGGACGTCTTGTAAACAACTTGAAAGTGTCAGCCTCTTTCTGCTTCAGATTAAAAACTGCTAACACACACACACAGACGATGCTCCATCTGTGCAACTCGAGATCAGCATCTTAATTAACATTCATGAAACCCTTGACTGAGGTAGCAGAAGAGGGAAGCAAAGGGAAAGATGCATTAAAAGGTTTTAGAAGTTAATCTCCAGTAACAAATAAATGTGTTGGTTCCTTGAGGTGTTTGGTATAACCTGCAGCCCAGAGCTCAGCTCACTGTGTGCTCACGGTGCTCTATTTTTCTAGATTTCTTTAAATTTTCAAGTCATGCCTTTGATTTGAAGATTAACTTTGTCTATAAAATTTTATGCGAGCATTCAGTTTCCAGCAAGAGACTCTGCAAAGTTAATCAAGTGTTAGCTAATAGCTGACTGTGATCCCAGTGCTGGGGAGGGGCTGACAGAGAAGCACGGAGACCTCAGTTCTGAGGCCAGGGAGGGCTGCTGGATTCCATTACCCCCAGGTGAAGCGCCAGCAGCACACCAGTGGGGCTGTGCCTGCTGAAGGGCCTGCAGGTGAGATGCACAGATGAAAATTCAGTAGCAGGTACTGATCAGAGCGAGGAAGAGAATACATCAAGGTAGAAATGCACTCTTGCTCCTGAATGAACAAGTTTTGAGGGACAGAATGGCTTTCATACAAAGAAGTAAAAAGGAGGTTAAATTCTACCTCTGAAAGAAGTCCATGCAGAGATGTCAGCAGGAGGGATGGCAGTGATAGCAAAGGAGGAACATGGCAGGTGAGGTCTTGGGGAGAAATTTAGATGGGGGACACCAGAGAGAAAATTAATTGACGGTGAAACAAATTCACAAGTCTGTAGGAAGGAATAGGTGTGGAAAAAAGAATAAAATGGTCTTCAGTGAGATCCTGCAGGTCGTACTGCAAGGACGTGGATGCCTGTAAGAGGGCGACGTTTAGTTTTTGTTTGTTTGTTAAGAAGGGTATTTCGTTTGAATAAGATGAGATTGAGATGTTTTGGGATGGGGAGAAAATCATTGGCAAAGATGCAGAGAAAAAGTTGCTGTGTGGTTTCCTTGTGGTTCAGATGTTCCAGTGTGACTGCTCCAGTCTCACAGCAGCACCATCTCATCTGTAAGAAGGACCAATTTGGAGAAAAATAACTGTCTTGTAACATAGGCTATAAGATTCTATGTGACTTGGGATGAAAATGAGATTTTTGGAGCCTTACAACAGAAGGTAATGTTCGTAGTGCAGTAAGAAATGTTTAATTTACTGAGAAAATTTTGTAGTGATGAGTGGGTTTAGAAAAAGACCCATGAACCATTTGTATTCTACATCCAATTTAAACATTGTTGAAGAACCTCATACTATTCTGCTGAAGTTGGATTTGGAAAAAATGTCAATTGGCCCAGAGGGCTTTTTTCATTCTTGATTTAAAATACTATAAAATTTTCAGCGGGGCTTTGAGACGATTCTGTTGGGACAAAAATGATCTCTACTTTTGTATTTCTATAGACACACTGAGCTTCTTCACAGGCAGGTGAGCACTGCCAGCGCCTGAGCTAGCAGTGAGATGGAGAGCTTCTCACTGGGCAGTTTCTGTCTGAAATTTACTTTTCTCCATCTGTGGAAGCGTCTTGGCTGCCTTATTTTCAGAGCAGCCACGAAAACCCATTTGTCCTTCTGATGCAAGGCTCGTAAGGAAAGGCGAGGTGTGTGGTTCTGCAGCCACACAGTTTCTAGCCTAGGAGGAGAGCTGGTCCTCTGCATTGAAACTGTGAGGGAGCAATGAGGGCAAAGCTGTAATGCGTCCTGGGACCCTTCTGGAAGCCTGCTTATAACCCTCATGGAGGGAGAGCACCATCCCTGCTGACCCGGCCAGCACTGCACAGGGCACACAGAGGGAAGAGGCGCAGCTCAGTGGGCAGCACAGTGCAACTCTGTCATTTTGTGGGTGCTCAACTTGAGCGTATCAGACACTTGAGCCTTCTGGTTTTAACGTGTATCTGAGCAGTGGGATATGAAGCTTGCCTAACAGGCATTGCTCAAGCTGTCTCTACCCAAATACTGCACTTCAAAGAGAAGCCTTCTTATGCAGTCATTTCCCATAATCTTTTCAGTGCTGCGAGGCAATATATGTCAAGAGATTTCCTTGTATTAATCTAAATAGAATTCTTAATTATTGAGACAACCTAGTCAAGTCAAAATAAATTTAATGGCTTGTGTTTAATATTCTTGTTAGACTCCTTATGAATCAGGCATAAATGATGGAAAAAAAATTCAACTAAGCATATGTCAGTAGTAAATAATAGAAACCTGGATCGCACCCAAGTCAGGTCCTAAACTGATTAATACAAGCGACAGGCTGTAAGTCTTCCCTGCAGTCTGATGGTTTTAAGACTTGCTGATACCAGTGCAGGATGCACAGTGATGGATTTCGAAAGCTGAGACCAACTTCTGGCAAAGCTGATGTGAAATCAAAACTTGTTAGCATATCTTGACAGCCTGCATACTACTTATCTTCAGATACTGTTTGATGATAAGTATTCAGTGCTTGTAGCGTTTTCCCAAAGTGCTAGCTGTGGGTGAAAGCAGATCAAGCCAGAGCAAGATGTGCTTTTTTTTAAGTGCTGAAGGATAAGCTGAGAGTTGTAAAATAACACCAGTCGTTAAGGGCTTGTTGTGCAACATGGCAGTGCAGGACGTGGGGGATCTCAGCGCCCCCAGTAAATGTGTGTGGCAGAAGGAGGTTTTCCTTTGCAGTCTTCTGGCTGGGAGCCTTACAAACCTGCTCGCTTGGTGTTTTCCCTTCAGGAGAGCCTCGTCCATGGTACAGAGGGTAAGCACTGCCCTTGAGCATCACAGCCACGTGGATCAGATGGGGTAAAAACAAGCCCTGAAGAAATTAAATGAGAGGTTCAAAGTCAAACAACGTATTTCTAGACAACTGCAAGTGGCTCCAAGCTTCACATTCTCCCCAGGCCAGGAGGATCAGCCCATCCAACAGCCCTCCCTGTTCCTCCCCACATCCACCTGCGGTGCTTACAGAGCAGCGTGGAATCACAACATGAGTCTCTCTCTTATTTCTTTATTTCAAGAGATAATTAGTCTAGCAAGGCTGATTATGTGATTGCTGTTGAAGTCGCTTAGTGGGATTGCACTGCATTTTTTGTTGTTGATGTTTCCTCTCTTCAGGTACCTGCTCTAACAGCTCCCCGGTGCTCTGTTTCCAGGCTATATCTACAAATGGTCTTGACCAATTTACTTTCACTTAATTATTGCTATAATTGCTTCGATGGATTAAGAGAAAGCAACTTGTGATCTATTCAGATTCTAATAACTCCTTTGATATTATCTCATTCAGTTTTCCATTAAAAAAACAAGTCCCAGTTGGATTGGCAGGACTTCCCCTTCCACCCCACCCCCATGAATTGGTGGCTGGCTGAAAGATTTTAAATGAAGGCATTGCTTGGACTGGGGAAGGTTTGTGACAGAGGGTTGCTGGAATCAGTGGCGGGACTTTATTCATGTTCACTGCTGATCAGGAAGCTGTGTTAAATGCGATGCTGTCATCTGCAGATGCTGTTAAATTGAATGACATTGCAGCACCAATGAAAAGAGAAATGTAAAAGGCATCTGTGAGCATTACACAAATGAGTGGAGTAATTCGTTTTGGAAAAAGTCAAGAGTGAGGGAGCACTTCTGAAGGAACATTGCCACCCGTAATACTGCATGGAGATGAGAAAGCCCGGGGGAAGAAATGCTGTCAGTGGATGTCTCACTGCAGACCAGATACTTTTTCTGCATGTTCTGGCTGTGAAAAAGCCACTGTAATGATGGGATCTGTGTCTGAAAAGACTCCTTCCTGGGCAGGGCTCCTTTGAAGCGGGGGCTGTGTCTGTCTCAGTGCTGGTACAGGCAGCATGGCAAGGACAGGTGCTTGCTTTGTGCATTGCTTAGCATCTTTGTGGAGTTTTCCATCTGTTAAACAGCAGCGATACCTGACTTGGCTGGAAATGGTGGGATTTTGGCTTTGATGCTTAAAGAGAGGCTGTGTAGAAAGACCATGATTCCCAGTCTGTCATAAAGCAGCACTGCTTCCTAGTTCATTGCAGAGGGTGCTGTCTGTTACCTGTGTTTCCTTCCTTAGAAAATTATTTTTGAATAAATGCATTGCTTTCCTGCAGATTTACACAAAGATGTCCCTCACTCCCACAGTCGAATGGCAAATTCAGACTTAATTCATGTTAAGCACTCTGTATACATACAGCATTGCAGTGCTAAGGCTGCAGGCTTGCAAAAGGTACTGCCCACAGATGACAGGAGATGATGCTTACAGAAGAAGCGTTCTGCTCAGAACTCTTAATGTATCTTTCTTATCTCCAATTCTTCCTTTCCCCAGGATCAAAATAAAAAAGTTCCTTTTGGTTGACCTGGAGTCAATACCAGAGCATACGTTATTGTATGTTACCAGTAATCATTAAAGAATAACCACGCTTATTAAAGCATTGATCCACTTGGTTAATATGAAGACAGAGAGCAGTACAGACACGTAACACAGCCCCGGTGGGATCTGAGAAGCATTTCCATTTACCTGTGGCTGATTGGCTGCAAACTGTGTCACGGTGAGCAGCAGCCATGGGGTAAAATTTCTGTATGGATTGAGAGCTTTTTGTTCTCAGCACAAATGCTTGGTGAGGAATTCTGTGAAAGGAAGAAGATAAATGTGGGAAGCTGGGCATGTGCCGTGCAGTGTTCTTAGGGGTGGCTGGTGAAGCCTCCCTGTGTTAGCAGCAGTAGAAGGTAACTTGTCAGAACCCAGGTATGGTCAGATGTGGGGCTGCTTGCATGTGCTGGAGCTGCTGAGTCCATTTTCTGTGGTATTTTCTATTTCTTTTGGTGTCTGCTGTTGATTAAATTTCTAATCAACCGCAGTGTTCCTGGAAGATTTTAATTACATTTGCTCTTTCTAGGCTGTTTTGATATCAAATGAACTTTCAAAAAGCCACAATCATCTTCCCGAGAACAAAAACCAAATTGAAATTCTGCCTTGCAATCCCAAGCTCAAATTTCACAGCTGCAAAGAAGCAGCTTCACAATGAGGAGCCGGTGCAGGAGCCGCGGGCAGTGCCCACACCATGGGGCTGCGAGTAGGGCTGCTGTGTGTGCAGCATTGCTGAACGTGGCACCAGCATGGACTGAAGCTAAGAAATATAAGGAGCTCACCGTGCGAGGATATCCAGTGACAGGATGTTAGCAGTAGCACCTCAAAGCAACTTTGGTGATATTTTTCTTGCTGCTAGCTCAATTCACAAATCGTGTTCATCTGCATATATGCCTAACTTTGAAGAGGCCTGGTGTAGTGGTATAACAGGGATCATAGACTCATAGAATGGCCTGGGTTGATAAGGACCACAATGATCATCTAGTTTCAACCCCCTACTACATGCAGGATCACCAACCAGCAGACCAGGCTGCCCAGAGCCACATCCAGCCTGGCCTTGAATGCCTCCAGGGATGGGGCATCCACAGCCTCCTTGGGCAACCTGTTCCAGTGCATCACCACCCTCTGGGTGAAAAACTTCCTCCTAATATCCAACCTAAACCTCCCCTGTCTCAGTTTAAAACCGTTCCCTCTTGTCCTATCACTATCAACTCACTCTGGGGATGCCGTACTGAAAAACTGTGCTGTTCTGAGAAGGCTCCAGTGCTGCAACACGAATGATAAACACAGCATGCTTCTGGGATTCTGTGTCATAGAGGGAGCTTTAGTTTCGGTTCACACCTTGCCCCCAAGAAGTACATCCTCTGGTTAAGCTCATTGCATTGTCCAAAGGCTGCAGTGTAAATAAATGGTCAGATTTAAATTGCCCACCCCTTTCTGCCTGCTAGAATCGATGGATTTCTGGGTTCCTTTGCTTGGATGAAACACTCATCTGTTTGAGACAAGCTCAGCTAGTTGGAAAGGGTGGGAGCCTCAGTCTGAGCTTGTTGGCTTTGTGCTTTGTATCCATCTTCTGTTTCACAAGCCCTGAAAACTGTCAGTTAGAAACACAGTTATCTGGGGAGAAGAAATTTGCCGTAGGTCTGTTTATTTAAGGGATAATGTCAGCCTTGGTGAGGGGTACCTGCAGCCCTCCCTTGTTCCTGAGGCTGATAAAATCCCAGAGCTATGCTGCACCTCGGGCAGGTCCTTATCTCTGTCAGATGAATATTTGTCATTGTTCTATTGAAGTGAAGGTCTTAACACTTGTTTTCAGAAAGTTTTCAGCTGGATTTCAGAACACAGCCAAGATGCAGGAGACAACCTGTCTGAGCTTGCAAGGTAGTTTTTTTTGAGAGGTAAGATGAAGTGCTTTCAGTTTTTACTTTGCGACAGATTATCAAAGAAACAAATGCTGGTTTTAGTTCTTGTAAGTGCGGCAGGCTTTGTTGTTGTGTGCGTGCAGTGAAGAGTGCAAGGTTCTGTCTCTTATTTACGTGTTGATGCTTTTGGCTCAGACTGATGGGTGAGAAGTCACCCAGCACATGCCTACTGCATAGCAAGCCAAGCTGGAGATAAAGCAGGTGGCAGCTTTGGAGGAGGACTAACAGCCCATCTGCAGGAGCAGTCCTACCCTGATGTGCGTGTTGATCCCAGCATCCCTAGGCCTACAGCAGTCATCAACTCATAAACAGCAAGTCCAGATATTTTATAGTTAAATCACTAATTATCTTCAGTACTATAGAGAAGCTAAGTTATGGTGGTCAGCCTCACTGGCTTACTCAGCAGCTCATCAGTAATGGAATAAACATAGGCTGCAGCACTTGACTAGATTGTAGGAAATTGATATTGCTGGCAAAAAATAACAAATAAAAGGGAAGTATTAATTGCAGGAAATAATTGTGGTACATCTGAGGTTGCATTTTATCTACCTCAAAGCAGTGCTGGAGCTGTGATATAACATCTATTTAGTCTTTTCACCTCCCGAGGGAAACAATTAGAAAACATTACAACAAAAAGAGTTCTTTGAAATTTTGGTGTCATGGTCATTACATATAATGAAATATTCACTATCATTTTATGTATGCACGCATTTGGGAGGAAAAATAGGGCTTCCTGTAGCATTACTGCTGGTCAGGACTGTATTCCTTGGGAAGGGAGGTGCCTGTGGATGGCAGTCTTCGGTTTGGGATCTGGAGGGGCTGGAGGCAGCAGCTCTCAGTGCTCCAGTACTGTCTTAGGCAGCCAAGAAAAACAGTGCTTCATGCACGAGAAGCCTCCTACACTGAGGAGGGCAAAGCAGGGCACATCAGAGATGCTTATTTATGCGACCAAGCTAGGAGTGCTTTGCAATCCTGCTGTTTTCCTGTGATTCCCTGGTTGACTTTGACTATGTAGAGGATCTACCCAGCTTTTGTGGCTGCATCTCTGCAGGCTCACTGGACAGGCAATTGCATGTGGTGTGAAAGGGAGCTGCCTGCCATGTGGCCACAGTGAGGGTTTCCTCTGCTTCTACAAGGAAGAGCAGATTTTGCCCAGTCAGATCCCCTTTCCAGGTATTTCAAGACTGGAACATCATCTCCCTAGGGGTAGAAGTCCCCCTCATCTACCCATAAAGAAGGGTTTTATCCACTTTCTCTCCCGAAGCACGTTCATGTAAATTGTCCTGTGGGCTGTATTTCCATTGCACAATTAGCCTAAGCCATCCCCACTTGTATTAATTACTATAGAATTAATTTAGCTTGTGTGAGAGTTGCTACACCACACATTCATGTTTGAGTCATGCTTTGTAAATACATCAGCAGCTGGTGAGTTGTGTTAACGTGAACTCCTGGTTGTAATTCCCAGCAGCTAATAAAACTCTGTTCCAGGCATGGAAATTAAAGCGGATTTTAGGCGTCCTTTGGAATTGAAATAGTGGTAAGTGTGGTTTGTAGCTCCAATTGAAAAGCAGCTCTCCGACACATTGCTGCTCACGTGGGGCTGCAGAGGGGCTGCCAGCACTGTGCTGCACTGTGGGGTGGCTGCAGTTGGGGTGGGGAGAGCCAGCCTGGTACTGAAAAAGCCATTCCCTGCTGGACTAAGTCAATAAGACAAAAAAATGTTGGTTTGGAGTTTGGGGAAAAAAAAAAATCTCCAATTCTTTGAGCCCTTTATCACTAAAGCTTCCCTTTCTGCTATTTAAGCTACTGCATCATGGCTGTTTCTTCAGCATGTCCTTTCAGATTGTTGCTCCCTCCGGTCAGTTTGCTCCAGGTACCCACATCTCATTTCTTTAATAAAGACACAACTTCAAAGAGAATAGTTATGAGGCATTTTCTTAGCACACCATAGGCTCAAAATGGTGTCTTTTGTATCTATTAAAAATTGAAAAACACTTTTATTTATTTTTATTTCAGTAGTTTTTTAGTTTGTCTTTTCTAGAGTGAAGTCCTTATTCTCTTGGCTTCAGAAGCACCAGCCAAGAGCTCTTTTTGAAAGTACCAGATTCGTGGATATTGTAATTAATGTGGGAAGGATAAACGCCATTCAGCACAGAATGCATTCAAGTTTCTACCCAGAAATTGCTCTGCACCTTTGAGTTATAGATAACCACATATTTAAAAGGGTAGCTCACTGATCTCTTTATTTTTTTGAACCGTCAAGAAAATTCAAACTCCAGTAACAGCTTCACAAAGGTCTGGGTGAGTGGAGGCATCAGATCTAATTATAACAGAAGGATCAGAGGATCAAAGAACAAGGCTGAGCACAATGTAGAAAATTACTACAAAGGAAAGCTTGGAGTAAGAAAAGAAGATTGAAGAAGAAGTTAAATAACTTGAGATTTTTCAGATACAAAAGGAACAAGAGGTCAATGAAAAATTCAGCAGGCCTGCAAGAAGTGATTTATTGACAAAAGCAGCAGACACTTCTAAGAAGGATTTGATGAATTCTCGGCCTTGGCACTCACCTGACAAGGTGGAAGACAGAAGCTGGAATGATAGAAGTCTCCCATGAGGTGGGGAGGAAATGCTGGAGGAAGTGATGCTCAGCCAGGATCAGCCAGAAAGCACCAAGCTGTGATGGCTACAGTGAGCTGCAGTCACTGCAGTGAGCCTTCAGAAGCAGCAGCTGCATCCTCTGCACCTCCTTGTTGTCATGCTTCATTAACTTCAAGAGGACCAAAGAATCAAATCATTTAAGAAGTATTTAAATACTTTTCTCCTGATTTGCTTTCATTTGGTGTCTGCTCTCTCTCTCTTCCCCTCCACAACTTCACTATTTCGAGCTTTGCCATTTGCTGGCCCTTCTGACTGCTCCTGCCCTCTGCTGCCTTTGGTCCTTCCTGCCTTCCAGTTGTATTGCTGCCTGACTGTGGGTGTGGAGTATGGCAGGGGCGTGTAGTTGAAGTCTCTGCCCTCACTGCCCCTGAATTCCTGTAACTTCATCCGACAGAGAGATTTTCTGTTCATCACCAAAGCCGTGAGCTCTTTTTCAGGTGCACGCATTACATGGTTCAGTGCATCTTATATAAGACATCCCTTTCTAAAAGCTGTTGCTGTTGGACTGGGTATACTGATGGCATGATTTAAAATGCATGTGTTGCTGGAGACCTCCCTTGCCTCTTTCTGGACCTGTCATTGTCACCTGTGAATACTTACATTATGCTAATCCACATCTTGTTCATATGTTTAGTGTTAATTAACATAAGCAAGGTTGCTGAATGCTGTAATTTAAATGCTAGGCACAGCTATTTTGCCTGTGACAAGAATGTATGAAAAATAATTTTCACAAATATTTCTAATCAAGAAACAATGGAGAAATTGCTTCTGAACAGCTTAATAACAAGCAGAACGTGAGTCCCAGCATTTTAGATTTATGGTGCATCGCTTCTCTAACTAGCAGCGATTTGCAGCTGGAAAGGTTTGCGTATTTGCCAACATGAAAAGAAATAAAATGATGAGGAATGCTTTTCATTATGCATTTTTATTTTTTTCTTCTGTTATAAAATGCATCATGTTGTAGCTTTGTAGCATCCATCCCATTGAGCTGCCTCACAAACCAGAGATGAGCATCACAGCCCCATTGGAGTTGGTCTTATCTCAAATTCAGCTGAGCCCTGATATGATCGTGCTCTAGGACATCCCAGCACCTCATCTCAGGTGCTCCTCTGTGCCTATGTACCACTGAGTTTGCAGCTTGAGAAAGGTTTGGGAGAGCTCTCTTTAACACTGCAGAGATTCATTTCAGTGAACACTGAATTCCATGCAGAGGGGAAGGATTTTAAACCGGTGCCCTGGGGGGCAGCACATTGAGCAGTGCCGAGTGCTGAGCTGCAGAAGGTGGCACATTCAGCAGTGCCCAGTGCTGAGCTGCAGAAGGTGGCACAGGAGCAGACAGGGCAGGAGATCTCACTGGTGGTCTCAGAAGAAAGCAGGTAGAAGCAGCTCAGCGGTTGAAGAATGGTGGTTCAGAAAGTAGGAGAGCTAAGAGCTTGTTTTGTTACCCACAGACGTGCTCAGGGTCAGTGCTGTAGTTTCATGCAGTTCCAGAATATGTTTGACACTTGTTCAGATTTCAGTGCTTTATGAACTTGTCATTGTGACTTTCTCCAAAATCCCTTCTGATAGAAAATGGCCAGTCCTGGTGTGCGAGGGATCTTCTTTTTCTTTTTGTTCTTCTTTTTTCCCCTCCTTTCCTTCCCACCTGTGTCCTTGTTTGGAGTGTCAGCCCCACGTTAGAAGTACAGGAGAGGTCAGTGCATCCCTGTGGGTGTTGTATTGTCAGTGCTTCGGTGAGCCTCAGAGTTGTGTTCCTGGAGTGCTCTGATATCCAGAGCAGGAACAAAGACTGATGTGATTTTTGCTGCTGTATGTTAAAGCAATGAGGCCAGGGACTCCTCTAATACTGGGAGCAGTAGAACTACAGTCCCCTTTTTTTTTTTTCTGTGCACTGTTAGATGAAGTCAGAAGGGTTTTTTTTTTATCTTTCTGTGCAGAAGCGCAGGAAAGTATGAGACTTCCAAATAAATCTAGACTCATCAAAGAGAGAAGATACTATATATTTAAAATGGCCCTGTAGTCTGAAAGTCAAAGAGAGAATGGTGTTCTCCCTATCAGTGTGCTGTGTTTGCTCAGGTGGGGTTTGCATGTTGCATAGCTGATGGTGTCTCATATTCACTGCCTCCATGTACAGCCCAACACGTGTGGGGGCTGTGCAGGGGTACCTTGATGAAGCAGTGGGGCCAGGGAAGCAGTGTCTGGGGTCTCAGCTGCCCTTGGGACCCCCAGAGCTGGGCACACACTGCAGGTTTTCCATTTTTGGTGGATGCTTTCTGCCAAGGCTTTTTATCTTAGATTAACGAAATCTTGATGACAATTTTCATAGCTCACAAAAGAGGATTACTGAAGATCTGTTTCCTTTTAGATTTGATGATTTTTTTTTGCTGTCATCCTGTTGGCAAGAACAGGATTCCTGTTGAATCTGAAACAAGCAGTAAGTCTTCTGCTGACAGGACCTGGAAAGGAAACCAAGAGCTGCCTGGAAATTAGTGATCTGCACCTGACAAGAAACCGTTCATCAGCTTCATCAGAAAGTTGCCAATGCTGCAGGTCTCCTCTTCTTAAGGTAGCCTTTACATTGTGACAGAGGCTGACTGAATATCAACATTCAGATGTTGCTTTGGTTGAGGTTATTGCATGCAGCAGCCTGCTGCCAGCAGTGGGACTTGATGCTGTGCCCACCCTGCCATTTGTACTCTTGAAATGGAATGTGCACAACTAGTTAATGAGAGCAGAGAGTATCTCAGCTGCATTATTGGACAGAATTTGATGCTATCAGTGATGTGATTTGGGGAGTGCTTCAGCCTTCAAGTTGTAGTAGTAATAACTCAGAGCAGCAGTCAGCACTGCAGGAGCACGTGCTTCCCTTATTGGAAGCATTCTTCAGCTGCTGTAACCTTAATGCAGATTCTCTTGCTTAAACAAAGTTACGGTGGAGTTATAGATGGAAATAAACATCAGTAGTGTAGGGAGCAGCACGTTATCAGGGCACTGTGGTTACTGCCCCAGCCAGGTGATAACTCTGCATAATGCGCTCACCTCCAAACTTGTCACAGTTGTTTGTGCCTTCGCTGCTTTTCACATCTTCACTTTGTAGTTGTGCCATGCAGTACTGCACCTGAATTTACATGAGAACTAGCTCCCATTCTCCAAACCATGCTTTTTCTCGGTTGGAAGGCCTGCTGCTCCCCTGCATCGCTTGCTGAGCCAGGCAGCAATATGGGCAGCCCTTGCAGGGCCAGCAAGCAGCTCCAGTGCTAGGGCAGCATCCTTGTGGTGTGCTGGGAGTGCTGCTGCTGGGCTGCAGGCACAGGGCTGCAGCAGGGCTTGGCTTCTGTTATGATTTCAAGAATCCTGAAAACATGTGTTGGAGGGGGAAAATATCAGTGAGTTTAGCTGCTTGGGAGCTACCTGAAATAATCATTTATTTATCTGTTGCCTTGAAAGCCCCTGTAGAGCAAAAAGTCTATTTTGTCCCTGGGTCCCATAGTAAGGAGGCTCCAATCTGCAGGTCCTACTATTACACCACTTAGTCACCACTAATCTCACTTTATTTACATTTACTTGTAAATTTTGCTTCTGATTCTATGCGATCTTCATTTTAACTTTGTGAATGATTTCAATGTATTAACCTCTGGCAGTCATCACTGTGCATATCACAGACCTTGAGGTTTCCATAGGGACAGTGTGATTCCCCATGATTGCTTCCATAGATACTGGGAAACCACTGCCCTGCTCACATTTGGTATTGGTTCTTAAGCCAGCTGTGTTAGGGGCTGCTGTAGCAATAACATGGGACATATGGGAACGGGACATAATCTGCCTTTAGTTATATGTTCAGGGCAGACAGCAAGTCCTGTCTTCAGAGCCTGTTTGTGCCTAGTAGGGTCTGCTCCATCTCACTGATGTAGTTCAGTACGCTTTAGCAGTGAATCAAAATATTCCCAGGCGATACGCTAGGCTGGGGATAACGTAATGAGGGGATCTTTGTATAGAAAACAATTGCTTTCCTGCAAGCAGTCTGTGGAGGTGGAGCATCAGAAGGTGTGCATTCACAGCATGGGAAATTAACAGTCATAGAGCTGTCTGCTCGGTGCACAGGGTGTTATGAGTCTGGGAGGTGCTGATGCTCATCTTAATGAAACTTGCCAAACTAATCTCCATTTTAATGGATTATTTGTAATGGCTGCAAACAGCAAGCTGTAGTGGAATATGCCCATCATGTTTTTTTCCAGCAGAGAAGATTGCAGTGTAGAACATGAAAATTATGAATCTTCATTAGAAAGTCCTGCTTCTAAAGTTATGAAATGATGCAATGGATGCTGTATGTCATCTCAGTACTGCTGTTAATGACTGGAAAACAAAAGTTGTGACTTGGAAAGCATGTCCCAGCAGGACCCCAACGGGAATGCCCTCGCACGTCCAGAATGCAGCTGCTCAACTGTACAAACAGAGCACTGTCTTATTTAGCCTGCTTTGCACAGATGTGATTTAACTCGACAGAAGCTGAGCTTACCTAGAGCTGTCTAATGGCTGCTCTTGCTCTGTTTTACAAGACCCTATGATGGGAGGTGAAATGCAAACCAAAAATAGCCGATGAAATTTCCCCCTTAGTTACACAGTGGTATGTGCATCTGTTCAATGACCTGAATTAGATGTGGTTAGTTTGGCACATTTCTTTGAAGTGCAGTAAAGCAAAGCGAAGGGAGAGACCCCAACATCTGAACGTCTGCTCTTCCCTCTTTTCCTCCCTGATGTGAACTCAGTAGAAATGTTTGGAGTCAATTTATTGGCAGTCATCTGTGGAAATACAAAATAACTAAGAATTGCTTTTTTGTTGTTGTTTTGTTTGTTGTTCAGTAAGACCCCGTCGATCATTATCATAAGAAAGAAATGAAACCAGCTGTTAACTCGGATTGACATTTCTTGTTCACATTCTTTATACCATTCTGACATATTCTCTGTAATGCTCCTGGGCACAGTGCACCACTGAGTGTCACTCAGCTCACTTATTCTGTACGTTAGCCTGGCATGAGCGAGGGAGCACACTCGTGTCCCGTGCTGGCGTTGGCATTCCCAGCTGCTCTCAGAGCTGTCCTTGTCATCATGTGCTAGGACACATTTCCCCAGGGCCTTTTTCTGTCTGCTCACAGTGCACGTTGCTGTGAGCTTGTTACTTTAGCTCTGCACGTCCTCTGTGCCATTCTCAGAGGCTGTCGATGCAAAAGAAAGGCTTATAGGTTAAGATATAAGGATTGTTTACTGAGCTTTGGTTCTGTACATGCACCTGGTACCTGGTGCTGGCCACTCCTTGCAGAGTTTCTAGCAGCAGAGCACATGGTGATTGCAGCCCTCAGTGCTGCCAGAGATGCCACTGTGGTTATTGTGGTCCCCTTGCACTGGGCTGTCTCAGTCAGACTGGTGGAACGTGGCAGGGTGCAGCCTGGTCGTCTGCAGGGAGGGAAGTTGGGTCGTGGGTCTGTGGCATTTTCTGCTATGCCGACTGCCAAAATTCCCTTAAAAGGCCCTCTCCTCATTCCCGGTGTAGGAGAGGCTTTGATACACTGCATTTATGTTCACATGCTGCTTTTCAAAGGGCAGGAGCTCCTGCTGGCATGGCACAGGGCTGTCCTGGTGCCCAGAATCTATGCAGCAGCACAACTCTGTCCCCGTCCCTCGGGGTCTCCAGCTTCAGACAGCCATGCAGTTTCTCCTTTATGAATTTTATAATTTTGAAAGGCAAGACTGCACTTGGCATAAAGTTCAAGCATATTTCATGGGATAATGCATGATTTTTATTTCAATAATGTGAGCTTTTTCATCCCCAGGCATTGCCACAGTGGGATCTCAAGAAACAAAGGTTGCAGCTCTGCCCCAAAATGCTCATCCGCACGCCACCCTGGCTCTAAGGTGCGCTAACCTTTGGAGCACTTCTGCCCCACAGCCTTGTTTTGGGACTGACCCCAGCCCTCCTCTCCCCAGACAGATTCTTTTATGACACTCCCCAGCTCCTGGCTGCTGCCTGCACAGTGCTCAGCTTCATCTCCTGCTGCTGGGGCAGCACGGTGCCCTGCCTGGCTCTCCCCTCCCAGCCCCCTGCTCTCATCTCCTGCTTTGTTGATATTTTTCTGCAAATGTTCTCCCTCTGTTTATAGAAGAAATAATCCAGCCAAAGACGGAAAGCCTCGTGTTGTGTTGAAGTTGTCACTAGAGATGTGAAGTGTTCCCTTCCTGAGCTCTCAGCTATCTGTTCTCAAGTGTGACGTCCTTAGGGCAAGCGCTAGGTCTGCTCTGTGGAGTCCTGCTCAGTTTTATTACTAAACCAAAGATGAAGCAGCAGACAGTAATGCAGTTTTATTTCCAGCTCTCGCTGCGCTGACTCATATAGGCAGAACAAGACCTCCATCTTTCTTTTTCCTTTTCTTGGAGTGCACAGATGACTGTGTGTGGGCAGTCTCTCTCGATGTTCTCCAGGAGGATGGACAGAGCAGCACAGCAGTGCCTAACCCTGTGTTTCAGGAGGGGCTGCTGTGCTCAGGAGAGCACCCCTCACTTCTCCGAGCCCTCACTGCTCTGACCCAGCACCTCACTTCTTGTTCCCCACTTGGTGGCACGGAGTGACATTGTCCTTTATTTGGTTTGGTTTTGCACAGCTGTCTATGCTATAGACTGGAAAGCAAGTGGCTTCCTAACATTTCAATTAATGCTGTCAGTGCTGTATTTGCATGACAATCTAGATGATCCCAAAGCCTCAAGTCTCATCTATTCCATCTGATTTCCCAGTTTTATTATTCGCTGGCTTTCATATAATGAAAAGTATATTTCCTGCAAAATGAAAGGGAGGACCTCTGCCTTTTGAGATCTGGCAAAACTAACTAGCATGAGAATTTGCTTTGGGCCCATAAAGGTGCAGTAATGACTCTTTTAATGGTCCTGTTCTGCCTTGTCCTTACTCAGAATAGAAAGGTTTCTTTGAAGACATCCTGGTTTATTGTAATCGTGAGTGGAGAAGGAGGGGGTGAAATTAGGTTCTGCTGTTTTGGAAGAAACATTTAAAAAAAAAAATCTGGGGAAAAATGACAGAGAAACAAAAAGCAAATCCCCATGAGTGGTGAATTCCTTGTGAAAATCTGAAGTAGGAAGACTTACTGTGTGTTCTTACAATGACCAAAAAAAAAAAGGCAAGTGATGGACTCTAATGATCCCCAGACAATTTTTACAGGTATAGAGCAGCAAAACCAGCCTCAGCTTGGTCTCTTTATCACCCGGCTGGTTTCCCTGTGGCACAGCAGATCATCCCATGCTGCTTGCATTTATCCCTGTAGCACTGTGAGATGGCTTTTTTCGCTCGGTGGGAGGACTTTCCTTAGTGTCTGTATTCCTGCTTCAAGCTGGGATAATTTCAGGGAATTAATGATGCGTATTCATCATAAGCAAACACACCTTATATGCACAGGTTAGTGTAGTTGAAACCTGAGCAGTCTTACCGAGGAATTATTCCCAAGGAGCTCCTGCTAGGACCTGGGGCCAGGCAGTGCACATGGCAGCGGTTCTGGCACAGACAGCTGAGGACAGCAACGGGTTAAAAATTTGCTAAGCAACAGAAACTCTCATTTCATTCTCTTAGAAAAGGAACATTTTTCCTCTTGGCTTTGGATTATTATTATTTTTTTCTCCTAGCTAGCCAGTTCTCTACATCTTCTACTTTAAAAATCAGAGCTGGAAGAGAGGGCAGGGGCTGTGGGCAGTGCCCATGGTGCACAGCCAGCGTGCAAGGGGAGTGCGGTGCCTCCTCAGTGTGTGCCGTGGGGAGGAATGATGGGCATGGCCACTTGGGTCTCAGAATAGCCAGGAGAGAGAAGGAGTTGGTAATGTTAATTGAGCCTTCTTAAAAACAGAACCTACTTGGGAGCACTCCAAGTGGATTGCTGCAGGATGAAGGACAAGGGCTTGCCATAAGCCATCACTTTTTGAGTTTGTGTTTCTATTAGACAAATGCTCAGTGCTGTACTTCAGGAGACAAAAAAACCCAAACACAACAAACATAAGAATGAATTTCACCAATGCCATAGCTTTTAAAATCCGGGTACTTTTGAGACTTTTCCTCACTAGTCTTAAACATGGGTGCTGTAGCTTTGCTTTACAAAGAGAAGATGGCTGATAACTCACAGGCACAGTAGGGCACAGTGCTTTGGGAGGGTATTTCAAACTGGTCCAGATCCACGTTGCTGCATGCCGAATAAAACCACCCTCTGCTATAGGGTGTCTCATAATGGCAAAGTGATGGAATGAGGTTTAATTACTAGCAGACAGCAGTGATAATTCCAGGAGCCCATGGGACTTACAGATACGGCATGAGGGATCAGAACCCAGGCTTCTGGTTCTCATGTAGAGGCAACCATCAGCATCTCTTGCACCCCAAGCAAGTAATACGTTTTAGCCTGATAAATCTGGCTGGTCATCTTCAGGGAAAGGAAATTCCTGCCTGCAGTGTCACATACACTAATTCATTATTGTTTACAACTCTTCTGTTCCTCTGAGATCCTGGTTTTTGGCTGTGAGAGAAAGCATCTGCTGGTGAACTCGTGGTCTGGGACTCCGTACTCTTTGCCCAGACTCACATACAGCTCTTCCTCTCATTCCTGTTTTGCATATTCTAGTCATACAAAGAGAAATGCACGCAGTGAGTGATTCCCATGATTTCACAGGGATCTGTCAATGCTGGCTCCTAGCCAAGACAAACCGTTTTTCCTTTCAAGTCTCAAAGAAAACCAAATATCCACGCATGTCCTCTGACTCCATATACTGTGCTGCTTCAGGTTAACAGTAGTGCAGCATCGGGCATGCAGTTTTGTCTTCCCAGATTCCTTTTTCCTTTGTATCTCCCATGTGGTCAGCCACATCTGTGCCCAAAAGTAGCACAGGGGGCACAGACCCCCCTGCACTACAGTAACCCCTCATTGCTCCTGTTTGGCATGGAGCTGACTGAGCCAGACACCAGGTGTGAGGAGCTGCTGCCATGCGAGGATGCATCTCCCAAAGCCTCTGGTCATCCTCCGGCCTTTTTTGTGAGCAAACAGCACAAGAGTGGTGGTTTTCCACATGCATGCTGCAAGCTGTCTCATATATTAATATATAGGTGCAAATAAAATACTAATCAAATAGATGCTATAAGTATTTGGATAAAAAAGTGTTTAATCTCAGAGTTCTTCAGAGCCTCTTGGAGATGAGCACAGCCTGAGGCTGGGGAAGGCACTTTGCTGGAGCCTGGGGGCAGGGGGGGATCCAGGGCAGTGCCCCACCTGCCAGCAGCTTCATACCCACCTGCAAGCTGCTGTGTGTGAGTTCAGGACTTTAGCACTGTGTTACCACAGTATGCTTTAAAAAATGCTGTATTTTGAGTTATAAAATGGAAAAAGAAAATGCGTTATGCGTAACACCACAGCCTGTTGCAAGTTAAGCTGACTGAGCAACGTTTGCTGGTATGCACAGGGGATGCAAAGGCACCTCTGTGTTCCAACACTGCTCTGCTGGCCGGCTGTGAGCAGGGGAAGACCCAGGGCTGTGCTATGGGAAAGCAGTGCTTGGCAGCTTCTGATTTCTGGGGCTCTGGAAGATGGATTTGATGAAATTGTTCTCCTGAGTTAGAGGAAAGCTGAAGAAACCTGTTGTGGTGCTTTGGTCTCCAGTGTGTGAATGAGGTTCTTCAGATAAAAGCAGTGTTTGCGCAGATGGTGCCTTAATTGAAGTCCCTGTGAGCAAACAGCAAATTAATTCTGCCTTCCTGACTTTAACTCCTTCTGTGCCTCAGCGCCTGTCGTTTCCACCTGCCAAGAAAAATAACAAGGTGCGCCGTGGATATGTTGAAATATGAACTGAAGAAAGCAGAGAGAGTTGTCCAACACCCTTTGAGCCGTCACATGTTCGCAGGGTTTTGTTCATCACTTTGCAGCTTTCTGTCCCCTGAAAGATGCGCACATACTTCTAGGAAAATGAGGTATTGATAACAGTCTCGTAAATGCCTCTGCTGTGTGAGCGAGCACTCAAGGGCTCAGGGTTGTAGTGATATTTTTTACCCATTTTTCCTGTTACGCTTTATTTTCCCCCTGACTTTCATGCTCCAGATGAACGTTAGGGATTGCAGTTTCCTACCTTTCTGTCAGCCTCCTGATGAGCAGGAGCACGCAGTCCGCGCAGCTGGGGCTTTGACGGCTCACAGGCTCTCGTTTCTCACTCAGAAGATTCCCATTCATTTGGGATTGGTGCTGTGCCCGCAGTCCTGGCACCCCCCTGCCCCTCGCCGTGCCTCGGACGCCAGCTTAGCATTCACTGGGAGCGATGCGCTGATGCTCCCCCTGTAGACCTCCAGGCTGCTGGTTGGAGCCATCAGGGAAGGGGAGGAAGAATTACCCTGTGTGTTTATGTGGCTGTGCTCCAGTAAATATTTTGATGCATCTGCTGCCAGCTCTGGTCTAAGGGAATCTACCTAGCATTTAAATTTTGATGGGGAGCTGCTCTGAATAATAACAGTGCAGCCGGCTGTGAGTCAGTGCATGTGTGTTGACTAAAAAAAAAAAAAAAGCCCTCAAAGCTTAACGCTTGCTGTACGCTGAGCTGCAGTGCTTCGCTTTTCCCTCCTCCTTTCTTCTTTTCTTTCTTCTCTTGACTTCCTCTGTTTTGTTTTGTTCTCGTGGGCATTTCACGTCGATTTTGTGCACTGGCGGTGGGAGGGAGGGGAGTGTGAAGGATCAGAAGCAGCCCAGCCAAAATAAATCCTCCACGAAAACTCAGGAGTAGCGTTTGCAATGGGCGCTGTGATGGGTACGTTCTCCTCTCTACAAACGAAACAAAGAAGACCATCAAAAGGTAAGATCTGCTTTGCTTTTCCTGTCCCTTCTGTGTTTTTGCTGTGCTAAAAATTAGTATTAGGAAGGGAGGAGAAAATGAACATGTGCCACTTGCAAGTAAGCCAGCAGTGTTTATGTGAGTTGTAATTTGCAGAGGAGAGGAGAGTGGGATGCGAGGTGGTGGAGGAAACGTGTGGGCACGAGGAAATTGCTGTGGAGGGGCTTTGGAGGAGAGAACCATCTGAAATCTTGTAATCCTTCGTACAGGCATGGACGAGGAGGAGAAACTCAGTGGCTCCATATGCAGAGCTCTTGCAGAAGAGACCTGTTTATTCCCAAATCCCGTGCTCTGTAAATCCACCGAGGAGGGAATAAAACGGAGATGCACGGCAAATTCTTCCTAATACCTTGTGGTTTTCTTTCTCAGAAAGTATTGTTAGAGGCAATGTTGTGTTTCAGTAATCTAACACCAAGTGTGCAGTGCTAATGATGTGTGTTTTATGAAGATTATCAAGAGGAAAAATATTAGGACATTTCTATAAGGAAGGAAAGGAGGGGAAGCTCATGGAAAAAAATAATAAAGAAATCCAGCAGCAATCTCAGGTATTAAAATCCTTAAATCCATAAATACTGGCTGCAAAATGCTGATTTTTCAGGAGGTCTGTTTTGTACAGTATTTGCCTGAGCTCTGCTCAGTTTCTTGCAGGGTTAATTCAAAAATTCCGTGGTGCTGCTGAGCAGAAAGTTGAAAGCAGTGCTGGGGGCACATTGGTACAATACAGAATGAGTATTGTTTAGAGAGCACCAGAAAGAAAACATTGAAACTTTGGCAAGTCTGTCTGCTACTTGGGAATATTCCCTGCCAGAACCTCTGCATTTAGCAGTATATCAGTATTTCTAGGATAGGTCTCTATTTCCACTGGATCTGTTGCTCACTCATACGAATGCTTTTAAATTGAAAGTTGGTATGGATTTTGTAGCAATTCAAAGGAAAAAAATATCATCTTTGGAAATACAAAACTTCAAGTACTCACTATAAAGAGAAAAATGGGAAGGACTGTGGAAGGTATTTAACTCTGCAAGTTTGTGAGCAAGTGTAAAATCTTGTGTTCCTGGTCCAGAACAAGTTGTTGGCCTGGTAGGGTAAAATTTTACGATAATGTGTGCGTATGCATGGTTTGCACGTTTTTTTTGTGTGTGTGTGTGTGTGTTATTCATAATACATCCGTACTTATATGACTTATATGACTTATATGTCTGGGATGTGTGATATTTGTTATGGTACAAGCAGAACTGTCTGAGCATTGAGACCCTGAATCACACATGGAGCAGAGTGGTGCTGGGCACTGCCAGCTGGCACTGGTTGTGGTGGCACAGGCAGGGTCCCATTCACCTGTTAGAAGTCTGAAGGCTGTGTCTGATTTGCATTAGTTGTAGATCATTTTGGGGTGAATGTGTCTGTTTCCACTTCATTGCTGTCCTCCGATTGGCTCCATTCCCTAACGGATAGAAGAAATGGCTTTGTTGGAATTCACAAGCAGTAAAAATGCAGCGTCTGGTCACACGTTTTACCATCTAAAGTGGGGTTCAATCTTGCTGATGTCTGCTGCTGGCTTTGGTTGTTCAGCTATATTTATCAAATCTTGTGTTCCCACAGTTATCTCCTCTTGGCTCTGATGTGTTGTCCAAGTGTTGCTGTCGATTAGTAGGGTACTCAGTTGGAGAGAGTAAGTTGGAAGAAATCCCTTTGATTTTCTTGGATATTTCCAAAGCCAGCGAGGGGTGTCATACCTTTAAGTCACTGTTAACGTGACAGGAAGGAGCATTGCGTACCACTGCTGTTGGTTTGGCTGACTTCAGCCAGTTGCAAATGTTTCTTGAGCAGTACTCCAAGGATCCCACCTCGTCTTTGCTCTCACAGCACTGAGCAGAGGACAAGGTGCACGTCTGGCTCTGCCCAAAGTTGTGCCTTCTTGGCTGTGAGGCACAACACCTGCAGCACCCAGGTTAGCTGTTCCATTTGTTGTATTGTCTTCTATTGAGTGAAGTGCTTGTGATCTGTTTCACTATTAGATTCTTTATTATCTCCTGTTTGGTTTTTAGTATTTCTGTGTGTTTATTTGGGTATTTCAGGATTAATATAAAAGCTAAGTTCTACTGCCAAAACAGGAGCTTGAAGAAATAGTAGTGGGTCTAGATCCACAGCTCTGTGAATACACTATAATCTTGCTAACTGTGTGCTCTTCCAAGGCATTGGAAGACAGTTTGTACAGCCTCGTCTTGCCAAGCAGCTTATACACAGATCTTAAGCTGCTTTGGTGTAATAAACTAAAAGCAAAATCTGTACAAGTATCTTGTTTTAAGAATAGGTAAAAGAAGCAGGCGATATCTAAAGCCAGGAGTTTCCTATCCATAAGTAAGGAGGTAGATGCTGGCAGAGGGGGCTGGAGAGCCCAGTGCTGATGAGCCCTTCATCTTGGTGCAGAAGATGTGGCTTGTATTTCTGCCCCTCGCACCTCACATGAAGCCAGAAGCTGCCTTAAAATGCAGAGCGGTGATCTGCCAGGTGCAGGACCTTCTCCCTGGGAGTGAGCAGTGCTGTTTGTAGGAGAGATCCCACTTCTGGCTTGAGCCTGACTGCCTAGTGCAGTGTAAGCTGGTGTTTTGTCTAGGCAGGTTGTGAGCCATGCAGCCTCTGCTTTGGGATAACAGTTTCTGTCTCCTAGATTTGTGTTCCTAGCAGCAAAGCTTTCCCTGGTCTGTGGGATGACTCTAGTTAGTCAGTGAGATGAGCCATTGGCTTCTGTGCTGATGCAGGGTAGTTCCATAGGTTGTTTGTACATTTCATTACAAGTTATTTCCTCTGATCTCCTGAACTGAAGGCATTTTAATTTCATTCTCTGTTGGGTTTCCTCTTGCCTGCCTCCTTCAGCTTCATGGGCTTGCCAAACAAAAGGTAGCACCTCGTCACTCCTGCCCTTACATCAGCAAAGCTTCTCTGCCATCCTGGGCAGCCAGTGGGGACAAACCTGCCTGAGCCAACAGCATGTCGTCACTGCTGGGGTACTGCTGTCACCTTCCCAGCACACAGAAAAAAGGGTCTGGAGGCGCCAGGGATGGTAAGAACCACTGGGAGCTCAGTGCATCAAGCACCAGTGAAGCCAAGAGGAGCATCCAGCCCTATCTTAGCACATGAGCAGTTGGCACTGGATGTAAGACGAAGGCAGACTTGAGAATTTCAAGTTGCTTGTATATCCTCCAGCAAACATAAGCAATAAAATGGTAAATGAGTTAGGGGGAAAAAAATAAAAACAACGCTAAAAGGCAGAGGGCCAGCACAGCAGATAACGCACATCACAAACACATCTCTGTTTTCAACTCACTGCTGAAATAGAGATTTCTCATGTGTTTTTAGAGTCTGCAGCCAATCAGGACCAAATTTGTGGCTAGAATCAGCCATTTCCATATTTGTCATGGAAACGTTCGGATCAGCAGATTTGTTCAACAGGGTGGATTTCTTGTTTTGGCTGCGTTCTGCACTCCCTGTGTGTAGTGGGGATGTTTACACTGCGTTTTGTGGGAAATTCAATTCCAGAAGAAGAGAAAGGTCGAGGAATAAGGCATCAGCTGTGTTTGCTCTATCTTTTCTCTCTCCCACCTCCAGTGGAAGTGAAATATAACTCAAATATTTCCATTACTTGTGTCTTGTAAGAGCTGCAAGCCCCAGCTCTTACTCTGGCTGCAGAAATATGACTTCAGGCTGGGAAGTCAGGCTTGCAGTTTGCTGAATACAAGTAACTGTATTTTGATCCAGTGTCACCCAAGCCCAAACTATCAATAGGACCCTGACATAGTTGTTTAATTTTGCAAGAGCTAACAGTATGAATTCACTTGGCTTAAAATGTCAGTAATTAGTTTTGAAGTAAATTTTGCTTTGAAATGGCTCACTGTCCAAAAGTATCGGATCCTGTGTCTCACCAGCTATATTTTCAAGTGCATGACTTACCAGAAAACCACTACGTGATACTTGATGGGTCAGTCTTAATAAGGCAGTGCTGACACTGTCTCAGAACAGTGCATTGGTGCCTGTTTTAGAACAACCTGTTCTTTTGCTCAGAGGTGCTCGGAGGTGTTGCAGGGGGTTGGTCTTGTTCAGTGCTACACCTGTAGAGCAGAGGTGATGGATTTGGACAGGGGAGCTGCCCTGGCGTTCACTTTGCCTACTAGGTACCTTTACAAAATAAATTTTTGTGAGCTGTTTTAGTGCAGCTTTATTCTCAAAGAGCCTTTGAAATTCATCTGGGAGGAGCAACAGACCTTCCTTTATCCCTCGGTGATCTGTTTAGGGTTGGCAGAAAATGGCAGGTTTGACAGGAACAGCTTTTTCCAGGGAACTACCTTTGTGATGGACATCTACAGCAGCACTGGGTAACAAAGCTGATTGATGTCATCACTCAGAAGTGATATGGAAAAATCCTGCTGACCAATATGTGCTCATCAGTATGTGCTGCTTTGGCTGTGTGAAACGTTGAGGTGTCTCCCAGGTGCGAAGAGTGCACAGGAGTCCCTTGGCACTGCTGTAACCCAGCATCCCTGGGATGCCTGTTATGTGACATGGAAGCATGGGAACTGCTTGCACCCCACTTCTCCACATCTGCATCATGTCAGATCAAGTGTGACCGAGAGTTTTTCTTGGAGACTGGGAGCCAAAGCCATAGCAGAGACTTGCAGACCTATGGCTACTTCTTGTCCCTGCTCCCCCATCATTCAACCCAAGTGTATTTAGCTCCAGTGTGGCAGCTTGCTCTATTTGCCTTCCCTTCCTCTTGCTTTGTTTCCTGCTTGCTTCCCCATAAATTCAGCTCCTGCCAGTGAGGGAAAGTGATCTCAAATAGCTAGTCTTAAGAGCAAATAGCACTGATTAAATTAAAATAAGCCGTGCATGTCCCTGATTGTTTCCCACGCACATACAGTGCCTGCATGAACTGCTGTAGTCAGACCCAGAAAGTAAAATGGATGGGAGAAAGTCCATCCTGTAGCACACTGCATATTACAACGCATTAGCATCCAAGGTGTGTGTGTATTCCCTGCTGCTGGCACAGCTCCTTGTGGCTCTTGCTCTGCAGCCTGTGCACACACGGCCATCAAGTCCCACCACAGCTGAACAGAGCCTTTGGCTTTGCGTGTTCAGAGGCTGCAATGCTTTGAAGTTTTTGTTCTACAATTATCCACAAGGGTAAAACAGAAAATATTTTCCAAGCCGTAACATCCAGCTTTGGTGATCGTCCAACCTCTGCCCTCATCAGCAGTTCCAGTGTGAGTTGTGGGGTGACTGTCTGGTGGCTGCAGTGAGCACTGCCATGCACTGGGATTATTCTCAGATAAAATATTTGAGACTGTGATGTGAAAAGCTTTGAACGTAATGTTTAATTTAGCACAGGTTTTGGCCAAGCCCCAGCTTCACAGCAGCTAATGTCACTGCATTTTAAAATATTCCTCTTCATACTTATTTAAGCTTTATTTCAAACCCTGAAGGTTTACAATTATTTTTTTTTTTCAAAACGAAGTGAAATATTTTTTGAGTGTAAACGTTTTATTGACCAAGATTTCGGAACTTGCAGAGCACTTTACTGGTGTGTGACTGGGTTGTAATGGGTGCAGAGGCTGTGAGCAGCCTAAATGCTCACATCCTTCCTCCGTTGCACTGGGGAAGGCCCTGGGTGCTTATATCTTTCTTACTGAAAGCCACTGCACAGGGAACATAAAGGAACAACAAGGCAGAAAGGCTCAATCCAATTCCTCAATCCAAACAGTGCTTTCTTGACATATTCGACACCCGTTGCTCTGCACACACCGGTGTTTGCTTTTCTCTTGCTCCAGGAAAACTCTCTTCTCCCAAAGCTTGTTCTTTAGGTGGCAGATTGACAAGCAGTCAGACCATAGTCAGATGTGACCCCGGGATGCCTGTACCAGTGCCTCCGGGACTGGGACACCAGTTTGTGTGGGCCTGAGCCTCTGTGACACAAGGCTTGTTCTTGTCTGCTATTCTTACACGTGAGCTGACAGAGGGTATGATTTGCAGTGCTGCACTGCAAAGCTAACCAGAGTGCAGGCAGCAAATGGCTGCATCAGAGCAGGGGGGAAATCCCATCTGGGTGCACACTGGTCTGTGCAGGAGGATGGGCAGAAATGGGGTGTGCAGTCCTGAGCCCCTTCCTTTACATGGGGTCAATGAGCATGTTACATGCTGGGATGTAAACCAGCCTGCTGAGACTGCTTCTTCAGGTGCCTTTTCTTTTCTGTGGCTTCAAGGCATCAAAAAGGAGCTGTCCCAGTGGGATGCTGAGCCATTTGGAGTCTGGTAGCTGGCAGGAGGGAGGAACTGCAGCTGAGCTGCTGCCCTAAAGTCACCTCTGTGATGGAGCTCCAGGCTGCACATGGCTCACCACAGACCATCAAGAAAACAAGCAGTGTCTGATCAGTTGTTTTCTGGGCGATGCCATCAGCTGTAGCGCTTTAAATGGCTTAATTTGCATTTTTTTTTTAGCTAATCCTACTCTGGCTCCTCTCTCTGGTCTGACTGTTGGTGGAGGTAACGTATGGAACATGGTTGAGAAGCTGACAGAGGTGTTCAAGAAACGTTCAGACACTGTAGTGAGAGACATGGTTTAGTGGGAAATACTGGTGGTAGGTGGATGGTTGGACTGGGTGATCTTAGAGGTCTTTCCAACCTTGGTGATTCTGTGATTCTCTCCCAGCCTGCTGGTTGGGGGGCAGCATGGAGGAGAGAAGCAACCTGCCACCTGAAACGGCAGCAGAAGTGCTTTGTCTGGAAATGCTCAGACTTGGAACAAACTTTGTCACATCTCTGCATTGTTTTTACCCAGACAGAGTTCCTTGAGAGTTACTGCATGAAAATTGTTGTCTAGGGATTAGCTGCTAGATCGAGGCTCTTAAACAACATCCATCCTGCTCCAAACTGGGCAGATGATGACTGGGTGCTGCAGGGGTGTGAAGTCCACAGCTCCTGCCCTGCTCCACCCTGTGCCTCTTCCAAATCAGGCTCTGATCACTCCAACCTCTCCAACCCTCAGCTGCACCCTCCACCCCACTGCTCAGGCTCCAGCAGTGCTGGCGTTGCAGCCAAACCCATCACCCTGGCAGAGCCAAGAGGCGCAGGTGCAGCTCGGTGTCCTGGCTTTGATATCAGCATCCCTCACTGCTGAGGAACACACTCCCACTTGCAGACCAGTGCCATAAAATGCTCAGCACAGTTTGTCATCGAGCCCTGCATTTTTTCTTAAGGTGCTTGAATATTGAATGCATTTGCATACCTAGCAGTATTTTCCACCAGCAAGAATGTTTCAAACTCTGCCGAATTCCTGGAAGAACAAGAAGTGACCTGCGAGCCCTCTGTCTCTGGGAAGGGCTGCTTCTCTGCAGAGCAGCCAAGCTGCACCCATGTACTTAATGGCTGTGTTTCTCTCCTATTAGCTGGAATGTATATCAATCTGATCAGAGAGCTTCATCTCCCTGTAGATCAAACCTCCGAGGATGGCTGACTGGGGGATGCTGCTGCAGGAGGAGCAGCTCAGCCTGGTCTGGGTGGGGTTGTTCCGGTGCCAAACTGTGGTGCTCAGCTGCAGCAGCACGCTGTGCTTTTGTGTGCAGTCACTGCTACATCCGCACAGCTTTGCTGTCTCAATTGCCTGTCATTTGCCTGTGGTTTAATTTTGCTGTTCCTAGCCAGCTAGGATGAGATTCTGGGAGCTGGGAGGTCAAAGCTAAGATACTGCCATTTGTTCTGTGGGGCTGTCAGTGCAGAGGCAAACTGCAAGGCACCCCAAGCAGCTGAGGAGTGCATGGGCTGCCTGCAGCTGGGGCATTCAGCTCGGGGGACCAGCAGCTCAGGGTGCCCCATGTCTCTTGGCACTGGGCAAGGCTGTCATAAACAGCTGCACAGCACAGCTTTACCAAGATGAGCTGCTGCTGTTGAACAGCGCTCCTGGTCTCTTCCCAGAGTGGGCAGGGAAAGGTTTGTTTCCTATGCCAGGGCGAGGAGTAGGATTCTTCCCAGCGGTTTGGAAGGACTGATTTCACCTGCACACATTGGGTTTAAGGAATCTTCTACTGCATATGTGGACGGAAGAGAATGAAGTGGGTTTTTTATTGTCGTTGAAAGAGGTCAGGACAGGTAAGTTAATGTATTACTGGTAAGTTAAATAACTTAGCAGTATCACAGATTAGCTCCATCTCCACCAGGTAAATGAGGTAAGGACGTGTGATGTTCTGTACCAGGTCAGGAGGAATACAGGGGATGTCCCAAAGGACAGGTGAGACTTCTGCACTGGGTGGCTGGGAAGATGCCCCTCCTGTGCTGAGGAGTGTTTCCTCCATGACATGGTGAGAGCAGGAACAGCTGTGGACAGCAGGGGTAGGGAAGGAGCATTTGTGGCCATCAAGAAATGGGAATATTTGAGTGTGTCTTTTGGCTGGTGTGGGAATGGAAAGAGGAAGCTGGGAAGCTGCAGGGCTGGGCATGTGTGAGTGGAGATCAGCATCACCTTCCTGAGAGCTGTTATTTACCATGAAACATTCTGCAGAGTCAACAGAGCTCAGCTGTAACTGCTCTAATAATTACAGTACTTTGAAATCTCCCTGCATTTTGAAATGTCTCTTTGGTCCAATTCAGAGCAGTGCATCCTAAGTCAAAGTGAAGTTACCTCAAGCTAAGTGATGGGGAGAACTAACACACGTATTTCTGTTCTCCTCTTTCCCTATCCCCTGATTCTCTGCATCCAGCCTTGCAATAAATCTTGTTTGGGATTTTAACCCATTTGCTGCTGTGTGCGATGGTATGAGAGCAGTGCAGGTGCTGGTCTGTGCAGGATGGGGCACCAGGGGTGTACACTTCACATCCATGTTAATGGGATGGTGGGTTCTGGGTTCAGTGCCCAGAGAATAACACATTTGTTAACTGAATATTTATGGTATTACTAAGAGAGTCTCCAACTGATTTGCATTTCACGGTCGACGTAAATGTGAAAAAGCTGCCAAAATTGTCTCCTTCCCTCCTCTGTTTTCACTGTAGGCATTCCAGAAAAGGGAGCAAAATGTTTTTCCTTTGCTGTTTGCTTTTTTACTTTCATGCACATGCGTTTCTGGGACACGGACTCGTGGAGCATGCAGGAGATGCACAGGCTCGGAGTCTCTGTAGGCTCACAGAGCTTTGAAGCAGACAACCTAAAGCATTAGTGTAAGTGAGATACTTGCAGAATTAAAGAGAATTTAGTGGAACAACTCTGGAGGAGTTCTTTGATTCCTGTAAATAAGCTGTCTCAAAATCAGAGATGAGTTTTCCCTGGCTCTCTGCTTCCATCTTAGTTACGGAGCTGTTCATTGGACTGAAATGGGAGAGAAGATAGCTACAGAATGAAAATGCTGGCAGTTGTGAGGAACACTGCTGGTGTTGCTGTTTTCCGTTGACGTTCAGTGTAAGGCAGTTTGCTGTTGACATCACTTTACAGAAGGGGGATCTCTGTGAACAGCTTTGGGTGCTAAACCTGCTGGCCCGTGGTGCTGATGGGGAGCACTAGAAATAAACTGGGCAGCTTAATTTCTGCAGTACTCTAATTAGTCACCTTAACATCACCATAAGATAGAAACGGAGATTTGTACAGTCCTGCTCCCAAAATCTTGTTTCCCTGTTGGAGCATATGTAGGATACTCCATTCCAGAATCTCGTGCTGGCACACATCTTGTTTTCCCTAAGCCTCGGCTTCTAAACTTCAGCAAGCAGATGAAAAATGTGAGACTGCCTTCTGCAGAATCCTCTCAGTGTAGGAGGGCAGCTTGAAGGCACAGAGCGATTGCCCAGTAGAATGCCAGCTCTGATGATGCTGGATTCAGGCTGGGAAGTTTGGGGCTGGTAATTCTCCACCCGCTTTCATTTCACCTGCAATTGTACACTTGGTGTTGCAGGCAGGCAGAGACAATTCACACGCAGGTTAATTCACTAATTTACAGGCTCTGGCTTCCCTTGGTGGCAATAACCTACTTCAAGGAGTGGAAGCTGCTCAGGCTGCAGCAGTGCAGCATCCTGCCAGGTGATGAGGGCTGGGGCTGTTTCCACCCCTCTGGGATCCATTCTTCAGGCATGGTGCAGAAGCACTGGCAGGAGAGCACGGAGGAGAACGTTAAGCAGCAAATGTGGTAGCACTGTATTTGGAGGGAGCCTGTTTTGGCAACTGAAAGGCAAATTGCAGATCACTAACAGCCACGTGTTGGATGGGTTGTTAGCTCCAGCACCAGAGATGCTCAGAGTGAAGCCCTGCTGGTGTTCCTGGCCCAGCTCAGCTCCTCACTGCTGCTGGGTGCTCCTGGGAAGCTGTGTGTGCTGCACCGCACGGTTCTCTGACAGAGGGAGGTTGCCGAATTTATACAGTTTGTGAAGTCAGAAGTTGCTGGTCTTGTTGGAAAGGGATCTTGTCTGTTTCTAATGCAGCCTTTACAGAGAGGTAATAGATTTTCCTTCTTTTTTTTCTGTTATAATTTTAAGCAGGTATGGCAGGAAGAAGAGTGATTGCTAGGGAGAAAAATCTGTAGCTAGAAAGCTTCACAAGTGCTGTCCCTGTGTGTTCTGCTTCTTCATTTCATCTTTTGCAATAAGCTGATTAGATTTTGCCTGGGCTCAAGCCAATAAGCCTTTTGGAATGGAAGGCTCAGTTTAAGCCCTCAAAAAGAAATCTGAAGTCCAGTCCCAGGCCTCACTTGGCAGGGTGGGCTGTCTTTACTTTCTGAGCTCTGGGGACAAGCTAAGGCAAGAAGATGAGGAATTAGGTTTTTGCCTTTGGCTAAAGGTGCTTTCCCTCCCTGGGTGCCATGCTGGAGCCCAGCTGCCTGCGGAGGTGACTGACAGAAGGGGAAGAAGCTCCAGTTGGGGTTGTTTGGAGTTATCCTGGGGAGTGTGTGGGAAGGGAAGGACCTGAGCAATGAAGGGCAATGGCAGTTCGTGGCGAGAGGAGGATCTGCATCTCTGAACACCAGCGTGAAGTAAAAGGCAGGAGCCCAGGTGTTTGATTGCTGTGTGTGATGTTAGTCCCTTGCTAGGGCAGCCACCTTTGCCTCACAAGCATTTGCATGTTTATAAGCTTAAATACAGTCTAACAACAGATGCTACACAACTAGCTTAGCATTTTTATATGGATACAAGCAAATCACTTCAAGAGAGAAGGGGACTTTCTGTTTTTAAAAAACTGGTATGACTTTCTGGTATCAACATCATTTCTGTGTTTTTCTCCATTCTTAATTGACGAAATAGCTATTTAGTAGCAACCTGCAAAAGGAAAACACAAATATACACATATACAGCTGGGCTGGAAGGCTGCTGTGGGGCTGGATTGCAGTTGGGGTGGAAAGCGACTGCTCTGATGGATATCTCAGTTCTTCTCACTATTCACTTGGTGTTATTCTAAGCACTCTGTCTCATGTGCCAGAAGTGAGGAGCTCGCTGGACAGGCAGTGACTGATGTAGGCTGGGCTATTGTGTTACTCTGTATAAAGAGAAGATTTGGGTATTGGAAACCTTGAGGTCTATTATTATCTGGAGCTGTGCGAGATGGGACAGGTGGGGACCAGAGCTCAGGACATGGCAGTGAGTGTTGGTTTTCCATGCATGGTAGCTGGGGCTGCAGCACGCAGTGCAGCACGTGTACAGTCCATCCCCAGAGCTTGCTCCCTGTAATCCAAGTTGCTCAGCTTTATTTGTTCTCACTGTGTGCACCATGCTCAGTGCACAGCACTTAACCTAAAAAGTTAAGGTTGAGATTCAGCCTTATCAATCCTTACCTGCTGAGCTTGATGCACCCATGTGTGCCACCACAGCCCCCTCCCAGCACTGTTCTTTGCCATTTGGGAAGCAGTGCAATCCCCTCAGCTCTTGAACTCAGGCACATCCTGCAGGCACCAAAGCTTTTTGTGGCAAAATCACCAAGGATAAATTCTTTGGATGTTGTGGAAAGTGCCAATGTTATGTTCCTGTCCATGTACACACAGGGGTTGTGCCGTGGGCTGGCCAAACCGCATGTGGGGGGTGGGCTGCTCCCATCACTGTGGCCAAGGCTTGCTGGGGTCTGGTGGTTTCCCTGCAGGATTGGTGCACTGGGAGCTGCCTGAGGCATCCCCGGGGGCCTTTAATAAGCACTTAAGTACCTTCTGTTCTTCTAGCTTCAAACCTGCTTTATTTGGAATAATAAAAGGGCCCTGGTGAGGAAGTTGCTCCCAATGCAGATTCTGCTGTTCTGCTGCCAAAGCCTTGGGCTGCCCTCCAGGCATTTCGGCACTGATTATTTTAATTGCTTCTTGATTTCAGAATCCTGCTCTTTTCTAAACCTTTCTTTTTCATTTTCTACATTTTTCCTGCCATGTGATTCTCATTCATTTCTCTCTATCTGCATTCCTGATCCTCGCATTCTCAGGGCTTTTTTACCCCTCCCACCTCTGTCCCTGCTGCAGGAGCTGAGATCCTCTGCACTGCTGCCTCTGTGTCTGCCCTTACTGCCTTTGTGCAGCGTTCAGATGGCTCCCGGCTTCACCTCTGTGCAGCTTTGGTTTCTCCCTCACTGCAGGAGCTCTGCTTTTTTAATAGGGTTTCAGGTACCTAAAAGAACAGAAGCAGTAATGAACTCAAGTGTAATTCCTCCTGCAAAGCCCTGTGGCGGTGATCTGTTGAGCAGCTTTACCTGCACTGTGTGCGTGAAGCTCTGGGCCATGCAGGAGGAGTCAGCTGGGTGCCATCCCAGGGCCTTTGGAGCACTTCGACCTGACGGAGGTTGTGTGGTTTGTTGGGTGTAACAGCTTCGTGTTCCTGGGGCTGGATGTTATCCCCAGCGAGCTGCTTCCAAGCACATCTTTCTGACAGCCCAAAACCATGATGGAGAAGCTTGGTGTTCCTGCTTTGTATCAGATTGGACAAACTAGTTCTCCATAATTACAATATACTCACTTGTGGCATTGGCATTTCCCATACCAATGATTAATTCCTTTATTTTACAGATTCTTAGATGCCTAACACAGCATTCTGAGTGTGAGAGACTTGGTCTATGATGTGTCTTGCTGAATTGGCTTGTGAGGTGCAGAGATGGTTTAGGCTGAGGATCGTTGTGTGCTGCTCATGTCAGTTCAGTGTGGGACACCGAGTGACAGCAAATGACAGCTGTGGGGACACAGCATGACACTGTGCATCTTACTGCTCTGCACATCAGCTGCTGCTTTCAGTGAGCATTTGCCACAGTGGGATGAAGCTGCAAGTATACGAGGAGTCTGAATGGGCTTTCTTAAATACAGAGACAGTGGCATCCAGGTCAAGAATCGGAAACTGCTGGAGCCTGGGAAAGGCACAGCTGTATATTTTCTCCACTCCTGTGCTCTTTCTAAAGCATTTCTTAAACTCATTTTGGTCTGTTAAATAAGTTCGTGTGTCATTTTTTCTTCTTTTGGGTGGGATTTCAGTGTCTCCTGCACAAGCAGTGCATGTATTTTGGCATACTCAAAATGTCAGCAAGCAGTGCTGTCAGGGCTAGTGTGGGTAACACATGTGGGTAACACCTCTGAGCTCCCGAGCTGCTGTAAGTAATTGCAAGCAGTGATTTGGCAAGGAACAGAATCACTGTACTCCCTTACAAATACATTTCTGTTGCTTGTTTCAAAACCATTACCTCTTAATATATTAGAAAGGTAACCTTCAGCGATGCGATTTCTAGGATGAATTTTGTGGTCTTTGATTTGAGCTCAAAGTGGTGAATTCTGCCGCTGCAAAGTTCCTGCCTGCTTCTACGTGCCTGGGTCTGCCCGCTGGGGCTTGAGCGTGAGCTGGTGGAAAAGAGATGCATTAAGGCCATTTGCTGGCCCTTTGATGCAAAGCAGACTGTTGAGGGTTTGTCCAGCCCCAGTCTTCTCCAGAGTTAGGAAACGATCATCTCCAAAGCTCTTACAGCCTCGGCTGTGGGGCACAGCTCCTGAGAATGCATACCTCAGAGAGGGGAAGGGCAAGGTGGGGAGGGCAGGAGGCTGCAAAGGAGGAGGTGACCTCACTGAGGCCCCTGGTGTGATCCTGCAGAGCCCATTGCCAGGGTCCTGGGTGAGCCAAGGGCAATGCCAGCCGTGTCCCTGCTGCAGCCCCTCTCTGTCTTGCTTCTGAGCCTGCTGCTTAGTGCTGGGTTCCTACTGGTAGCCTCGTGCTCCCAGGTAGTCCTGGACCCATAGCAGCAGTGCCAGCATGCTAGACAGACAACAGGCTTAATGTAGTGAGCCTGCTGGGCTGCCTCTTACTGCAGCTCCATTAGAGAGGAGCATGATTTGTCAAAATGATTCTTTTTGCCTTATAGATATGTGTTTCTAACCCGGTCACTGGGAAAGTGTGAAATCTTTTTTCTTTTTTTTTTTTTCCAAACACAGCAGGTATACTGCTCCCCTGCTGCTGTGTACAGCTGTAATCTGCAGCCTGGGAGCTCCTGGCTCCTGCTGTGTGCTCTGGACAGGAATTATACAGCTTTGGGCATGAGGCAGAGGATGCAGGCAGCAATGTACCCCTCCCATGGCTGAGAGCTCTTGCTGCAGGAAGGTAGGGGTTACGTGTGAGCAACACCCACTTGATGCAAACACAGTGCTTAGTTAAAAGAATCACGTCCTACGCAGTAGGGCAGAGATGCTTAAAAGCATGCTGATCTGCTGCATGTACACTTTCTAAATCAGCCACTGATTTACAGTGCAGTGTACACCCTGCCCCAACCACTGCAAGCGTGGGAGGTGCCATGATAACAGGGTGGGCACCGGGACTTGGGCAGCATGCATGAGGTCTGTTGTGGTTTTTAAATACAGGATAAAGGCTGGAAAAAATACAGTGGATGTTTGGGAAGCATGGGAAGAGCTTTCCTGCTGCCTGAGTTGGGAAGGAGCTGTCTGCTGAGAAATGGGACAGCGGGGTGTTCCAGGAGTCCTCTGACGCATCAGCGTGGAAACAAAAATAGATGTACTCATAGTGGGTAAAACATACTCTGCAAAATCTGGTTTTAAAAAAAATAAACGCTGAAACGCCTTGTGACACAGTAGAAAAGAGCAGGGCAGAGAAGTCCTACAGCTCCATTCAGGTGTTCTCCCCCAGCCTGGTGCTTTCCCTGGAGCCTCCTGCCCTGCTGCCCACACTGGGAATGGCCAGTGCTGGGCAGCTCTCATCTGCTGGTCAATGAGAGCAGTAGGAGGAAGGCTTCCCAAAAATGTGGGCCACCTCTTGAAGTTCCTCTGTGGCGTAACCTCTTCTCAGTCCTTTAGAAGAGCGTCCAGGTTGTACTCTGAAGAAGGATTCCTGATTTTCTGCAGTGCGACATGGACATGTTTGGGTCAGGATATGGAGGTGTAACAGGTGTCAGTCCTTGGCATGTGAAAAAGTGCATTCTCTTGACTCAGGTGTTACTGCAGATGAGCCCCAGGCTGCATACCCCCACAGAGCAGGGCAGTGCTGGGGAGGAATGCCATTGGCATGCTGGAAGCACATTGTGTCCTCTGCATTGTGCCCTCCATTCCTGCCTGCAGTGCCCAGCCCTTTGCAGTAGGGCGTACCTCCATCACGGTTAATGCAGGGTTGGAGTGTTCTGTGAGGTTTGTTCTGATACCTGATGAGAAATCTGCACTTTGCTGTGCAGTGTCTGAGAATGGGGTTTCTTATTCTTGTTTCAGAGTAAACCCAGAGCGGTTCCAGACAGGGACTGACACTGATTTCTGCAGCTCAGCAAAGCTGTGTGCTGGGTTCGTTACCTTCACACAGTGCTGGGCTGTGCTGGGGGATGCTGTAGTGCTACAGAAGATCAAAGCAGAGTTTGCATCACTTTTGCTGAAGCTGCCAAGTACTCAGCATTGTACAAACCAACTCCTAGCTTCCATGCTGAGCACCCAGTGATGAATGTGCAATTAGTGACTATTTCTGCAATTAGAGATTCACCTCTGCTCTGTTCCAGAAGAATGCTACCTACAGTTTGAGACCATCCATTCCTCTTCTCCCCTTCTGCTTTCCTCTGTTTCAGCAGCAATTTCATTCCCAAAGCTTTTCTGTCTCCTCTGAAGAGATAAAGCCAGCATCCTGCCTAAGAACAATGCATTACACCTGACCCCCTGGCTCTGCACAGAAGCACCTGCAGACAGCAACCTTAGTGACTGTGGGAATGGATGGGAAAAGTAAAGCCCGATGCAGCTAAGCTGTGTGTGAATGTGAGGATGGATCTCCCTGTAGCTTCAGCTTTGTGTTTCTGGTTATGCACAGTGCTGGCTCTTGCCCAAGGCCTGCACCACATCACAGCTGCTCTGATGCACAGATTCAGGTTGCTTAGAACTTTCTCTAAGCAAAGAGCAAATGGAAACATATTTGAAATTTCTTTGCTCTCTGAAGCATGGTTTAGCTTGCTGGTCATAAAGAGGTAATTCGGAGCGATGCAGCGCTGGTAATCACACCTCTGTCCTGAGCTGGAGAGCATTTAGCAGATGGATTAGCCTATAGAAAGCCTTAGAAATGAGATAGGAAGCTGCTGCTAGTGGAAAGTTAACTGTTTCATACACAAATCAAAGGAGAAAAGTAATCGTCACAGCAGAAAGTAGGATTGAGTCCCCACACTTCTACAGAAAGTCATCTGGTTTTGTTTACTGAATCAAATTTGTTTTAATTGTATTCCAGTTGGTCTGTTTCCCACTCCTGTGTGTTGTTTTTTGACTCTGTCGTTACTAAATGGTGCTACTGTGTATGTATAGAACCCAAAGTGAGCCCTTGTGTCAGCCCATATGGATCATGCTGGGTAGCAGCCATCCCAGGCAGTAACAGCGTTCTGAAACAGAATATTGAAAGGATTTGCATTGGATTACTAAAAAAAAAAAAAAAATCCTAATTTTTAGGGCATTTGATAAGGCTGTGATTGCGTCTGTCACCCTCCAGAACTTTCATTATTACCATTCTTATTATGTTTCCCCATGCTTCATCTTAAATAATACTAATTTCAGCATAGAGATGATACGATGAGGTTCATGCTAGTGCAGCTTTAGGAGGAATTCTAATTATATTTAAATACCCGAGGCTAACAAACAGCTTGATTAGCATCAGCAGAGCCTGCTAGTGGTTGCTGGTTTGTACGGGGGGTTATAAATAGAGCTGGCTGGGCAGACACTTTAACACTACTGATATTGGAAGCCTGGAGAAGTGAGATCTGTACCTAGATGACGTGCAGACCACACATGGGCCCTTTTGTCTCGCAGACCTGTGCTCTCGCTGCCCTCTGCTCATGGCTCTGGCTGGGTGCCCCGTGCCTCCAGCACAGGCTGTGGGGCCAGGCTCAGCTCCACGTGCCCTTGGCTGTGGCTGCTTGTTCATTCAGAAACTTGTCGTACGCTTGGTAAGAAGACATTATGATATGGTCATACATTGGCTGTTTTCAGTAGAATTTTCAAATGTTTTCAAAAATCGCCTTTGCCAGGGAAGTTTGCATTTCATTTTAACAGGAGAAACATTATTCTATCCCGTGTTAGTTAAACCAGAGAGCTACTCTCCCCTATTCCCTTCTTCCTCTTCTGTCCATACCCAGAAGATGTTAATGGGGGAGGCCTGAGGGTTTCCCAGTCTCCCCCTGCTCCAATGATGCCATGCAGTGCTGTGTGCCCCACCAAGCTCTGGGCTGGCAGGATGGACGGGTACCCACTGATGTTCTGAAGTAGTCTTTCAAAAATAGATCTCCATATGTGTACTAGCAAATGTTTTTAGAGTTAAAAATCTTAATAAATAAATTAATTAATTAAAATGCAGTGTAATATGTTAGCAATTGTACATAGGGCTGATATCTAGCAGAATTAATAATTAACTATGGGCTTTCTGTGCTAGCACTGCAGAGGGGCACCTCGTAAGGACAGATGCAGCTGATGCCAAAGGCTGCCTGTGTCAGAAATCCACAGAGGAGATGAAAAGCATGTGGGAAATCCCCATCCTCGCAAACCCCTGGGGCTGCCTGGGAGACCTCCAGGCTGTACCTGTGATGTGATCAGCTGCATTTCCTATCTTGTTTATGTAGCACATGGATGGGAAGGCAACGAGGGATTTTCTGTGTGGTGTATGAGGCTGTGTGTGCTCAGTCCTCAGTCAGAGCATCACAAATGGTGACAGTGGGCTTAGCGATGGCCTTGGCCATCCTCTTTATACCTCCTCTGTTTTCAAATACAGTGGTGATTAAAATATATGGTATTTCGTTATATATAAAACAAAAAGAGGTTCTTTTAAATTCCCTTCTCAGGCTCTCAGACAAACTATTGGGAAATTTGCTGTTTAGCTATAGAAACAACCAGGTGCTTACAATAGAGCTGCTGAATGTCTTTATATATGCACAAATAGAACTTTCAGTCTGACCAGTAAGAAAATACACCTTGAATTCTTTTCTATTTCAACTTCACACTTGGGTGAGAAAATAAAAGTTATGGCATTACTCTCTGAATAAAAGATGCTCGTAATTTTAAATGACACTGCAGTGCCCACAGTTTGAACTCCGCACTTCTGAACAACAAATCAACAGTTTTACAATTGCTGCTACAAAACCTTGGCTGTTACCAGAGCACCCATTCCTTAAAGGTACTGGTTCTAATCACCTGGGGATGTGGGTTAGTTAGGACATATCTTCTGCTCCTAGAGTCGTGCGAACAGCCCCCATGGCAGCTCTGTTACTTTTCCTTTATTTTCAAATAGTCTACAGCTGGCTGGAACACGTAACCAACGGGAGCACTGAGTACAGGACCTTTTCTGCATTGCTGCCTGCAGTTCCATTCCTGACATACTCTAATTCCTGCTTGAGGAAACAGAATGGGTGCTGAAGGAATCCTTTACACCAGGTCAGCTCAGCAGCACCAGGGATACTGGCTGATGGATGGACTTAGGAAAGAAGCCGTAGGCAAGCTCAGAATCAGCCCCTGGAGGCTCTGCTGTAACTCATGGCTTTTCCTATGGTGACATCAAAGCTTAATATTTGGAAAATTGTTTCCCAGTGGTTCCTCAGAGATACTCAGGCACTCATTTACTCTGAGAAAAACAGCAAGGCAGGTCTTTCCCTGCAGCTGTGCTGCCCTTGTGCCTCTCTGCCGTTTTGTCTTTTCAGAATGTGTCTGTCAAAAGTCAGCATGTGCTGCTTTGCTCTCATAACTATAAATAAGGCTGCTGGCACCAGAAAACCTTTTCCAAAGACTCCAGTAAAAAAAAATAATAATAATAATATTTAAACTCTGGGAAGAAGGATTGTATCTGACTGACATTGATAATTTTTACTCCAAAAATCCTCCAGCTTGATGTTAGATATCATTAACTTTTAGATTATGATAAAAAGCCTTGTGCTGCTTAGCTTTGGAGCACGTATAGAGCATCTTCCCTATTCTCTTCTGAAGCGAGTTTCTTGCATTGGCATCAGTGGGGTAAAAATAAAAGTTTGGGCAATGAAACAACATCATAGCAGCTACATCAGCAAAGAGACCCTGGTGTGCAGCCGGTCACCCAGCTGCCTGGGAACGATGGGGTGAGCTGCAATCAGCACAGAGCAGAGATGCGAGTCGTGTTTAATCCCATCTGACTCTGCAGTCTAATGAGTTGGGTCGGGGGTGAGCTGTTGCATAAGGCTCCCAGAGACACTGCTGCTTTTACATTCCCGAATGGTATTTTGTATGGTGTGTGACTGATAAACAAGCTGTAGTCTGCGGGGTCAGCTTGGTGTGAATGCTTTGGTTGTTTATCCTCATATCGCTGCAGAACTTGAAAGCAACAACCGAATTTAGATAATGAATTGAAAGGACCTATCAGCAGCAGATGTAGATCTAAATGGAGATTCCCACTCCTTTAAGCGGGCTCTGCATCTGCATTCCTTGAAAGTCAAAAGCTTTTTTTTTGTAGAAACGTTGTTTACATCCCCATTACACCTATCAGCTTGGCGTCAGGTGTTGGCATGGTGCGAGGTGCATTGCTGACCTTGGGACCAGCATGGCACTGCAGTGTGCTCTGCCCTGCCCCACTGCCCCACGCTGGGCTCACCCCCCACGCTTCATAACCCTGTCTGTTTTATTTTGCATGCCAGGAAACCTGGGAATTGATCTTTAGAAAACACAAAATACCGCTGCGATTGGCTGCATCCACTCTGCTGATATCTTTCATAGTGGGTGTTTTTAAATGCAGACTTAGAGGCTTTTTGATCTCCTGTTTGAACGGCTTTAGATACAAATTGCCCTTCTAGTTCAAACTCATTCGGTGTATGGCATCTGGTAGGTATTACCCATTCAGACTTGCATTTGAATGTGAGGTGCTAATTTCAGAGAAGTGTCTGTCACTTGAATGTAAAGTGTGCAGCTGCAAGAGCCCCCAAATGATTATTACCTCCAAGTGGCAGCTGTTTGCTCCTTCTCCTTTTTTTATCCCCGCAGTATTTGTCTGAATACCCTGCTATGACTCACTTCCCTCCCTCCAGCTGCCAGAAAGGTAGATGTTTAGATCAGCTTTTACTCGAGGGCCCAGTTACAGTCAATGGGGAGCGATATGTCTCTCCAAAGGACAATCTATGTGTCAGAAGGAAATGTGATGGATTGCTTATTGCTCTTCGCTGACTCTTCTTGAGACACACTGTGTAAATTTTTGGTGAGCAAAACAGGAGAAATGAATCCCAAAGAAAAAAACTGAAGAGACAGAGGATGCTTGTGGCCCCAGTCTGTGCTACGGGTGGCCAGAAAGCATGGAGTTGCATCTCCCCAGTACCTAAGGGAGCTGTTGTGCCTCTTACTAATACGTGACCATTGCTTTTATTTATTTCCCTGCTTGAAAGCAGCAGTTAACATTAGGTTTCAGAGCTCTTCTTTTGTGGCCAGCACGGAAGCAATCTATTCTGGAGCTCCCGAGGACACAGTGGTTAAAATCAAAACAATTTGTTGTAGGACAGGTGGAATAGGATCCTGTGTTTGGGAGCTGGGCAGCTTCCTTGTGAGCTCTATGGCCGTGTGCCGTGCTGGCAGGCTGCTCTTATGTGTGTGGAGGAAAATGAGCACTTTCTGGAGGCAGCTCAGTCTCAATTATTTGTTCAGCTGGTGATTGCTTGCTGACTCATTCAAAATTGGGCATTATTCAGCTGTTGTGCGTTCAGGTTGCAACTCAAGCCACAGACTTCATTCTCAAAGCAAAATGAGCTGCAGACCCATATGAAGGTATGGAAGCTCTTAGAGGCTTTGAAAAAAAAATCATCACAACTTGACCTGTGTGTCTTTAAAAAATAAAAGCCAGCAGTTAAGCACACACTTCTGGGCAAACCATTTCTTTCATTTGCAGTGAGCACTACCAGCACTTTGATGCAGTTTCTGCTCAGTACTACTGTTATCACTCAGTATATGTTATTCTGCAGCTGTTCAGACCATTCCTTGCTTCTCTTGCATGTGATTCCTTACTCATCAGCTGTTCTACTGGAGTGGAAAGTGGTTTCCAGGTTAGACATGCAGTGTAGAGGTGCTTCTGACCAGAACCACTTCGTTAGGCTTAGACAATGTGTTTCTTTCTGCAGCAATAAGTGCTCAGAGTGATCTGAGAAGATCTGAAGAAGGATGTGAGTTTTTTGTTTGTTTGTTTGTTTGTTTTGTTTATTTTTTAATCAGAATTTCAGGAAACATCTGATTTTAGTGAAAAAGATTTTAGTGGAAAAGGGGTCCCAAGGATCCCTCAACTCCTTTTTTTGGAATTAGGATTTAGGGAAGCTCCCTAGGTGAGATCTGTATTTCCTTTGTGCTTTAATTCATTCCTGAAAACAACTCCCGGGGAAGTCCATGACCCACATACCCATTAAGGAGTGCTGCTGCCAGCTGAACAAACTGCGGGGCTCAGTGGCTTCAAAAGCAAAGACTGAAATATTCTCACTCATCGCTGCGGCTGGCTGTCCCCTGCGATTTGTGCCTCAGACTTAAAGGAGCAAGTCAGAAACTGTGGCATGAGGTGTGAGAATGGGGAGCTTACAGAAATACGCATGCATTTATGTGCGTAAGTGCAGATTTCAAATACCAGCTTCTGTTTTACTGTCAAGCTAATTTTATTTTTGAAACAAATTATCTTGCCATACACATTGTGGTTAATCACTCCTGTTGACATCAGTTGTGCCATGTCCGTGCTCCCAGCTGCCTGTGGAAGCAACACAAAAAAGGACACAGCAACCAGTGGTCACCACACACGGGCACTAGCAGCAGGATGTACCCCTGCTCCTTGCTTTTGCTTTCAGCCCATATCCCCCATTTGCCCTCGCTGCCCATAACCCCACTGCCCGGAACCAATTTCCTTGCCCTGTAGCTGCTCAGCCATCCCCACCTGGTGCCGTGGCTGCAGCCCCCAGATCTCCATGTGTGGGACTTCTGCTTGCAGACAGTGATGCTGTTGCTGCTTCTCTCAGGCTTAAGTTCATCACTCTTCCTACTAATTCAGTAGCTCATACATAGCAAAAGTGGTGTAGTTACAGCCTAACCAGGGCAAAGACTGAACTTCAGGAAATGGCTGGCAGCCTAGCTCTGCTTTTCTAACCTTACAATTCACTGTTGGTAAATAAACCTAGATTTTTTAAAGAACAACATCTGTTCCAGTAAGAAGCACGCACACTGACATGGAGCAGCGTTTCAGGTAATGAACCTTTCTAGTGAACACAGACATGCCAAATGTTTCTGCTCAGATGGGGGTTTTCCTGTTATTTCACATTGTCAGAGAGGCACCGGTGTGCTTTCATGCTGGTGTAATCCCAGTAAGCAAAAGTGAGCTGTGCTAATGACTGATTTGCCCCAGGAGGATTTGGACAATCTTTCAAGGAAATGTTGTGACTCAGAATTTTCCTGGTGCATCTACAGCCCAAGATGAGGCCGTTGTGGGGGGAAGATGGGCTGTGTTGTATACTTGCTTCTGCTTTTACTGGAAGAAAATCAACAGAGCTCACGCTGTGCATTGTCTTCTTAGCTCAGCGCTGGTCACGCTTTGCTTCCACACCATTTGCAGGTGTGGGCATTTTTTCACAGCATTTTTTCTTACCAGCCCTGCACTGATTGTTTTGTTGGTGCTGCTCTTGAACTACGTTATAATGTAAGATTGTCCAAGGAGGAGCCTGGGGGAATTTACTCTTCGAAGTCTGCAATAGCATTAGAAAACATTTGCATGAAAAACCATCTGCAAAACCACGATGAGCATCGCATGCCTGAAGCCTTGGCAGAAGCCCTTCCTTGTTCCGGGCTGGAGCCAGTCCTGGTCAGCCTGCTCCCTGCTTTGGGGCCGAACTCATGATGGGATAGTGAGTGCTTGCCATCATCCTTTCAGGTGCAGTGCCATGCAGTTTGAAAGTGAACATCAGGATTAAGACACAAATAATAGTTAAATTTCCTAAAAGAGAACTGTGTGCCGTCTAGCACCCTTGCACTCTCCATTCCATTGCTTTCATTTTGCTCTCAACTCCTTCCTCTTACAATCGTAAATGCTGCTGATCGGAGACCGCTTCCATCCTCATTACCTCTAATTAGAAATAGAAATGACTATTCAACTGATGTCTATCACTCTACAAACGTTAATATTTGGAGAAAAATTGTCCAACAAAAAAAAAAAAAAGAAAGAAAAAGCAACCCAGTTTAAGGAGTGACATTTTTTTAATGCAATCCCAATTGCAGCACGTATTCCTTGAAGTTAATTGCATTTGAAAATGTTACTTAGATACGAGCTATTGTTTCTTGACCTACAGTAGATTTTGCAGTGATGTCACTGTGTATGCTTCAGACGTGAATTGAACCTCTGTAGATTGTTGTCCTTCTGCAAATGTGAACAAATGCAGCAACTTTACAGAGAACCGTTTTTTTGTATGATTTGGTGTGATTCCATATCCATTTCCATGCTTTTTAAAGCATTCCAGGCATGGCCATGTCTGTCTCAGGTCAGGCTTTGTGGCTGCCCACCTGGAGCTCGCCCAGTGCTGCTGGCTTGGCTGAGCGGTTGCCTCCTCTATGTGCTTGTCTGTATCCAGATACCTTCACACCATCACATAGCCGTGATTTGTGACAGTTTTCTTTCAACTTGTCTGTCATTTTCAGACAGGTCTTATTATAACAACATCTGGAATAGCCATACCCTAATAATATCGGTTCTCAAAATAAGAAAATTCCATTCACTTTCTGAGCATTTCTGAATGGTGTAAGCCCTGGGTGAAGGGCTGAGCTATACAGATCTCTGTTGCTGGCTGCAGGTCAGCTGAGTGCTTTGTAAGAAATTACAGAAAGGTTTAGGAGTGACATTTATCTACTTCAACTTGCTGCCCCATCACAGAGTCATAAAATCATAGGATGACTTATGTTGGAAGGGACCCCAAGGATCATAAAGTTCCAATCCCCCTGCCACAGGCCGGGCCACCAACCTCCAGATCTGGTACTTGACCAGGCTGCCCAGGGCTCCATCCATCCTTGGTTGGATGAACCAAGGTCTTGAACACCTCTAGGGACGGGCATCCACAGCTTCTCTGTCCTTCAGTTTGATCTTTGCATTGCTGGTAAGTGGTACATGTCTCTATGAAGTCTTGTTCAGCTCATCTTCTTTTGTCTTTCCCAAGCAACTGCATGCATACGTAGATCACTCTGAAAGTAATGCTTTGTTTATATCCATGGAAACTACAACAAATACAAGGAGCACAACAACACTATTTGATAGAGCATATTCTCAGCTACAAAACGCTGTTTTTCAACACAGTCACCACCAGTAGCTTTACATTTTTGCCACTGATGAACAAGAGCCTGCATGCCATGCTCATAAACATCTGAAGCACTGGAGGTGACCCACTGTCGCCCCCCCCTCACTGTTCTCACATCCATGGGTTGCTCTCCAGAAATGTTCAGCAAGCGTCAGTGAATGGCAGTGGGTGCCGTTTTTGTTCCACATGGAGGAATTCACTCCCACCCCTGTGCTTCATCTGTCATACGGCAACACAGTGTAATGGAATATGGATGGGAAGGTTCCTCTGCCATCCCACCAACATCCATCTCTGACATCGCGGGCCAACAGAACAGGAGGCATTATTTTTGGAGAAGCCCTCATAATTTTTGATTGTCTCTTGATAGCCGGGAATCACACTATTGCTTTTGATTAAGAATTGCACTCTTCCCATTACTTTCTTGCGGATTACACAGAGGCTTTGCAGGAGCCATTAATTCTTCTCAGCCCATCCTCCATGTTTTACAGTGGGATTTCAGAGAGATGAATGTACTCTGGTGCAGTGTTGATGTAACCCTTTCTGTTTGCTGCACTAGGCGTAGGCTGATGTGTCAGATAACACACTGGTCCCTGCAGCTCACTTCTGCACTGGCAGGGAATTGCTGCTTGAACCCTAATTGCTTGTGCTGTTTTTAAGACTGGAAAGTAAGTTTCATTAATCACTTTTGCAAATAGTCTTAAAGTTATAAAGCATTGATCAATAAAGGTGAGAGAAAAGACCGGGGCCTTCAGGGAAAAAGTAATACATTCATTACTGTGAACAAATTCAATCCAAGGAATGAATCAATGTCATAACTTGCTGGGAATGTATTACATGCTGTCGCACGTAATCTACTGCAGACCAGGCTGGTATTTCTTTCACGTGGTAACTGAGAAATGATTGTCCTTCCACACGTGAATTGCTGCTTGATGTTGTCTGCTGAAGGGAGCAGGGAAGGAGAGGCAAACGCCCCATTAATGGGCACAGGGCAGCTGGCTGGCATCCATTTCTCAGGTATGAATCACCATGAGGGGACATTCTTTCTTCCTTTCTTCCCTCCTTAGGTCCTTTAAGGCCTTCTGTTGTTGGAAGCTCTGACACAGGATGCATTTTGAGCCGCACCATTCCAGCAAAAAGACAATCTCAGTTAATTTGCCAGAGGTCTCCTTTCTGGAAACTCATCCTGTAGAGTTTGTGAGTGTCTTTTTGGGTGCCTAAGAGCTGTGAAGCATGGAAAAGAAACAAACTTAAAAATGAACAGATTATATTGTGAGTCTAACATGACGTTATGAAATATCTTAATCAGCCTCATAGTAATTTTTTCTTCCAAAACCTCGGGAAAGTCATTGAAAGTCTGCTGGAGAATGCATGTAAGGGATGATTCTTCTCAGGGCAGCCTGAGCTCTGTGTGCTACAGAATATAAGCAAGTTTAAAGAAACAAAACAACAAATTATTTTTATGTCCGATGTGAAGAAGTGCAAAGCCAGGCACCTTGTATAAAATTTATACTTATGTCTTTTATTTGGGTTCTATTTCTTCAAAGAAAGGTAATTCAAGATGCACTTAGAGTATTACTATAGAAGCAAATGTGGACGTTTTGCATTTTGAGAGGTTTTAAATGAAAGTTTTTCTCTTTCCACTGATGAGTGCCTGCTCCCAGCTTCGCAGGCTTCTGTTCCTCACGTTCTTTCTGGGGAAGGTATCACCTCACTGGCACTGATCCCCATTCAGTATCTCACAGCTTGGTGTACATCCAGGTTCATAAAGATTATTAATTGAAACACTTAATAAAAATTCTTAATGGCATTGGAAGATGTGTTTAACATTATGCTTTGTGGGGCAGTGGAAAATAGTGCTGAAGAATTAAAAATAAGTCATTTCACCAACTCTTATTTTCTGCTAGTGGTAAATTGATTAATACATTCATTAGGCTGACAAGCCAAACAGTGAAAAAGTGAGTGAAAAGCGTTGTGTTCTTTAATGTGCATAATAAATGTAATGATCAGAAGGCATTAGATTCCACCAGCGAAGAGCTGAGTGTCTTCTGTGCTGACTTCTCATTACTGACCGATTTGCTTTCAGCCTGAATGCTAATAAAAAACTAACCAAATAGCAAAATATGAAAAAATAATGCAGAACTTGAAAGCATTTAGCACAAGCTGGGCTTCCTTCCATGAGCCACAGGCCTTATGTTTCCTGTCTTGTTGTTGTTGTGCATCATGGTCACAACAGCGAGGTGTGTTAAGGTGGCTGAGCGCCGAGTACAGTTTGTGAGTGCCTTTAGATGGCAATTGATTGTGGCTGGGATTCTCTTGGGGCTTTTCTTGTCTCTCTGTGATAAAGGAAGGGTTAGTGCACGGTGATGTGGTCTTTCCGTGAAATGAGCTATGGCTTATTTCTCTTGGATTACACCCAAAAGCAGCTGAAAAATGCTGAACTGGGATCCCTGTCCTTTGTTCCAGTGCTGAGCCAGAGATGTTAGTGCTGAAGAGCATCACACACCATCTGTTGGCAACCAGGGATGCGTCTGATTGCAACCAATGGAGGATCCTTTGTGTGGTCTTTTAAGTATTTTCTCCACGTTTCAATTCTCCTTGATATAATAGCAACATCATTTAGCTGCCGTTTGCTGTCCTCTGCTTTATAAAGTACAGCTATCTTATTAGGTCAGGGAATCCAATAAGGAATAGAAAGATTAAATTAGATAAAATGAAAGGAATGCATCGGAGGAAGGAAGGCCTAACTGGGAGCAGATGTCAGAGCATACAGAACAATTTGATACCTAGAAAGATGTGGAGTTTAGGATGTGCCTAGAAGGGCGCAGGGAGAGGCACAGCTGTCTGATTTGAAGCCCTTTGATGCATTGCAAAGCAAATAGAGGTGGTGGTGTGGGCTGTGCAGTCACAGCTGTGCTGGGCTGGCTGCTGGGACAGCCATCACTGTCACCCTCTGTGCTGCACACCTGGGGGTTGTGTGCCATGCAGACCCCTGCACAGCTGCACCCACATCCCAGTGCTCTCCTCTCCAACTGGGGAATTTCCCCCCCATGTGAAGGTGAGCCCTGCCACCCATGTATTTCTTGAGCTCTGCTGACTGTTCCCCACCCGTCCCCCACACCTTACACACGGTTTGGGTGCATATTTTTATGCTGGTCACTGCACTGCAGCTGGAGTTTCAATATTCAGAACAGCAGCTGAAGAGGGAAGAGGAGTAATCACTCCTGCTGGTACACATTCCCTGAATGACCAGCTAAAGTGATGAATTCAGGCTTTTGACATGTTCTTTCTAGCAGTATTAATAGCAAAAATTACTGCAGATGACAGCAAATTAGATAAGCAGGGTCCCCCAACACTTACTGCCTGCCACTGAATTAGTTTTGGCTTTGGTAGTTCACTTGATTGAAGAGCGATGCTTAAAATCTGTGTGGTGCCCAATATTTTTAACTTTCTCTGAGAAACACAAAAGCAAGGCTCTGCCTGGTGTGTGGCATTGCTTTCTGAGGTTTTCAGTGCAGTTTTTTGTGGATATGGCAGCCAGGGTAGCACTAGGATTCCTTCTTCAAAATCTAAGTTGATGAAAAGCATAACAAGCACATCAGAATGCTCGATGAGATGGCATGGCCAAACAAGAAGCTGCCAGGCTGTGCCATGAAGACAGAGGTCAGCAGGACACTGTGCCTGAGCACAGGGATGCTAATTTTCCACTTCATTAAAAGCCATAGCAGCATTTTGTGCTTGTGTCACTGATCTGCTTCTGGATCCAGAGCTCGCTTTGTTACGTTTGCATTTGTCACACATGCTGCACACTGTGTTGTTCTGGAGGTACACTAAGGTGTAAGGATAAGCTGAATTAGGTCATTATTTACAGGACATATAGGAAGAGTGATATCGGTGCTGTTTTGCTGGAAGATCTCAGCTGTCTTTTCTGGCTTGCTATCGATCAGACACAGACCAGCGCATCCTGCCCTCCCAGCAGTAGCATACCTGTTAATTCGATGATAATTTCATTTTACAACTTGTTCTCACAACATGATCTGGGCTAATTAACTGACAGCAGCATCACTGCAGCACACAGCCTGTCTGGGGAGAGGGGGTAAGAGGGGAGCACGGTGGGTCTGGGGCCTTCAGGGCTGCCCTTGGCTTTGCTGGGACGCTGAGCAGGCAGGAGGAAGTTCATAGCTCTGAGATAATGCCTTCTTCCCCCTCCTGCCCTTTTTTCCTTTTTGCTGATGCTTCATTTTACACGGAGGATTTAAATAATTGATTATTGTCTAAATGTGGAAGAGTCAGCGTTATTTTGCCAGGAAAAGGCAGAACACGATCCCAGAGAATGGTGATTTGTGCATCTTTGGTACGAGGTGGGTGTGGGCTGACCCATCTGCAGGCAGCACCCTTCTCCTGCCTTGGTACTGAGATTGCAGAGAAGGGCTCAGGTAAAATCCTGTGTTTTTCTATAGAAAATACCATCCATCAAGGCTCGGAAAAATACAGCTGTTAGAAAGAAACCTTCCTTTGAATTATTATTGTTTTTGGAGGGGTTTTATCATTGCCCGCAGTCAACACCATGTTGCTACAAATTGCTGTGATTCTGTGAAGTCCTGCAGCATCGGAGGAGCATCCAGCAGGAGGCGTGGGGAGCGGCTTCTGTCCATCACACGGAGCAGGAATGGGACAGGGTCAGTGGGTCTGTGTAGTTCTCGTTGGTCTGGGAACGTAGTGCAACTGGTTGGGTCAAAAAGTAGCTATCGGTGCCTTTGTTTTGCTGAAACGTAAAAGGATCCTAATTACAAAAACTCTTCTGGATTTTTATCTTTTTTTATTTCTATTTTTTCCTTATTGGGCACATTGCTGTGGCATGTTCATCCTGTCCAGAAGATGCCTGCTGTTTGCTGCTCGGTGTGCTTACAGAAAGACATGAAGGTGATTTCAGAGCCTCCTTGGCCTCGTGCAGTTTTAATGCTTTTTCAGAATCGTTGCAGCTTATCTATAAATGTACACTGGGATCTATAAGTTCAAGTCTCATCGATTTCAGTGCCAAATGCATGAGCGCACGGGGCTTCGGCTATTGACAGAGGGAAGATGTCCTTATTTCCTGACAGCTTCATTTGCTTCTGCGGCTCATTCCCCTCTCATTGAGGGAATGTCACTGCTGAGCACCAACAGTGCAGAGCAGGAGTGGGGGTGAGGGTGTGAAGCTGAGCACGCCGGGCAGTGTGAACACGCAGGAGGGAGAGCCAAGGCTTGATGAGTAAACCACCACCTTGAATTGAGATTTTGTGTTTTATTTGTGCTCGCTCGTTCCTTCTCTAATAGAATAGCTAAAACAAGCTTTACCTGAAATATGAAGCCCTGAAGATTTGCTGCCACAGTAAATATTACACTTGAATTGATTAGGTGCACTTCAGAAATCAAGCCACATTCTTAATAGGGGAGCAGTGCATATTTTCAATGTTTATCATACCGTGTTAGGTGTTTAATTAAAAAGAGATTCCCAGAGGATTCGCCAGCTTTGTGTTGATGACAGAAGCAGATCAGTTAGCAGTTTTGGGCAGGTAATTATAGTGTGGAACTAGATGGCTGAGCTGAATATTTTATGACAGCAACCTCAGTTGGAATGAAGGAAAATAGAATCGCTCTTATTGCTGGGGGGGGGGAGAGAATCTAACAAGTCCCCCCAAGTGCGGGTCCTGCACGTTTGCAGTACCTGAGGAGGCAGGGCTATCTTTGGCCAGCAAGCTGTTCCCTGCCAGCTTTCCATGGCAGACCTTTCATATGGGTCAGTGCGTTGCGTTTGCTGCCGTGTCCATTTGCTACTCCTCACCTTGCATGAAAAGCTGCTGATTATCGGGCCGTGGTGGATCAGCTCATTGCAAGGCCAGCAGCACCCTGCCAGCGGGCAATGCCTGAGGTGTCACAGAAGAAGCCTGTTCCAGCAGTGCTGCTGGGATGTGCTGTGTGCCATAGGCAGAGTATTTACCGTAACGGCTCTCCTAGGAGCTGACTCCTGTGGGGCGCTCACCAACGGAGCATTTATTTAATGTCGCTGCTCAGCAGCTCGCTGGAGGTGAGGGAGGTAAGAGAGAGGTGGGACAGCAGCTGTGCTCACAGGTCCGTAGTGCTGCTGTATCAGCTCCAGTTCTGCTCTTCCTTTAGTGCTGTATTTGGCTGATGTTGGCTGAACCCTGAACCACCAAGCGCTGCCTCAAGGAGCACTGGCACGAGAGCTCCGAGCCCTGAGACATCAGGCTTAGTGCTTCGTAGGCTCCGGATTGAATGAGCTGATAGAAGGAGAAGGGGAAAACAGATGGGAGAGAGCATTTATGAAGCAGCTGCCTGTTAACCAATAATTTGGTACATTTCCTTCAGTTCTTTTCATTAAGCCACAATATGTGGATGTCTCATTTTCTGTGAGATGCATTGAATGTTCAGAAGGCTTGGCTATAATTACACACATGCTGAAAGCGCAGAGGCATGCACTGTTTCAAGAATAGTTCTCTCTCTGGTTCCTTTCTGCATACTGTTCTCTACTCTTGTGTTGCAGGGAAATTTTTGATTGTGCAGAACCTGGAACAACCGATGGATAATTGGGCTAACGGAGGCACCGTGCTGTGCAATCAGTATTTTTTCTCCCCAGTTTTTGTCTCCTGGAGACAAAAATAAGCAAAAGCAAACCAGGGGCAAGATACTCTAACTACAGCACTGGTGCTGCTCTTACCAATGTACCATAAATGTTTTCTGCTCCCATTACGAGTGTGATATGATTACTTCTCGTTGCCTCTCAAAGCTCACGGTGGCTTTGTGCTGTGTGCTGGCCAGGATATTTACAATATATTTCAATCATCACATTTCTTAGAATGAAAAAATCATCAGTATTTTTCAGGATAATAGAAAACAAGATAATTGGGGTCGAAGTTTTAATAGCTTTAACTGCTTAGCAGGACTTGGGCATGGATCGTTCGGCAGTGGTGTGCCTGCAGTGCTGGAGCTGCTGTTCAGCTGTTCATTAAAACATTCTGTTGAACCACTGGAATCGCAGCAGATATTTTGCATTTGGTGTAATTAATTGTCACATTTATCTAACTGAAATCGCAGCTTTATGACAGTAAAAAAAATTTTATTACCAGCTTTATGTTACGCTTCTGCATCGCAGCCTTATGGCTGGATACATACAGTTATTAGCAAAGCCAATTAGATGTGAGCATTTCTGTAATCAAAGATGAATAGTTTTGAGAAACTAAGAAAGATGAATGCAGTCAATACAGGAACTGATTTGCAGTTTTATTTTTTTAATATATATGCTAATGTTAACGTAAACAGGATTGAAAAAATGATGAAGTGAAAAAAAACCACAGTTTGATTATCAAGTTTTGTCAGTCATTAATTAGTTCTGAGGCAATCCAGGATTGCTATGTACAGGGAAGAGGTCAGGGCTGGGCTATTGTGCTTCAAACAGGAATTTCAAATGTTATTTGAAGGTGTTGTTTCAAAAAGAGAAGGGGTTTCCAATAGCCACTGATACTTCAGGGCAGAGCTCTCTGTAACAGGAGGATCCTATTAAGTAAAATAGCCAGCAATAAACTGTCTCCATAGTGGCATCTTACTGTGTGAAAGAAAATATGAAAAGGTTGTCTGTACTTAAGGCATTGACATGGCCACACCAGAAGGCAGTTTGGGGAACTCTGAGTCTCAAGCTGCCATTTAGGAGCAAACCTCTACCTGCAAATGGAAGCTGGAGTGCTAATAGGCATTAAGAGAATTAGAGGTGGGATTGGAGGGATGCTGTGCGCTCCCACCCCGAGCAGCGCCACTCACTTCTGTGTGCCCTTGTGGGCATTTCCTGCAGGCAGCTGGAGGTGGAGTGGGGCTGATTCATCTCTGTTAAATGCTTTTCCCCACCAAGATTTGAGAGATGAGCCTGAACTACTGTGCAAAACACAGCAAGGCACCCTGCAGGCTGGGAAACCTGTGGCTCCCATCCTGATAGCTCTTACTGTGCTACAGAGTACAGGTTGGAAGCGTGACGTGAGAGCTCTAATAGAAAGCCAGTGAAGAGTAAGATGCAGCAGTCACAGTATCAAGGGCTTACATTACATTACATATTGGCCCTTGTCTGTCCAAAAATGAATCCCCAATAGCTGGGTTGACACTAAAAGCCCACTCCTGCCTGGCTGCCGTATCGGCTAGGGCTGAGCACAATGCCCATGGGGTGAGAGCAGCACCATTGGCATCCTGGGCCCGGCAGCCAGGAGCAGGACCAGGTTCTGCTGCTGCTCAGGTTAAAGCAGAAGCCAGGTACAAGGCATCTCTGCACACTGCTCTCAGTGTTCATGCAGGGACTTCGTAGGTGAGCTTGTAGCAGGGACTGGAATGACCGAGTGTAGCTTTCCACACTGGATATTTGCATGAGAAAGCCAGGATGTACAAAGCTAGAGATGTGTATACAAGGCTTACATAAATCTTCTGGGCATTTCTGTTCAATAATATCAACTGTAATCATTAAGATTACAGCTTAATTATCCACTTGGGCATAGGTACAGAATAATAATCCTGCCTCACTTGTCAAAACAGAGCTGATGGCTGATGGCAGTTGTGGGATTCTGCCTGCCCCAGCCACAGCTTTCATTAACTGTCAATGTGACAACTGCCAGCTCCTGCTATTGATAGAAACCCCATGTTAAATTTGCTAGATTTCTTGGCTAGTGCTAGAGAATTAGCTGCATGTGCTGCTCGTCAGCTGTGATGTAATGCAGTGATGTTTTAACAGGATGCAAAAGGAGTCCCAGGAACAGTGCTTCTTGCCAAAAGGTCTCTGCCATAAAGGCTATTCTGTAACGTTTGGATCCCATACAACATATAGAAAGCAGTCATTCAGTTTTTGACAAAGCATGCACTTGTTCACTTCTTGGCAAAGCATCACATTCCCAGCAATGCATGGTTCAGTGCTCGTCGTGATACAGTCATTTATCAGTGGCTGTACTGGAGGTGGTTTTTATATCCAGCACCTCTGCTGTGTCTGAGATGAGTATTGCCTGTTGCTGGGAAAGATGTCAGCTGCCTGGTACCAAGTCATTTGTTACATCTTCTTATAATTCTTAGCATCAGTTCAACCTTTTCTCAGAAAAGTCTGGCTTACTTCTTTAATCATGAGGCAGTCTTCATACAGATCCTCAGCCAGTAATACATGCATATGTACCTCCTGGTAATTTGACAGGAATTACATTTGCATAGCTCTGAAGATTAGGAAGATTACATGTCTTAATTACGTTCAGTATTTTCATTATTTTTTGTCCTCCTGGTGGAGTAGGAAGCCCCGCTCACTTTTTCAGATAATGTCCTTCTGGCATTTGTTACTGTGCCGTGATGAAACGTGGCAGACCTGGTTGTGACTGCTAGTGTCAGAGTGGGGAGAAGGAGGGACAGCCACGTCCACAGCCATAGGGCCACGTGTCTGGGCTGGCTGCAGACCTTGGCATGTTTTCTGAGCTCACCTCTCTCCTATCCTCCATCACTCAGGTTTTGAATCCCAAGAAGCGTACAGGAGGAGATAGGGTTATATAGAAGGTATGAGAGGATAATCAGAGCAGTGCAGACCTGCTGAATGTGCTCACCCATCTGCATTTCTCCCCGTGACTGCCTCCCTTTTTGCAGGGGCTGAGGCTGAAGAGATGGATATCTTTGGCCAACAGTTATGGTACTACATCTGTGACTGCTGAAAATGAGCTACTACTCACTACACTACTTTTACTCCCAGAAATAGCTGTGCAATATTAACAAATGCTAACAAATATTAGCAGTTACCATGCTTGTGATTGCTGTTGTGATCCATCATCTGACAGCCATGGCAGCCCCTCTAGGGAGGGGCTTGGGGACATCGAACACTGATCTAATCTCTCATTACTCCTGTGGCAACTTCAGCATTTTTACATTTATCAGCTCTTAACCTCATTTAACCCAGATCTGCAGCTTTGAAGGACGTGTTGTTGGGTTTGCCAAGCCTGACTTACCCCTGCTGTACCTTTTAAAGAGTTTATTGGTTTGTAGTGTATTAATTCAGAGAGATTATTGTTCATAGCCTTCTTGAATTACATGTACAATGCTGCTGGATCATTTCAGATAACTGTAGATTGCAAATGCAGCTGGCAGTGTTCTAGGCAAACACGTGGATGTGGACAGTGAATTCCTGCTCTCTCTTACGATCAATAAAGTAAATTTTTACTGGTTTTTAGTCCTTAAGGCTCAGTATCACTAAAATAAGGTCAGGTTGGCAGTGAATAGGACACAAGGAATCTCTGGGGAAAGGATTTTTTTTTTTTTCTGAAGGAATGAACTCGTTATCCTTGAAATAATTATTTTGATAGACTCCCTGTGGTCTACTGGAGATGTGTGTGGGTTTGCATTCATGCTGCTGAATTAGGTAGATATCCATCAGCTCTGGTTAAACATGTCATCTGCTGTTGCCTTTCCAGGTGCCAAAGCCTATCAACATTTAATGTGGCTTAATAAAAGAGCTTTTGCTATGCTCATGCTTCTCCTGGGCTGAGCAATGAGATGTGCCCATAATATTCGGCATAGCAGCCTGACATTTAAATGTCAGTTAAGAGTCTTTTCTTGAGCTGGTACCATCTCCAGAGGGACATGTTTTATTACTGAGACAGCCTCATGAATACTTGGGTAATATGACTGCAATTTCGAGTCCTTGCCACAGTTTTGTTCTACAAAGAGAGGATTTAAAACCCATCGCTCCCAGGATCTGCATAATGTGGGGAGTGGGTGATGCAGGGTTCAGCAGTGCTGTGTGCACGGGCTGTGGGGACAGGCCTTGTTTTTCAAGCACTTAAATTGCTATCGAGAAAAATCTGCTCGACACGTCATCCTTGAGCAGTAAGAAATGAACCACAGCAGCTCATCCTGTGAGCACAGGATGGGTGTCCTCAGTGACCATGCAGCACAAAAGTCTGTATGTGGGTGGGTCAGAATCGCCTTTGGAAGAGAGCTGTGAAGGGAAATGGTAGAGGAGCAACATGTCTGCAGGTTGCTGGCCACTATGGGATAGCTTGCAGACCTGCTCCAGGTCCTTGCACATGAGCAGAGGTCACTGCAGTGGGACTTGCAGCAGGGCTGCATGCATCCTTTGCCCCTGTTTTCTCTCTGGGTTCTGCCAGCTGGGCAGTTCCATGAGCAATAGGCTGTTCAGAGTTTCTTAGCTCTCTTCCTCTAATATTGCAGCAAAACAATGTGGGCTCCATGGCATGGAAATATATGATAGAGCCCAGAGCAAAATGTGCCCTTCCTGCTTCCATTCCGCAATATTCTCTTTAATTTTTAATGATTTCCAATTACCCTATGCACGAGGCTTTGGAATACTCCATAATGTTTGCACGTTTGGTGATGTCATCTTTTTCAAGGCTGAGATTATCATGTTAGATGTTGCCCTGATAGTTTGAAATCCTTTATAAATGAATTACACTGCTTTGAAACATCTGAAAAAAGCATGCTCTGCACTTGACCACAACTGTTCCTTTCTGAGGTAATAATCAAGTAGTGATAGGATTGATAGTATCATTGTTTGAGGTTTGGAATCAAATTTAGGAAGAAAAGAATTGAACATAGGCGTGCACTCATGTTTCAGACAGCTGTTTTATCTTGGGAAGACCTTTGGCCCCCGTTCCAATGGAGAGCAAATGCATTATACTGATCAAACCTGATCAAAAATGCAAGCTACAAGAGTGAAACCAAGGGAATCAACCCAGCACTCTTCCTATAATGAGTGACTAGAAACCAAATAGTGTCAGCGTGGCCAAGTGAACACTTCCAATTGTAGGGCTGTGCTGGTACCGGTGCTGCTGGGCTGTTGCTGAGTGGGGCTGTCTGAAAACTTACAAGTGAGTTCCTTGGTTTCAGTCTTTCCATCCATAAATGCACATGAATGATAACCAGGAGTTCTCACTCTGGTTCAAAAATACTTATAAAATGTACCAATTTTCTTGTCTGCCTGGGGCAAACGGCATCTGTTCCTGTATATGACACTATTAATTCGATGCTAAACCAAGATCTAATGAATAAAATTGCTATAGGATGTAAGGTGTTGGCACAGATGCAAAGGGGAAGGAGAAGGAAGGTTGGGGAGTTCTGAATGTCTGAGAAAGGAAGAGCTTGAGAATGTATCTGATTTCTTCTTGTTTATTCCACCTGTGCAGTCATTTTTAACACCCCAACAGTTGTAGGTGAATGTGATCCGTATTCACCCTGTTCTCATTGACATTGCAGGTGCATAACCTTTTCCACCATTCCCCTCCCGTATTCTGATTTGCACTGGCACTATCAAAATATAACTATTCACTCTGGTGCCATCTATGCTGAGCAGAAATGCAAATCGCTGTCCTGAAGGCAATTCAAAGAAACACTGTGCTGTATACTTTTTAATCATCTTCTTGTTTCTTTTATTACCACTAGCAGCAACTGCGTGTACCTTTAATCTGGTGATACTGAGTGCTGCGAGGGGAAGGGTCGGGGCAGAATTCTTAACAACACAGGAATGGCTGCCTGGAACCAGAGTAATGAGATATTAGCATGTGAATTAATTTTGTATTCGGGTGAACTTGAGACCTCTGTGAGCTTATAGGGGTACAATTAAGGAGCAGATCTAGTGCTGCAGATCCAGAAGTTAAAGCAGCTGTATTCCATTTATGGAGGTGAAACAAGGAGCAAAAAAGCATTCTGCTGCCAGCACCTGCAGGATGACAGGAGGTCAGAGCACAGTACACGCACCTCTGAGCCATGTCTAAATTAGCCTTGATTCCGAGCTCACCCCTCCTCATTAAATAGCATCTTGTTCATATTTCTCTGCTAAAGCTTGAGGCTTCAGGATGGTCAGAATTCCAGCTGCTTCAGAAGTCAGTGCCGTGCTGATCTGGTGGGCACCCATTGCTCACTGGTGTAAGAGAAGTCCTCTGCTCAGTTCTTCCAGCTGCCCTCTAGGGAATTCACCTCTAGGTGAATTTTTAACTGCCATGTTCTTTGTTAGTTGATTTTATTCCTGGTTTCCTGTTCTGTTCGATAATAATTTGCAAAGGCTGGGCTTGCCGGTATGAATTCATTTTGCATAATTAATCTTGCATACATTAGCGATGTAAAAGTTGTGTGCTGTGACTGAGCTCGTCAGGGAGGCTCTCGGTTCTGCTTGGAAGAGATGCAGCTCAGAGCCAGCCTGCATCCCACCTCCCTTGGACACCTATTTCAGTACGAGATGAATCACACGCTTTTCTTCTCCTTTGTGTAGAAAGAGCCTGGATGACTCACAGACACCGGCAAAGCGCTTTTAAATGTTACATGTCCTGGTTAAGCTCACCTCTGTGAGCTCCTTTAGAAGCTGCAGAGGAAAACAGGCATTTTCAGAGACCAACTCAATTGTTTTGAGACAATGAGTTGAACGTGCTGCTTGGTTAGCTCTCAGCTGGTGGAAAAGGCAGCAAAGTGTGGCTGCTATGCAGAAAAGTGAGTCGGACGTGAGTTAAAATATAACAAATGGGTTAAGAAATGGAAGATACAATTTGCATTTCCCTGTAAAGATGGTCCCCTTTCAGCTGTGCAAAGAGCAGCCCCAAGATATTATCCAGTAATGACACATCTGGGAGAGCTGGCTGAGCATTCCCCATTTAAGCTATTTTCTTAAGAGAAAATGTAGCTCCCAGACAAAATGAAATGATACCCCAGAACTTCATTTTTACTATCACATATTCTACCTACCATGCTTGGATCTACATCTTATCGCTACATGGCTCAAAGCAGTTAATGTTGCATAGGAACTAGCTGGAACTCCCATGCAGCTGTGTGTCGGCCTGTTGAGCTGTAGCTCAAGATGCCTCAATTTTGATACTTGAAGGCCAACACTGACCTCATCTGCAGGGTGCTCCCTGCCAGCATCCAGGCTTTGGGGGTATATGCAGAACTGGGGCCCAGGGCCTTGCAGGAAGAAACATCCCTGCTGGGGCTGGTAGCTGTTTGTGTGCAGAGCCAGCGTGTCCGGGGGGATCAGAGAATGGGTTGGCTTGGAAGGGACCCTAAAGATCACCAAGTTCCAACCTTCCTGCCACAGGCAGGGCCACCTCCAGATCTGGTACCAGACCAGGCTGCCCAGGGCCCCATCCAACCTGGCCTTGAACATCTGCAGGGACAAGGCATTCACAGCCTCTCTGGGCAGCCTGTTCCAGCACCTCACCACTCTTTCTGTAAAGAACTTTCCCCTCACATCCAAAATTTCCCCCTGACATCCAGGTTAGGATGGATGGAAAACTGCAGGACCAGGCTCAAAGCCGAATTCACTGGATGTTTCACCTCTACTAGTGAGTCTGGTTACTAGTTCCTTTTGCTCAAAGCAGTACCTCTGGAGGATGTACTCACTGCAACACTAAATCTGTTGCACCAGTTTAGCAGCATCATTTCAAGGGAAAATTGGGGTGTTAGTTAGAGGGGAGCAGGCTGAAGTGAGAGGCACCCACAGTCCCTGAGGAAAATGCAGTTAAATGATTTCAGCCTGTAAATATAAAAACCAACCAATTTAAGTTCCTAAGTTGTTTTGCTTATTTTATCCTGACCTCTGCGCTACATTTGCCTCTGCACTGCAACCCAGGACTTGCTGTCTGCAATCTATCTGTCAAAGCCATCGCATTGATTTACGCCCCTGCTGCTCGTGTCCGATTTATCTCCCCTGTGAGCAACGTGGCGGTTCTCTTCCAATGTTGTGACTTTTTTATTATGGGAATTTGTCTTGGACTTGAATTGTCTGTGACTACGCGGCAGCATGCTTGCTTCTTCCTGGAGAGGAGAAAGAAGCTTGTTGGGTCTGTGAGTCCCCCTGCCCAGAGCATGAGGAACAGAGCACATGCTGAGCATGGCTGTCAGCTCCATGCCTGCCTTGGAAGCTCTGCCACTATGCTCATAGAGTTTACAAAGGCAAAGAGGAAGAAGAAAACATTCTTCTTATCATGACAGATCAGTTCAGGGTGCTGTTTCCAACTCTGTAATGCTCTTAGTGCTGTTTCTAACAAAAATGTTTTAATCTCTGTGGCAGCCTAAATGCACCTGATAGACTATCTGCTGTCTCTGGCTTCTGTAGAGAAAATAATTTTACTGTTACCATCAATAATTCTGTTTCCACTAAAAGCTCTTCAACATTATTCACAGGAATCGAAATGTAGATCCGGAGGCAGGGCAAGCTGCTGTGAGTGGAAGTGGCTGTGACTCCTGGCTCTGCAGGACCAGGTTTCTGCATCCTGGGGATGCCCCGTGGCCACCAGCTTCCATGAGAACGCAATGGTTGTGGAGGCTGCAGAGATGGGAAAGGCACAGCCCAGGGAAAAAGTGCTTCGTAATGCTCTGAAGGGCTCCTGGCACTTCAAAATGCTGCCAAGTGACTCAGGCATTGCTTTGTTTTTTTAGTTGCTTTGCCATCTGAAGAACACAGCGCGGTCGGAGGGGCTCCTGAGGTAAAAGGTGCCACTCCTTGCATTTCACTGAACCTGGGGGGAGATTGAAAATGCACTTGGTAAACTGGTAGAAATTGGCAGCAGGAGGGGAGGGGAAAGCCCTGCCCCAAAGAGGGAAGGGGCACCCAGCCCTGACTTCAGGCAGGCTCATCCCTTTCCAAATCTGCCCGCACCTTTTTCCTGAAGGGCAGCAAGGATGCACAGCCTTCAATCTTCAGTGGTCACCTGCTTGAGTGCATGCCATGGGCTCAGCTTGGGGCTCACTGGGTCACAGGGCCCTGACCATGGTAAGACCTGGGGCAGAAGGCAGTGCTTCCTGCCTGCCTGCCTTTTGGGAAGTTGGTGTGATTCTTCCTTCTTGTTTTTCCCCTTTTTTGTTGGTGTGTCAATGCACACTCCTATCTTTGCACTTGCAAGGAGGAAGCTGCAGATTGTGCATCAGGCTCGGCTGTTTCCAAAAGCAATTATAAAAGATAAAAAAGGATGCCCAAAAGGGAAGACCTACAAGAAAACTGCAAAATGAATGGGGAGGGAGAAAACTGCATAACAAGAGAAACACATCCTAGCTAATTATTGGAAAGCCTCTGATTTTCAAAGAGTACTGTCTTTTAATGGGGAAAAAAAGTGTTGTTTGTTGTCATTTAATTCAGTGCAATTCCAAGATGGTAATTAGCGTGCGGCGGTAGGACAGTGCTCCTCATCTCTTACCTACACCTCTAATTTCCTAATTTCTCTGTCAAGCTGTTTTGTTTAAATTAGCCTGTTTAGTTGAAGAGTTTGTGCCTCGTCATTATTGTCTGCAGTGCCTTATTAGACTGTCTCTCTGTAATGATCACAGCTAACAATATCTTCAGCTTTAGATCTGTTGCTATTCCCTGATCTAAAGCAATGATCGTTTTCTGTGCATAAGGAATTTTTCTATCCATTTCATTATGCTGGATGATATCCTTCTATGGATAATAAGAATTTTAGCATGGACCATTTCTCTCCAAACATCTTGACCTATACTGAAGATGCTGTAGAAGCCATGAGCTTGGGTTTTAATTGGACATAAGGCAGAGCACACAGGTGCAGCCCTCCTGCCAGTCCCCATATCCCACACCTCCTGCACATTGTGGAGATGCAGTGTGACAGTGAAATGCATTTTTAATGTTCCTGCTGTCACGTGTTCTGTGCATCACAAACACTTCTGAACTCTGAAAGCAGTAACGCCGAAAGGAGAGAAAGTTGCCGAAGTACAAAGTGCTCACCAATGTTTCCTATCACAGATTTAATATTTCTCTGAGGTATTTCAGCTCTTGTAAAGCAAAACCTCTCCCTTCCCTTCCCTTCCCTTCCCTTCCCTTCCCTTCCCTTCCCTTCCCTTCCCTTCCCTTCCCTTCCCTTCCCTTCCCTTCCCTTCCCTTCCCTTCCCTTCCCTTCCCTTCCCTTCCCTTCCCTTCCCTTCCCTTCCCTTCCCTTCCCTTCCCTTCCCTTGCCTTCCCTTCCCTTCCCTTCCCTTCCCTTCCCTTCCCTTCCTTTCCCTTCCCTCCCACTGTTATTCCTTTTCAAGAATGAGCCTATAATTCAGTAACTGAATAATAACTGTCACATTTCCTGAGAGCACCAACCTTATTTATGGCTTTGCCCCTGGGCAGGAGGAAGCGAGGAGCTGCTGACAAAGACTCAGCTAGCTATTTGTGTCGGATTTCATTTTAGGGAAGGAGCATCTTGGCCTGCTTTAGTGGTCTCTGAAGCAGTGCCAAGAGCACAGGATGCAGGGATTGAGGTCCTCAGGGGTCCACGGCGTGCTGCAGGTCATTTCTTTACTGAGACAAGGTGGGCAACACTTGGATTTAAGGATCCAATGCATACTGGGGTGGGAAATGACAATTAGCTGAAGAGGGACTCATGCCAACGGATGGAGGATGTCCTCACATCTCAAGCAGATGGAGATTTGGGCATGGCACCCTCTGCTTCATCTGCAGAGTGTCTGGGGCTTGTATCCTCTCTTGTATATTCAGAAGCTTAGGCTAAACGTTGAAGATCTAAAGTGAGTTTAAATGTTTCAGTGGTGAATAACAAGACAAGGAGCAAGTGCTTCAGGTTAGTGGAACCATCTGCAAGAAGTAACCTGGCAGGGTCAGACTCTCCTCTGTTTTTATGAAGGCTTCCTGGATAAACTCGGTTATTTATGGATGTGATTTGCATTCTTGAGCATATGGAGATGGCTCAAGGATGTGATCTACCGTTGTGCTTGGCACTGTCAAAACTGAGCTTATCAAGGATAAGAGGGTACAAAAGGCATCAACCACTTACAGAGGTGTGCAGGCAGCTTTCAGCACAAAGCCTAAAGAGGCTTCGGGTGGGTTTCACTTCTCTGGACGAGTTGTTGCTGGGAAAATAATCTTTGCATCTTGATGCCATGAGTGAGGGGCCGGGCTGTCCCAGTGGGAGGCTTAGCAGCTCGAGGCATCTCCAGCAGCTGGGCACAGGCAGCCTTGTGCATGGAGCCTTGCTCTGTGCTGGGACAGCCCCTGCACTTCATTTCTCAGAATCACCATAGAATCATTAAGGTTGGAAAAGACCTCTATGATCATCCAGTCCAACCATGCACCTACCACCAACACTACCATACTAAATACTAAACTATGTCTCTAAGTGCTTCATCTGCCCTTCCTTTAAGCACCTCCAGGGATGATGACTCCATCACCTCCCTGGGCAGCCTGTGCCAATGTATTACCACTCTTTCCAAGAAGAAATTCTTCCTAATATCCTCCCCTGGTGCAACTTGAGGCATTCCCTCTAGTCCTATCACTGTTTTGAAGATAGAGCTTACCAGCCAGAATAGCACTAGATGCTAATTATTTAAGCTCACAATGGCTTCTTCATAGCCAATACAGAAATTATTAAAAGCAGTTAAACACTGATTTCCCTTGCTTAACAATGCAGGAGACAAAGAAAACACTTCTACCAGAAAGTGGCTGGAGTGCTGCCTCCAGTCTCTGTGCCCTGGGAGAAATGTTTCCCCCTTAAACAATGATTTAAACAAAGACTCTACCAGGGACTTCAGTAGTGTTAATACTTACAGACTTAGATGAGTAGGAGTATATCTATCTGTTAGCTCCTGTTTCTCTGAGGTGCTGTGCTCAGTGGAGAACTGAAGCTGAGACCATAGCTGAGCTGTAGGAGTTCTACAGTCTATGACTGGAATTTCCCACTGATGTTGTGCAAAATGTGAGTAATTCTATTTCTTTCTGTAAGCGCTGTGAAATTGCAGCTTCCATCTCTCTGACTGAGACTCCTTGTGGAAATACTTCTCCTTGACTAGATTTATAATGCTGTATTGTCACAGCCATGTGACAATATAATGTAAAATGTTTTTCGTGATGTAAGATGCACAGAAATCCTTGTGAAGTGATTTGGAGACGCCTTGCTGAGTTGTTTAACTTGATTAAGCATTTGTGGGCATTGGGAAGAGAAAGTGGACAAGAGCTGGGTGCCAGGCTTTGTGAGGTCCCACGCATCACCTGCTGCCCACAGTGCTGCTCAGGGGCGAGAGTGGAACTCATCAGTATGACACTGCTGCTGAGACACTGTGCCTTGCTCCTTGGAGTATCTTCTCTGCATCAGCACAGCAAAGTGGTACTGGGACCTTGTGACACTGAGTGCCAGAAGCTCATTCTGCATTGTGGCACTGACCTTCTTCAGGCTTAGATTTACAGCTGTCACACTGAGTTTGGTCACTGGTGTGATAAAAGCTCTGCAAGTGGACAAGCAAAGTTTGCAGCTTCTGTGTAGGTTTGGTGAGAGGAGCTAATGTGTAAATAGTGACCCCCATCAGAGCACGGTGAGTAACTTGGAAGGGGAGCCAGTGCCAAGGGCAGTGGGATGATCCTGCAGGGGCTGCACTGTGCCCACGGGCTGTGAGAGTAGTTGTGCCCACACCAGTACCTGCTGGCAGCACAGCTTGTGGCATTACTGTGCCAACAGCAGCTTTGTCTTCTCTGGATGCTGGTACAGATGATGAACCAGGCTCTTCTGCTCTGTAACTGTGCTAGTTCTGATGCTCTAAACGCTAACAGTGAGAAACACCTAAAAACAAAAATGCCAACAATTTATCCCTTTTTAGAATGATCTCACTTTAAAATGAAGATTGTCAGTGCCAGAAGTGAAGACAACATAGAAGAGAAGGCCTCACAGCTCAGCAGGCTGCTTGGTCTTCAGTAGCTCTCTCAGAGGTAGCAGTGTAATAATAGAAGGACTCATGGTTGCACACAGCAAGACTGGTTTCTCCCATCTGAAGACAAATCAGACATCCATGTGTAAATGTGGAAAAGCATCTTCCTCCTGCCTCCTTCTTGAGAACCAAGAACCTGCTTCCAGAGCTGGCTGACTGACTGTGTTAGACAGCAGTGTGATTCAGATGAAAGATCATCTGACATTTTAAATATCTGTAAGTTTAATGTAACAGGTAAAGACTGTCTCGCAGGGATATTATATCTATGGAGTCACAGTTTTACGAGGTGATTATAACGCAAGCAATTGACTGCCATGTGGAGTATGTGCTAAATGATATTGTGAATGATAATGATGGTTCACTTGGCAGCCTGACAGGTCTCTGATCCATTTATAACTGCAGAGAATCAGGGAGGCACGAGCTGCTGCCAGATGGCACTGCCAATACTCTGGGATGGAGTGGCACAGCTCAGCACCTTGCAGCACAGCTCTTGGTGCCCTGCAGGTGTACAAGGCTGTGAGGGGTGGTCACAGACCCAAATTCTGCTCTGGGCTGCCCAGTGTTGTGCTGCAGTGCTCGTGCTGCACTGCTGGCAAAGGGCTGTGCCAAGGCTGGAGGAATGGGGCTGTGTCCTGCTTGTAGTCTGCTTGCAAGGAAACAGCACAGAACTGGGCCCTGGTTCTGCTGCCTGTGCTCAGAGTTGTTCCTCTCTGGCTTTATGTGTTTGGTCCATCCGTAATGTTTGCATGGAAACCACACTACTGTTCATGCATTGCGAAAAAAAGAAAGTCAGATCAGTCCTTTTTTACCTGGTGTAACATTGTCCCTGCTCCCTGCCTTAAGTCCCCTTAGATAATGCACAGCACAAATATTTCTTTAACAAAGATGTCCTTATTTATCAATAATATTGTTGCAGCTCTTATTGCTTTCTGTCACAAAGTATTGGTCAGGCTTTCTTTTTTTTCAGTCCACAGAAGAAGAGAAGGTTCAAAAAATATATATAAACTTGGTAGGAGCCTCATTAACTGCAAACAAGAAAGCAAAGAATCACGTGCACCTAGAGCAGAGGGGTTGTCCCTGTATCTCTGCTTCCTGGAGCGGCTGCTAGAATTTCAAGCACAGCATCAGAACAGCAGTGCTCAGCATCTCCCTGGAGATCAGAATTAGCCCCGTTCCTCTTGCACGATGCTGAGCTAGAGTCACAGCATTTCTTCGCTCTCATTACTTCCATGACTTTCTGTGGATGCTAAGACCTGACTTTCCTAACTCCTTTCTGTGTGGCACAAAAGGACGTGCCCTGTCAGTGGGACCTGACAGCACAGCCATCCCACACCTGCTGGCTGCATCACCCCTCGCCAGCTACTGCTGCAAACAATGCCTCGACACAGAGAAAATCCTAAACTGCAGCTCCTCAAGTCCAGTGCAGGGAAAAAGAGCAAAAGACCATTTCAGAGATTCATCTGGGAAATTATCCTGGAGCAGCTAATTTAATGCTAATTGCTTTTTTTTTTTCTTCTTTTTTTTTTTTATTTTTGAGCCAGCATCACTGAGAGATGATATTGACCATCCCCTCCCCATGCAGAATGAGTGGGTTTTGCTTTGAAATTCATCTGCTGTGCAGTCAGTGGTGGGGGTAACAAGTCACCAAGACCAGGAAATATTCCTCTTTTGGACTGCAGTCCCTCTCAGGGATTGGAGGCCTTACTGAATCCTTCTGGTAACTTCTGTAGGGCAGCAACATAGTCCAGGGGTTAAGGGGTTTCACCTGGCTGCTCCTATCCACCATGGCTCCGTGGCTATGCTGAGCTCATAGACTCTGATGTTTGTACTTACAGAGAAACACAGGTTGGTGTAGGGAGTCCAGACGGAGTGTTTTCCAGGTTATGACACTGTGTGCAATACCCACTCTTGCCACCTCCAAGTTTCTTTGAACATTCATTGAACCCAATGGCATTCTGAGACTTGGCATCTAACAGAAAATAGACTGAAACAGATTAGAAGAAAACACATTTGCAATCAGAATGACCCCAGTGCATAACATGTGCTTCCTCCATGTCTCAGGAGGAGCGGTGATACAGGCACACTGCTGACATGTTGAGATCACACCGACAGTCTCTTTCTCTCCTGTCTGAAAGTGATGCTAAATCACTGTTCTTATCTTCTGAGCTAGTTTGAAAGCTACAGCTAAGGAATAGAGGAAACGTTCTATCCAGCTAACACAGGTTCTGTAAGATCTAATTACTTCTTTCTGCATGCACGAGGCAAAGGACAATAGTTCTCACTAATTTTAATTCTACATACATTTTTATGTACCCATAGATCTTTTATTTCCCATTTAATGCTTTCTTAGCTGTGACAACCTCTTGATAGAGATTTGTAATTTTCTAACTCCGTGCATAGTTTCAACATAATATTTTGTGGTTTTGAAAACATTTGATACTCTTTTTTCTTCTATCCTTATTCTCTTGCGGTACAAAAGAGAAGTCAATATGATCACTTCATAGCAGAAAAGTAAATTACCTGATAATGACATTCAGGGAAATACCTTTCTCTTTTTCCTTCATTTTATAGCTAACAATGTTTAAACATTAGCTGGAGATCAAGAGGGAAATAGGAATATACATGAGAGCTGTTGTTGACTCAAGACTCCGCTACCTGCCCAGCCTTCAAAACAGCAATAATCAGTTCCACGGCAAAACCTTTTAGTTTCTGTTTAATCGGAGCTGTAAATATGGCAAGTGTGAGTACTCAGAGTGGCAGTCACAGTGGTGTCCCCAGGCAGTCCCTTCTGGAGGCTGAGGGGAGCGAGGAGACCAATGGGACGTTGGCACTGAGCGGCTCTGCAGTGCGTGGTGCTCGGTTCCAACTGGACACAGTTTAAGGTTTGTGCTCTGAATAGCTGACTCAGCAATGCCTCAGCCCTTGCTTATCCTTGGTTTTATTGAGAAAGTGCTCTCCTTTAGTACTGTGGCCTCCACTTTAGCTGTAATAGCTACATAAAAAGCGTGATTGATGTTCCTGCTTACGCTATGGGTCTTCCAGCAGGGACACTGGTTTCAAATTGATCTTCCATCACCTGCAGACAAGTCACAGAATCATAGAATGGCCTGGGTTGAAAAGGACCCCAAAGATCATCAAGTTTCAACCCTCCTGCCACAGGCAGGGTCACCAACCACTAGACCAGGCTGCCCAGAGCCAAGTCCTCCCCATCAGCAGCACACAAGTGGGGCCACATGAAGCACCCAAAAGCCAGTGGTGCCAGGATGAAAGCTTCCTATAAACAATTAACCTGATGTCTTGGCTTAAATCCTGTTGAGGCATCATTAGTAGGCAGCCATGCATCAGGGTGCCAAGGGAGAGCAAGGACCAGGCTGAGTGGCCAAGCAAAGTTATGGCCTGAATATTTCAGTAAGGGAAAAAGCAGGTGACTTATTATAGTTTTACCTGCAAAAACAGCTGAGTTGCCATGGTTGAATTTCCAAAAAATTAAAAAATAAATATTATAAAGCTGATACTTTTTTTTTTTCAGTTCTTCAAAGCTTCAACTTAAAACAGGGAGTGGAGGAGGTTGTCCAGGGCAGAGCCAGGTAGTGCTACCAGCAGACTGCTCCCAGCCCCATCTATGCTTCATAAGTAGCTTTATTACAAAGATTTACTCCATAACGTAGTGAAATGTCTGTGTGATTTAGGCCCCGTCTTTATATTTGCATGATATATGTCCTCTCGTATCTACTGTTCTTTTACTTACTGCCTGTAGTTAATTCTGTGGATGCTACTTTGAAGTTTGTTTGGCAAATAGAGTAGCTATTACCAGGTAGTGCTCATCACGGAGACTTTTCAAAATTGCTTTTCCAGTTGTGATACATTAAATAATAAAATGACAGCATGCAGCCTGTTTTAAGAATACCCATGCTTGTTTTCTCTGCTATAGTAGCTTCAATTGATTTATTTCACAAGGTTCATCATGTTTTAAAGGATGGGACCATCAATCATGTACCTCAGGCTGTCTCATAAGCAGAATTCAGTTGTGACAATCTGAATGAATACAAATATGTTGCTGAAGCATCCATCCCTGTGTGTGCTGTTGCAAGAGCTGAATGAACAATATTGTTCATTCTAGTCAGAGGGTTCAGATCTCTGAAAGTGTAACGTCTAGAGGAAATGGCCTCAAGTTGTGCCAGGGGAGTTTCAGGTTGAACGTTAGAAAAAATTTCTTCTCAGGAAGAGTGGTCAGGTGCTGGAAAGGGCTGCCCAGGGAGGTGGTAGAATCACCATCCTTGCAGGTGTTCAAGAAATGCTTAATGTTGTACTGACGGACATAGTTCAGTGGGGAGATACTGGTGATAGATGGACGGTTGAACTGGATGATCTTGGAGGTCTTTTCCAACCTTGGTGATTCTGTGATTCATTATAAACCCTTGTAAAGAATCCCTCCCCAGTTTTCCTTTAGGCCTCCCTAGGTTCTGGAGGGCCACAAAAAGGTCTGCCCTGGAGCCTTCTCTTCTCCGGACTGCCCGAGCCCAGCTCCCTCAGCCTGTCTTCATAAGACTGTTTTAACCTCCTAGCATCCTCATGGCCTCCTCTAGACTTGCTCCAGCAGTTCCACATCTTTCTTGAGCTGGGGGCCCAAAGCTGATCACAGCACTGCCCTGGGGGTCACAGCAGCGGAGCAGAGGGGTCAGTCCCCTCCCTCACCTGCTGCCACATTGCTTTCCATGCAGCCCCAGATGAGCACTCAATGCCAGCTCACGTTAAGCTTCTCATCAACAATCAAATTAAGGCATATGAAGTAAATCAAACTTCTGAGTGTTAATTGAAAGTTGCCAGGCATTGGGTAAGCCTCATAATTTATCAGCCAACCGTAAATGTAAAGTATTGACAAACTGGTACCAAATGTTTGCTGAAATCCATTAGGGAATAAATTTGAGAAGAATGCGAAGGCAGTACCTCCTCTCTCTTTATTTTCTTTCTTTTTTTTTTTTTTTTTTCACCCTAATGGTCTCTGTTTATTTTTCCTGCAAAGAATAAATAGCTGTTAACTTCTTTCCTTGCAACCTTATAACTTGTTAACTGCCATTCAGACACACAGCAGTGAGAGCGCAAACAAGAACTTGCAGAAAGCCTTGCTTTCATTGCACAGGCAAGTCAAACAGACAAGGTGGTAACTCCAATATTTGCATTTAGATGAATATAATAGGAATCTGAGGAGAGGAACAGCTTTGATTTCTGTGTGTCCTCTCAGCTTTGTGCACATCCCTTCAACATGAAGAACAGTAAAACCACAGTCTCCTCCTCCAGCCCAGCATGCTGGGAGCTGTCAGGACTGCAGCCTGCTTCTGGCCCATGGGGCACAGGGCTCAGCCCTCTGGACCACTGGGCACACTGTGTTTTAGACTTCCCTCCTTTGAGCTTGTTTGTGCCTTCTGGTGGCCTCTGCAGTTTTGGTATTGTGTGTAATAGAAATCAGTGGCCAGCTGGAATGTTGGTCATGGTGCAGGGCAGATGCACGTGCTCTAAATTCAGTGTGGAGAGGACAACAGAATTGGGGTCCCACTAATCCATCGGTGTTGTCAAAGCCTTCCCTACCTGTGGTGTTGTGTAAGATCTCTCCCTGTTCACCGCCTTTGCCTCCTTCAGTGTGGGTGTTAGGCACACACAGGCACCAGGAGCAGCCTACACCTTGCATTTCCATCCTGCTGGGGATGTATGCCCCCAGACAGGGCTTAAAGCGAAACACAAAGGCAAAGCATTTAAAGAGAAATTTGCATAACTTCCTAAATAATTTGAAGTGAGATGCAGAAGTTTTTTTATCCGGATCTGACTTCTCAGAGTGTAAAGAAAAGAAGAGCAAACATATAGCACTTAATAGATGAGATGCACAAGAAGCTAGCTGAGTTTCATCTGCCAAAATTACTCAGCAGCAACATTTCATTAACATTAAATGCTTATCAATAGCTTACAAATTAAAGTGGCCTAACAACTTTCCAGTGTCTCCAAGCAACTACAGAACAGCAAGGAGAGCCCTCAGCATCCCCTGCATGTTACCAAGTGTATCCAGTCATTCAGGTTTATAACTCACCTTCCTGAAAGGAAAACCAAAATTAAACTGGAAATTAGTCATTAACTGGTGTATTGCTTTTCTTCTTTCCTGCCACAGTGGACTGAATCATCAAGAAAGTCTATGGTGGCTGTGTAACCACATTGCTGTTGGTAACCTACTGCTTTCTGATCTCTTTGGGACTTCCAGTCATAGAATCGTAGAATCCTTAGAGTTGGAAGGGACCTCTGAAGGCCATCTATTCCAACTCCCCTGCAATGAAGAGGGACAGTGTTGGGTAGTAAGAAAGCTCAGGGCTGCACTCATGAAACTCATCATGGTTAATCCTGAAATAATCACTGTATGTGATTTTACAGCAGGAGACCACGGTCAGGATTGGATTAAGGCACTTTGCCTATAGCAAGATTTTCTCTCTCCACTTTTGTGACTGTTCTCTTGCAAAGGACCAGTGTCAGGCAAAAGGAGCAGGCAGGGACATATCCTGGTACACAGCCAGGGCACTGCCAGGTGTGTCTCTGGGGACCAAGGGTTGGGCATGAATCTCCCGTTGCCTACAGCTTGCAGTGTTTTTCCCACCTGGACATGCAGAAGCAAAGCACAGCTCCTGCCTGGTGTCACCAAACAGGGTAGCATTTAAGGCAAACACTGAAGTGAGAATTCATTAATTATAGGGTCTCTCTTGTGGGTAAAATCGTTTTTTGAGCTAATGTGGTCCAGAAAATACCTACATATATATATAGTTGATATAGATATATAGATATAGATACAGATATAGATGATATAGAAAGATAGAGATGAATGTATGCTTACATTAATGTATACATTTATAGAAAGAATATATGGTTGTCCTGCTAGGGTTGCTAGACTGAGGAACCCGCTAGATGAACGTGAGTGATGATGATGATGGTCAGGTGTCACTCATACTGCCAACAGCTTCCTCTGGCACCTGGCTCACTGTGGGGGCTTTTGTCCCAGAGTCACCTTTAAATTATGTTTTGTTTGATCTGGTGTTGTCCTCCTATCAGGGAGGCACTGGGCCATAGGTTTGGAACTGAGAAGTGCAAAACTGCAAACATAGTGCCGTGCCCACCAGCAGTCTCTCAGGAGAAGCTGACCTGTGCAAGGTGTGATGGCTGTTCATGCCGTGAGCTCCACCATCTGAAGCCACCCTCTCTGTAAGACCAGTGGAGCAAAGCCAGTGTTAGTGAGCAGAAAACTACAACTGTATTCCATGGGATATGAAATCGGAGCACCCTCAGGCACGGAACATTTAAATACATCTTCCCTTGTCTAAGATGTAACATCCAGGCAGCCACTTGTTGCAATTTTAATGCCATTTATATTTAATGTTCTCTGGAATCAAAATGATGGGCGAAATACAGAAAACAACTGGGGACTCTAGGATACATCAATACAGCTTCATGAAAACAGCATTTGGAGCTAATTACAAGAGCTATGGGTTAGAACAGCACTAAGCTGCCAGAAATCCCTAGATAGTTCCTTGTTCATCACGAAACGAAACTGAGCAATTGAGTGGGGAAATGTGGCCGTAATAGCAATCATGCCTGGAATATTCATGGAGAAGTTTATCAAAAGACTTCTGTGGAAAAGACGGCGTTAACATTGATAGGCCCTGAACATGTCTGTGAGGATGCTGCGCTAATCTCACTGTGGGCTGCATCGTCTTGATGAGGTAAGAAGTTGAGGAGCACAGGCAGTGTTTTCCTCCCAGTTGCAGGGAATGATATTGAAAGGAACAGGCAGATGCATCTGATCGTTAGCTGGCTCTGAGGCTGGTGTCACTGGCAGAATTTTGGATTATTTATTTTTATTTACCTCTGAGCAACAGATGTGAGGTTCTGGGGCTGAAAAGGAGAGATAACAGTCAAGACTCAGGAAGCAATTAGCACAATAAACAGATCCAACCAAGGAGCCACCTAAACAAGGCAAAGAGTCTTAGCAATTGAAAACTCCTTCATCGAATGATAGAATCATAGAATGGCCTGAGCTGAAAAGGACCACAATAGTCATCTAGTTTTAACCCCCCTGCTGTGTGCAGGGCTGCCAACCACCAGACCAGGCTGCCCAGAGCTCCTTGCTGGGAGGCACCAAGGCCCCTGTTTGTCACCTGGATTATCTCTCCAGAGAGGTATGCTGTCTATGGAGGGTGCATGTTAGAGACATCAGGAAAAGGGTTCTGGGTCTGATAAAGCAGGGTGGCTACTACCCACTCATTCAAGTTGGGTCTCTGGAGGCTGTGACAAGGAAACTATCTAGCATTAAAAGAGACTTTACATCCCTTGGAAGGACATTGGAGGTCTCAGGAGTGCAAGCAGTGTTCTCCTATGTCCCCACGATTGCTTGCTGGGACCCAGGAAGAAGGAGGAGATCGAGTCAGGTGAATGATATTGACTGTATGGATGGTGTCACGATCAGGGCTTTGGGTTCTATGATCCTGGACAGGCCTTCAAGGGAAGGGCACGTGGGCATCAGATGGGACACAACTGAGTAGATGAGGCAAAAGAGTTCTGGGAAGCAAGCTGGCTGTAGACTAGATTCAGTGGGGGAAGGGGATGGGTTTCTGTGTAACAGAGAAGGGCCGGGGAATGCTGTCATTTTGGGAAACAGCAGGGAAAATCTCAGAATTGTCCCAGAGGATGCCCCGTCCCTGGAAGTGTTGCCCCATCCCTGGAAGTGTTCAAGGCCAGATTGGATGGGGCCCTGGGCAGCCTGGTCTAGCATTAAATGAGGAGGTTGGTGGCCCTGCATGTGGCAGGGGGGTTGGAGTTTCATGGTCCTTGAGGTCCCTTCCAACCCTGGCCATTCTGTGATTCTGTGATGCTGAGAGGGCTCCTCTGAGAAGGTAACGCTGCCAACAGCCCGGCTGAAGTGCCTCTGCACAAGATTTGGGGAGTTCTGTGTTTTATAAAGCCAGTCAAGTGAGACAAAATCTGGATGCTCCAACACATCAGTTCCCTTTATTATTTTAGCCTGATTTCAGTTAATCTAACAAATGACATTACATTTTCTTACAAATCTTGCCACCTCTGCTACTGTTAACTGGTTATTTTGCACCTTCAGGAAAAGCAACTCAAAGCACAGCTTCCTTCAGCAGAACTATTTCTGTTTCCTAAGTAATATTTGTAACCTGTTCACCCCTGCACGTGTCTCTGTCTGACCACTGCCACGTGGTCCCCTGCTCCTGGTCACACTTTTTTCTCCTTTCTCTATAGGGAAAGCCTTTTCTGTAATGTTCTGGTAATAGAGAAGTTTAATTTTACTGTTTCATGCTGCTCTGGAGTCTTTACTCTTCAGTTAACCCTAATAAACTTAAATTTTTACTGCTGCTCATTGGACTGTACTAAGAGAAAGTGTTTAGACAATTTGCCTATACGTTCTGGTGTATATTATAACCTATCTATTTGTTTTAAAGGGGCTGCATGTGTTTTCTGAGCCAATGATGCTGGCTGTTAGAGGGCTGGAGTGGTTTCTGGCTGGTGCCAGAAATTTTGTTTCCTTTGTGCTATCTGCATATTTTTCATTTCAGTCTCTTTTTCACTAAAGAAAAGAAAGGGAAATATGTTGAAGCTTCTATCTTCCCATGCACACCTGACAGATCTGGATTTAAATGAAATGAGAAGGCAAAGGACTCATGATGAAAAAGAACACTGTTACATGCCAGATGATTACAGTGAAATAGAGCTGCTTCAATTATTCATTTCAAATTTAGCCACTTATTTTTGGCCTTCATGTTTTTTTTTTTTGTGAATCAGTTCTGATTCCAGCGAAGTAGGTTTGTTGCTATTGAGCATCCACAGGAGAGAGATTCTTACTCTGAGTGTTTTCTTTGGGCTGCTCGCTTCAGTGTTGGGTCATCTACATAATTACTTTGGTGATATCTGTGCTCAGTGCGTGGGTCTGTGAAATCTCAGGCTACATCTGCGGAGAGCTGAATATAAAGCAGTTTTCAGTGTGAAGGCTGAGGGGGATATTCATTTGTGCAGGACTGAAATTCATGCCTATTCTTGCAAACGCTGTTCAGGCTGCTCAACCTGTGACTAACACTGCTGTGGGTAACAACTCTTCTGTATTGGTTTAGCAACCAATTATTATATTACTTCATCAGTGTCACGGTAATTACAAAGAATTTTTCAAAGCCTGAAATCTGAGCTTCTGCCTTGGAAACCTTTCACACTTCAGTTTGGCCTTTTTCTCTCCACGATAATTCTCCCTTGTGCATTCTTTCCTCTGCAAAACCCTTCGGTCAGTTGGATTCCATCAGCTCCCTGGTGCTGTGTGTCTCTAGCAGCTCTCAGCAGTCAAATATTTGCAGCGTTATATTCTCTTGTCTGTATTCCAAACCTCTGTGTTTCTCACCACTTGGTCTTCAGAGCTCCAGTTTTTGTATTCACTACCAGCAAAATGGGGACATTGAGACTATAAATATCCCACAAAGGTAAGATCTTAATGAGACTTACACAGAGAGTTACAATTAGACTGGAAGAGACCAAATTAACATAGATAAGAGTAAGTCTGAATGAGCCATGAGAGAAAGCACTGTAAAAAGATGCTTGCGAGGTCCTGCCATAAAGTGTCCTTGTGGGAGCTGCAGGCTTCTTCCTGAGGTGACACTTCTCATTCATAAACAGTACAGCCATTTCAGAATTGATGCTCCCTTGTACATTTGCCAGCAGAATTCCAATGAATCATCATGGGCATAGGTAAAGTTCTGGTGCTTTGGCAGCTAGCCCTTGCATTGAGCCACCTGCCTGCTAGCTGGCTGGAATTCCTTGCCCACCTAGTGCTGAGCACTGGAATTCACACAGGTATTGTTGTTTTCTGGGATTTGTCCTGTTCCAGTGTCCCTGACTGCAGCTCAGCCTGCAGTTGCTGGGAAAGGCAGCCAGCACCAGCACGGTCCATCTGGTCCCTGCCAGCACAGGCACAGGCAGCATGGCCTTTGGGAAGGCACAGAGAGCCCTGAGGCTGCTGTCTGCTGTTTCTCACACCGAATTCTGGTTTAAAACTTGACCAAGTATTTCTGTGTTAACGTAGTGTGAGAGCGCATGCAGCTGGTCTGCACAACAGTTCAGGGAACATCTTCACCAAAGCAGACTGGAAAAATAATGTCCTGACCGCACTGCGATCAATCATGCAGCCCCACAGTGAGCTATGGGAGGGCTACATTTAACCCCCGAGTTTGTGAAAGCCCGATGGGAAGGCAGAAAATGGAGAAAATCCTCCTTGCTGGGGCACTCGGCAGGGAGCTGCTTGGCTTTGCTGGGCTGCCATTCTTCCAGTGCAAGGCCAGGTTCTGTGCCAGCCCCTCCAGGGAGGTGCACATCTTTTGGATGCTTACTGAGTGTGAGCATTTCTGAAAAGTGAGCTGATACCAAGTGGCACCAGGAGGGAGCTATTAGCTCAGATGTAGCCTTTGGAAGCAGAATGTGCAATATAAATTACAAGTCTTGACATGCCATCCCCAAGACTGTAAAGATTTTGGAGATTTCTTCTGTTTTGTTCTTGGTTGTTTTTTTTTTTTTTTTTTTTTTTTAAAGCGTAGGCTTAAACAAAGACTTCCACCCAAAATTCAACAGAAAGTAATCTTAATAATAATGATAATAATAATAATAATTGTAGTTGAAGCATTTATTACTGGTCTCACAAATATTAATCAAAAGTATATCATGCCAATGAAGCTTCTCTGAGCCATGGGAAGCACACTGCCTTTATGTGAAATAACGGAGCTTGAGCAAATAGTAGTCTAAAATACAGTATTTCTGTTTATAAAAGAGGAAACTGCAGCTTTTTACACTTTTCTGATGTTTGTGTCTGTTCCATGAGGATGTCACACAAGGGGATGAGCAGTGGTAGCTGACAGCACAGCTCCAGCACTGTGCCCATAGCTGTGCAATGCATGGCTGGTCCCACTCTGAACACCCAGCTATTGCATGGCTCTATTCAGCACTGTTTGTCAGAGCAAATTGCTCAGAAGTATGTCCCCTCTGTCTTCTGGTTGTGTGCAATAACCCAAGGCTTTAATTTTGGTTTCCGTGTTCTGCAGCGCTCTCCCTTGTCCTGTCCTTTGAGATAGATGGGCTGTATCCCCCCCGTGCTCTGCTGCACTCTTGCATGCTGTTAAGGAGAAAAAAGTAGTGGTTCTGCAGAGCACTGGAAGTCTCTTTTCTTCATCATGGCCCTAGGGGAAGTGAGAGCAGAATGGAAATTCTTGTGGCAGATGTCTCAGCTTGCAGCTACATTAAAAATCACCAGTGTTAGAAAAAACCTTTCGAATGAGACATCTGAGGTGACTACCAATGTACCTCAGTCTAAGCTGTCCTAAGGTTAGAAGCGTCACCTTTTCCAGCCTGACCACTTTACCAATTTTAGTCTTGAGCTAAATGCTCCAATTTGCACCAGGTCTGTAAGGAAATGGAGCTCTTTGTGAATGCAGCAGGCCTTGCAGTGGTGAGCTGCTCTCCAGCAGGGCTGTGACCTGCCACCACCTGCATTAAATTGCTACTCCAGCTGCCTGCTCTTCCTAGAGCAAAACCTCCCCATTTTAGCACTGCCATCTTCATGAAATGAACTCTGTGAGACAGCCCGACCCCTTGGTGCACGCTGCTATCTTTTCTGCTTTTCCATGTCACTTTTCTGACCTAAAAAGACCTTACAAATCCTGTTCAAACGTGTGCTAGTTCTGTCAGTGTGTGGGTTTGCTCCCTCGAGAGACGGATGCTGTCACAGGGTAAAGCGGCCGTACAGGGGACAGGTGCCTGGAGGAATGGTATTTTAATATTTGTTTTAAGGTTACTGTGGTCAGTGTATCTACTGTTGAACTCATCAACACGTAAAACACATACTCTGGGAAAAATAAAGGTAGATGTATGTTGTGAATTCAGGTTCTTGTGAATCCTGAATTGATGCACTGTGAGGGAGCCAGGAAGGAAATCCAGAGGAGTACACAGCTAAAAGATCTTGGCTTAGAAGGAAGCTCTTGTGTTGGCAGCACGAATTATGGAAGTGATTTGTTTGGAATTAGTGCTTTCTCTAAAGTAAATCTACATCTTGGGAAATTCTCTTTGGATAGAATTTTTCCTGTTTTTTGAACAGATCTGCCTCTGCTAGCCAGTGAGTCACGCTGCTCTCTGCAGCTAATACGGAGTGATGCATGTGATTACGGGAGCTCCTTAATGATCAGGGTTTTAATTTGACTTCTTCTAAGACATGCCATGAATAGAAATCACAAGGGCCTCAGTTCCTTCTGCGCAAATCTTACTTGCAAGTACAACTTCAGCAGCTGCTTCACAGGATAACTGTTCTTTTAAGCTTCTTCCAGCACGGGTATATTCATGGATGGGGGCTTGGGGAGATCTATAGCAGGTGAGACTGGTAGAAAGTGTTGGAAATGAAGTCTTCTGCCTAAAATTGGAGTTGAGCTGCACTTGTGACACAGCTGAGCATGTGCTGGGAGGGGATGCAGGATGCTGAGAGCCATGCTGCTCATCCTGCTGTGGGCGCTGCGCTGCGGCACGGTGCTCAGCAGCCACGCTGCTTCCAGCAGTGAATCATGTCAGCATCTGCCTGCAGAACCCCCCATCCCCAGCTTTTAATCACTTGGTTGTGAGAAAAAGACACAAAAAGAAGAATCATCAATCAAAAGACAATTTAAAACTTGAATCTGCAGATCGAGAATGGCGTATTCTGCTTTTCTCTTATTGCTTTCACATTTCCCATGCTCGTTTGATTTCATCTGAGCTGCTTACCTAGAAACACAGGGTGGGTTTTTTAATCACCAATGTTCTTTTCTTCCTACAGCAGGACCAAACCTGTGTCATATAACTGTTAGACTGCAGGAGACCTCTGTGTTACTGCATATAGTAAATATTTTTAATATAGACCCATCTCTTCCACTTTCTCTGAAACAGTTAAGAGCCCTGTTTGGATGCTGAGACACGCTCAGTATTAACATGCATGTCTTCATGAAATAGGTTTGCTCACATCAAGAGCAGAGCTATGGATGACATTTACCCTTACAGTGACTTTGTTTATGTATGTATTTGAAAGCAACAGCGTATATAAAGAGCCTTATATCGTGTGTGGCTCAAGGCTTTCCTTTTCTGCCAGCAATGAGAGTTCCACAAACAGCAGTGAATCACTCTGGCTCTGCTGGCTGCCACAATTAATGCGGGTGCACGCTGCCTTCCCATAATTACTGTGCACTCAGTGGGGATTCAGAGCCATCCATCAGTGCAGGCCACGTGCAGCAGGCACACAGAGCAGCCTTGCTCTCACGGTCTTTGCTTCTCTTGTCCTCCGGGTGCCACAGCTTAGTGCAACAGAGAGATTTTGGTAAATAATTTAGACACACAGGTTTTCATTTTTTTTTAATATTTTCAGTCTGGCTTCACAGCAGTTTCATACGGGTTGCTCATAGCTCTAGGTCATGTTCATGGGTAAGCAAGTGGGTGCAAATTCTTAGGTTGGGGTGGGGAGGGGGACAGTGTTGGCTGATTTTGGTTAGGACATACTAAACCCACATTTTCACAGCCCTAACAGCCTCTGGGCACTCTTGGAATGAACAGAGAGTTACAGAGAGGATTGAAGAAGCTTCCCCGCATCCCAGATACGAGGTTCAGGGCTTGATTGATTGATTTTCCTACCAGCCCTCCTTCAGGCTGCAAGCTGATGCTCTGCATGTGGTCACAAATGGTGTTTACTTTATCTTGAGAAAAATTGTTACGTAGTCACCTTCTTGAGTGTTGGATGCTCCGTGCTCTGCGCCTGTGCTACTAGAAGGTCTTTCCCTCATGTTATTCATTAGTGATTGATGAAAATTCACTTGGCAGCATATATCCAACGTCTTCTGGAAAATACGTGTTCTCCTCATGCTTGTCCCTTTCTTGTCAGAAGGGGGAGAATTCCTCTCCTGGTAATGGCCTTCAGGCCACAGTGGGACCAAATGGGAGGTTGGGATGCTGGATAGCTGGTGCTTCAGGGCATGAACTGACCACGTCTCAGTAGCACAACGTTGATTTATTTTAGAAAGATCTAAAATGTCTCGACAGAGCCATTTTGAACCACAGTTTCTTGGCTTCACAAGTGAGCTTGTAAAAGTTTTTACATAAAGTAGATGTGAGCCCTGGGGAGCCTGCAGTCTCAGTGGGATGGGGGTGATAATCAAGGGAAAAAAAACTGAGATAAAAACTGCTTACTAAGACAGAAAATGAAGAAAGAAATTATAGTAATGAATATATACATATATGTATTTACAAATATATATATATAAATATATTTACAAAACAAGTGATGCTCAGCACAATTGCTCACCCCCTGCCAACTGATGCCCAGCCTGTCCCCAAGCAGCTGCTGCCCCCCAGCCAACTCCCCTCAGTTTTATTGTTTTTTTCATAAGATGCCATATGGTGTGGAAGGTCCCTTTGGCCAGTTTGGGTCACCTGCCCTGGTTCTGTCCCCTCCCAGCTCCTTATGCCCCCCAGCCCCTTGCTGGCAGGGCAGGATGAGAAGCTCAAATGTTCTTTGCTCTGAGCTGCATTGCTCAGCAACAACTGAAACACTGCTGTGATATCAAAAGGGTTTTTCTCCTACAGCCAAAATATAGCATCATTCCAGACACTGTGGTGCAAATCAGTTCTGTCCCAGCTGAAACCAGGACAGAGTTACAGGAAAAGCTTGGTAAGCCCCCAGTAGTCCATTCAGTGCTGCTGTGGAAGTGGTGGATATGGCCTCAGGGACTGTGGATTGGGGGAAGCTCCTGGTCTTGTGTGTTGTGCTGTGCAGGTAAACCATCCTTACTGTACGCAGCGAGGACTGAGGCAAAAAAGACCAATTCTACAATGGAGAAATGCGAGGTGTCCCCAGCTGCATGCAGGATGGGATCCACCTCTGCTGTTACTGCAGGCACCAGAACACCAAAAGCTTAATACAGAAGGAAATAAAAGGAATTTAGTGCTTTAGGATTGCTTTTTAGGCATTAACTCTTTTGCTAGAAGAGTCTCACTTCCTCATTAGTTAAATCCCTTCTGAAAATCCATTTATTCTGAGGCTCACAAGCACTAATCTGCATACATCGTGCCATTACCTTTGCAGTATGCAAGGATAGGGATTTGCATCTTGCTCTGAGGGCTCCTGCTGTGTGGTTGTCTCCTCTGATTATTATTTTTTTACACTCTCTAGCTGTTAAGCTGGGGGGAGGCAGAGTGTGCTTCTCTCACAGCACAGCTGGCACTAAGGAACAAATAACAGCTGCCAGACCCATCCTTTCATTACTGTTCCAATGGTTATCCACAACCTGCAAACCACTAATTCTAGTTTTCCACTGAATTTTCAATAGCCCAGTCTGCATTCTGGTGTTCAGTTCTTAAGCCTGCGATGAGTGCAGGAGGTGCAGTGATTCATTTGCCCCCTCTTGAGTTTCTGCACCCGCAGCTCCTGGTGCATCTGCTGCTGCTGCTGCTGAGGCCATGCGGGGGGGGAGGGGGGCTTGGAGTGGGATGTGCTGTATGAGGGACTGCTTGTTCTGAAATGGAAATCCCAGCTCTGAGAAGATGCTCTCTGGACAAGACTTTAGCCAATATTCTGTAAAGCATTCTAAGGTGCTGGGTGTTAAATCCTCGTGAGAGGTGAAACTCAGCTTTCCTGGTCCTTCCTACATCTGTGCCATGTGGAGTGCATGCACAGCAGTGCTGGGTGCTGAGAGGGCTGTGTGGCCCTGGCCTGCTCAAATGTGGGTTCTGGGCTCAGTGTAGGCATTGGATTTGGATGGTTTTTGCTTAGCAGTGGGAGCTGAAATCGGCCTTTTGAGAGGAGAGGCAGTGGGACTGATTCAGAGCGGTGAGGTGCTGCAGGAAATAGGGAACAGTTCTCTCTTCTTTTCATCAGCTACGTGTGGGCTGTGTGGGCAGAAAAATAAAGTTCCCAGTGTCTTTTGTAAGGAGTTTAGGCTATTTGGGAGGTTTGTGTGGGTGTACATCTATGTGTTTGGATATAAACCTGTATATATATGTGTGTATATGTGTGTGTATACATATATGAAAACTTAGTAAGGAACAGTATAATCAGGATGAAAATGAAGTCAACTGACAATTCCTGAAGCAATCATGTTCCAGAGGCAGCCTTTAATTTCGGCAGCAGGATGGGGATCTGTACTGTGCATTTTGTAGCATCATCTATAGCATTTCAAAGCTATATTAATGCTTGTTCATGGAAATCATCAGCACGAGCTTCAGAGCTGTACTCACTGGCTAATGAGCTGTTTGTCTGGAGGGGAATCTGCACATCTCTCTGGTCTGGGCTTGGCAGCAGAAGTGGTCCCACCTCCTCTGGCTGTGGGACTGCAGGCACGTTCTTGGCTTGACCATCTCTGTGCATCTGGGTGAAGCTTCCAGCTGCCTGCAAGGGTTTGAAACCGACTCTTCCCTTGGGTTGAGTGAGGATCTACAGAACTGAGATCCAGCTGAAATCTTTGGAGCTGCCTCACCTCCAAGGCTGAGGAAAACCCAGCTGGGAAGGGCTGGGAAAAGGGAAGAAAGTCTCAGGAAGAACGAGAGCAAGTAGGCCAGCTTCTCCACATTCGTTGTGCAGGGGTGTTACAGCGCTGCTTAAATTGAGTCTTGGTGGCCTTAATGAGTTTGTTTTAGGGAAAACATTTTTAAAAGAGAACTGGTATTTTATAATTATGGAAATAAGCATATTGAGTGAGAGCGTTCCAGGTCGAGTGACAGGAAGTACTGCAAGATTTGCTAACAGGAGGAACAGTAGGTGGTAAATGGGAAAGGCTTTTAAGACTCTGCCTGATGGTGTAAAATAATCAGAATAATCAGTAGGGCCCAATGCAAGCTGCCCTCTAAATGCACTCAGCTGTTCCAATGTAAACCTCCTTGGGAATAATTGCAGCAGCCCCAAGATGCTTTCTGCTCTGCCACCCCTGTGCAGTACTTCCACACGCTAAGTGCATGCTTCTTTTCACATGAAACCTGTTGCTTGGGCACATACCACTCAGAATGCTTCCTTGTCCCATAGTTCAGCGTCTGGTCTGGAGAATAGTGTCTTTCCTGGTCTGTGTCCTGGTTGGGTTGACTTTACACCCATCTGTTGTGTTAAAACCTACGTCCACCTAGTTCCCAGGATCCGTGCAGCACAGGCTTTCTATTCCATATAGGGCTGAGCTCCAGAGCAAAGTTTCCAAGTGAACACACTCTTGTGTCTCTTTCGGAAGCTTTTTACTTGGCTGCAGTTTTTTGCACATGCATAATGTTATGAAAGTGGTGATTGGGACAAAAAATGCAGTTTTTAATGTCTTAGAGTGCAGCTGCCTGTGGGATGGAGCTGGCCAGTTGGCTGCATTCACACACTGTAGGCTCACTGATGGCTGTGGGTGATTCTGCACAAATGGTGCTTCCCATCCAATCAGATATCCTGAGTAATTTCCCTGAGTGGTTTTCACCACGGTTGCACTACAGAGCGTAAGAAGAACCCTCAAACTTGATATGAAGACAGTGTAAATAGATTTGTCACATGGAAAGCTGCTAATTCATTTACAGATATCCCATTTCTAGAATTTAAACCAACAGTCAAATTAAAATAAATTGTGTAATTAAATGCAACGATCTTTAACTGACATTCTTAGCAAGCAAGGCTCGCTGGAATGTCTGTTTCTTTAGTGCAAGAACATAATGGTCCATCATCAATAAGTCTGTCATCATTTTAATAGCTCAAGTTCAGTCAGCCCTACAAGTCTCGATTTTCTGTAAGTTTCTGCTATAATAGAGCTAGTAATTTCATATTTAAAAGAAAGACTTTTATATATCATGGCTAATGACTTTAAAATAACAGGATGAAAGGGCATAAAATGCAAGGATTACCCTGTTATACTGTGGGTTGGACTAGACTGGGAGTAGCTAAACCTCCTGGATTCGGGGAGGCTTTCTGAGTTTTTCATGTGATGCTGAGCACCCCTCTCTGCAGCTGCATCTCTTCACCTCTCCCCAGAGAGGTCCTGAGCACACAAGCACTGTCCTTCCTCCAAACCATACACCTTAGAGCTCCTAAAGCTGCGGGGTGACCACTGGCCAGGCCATGGCCACAGCTCCTCTACCGCATCCCAGCATGTATCCAGGGCCAGCAGCAGAGCTGCTAGGTGAAAAATAAGAGAACCCTTGGAAATGCTTTGGTAGTCAGGGCTGAGTTTAGAGGCCGAGTTAGAGTGTGAAGTGCACAGAAAAAATATTTGCCTTTGAAAAACAAAAGCGTCTGTTTAACCATTGAGCCATCAGGGACGATTGGGCTGTATAGAAAACAAACATCCTTGTGCAAATTAACCCTCCATTAAGTACTTGCCTCCAGAGGTCCCTTCCAGCCTCAGCTACTCTTTGATCAATGAGAGGCTGAAATTGCTCATTATAGCATTCACTCCAGTCTAATTCTGTCTTTTCATCTTCACATCTATAATGCACACACCACTTAGAGCATGAAGCAGGTGCACATCACTTAGCTGGGAGTCTAACCTGACTCAGAGTTTCCAAGTCGCCTGTTGCTCCCTGGGTGGTGATGCTGAAAGCAGAACTGACACCAGCCTGGGGACAGCTGGCCGTGTGCAAGCAGTCACGGCTTATCCTCTCTGCTGAGTGTCCAAGATTTGCAGCCCTGGACTTCAGTTCACCTTAGCAGCCTGTGTTCTGGCAGTTCTATACTCGGGATGGGGATTTTTCACTATGAATCTACCATTTCTCAGTAGGATTCAGTGCAAATTGCAAAGATTAACTGCTTAATGTAATATAAGCAAGAATTCTGGAAGTATGAAATACATGTCAAATGGTTTGAAATAGTAAAGGAGCTTCATGGCAGCATTGGCAGCGCTGCCAAAAACATGGTTTAGATTCTTGCTGAGACAGGGAATGAGCATTTCTGTGGTTCTGGGGCTATTTAGAAATGATTTAAGGGACTGCTCCTAATTCCTGCCAGACAGATGCCCTGCTGCTTCCACTGGTTTGGGTTCCCCCTGCCTGACATCATACCAGCTCATGACATCAATCCCTGTCCTGATATCAGCCGACATCGAGTTAATTTTTCACAGTGGCTGGTGTCACACTGTGCTCTGAATATAGGAGAAAATCAGTGTTAATACAGTGTTATCAACTGCAAATGAGGGGTCTGAGGGAGCACAAAGAGCTGGGAGGGGACAGAACTGGGACAGCTGACCCAAACTGGCCAAAGGCTCATAGGGAACTCTAAAACTGGAGGGAGTTGGCTGGGGATGGGTGGGTCAGCAGCAGTGAGCAGTTTGCGCTATTTCTTTCTTTAGGTACTTCACAGATGGTTTCTGGGGGTTGTCACTTCTCGTAACATCTACTGTGGCTCTGATGTGTAGTTGTTTTTTTTTTTGAGGCATGATTTCCCCATACAAAAAAAAGATGTGTGATGTTCTTCTCAAGTATACCAGTTGTCCAGCTTGTGGTGCGTGATGCCAGGGGACACATCCATGCAACACAACCTACTTACATCCCTTTGTCCCTTTTGGGGATTGGTGTTTCTTTGCCAAGGGCCCAGCATTTGCTGGAATTGTCCCCATGGTGGAGTCTGCTTCTGGCTGGAGACAGGGAACGCACTTTTTGGAAGAGGCCTGGGGCTTCTGAACCAGCCCATTGAGCTGTCAACAGCACCCAGCAGAGATTTGGCTTACATTGTGTTGACAGGACAGATTCATTGCTTTTCTTTGGGATCAGGCACGTTTCTCTGCCGGACCTTAATTGCTGTTGAGACAGTGATTCCTCTTGCTCAAACACTTGTCAAGTTCTTGACATTAAAATTTTAAATTATAATGATGATGATAAGATGAAATAAAGAAATCACACGCTGCCTCTCACAGCCTCATTATTTCATGCTGATTAATGTTGCTGCAAACTTGCTGAAGCTGGTGAGCTGCAAGAAGCTGAGGTTAGAAGTTAGATTTTAAAAGCCCCGCAGAGTTTAATCAGGGGCAGTAGCCTCTCAGTAGAATTTTTGAGACCAATCTTTATTTTTCTTAGCAGGATATAATAGCATTTAATTACATAGGAAAGTCTAAAGAGCCTGCAAAGAGGAGGCAACTTAGTGTCAGGTTCTTTAATTTTTCAAAAGCACCATTTGAGAACACAGCTGCTGGGTTGTGGAATTGCTTTCCATCTATATGAGCTCCTCATCAACCCACCGTGTGCAAGAACCACTTGGCTGAGGCTATGGCTGAGGATTGCATAAGCTCCGTGCACATTCATTTTGACAATTAAATAATTTAGAGAATGTTGTATTATAATATTAAAAGGAATGAGTCATCCTGGTGGTTGCTATGCAGTTTGTCAGATAACATGAGAGCAGGAAGGTCACTTAATTGTATATAAAGGCAATATTTTTAGCCATGGATTTGAGAGGTGTACTGTTCAGTGGATTAGGAACTGACTGTAAGATTGTGCACAGAGCATTGGTCACTGGGTCAGTGTCTGGATGGAGATAAATGACAAGTGGTGTCCATAAGGGGTCAGTAGCTCTTAACACCAATTAAAGACCAGAGCTCTTTGACATCTTTATCAGTGACATCAACAGGGATTGAGTGCACCCTCAGCAGTTTGCAGATGACCCCAAGCTGTGTGGTGTGGTCAACACACCCGAGAGGCAGGATGCCATCCAGAGAGATCTAGACAGGCTGAGCAGTGGGTCAGGGTCAATCTCATGAGGTTCAAGAAAACCAAGTGCAAGTACCCACCTTGGGGTACAGGTGGATGGTAAGCTGGACATGAGACAACAATGTGCCCCCACAGCCCAGAAAGCAAATAGCAGCTTGGCAACAGGGCAAGGAAGGGGATCTGCTCCTCTGCTCTGTGCTACAAGACCTCACCTGGAGCACTGCGTCCAGATGTGGAGTGCTCAGCACAGGAGAGATGTGAACCCATTGGAGTGCATGCAGAGGAAGGGCACAAAAATAATCCAAGGGATGGAATGATTCCCCTGTGAGGACAGGCTGAGAGCTGGGGTGTGCAGTCTGGAGAAGAGAAGGCTGAGGGAGAGCTGATAGCAGCCTGTCAGCATCTAAAGGGGCTGTAAGAAGGAAGGGGACAGACCCTTTAGTGAGGTCTGCTGTGACAGGACAAGGGGAAATGGTTTCAGACTAAAAGAGGGGAAATTTAGATTACATATAAGGAAGAAGTTTTTACAATAAGGATGGTGAGGCACTGGCACAGGTTGCCCAGAGAGGAGGTGGATGCCTCATCCATAGTGACGCTCAAGGGCAGGCTGCATGGAGCTCTGAGCACCTGATGGAGCTGTAGGTGTCCCTGTTCATTGCAGGGAGTTGTATTAGATGACCTATATAGATCCCTTCCAGCTCGAACGATTCTATGATTCTGTGATTCATTTCCACAAAGACCTCTGCTGCAAGTTGCATAGTGCTTAATCAACTGGCAAGGTTAAAAAAATATCTTGTTTAAAAACAAGTTTTAAACTCAGTAGCTTCTGAGCGATTTTTACCCAGGTGACTAACCAGATTTCCTCCAGTTCCCAGTGCCTGCTGATTTACTGCATGGATGTTCCAGAAGCTAAAGTGATAAGGGAAACTTAAAGAGCTGTGCAAAGCTTTACATCTCCTTTGTGTGTTAAATTCTGTCTAATAAGAGCTTGGAAAAAGAGAGGCTTAAGCTGCTTGAAGACAAAAACCAATTCTGTTGTGTACCAATTGTCAGAATTTCAATGTTTTGCACCCTGTAAGTCTGGAAAAGTTCCAAAGAAATGGACATTATTTCCTTTAGGAAAGAGATGGCTGCGCAATAAACCTGAGGCCAGCAGCACTGATAAAGGAAGGCTGGCTTCATTTCCCCATTTCTTCTCACTCCATGCAGAGATTTTCATCTTAGAACACTTTGATTTGGGCAGAAAAAAAGACCTGAAGGGAAATGAATTGTCCTTCCCTCTTCCTCACTGGATTCAGACATAAAGCTTGAAACGTCTTCAGAACCGAAACCCCGTAATGAGCTGCCCTCCTGTGCTCTGACACATCACACGAGGAGCAATTCTGAGCTAAACACACGCTGCCTCTCCTGGCGAGGGCTGACTGGCAGCCTCTGCTGCCATGGCTCTGTATGCAGGTATCTCTGGTTGGTGCAGGAAGGCCTCGTTGCTGTTGATTCATCCTACACACATCTTTAGGGGAACTCCAGATGTCTCAGACTGACTTCAGTTTGAGAACCCACTGAAGTGTAGCACAGAGTCCTTGGTACTCTTGCAGAAATCTCCCAGAGAAAGTGATTTTTTATCAGATGATTAAGAGATGAAAACAAATTGCAGCTGCTGAGGTTTGCTGAGTAAACCCAAGAAATATGAGATGGCGGTTTAATGGGGTCTTGACTTCAGCTTGCTAAGCCTGCTGATTAGGGTTGTAAATTAAATGCTTAAGGAAATGAACTGTTCACTAATTAGGACACTTAATGCATGCGTTGAAAAAGACTGGTATGAAGAGTGCTGTCTGGTGTTGTGCACATCTGAACACGGGCTGCTTTTTAATCTTGGAAGTAAGCTTATATTCAGCACTTCAGAATCTGTTAATGGAGGTGGCATATTACAGCAACATTGCATTTTTAAAATTGTTGACTTGAATTTACATTTATTCACTGAGATATTAAAATGAACTGAGAGTAAAAATAAAGAAAGACTAAAGCAGTCTTGGTAAAAAAAAAAAAAAAACAACTGATTAGTAGAAGCAGATCTGGTGCCAAGTAGCATCAGTTAGATTAAACAGAGACTTTCTTTCATGAAACTGTGTTGCTGCCTCCAAAATATCCCATGTTCTTTCTTTTTTAAAAATACATTCTTGTGTGTCTCTCCAAGGCATCTCTGCAGCATCACAGCAGAAGTGCCCCAGTGGTGTTTTGAACACCGGGCAGCTGCTGCTAACAGTCAACTTGTTTCAATATACCATGTGCAGGAAAAGCTTGTTTAAGAATAAATCATGAAGAATATTCAAAGACTAACTTTTGAAGATCTGGACAGTGGTACTATAAACTGTGCAGTGCTCTTTTGCCAGGTGTTCAGCTTTACCAGTGTGCTCCAAAAGTTCCCAGTGCTTCCTACATTCAATGCAGAGATTGGAAAACTATGGGTAAACCTGGATAGGAGAGATTGCTGTAACTGCTGGTCTGTGTGGTACACTGGCTACAGCCAATACTGGCCATGCCACTACTAGAAGAGAGAGCTTCATCCAGATACACTGAATCTGCACTGATTATGAACCTTCTCAGTCTTTGCCATTGGTTTAGTATTGGTGATGTATCCTGCCAAAGCAGTCCTGTCCTGGAAACAAGAGTTTCTTAAATTGCTCTATAAATTTAAAATTAGTATGGAGGTCATGCAGATTCTTGCAAAAGCAAAGCCAATTTTAACAGGTTCGTGTTCTCTATAAATGAGTTTGCAACTCGAGAGATCACTTCATTAGCGCTCTAATCACACATTTCTCAAGTGGAATATTTTCAGTGCAAACATCATGAATTCACATAGTTGTGTACTATTAAGTTAGTGGAAAAGTCTTCAGTAAGATCACAGGAAAGTACATGTAGTCTTAAAAGCGAGAAAGTTCTCTGCTTTCCAGATGTGAGAACTTCCCTCTTTTGTCCTTTCAGTGCTGGCATACTGGTAAGTGATGATGGGTTTGTCTCTGACTGATAGTCACTACCTGAAACCCAGCAGGTATTTTGCACTACGAACCTTATGCCACGAGCACCAGCAGTTTGCATATTCAGAAGTACACAGGCATTCTTGCAAGTTATGCTATTAAGACAATAATTTACCAAATGGTGTGGGGGGACAGTTATATTGCACACCCTCTTACTGAGAATATTGCTGTGTTCTGCCCCCAAGTACTGTCCTGTTAATCTGCCTGGAATGAGAACCATTGCTTTCATCTGATTAGCTGTCTGGGAATGTGTTCTCAGTGTAGCTCTGATTGCCAGTAATAAAGACAATTTGATTTTCCTCCTTGCCTCCGCTGCCTATAAAAATCATTTCAAACAGATAACATTACAATTTTACACAGACATGTTTAAAAAGTTGAAATGTTATTTCCCACAAAAAGATGAATCCACTCAACATCTTCTTGGTTTGGATTTGAGACACTCAGCAGAGGACCCCAAGAATGGACTGAGTGCTGCAGGCAGATTGGCACAATTCTTTTTTCCTATTCTGGTTTTGCATGCAGCATCAAAACCAAATCCTGTAGGATGGATTTGCTGAACTGGTAGTGTATGTATTGCACTCACCAGTGGAGCCAGCTGCATCCTGCAGCAGGGCAGCATGCTGAGGCATCCATAGATATCCATAGATATTGATGGCTCTGACATGTCATGCTGGCATCAACAGCTTTAATCTTTTATATTAACGAGGCACTGCAGTGTTTGTGAGTTATGGGTGTGTTTAACGTACCCATATTTTTCTGACACTTGGCACCGTGTTGTAAGAGAATGCTGGGAAAGATTAAGTGCAATCCCAGGCTTGCAAATAGAATGCAAGATTTGGTGATACCTATTTGTATTGCCTATTAAAGTTAGCTTCTATCCCATATGTGAGCTGAATAAGGCTTAATTACATGTTCACTTCAGAGCAAGCTGTTGTGATTGCATCACTGGGCAGTAAAGCCAGGCTCAAACTAACATGTAAATGTAGAAACAAACAATACAGTTTCAGAAGTGATTATTTTGTATTTACATGGCAAATACTGAAATTTAATGTTGTAGTGCAGTGTGTGGGAAACTCAAGTGAAGTGGGAGGGGGTGTCACACAATATGAGGGAAGATCTGGGTTGTATGGAACTTACAGATGGCAATGACACACTTGTGAACCCCTGGGTAGAGATGAAGGAGCAAGCAAATAAAGCAGATGTTGTTGTGGGAGTCTATTATAGGCCACCCAACCAGGATGACAGCACTGATGAATCGTTCTTTAAGGAACTAAGAGATACCTCTAGATCTGCTCCCTTGTCCTTATGGGTGACTTCAACTTTCCAGTCTGGGAATACCGTACAGCTGATATAAATAGTTCAGGAGATTCCTAAAATACTTGATGATAGTTTCTTGGTACAGATGCTGAGGGAGCTGACTAGGCAAGGTTCTCTTCTAGATTTGTCACTTGTAAGCGAAGATCTGTGAAGATAGGGAAGGGTCTATAGAGCAGGGTGTAGGAGAAGTGGCTGAGGTCCCTGGGTTTGTTCAGCCGGTGGTGGCTTTGCCCCTAGCAGCAGCAGGGCGTCTCCTGTTTCAAAATGAACTTTTCCTGTCTCTCCCATCGCAGTCTCCCTCCTGCTTTTATTCTCTCCGAGGTCTGCAGGTTTTATTCCACTTGCACGCTGCATCAGCATGGCCGGTGCGTGATGCAGAGCCCATGTGGAACACCTGCCTGCAAGAAAGCTCAACCATCTGCGAAACAAGATAACTGGCAAGGTCGACTCCCTAACAAACCCAGGTAAATGGTTCCAGCCACAAATATCACTTCCCTTAAAATTGTCAGAATACTTTTTTCCATCCCAGGATCTCTCTTCGGTCAGGGCCTTTAGCTCCCTGACTCATAGTTCCAGAAGTATTTGGACAGTGCTCTTTGGAAATGGAGCCAGCAGCTGAACCCAGTGATCCTTGTGGGTATCTTCCAACTCAGAGTGTTCCATGACACTGTGATCATTTGGTTGAGCTGCCTGCTGAAGTCAGATGTTTCACTAAAGAAGCAGACAGCAATGGGAATCTACCTTCAGCCCAAGAACTGCTGTGATCCTGTGTATTATAGGAGGTTTAAGAACATAGATGCAGCAGACTGGAGATGTCAGTTTTGCACTGATTGTGTTTTCCACTCTACTGAACACAGTAGCACTGCTTTGTCATCACATGTTTGAGAAGTTCTTGAAAAGTAATACACACGTGCACACTGTGAAACTTCAGTTCAAAAAGTCAAACGAAAATACATTGCACATTACTGCACTTTAAACAAAAGAGCTTAACAGTATTGCCATCTTTAAAAAGCTCAGTCAGTGGCACACCAGGAAACAGACTCTAGAGACTGAAGGTCTTTTTGGTGGTTGCTAATGCAGTGATGATTTCCTGTTTTAAGCTAAAAGTATCAATAACTCCAGTTACAGAGAAAAGCCTTCAGGGGAAAAAAAACTTGTGTCAGAGGAGCTCATTGGACTGTTGAAATAACAATATTTTATAGATCCAACAAACAAGCTATTCCCAGCCCGGTAAGCAACATTCTTCAGCTGCAGGTCAGCTACAACAGAAATTAATTTAGCTCAAAAATGCATGCAGCTTGTAGTATCATCCACAGCATTACAGGATTAGTTTGGCAGCACTTCCCACTCAAGGCTGGCTCTCCATGAGACAGCTCCCAAAGGATGAGCACAGCCTTGCCCTTAATTACATGGAATGCTTTGGGAAATGCCGTGTTTAATTTATCCACTGTTGGCTGGGTAGGTATTCCCCTTTGGCATCAACTACATTAGGAAAGTTTCATCCATCCCAACAGAACGATGTCTACTTGAAAGATGGTCACAAATGAGCATCAGTTCTGCATGATTAAAACAGATCAGACGATACTTCTAACACAGGCCTTCAGAACAGCTTCAATCAGGAAAATGTTTGCTGATTAGGCCATGTGGTAAAATGGTAGTGAAGGACCTTGTGGGGGTCAGCTCAAATCGATTCCCTCTTAGAGTGCTTGATGGCCATTGTCTCATCTCAATCAAGAGTTAGTGATGAGCTGCATATATTAAATGTCAGCTATGTTTTCCATTTACGTGTAGATGCAAAGTTTAAATTTGGTGTATGAAGAGGTTCTCTACAGAGAAATACCTATTAATCAACTAGGGAAGGTGACCCACTTGACTGTTAATTGTTAACAGGAAAGATTTTGTGGATGATATGTTGGCTGAAGGCCATCTCCAGCAGCGATCACAAGATAATGGTGTTCTCAGTCCAAGGGAAAGCAAGGAGGACAGTCAGCAGAACTGCTACTTAGGACTTTTGTGGGGCTGCTTTGGACCTATTTAGGGACCTGGTTGACAAGATCCTTGGGAGGCAATTCTAAATGGCAGCGGTGTCTAGGAAGATAAGGCATTCTTTCAAGACATTCTTGAAAGGCACAGGACCAGGCTAAAAAATGAGCCAGCAGGGAAGAAGACCAGTCTGGCCAAGCAGAGAGCTTCTTCTGGAACTTTTACTCAAGTGAAAAATGGTAAGATTTTTTGAGTACGTAAACAAGAAAAGAAGAACTTAGGAGAATTCCATCTTTATTGGATGAAGAGGAGTGACAAGTGATAAGAAAAAAAATGAGGTACTCAGTGCTTTCTTTGCCATCATCTTCATTAGTAAGACTGATTCTTCTCAGGGTACTCAGCCCACTGAGCTGGAAGACAGAGTCAGGGAGCAGAATGAAGCTCTTATAATCCAAGGGAAAATGATTAGTGACCTAATATACCACTTAGATACTCACAAATATATGTAGTTGGATGAAATCCACTCAGTGTCTACAAGAAGTGCAGGAAATCACTTTACACAGAAGTGCAAGAAGGAGGACTCAGGAAACTACAGGCTTGTCAATCTGATTTAGGTGTCAAGGAATGTTACAGAATAGATCATCCTGAGTGCTGTCATGTGGCATGGACAGGATACCCAGGTGTTCTGACCTGGTCAGCAGGGATTGGATTTGATGATCTCTTGAGGTCCCTTCCAACTCCTGTGATTCTGTGATTCTGTTATTCATGAAACGCAGGTCCTGCCTGTCTAACCTGATCTTATCAACAAGATGACCCACTTAATGGACAGAGGAAAGGCTATGAATGTTGTTTACTTGAACTTCAGCAAAGTATTTGATACTGTTTCCCACAGTCTTCTGGTGGAGAAACTGACTGCTCATGGCTTGATTGTATGTACAGGCTGCTGAATAGAATATTGTTGGATGGCCAGGCCCCAAATGGTTGTTGTGAATGAAGTTAAATCGTTTTGGCAGCTGTTTAATATATTTACCAATTATATTGATGAGGGGATTGGGTGCATCCTCAGTAAGTTTGCTGATGACAAAGGGACAGTTCATCTGCTTGAGTGTAGGAAGGATTTGCAGAGGGATCTGGACAGACTAGATCAAAGGGATCTGCCCACTCACACGATATTCAACTTGCTGATGCTGCACTTCAGTCACATCAACTCCAAGTGGTGGTACAGGCTTGGGGAGAAGTGGTCAGAAAGTTGTTGGGCAGAAAAGGACTGGGGGTGCTGATCAACAACCAGCAGTGTGCCCAGATGGCCAAGAAAGGCAATGGCATCCTGGTCTGTGTCGGAAATAATGTGGCCAGTGGGACTGGAAAAGTGATAGTCCCACTGTACACAGCACTGGTGAGATTGTGCCGGATTGAAAACTAGAGGAGTTTTCATCCAGGGAGGTGGGTGTTGGGCTGTTTACTCAGGTGACAAGAGATAAGACATGAGGAAAGTTGTGCCAGGAGAGGTTTGTCTTGGATATCAAGAATAATTTTCCAATGAGAGGGTGGTGATACATTGGAACAGGCCGCCCAAGGAGGTGTAGAGTCCTCATCCCTGGAAGTATTAAAGAGGTGCTTAGAGATGTGTTTTGGTGGTAGACGTGTGTTAGGTGAGTGGTTGGACATGAAGAGCTTAAACGTCTTTTCTAACCTTGATGATTCTACGATTATATTCCTCACATAATGAGAAAAATCGTGTGTTGATGTAGGGATGTGTAATAATTATAGGTGGTTACTCTTGTACTTGTCGACTCTGTCAAAGAAATATTCTCAGTTCTTAGTCTTTGTGTTGAAACATCTTTCTGATGTAGGGAAGGCTCAGGAGCTATTGGAACATTTGAATGGAAACTCAGACAAACCCTGAAAAAGGGGCTGAGCACGGAAACGAGCCTTCTGGGGAAGGACTGCAGGGTGCTCGCTAGGACAGCCCCAAATCACAGGTGTGAGGTAAGCACCTACAGAGTTCTGGGGCCAGTGGATTAGAAAGGAAAACAGGTTTCTCAGTATGACTGTGTGTGAAGTAGCTGAAGTGTTATTTTTCTTTCCTTTTTATCACACAGAGAGACAGCAGTTAAAATAATTGAGTAGTTTTGACAATCTCATCCTTAATACAAAGTAACAGTTCTTCTTAATGCATGATATCAGATGAAGTATTGCTTAGACTAATTTACCCCTATGGATGTATATCATTCTATGCTTTAGCACCTGAAATAGAATTTTAAGTTTCAGTGCTGTATCCTGATCCCTATATTTAGCTATTCTTGTTTCAGAGGTATCCAACTAGCAAATCCCTATGCTTCTGTTTTATATAAATCCTATTTCAGATGTTTGAATTTAAAATTTGGTTGGACTTGCATGAAAATCTCTGCAAAGGTAAAGTCAGCTTGCTTTGGAGGCGGAAAAGCAGAAGTACTTCCAACTGAGAAGCAATGATCCGTACTTCAGTGCATGTTCTTCCAATCAGGCAGTTGATCACATCTGATAGTGCTGGCTTTTCCACTGTGAGTAACGCTGCCATTTCAGCTCCCTCCTCTTTGCTGGTGCAAACCATGGTTGTTAACACGTCCTACGATACCCACAGGTGTGGATGCCAAAAGCACTTAGCAGGCTGTGATTCAGTTCTGCAGACAAAGACAATGCATTCTATACATAAAGAAAAATATTCTTTTAGGAACCTTATTCTCTAACAGGAAGAAATTATCTGAGCAGGATGCTGCTCTTCTCCAAAGGCAATGGCTCTGCAGAGATAAAAATGCCAGTGTCTGTATATAGCCAGTCCTTGATGTAAATGTAGGATCATTATTATTAATACTAAACTAGCAATTCTAAAGTAACCTGCGTAGAGGTTGGGGACAAACCCTCTCTGCTCTTTAGTGGTATCTGGATTCATCTGGCAGCCCTACAGAAATTAAGCATTTCATGGTATGTTACCAGTTTCACACCATGACGGCACTCTGGTAGGTGAAGCACAGTTAATATCATGATGACATTACCTTGTGACCCGTGTATTCAGTGAGTTGTACTAAGAATTAAAAAAAAAAAAAGAACAAAACCCAGCAGCAATAGATGCAGTATCTGCCTTACGAAGAATAAATTTACATTATGAAATGCAGATGCCAGAAGAATCAGTGCAGTAGTACATAAGGTTAGAGCTCTCTCTGAAACACCAAGCATGTGGCTTTTCCTCAGAATCACAGAATCACAGAATGGCCAGGGTTGGAAGGGACCTCAAGGATCATGAAACTCCAACCCCCCTGCCACATGCAGGGCCACCAACCTCCTCATTTAATACCAGACCAGGCTGCCCAGGGCCCCATCCAATCTGGCCTTGAACACTTCCAGGGATGGGGCATCCACAGCCTCTCTGGGCAGCTGTTCCTTAAAGTAGAGCAAGCCTTGAAAAGCTGTGTGAACGAGGTCCTGGGCAACTTCAGCAGAAAGTTTGAAGGGGTTTGAACCAGGGGTTTGAACCAGGTAATCTCCAGAGGTCCCTTCTAACCATAACTGTTTTGTAATTCTGTGTAATGTTGTTAATGGACGATGAACTTGCTTAGACTGATTTTCATAAAAAGATAGAGAGGCAGATGGCAGTTAAAATACTAGTTTTGTGGAGCTGATGTTATGTTAGGAGATACCTAACCATCTAATCACAGACTCAAATTCTACCAGCCAGAGCAGACCATCATTAAATAGGAGTTTGGTTTGACCAAAACTTCACTAAAGGGTTAAGGTAGCAGAGTCTCTACCTTGAGGGCAGAGATTTAAAAATTAAAATTAAATAAAAATTTAACGTAGGCTACTTTGTCTTACAAGATTATTTCAAAATTGAAGCCGTTGCTATATTTTATATATATGTTTAAGCTGGAATTAGTTACTGCTGTAATATGCTGATAGGATATCCAAACTACTCCCCTTTTATTGTGCGCTTCATCACTTCGTAAAGCATGTTTTATTCTTGTTGTGAGCTGTAATTCTGCATACAGCAGAGTGGAAGAGAATCTTTGGCTTCTAATTTCTACATACAAATTAAATGAAAGTGCTTGGGACCAGCTGTTTTACTAATTTAGTTAGCTAGCTGTCATCTGTATCAGCCTGGCACTGGCCTATAGAGCTGGTGCCCATGCACCTGTGGGCTGATTTTGTATATCACCAGCCATCACCTCTTCATATAGATGTCTGTTTTTCTGTCCTTCTCTGATGCATAATGCCAGTACCGCCCAGTGATCACATCAAGCTGAATGTTTAAGTTCAATATCATAAAATAATTTTATTTTCATTTCATTTATGCCTGTATGAGTTCTCTCTCTATGTCAAAATTACTGATAGTCCACTGCAACAGTGCCTTCTGATAACCACCTACCTGAGTTAGCAGTGGTGGAAGCTGAACAGCCTTCCTCATATGCAGTGGTTCTGTCATCCCAGCTGCCAGTACTAGAAAGTCTGAGCACTCTCAGTGTGTGTGATGCTGTTTGGATGTGACTCTACTCCATAATAATGGAGTTAAGGTTTCGTTGCGGTCATTTTAAAACTCTTGACTGAAAAACAAGGCATCTAATGAAACTGGCACGCCTAGGAAGTATACCCTTTCTCTGTGTATGAATGCTTTATCAGCTACACTAACTGCTTCATCATGCAATACTGCAAAAAGATTGAGGAACATAAAATGTATGTGATTTTTTATTTATTTATTTATTTTATTGCATAGCTTTTTGCTCAACCACACTGCCTTGTTAGACTGCCTAGATGGGAACATGGGTGGAAAATAGTGGAAAATGAGATTGTTGGGGTGGAGCTGGAGCTGTGCTCTTCCAGGTGCCTGCACTTGCTGTGATTTGTCTTGTTTTTGTGACTGTTTCAGGGACAGCGAGACACCCCATTGCACAGTAGATGGAATGTTTATGACTATATTTGCATTCTTTAATGGACACTGAATTAATTTAAGTCAAAGTTGCAAATGCTTTGACAGTGAGCCTGGCAAGGTGGTGGCATGAAATGAGCTATAGAGGACACTCCTGGCTGGAGCTAGCATCTCCCTGGGCTGCCGCTAGCCAGTCGTGGGTGCTCCATCCTGCAGCACCCAGAGCTCCTCCTGGGCAGAGCTCTTCTTCTTAGCTGTTCCCTGCCAGTATCTGGGGATGCTTTGGCAGGAAGTTGGGGGAATCAATAAAATGAACTAAAATAGGTCCTGGTTGCTCGTACCTGCCGCTTCCTTGGCTGTTGCTTCCACATTCCTCTCTCTTGCTGGCTGTGCAGGGGGCAGAGGATCCTCCCAGAGGGGCTTTGCAGGATTGGGCCACAAATGCAAGCTGCTACAAAAGAGGAAAGATTTTTGAAGGATTGAACACAGAAGCATGAAAATCTGGTAGTAAAGCAAGATACGATTGCTGTCAGGGTGCCTGAAATTTGAAATTTGGGGTGTTAAAGAGCAGAGTCAGTAAAGCACAAATTGAAGTCACCAGAAATTCACCAGAAAAGGAGGATAATTCCTTGTGGGGATAAACCTAAATTCGTCTGACTAGCACAGTATTTCTGCTTCCTTGTGTAACATCCGCTACTTTTCTTTCAGAAAGGCAGGTTGTGGAGGCCGAGCATCTGTTTGTACGATGCAGGGACAGCAGAGGGCAGCAGGAGCCCGCTGTCTGCCTGCACTGCATCAGGAGCGCAGCCCCGGAGAGGCGCTGAAGCGAGAATCTGCAGTGGTGCTTTTCTGTTGAAAAGATTGTTAAGTCCTTCATTAAGTTTGGACCCCGTGAATCTGAGGAGGCGTAAACCATGTCGTCCATTAATTGCCAGTGGTTGATAAATACTGGATTTTCCATTCTAGCAAGATTGAAATGCAGTTTGGAGAAAACAGCACTGCCGAGCTAAGGCTGACTCCTGGCTCTTTTGCTTTTGTTTCTTGACAATTATGTCAAAGCCACCAGGTGGGGATAAGATCCCTTTCAGTCTCGTACTGGAGTTTCCATCCCCAGTTATTATTTGGTTTGGGTCTTTCAGCAGTGTAGTAGTGGTAAAACTACAGAGCAAGCAAGTTAAACTCAGCTCCCCTCCCCGAAGACATTCCAGGCCAGGGTGGATGACCTGGTCTAGTGGGAGGTGTCCTTGCCTATAGCAGGGGGGTGGAAATAAATGATCTCTAAGGTCCTTTCCAACCCAAACCATTCTGTGATTCTATGATGGCAGAAAGCTAAGATCAGTTTCTTTGCTTTTACCTTCCTCTCATCACTGAGCAGAAAATCACAACACCATATCACACCGCACCAGCAGTGCTGGTGGTTGGTGGGCAGCAGTGGTTAATGATTTCCCTCCTGCTGTTGTATCGCAGAGGCTGAGACCTACATCTGTATTGTGCAGTATTTGCTTCCTAACAACACGGATTCGGCCGTTTCTAACAGAGTAATTATTTGAGATACTTCTGATAGTATACAAATACTTTTTATTGGCTGATAATGTGGAAATAAATGGTTTTAATTTTCCAAAATCTCTTTGTCAGCATCGCATCTTACTTACAGTTAGTCTGTCAGTAATCTGTGTTTCAGCCTGAAGTCCTTCTCCCCCTTTAACTAAACCTAAAAGTTCTAAGTGGCAAGAAAGTTTTGAATCATCTTAGGGAAGCATTTCCAGTGCTTTTTTGATAGATATAATTCACTTCTAAAATTAGCAGATGCTTTCCTTTGGGAAAGGTCCCAAAATTTTTATAACTGAACGTCCATCTGGTCAAAAGAGTACCCTGCCTTGGTAAGCATCTCCTGCTGTTTTTAGTACTTGTACAGAGAGCCTTGGCAGAGCCTCCATCTACTATGTAGCAGTGAAAGAAGTTGGGGCTTTTGCAATCTATTTTAGTAATATATATCATAGAAAAATACACAGATATAGTACAAACAATATATATATAAACAGTCTTTAGATGGAAATTTTAACCCTTACAATGGGAAAAGCAATGAGCTATCACCAGATAAAGGTGGCAGGCTTAGCCTGATATTATTTCATCTTGTTTTTTAACTATTTTATTTCTTGAGCTTCTATCTCCGAGGAATTAAACCATCATTTCCTATTTATTTCTCCCTGTTTCTCAAACCACAACATCCTCCTTTTGCTTCTTTTGCTGGAATGATTTGCAGATGGTTATGGTTTTGCCCCACTCCCCAAGGAGGATGGACAAAGTAAGGTCACATATCATGGGCTTTTGTGGCATCAAGGTGCTGTCTTAGTGGGAGAACAGCACACAGCTGAACATCAGCACTGCTCTGAGTGGCTCTGCTGTTCATACATTCAGATCACAGTGGGTATTCTTCACCCTAAAATCTTTTATGAGAGATTCTTTCACTGGGTGTGGTTTTAGCAGGCTTTCGGTGCAAGGTTTTTAAGGCAAAAATCAAAAGTGAGTTTTTTAGCCCCATTTGTCCAGCAGCCCAGATATATGCAGAGCGAGGACGTCCCCATGTGTGCATCAGAAGACAGTAGCTGAGATGCTTAAATATAAACTGTTCACATTTTGCCTTACGTTTAGACTGACTCTTCTGGCATGTGTTGATGGCTCCTCTTGTCACAGCTCCTCTTGTCACAGCTCAGTGGAAGTTTGCTATTTGCAGTAGTTATGAGACAGAGGAGCATGACACACCACTATGCAGTGCACAGTGTGCTTCTCCACGTCCCTGAGGCTCACTGTGCCCCTTTTCCAGGGACTTAAAGCAGCTCACTGTACTGTGTATCTGTGGGTCATATTGATGCCCTGGGCAGCCACTTGTGTTAGAAATCTGCGAGAGCTGGGATGCTCCACAGGGAGCACTTACACTGGAAACAGCAGCCTGCCATCTCTCCTAGGACAGTCCCTGCTACCAAGGTTATTAAATCACTGTTAATGAATTTACTGTGTATGGGAACTGTTGAGTCATGGCCTGACCCACTGATTGAGCACCTGGGGAAAGGACCCGGTCAGCCCTGGGAGTACAGGTGAAGGCAATTCAGCTGTGCGATAGGAAGGGCTGCAGCCTGGCTGCACCTCTCAGACCCTATTTAAGGGCTGACTGCCAGGGCAGAAAGATCTCTGGTTGCAGATCTTTTCCTTGTGGAGTTTTGCCCATGTGCCTGGATTTTCTGAGATGGGTGAGCACTTTTCCTATGTAACACCATTCCATTAGCACTAGTCCCTTTGCTGCTGCACTCCTGTATTGCCCCTCTGCTGCACTGACCTTTCTGATTGTAACACTATGTAAAAGGAGGAAGTTTTCTCTCCATCGTTTTCCGTACAAATTTCCTATGAGGAAAACTGCCAGGAGACTGAAGGGCGTTTCTGTAGAGGCTCAGCTGGCTTCTCTAGATAGCTGGAGATCCCAACGTGTGCTTCCACTGTAGGGACAGAGGTTTTCCACGAGGCTGGTGGTTCGTTACCTTTCTCCTATTTAAAAGCTTGATTAAAATGGCTCATAAAGCATCTTTCCTAGTCTGCTTGTCCTGCACCCCGTCACATGTTAAGCCATGCTCTGTTGCATTGCAAAGCAGCACGGGAAGGGAGAGCTGAAGAGTTGAGCAAAGCTAAATTAACAGACAACACAGTACTTGGTAATAAAACCAGCAGGTGCTACGCTTTGCCCTTTGGCAATGCAGCCTTCGATAATTCAATTATCTGGATGAAAAAGGCTACCTTAATTATTTAAAGGCTATGAAAAAAAAGTGTTGTTAAATAATTTTTCATACTACAAGAAGTCATTTTAGTGCAAGTGTGGTGAAATTTTTCAAGGATACGTTATTTCTTTTCACTTTGCACTGACAGACTTTTGTTAAGCTTCAAACTGTAACCCTGAACTTGCGTTCTGTTTTCTTGCAGGTAAGTCTGGCCTGGTGCGTTTGAACTGTGCACTGTGGGAATGGGAGTGAACAAAGTAAGCCTTCCCCAAGCTGTTCCGGCCTGTTAACAAGGTCAGAGTGCTGTCTTTTATTTTTGGGCTCTAATACTGTAAACTAAAATGAAGCTGGACTGGATGATGTAACCATAGATGGATACAGGTATGCAGACTCACTGGGATCTCCCTGTTGTGTCAGATGTGAATGCCACGTAACAAATATGTGTTCTTGAGAATTATTTCGCGTGCTGTTTCTCCAGTTCATTCTTACTCCAAGAGTGGGTGGAGATAATACGAAATATGCTCCTGATACCTTATAGGGCAATGCAACTTCCTATAAAACTTTCAGTGAACATTAAAATGGGTTCTCCAGCTCCAACAGTTCTGCAGATGTAAAAATGTGTCTGCTTTTGAACAGAGCCAAGTTAACAGGTCTCACACTGAAAAGCTTACTTTGTAGATCATCCAGCACTGATTCTCTCTCATTAATCAACTGGCAATGCAGTCTTGCTTTTAGTCAATAAGATGCAGCTGTTGAACTGGCATGCTTTGCTTCCCACCTGAACCTTGCTCTGTGACAATTCCTGCTAGCAGAAAAAAACCTCCTGACCTTGCAAGCTTCCTTGCATCGGAATGAGTGGACTTTGTTGAGATGCTGTTACGTTTATTGTATGATGTTTTTCAACTTTTTTCATCCTTTCTTCTCCCATTACCTCCAAGAATAGTTAAATTCCTCTCTCATCGAATTCAGGAGTTGGCTTTCTTTTGAAGTGTTGTTTGGATAAATCAAGTGATGGCTTCTTTAGGTGCTTGTACTGTCCTCCTGATTTCGGATTCCTCTTTGTGTTCCGGTGCCAGTAACAAAACCTCTTTGCAGTATTTCTTACACACGTTTTGTGATACCTGTTCGTAGCTGTGTCACTGCAGTGCTAGGTAACAGGACAGATGCTGGAAGGTCGGGATACAGGAAATGTCACAACGCACCTTCTTCTGCAGTCGTTTCTGAAGTTTTAAGTTGTTCACTTTACAAATACAGATCTTTTGATATTTCATCTGGGCTCTAATATAACCTACTTTCTGTCCTCATATTCATTGATCAGTTTTGCAGTTGCTCTGTATTATATGAATTTCATTATCCCATCTCAATTACTGTTTAGATCTACCAGCAAAATTTGATACAAATGCTAAACAACTTTTTTATGCTTGACTCCTTCCCCTCTCCTAATACAGATGTATATCATTGATTCTGTCATTACACGTGGAAATTTTTGGTGCCTTTTCATGCCCAACAGGCTGAACCTTTGGCACCCAGCTGTACGCCTCCTCCACACTCTCAGATATCCTTACCACTCTGCCTGGGGAGCACTGCAACAAGGAGCAGTCTCCACCTACTTGAAACAATTTATTCATTGCCCCCGGGAGCAGAAATTATCACAACAAATCAGGCAGATTGCATCTTATCAATGGAGAAGGCATACTGCCATGTGGCAAGGCTGTGTGGTGTTTCCTTTGCTTTTAAAGCACTCTGAATCTATCAATGGAAGAGGGTTTAGATGTGGAAGTGCCAGCCATCGTGTCTCATTGCAATAAAAGGCAGACTTGTATTTCAGCATCTGTTTGACACGTATAAATGTCTCTTTCAGGGCTTTTTAGATGTAAACAGATAAGATGTTAATAGATGTGAATATCAATACTGATCAGTCAAATAATGCCTTAAAAATAAACATCAGGTGAAGCTCAGATTTAAAGAAATGTACACAAAATAACCTTCTGCAGAGGCACCGAATGCAAAATGAAGATGCAGGTCACAGTATGTGCAGCGGTCATTACTTTGGCTGCTGAAATGATGCTGAGGAGTTAAGTCAAAAATGACCACTTCTGAAAATGCTGTTCATACGTTGCTATTGCTTACTCCAGTACGTGTCAGAAATCAGCACTGTGGTCAATTTTATTGGGGTTCAGGATTTCATTTTTAAAAATATACCTCTTCTGTATGCCTCTCATGCAGAACAGTCTTCCTTTGTTGTCCTCAGGAGAACTATGACACAAAGAAAAGTACTCTGCCTACAACAAACTGCGTTCTGAACAGCACAAGTAGGATTGGCAGTCATCTGAAGTAGTAACTCTTTTGTGTGGTGTCTGTAGAGAGCTGCAGTGGTTTAGAGCTTGATCGGCTGTGAAACGAGGAGCACTTTTAAGTGTGTATGTGGGATTCCTTCCTGTGAAAGAAAATTGTTGCAGAAAGCATCTTCTCCAGTTCACCTAGTGGGATGTGCTCTGAGGATCAGCTGTGGTGTTGTGCTCTGAAATGCACTGTGGCAGCCTGTAGGTTGTGCTTTATACTTTTACAGTGCTGGCAGAATCTTCCTTGTCACTGTCTTTGTGTGGAGGGGAACAAGCCAAAACCTATTGCTCTTGGATAAAAGTAGGGAGGGGGGCGTCTGAGTGGGAGGATATTGAGATATCAGTAATGGAAAAGCAACAAGTGAGCAGAGAGGAGAGGTTGAGCGAATTCCTACTTTCGAGGTATTTGTAACTTTCATAGAAAAAAGTCAGCTTTTGTTTAATATTGAATCAGCATTTGTAAAGGCTGTGTTTATTCAGTGTCTGTGTGCTGCTGTTAAGGGAATGGAGCACAGAGCTGAAACAGATTTAAACATGTTTGTAAACATTTTTCCTAGCTGTGTTTGGAGGGCTGGGATTAACGGAGGAGCCATGCAGAGTGCAAGGCACACCTTCATTTTAGGCCTTTCTACTTGATTAAGTGCAGCACAACACGAGTGTGGGTAGGTTTTACAAGAGAGTTGTTTGTGTGATGTGACCTAAATGGTATTTGTATTTGGTATTTGTATTTGTAATGCCATTTGAGCTTTTTTTTTTTCAAAAGAAATTGTTAACACGGTTGGGAGGGGAGGAAACTAAAAGTTGTAAAAGCATATTTACTCTTTGAACCTTGCAATTCTGGAACCCAAATTTACTCCTTCTCCCTAAGGTAGTGGAGCAGTGAGGGGTTAACCATAGTCCTGTTTACTGTGAGTGCTGAGCACTTGTTTTTAACTATGGTTCTCTGAGTACCCATGGGCCAGGAGGCTGATTGTGCTGGTGTTCGTGTATATAGGCATCTTTGATTTTGAATGAGATGAAATATGAGGCAGAATTGTTTCTCAGCTTTAGCCACAGAGTCAGAATTTCACACTCTTCCTGCTGTAGATTTATTTGTCAGGCATGGTCTCGAGAGCATCCATATGATGCTGGATGCTGAAGAGCAGCACACTGAAATCTCAGAGCAGGCTCAGCCATTGCGGTCCTTGAAATGTCAGCTAGCTGCCTGCAGCCCTGTTTGTTCCAATGATGGAAAGCAGTACCTACATCAAGGTGCCTGGGCAGCCTGTGATTTATGAAGCCCGCAGCGTGGTCCTGGCAATAAGAAATGTCTGCAAGACAAAGGGTATTATTCATAAGATTTCTGTTAATTTATGTAAAAATTGAGGATTTGTGTTGCAAACTCATTTTATCATTTGTTCTTTGAACATTTTTTTTCCCTGAGGTGGAAGTCGGATGCTTGGTAGTGATTTATATAATGAGAAGTTCACAGGCTTTTCAAATGATTTCTTCCCATTTCACGGATGCACATTGAGTGCCACGTCATGGAGACTGAGCTCAGTTATTGCCAAACCCAGAAGCAAACCTGGTTTGTTCTGATATTCGTTGTGATGAGAAACTGTAAAAATGTGTCCTTTTCAAATGCTCTTTAGGTTTTGTAGAACTTCAGTCCCATTCACAAGGGGACTAGCATTAAAACAAACTTCCTGTGGGAAGAAAGGCTTCCTATAGTGAGGTGACAGTTATTCAGTTCATGGCACTATTCCCAGTCTTCTCATAGAATGAGGCTGCCCCATATGCCACCCATTTGTGGCAGTGCTTTCCATCCTGATAAAGAATGTATATTCCTTCCAGTAACACAAAAACTGGGATCTCTGATTTTGTTAGGGTCACGAATCTGCTAGCTCAGCTTTGTCTTCAAGTGGGTTTCTGGATTTCAGATCTCCTTCAGTATCTCTTCTTTTCACCTTTGTTGCTACCACTATTGAAAAAGGTTGAAAATAGTGTGTATAGGACCAAATGTTTCTGTGCCACTGTATCCTGTATGGCAGCATCCTTACAACAAACAGATACCTGCAGTGCTGGAACCCCATCACAGTGCTGCCCGTCTGCTTGGTAGTTCAGTCATAACATTATATCATGTAAAGATGGACAATGCTGAGGCTGACCACTTGCTCTTGGCTCTTGAACTGTTCTTGTGTCTGGATCACCCATGTTTTGCTCCCAACAAAGGCAATATTTTGCCATTGGGTAAATGTGAAGATTGAGAAGACAAATGCTCTACACCAAGGAAAGCACTGTGCCTTTTGGTGGGAAGCATGGCTGTAAGCCCGTCTGCAAAGTCTCAGACCACAGGAAGATTCTTCAGTTGCAAGTAGTCTCCTGTGTATGGAACACCAGCTTCTTTTTTCTGTTTTCAACTCGCACCCAACTGACTTGAACCCCACACTTCAATCTGCTTTAAAGTTGTCTCTTCTTCTGCAGAAGGGCCTTAAAGGAGGATGCGTCTGTTCCGTAGCTTCAGCGTCTTCTCTGAGTTCTCAGAAGTAATTTGTTTCTTCTGTAAGCATCTCGGTTACTGCAATGTGCAGCTCCGTGATTTTTCCCTATATATGCCCATGATCCTTTATCTCTCCTTGTTTACTAGAGCCATTTGCATTTCAGCAGGTGAATAAATTGCCTCTGTGTTGCACTTGTTGCGACTGAATGTGATTCCCTCATTCTTTATAGGTTTACTAGATCCTGGCTATATCCATCAAAGATCATAGTCCTGGAGGGGGTTTTTGTTCTGGTATTTGGTCTGAGGTGAGAAGTGTCCATGAGCTCTGTGCACTTCTTTATTTACGTGCATCATTAGCTCACTTGTTGATGTGTCTGAAATGTTAGCACAATGTGTGAAAATGCTATACTTTGCCTCATTGAACTCAAACAGTTTCCCCTCTGAGCTAACAGCTTGTCAGTAATTTAGCCAAAACCAGGAGATGGCACTTGGCCTATCAGAGAGGCATTAGCAGCACTGAAGACTTGGGGTCGACTCATTCTTTGGGAGGAGAAAGCAGGATTTACTTCTGAATTAGTTAAGCATTAACCAGTGCACGATCAAACGGGAGCCTGAAGGTAAACCAACCAGCTGTATGTGACAGGAGCTTGTGACAGTAATGAGAGTTCTGATGCTTCTTCGTGTCTCTGTGCTCATTCCTGAGAGCTGATGCCAAGCAGCACACCTCGCTGTTGGAACAACCCCTGGGGAGAGTGAGGAAACCCTGAATGATTTGCTTTTAACTTAACAGCTAGTTTCTCGTTAACTGCTAAACTATTAAGGCATAATTTGCCTTCCACATGTTAAGAAATTGGACAGCAGTCATTAGAAAAAAATGGGAACATTGTTATCGTAGAAATTATTATTCAGTGTGGGAAATCGTAGTTATTTGCAGTCTTTTAGGTCCTAAAAATAATCTAGCCTAGTTATTGCCTGCCTTCTGGGAAACTGATGGTCTCTTTTTCCCAGCAGCCCCATAGCAGCAGTTGGCACAAACTACAGCCAAGCTTCTCTGTATGGTAGGTGTGAAATATGGTGGATGGCAGTGATTGCACTCTTCTTATGCATTATATGTGGAGAGCAGGCATTGCTGTTTGACAGTCATTCACCAGTCAGCACTGAGAAAGATGAAACAACACATGGATTTCCCCACACTTATTTCAGGAAATCATCATTAACTCAAAACGCAGTTGTTCCCACAGAGTTCTGTGGGTCTCAGAGGGAGCCTGGCCTGGGCGTGAGAAGCAGGATCAGATCACAGCTTTCCTTTGGCACTGCCATATGGCATTTTTAGTTATGCCCTGTGAACCTCTGCAAAAACTCCTGGTCCTCCTTGATTTATGTCTTTTAAATATAAATGGTCAGTTAACACCTTTTCCTGAATCCAGTTATAAATATTTATTTTCTTAATCCTTCTCCATTATTCATCCCTAGCAGTTTACAGATGCAACTTTGTCACTGCTGCTGGAGCCCTGCTCTGAGCAGCTGGAAATTGCCCGTGGCCTCAGTGCTGCAATGGCTGCATGGTGTGTGAGCCTGGGCTGTGTGTTTCTGTGACCTGCACAGCTGCAGAGGACACATCTATGATTTGCATAGCTGCTTACAGCTCTAACTTCTGAAAAGAGAAAGGGAGAAAGCTGAGACATGCCACTGAGTAACTCTGAAAAGGCTTTCTCATGAAGCAAGCCTCTAATAGAGAACGCTATGGAGAAATGAGTGCTTCAGTACATATGACAAGCTAGGGAGCTTTGCACAGCCTGCTTGTCGAGCAGCAGCTTGCATCTGCACTTCACGGTTCTGTTTAGGGCTGTGATGAAGGGAAAATACCTACAAATAAGCAGGCTGCCTTCCAGTGTGAGGTATGTCTTCCAGATCACGGGTTCCAAACAAATGTGTTTTCCTCCACGCATAGATAACATGCATTAAGATCTTAAGAAAGGCTATGTGGTGTGATGTCAGCTAGACTCACTATTTAAGTAAGCGGTGATTGAGTATAAGCTTTGGTTCTTTTAAAAAGGACAGCAGTATGTGACAGCAGTCCCATAGCTCCCGGCAGGCGTTGGACTGCTGCCACAAACCGGACAAACTTGAATCCAATGCAGGGAGCTTTGAACAACTAATTATCAGCTTTGTGGAAGCTGATCTCCTTGTAGACAATTCTGAATGTTTTCTGTTGTGGTTGTTTTGCATTAAGATTCACTCTCGCTGTTGGAAGTGTGAACTTGCATGATTTTAAATAAGTGTCTACCAGTCTTATGTGAAGAAAGAACTACTTCCATCCTTACCCCCTTCACTTCTATAGAGTGGAAGAAGAGTGTTTGTGCTTCCAAGGCTGTGCAGTGCTTTATTTCCTGCAGTGTTTTCTCTAATCAGAAAGCCGAAGTTACTTCTGTCTTCAAGCTATTGATTGGCTCTTAGAGTTGAATATGTATTTTGAATATGTAGGTAAAACATGAAATTGAATAGCTGACTGGTAGCAGAGTGATTTCATCAGCTCTTTAGTGATGGTGGTGGGTATCTTGATTCCGTTTGCTGACATTAGCAACTGTTAGATACTAAGTGAGTCAATGTACAAAGCATGCTGTAGGAGAGGCTTTTCAGTGGATTTCTTAAGTTGTGGAGCTTTCCAAATGATGTGAAGAGTTAGGTATGAACTTAAGGGAAGCAGAGACTTCCATGCAAAACCTCATGAATACATCTGGGTATCCATGGCCTTAAAAATGCTTGTACCAGTGCCACAGTATTGCATCTGTACTTCAGTTTTATCCCAGGTCAGAACCTCAGTTTCAGGTTTTTGTTCCACTACTGGCCGTGCTGAAATCATAGCTACGGACTTCTCTCATCATCACTTTAGGTGAGGTAGGCTTGAATACAGGCCTGTGCCTAATGTAGGCATTCCCTCTGGGAGTGGAGGAGAATATGGAAAGTAGCAGGGGAGCCAAGAGAATGCTCTCATGCCTGCAGTACAGGTATGGTGGTGCTGTAAGAATGGCAGGGACTTTTCTGCAGCAATGCCTGGCATCACTGCCCTGGCAAAAACAAGCGTGTAAACGTGGGCAGTGACCACAGTGACTCACATCCTTGTGCAAAAGGCTGCTCCTTTAGAGCACTGCCTGTCTTTTCTCTTGTCCCAGACCAGTTCTTCCAGTGAAGGGAATTCTTCCCACTGGATTCTGCACAGATTTATTTAACAGCTGTTGCACATTCGAGCCTTGCCTGTGGCCAGGACATAGTTCTGTACAGTGAATGATTGCTGCTGTCACAAACAGGTGTCTGTCTGCTCAGGGCTGGACATCCCAGCTTTCTCTCTCTGGCAGGTCTTCTCACTATATGCTCTCTTCTGAAGGAAGTATTCTTCAGACTATTATTCCTTGAAAACTCTGAAAACTTGCTTTGCTTTCATTCTGCTCTGCTATGCATCATATGGTTTTTCTCTCACCATTAACACCCTCCACCTCTTTTTATTAAAAAAAAAGACAGGCCTGGTTTGCCAGGTTGGATATCTGCAGCAGCTCTCCACTGTCATTCAGAGAGAGATGAGGCTCTTCTGAAGTCCCAGCAGTGTGGTGTAACCAATTTGACTCAAGCTTCAGGAAGAAAATGAGCATCTATAAGCATTTCTTTGCAAACAGTGCCCTGACAACTATGCCAGCCTCTAGCATCTGTCTTTCTTCCCCCTAATTTCATGCTTCATTGGAAACAGTGAGGGGTTATTACACAAGGAGGCACTAAGGTCACCTTCACACATTAGTTTGTTTTCATGTGAGAGGCTCAGCTGCTTCCTGGGCCTGGCGTTGTTTGTTTTTCATGCTGAATCCATGAGCAGTGAGGCTCTGCATGGCTAGCAGGACGTGAAGGAGAGGTTTGGGAGCCTCTCTTCCTGCTGTGAGCTCTTGCCATCAGGTTCATGGCTGTAGCCATGTCACCATACCATGTGTGCCATTCTCTGCCTGTGACCTGTTGGTATAATGGAGCTCCATTTTTGCAAATAGTTCCTGGAGTGCATCACTGAGCATGAGGTGAAGTTGCTGCTGTTGCCTCTCAGATGCTTATCCAGCAAGCAGAAAGCTGGGGTTGTTGTACTGAAGGTGTCATTACATTAGAACACAAAAAATTGCTGGTAGTGTCTATATTAAGGACATGGTTAGTACTCTGAATAAGACACAACCTGTGTTAGGGGCTTGGCTATGAATCTGAAAAAAATAAGAGTGGAGAAGTTGACCAGTGAAACACTGAGAGATGAAATTACTGCCCTGGACACCCAACCTACGATACCATATAGCATAGCGTATGAAGTAGGAATATAACAGTCTCTTTCTCAAAGACATAATTTGTATTTGCATTAAATTCTCCTTTTGTACGACTGTATTTTAAAATAAATTATTGGATGTGGATTTTATTCACTGAATAAATTGGCTGAGACTTAACATTATTAGCATTTGAGAAATTAATGAAAGTGTTAAAGGAAATATTGAAAGAGTTGGAGCTGACACATTTGCTGTAAGTTTAAACAGAGCTGTATTTAAAAGAGATGAGTATGCGAAGATACCGAGGCATAATGAAGCCTCCTACACACCATGGAATGAAATATTTATACTGTAATCATGCTATTAATAAAATGATGGATCAGCCAGAGTCATCTGCAGCAGGACTCAGCTGAGAGACTGGTTGCTACTGGGAGTAGAGGAGCTCGGAACAGAGGAGCAGAAGCATATGGACTGGTTTGGGGCTCCCTGTCCTGAATTAGCTCTGTGCTTGTGTCATACACCACCTTCAAGTGCTGAGATATGGGCAGTGCTCTGCCTTGTCTGCTGTCAGTAGATGCTGTTCTCTCTGCTCAGCTGTGCTGCTGAACAGGTCCTCACCTCCTCTGTGGACTTAGCCCAGTTTCCAAGGGTTAAAAACAGCACCCAAAGATAAGAAAAGGTTTGTGTAGGGGAGGAGCAGTATGTTTGGTCTGTGAGCTGGGACAGTGGGGTCAGATCTCAGATCTGCTCTCAAGGATAGCTGTACAGGAGTATCTAACTACCAAAGAGTTACTTGTCTTGATGCTCTTCATCTTGCTTTCACACTTGTGCTGTATGATGAGTGTGAGGGTCAGCTCAGAGATCTCTCACTGCTGTGGGAACAGAAAGGCTCAGCTGCAGCCACGAGCGTGGTGGGACAGAGGGACAGCAGTCCCTGTGCTGCTTCTAACTTCAGCATCAGAGCAGTGTACGTGGGCATCTCCCACAGAGTCTGGCTGGAGAAAAGCTGTCTACAGTTTTGATTTTTTTTTTTTTTATTTTACCCATGTTTCCTTTCTCTTTTTTCTTCTTGTTCTACCCTTTATGCACCTTAATTTTATCTCATGCTGTGAAAGCAGCAAAGCAGACAATAATTAAGCAGTTACTTAGGGCTGGTGTCCATACATAATGAACCCCCAGAAATGCTGGATTCTGCTCACACATTGCAGTAATAATCAGTTTTGTGTGTGTCCCTCCTGCGTGCTGTGATGGGCTGACACCACCCAGGTCCCCTGCTCTGGGCACACAGCTGCTCCCAGCAGGAAGGAGGCATTATGGCACCCGCAGACTCCTTATCACTGCTGGTAGGTGGGTAATGGATAATCAGATATTACAGCCAGCAGAAACTGGGCGTTCACAGTTAACAGGAGTGTTTCCCTTTGCAATGAATTGTTCAGGTTCAAACATGAACGTGGAAAATCGTGCGGAGTTTATTGCAGATACAATGTGTTGCTGAGAGGTGATAGCTGGTACTAACTGCAGAGCCTGCACCTCTGTCCTGCCAGCTTGTCTGAGCAAAACCAGGTGTGATAGGCATTTATTTAATTAGGCTCCTCTGCTCTTTCCTCATTAAGACACTGTTACTGATGGCTTGGGCTGGCCAGGGAACAGCTTGGAAGTTCTCTGAGGTTTAAAGACATCTCTGTGATTGGGCGGCGGGGGGGGGAGGGGGGGAAGAGCAAATCTTTCAAATAGATTCTGTGTCTATGGAGCGCGGTGCAGAGCAACTTATAATTCGATAATAAAACTTAACAAAAGGAAGAGACGGTCTGTGAAGTTCCTTCTCTGTGGGATGGTGGGGTTTTTGACGAGAGAAATAGAGAACATAATTGGTAATCAGTTATACTGGTAGCTCAGCAGCAGCAAACTGGGACAATGACATAAGTTCACTGGACTGGGAGAAATCCCCTTTCCAAACAAAATCATGTGGAGTCCTCAGCACGGGGGAGATGTGGACCTGTTGGAGTGCATCGGAGGTGAGCTGCAGGAATGATCCAAGGGCTGGAATGCCTCCCTGAGATTCTCTGAGGAGAACTCTAAGCATCCTGTGATACTGTGAAAGTTAATTTCGAATGCTCGTTGGCATCACCCAACTCACGTCACCGAGTTCATGGGTTTAACTTGGCCAAAATTAGGCTTAAGCCATTTTCTTCTTCTCCATCCCAGGCCATTTCCAGTAGGCAATGTCTCTTTCTTTTCCCTTCTCAACTGAAACGTTGTTTATCGATGAATATTGCTGTACCTCATTCTGGACTGCCCCAGGGGTGTTTCATTTCCATGGCAGTTGGATTTGATCCTACAGTAACTTGACTTCCCTTGGGAGCATTCAGGCCCAATGAGAAATTTGGAAGGAAGTCGTGAGATCTTTAAATGAAGTTTGATAGCAGGGAGAAGTACAGCGTTTATTTTGAAGGAGGATACCTGACAAAACTGTGGATGCTGATGACGCTAATTATATAAATAATGAAAATGTCTCTAAAATATTAATACACTAGAATAATCACATGGGAAGCAGAACTTGGTTTAGACCTTTAGCAAGAGACTGCAACACAGCACAGTATTGCTGAAGTGAAGAAGAAAACTGTTCAGAGCTATCAGAGGAGTCTGTGGGACTGAGTGCTCTATACAGCAGCACGACCCATTCTGTGATTGCAGGAGGGTGGGCTCACATGCATGCAGTGGTCTTGGCACTCAGTTTCTTGCTGCATCATTTAAACACCTGATGCAATCTGGCACTATTCTGGGAGGTATCAACTAAAGCATCAGAAGTGCACAAATGGTTAAAAAAAAAAACAATAACTGACAGCAGCAGATTTTGTGCATTTGGGTGATCGCCACAATAATGTCAGTTCAGTTTACTTTCTAAGTCAAATTATCCCAAAGTGAGTTAGCTTTGAGTGAGTGACCATTCTGGCCGTGGTGCCCTTGCTCTCCTTTCTGCCCTTTCCTCATTTGGAAGATAGCACGGGAGCAGCAGCTGACCTACAGCAAGTTCCACTGCCTGCACACAGAGCAGCACGAAGGGAAGCGTTTATTGCTCACACATCCCTAAAACTTTAAAATAGGTTTCCCTCTAACTAGTCTCTTCTTACCACACTTACTGTTTACTAGATTCTGGTATTTGATGTACAGTGTCTGCAGTAGAGGAAAAAAGATAACTGAGTGTCTGCTGAAAGTCTGCGATTGAATACGGATTTCTTTCAGTAGGGAAATACAGCCATGGGTCATTTTCTAAATGAAATTATTTCTCTTTGAGTTTTCTGAAGTTGGCTTCAGTGTGTGCCGTAAGAACGTGTTTGGACTTTATCTCATGTGTTGGTTCAGAGGGGATCTCTCTAAAGCTGTAATTCAGTGTGGGAAAAGCAGCTTGGGTTTTTACTAGATATCTGACAGATTTGGTTAATTTTGGCTGTGACTGAGAGGAAATGCTAAACAAAGTGGTTACTGTATATTCTGTTGCCTTAGAGACTGAAACATCTGTATCCAGGCAGGCAAGTGATGCAGCCATGGTAAGATCTGACTTCCTTACATTCCTGTGTTCATCTTGCTGTCAATAGAAATGTTTTATGGTGGGAATATGCTGGGCTTCTTTAGCATTGTATTTCTGTGCCTGTGTGACATGGCATGGGCTAGGAGGGCTTTTTAATTAAAGTCTAACTCTGAAGTCAGGACGCTCCCTAAGAAAAGATGCTTTTACACGAATAATTTTTCAAGATGAACTTGGAGGGACTTGAAATGATTGTGGTACTGGTGATAATTGTTGGATTTGTGAAGGCACTTGAGCATCTGGGTCTCCTAGAAGGCAATTATGAAGGTAGGATGTTAAGAAATACAAATTATTTTATGCTGAAAGCCATTTGCTGCAGAGCATTATACTTGAATCTGTGCATGTACAGCGTTTGAGCAGCTGAGCACCTGAATAGCAGCTCAGATAACTTGAAGATGCTTTCTTTAGACAAATGAAAGGTATTTTATATGCTAGAATAGCATTGTAGTTTTCACTGCAGCTCTGAAAACAAATGATGTTGTCTTTGATGATTCTTCGCCTATGTTTAAGGTTGTTTCAGGAACTTTGGTGCAGATCTGTGTGCTTTAGTAAAGTGCAGCTCGCATCCTGGAGCACAGAATGAAGGCAGGCTTTATGTTTTAGTAAGTTTATTATTGTAACTTCTCAATTTGTTCTCATTGCTGGCAATGTCATAGCTTATTCTTAGCTATTGACTGTTATTAACAGAAAACCCTAAAACCTTGCTGAGCTTATGGGGGTGAGTATTTCTATCAAAATCAGTTCAGCCCTCTTTCAGAGTATTTATCATCAACAAATCTGCCTGTTCTTTCTCTATAGTCTCAGTAATGCTTTACAAAAACTATGGATAGCAAAGTCAATCTGCTTTGTTGAAGACGGTTTGAGGGAGCTGACTGCTGAAGAGGTTTTAATTCTCATTACCTCTCTGTTTTTATAAACAATGTAATTCATGCAGAAGCATGGAAACACTACACAGAAGCAGAAAGGATGAATTTTAGACAGTGAGCTCTATAAATCAGAACGTGCTTCTGCAGACAGCCGCCCTGTTTAATAGGAAGAGTAGATTTACAGTGTAGTCTGAATGCTCACGGATGTGATATACATCAAACAGCTGCTTTTTATGGAAACTCAAGGGTCGTTTTTCATGGTGAGCTGGTAATACGCAGGTATTAAAATAACCTTCACTACCCACAGATACTGAACAATTACTCCTTTCTGCTTCAAAGCTCGTGACAGCCTGAAAAAAGGTGAGGTTGCTGGCCTCATGTTAATTATTTGGCAAAATTTAGTGCAAGGTTCAGAGAACCTTGGCGACCAGCGGGCAGTGCTTACTTGGAGGAAAAAAGTTTTGGTTTGTTGGTTGTGTGCTTCAGCTTTAACTTGCCATGCATGTATGTGTTTCTCTTCCTTTCTGCTGCTTTGACTTCTTTTCTTTAACCTGTTATGCTTAATTAAGAGGTGTCTGGTGATAATTGTTGCGTTGCATTGTGAAACAGCATTTTGGAGCTAGGGTAATAGTACAGATTGTTTGCCAATGGCTGTACTGACCAGCTCAAGGTCTATGAAAATGATCAGATTTTGTAAGCAAGAGTGGCTACAGAAAAAAATGCATTTATTCCTGTTTTCATTTGTCTTCAGCAGTCGTGCACTCCTACCATAGATAGAAAAAAGTTTTATATGGTGCCTGATGGACACTTAATTTCCTGTCTTCAGCTCCAGCAGAGTCCTTAATGAATTGGCTCCATCTGAGCACCTCTTTTCTGGAATGTTTTTGTTGTCTGAGTGAAGTTGATGGGTAGATGCTATTTAGGAATTTGGTTTAGAGAAGGAGAGAGAGCACTGAAGAAGGAAGTTTTAGGAGGGAGCTGTGTGTTTCAGTGGCTGCATTTGCCCAGCATTGAGTCTCCTCTCATACTTGAGACCTGCATATGTGTCATGAGGGAGGAATTGCATTTTTGGTACTGTTAACTCCTAAAGAGGGGGGAAGTTTGAGATAGTTGAATAATTCAGACTAAATAGCTGTTTTCTGGTGGGATTTAGATGAAAATATGGAGTACAAGGTTGGGGTTACTTGGTGGATTATGCTTAAGAAAGGATCAGATAAATTTTATATGGAGATATTACAACTTCAGAGCAAGCTGACATATTCATCCTCTGTAGCTTGAACACGCACACGCTTATGGCTTAATCCCATTTGCTTCTGCAGCATCAACTCAGAGTGAAAACATACAGCATACGCAAACTTCAGTGCAGTCCTTGTGGAGTCTGCTGCTTGCTTTGTGTTAAGATGCCTTAAGTTAGGCTGTCTCACGTTATTTTTCATCAGAGACCACGGACTGTTTGTTGCAATAGTTTTATTGAGTGGTAGTTGCTCTACTAAGAGATTATAGTTAATATTCTATTTGGAAAAGGTTTTAACTGGTATTAGATTTATTAGCATCAGCAGCCCTACTATATAGGACTCTGTAGGACTTAGAGTATGCTGCTATTTAGGACTGTCTACCCTGCCAGTACAATATAAATTCTTCAAGACCAGATTATCCTAACAAGAAAACAAATTGCTGTGATCACACTTAGTTATGCAAAGAAAAAATATGCGTTGAATACATACAGCAGTGGAAAGGTGCATACTAAATCTGGAGCACAGCATATGGACTGCATGCAAACAGCAGCTGCAATAGCTGGAAGGTGCCTTTGGCCTAGATAATTCATAGCTGCTGTTCCTACCTCTTGAAATAGTTGTGGACCCCCTCATACTGTGTGGTTTACAGTAGCACACTGATAACATACTGTCTGTGGGTTGATTCCACAGTAATTATTATTTATGTTCATCAGTACTGTCAATATAGTGATTTTCAAATGATATTTACAAGGATGTATATATATATTTTTTCATAGAGGAAAAGGATCAGAATGACCACGGACAGAAACAGTCTAAAGTTCCTGAACCCTTGTAGCCTTCCAGCTAGCAATGACTATGCCCTGCTGAAGGTCACTGTTAGCAAAAAGAAATGCCACCCTTCGAGTTAGAGCTGAGAACTCAAACAGTCCTTTTGCTCTCAATCTAACATTTATAGACATCTGGACAAGAGAGCCAGCAAGGGGACTTGGTGCTGCTGAGGAAGGACCTGTCTCTGAGCAACTTGTGCAGCACCCGAGCCTGTAATCTGCCTTGTATCAGCCCAAACCACGCGTTTAAGTGAGCAAAGAGGAAGACTTCAGAGTTTTCCTAACTGAGCATTTGTCTGCATCAAAAAAATGTTTTGAAAACAGTATTAAAAAGTTTGCAAACAAGCCATTCCCCATCTGTTCCATCAGTATTAAAACGTGGTGGAGAAAGGCTCTTTTTTTTTTTTTTTTTAGCACCTACTCAGCAGCTCGATGTTCCTGGGGAAAATTATTGTATTTCAGCTTATGGTTTCTGAAGAGTCAGAATTTATTTTAGGGTTGAGGTATAGCATGAAGCAGGTAGCAGCTTTCAGCTTTCCAGTGCATGAGATTTGCTGTCACAGTTCCCTTCAAAGGAACTGACCATGGCTTAGCAGGGAGAATCAGACTGAACTCTCTGGGTTGTCAGAAACCAAACATGTACTTTTCTTTGTCACTAAGCATAATGCCCATCTTTTCTGCTACTGGAAAGTAACGAGCTCTGATGGTATGAATGATTAATACTGTCTCCCAGCTACTGAATAAATGTTTAGGCTAATATGATTAATATTATCTCCCAGCTACTGAATGAATATCTAGGCTATTATATATTAATATATATACTATATATATTAATATATATACTTATATATATTATATAAGTAAGCTATTTTTGTTAAAGACAGAAGGAGCTCATTGTGGGCCAGTCTGGACCAAACGTGAGCATCTGCACAGTGCAGGAATTAATAGCTCAAAACTATCAGTCAGTATTCGCCCAGAATTTGTCTTGTGCCTTGCCTTTCTAGCATGCTCTGTTAGCCTCACCAGCACCACAGCAATTATTTGTAATCATTCTTTAGTTTCAAGAAAGGAAAGAAAGACAGGATGGAAAAGAGTCCATCACGGCAGTGTGGCTGAATGAGCTCAGCAGGCTGTCTTTGCACTGGCACAGGGCTGGCTGTGGGTAGGCTGAACCAAACCAGCACCTTCCAGAATAGCAAACAAAACAACTCCGTGTATTTGCCTTTGTGAATGTAATGGCAAAATGCAGCAGAGCCAGCTGGCTGTTGTACACTCACAGGCTGAGAGAAAACCATTATCAGAGCTGAAACTTTTTCCTGCTGTATCCCCAGCTGCTGCAGCTGTTTGCTCTGTCATCCTGTCCTGCTTGGTGCACGCTGACTGCTTTGCCCGTTGCACACCACATCCAGCTCTTGGTCATTGTAAATAATCTAAAAGTGGGCAGTTGGAGTGGTGTTACTCATTTGTTAATTGCTGCATTAATGACTGGAACGCTTGAGTTGTGGACTCAGTATAAGCTGTTTGCAGCAAGTATTCGGGTCTCTGTTCCAGCTTTGAGATTTTTACCTATTGCCTGTTCTGGCTCTCTGGCTGGCTGATGAAAGTGTTCATACTCGCAGAGGGAGGAGGTCTGGCTTATCACTTGTGCACACCTAGGTGAGCTAACAGGACTGTGCCTCTGTTTACGAGCACAAAAAGTCAGGGTCGAGGAGTTCCCGAATGGAAAGAAGCTTGTTTGCTGCCATCTGTGCCATGGTTTTGGACAGCCTGATCATGACAGGAGATCAGAGGTTTTCTTCCCCAGTTCTCCAACACGATGCTGAGACAGACTAAATGGCCTTTCCTATGTATACTTGTTTTTTCTATATGTAAAACGGAGTTAAAAGGAATCATAGGATATGGTTGGAAGGGACACACAAGAATCAAGCCCAACTGCTGAAAACACCTTGGCCCTAAAATACTTGGAACTTTTAAATGGAAAGTTTACCAAATCAGTAGAGATCAAACCCTAGGATTCTGGTAACAGTGTTCTATTATGTACTGCTGAGCACATAATAAACCTCTGTTCGTTCTGCCACTACTGACAGACTCCTCGTAGCGATCATCTAATTCACTCTTTAGAAGTTGGTGAGAGATCGTCACAGGAGACTTGATAGGTATAATGCAGAATTAGGATCCTAACTTCGTCCCACTAATCTCACGTCGCTGTTGGGTTGTAATGTCAGCAGGATATTTTACATCTTTGTTCGTTATCTGCAATGGCAAAGTTTTTTCAACTGGAAGTGCTGATGTTTTCCAGATAAATATACAGTGCACCTTTCTCATATTTGGTGTATTCCCCAGGCATACGTGCTTCTTTCAGATGTGGAAAGTAACAAAATAAGATGCTGGCTTTGTGTGTAGTTGCTAATAAACTGTCAAGATTAAAAGAAAAAAAGTAGCAGCACAGGTTAGGGCAGAAAAATGTACCTCTTCTCTTAGGTGAAGAGAAGCAGAATAGGAAAGGCTTCCTCCTACTCCTGCTACCACCTATGGTCTGAAAACATTACAGATATTTTGACTTCTAAATGCATTTTTCATTGTTGTCTTCTATCATAGTGATGGAGTGGAACTGATTTCCCTCATTGTCACAGTGGTGTCATTGATGTTCTTCTCTATGAGCAAAAAGGTGATTTTCGTTCTGGCAGGCAGTCTGTGTTTGTATTAGCTGCTGTTTCAATTTACCAAACATCCTAGGTAAAGGACACTGGCAAGGAGGGTCAGAGGATCTGATAATTCTGATAGGAATGGAATAGACTTATGGAAGAGGTAAGGTCAGTATGTTGTCTAAATGTACCTGAAACCAGACAGCTCAGAGTGTAGAGGGAGAAAAGGTGTGTGGGGCTGAACTTCTTGTATACCAGAGGATGCCAAAGGGAAAGTACTTTGGCCAAATGGATCTTGGTAGCACAAACAACAAGATGACCTTTTAATCAATACTGAGCATTCTTTCCTTCTTTCCTCTCAAAAAGCAGCACTAGAAACACTGTACTTTTTCTTGGTAATCTGCTTGTGCCTCGAGTCTCATATTGGGATGATGCTCCTTACCTGGGCTACCAAAAATAGCAGTGTGGCCGAGACCCTGAGCAGGCACAGGGAGAGTGTGATTGAGGCACGTGGGGCAGGTCTAAGAGCACCATGTTATCAGCCCTTCGTTTCTTCCTTTGGCTCCTTTAGTTGGAAGGCTTTTATTTAGTTCATTGAAAGAATCTCCACCACCGAGAGGATGGTTAAGCAGAAAGTCAGGCTTCTGAGTCTCTTGGAAATGAAGTGTCTGCCCACGGAATGTGTCAGTACAGGACTCAGGCTGATGAACGACGTGGGCTCTGTATGCCTTTTGATAAGCATCCTCACTTTTCTTAGCCTGGCAGCTCACCTTAGCCCAAGCAGCATCAGGCTCTCTGCCTAGTGGTTCTTTGTTTCCATTCATCTGGGATCATTTTAGAACTGAACACCAAGCTCCTGTCCTTGGTTTATCATGCCTGAGGGCTTCAGTCCAGTGGGGAGGCAGGGAGCATCCTCTATGCTGGCAATGAAGTGGGTAACACAGATCACGTTTCCTCTTCTCCCTTAGAGAAGGCAGGGCAGGGGTTGTCATATCCACAATATTGTGCAAAAGTAGGGGCAAAAAAAGCATCCATCCACAATTATTTTAAGAATAATGCAGAATTCTTGCACTATTCTTCATATGTTTTCTTTTTTCCTGAGACTGGGAATGCTGTATTACACTGCAGCGAGCATATCTGCACAGCTTCCAGACTGCGTGCTCACAGCTTCTTTGCACTCTGACTTGGGCATCTCTGCCTTTTGTACTACAAATAGAAAGGCTGCACATAAAGTTCTGTTGAGTTTTATACACACAGGCATTTTCTCAACAGCAGATACAGCTTCTGGGCCATGTAAGAGTAACTTATTGGCCCTTAAAGTAAGAATTCACTGGGTTTCTAAAGCCATTGAAAGTTATACTTAATACAGCTATTATCAAATCTTATTTCATGAGATAATGAAGCAGTTTGTATGATTATTTCTGTTTAGCTTGAAGTGGGTTTAGTTGCAAGTGGACTGTAGTGACATTTGTGTGTGCACAGCTGTGATATCCACTTACGCCTATGTTCTGTCTTGATCTGTTCTGTAGTTTGGTTTGGTTTACCAAAAGTTGAAGGACTTCTGTGCTTGGGCCCTTGTCACTCGGTGGGGTGGGGAGTCGTTCTGCTTAGTCCTGGGAAATGCCCTATCTGAGGGGGCTTGGATATGCTTGTGCAACCACAGGCAGTGAAAAAATGGATGTTTTTCTACATGACAGATAATAGCTACAAGATTCAGTCACACTGAAGCACTGCCACGTGTGAGAAGCTAAGGCACGTGCAACTTGTTGTTATATACTCTGAGACTATGACACTCGTGCCTTGTGACTGCCCCTTTCTGTGCATACTGGGCAGCTTCTTTGTCTCAGCACCAAACAGAGGAGGTAAAAATAATAATAATAGAGAGACAGTTCTTTTTTCCAGGTAGAAACTGCTAGGATACGTGTGTCCCAGGGGGAGGTTGTATCAGCAGGAGAAGGGGTGAGTGCTGAGTGTCAGTGCCAGCTGTCATGCTGCTGGAGCTGCTGGTGATGTGTTGGTAATGGTGCTCAGCTCCATGTCAGCATGTACCTCCATCGCAAAGGGACATATGTCACACTGAAAAACCACACAGGGCAGGTGGAAAGTGGATGTGGGATAGGAGGAGCCAATACAAAGGCTTGTCTTCATCGGTGCAGATGTTTCTAAAGGACGTGGGGAGTGTTTGTGGCCCCAGAGTTCCTACAGAATCCACCACGATGGACATCATCTCTGTGGGGTTCTGCATAGCACCCAGTGCTGAGCTCATATTGACAGAATGTCAATTTTATTTCTATATCTCAAAAAACCTCAAGCTTTGGGCTTGCTATTTAATGCAAGTTTGATGTACTGTGAAGTGGAAAAAAACTTTTTGCTTTAGTCTGTGCTTTTCCATTAAACACCTGACCCACTTCTGTCCTAACTGGATGCTTCTGTGCTTAAAATTGCTTCATAGCTCAGTTCTCCTGGATTCAAAGGATTTTACCAGTTGTCAAAATTCTCCCCTTTTTTGCCTTTTGTCCTGACCTCTGAATTGTTACTATTCTTAAAGAATTTCTTCTATTGTGTCATTTGATGAGGTGGAAAAATATGAATTCAATAAACATCCCAACAGTGTTGAGATGACCTAATTCTGACATCTTCAGAAAGTTGTGGGCTTTTTTTCCCCAGTTCCTTCTTGTGAAAATTTTGCTGTACAGTATGCATATTTTATCAGGGGAAAAAGAGGAAGAGGTCCACAAGACCTGTGATACATCTTAGTTTTTATTTCTATGTACTTCAAAAGGTTGTGCTTTCTATATTATGTTTTTCAATACTTTGAGCTTACGCTGTGGCCACTAATTTGAAGAGCCTTGGATAATACGCATCCAATTAATGTGTTACCTGGAAAATGTAGAGAAGTCATTTTCTTTCACCTGAGGGTGACGTACTGCAGTTCTATCAGATTGTCACAGTGTTGTATGCTGTATGAGAATAGAGATAGCTTTCAAGGGTGGTCTAGGACAGCAAGCAAACTGCTCAGCCTGACTGATATAGCTTAAAATCTTACTGGGGTGATAAAGTAAATCACTGCATATATGGATACTTGGGAGATCTGAATCTGTTGTCCAATATTGTCACTCATCTGTTTGCTTTACCATGGTCTGTGATGGTTTTTCTCCTTTTTAAGTAAGAATAGCTCCAGTAATTGCTTTGTCTGTTTTTCTTTCTGAAGAACATTAACATCACTTGCTTCCTGTTGACCTAAAATTATTTCCTAGCAGCACTGAGTGCTGGCCTGTTCCTGCTTTTGTTTTCTGCAATCCTAGGCCAGCTTCATGACTCTTAAGTTCCCTGGGACATTGGCTCCGTCCCTGCAGTAATTTTTGAAGGTCTCTGCATTGTACCTTCAGATTTCTCTTGTTGCTTTCAATGGGGAGGCCAGTTCTGCCTGTGAATGGGCATCAGAGCAGCTCCTGTGAGCAAACTCAGTCTTCTTGGACTCTTGGATACGTGGGGACTGGCCCACTGTAAGTATGCTTAACAGCCGTGCATCTAACCAGCAAGTTAATTGTGTTGCACTGCATACCCACAGCTGCTCTTGTAAAGAAGAGCTTCCATTTAATGTAGCGTTTAGGCTATGTAAGTGTAGATCAAGACCCATTAACGCCCAAGGACTTGGCAAAGCCTGATAAATCTACCTGGTAGGCTACTGTAGGTTCTGGCAAAAGCTTTAACAGCCCATGGCTAAAGAAGCAGCATTTACTATAGGTCGTAAAAGTAAACACAAATGTGGCAAAACCAATTACTGTGGAAAATCAAACATCTGAGCGTGAGATGAAGGAAGTTGTACATGAATGCCTGACAAGAAATCTATTGAACATATTAAATTATACACATCTCCCAGAATAGCTGGAGTTTTAAAAGGAATATAGTGCAGCAGTGCTCAATCAAGAACAAAAATACAAGCCTGGTGCACATCAGACTTGGGACAGCTTACACGCAAAGACTACTTTGAAAGTGAGAAAACAGCTTTGAACTCCCCAGCGTGCCATTACGCAAATACACACTCATGCAAATGATAAAGAAATCTCTCAGCAAAGTGAAGGAATGTGACAGCCACCCTCCACCACAAACCAGGACACGGGTGATGCAAATGGAAAAGGGGAGGGGGGATGAAGAGCGGACGAGCGCATAGGCTGCATCCAGGGGTGGCAAATTGCTGCTCCGGAGCTGTAACATCTAGCTTTATTGCCTGGACTCTGATAATCAGCAGTTTACTGTCCGGGAAATTAAACAATTTAAATTTATGTATGGGAACAAGATACTAATAGCTTTCTGAGCAGCTCAGTAAAGTGGACGTGGAATTTAGCTTTCTGGTCTGGTGAGGAAGGTTAATGCATGTTGTGCATTTGTATTAAAATAGCTGAGGGGTGAGTGAGCAGCTGGCAACAGCGAGGGTGTTGGAGCCAGAGGGAACCGCTGTCTGCTCTGCCACTGCCTTTCTGTGTGACCTTACACGTTCTCACTGCGAGTTTATCCATCACAGCTCCCTATACCTCTCAATACTGAAAGGTGCATCCGGAGCTTTAGCGCTTAGGGCACCACGTATGTGCAAGGTATTAAGGTGCTGAAGGGCTCCAGAAGGATAGAGGAAGATACCCTTTCAGGTGAATTTTCCATACCTAATACAGAATATCAGTTTGCTTTCGCTTAGCTCTGTGTTGTTTGTGTGACAGTGAGCTGGCAAACTGCAGTGTGGGCATATGGCAGCAGAGGCATGGCGATAGCATGGACTGCTGTGGATCAGTTTGATCCAAATGTCTGCCCCAAGGCAGCTTCCTGGCAGCTGTTTTCCAGCTTGTTTATGAAGCCCTCCCCACACAGTCTCTCCACAGTTTCTCTAGGCAGTTTAGTTCAGTGCTTTCTTACCTTCTCCATTGGAAACCTTTTTCCTCTTAGCAAATTGATTGTTCCACGTGGAACTTGCAGCTCGTTACTTCTATCCACTGAGGACATGTTGAATAGATTAACCTGTTCCTCTACGCTGGGCTTTTGTGTGCTTGTCATCTCATTTCAGTCTCTCCTTTCCTGAGCAACCTCACTTTGTTTAGGTCTTGTTTATTAAACTATTGATCATTCTCGCTGCTGTGAACTGTCTTTAATTGGCTCATAGCTTTCTGGGTGTGCGTGACCCAAAAATGGGATACTGTATTCCAGCTGAGGTCCTGACAGTGTTGAAAAGAGAAGGGCTGTTTCATTTGTCTTGCAAGCCAACTTCTTTTGTATTTCCAGAAGAGCATTTGCCTGTTTTTTATAACATGGGGTCTTAACGCTTAATGTAGCTTCTGATTTTTCTTATGGAGATTTAATACCAGTACGATTTCTCTCCTGCATTTGTGCAGATGATTATTCTAGCATAAGCATAGTTTTTGCATTTTTTTTGCTATTGAACAGGATCCCGATTTTGGTTTTTTGGACTTCCACTTTTGAGACCATTTCTAAATCTTTTTTGATCTTCAGCCTATTTTCCCATTTTCCTAACTTGGTGTTATTTGCCAGTCTAGCAAGTTCACTCCTTCAGCTGCCATTCCTAATGATGGATACCAGACATAACACAGCCCACCAAAAAGCTCATGTTTTCTATAACTTTTTTGAGAATGAACGTTTGGCACTGCTCTGAGTAGTTTTTCAAGCAGTTTGGCATCCATTCCCTGCTACTTCCGTCCAGACTGTGTTTCCTTACCTTACATACAAGAAAGTGGTAGGAAACACTATGAGAAGCTTTAAAGGAATCAAAGTGTGACACAAAATCTATTGTCTTACTATTGAAGGAAATGAGATTGGTTTGACACCAATTACTCTGAACAGATCCAATCAGGCACCCACTCATTTTCTTGTGATTTTCTCCTTGTTTACCAATTGCCCGCTTTCATTTGTTTCTATGAACTGAAACTAAGCTGATGGGGAGGCAGGGAATTAAATACCCATCCTCTGCCTTATGTAAGGACAAATAGCGTGCATATTTTGTTCTGTCCCTCATCTGTTCTTCGCCATCAGGTTGCTAATACCTGCTAACAGCCCTGAGACCTCAGCAGCAGAGCCTGGATTGCATCAGGCCCAGCCAATTTAAAAAACTCTGGCTCATCTAAGTATCTTCAAACCTGTTCTTTCTGTACTAAAAAAGACCTAGTCCCACGTCACCGATTTTATCAGTTTCCACGTATTCTTGGTTAGAATCTGGTCTGGATGAGCCCTTGTCTAGTTGTTTTTTCCCCATCCTATGGGAATGAAACCCACTGAAACTGGGAACCTTGTTGGCAGTATTACGCTTTTCCTTGGATGTGTGTGTATTACCATTTGACAGCCAGCTGTCCTTGTTTGTTCAAGGTCACTTTTCCAGTTATTTACAGAATAAAAAAACCTAATTCCCTGAGCATTACTGATGTAGCAGTTTGGATTAGTAAACTTTCAACCCTGGTAAGAAGCCTTGGATCTTTTTTTTTTTCTCAGCACCTTCTCATCCAGCATGGATTTCAGGTGTGCATCTTTCAGAGAGGCCTCCTGCTTATTTCAGAAACAGAATGCATTTGGCAACTGAAACATTTTCTCCTTACAGCTGAAATGATGGTAGGCCCGGGTACCTTCTGCAGAGTACTTTGAAATGTTGCCTGCACACAGCATGCTGCTCAGCCCTGCTGCAAGCCTGCTCTGTTCCTGCAATTGTTGTGAAAGGCACAGAAGCAGTCAACTCATCTCATGCTTTTCTCCTTGGTGACCCTAATGACTTTTACATCGACTGCTACAAAGGCAGGAGCAGGAAACCTTGGTGGAAGAGAAGTGGTGGGGTCACAAAGAAAAGTATAGAACCCCTCCCCAGCAGTTGTGAATTAGACATCTGGGATGTGCTCTCCAAACTCTGAACAGCTTACTGTTAGCTGGAATCAAACCTGCTTTAGGTTATTAACTATGTATTTCAGCAAGCATAGTGTAATGGTCTATCTCTTGGTGAAGTACTGCTGAAGTACTGTGTTCAGATCTGGAGTCCTCAGCACAGGAAAGATGTGCACGTCCAGAGGAGGGTCACAAAAATAATCCAAGGGATGGAACATCTCCCTGTGAGGACAGGCTGAGATCTGGGGCTGTGCAGCCTGGAGAAGAGAAGGCTTCAGGGAGACCCAGTAGTGGCCTTTCAGTATCTACTGGGGCTGTAAGAAGGGAGGGGACGGACTCTTTAACGAGGTCTTTAACAAGCACAGAGGGAAATGCTTTCAAACTGAAAGAGGAGATTGAATATAAGGAAGCAGTTGTTTACAATGGCACAGGTTGCCCGGAGAGGTGGTGAATGCCCTGTCCTTAAGGACATTCAAATTGAGGCTCTGAGCACCTGATGGAGCTGTAGGTGTCCCTGTTCTTTTCTGGCAGTTGGACAAGATGATCTGTAAGGGTCCTTCCAACTCAGACAATGCTGTGACTCTATGATCTCCTCTTTGTTGGTATGCTTAATCAGGGTGATGGAGGAGAAGGGAGTGTGCATTTATGTGGAGCGCAAGTGTGTCTGAAGCCATTTCTTGCCCAACAGAGGTCTTATGATCATAAGGATGTGTGAGCTGTATGCAGTATTATTTCCTTAACTTTGAATTTCAGTGCCTTTGTACTTCAGCACATCTCCACTTGCAGCTTTCTGTTAAACCATGATGAAGAAGGAAGAGCAACTTTCAAGTTGCATCCTGGTTGCTTATGTCTTCTCACCCATATGTTCATTCTCTTCTAACTAGCTCTAGTCCATCTGATCTCTTCTCATGCAGAAATCATCCTATGCCTTAGTTGTTACTATTGCCTGTATTTAGACCTTTTCAGCTTCCTCTAGGGACCTTGATGCTACAGCTTTGTTTTTAAGCTTTACTAAAGGTTAAGCATTAAATGCTTTTAAATAATTGCATGTTAATTGTCTATGCAATGTTTTATCCACTGATAGAGTAAGGATGATAATGTGCACTCCTACAAGTCGCTCAAGATTAATGAAATACGTGTGTAAAGCACTTGAAAAGCTTGGCACGGTGTGTTACTTTCCGGAGTGCAGATTGCTGAACGCTGTTTAAAGGAAGAACTAACAAACTGAATGCCACCATATACAGTATTAATTGCATTGTAAGATTTCATTATAGGATTTGCTGACGTTTGCTGTGAACTCTCTGACAAGTTACTATAACAGCATGCTTTTATTTTGAGTGAAATAAAATAAATGAATCCAAAATTACTTTTTAAATATATTCAGCAAATCTTCCCTTTACTTTGAGATAATCAATTAACTTCCATTCAGGTTTTTTTTATGTATCTGACCTCCCATCAGAAAACATTAGAAGTTAACACCTGAGAAGATGCTAATGGCAAAACTTTCTGTTCTAAAAGATGACACCAAACTGAAAAGGGTAGAATACATCACAGCTGATTTCTAGAGCAAAGCAGCAATGCAGTATTGTCTTTTAGACAATCACCTGCAGTTTGGGGCTGGGAGAAAAGAAGGGTGCTTGGAGACAGCACCTTAATTGTAACAGATAAACTTGAAGCAGAAGTTAGATCTGTACTGCAGAAAAATGTTAGGGGGAAAAAAAAGCCATCCAGCAGCAACAGTTGCTGGGTTTATTTCCTTCATTTTGGACCTGGAGCTGCAGAGGGGGTAAGACTGGGTTTCTGGTACCCTTATCAGCTCTAGGGCTTTCAGGGAGGGCAAAGCAAGCAGGCAGAACTGATGGGACCAGATCTCAGGTGCAGCCCTTCCCTGTTCCAGGAGTAGCTCTGCAGTTGTGAAGAAAAGCTTGAGCTGAAGGAGAAAATAAAGTGCCCTTGAGTTAATGTGAGAAGGTTAATTCTGAAGTACAAGTGTGATGTGTCAGCTGCAGACTGGGTGTTCTGGGACAGCGGCTGGAATTAGTGCTATGATGACAAATTGCTGCTGCAAGGAAAACCTTTCTAAATAGAGAAGATCACTGCAAAGAAGTAACCAACCTCTCTGCTTAGCCTCTTCTCTGCAGTGTTTGCAGAGCAAATGTGCTTGTCAAAAGGGGAAAATAGTAAAGGGCATATGTTACTTTCTGCTAATTCATGGGAGAGGATGAGGTACAGATCCAGTGGAAGTTTCTGACAGCTCTTCACTTAGAATATTTCCTATTAAGCAATGCAGCGAAATTACACAGAAGCAGAAACAGCTTCTATCATTTAGATCCATACATTATCACGTAATTTTCATGTGTTTTTCTTGTTTATTTCTTTACTTTGGAAAGTGAAAGAGTGCTTTCCACTTTGGGATTATTTGTTCTCCCAACTGTATCAAGTGTAATTGCTCCTTTGAACAATGAGACGGTACCGTACTTCAGAACTAAATTCTTTGTAGTCTCTGTCAGTTACTTCTCTAACCCAAACGATATCAATTCTCAATGAGTATGTTAGAAATTAAGTGAGGTAGCAAACCCAGTTTGACAAACCTTATGGCACGTACACCTTTTAGAAGCGAAGGGCTGTATTTTCAAACAAAGGCATCATCTTTGAATGTGGGTTAGTTCTGCGGTTTCTGACCTGAGGTGCATCCGTCCTGTATTTCAGATGCACAGAGGGCATCCCAAGATGCTTCTTGCTGTGGGAGCTGCACTAGAATTAAGTCTTCTGGCTCAGATAGGGGTTGGCTCCTGCAGTTTAGAGAATAGTTGTTTGGGTGGCACAGCTCTGCATGTGACTCAATAGACTTTGCTCCTGCTATCCTGGGCTCGGCGCCGTGTTGATCGCAGCCAGATGGGGCTGCTGGCAAAACTTCTGGCTTTAGCTGCAAAATGTGTAAGTGCAGGGCTGGGAATGGGGAGAACTGACCAAAAGCATAGCAGCTTTTTATGTCTTGATTATTGGGTTGTTTTTTTCCAGTTTCTCTTTGTTAAGGCATCTCACTACATTTGCTTGTTTGTTTAAAAATCCCAGCTACAAGCAATCAAAAGCAGTTTGATAAGTGAGGTGGTCAGATAAATTGAAGAAAGGAGGGCACAAATATATAATATGGCCTTCTTCTAAAATACTATTGATCATCAGAGTGAAAGAACTACAGTCCTGCAGCTGAGCTCACTGCTAAAGCATGAACATATATCTTTCAGTGTTGAAGAACTTAATTTAATTAAAATATTCCCTCAAATGTAAGTTGCATGCAAATATAAAAACCAATTAGCGAATTTTGTTTGTGTCTTAAGGAAAAGGTTGTGCGTAACTTAATGGGTTCCACAAAAGTCATGGCTTTTTTCTTTAAATACCATTTTGAACAAATTATTACTAAGAATTGTGCACGACTTGTGAGCTCACACATCTGCAGTGATTCATCTGACCTGCATTAGGCCAGTGTAGGTCCAGCTGTAAGCTTTCATGTATTATAGATACACATTTTAGACAGCTAAAATACAGCTGAGTTTTAAGCTGATCTTAAGGTGCCATGAAGTAGACAATCAAGTCTCTTATTAGTTCCCAAAATTTAACGTCTTGTACACAACCAGGTTGGGGACAAAGGGTTTAAGGCGTGAGTGGAATCACAGCATGGACCTGTAAATCCAAGGGACCATCTCAATTAGACCTAACTTCTGCTGCTTTCTCAGTGAAAGGCTTCAACAGGTTTGCACCCAGACACAGAAGGCTTAAATCTTCTTCAGCAGCATGACTAAAACATGTTGGCTATAATTATGATTTCCTCCTGAAACTTCTGGTGCCTGTCATCCCTTCTAAATAAATTACTCGTTAATCTAAGAATTAATTCAAACACAGCAGGGGGCCTTAGAAAGAAACTGATTCCAGGTACTCCTCCTGCCATCTGCAAACAACGTAGTGTTGGTGACAAAATCTGATCCTGAGTGAAGAAAAACATGTTTAACAACTTGGCTCCCTGGATGTTTGTTGAGCCGTGTGCAGAGTAGTGTAGCATAAATGTGAAAGCTGGGATTTTGCAAGCAGACCCATGTCAACTCCATGTATTTGGATGAGTTAACAATCAGCTCCTAGCCCTTGGCAGGCTGCATGTAGCAATTACGTGCTTCTGCCTGCAATTTGGGCATAGGGAGGCTTATCCTGAAAGGATGTTCTCTGCCCCTCTCTCTGGCCATTGCACAGCACTGTGTGCTCTCCCCTCCTGCTCTGCTTTGCTTACCCAGGAGTCTGGTGAGGGTTTTGTGGTTTGACACAGTAACATTCCTTGGACATTTCAGAAGAAGAAATAGTAATCTGTAACTGATAGTGCTGTTTTGTTAGATGGAAGTATCTAAGAAAACATCATTGGCGATTAATATTGCCCAGTATCCAGAAGAACAAGTAGTTTCAGGCAGAACAGGAATCTAAAATGTATAGAATATGCAGATGCCTCTTTTTGCTTCTAAGCTGTACAACAGGCTGATTTGTAGGTGAGGTTTCCGTGTGTTCGCAGCACTCCTGGTTATTTGGCTCACATGCAAGGATTTGCAGTTGTCAAGCTGCGAATATTTCCCTGCACTTTCATGCTTCATTTCCAGGGAAAGGATCGTGTCTGAGTTACCTGAGGGGAAGGAGCTGCTGAGCCACAGAATTACATCTATAATAAATGCTGCTGCTTAGAAGAAGGCCTGTGTCTCACAAATTCTGCTGTAGTGGTTTCTGCAGGAAGGAAACTTAAGGCAGTCATATCAATGCCTGCAGACAGGAGAGAGCCCGCTGTGTGGAGGGAGGATTACACATCGTAAGTGTGTGTACTTGCCTAACGTGATTAGAAGTAACAAATCCTATCCAGAATTTCCATCTGTGGCATTTGCAAATGCAGTACAAAGATGTTTGTGTTTGAAACTGTGGGATCCATGCGCAGCTGGATGGGTAGATTGGGCTGCTGCTTAATAACTGTAACTTCGGTAGGTGTGGACCTATTAATGTCATAATTCACTGATGAGAAATCATCTGCTGTCATGATCCATCAGCACTGTGTCGTCTTCTCCCCCTGCACTCTGTGTGCCTCAGATTATTCTCTTTCAGGGCTGAACAGCAGGAGGGGAAAGTACCACGTTGGGGTTGGAATGCAGCTGTGCAATCTGTGTCCTTTTTTTTCTGTTGAAAAACTTACTTAGCAGAACAGTCAAAACTCTTTGTAAATCTGATGACTTTCACTGGTCTCAAAAAAAAGAAATTACCAAAGTTAATTATACACAGTACCTTTCATTTGAGCTTGTATTAGGTAGCTCACAGAATATTAAGAGTTGAATCCAGGATGCTGGAGGGGAACCACAAGCTAAGCTGATGGAGTCTGAGGAGGAAACTCATCTTGCAGGAGACTGGAGCACTGATCTGGCTTAAAGGTGAAGTTTCTTCTTTATGAACTGAGATTGGACTGCATGTATCCTTCCTTCCCAGGAGTACATACATCTCACCCTATGAGGTGTCCTAGTCCAGGTCTCTCCCAGCCTTCCTAGCTGGGCTGTGCCATGCAATGCAGATAGTTTTAATTCTCAAACAGCTAGAGAGCAACCCAGTGTTTGGTGCCAGGAGTGATCCAAGGACACCCTGGGTTTACAGACCCGAGACATAAACTTGGATTTTGCACGTTCTTGATGAACGCCATGATTGCTGGTCCCCAAGCTCTGAAATGCAATGCCAGAAATGCTAGGTGGCAGTGAATGCCCATTGCAGAGAAGTGCCCAGTTCCCTGTAGCACAGGATCGGGCCTCCTCTTTGTCTCTCTCAGCGCTGCTGCCTGCATGGAGCACAGCCTCCTAAAGCTTCAGAGAATTTCCCTGCCCTGGGCGAGGGGAGCTCAGCTCATGCTTAGCTTGGAAGCTCCTGGGTACACCTGCTGGCTGGAACCTCAAGCAGTTGTTAAGTGCTTAATCCTTGCTGTCACTAAGCTGATATTTAAAAATACTTTGCATCAGGGTTTTGCTGCCATTTGAGCTACTTTGCATGAAAGGCGGTGATTACAGAATGATAATGTTTTGACACGGCAATAAAAGCCAGGAAATTCACCATTAGCAGTGGTGTTGCTGTCTCTCTTGCCTCTGCTGCATGACAGCTTTAGTGTAGGCAGTAACTGAGTAGAAGCGACAATAGCAATTAACTTATAACCTTCTGCTTCACTACACATCTTCACATTCATCTGAGGAAAAATGTCCAGTGAGAAAGTAAATATTTATATGTGAGGGATCTGTGCTAAAAATTCATACGGCTTGCAAAAACTGCTGTGACTATCAGTATCGGAGTAAGAAAGAATAGAATTTTCAGTTTTCCTTGCAGGTTTTGCCACAAAAAATATCAATCATGAATCCCTCCCATTTCTTTCCCAGTCTCATACCTTCCACGTTACCCTAATTAGTCAGAAACCTGGAGTTTATGTAACATTCTTTATGCTATTACTATCCATTGGCTAAATAGGCCATTTTGGCATTGATTTCCCACAAGAAGTCATTAAGTATTTTTGGCCATGGTTCATCGCTGTTTGTGATTACTTGGGTGGGAAAAGAAATAGAAGATTGTGATTTATGTTTCATGAATGACAGCTTCCTATTTCTGCTTGCTCCTTATCTGTGGTTTAAAGCCTGGCCTATTAATTAATAAGCAGAATTTCTCTGCGTCTTTGATCTCTGATACTATCACACAGAATACTGAATATTTAAAAGTAGTTTCCAGTTAATTTCTAGCACACGTGCTGTATCACAAGTCAGAACATCACCTTACAAGAACGACGCTCAGTGACTGAATAAATCAGAAGCTCACTTTCCAATTTGGAGCGAATGTACTTTTGGCAAAGTGATAGGTTTAACATCGATTTGAATTGATCGAGTGCCAGAATAGACTATGAAATACCTCCTTAAATTAGCTGCTAAACCAACTTAAACAAGATTTTATTAAAAAGTTATTCCTGTTAATAGCTGCAACTTAAAAGGAATAGCCTGGTTTTCTGAAGTCCTGAACCCCTCAGAGATCTTATGGGTTTCACCAGTCCGTCAAGTCAATTTGGTCAAAGCAACAAACTTGACTGTGCTGCTTAGAAGAAAACAAACAACAACCTTCAATACCAGATATGTCCTTTGAGACATCATGACTGCTGGAGGGAGCCCAGCAAAGGGACTGTAGCAGGAGTCTGGTGTGGGGCACTGTTTGTTGAGTGATGCATAGAACAGCTTCCTGGTCAGTCAGGTACCTGCATGGGGAGGTGGGTCTCCCTCTGATGGGGAACTGAAGCAATGGGAACCACCTGCTTGCAGGTACACCCTTTTTCTCTCCCTCCTTCTTAAATATAGCTACATGCAATCCCCCTCCAGTATGGGAGCTGAATCTAGTCAGTAGAGTTTATTCCATCCTTGCAAGGAAGGCACCTGGGTAAAGAAAAGTGTTCACAGTCTATTTGCAGCTGTTTCTATTAAATCTGCAATATACATTGCAGGTTAAGAGCTGCTGGGCCACCTTATTGTGGGTCTGTCCTGGTGTTGTGTGCTTTCTCCTGTTAAATGTTATGGTTACTGCTATTATATATACCTTGAGGTTGGCCTTATTATTGAGATTTATTTGTTATGCAACTCCATGTGAAGAAATCTATTTGTGCAAAACGTGGCCTTGGGTTCAGAGCAGCTCTTGCTGCTAGTTGAATACCTGAGCTGCTATAAGGAAAGCTGGATGCTGAGCAGGAAAAGCTCAAACCCATTATGTGTGATGTCCATATTCTGTGCTGCTTTTCCATGACCTGCAAGAATGCCAGCATAGAGTCAGGTAATTTCAGGTATGTTTGTCTTATTTATTTTTACATATAAAGACCAAATATCTTTGGGCTAGAGCTTTTTGTATGTGAGACTCAAAAAGGTTTTTTCCTTTGCTTTAGTGGAGGCAGGTGTGCTGTGTAAAGGACCTGAGTGTAGCTTTGGAACTGTTGGCCAGGGGGCTTCCAGGCAGCAGAGAGTGGCATTGCTCTGTAGGGGGCCCTGCAGAGGTTTTGAAAGGTACAGGTTCTGGGGTGAGGCAGGATCTCCTGCTGTATTTGTTGTCTTGGAGGTCTGTTTTCTTTTTCCCCAGGATGTATGTGGGAATCCAGATACATCCTGGGGAAAATGACCAGATTTGAGAAGACAGATCTGATTTGGGTTTTCTCACTGCTGTAGGTAAGGCTGAATTTTGTTAGTGTTACTACTGTCTTTAGTAAATGGGAATTGGTGTGGCTCAGGTGAGCTTCCAGGTAGTTCATGGTGCTGGGAATGCTGAGCCATGGGGCAGCATTAGTAAGTTGTGTTCAGGATTGGCTTTTTGCTGATTCTGACTTAAGTGTGTTTGTTTATGCAGTATTTTACATTCAGTAACTGTTCCAGAAAACATCCTCCTCTTCCTGCTCTGCACAACCTAGCAGCTAAAGAAATAAGGCTTTTGTTTACAGCCTTGCAAGCACAAACAGCTCCCTGAAGCAAATGCAGATGGTCATTTGGTCCAGATGTGCTCTTCCTACATCTTTCCCCAAAACAACCACATTGGCAGCCAAGGAGAGAAAATAAAATAAAATGAGTCTGAGGTCAAGAGCAGATACGGGGAGGGGAGAGGCAGAGCTGGCAGGAACACGGGGGAGCTGACCCAGTGCTTCTGCCTGCTGCTGCTGCTCCTGCATGGCACAGAGGCAGATGGACACAGCCTGGCCAGGGTCACTGATCAGCATCCTGCTGGCCCCAGGCTGTGGGTGGCAACTTCAGTGCCAAGCTTTGGTAGGAGGCAGCCCGCCCCTCATGAGTAACTCTCCAAATATTTCCCCTTTTTCTCCTGTCAGCAGAGGCAGTCTGATGACTCGTGTCCCATAAATTAATTCTGCTTTGCTGTGCTCTTTGTGGAGGTGCTCTTTCTCTTCCCAAGAAGCAGTCCTGTTGGACAGGCACGAAGGACTTCCTCTCCCTTTTGTGTGAGCTGTGTGATACCCAAACCATTCATTACAACACCTGTGACCTTCCTTTTTTTTTTTTCTTTCTTTAATGATATGTTCCTCACTCAGAGCTGCCTTGTTTATCAGCAGCACTTGACTACTGGGGAAGTGATACCTCACCTCTGCAGCAGTTGGTGTAAAACACAGAATAAAACTGCTGTGTCTTACAGAGAGGTGTTCTGGGAATGCAAATGGCCAGAACCTGATTACACACTTGGAATGCCACCACGATGCCAACTGGCTGTAGAAAAGAGTCAATCTCTTTCAGAGTGAGAAGCAGTCTAAGAATACCTGGCTTTCCTTCTAGGCCAGAAACAATGATTTTTTTCTGCTCAAGAGGAGTGAGTTGGCTCCTCACAGCATCAGACAAGCACCTCTGGAGGTACAAAGCTGGGGACAGTGAGGGGAGATGGAAGAAGGAGGGCTGTCCTTTCTGTCTGTGCGTTACTATGTGAGTCTGTCATCAAATACCAGCTGCAACTAAGCTTCTTGGAAGGACGTTATGAAAAACACAGTGTGAGATGCAGCAGTGACTGCACTTGAAAGAAAAAGGCTGTTCGGTTTTTCCAAGCACTGCCACAGTGAGAAGTGGATGTATTGTCTACCTCTGAGTCTGCATCAGCAACTCGTTTGTCAAAGGGCAAGGGAGAAAATGAGCAATGAAAGCTTACAGGGTGTATTTTCCTTTCAGTGTGCTGTTAGCATTAATGTGAAATGCACTCAGATAATATGCTCCCCTGTGTGTTTAATAATCGAGCTCCCAGGTCACTGCTGAATCTCTGTGCAACATTTCTGCACTGTAATTTAAGAATGGATAAATTATATTGCTGACCCTGTTTAATTGCCATCAGGGAGGCGATAGCTTAGCCAAGAGCAGGTTGCATCAGGCCCTGAGGCCAAACTTTAATCTCCTGAAAACAGAGCTACAGGATGTTCTTTGTGATGTTCTGGATGTTACATTCTGAAAGCAGATAATATTTGGTCAGAAGATCACATAAGATAACATTGGGTGACATCTGCGTTCTCTGGAAGGCATGAGAGTTGTCACTGCTCTCGCTTCCAGGTAGGATGGTACTGCTGTTCTTCTTTTCTGTCTTAGGTTATGGAGTGCTCTTTTCCATTGTTTGTGGGAAAACACGTGGGAAATATCAGGCATGGTGATACGCAGTGGCAGGAGGCAACAGCTGTCTGCAGAACAGCGTGTGCTCTATTAGCAGCCTCCCTGTCCTGTTCAAAGTCCACCAAGTAACATTTGAGGAAGGTAAAACGTGCAGATCTGTGCGCTGTTGCACGATGGAGAGTTTGCTGGTTTGCTCCTGAGGTACAAAGCAAAGCCTGCGTGTTACAAAGGGAGCCACGATATTTGCATCCTTCTCAAGCAATGTTTGAGGACCTCCTCCTAAGTTCAGGCCTGCGTGGTTTTGCTGCTGTGATGCAGGGCATCAAAATGGAATTAGTAATGATTCTCAGTCAGTATTCAGGTGAATGTAGCTGAGGCTCACTGTTGTGTTTTGTTTCAAATAAGTGATAACAGCTGAACTGTTTAATATGGTGTATCTGGATGTTTGTCTGTGTTTATCCTTTCTCCACTTAGTTTGTCTTAAAGACTGTTTTCAAATAATGAACCCTCACCGCTTACATCACAAAGTTGAAAACAGTTTCATGCTGCACTGTGTGAATCTGTCAGAATTACAGGTGGAGATGAGCTTCAACTATTGCCATTTGTGCTTGCATAGACCTCTTCACAGATAGCTTGATTTATTGTAGTTGCTGTTAGGTGAGCTGCAGGAGAAGTTTGTAAATGGCAGTACGATTAGGCCAGGCTTCTTGTACTTGCATACCCTAATGTAGCCCAGGTAGCTTCAGGTAAATTTCTGAGGTGCTCAGCTATGATGGGTGTCTTGTGCCCAATCTGACACCTCAGCATGTGGATTTGGAGCTAGGAACCAGTTGTTTGTGAACAAATGCTGCTTTGGTGTTCTGCTGTGCTCAGAGAATGGGGACTGCCACTGGGTGCCTCTGCAAATATCCAAATCCCATCTAAATCCGGAGGTATGTACTCATAAATAAAATTGCCTACTTTCTATGCTAGAGGTCATGCCTTCAACCTGGAAATGCCTCTTCTGGAAGGAGTGCACCTTGCCCTTAGGGAGTGAGGGGAGGAATCTCCCTGAGAGCTGCGGGTGGCCTGTCCCCGTGGTTGGTGTGTGGAGGAAGGCAGGTGCCCTGGTTAGCAAGGTGGGCGTGCTGTAGAGTTGTTTTTCTTACACAATGTCCAGAATTATGCTATATTTCAGCTGTAGGAGAAAAACACTGTTGATAGCACAGCAGTGTTTCAGTCGTTGCTGAGAACCACTGCACAGAGCCAAGGACATTTCAGCTTCTTGTCCTGTCCTGCCAGCGAGGGGTGGGGGGCACAAGGAGATAGGATAGGGCAGAACCAGGGCAGGTGACTCAAACTGGCCAAAGGGACCTTCCACACCATAGGGCATCATGTGGATAAAAACCTGAAAAGAACTGCGAGTTGTAACAGATTCTTACAGGGAGCGCTGAATGAGGCTTCATCACTCTCAGTTCATGCTTTCAAGTAGATATCTTTTTGAGAAGAAGAAAAAAAATACCTGGAGGGGTTTAAATAGATGCTTCAGACTGCAAAACTGAAACCAAGGAAGTGTAAAGGCTGGTAAAGGAAACGGACTGTTGTGATAAAATACAGTGCACAGGAATGACTGTTGTCTGCTGGAGTTTCTGACGCGAGAAGTAGTTTGTGGTGAGAAGGTGTAAAGCTAAGGGCTGAAAGCTGGGAAATTCAGAATTGAATTTGCTCTTTAGAACTTGCTGAAAGAGAATGTGGTTCTCTTGGTTAGGAAGTTGAGGTTGCATGGAAGGAAACAGAGGTGTGTGATCTTGGTGTCTGTGCGTGCTTAAGTATATTTAAAAGACAAACACACACAGCAACCACTTAGCTGAGTTGGCGAGCTTAAAAATTGATGCACTGAAGTCTTTGACTTAATGGTGAACAGCACAAGTGATTGTGCTGTCCCAGGACGTAAGATGAAATGTCCATTTGCCTTTGTGGAGGACTTCAGTGGTATAAAGAAAAGTGTCACCTTTGGAGCTGAGAGGTGATAACTCACATTGCAGGAGTGACCGTTGTCCTGGCTGAGCCTGGGGAGACCTTGCCCAGAAGCACAACAATTGGGCTCATGTCTCCCTCCTTGGTGCTGCCCACAGGCTGTCTGCTTGTGCTGGGTGTGGGTGAAGCCTGGGCTGGGCAGCGCCCCGAGTGCTGTTCAGGTGGGGATGCCCTGGGGACTGCTGGGGGCACATCATCCTGAGAGGAAATCGTTGCCTGTAAGAAATCAGATTTCTCCTCCGAGCTGTTTGGACTAAATTATGTTTAGAAGATGATGCAAATTGAATCTGACTGCATGATTTCACTCAGAAGGAAATCAACGATTTCTTAATTCTCCTTAATGCAGGAGCCTTGGGAAAAAGCTTAATTCTAGCAGGCGTAAGTAACACTGCTGCAGAAGTCTCTCTATAAATCAGTAAACTGCTGAGCAACAATATTGATGGTCTGTTTGTTTATCCTGTTCACAAGGGATATAATAGGGATATAAAAGCAAAGGGAGCAAAGGGAGCAAAGCAATCTAAGTTTTAAACTTAGTGGCACAGTCAGCTATTGCAAAAGTAAACTATTTGCTCAGAAAAGCTGAAAAGGTGCAGAGTAAAAAAATTATTTCCTTAAAATGTTTTCTTAATCACCCAGAGCTCATTGCTTTTGTATTTCTTGTAACCACCTGTTCAGAGGAGAGGAGAAAGAGATAAAAGTTAAAGAGAAATCTGATTGGTAGTCAGCCACCACATAGGTTTATTGCTATATCCAACTTAGTGCAAACAAGTTTAATCTTCATTCTGCCTAATCTGTGGAAGAGTGGGCTTGAGGCAGACAATGCAGGCTGAGGTATGTGGTATGTGGGAAGCTTCCCTGCGTGTGCCTTGTTCTCAAGCTGCTGCTCCTCATTACAAAGCTACCTGGTCACCTGGAACATCACAGCTGCTTGCATGGTGCCCAGGAGAAAACTGCATTGTGGCGTCTGATCTGTAGGTGAACATATTCAGAAATGTGTTATGTAAGACTGAGGAGTAAAAGTTGGATAAGAGCAAATCCTTGCTCTGTTCCTCTGTCGTAAAATCTTGCATCGTCCCTTTTCTCTGGAAGATCCAGGCCTTGTCTTCATTAACCTCCTAACAGGCAGACTTGTAATATGCCTCACCATGATCTCTGCCTTATACCAAGTCATTAAACTTCCTTGCAGCACAGCTGGTAGATGCAGCTTCAGAAAGAAAAGCCCTAATGAAAGGTGGCCCAACAGAGCTGATCAATTTAAGTTAAAATAGCAGCAAAGATGAATGACTTGGATTTTCTGTGTGTGTTTAACAGCTTAAACACCTTTATTTTGAGGCTGGGTGTCAGTCCCAAGCTAACTCACGTTGTCCTTGCTGCGCAGTGGGCTGGTGAGGCTGGTGCTGCACTGCAGCAAGGCTGTCCCTGGGATAAGGGTGAGTTTGGTGTTCTGCCTTCCTCCTGCACAGCATGCTGAAAGAGCTGAAGCAACGTGTTTTGTTCAGCATACCGGTCTGGTGGTTCAGCAGATAAGGAGTGCTTCTCAGGAGGAACGAACCATGAAATGTGTTTGAGAACAGAGCTTTTGATGAGAACGTACATCAAAAAGTCCCACATGAATCCCATTTCAGATACATCGTGCTGTTTATTCCTGTTGAAAAGTAAGTCTTGTCTTCTGAATTTCAGACTGCTGGACTGAACCAAGTTTTCTAAAGTAATCTTAATGGGAGTTGTGATTAGAACCCTAACACTTGCCATCAGCCACCTGTTGGGGAAGAAATTCTTGGGTTTCCTTGCTGCAGGTATAATATTCCTCAAGTATTTTAGGCCAGGTGCCCTGTCAGAGTTATATAAGCAGAGACTTGGGCTCTTCAGTGGTCAGACTCCACAAACTAAGCAGAGCTGTCCTGTAAATAGCATTGCAAACAGCACAGCAGAGTTACCTCCAAGTCAGCTTTCTTTACTCACAAATAATTCTGAACATGAGCACTAGAGCATCAGAGATGACCGTAGCATTGCATCACGTTTCCACATGCATACCAATAGCACAGTGTAGTTAGATGACTTGCTACTGCATGTGTGTATCAGGTCTTAGGAAGCACTTGTTTTAGTGAGAACGTAAAGGGGCTGCTACCAGGGGATTATGCCGAGTTATGGCATGATGTAAGCAGGTATATCTCCAGAGTGGCCTTGAAGCACTTGTTTCCTATTCTTAGATGACAGTTTTAGCATTTAGAATGATAAGGGCTAGGAAAGTAAATTGTCAGATCTGAGACGTTTCACTTAAGCCAGTACTGTTTAGTGGTTCTGAGAAATAATTCAGCTTTCATAAATGTGTGATAGAACTCATCTGAATTTACTATGGTTCGTGTGCCTTTACATGAATCATGTTTAAAACAAACAAATGGCTCATTAAAGGGAAATCTCCTGCAGACCCTGATCCCATGATGCCTATTGCTGAGCTCTCATGTCTCAAATCTCACTGTGCCCATAATATGTGCCATTTGCTGTCACTGTGAGGAGCAGCTTGAAGTCACACTCCAGCCTGCTTCAATCCATCTTTTCGAATGATCAGTCTCTGGTTGTTATAAAACGATACTGAGAAGCAACTGAAGCTGCTGCTATTCAGCCGTGCTGGTGTTTTAAAAGAGAAAAGCCTGAAATTAACCTTGGGCAGGTCTGGGAAGGATGGGATCAGCTTTCTGAACTCAGATTTTTGGTCAGGTGCAGGAGCAGCACTGTTGGTGAGACGTGGGGGGCTGCAGGCTGGTCTCCAGTTCCTGGCTGGCAGAACCGTGCCCGTGAGCTGGCCATGCTGCTGACAGCTGCTCACAACCACTGCTGTTCAGGGCTGTCAGGGGAAGGCTTGGACTTGTGCAGCTCCAAAACGCAGCAATTGGGAGATGAGTCATGCGTTGACTTGTGGTTACCCATGTTCATCTGAAATGATTGCTTGGCTCTCCTGGCGTGTCCTGGTTTGTGGGCATTAATGTGCTGCATGCCCATTAGGTAGGGCCTGCACAGCACCAGGCTGCAAAGCAGAGACGGATACTGACAGTGCTGTGCTGTGAATAACAGGACCTGGCTGTGAGATCTGCAGGAAATTTCTCAAGGTGGCATTTCCCCTGGGCTGACAGAGTTGCTCTTGAACTTCTGCTGACCTGGTAGATGGTATGGAGAAAGAGATTCATGTATTGGTTGGGGGACAGGGAAGGAACAAGTGGGGAGTCAGATGGGTGTGTGGTGTGTTGGTTTGTTTTCCTTGCAATTAGGAAGGAGCAGGGGCTGCTCATGCAGGCTGTCATCTGTGGCAAGGAGCAGGCAGGAGGAGAGGTGGGAGAAGACTCTGAACTTTTTCAATGAAGGGCTGCATCCAAGTGTAGTCACCAAAGCATCTTGCCTGTGTTGTGAAACAGATTGCTTAGTGACAGCAGGTATGTGAGTCTCATGGGGGTGCTGCAGAGCAGAGCTGGCTGTGCTGGGGATGCAGCACATGTGTTGCTGTGCCTTCTTTTAGGAGGGGTGGAAGATTTTTAATCCCCAGAGTTCACACGCAGTTGCTTTCTTCCATGGAAGTATGAGAGTTCCTTTAGTTGTAACCTGTATCTGTGTGCAGCCTTGCTCAGAAAGCAGAATGAAGCTTACTCTGTTTATAGCAATGGATGGAAGCAGTTTTAAACTTTTAAATCTCAATTCTTCTGTTGCTAGAAGTATCATACATTCAAATGATTTAAACTCTCTTACTTCATTGTTGTCAAGCAAGTCTGTATGCAAATTAACCATATACTTCAAGAAAATCAATAATACAATTCTGCTTGAAACAAAGCATGGTTTCTCTTCAACTAAGCCTATTCATTACTAGTATATTCTGATTCAGCAAATCTTTAATTTGCAATCAGCCTGCTTGGTAACACATTTATTTCCATTCTGCGGGAGCCAATGGCTGAGCAGTCTGATACTGTGGTGCAGGATTTTATCCTAATCCTTTTGTTCTAGGATGTGCTGGCTGTTTGCTTCTGTCCCACAGCATGTCTTCTGGTCAGGAGGGAAGACACGTTCCCAGAAGACTGGAAATAAAAGTTAATCCCTGTCTGTCAGTGCAGGAGCCCTGGTTGTGCCCTGGGGGAAGCACAGAGTACCTTCCATTTGAATAAGTGGAGCTAAGAGCATCTCACACTGTGCATTTCAGAATCTTTTCTGAAGATTACGTTTGAGACTGTGTTCCTTTTTAAAGTTATTCATAATATCACCCTGACCTCTAAAACATGAGGGTTAATTCATTGACTGGGGAGGATGCCTACTGTGCTGTGTTGATGACGAAGATGGGTAGTATCCTGCCATGTTGTGTCCTTTGTGGACTTCTGTTGTGTAAGTGATAAAGGTCTGCAGAAGGAGCCTTAAGTTCAGGTCTGAGACTTGCAGAGACAAACTGCAAGCTGCTGTTTGGGCAGCTGGGGATTGCAGCTGTGGCTGTTCGTCCCTGATCTACACCCTGATGAGGTATAGATCAGCTTTGAGGTGAAGACTTAGAATTTGAGCAATCTCTTTTCTGTCTTCAGAGTTTCATTATGGTTTCTGAGAACGAAGTAGATAGAATTCATATTAAAGCAATACTTTGCGTTTCTTGTTTTTATATTTTCATGCCTGGATATAATTGCATCTTGGCTTATCTGGTTTGTTGTTTTTTTTTTTTTTGTGGCAAACTGAAGTTGTCTTCCATTTGGTGAAGGCTTCAGTGAAAGTTCTGTGTAGCATTAGTTAAGATTGGTTCGTGAGTAATGTTTTGTATTCTTAAGCGGTGTCAGAATCTGTTAGAGCTGCTTGGGGATATGGATGACTTGTTGAACATTGCCTGTGAGTTGTGTGGGAAAACTGAGAGTGGAATATCTAATGTAGAGATATTTGGTTCTTTCTTGTTTTGTCTCATTTCTTTTTCCCCTCAGCGAAGATAGGACTGAACCCTTTCAATCCAATCCAATTAAGAAATCCAATTAGCACTACAACTTGCAGGGCACTATTATCATGTTGACTTTTAATCATGCTACTGTGTGTGCATTTCTATTTGAATCCCTGACTGTTACAGAATAATTAACTGGAACATGCTAAAGCAGAACACTTTGAGGTTTAAAAAAAAAAAAGTAAAAATAATAACAAAAATAGGAAAAAAATCCTTTAAATGGTGTGTATTTACTAGTTGGTTATGTGATATATTAAGGATAAAATGGCTGTCCAGATTGCAAGTATGAGCTTAATATTGGAACTCGCTCCCTTCTGCAAGGAAATGCATGGTAGCTAATAGCCTCCCTCTTCTAAGAGCTGACCACAGTTTTCAGCTCTCTCTGAAGATTTGTATAATTGCATTTCATGGCTGTGTCTTGGTTATGAAATGTTTTCTTTTTAATTACAGCATCAGCCCTCTAGTAAATACCACTTTAATTTGGATTGTAATTAAGCAAAGAACTAATGCTATGCACTATTTAGCACTTACAGGACACCAAGTGAATAATAAAAGAGCTGTACAAACATGCTGGTATGGCTTCACCTCCCACAGCTTGCTCCTACATACAGGTTTTATCCATGTTGCAGTTATTGTGGCCATAAGCTCTATTAACCCAGCTGTGATAAAAACAGCTAAGAAGTTCTGTCTAAAGTCCTCCTTTAAAATAGGAATTGCAAAGAACTATAACAACTATAATGCATTTGAAAATATGGGACAGGAAATGTTTTCAAATGTGGATGTGGTTGCCTTGCCAAAATCAGCAGGCACAAGGGAGGAAAGCAGCTTTCAGCTGTGCTGCATCTGCAATGCTATCCTGTTAATGTACTGGTGTCTTTGCCAGGCCTAACGAGGAGGGAACCAGCTTACAGCAGCTAGTGTAATAAATAACATGAAGTGCTTCCTTTAGGTTTGTGATCTTATCAGCCAGGATTGGGCTGGCACACATTTGTTCTGGCTTTGAGTCTGTCAACAGAAGCAAGAGGATGCAAAGCAACACAACTTGCTTTCCCTGCCCGAACTGCTTGGGTTTAGCAACAAAGTATGAGCTCTTCCTTTTAAGCTCATGCCTTCTATGGGTGTAATTATCTACATGTGGAGTGATGGGTGAGAAAACGTTGCTCTGCCAAGTTTGTTTGTTCTTGATTACTGAGTTTGTTAGACTTTTAAAAAAAAATTCTGTTGTCTTTCCACTGAAGTGGAACCTTCCTCATGCAAAATTCTCCTCCAGGCTTTGGTTATAGATGGTAAAAAAAAAAAAAAAATCTGGTAGAGGCTTTCTAAAGAGCTAACTGAAACGCTACTAGAATCTTCTGAAAGCATTTCTGTACTATAATCATACTGTGTGACCTTTCTGCTGTTTTCTGTTTGATTCAGTTAGTAACCCTCTACAAGGATATTTAAGTAGGTCGTAAGGTTTTTGTTATTTACCAAATCTTAAAGCCAAAGTATGTAGATAAATTCAGTACAAACGGAAAACAAATTGTGCTTCTTAAATTGTGAATTATGAAAGCGTATTCAAGAGATTTACGTTAGCTTTGGCCTTCAAACGGGACAGGGAGAATTGATAAATATACAGTTGACTCCAACTTGTGCTGAATGATTAATGTACTGTTCCCATACCAGTGAATCAAACTCTCTTAAGTATGGTATATTAACAGCCTCCGTGGTCTTCTAAAGTATTTATGAGCCTAAATAATGAGTGGGATTATGCCAGGTAAGTTGGCAGCTGAAGTCAGCAGAAGGTTTGTTGTTGACTCCAGTGGGTCAACAAACTGCTCTGAGCAACCTGCTGAGGTTAGCCCTGCTCTGAGTTGTGCATCCAGCTTCATCTACTGTGATTCTGTGCAACCGAAACCATCAAGTCTCAGTGTTACAGGAGAAGATGGGAGGAAAAGGCATTTAGTAGAAGAGAATTTGGAGCTTTTAAAATGAATGCCATGTTTGCCATGGAATAAGTCAGGCTTTCCTGGCTTATTCTGTTGAAATGATTTAAGGATCATTCCAGTGTGGGATGAACAAAACTTACTGCAGTTATTGCTGGCCAGGGGAGTCCCCTCTCTGCTTCTGCAGCTGGGTGTAATACCATACATAATACACGGTCTTGCTGATAATGACAGCAGGGGTTATGCATGGAAATAACCAGGCCCAGACTTCTAGATATTTCAGCCAGGTTCTTTTCAAAGACTTAGGAGTGTCAATTTCAACAGCACGGCAAGTTACTGCTTGGACATAAATATTGTAAGGCTTAAAGTTGAAAAAATACTGTATGAAAATAATCTGCTCAGTTTGAAGGTGAAATTGTTATAGCTCCAGAAAGCATGTTGTAACCCAGGGACAGGCTGATGACTCCCTCTGAAAGAACAGGCAAATCAGCCTTGCAATTGAGTTGCTGCACTTCTTGGGCCCGTGGAAGAGTTGTGTCCTTCAGGGATCACCCGGAGCACAAGCATCGTGCAGGGGTTTCCTTCTCAGCATCCTGATGCAACAGCCTATGCACACAGAGCATTCTGAAGTAACTGCTAGAAGTGCAGCTCCTCAAAGCTTCTTTCCCCAGCCGACACTATAATTATAATGCAATTGTTAATGAGATACAGAATTCCAAATGCATATCCAATTTTTAAATCCAAATTCAATCACATTCAGTTACTCTTCAGCATTCCCTGCTTTCTTTTATGGCTGTGCAGTTTTTTTCACCTGTGACAAGTCTGTTAACCCACTTTTGTGCCCTATCTGGGATTCAGTCTTCCCATCCTGATATGGCATTGTTTTTTTTTCCTTCTGCTCAAACAGGACAGGAGCGAGTCTTGATCTGCGCATTAGAGATTTCAGACAATGCTTTGCACTGCAGAACTTTAGCATCTTGCTTAAGAAATGGTGTCAGCTTTGTGCTTCCATGTCCAACAAGGATTCTCGCCCCATGTCGTCTCCCCAGTGTTGTCTCTCCTGCAGCAGGATGACTTTTCTGTCTGAGATATGTACCAGCCCACTAGGGTTACTGGCTGAAAGCTGTATGGGATGCTTGCCCTACACTGGTGATGAGCTGAGCCCATTGCCTGGGATACAGACAGCAGCCCAGCCCGCTGTGGAAATGTTTCTGTATTTCATCACAATTCCTTTTTCATGAGATTGTCTTCTGCACAGACTTGCACAAGAAAATGTGAATAGTCTTTTCCGTCACTTCTAATGCTGGCTGTGTCCTAGTAATTTGTAGAAATGTGATAAAAATTGAAAAATGGTGAGTAATATCATATAATGAATTGATGCAAGTCTGTTCCTGGTTCTGAATGTCAGATCGGTTAAAGGTGATACTGAGTCTCCCAGATATAAATTTAACACCAGGTACAGAACTTCCCAAGCAAATACGTGGCAATAGGTCCATCTGAGGCACGTGTGATGCCCAGTCCCTGCTGGGCTCAGTTGTCACAGAAAGCTAGGTTCTGCAGAGACCTCGGGATCCTGGCCTTCAATTCTGCCTGTCTAGGCACTGCAGAAGTGCGGGGTAGCTCCTGGGATTGCAGAAATCAAGGGCAGGGATCATCGTTGGTGCTGAATCCTGCCTCTGTGGGCAGAAGCTGTTTTGCAGTGGGGGTTCGTCCAGTAGCTCTCAATGGAGCCCTTGGGTCCAAGCTGGAAATTCCTGACACTCCCATGCACAGAGTGGGAAACTATAACAATAGAATTGTCCTTAAAGGTCCTCTTCCAGAGGAATAAGGGAAAGGACTGTCAGTATGTTGGTAATGGTCTGCACTGCAGTTGACCAATGTGGAGGAGGGCTTCGTGCAGCTCCTGCTCGGTACTCATCTAGAAAAGCTTGCAATTAAATGTTTTGTCATTTGGCTTCGCATTGAGCCTGCCCTTACTTCCTCTCACGGGTCGGGAGAGTTGCATGTGATGCAGTATCCATCCAGAAATTGGACAGGGTAACTGGACAGGTAAGCAACCTGGTCTCCTCACAGGCCATGCAGTATTTCCTAAAGCACTGGGTTGATTTTGTTCAGAAGACTCTCCAGCCCCCTCTGCATCATATCATGGGCAAAGTAGTCCTTCAGGGGATAATTAGAAAACAAGGGCTTATGTGACAAGAACGTATGATGTGAAATGTGTGGTACTTCTGTGTTCAGTTAATTAGGAACTTGAGATCTCTCATTACTGATAAAGCTTCAGGTTTCTGTTCTTTGAAGCAAACAATTTTCCAATCAGACGTGGTTACTGAGAAAAGCTCTTTGGCTGGATCCATTAAGTTCCATCTCGTTCTTCTCTCCTCTCCCTTTTCCTTGTGTCTTGGCCTGGAAGCAGTGAAAGATATGGCAAACCTCCAATAATCACCTGTATGGAGACATTTAATAGCTTCCTAATATATCTGAGTGAAGGCTATTTTAATCTGCTATGCTGGACTTTGAAGCTTACAGCTATTTCTTTCTCCCCCTACACAGGACTTTAAAATGCTCTGTGCAAAAGGAGAAATATTGATCTCCAAATAAATACACATTAGTTAATTGTGTGTTTATATTGATGCTGGAATGCTGCTTACAGTTACAGATTGCCTCCTCTCTGTCAATTAAGCTGTTGCTTTCCCCTGACTGGTGAGAAATTGTGTGTTTCCAGTTACTTAACGGAGCTTGTCACTTCATAGTTAGCACACTTGTTTATCTGTAACATGCATTTCTATGCTCTTGATTCCAATTTGGAGTCTGGAATGATTTTCCTGGTATTAAGAGTGGTATAAAGCTAACTTTATTTTCTTAGGCTGTTATGGAAAAAGGTGAGGACTGATCTGGAATGAGAAATGCAGGCACAGCTGTACTTGCAGACAGTGGCTACAAATGACCTTAGGAAGGTGGTCTGAGATAATCCTGAGAACCAAGATGCAGAGGAGTCTTCTGGTTTATATATTATGCCGGCAGGATTTACTTGGTAAAATCCAGGTGTCCTATGCGTTTTTCAAGTCCTTTATTGTTGTAGCAGCACAAAATATTGTTGGAAGGGGACTTAAATTGTCTTTGCAAGCCCATAGTTGCATAACTGGTGTAAGGCAAGGGCCTGGTGAGGTGGGCTTAAAATTCCTATGGCTTTGGTAGCATTAAGTGTGTTTTTAAAACAGCAGTTGAAAAGCATGCATTTAATTCTACAGTGTGCTGCTTAAGCTGCAGTTTCTGTAGTGCTGAAAGCTACAGGACAGTGGAATGGGCTGCTCTTAAAATCCAGGCTGGCGGAGGGGACCTGGCCTATGTGAATGGGTCTGACTTCTGTTAATAAACTGTGCATCAATAGATAGTAAAATCATAACTTAATTTGTTTAAAGGTATGTCGTTCTTGAGCGTACCCTCAATTAAGTACATGCAAGTTCAGGAATGACAGCAACAGAATTGCCTTGCTGTCCCAAAGGCAACTTTATTCCGTTTTGAATGTGTTGCTCAACTTCTGTACTGAGTGGATGTGATCAGGGTCGGAGCAGAAAATGATTCCATCCCAGTGTGTTCTGGGAGTTTGGGAGACAGGAAATTCTGCATCCACATAAACCAAGGGACCAGGTTTTAGACCTTACAACTATAATCCAACTTCACCTTTTCAGCAATGTTATAGTAAGAAAATTTGTGTGTGTGTATTCTGTCCCCATCTGCTTTTTATTAAATGAGAGTATTTGAGAGAGTCAACTTAATGCTTAACAAGAGTTTTCAGTTTGCCAAGCTTTCTCCAGTTCAAATCTGCCATCTTAAACCCCAGAGGCAAAACTGCTCTGGTGCCCTTGATAGGAAGAACTACAGCTTCCTTAAACGAGAATTTAAAGCTTAGTAAACGGGAATTTAAAGCTTAGAAAACTGACCCACTGCAAGTGGGAGGTGGAATCCTTGTCAGCCTGTGCTCACGCACACACCTTGTGCTGTCCAAACGGGTCCCCTTGGTGTCTCCCACTCTGCACATCACTGCTGCCTGCTGGTTCCGATCCCTCCCAGCTCTTGCTGCTGCTTCTGAGGGAAGAGAAGAAAGCAACCAATGCATGCAGACATGTCTAGAAGAGTTTGCAGTGAAGTTTCTTTTCTAAGAATCCCCCTTTATTCTGCTGAAGTGGCTGTTGTCTCAGTTGCCCTCCAAAACAAGGTGATCTTGCTGTCTGGGTGATGCATCAGTACAATTCCTGGCACCAGCTTGCTTGTACTTAAAGCTGAAGGAATTACTATTGTTAATCTGCTTTAAGGTGTTATACCAGAGTTTGCTCCAGAAGTCTTCTGAAGAAAAAATCAGTTTTTCAAATTCTCTTTATTTCACTGGAACAAGTAACTTCCCAATGAAGCTAAAACCTTCTATTGTTCAGAGAAGGATCTGTGGGCTTTGCATTAGCTCGACAAATGAAATACTCCACCATGAGATACACGTATAATGCTGCTTCCTCCTTTAGTGTTTATTCCCCTTCAAACAGTCTCTCCAGTCTTAAAGCTTCTTGTGATGCTTTGGTTTTTCTTTTTTGTCATACTTGTTCCATGTAATTGTATGGTTGTTTTCCCTTCCAAAGTCGGAATGACTTCAGGTATTTGTCTGAGTGGAAGCCAAGGACTCCAGGCAATGCCCTATAAGCCATGGTGAGCTCTGGGATGCCTGTTTGAGAGCTTTGGGTAACCAATATCTTTGCTCAACTGGATTTCAAATGGAATTGTGAAGTTGCTGCTCAAAACAAGGCCCTGCTGGCAGGGCTTTAGTGAATAGGTCATTCAAAGCAGAATCAGTGGACATAGTGGTAAAGCTGAGCCTGAACAACTTTGCTTTAGGGGCTCAGGTAGGACAGTGGGAGGAAGGCAGTGTTCCGAACAACTGCTTTTGCACTTTAGGAACGTGACCTCTGCTCCTCCTGGCTCCCGCTCTGGGCTCTTGCTTTCTCAATTTCCCAATTAGAATTTACTTTGCAAATATTCTAAAACTACAGGACTGTAAGTGAAAGGCCTATAATGGCTGTGACAATTATATCCTGGTTGACATTTAGCTAAGGGAAATTTCAATCTAAAGCATTTACTGATGGTTTTTCTTCTATTCCTGTTAGTGCATTTCTTGGGATCTGCAGACACTGCCTCATTCTTCCACCATTTGCTAAAGTTTTATACGCTGTATTTAAAGCGCATTTAAGCAGCAGCTAAAAAAATGTATAGCCTAAAACTGGAAAATATCTCTGCAGACTTAATGTGGAGAGGAGGTTTTCAGGATTTATTTCCATTTCATTATAGCTGGGAAATGGGGACCTTTGTCAGTTCTGTTCAAGAAATAATCTGGAAGGAATACCAAATTGCAGTGTGCGTTCACAGTACGGCCAGCGAAGGCTTTCTGTCAACAGAAGTGCAGACAGACTTTGTGGCTTGATTATAAGCAGAAATGAAATCAAAATGAGCATTTCATATTTTTTTCTTCTCAAATCCTAAGGAGGCAGAGAGCTTGAGCTGATAACTCAGAAAGCATTTGCTGTGAAAGGGAGTTCTTTCCACCAGTCACTTTAAGGCAGAGGTGATTTGCTTCTCTCCTTAGGCTTTATGAAAACCTCAGGCTTTTTATATCAGAGCTTGGATCTGAGCATACTCAACCAAGGGTACATCCTGAAGCCTTATGTACCAGTTCCTTTCCTCTGCTGATTTTTAAGTGCTGAACATATGTAGGATACTGGAGAAGCTCTGTAAGACTCCTCCAGATGTTGCACCCTAGATACCCAAGTGGGGGTATCCTGTGCAGAAGCTGCACCACCAGATGTTACCTTGATCTAGCCAATCTCACTGGTAGTTCAATATATGTTCAAATCACTGCTTAAATTCCTCTATGTCCTGTGTCCTGGTGGCTGGCTGTGGGCAAGCCTGCCAGATGCTGAGTTCCTCCAGCCTCCCATGGAGCAGGGATGCACGATGTGCCCTGGTTTTCAGAGTGAGCTTGGAGACCGTGTAGCAGTTGAGCCCAGTGTCTCTTGCTGGGTCTCACTTTTCCTACCTTCTCTGCAGTTAAAGTTAGGAGGAAGGCAGACACCGGGAGAAACGAATGAAATGAAGACAAGCAACTTCCTAATGAATTAGTTTCAAGATAATTAATTGGCTAATTGCACAGGTTTGTTAATTCCTGGTTACTGGATCTGCCTTTCCTCAATGGCATCTTTTGTACCTGATTTCTTTATTAAAGTAGATGTTTCTCCGTGCCTTCCTTAAAGTCCCAGCAAACCCATATTGCAACATGCTCAGCAGCTGATGTCTTGTTGAGCACTGTTGCATAAAGGGACCTCTGGTTTGGGCACTCTGTGGAATGGGTTGATCTGCAAAGGTACGTCTTCCCACCCTGCTGATCAAACATGGTATGTATGGTGACCTTCAGAACTATGCCAAAGAGACCTAGGTGTAAGGGAGCTCATCTTTTATTCCCAAGTGACTTTCTGAAAGACAGGTGCCCATGGCCAACCTTCCTTGCTGACTTCCTCACAAGTTCTGAGATGCTGAAATCTGTGTAAGGGAGTTAAGCTTCTGTGACACAGTTGCTTTCTTGAATTGAACAGTAGCTATTAAGTGGTTTCAATTTGTTGTATCATGCTTTTTTGCTTAGACATTTTGTTTGCTAAGGTATTACCTTTCTAGCCCTGCTTCTTAAGTGCCCACACAGCACAATGTTTAGCATGCTTATTTTGTGAGAGCCCTCTGAGACCATGCCATAAGCCCACTTGCAAAAGGGGAAGCTCGGGATGAGTGCACACCTCCTGTCTGGGCCCTAAAACATACTTGGGGCATTCTGGTTTCTGTGACTTGGACGTGGTTTTGCTTCTCTCCAGCTGAACTACAAGGCTTCCTGGATCTAAAGCTAACATCCATCTCTTCTGTCTCTTTGTGACTCACAGTTGGCTGGTAGGAACAAGCAAAAGCAGGCGCTGACTGCCTATTAGTGGTTAATGGGGTGGAGTGATAGACAAGTGACGGCTCAGCAATAACTGAGGAGTACCAGGAGGGCAGACTCTCATAACAGCATTTCAGGCAGGCAGTCTTTGAACATCAAGAAAAAAATGTCCATTCCAGTAACAAAGCAGTGCTGACACATTTACCCAAGAGAAAAATAAAGGGGATAGAAATATGGCTTTATTCTCAAAGGACTATTAGTACAGGTGTATTCAGGCAGCATACGAAGGTGCAGAAGTGGACTGTGTGTGCCTCCCTGCCCAGGTCATGTTGATGGTTCTGGTGTTCCTGCAGCCAGCCCCCACCAAACTGTTGGGCCTCTGCCCTCATGATTGTTTGCTTTTGATAGAAAGCATGAAGAGTTTATCCTGCTCCTCTGCTGTGGGGCTGTACGTGTGGGTGTCTGCATTCTTTCCTTTCTCCCCACTGAGGGAGAGGTATTAAAGAAATAGCTCCTGTTAAGGCTCAAACTCAGCTCTCGCAATTCATTACGATGCAAGTTGGAATCTTTCACCTGCGTGTAGCTTGGCCTTCCTTTCAAGTAAAGCCCTTGTTTAAGTTTTGTCAGTTCCACGTTTTCTGGCACATTTAATTGATTGTCTGTGCTTTGGAATGGTAGCAAAGAGACCAAAAACAAAGCCTAAAATGACATGCAGTTAAATCCAATTGAGTGTCTGTGCAGTTAACATCACCATAAACGAGTAACAACTGCAGTCCTCAGCTGATGCTGAGTTTTAGGCTGCTGCATGGCGTTTCCCAGTCTGCACAGCCTAATGCCCCCTCTAAGCACAATTACTGCATGAGCTGAAATGAATGTTTTGAATAAATACGCTAGCTACGTGTTCTCCTTCTGGAATTATAACAGTGAAAATTTCAATCCTGAATTTAGATTTGGGACGGTGCACTGAGATGATGTTTGTTCTTTCTTAGCAGACTCTCCAGGCACTCTTCTGGCGTTGGGAAAGATGTATATGTTTCCCACTGGAAAGCAGTTTATGCCCAGGCCTGAATAAACCTAAATATTAATGCTTGCTGGTGCTTGGATGTCTGTGAGCTTATATCCTAACAGCTCCAGACTGCCTACTTGACATTCAGGAGAAGTACGCAGGGAGACTTATTTCTGTGCATGTTAGCACAAAGGATGGTAGCTTTACAATGTGTGCAGCACATGAGATGCTAGAAAATTCTGTGAGCTGTACAGATCAATCTAGCAGAATATATGACAGTTTTCTTATATGCTTGTATGAAATCAAGCAGGTAAGCTGAATCTAGAGCAAACAGTGTGCCCTAGCCATTGAAGGGGCCAGCCATCCCATAGGGGTGTACCAGGCTCAGCACTGCTGGCCTAATGGAGCCTCCAAAGAAGAGCTGCTCAGATGGTGAAAGGTCTGGAGAACAAAACGTGTGAGGAGTGGCTGAGGTCCCGTGGTTGGTTCAATGTTCCTTCTTGTAAGAAGGTCATGCAAGTAAAATGGCAAAACAAAGCAAGCCTAGCTTCTGTTCCAGTTGAGTCAGAGGCTGTGCCCAGTCAGAGGCCTACCTTTTTTCACAACTGAATGTTATTTAAAAACAAACAAACAGAACTGGAATGGAGGGTAGAAAAAAGAGGGATGTATTCTCAGCCTGGACAATCCCAGTTTCTTCAAGCACATTAACCCTTGAGTTACTCAAATGGTTGGTTCTCCATCACCGAAGAGCTCTACATCTCTTGCAAGAAGCCCAGCCTTGCAGAGTGATTTTATCTGCTGGAAGTTGTACTTCTGCTTTCCTTTGTACAGCAAATGTTTTTCTTTCTTGCTTCATTGCTAACTGCAAGGGGGTACTGCTCAGTACTTCCTCACTGAAGAAGAAACAGTTGGGTGCTCTGTTTTTACCATCTCTGGAAATGGCTGAATAGCGATATATCTCTGGAGTTTGTATCAATAGTTAACTTCTTATGTTGTAACTGAGGAATTAGTCATGTCAAAACACTTTTATTGTAGTGTGTGGTTTGACAGTGACTGACAAATGGGTTAACTACAGTTAGTTATTGTGAATGTAAAACAGCAAAGGACAGGGCGAGCCCTAGCCAAGGGTTTTTAATGCACTGAAGTGTTTTGTATTTTAGATTAACTAAACTATCATCTCCAAAACCTACAGACATAATTTGGCATCGGTGCTTTGTTTTGGGTTTTGTCTTGCTGAAAGAGTTCAGAACTGCCCAAGGCCTGGCAGCTGAAACATCCTTTCATTTAATGTAAGTGCATTAATTTCTGGGCCTGAGCTGTGATGTGTTTGAGCAGTAGTGAAGCGTGCACTGATTTATTCAAATGGATATTTAGTTCAATAATAATAATTAAACATAGTATTTTTTTCCACAAGGGTGTACCTTGCAATTAACAAGCTGCAGTTTAATTATACTGAGGGGGAAGGAAGGATAGGAAAGTAGTGCTCTACCATATCCCTTTCCTTTCAATAGAATATGTTCCATTGAGCAAACTGACAGGAATATTTAAGTAGACACAGATCTATGAAAACATCAAATCAATACTCTGGATCACCATAAACATATCTGCTTAACTGAGCTCTGTGGTAGGGTCACTGCAGGCACTGGGAGAGGTGCAGAGCTGTGTGATGCTCTGCATCCTGGCCCTGCTCTGGATCTGACCACTGCTGTCAGTAGCCTGGAAAATAAGCTACTGACACTCTAGTCCTAAATCTCCTTCAGTTTGCTTTTGTCCTTGATTTTCAGCTTAATTTCCAAGTGTAAATCTGCTTGCTGAAAATCCCTGGCACCTTCGCTTTCCCTCCTGCTGGTTTCCATGCATCTAGTTAACTTTTGATGTGCAGTCAGCATTTTACGCTTCTTGAGCCCCTCATTTCTTGAAGAAGTAGTCTATGGGTTCTGTAGGCTGTTTGCTTTTTTCCCTTCTCTTTCCAGCTCTCTGGCACAGACAGGCATGGGCTGTTGGCATATTGCTGTGTGGCAGCAACGTGAGCAACAAGCTGGCTCCATCACCAAAGTCCAGCTTGCTTGGTAACTGAGTATTTAAAATTCTCACATATGGGCAGGGGCTGAAAGGAGGACGTTATGCATGGCTATTGCTTAGCTTTAGCATCCTTTTTGTAGTTTGTTACATGCACCTGTATTACTGCTTATCATCAAGCCCTTGATTGGTCAGACCTCCACATTTCTATGAGTTTCAGCCCGCTGTATTGGGCCCAGAAGCAGGGTTTATTGTGCTGCCACTAGAGGAGCAGGTACACCGTTGAAGCAGAGGCAGTCTGAACTTCGGTGTTGACTGCTATGCAGAGTGTAAGTGATGTGAAGCTGCTGCCAGGTCCTAATAGCTAGCACTGTGCTCACAGTCCTCCAGCAGTTCTCCCCCTTCCCTTTTTCCTTTCTTGATGCCTATGTTGTATTTTATGAACTCGATGTTATTTTTGGAAAACTTCTGTTCAAGGAGACGTTCTCTATGAACTGACCTTTTTGTTCTTGATGTATTTAATTGCAAAGTATTAATTGCTGAGTTTTTTGCTGCTTGGGCTGGGTTTCCAAACACTTCAGGGGTGATTTGAGATGATGAAGCATATAAAACACATTTAGTTTTGTACTGTTCTGTAATTTTTTTGTGAATATATTAGTCTGATCTCCTATTAGTAATTTTTTGTGATGCTTTCTCTTTCTGAATAATTATGCAAATAACCAATTAAATGAAGCCTCCTTGCAGGCTGGGGGGGAACAGAAATACAAATTACTGATGATAAAAACTGAAATGCAGGTCTTATGTAGATGATACAGTGAAGATGAAATCTTAGCCAAGAGTCAGTGAGGACGTTGAAAAGTATTTCCTCTTACAACAGATCAGTAAGTGAAAAATATAGGCTTGCTTAATAAGCCATGTGCTTGTGGCTAATTCATTGCTTGAGGCTATTTAAAAAGAAATCCAGAATGTCATGAAGAATGGTAAGAAAATGTTGATTAATGTAACAGGCAGGAGCAGCATTCTACAAGTGGAGAGGTGCGGTTCAGTGTTTAAGCTTGTAGTGAGAATGTTGTAACCCAGGAGAATGAATGAGGTGATCCTTCCTGGGCAATATTTTACATCATTTTCACGTGAAATAAGATGGTAGTATTCCACTAGAGCAGTGAGGGATGCAGGGGAGGGTTGGAAATGTACCAAGCAGACTTACTGTTCAGTTCACTACTTAAAAACCAGAGTGGGTGAGAAGGCAGTGCTTGGACTGGAGATCACCAGAGCTGCGATGATAACGTGGCTGACTAAGTTCTGTGCATTACTGCAGTTGGAGAGGTAATCCTACTCCTTATTATGTTCCCAGAACAATGGCAGCAATGAGCTGCTTGTCACTGCTGGGTTGACACATGGTGCCTCGACAAGAACGGTGTCGTGTGGCACTCATTATAGTTCGGTGGCTTTTCAGAGGGACAGATGTCTTCCTGGCTTTCTTCTTACTTCTCCAAACTTGCGACTGACAAAACTCCCACAGCTCCAAATTTGCATTTCTTTACTGCTCTTTCATGATTACTTGGATTCTGTTTCCCTTCTGACCAATGCTACATTTTACTAATCTCAAAAGTGCGAACTGTACCACCCCTGCTGCTGTGTCCTCATGGGCTGAATCGCATCTGAAGTCTGAGCATCCATCAAGTCCATGTGTGAAATATTCCTAAAGTGTATTTTCCCAGATGGTGATATTTTAAATCCTATTCTGCAGTCAGATCTGCAACTTTCAGAGGTGCAAACCAGAACCTTCCTTGCTTACTGATTAGATGGAAGATAGCCCATCAATGCTTACTGATTAGACCACATTGGAAGATAGCCCAATTGTTTTCTCCTCAGAAAGTGTTCTTTTACATGTTTTACAGTCTGAACTTTGAAAGAAATAGACAACTAGAATCTAAATGTTCTGCACCTTAGTTGAAAGTGCTTTGAGGTAAGATAGAAGCTTGTGTTGTTGGCATTTAGTCTGGCATTTCCTGGGGTAACAAAAGGATGTTGGATGGCAGCAATGAACTGGAACAGCCTGCAGCCAAATGTCTTGGTGCATGCTCAGGATCTTTCTCTAAAGAACACGGCCTTGTCCCACTCAGTTTTGAGAGAGGTGAATCTTTTTCTGTCTCCTGAGTTGCACCTCCCATAGTCAATATGGGTTGCTACAATAATGGAGCCACCCGAGACTCAGAGGAATAATACAAATAAATGTATTGAGAGCTTTCTGACAACAACTAATATTCTACTTGGAAGTAAAATTGGCTAATTTGCTGATAATAAGATTACAGTTAAGAGCACTTTGGCACAGGAGCTATTTATGTACTGAAAGTTCTAAGCCAGTTTTAGGCAGTGGCTACTACAAAGAGTGAAAGTCCAGAGTGCTCGAGACTCTGCTCTTTGGAGTGACAGCTTCTGCCTGGGGGATCTCAACAGGAACTCCTGTTGTCTTCCAGGCCACCTGGATCTAAATCAGCAGAGATAAGAGGAAACAGGGAGATAACAGTTTGTATCTTGCCTTCTCAGGCTACAGTGGCATTCATCTCCTAACTTCCTATGTCAAGTTGAAAATACTTGCTTCCTGGCCAAGTCTTCAGCTAGAAAACATTCCTGGGCATTCATTTTAGAAAGCAAACAGCTTCTGGCTCTGTTCAAAGGAATGCTTCCAAATGTAGAACTGTCTACGAAGTATTGCTGATTGTCTCATGTTGATTTGAGACAATGCATTCCTTAACAGAGCAGCCTGTACATTTTGACTGTGGGCAGAAGTTGGACAGCTTTGGAGGAAGGCCATTAAGATTGAAATAAGAAAAGATCTGGTCAGAAGGAGCATCTTGTCAGTTATTAGCAAGCTGACAAAAAGGTAAAATTCTTGCTGACGAAGTGTTTGAAGAAAAGAGTGCTCACTTCCAAGTATGGGCTCCAGGAAAGTGCTCAGCTGTGATGTGGAACCCAGTGCAGGTCAGCTGGTGCTGTGGTGCTGCTTCTGTATGGGAGTACAGCCCCTGGTTCAGTTAAAATGTCAGGTCTTACACTTCAGTGTGAGGCTTCAGAGTACACACAGCCTTAATCCAGTCCTTCCTAGATCTGTTGTTCACATCACATGGTTTTAGTGTTCCTTATTTTAGGCTTGAAATACCCTCTTGTGCTGTGCTGACTTCTTGCTTCCTCTCACCTAATTTCTTCTCAGTGTGTGTCCTCAACTTTCATTGTCTGTTAGGAAAGTAGGACAAAGAAAAGTCTTGATGCCTTTCCCCAGCTGCTTTTGTAGTGTAGCAGGCATCAGTAAGCAGCTGCCAGTGGTTCATCCAGCTGAAGCTAGCAGCACTGCGAACACAAGTGTGGAAAAGCAATGGAGCCTGTTGTGATTCCTGCCAGTGGAAGTAATGGCAGTTGCCACAATTTTGTTTCTTTTATCTGAGCTATACTCCCACCAGTGATGTGTATTATTCACCAGTGAGAAGAGTGCTCAGCTCCTAGTATGAGCTCCAGGAATAGTTACATATTGTACTTGTAATAATATACTGCCCAATTTCAGATGGTGTGCATGTGAACTGTGGTTCAAGTTGTTTCTTCAGGGTTGCATGATTCCTTCGTTAGTTGCTGGTTTCCTGTGATTTGCAGCTTGCCAGAAGGCTTGCTGTAACTTCAGCCCCTCTCCTGGGGTCCTGAGCAAAGCCAAGTCCTCCAGTCAGTGGTTTGTAGTACTCTGGGTTGGGACATGCTTGTCGTCTTCCACCTATGGAAATGTCAGTAAGGCTGTATTTGATTTCTGGAATCTCTCTGGAAGCTGTTCCTGCACTTCCCAAAGCTGTTGAGGTGAATTGGGGTAACAGGCTGGGAATCACGAGGTCACGATAGTTGTTCTGGGGTCCTTGTGCTTCTCCATGTAGTTCCTCAGGCCTGTGACTTTCCAGCAAGTAGGAGAGCCCTCAGAGTGAAGGAAGTGGCTTATTCACGTGAATGAGAAGAACTGAACCAAGGGGAAACATTCTGGAGCTATAGCTGTTTCTGTTATGATAGAAAAATATGTAGTATGTCAGGAGGAGGGTTCATCTGCTCACTTCTCTGTTACTTCCCTGAGCTCACACAGGGAGGAAATAGCAGGCTGAGACCTGAGCTCCTTTGGTATCATCGGAACCAAACAAATCAGACATCCGTGGTTCACCTAGCATTATGCAGAATGTCTCCCTAGTAACAAAATAACTGCTAATTAGCCAGGACTTGAAAAAACACTGATGGACATCTGCTGGAGAACACAAATGGGATGCAAAGCCAAACTAATATGCAGGCGGAGGTGTCAGGGTGGAGTTAAAGTGGTTGCAAGCAGGTAGAGCATCGAGCCTGTTGTTTCCAGATGGCTGTTAGTTGAACTGGTACAGCTGGGGTACCAGATCCGCCAATGACTGTGGTGTAACTTTTTATCATGATCTACAGTTATCTTTCCACATAAATTGCAGATGACACAAATTCCTTAGGGCTAGTCAGAGCCAGAGAAGTATGAGAGAAAAACCAAAGGGGTTTCTCCACATATGGTGAAAGGGGCAGATGAACCAGTTGACCAAGCCAGGCTGATTAAAATCCTGATGCATTAATATCATTGTTTGGTTTGGGTGTGTTAAAAATCACTTCTGAGAAACAGCTGGTTTTCATTTTGGTCTGCTTGGTTGAAAATGAAAACAGCACTGATCCCCCCCCCAACTTCATGAATGCAAATTGTATTGCAGAAGTATATATGGAGTAGTAAATTCATATTCCTGATGTTATAGCTACCTGCAGTAGTATGAATGATCTCATGATGTGTTTTTAAAATGCAGCAGAAGTAGAAGAGCTTCAGATCTGCAGTAGAAATAGATTTATGGCCGAGTAGCTGTGTGGGAAGGCTGTTCAGGACTGCCAAGTAGAGAAGGAAGATCCATAAACAAAGTTGTTCTAGAGATGCTTGAAATGAAGTACTGTACGGGAAGAATCAATCAGATGTTCCTATTTATTCTTTATCTAGCACGAACACAAAGGAATATTCCATCAAAGTGACAAACTTTATATCTGGGGTTTTATACCAGGCTAATCATAGAAAAACCATTGGAGTTTTCTAACAGGTGTGAGTAATGAGAAACTTTTGTGCTGTTTTTGTTTTCAAGTGGAGCAAGGAGATGAATCCTCCTCTTTGGAAAGTATAAATATAGTCCTAACAGCTCAGCCATGGAGAGAGGCATGCATATGGGAAGGCTATTCTGTTCTGCTGTGTAGTTGCACCTTCATGTGAGACGTCTTTCCCTAACCAATTTTAAGAGCTGACTGTAGATTACATAGGTCACTGATATGAGTATCACTGCAGTTCTGTTATGACCACAGAGTTCCTTTCATTATTTGTTGTTTTGATTGATCACTGTGAGGTTCTTTATGTTCCCACAAGGGGTGTGTGTTGTGCATATCCAGCATAAAGCTCGTTCACAGTTCATGGAGCCACTCAACCCCTCATGCGATATGCCAGAGTTGCATATGCTAGGCATTAGGAGGAACTGATGCCTATTAAACATAACTGTATTCATTCCTCTTTATCATTTTGCAAAAATGAAGCTGCTTTACTGATTCCTAGGAAGCGTAAGTTTGTGCACATACAACAAGACAGCATTCTTTCAGTTGCTGCTGTTCTACAAAGCTTGTTTTCAATGGCAACACTTGAGTTTGTGCTGCTTTTGTGTGGTCCTACTTAAAACCATTTAGGCCCTTGAGTTACCCTCTCTGAGAATAGCAGGATGTATTTTACTGCAGGCTTCTTCCAGTGTTTGGGAAACATTGATCCAAAAGCTGCTTCAGATCTGCAGAATGTCTCTAGGCTGTAGAATATTTATTCCAAAGAACTCACATTCTGAGTCCAACTATTTGGCATTGATTCAGCTGGGTTTTTCTTCGTTCCACGAGCAATTGAAATAAAACACCTCATAAGCTCTTAGTTAATATTTCTAACTCTTGTCAAATGTTGCTAGAACTCTATTTCAGTGCAGATTTCTCTTGGAGCACTGTACTGAGGATCCTTTATCCAATTTAAATCAGAATCAGTTCCTCTCATTAGCTCAGTACTGTGGTAGAGAATGAGTGCTGCTGTAAGTAATGGGCCAAGGTAGGAGGGATGAAAGATGCTGCCTTAGATTATATCTTGAAGTGATAAGAACGCAAGGGTTCACAGAGTTTGTCAGCAGTAGGCATCTTAGCCAATTCTGCAGTCAGTCACTTGTGATTTGAAGGATTAAATAGCAGCAGAAAGCTAATAAGGATTAATTACCCACCATAATATCAGTGCGTGGCTGCTTAGCTGGAGGAACCTCATGTTTTATCTGTTGGCACCCAACAGCAATTTCTAGAAGTCAGCACAATGCAGTGTTAACGTGTCCCTGCAGAAGGAAATCCCAGTTCCTGGGTTGGTAACAGACAGGGGAGCCAAATGACTGGAGGGGGGGAAGCTTTAGGAGGGGGAAAGAGCCTCTGGGCAGAGCTGCTGGCTGCAAGGTGATTGCCCCAGAAACATGGTGGTCATGAATGGAAGAAGTCTCTCAGCAGCTCTCCCAGCTGTGTGCAAACAACCATAAGTGGTGTCATAGCCAGCCCAGCAGCCAGGGAAATGACAGCCTAATGTGTTAGATGCTACACAGTACAAAAAAAAATTTGGCTTAAAAATGTTCATCAATAGAAATAACTTTGTTAGCGTGCTGCTGAGCTCTGAAGAGGTAGAAGCAGTGGCAGAACCCTCATGAATAATGCAAGCGTGATCTTTTGGCTACCTGCATATAGAAGCAAAGTTCAAATTCAGTTAGTGTTCTGTACTTAATGACTCAAGTATGTATGAGTACTCTGCACCTTCAGCCTGACATTAATACGAACATTTCTTGGCAACTGAGTGTGCAACTTGGTTCACGTGATGTGCAGGATCCCTGTGAGGCTCTGGCCCAGATGTTATGTTCAGTGGGAACTTAAGGCACAGGGGCAGCAGAGTGCTGGGGCTGCAGCTGGCCGGGGGGCTGGTGGCGTGGGGACAATGTGGGGAAAGTGACAGCCTTGGTCCTGTGCAATAAGAAAAACGTTGGCAGTCTCTGTCCTTCTGAAAATCCTACATGGGATGTACCAGCATCTTCTCCTTAAAAGCGTGCTTGAAAAATGTGGCTTTTAATGGTGTTGCAGTCTTGCAACTGCTGTCCTGATAAAACACCCATCCTGCCAAATGCCTCCACAGATGAGTAAACAACAGAAGCATGTAATTGATTTAACTTGAAAACAACCTGCAGTGTTACCCTATGCAAGCGGCCCAGTTGAAATACTGTGAAGATAAGCACGTGTAAAGCACAGTAGTTTGTCTTACTTAGCTGCCTGCCGAGGCTGCTTGTTCCAGGCCAGCAGTGATCCTTCCCAGCACCTGCATGTGTGTTATGCTTCCCTGGGTGAGCTGCTGGGCAACAGCAAGCTAAGCTGCCATTTGGGTCCTGCTGGTGGGTGCCTGTGTGTCAGTGGCAAGTTCTGTTTGTTTGCTGTACCCCAGTACGTCAGAGTGGCACTGTGCGCATTCCCTGCTTGTGGAGTAAGAGAAGGATTAAAAAAGGGAGACATTTTTCCATCCCTACAGTGTGCTGTATTCTGTGAATACAGAAAAGACACTGATGAAAAGGCTCGGAATTGCCAGGATTACCAAGAAAATCCCCAATGCAAAAAATTGACTGGTATCCCAGGTACTTAAAGCAGTAAGCATCATGTGGGATACCTACTGTGGGTAGGAGCGCCGTGTTAAGTTGTGCTGGGAGAATATTCTCTTGAGAGAATTACCCTGAAGTGAAAGAAAATAAAACCATAGGTTACTGTGGGATGTTGAAATTGCTTGGATGTTTAAAAGACGAGAGAGGGGAGGAAAAAAAAAAAAAGACAAGCAGGAGAGAGAGGGGAAGAGGAGAGCTGGGAAAAGGGGAGAGCACGAGAGACGGAGGGGAGTGTGAGGATAAGGGGGAGAGGATCTGTGCCGTGCACTCGGCTGAGCATCGGAGAGGAAAGCTTCCAACAGAGGATTTCTCAGCTTTAGATGCCTGCCGGCTGTTTGCAGGCACACCAGCAGGTATCTGCGTGGTGCCCTGAAGGATGTGGGCTGAAGGCGAGTCGGAGGGACTGCAGACTTTGGGCATTGTGGTGGTGCTGTGCTCCTCTCTGAAACTTTTGCACTACCTGGGGCTCATTGACTTGTCGGACGGTAAGAGAGCTTCCCCAGTTTTGCAGCTCCTGTTTTGGGTGGGTTTCAGGGAAGGCACTGTGAGCAGCAGGTAGGCAGAGGGAGGGAAGTGTGGTCTGTCTGTCTGTCAGTGTGCTGGCTTCTCAGGGTTGTCTTCATCTGTACTAGGAATCATACAGGCTGCCGAGAGGGAATTGGGCTTTGTGCTGTACTGGGGACTTCTGTTTGCTTTGGGTTATAACAGCCAGAGAGGATCTGAAGCTGTGATTTTTGCTTTGTGTGTTAGCTTTTCTCATTTTCTTGATTAGTTTTCCTTGCTAACTTTTTTCCTTTCTTGAAAACAAATTTAATGCTAGCCTGAGAGAGAAAAATCTCTATTGGGATAATAAAAGCGCAGCTGAAAATTTGGTGCATGAACACATATTTTTACCTGTAAAAATAAATAAAGTAGTAAGTAAAAAATAAAAAATCGATATCTACGTCAAATTAAAGACACAGTGGAAATAAATTCTGAATGTGAATCAGAAAAAACTTTGTGTTTGCTCCGGCCCTTCAGTCAAAGAACAGAAGCAAACCAACTTTTTTTTTTTTTTAACTGCTTATGGAGAGGGGTTTCTGTTCTTAAGCACTGAAGTGGGGGGTTTGGTCTCTTCATCTTTGCAGTGTAACAGACTTGCAGGAAAAAGGCTTTTCCTGAGTGAGGAAAGCGTACGTATGTCTGAAATCAAGTGAGCCATGGTGGTGGAATTATTTATTTATAAGGGGATGGATGTATCAGAATGTCACTGTGATTTTCAAAAGAGAAGAACTTACTGATGAAACATGAGGTTTTTTAACCAAAGCGACCCCCACAACTCGCTGTGTGTGTTTGCAGATCGCTGGCTGTACTAAGTTTGTCCAGGAGAGCATCAGCCATGGTGAAATACTGGCAGAAATCCCTGTGCTACTATTCATGCATCTCCAAGCACGGATTAGCTGAGGCTGACCGAGGGTTGAATAAAAGTAGAGGTGATCTGTTTGGCTGGCTAATGGGAAAAGCAAGGAGAGATGGAGTTCTTACCTTGCCACCGTGTCGTTGGTGTTGCCGTGTAATCATAGGGATCCTCCTGTGGGACGTGGGGAAAAATATGAAAACTGGCCTCAATGAGAGCAGTGCTTATACTATGAGAGGATGCAAATTGTTGTGTGTTTGTTATTACATGTGCTGGTGTTCCCTATTACAGAACAGGTGTCACGGGAGCTTTTAGTTTACTCCTAGAGTGGCACTGGAGTTCAATTACGTAGTTACAAATAAATTAAGATATCTGGCAGTGATAACTAATTCCAAATGACAGCAGCAGAAGCGCTGACCTTAAAAACGAGCTGTCAAGTCAAACGCTGAGGCAGTTGCATTGCTGCCTCTTTAACAGCACGAACACTTGTATCCCTTCTTTCCAGATCTCATTACTATAATTCTGATGTCTGCTCTCTTCAGAGCAATTGCTTTCCCCTGAAGTTTCTCCGGCGACGTCAAATATGTGGCAGGTGGGAAAGTTGTCTGCTCACAGATGAAATGAGCAAAAGTGGGCAAATAATCCTAAATTACATTTGCTGAGCAGCTCGGGATGTTTGCAGTCATCAGTCAGTCACTCGATCCATTCAAGTGTAGAAGGATTTAAGAATTTTCTCAGCTCCTTCTAAGGGAGCACTGTAATAATTACTGATACGCATAGTGCCTGATAGCTGCTGCTCTTATCTGACAGATCAGAGCATGACTATAAGCCTTCTGGGCTTTGAGTTTTTGCTGGAATTTTTTTCTTGCTGCAGAACAGTTCATTTGGAGACTAAGACACATTTATTTGATATTCATTAAACTATAGGATCTTGTGTTTCTTTTCCTTCTGACTCTTCACTTGTACTTGGGAATTAATTACGTGTATAAGTAGTAATACTGACATAATAAAAGCGCTTTTAATGGAGTGCAATGCAGATTTCAATCACTAGGAAATCCTTAAAGACGGCATTACGCTCTTGTTCAATGGTCTGCATGGCTGTAATTGGGAAGGCACAGTGGCTGTTTATATTATCATAGAATCATAGAATGGCCTGGGTTGAAAAGGACCACAGTGATCATCCTGTTTCAACCCCCTGCTATGTGCAGGATCAGGATCACCAACCACCAGACCAGGCTGCCCAGAGCCACATCCAGCCTGGCCTTGAGTTCCTCCAGGGATGGGGCATCCACAATTTACTGCGCCGTAAATATTTCTTGTATATTTATATTCACTAGAAATTATTTCTCCTTTTATTTGCAGAGATACAGGAGTTCTGTGTGCTGTCTCAGGGCTGTGTGTAGTAACACTAAGATGAGGTGTTGGAACCAGTATTACTCCATCTTCTGGAGCTGGCATACTCAGGCAATGCTCCTCTGTACTGCTCAGAAAAAGCTCAGTGCTAGTTCTTCATCTGTCTGACAGAGGAAGCAAGATGTATGAAGAGGAAAGCAGTGTAGATAGAAGCTCAGGAGATGCAGGATTTCAGAAGTCGCTGCAGCTGTGTTTGCACAGCTCCACTTTGGTAGTTATGTTCTAGAGGTGAGGCCTGGCTCTTGCAGATGCTTCATGTGAGGGATTAACAAAATGACTGAAATGAGACCTGTCAGTGGCAGTTTGCATCTCAGAGCAGAACCCTGTTGGGCATTTTTTAACAAAACATCAAGTGGTAGAATATTTTTCTGACTTTTTTTTTCCCCTGGATTTTTACGTCCCCCTTGAAATGCAGGTGGAGCAAGGCTGTCTGAAACTATACCCTAAGGCTCTGCTGGAGGAGCTCGGATGAGGTGAGATGTGCCTGCTGCAGTGTCTGTGCTTTCCAGAACTCTCCATTAACGGGTTCTGTTTGCTTCAAACCAAGCGTTGGAGGTGGAATCGACATGCACTAAAACTTGCTTAGCTAAAGAGAAGTTCTTAGAAAGCATGGGACAAGTTCTTTGTGACCTTAATGGAAAACTCGCTGGTTGTTATGCTGAGCTGTCATTGTTTCCTCTTTGGGTTCTGTGGCTTCTGGCTGTGGCCTCGCTGCTACGCAGTGCTGTGCTGGGAGCTGCTCGGTCTCACGAAGCTGGAAGCAGCTCCTGACACACAGCCACGTCCCAGGCAGCGAGCTGAGTCAAAGATCTGTGTTCCTCAGTGCAGCAATACATCCACAAGCAATTGAAGTCATTACATGCCATTTGGGGAAACATCTGGGGGAATTCTGTATTAACTTATGGCTGGGGAACAATAACCTTCCCTGTAATGCAAGAGTCAGTTCTGGCTGTACATCTGTTTTATGAGTTTAGCTCAGCTTCTTTGCTGACCATCCGTCCTCCAGAGACGTTTGAAGCATTCGTAAATCATCTTTCTTCAATTTAGAGAGATCCAGAGCAACTACACACTGTGCTGTTGGACTAGTTGACACACAACAGCTATGGCGAGGTACCAAATCCTGAAGATAAGTGGAATGAAATGCATCTTTGAGTGCACTGGTCCTCACAGTGTGTTTATATCAACTCTTTGAAAGGGTAGATAACAGCAGGACAGGGGGAAATGGCTTTAAGCTGGAAGGAAGACTCAGGTCGGATGTCAGCCTCAGCACCATGTGTCTTCGGTATAACCAAACCAGCAGGTTTCCCCACAGCGTTTTCTTCCCTCCTGGTTCTGAGCTGTGCTGGTGCACAGGGCTTGGTGCTGGGGGACCTTCTGGGGTTGGTGTGGCAGAGGCTGCAGCTGCACACTGCTATAGGAGGCCACTTCTGTGCCACTCCTCCACTTATTTCAGAGGGAAGATGATTATTCACAACTCTTGGGGGGCTGAAATGAGAGGTGTTAAAGAAGTGCAGCTGATGGTTACAGCACATCTGCTCAGAAGCACGGGCGGGTGGGCAGCTGGGCTTCCATGCTGCGTTCTGCAGGGCCCGGTTACTGCAGGATCCCATTGCTGCTGGCTTTTGTGGTGCAGCTCCTCCTGTCCCTGCCCTCAGGTATGAATTGCTGGCTTTTGCTAAGCAGAAGATACCTGATGGCAGGTGCTGGCTGGATCATGCTGCTTATGAGTTTTCTTTCCTCACGTTTTTCTGCAGTATTCTGTAGCACTTCCCTACCTCGATGTTCTTTTTTTTTTTTTTTTTTAGTCATGCAAGTACAGTGCAAATGAAGAACATAAGAACATTCCCTTTTTGAATATTAGGGAATGAAAAATGAATGAAAATGTTCACGGAAGTTCCAGGGCAATTACCTCCATTACTTCGTGCACCTGCCTTGTGGCAGGGACTATAAAACTTTTTATGGCAAAGGCAGAAACCTGTAAAATCTGTAAATGGACGTCTGCTTATATTTTTAAAGTAAAAGTGTTTAGCTTCAAGGACTGCATGGTCACACTTCTGAGTGCCTGGTTAGCTGTGTAATGGAACGTAATGTGGTGCAATATACACAGCGTTGCAGTGAGGCTGTTTCTCCACCTGCTCAAGGATAGTTGAAGACAAGGATGCTCAGGCATGTATATGCCTTTATAATTATTCAGCTTTTCTTTTAAAAAGCTGCTCAACTAATAATTGTAGGTTGCTCTTATTGAAATATCCGAATTCCTCTGAGCTTTCAGGGTGTCCCCTCTCATACTGAGCTGCCCCCAGGCTCCCCTTCCTGCCCTGTGTGCAGGGAGCTGCTGGCTCCCAGCTGGGGCTGCGGTGAACTTTGTTTGCTGTGTTATCTTTCATTTCCCCGCCTTTTGGCATTTGCTAGTGCCTAAGGAGTCTCTCCAGATTAGCTCTGACAGCCACCTCTGTGGCTTTCCTCAGCTTCAGCCTTGCTAAGGAGAGGGAAAGAGTTTGACATGGTGGATTAATTGCAGTCGTTCTGCTCCCCAAGGAATTTAATTTGAGTTGTTCGTGCCATCGCCACGCTAGCACTGTAGCAGTTAGCATCCAGCACTCCTTCAGACAATCAGTTCCAGCCTGTAGCTCACAGGGGTTTGTTCAGCAGCAGAGATTGTGCCACAACCCTCCAGATCCATGGGGTGATGCAGTTAGAAGCTGTAATTATTCATGGCTGTGTTTGCAAGAGCATGCTGCCCTGCTTAAGCTTGGATGTTTATCATAGCTGTCCTACTGCTGACCTTTCTGGTGAAACAAATTTCTTATTTGTTCACGTTGTCGTAAAGCTTCACACTTCCTTGCTCCTCGTTTAGCTTTGTGTCTGTGTGAGTGGAACTTGTGTGTGCATTTGTGGCTCTGCATGCCATCTCCTTGTGGTTTCCCAGTTTGGCTCTGGCACCCAGGTTGGTTAGCACCTAGAGCAGGTATGCATGGTTTCCACTGCAGTTGCAGCTGTTGCTGCCCTCGCACGGTTCTGCCTGGGCTCCCTTGCAGCACAGCTGTATAAAACCCTTTCTTTTGCACCTTATGCTCGTGTCCCTTGGCTGCTTGTCAAAAAGTCGTTAGTGCTTTACAGAGCTGGGCTGGAGGTTGTGCTCTTTCAGGTCCCTGCCCTGCGCCAGTCCCACCCTGCCAGGTGGCTGAAGGCTGCTGCTCTTGCTTCAATTTCTATGATTAATACCTTATTTGCACTTCTGTTAAGGCACTGTCTCCTATTCTGGAGGGGAGAGTTAGGTACTTACAAGTGGAAAATGGCAGATTATTGTGTCCCCCAACCTGTCAAGATGTTTATTGAAAAGATTATTATAGATACTGTGAAACACAATCATTTCTACAGAAAATTATGTCTTACAAATTCCCTGTTGATGGTATTTCTGGGATTGTTTTAACCTTTTCTAACGAGGAAAGACAGCAAAACAAACTCCACAGTACTGGATCTGATGTAGAGGCTAGCAGCTTTTTCCACATTGATTTTTTTTTTCTGTTTTCTAACCAGTTCTTAGCAAAAATCATGCAATGCTTCTATAGAAACACATTTCTTCAGGGATACGAATCATGCTGAAACTGGAAACTTGACAACCTTTCGTGACCAATTCAATTACTTAAAAGCATTTACTTTGCAAGTTAAAAGTTGTATCAGTGGGTACAAATATCCCGCATCAAATGCCATCCAGCTATCTTTGGGCCTTTTCCTCATGTTTTCCTGCACTCCTGTCCAGCACGGTCATCACTGCTGCTTGGCACGCTGGCTATGCCTAGATCAAGGGATGACCCCATTGTGGTCCTACTTGATCCCATTCTTGTGTTTTGCTGCTGAAGCCCTGGGAGCTGCCATCCGCACAGCTGCCCAGTCAGCCGCCATGCACCTCCCTGGCCATTTCACAGACCACTTTTCCCCAGCTTTCAAAGGAGATGGCTGGCTGAGGCAATGCCAGAAGTATTACTTTTATTTCATTCTGATTGTGTTCTTTTACAAATCAGCAGCCTCTGTTGTTTATGAGAACCTAAATGTAATATGGAAAAAACTACATCATCCCGTAATGGTTCTCTCTCCTTTAGCTGCTTGCTATTTGCAGGACAAAATGGAATATCCTGTCTTTGCTGTTTTTTTTTTTCTTCCTCCTTACATCACGTTCTAGCTTTAATTGCTGATGTAACTCCTAAGTTATGGAGTGGTTCAGCTCTTACTTCTTGTTCATGCATTTTTCATGTATGACTGTGAGAACATACACACACTGCCCATCCCAAACTACTGACAGGTAACTGTAGGGCAGCTGGAATACTGAGATGATGAAGAATGCCCTTCCTCCTCCTTTGTGCAGCAGAATCACGCCCCATGTGCGTACAATTCCTGCCGAAGTAACCAACTCTGTAGGCGTTCAATCTGAGCTCTATAAAATTTCACGGGATATCAACAGGAATGTAATACAGCCTTCACAAAAGAAGTGATCTTTTGATTTCCCCCCCCCTCTTCGGTGTTAACAGTTCAGAATTAGATAAAGGTTTTATTTCTCTTTCTTTTGTGCAGTAGACGTTCAGTGTGCAGCATGGAGAGCTGTTGTCTTCAGGAAGCATCTAAGCACCGCTGGGCCCTTCTGCAGCAGTGAGCATTGCAGAGCGAAGCAGTGTTGGCATCGTGCTAACCTGCAGCAGCAGAGAATCTAACAAACGTTGGATTCATTCTTAGTTATGTTACAACAAAAAGTGTGCATCAGGGCACAACGGTGAAAGACTAAGAGTTGAATTAAGACTGATAGAGCAGCAATGACTTGCCATTCCATGACTTTTGTGGTGCTGTTAGCTCCCCACGTACATGAAAATGCAATGGCACATGAGTGCTGTACCTACTTCTGTTTCCTCCCTTCCATCTGGCCTCTCTCCTTTCAGACTCCTTCCTTAAATTATCACCTTTTGGCTGGGTGGAAGGATATGGAAAGATATTGATACGCTGTAGCCTATTTAGAATGATAGCATAAAACTTAATGGATATCCTCAGTTTCATTGCAAGGATTTTTGTTTAGTTTCTTTTTCTTAAAGGTAAGATGCATAGATAACAAGCTGCTTCAGAGATTTCCAAAGAGAAATTTATCTAAAATTATTTAAACAGCATTTTCTAAACAAAATGGTGACATCATTAAAGATGCCTCATTGTGAGGGGGGTGGGGGAGGACGCAACTTATATCCAATCTAATTCTCCCCTGTTTTAGTCTGAAACCATTTCCCCATGTGCTGCCACAGCAGACCCCACTAAAGAGTCTGTCCCCTTTTCTCCTACAGCCCTTGTAGATACTGACAGGCTGCTATCAGGTTACCTTGCATCCTTTTCTTCTCCAGGCTGCACAGCCCTAGCTCAGCCTGTCCACGCATGGGAATGTTCCATCCCTTGGATTATTTTTGTGGTCCTCCTCTGGATGCGCTCCAGCAAGTCCGCATCTCTCATACTTTGTCCCTTCCCCTCTGAGACGAAGCTTTCTCTGATGGATTTTGGAATAAAGAGCTATTGCATCATGTGGGATTCAGGCAGACGTGTGTATCACTTGTGTGCACACCTGTGCTCATGGACGTAGTTTCCAGAACAATGTAATGAAAAAGCAGCAAACAAAAGCTTCTGAAGGTTAAAGTAAGAAACTGTAAGTATAACCTGGATTTCATCTTCTTAGGAAGTTCCTATTCCAAATACCACAGCATCTAAGTTGTATAGCCTCAGCTGATGAGAGATTGTCCAATCTCTGGTTGCGTTTACTAATCAGCTGGTAGAGGGTAGATGAAATACTTCACGAAGCACATCCTCACCAATGCATTCAGTTAAAATGCACTGGTGAGTTAATGACAGGTGTTGGAAGAAGTGTATCTTGGTGTGTGCTATAGGCTTGACTTCCCTGCAGTAAAAGCTTTCAGGGGACTAGAAATGGATGTCTGAGTGTTGAGCTCCTCCTTTTGTGACGGGGCTGAGAGGCCTGTGGGCTGCTGCTGGAATGGATGTAGAGCACCGGTGCAAGGGTTTTGTCAGGAATGGATTTGGTGACACCACATCTGTACAAACGTCCTCTTGCAAAAGTCCTTTCGGCAGAATTGGCTGTGAAGAAAGGTGTAGAATATTTCTGAAGGGGTTGAAGTGTTGGCTGGTTTCATCCTGGAAGGACTGACATATCCCAGTTCTTTCAGTTCACTACTGGAGATGCCGTCACTTCTCTCTTGCAGCTGAGTAATTGTGTGCATTAATAACGTGCTGATCTTCTGATGGTGTGTTTCAGAAGTAACTTGGTACATGTAGTGATGGTACGATACTGCAGAAGTACCAGAAGATCAATTCCTAACTTAGTTTCTGTACCTGCTGAAAGTTTTTGTGAGTTTTTCTTTTCCATTCTGCAAACACAGAGCTTACATACATCTAGTGGTTTGATTATTTTACTTAGCACTGGTGAAGTGTTCTTGGAACACTGTTTATGTGCCTGTTTCTTTCCTTGATATCAACACTTGCAGAAACAACAGTCAAAATAAAAGGGATCTTATCTGTGCAAAGCCAGCAATGAATAATACCTCACAGGGAGCAGTTCTTAAATTCTGTTGGTGTCAAATATGCTTCTGCATTTCCACTGAGCTGGGAGATACTAATCTGAACTTTCCTTGTGGAATCGAAGCATAATAGAATTTGGGGGAAGCCACCTGTGCTGGGTACAGCACAAAGGGACCTCGTGTTCTGTTGTGAGTTAACGTACAAACAACTGAACATCTGTATGTTCTTCAGCAGGATGTGATAACCTTAACATATGTATCTGTGTTTGGCTAGAACTAGTCTCTGTTTTTCCATTCCCTTCTCCCATTTCTAATCTTTTTTTTTTTGCTGAAAATTTAATTCATTTCCAAACAACTCCATAACGATGTAAATAATTTATATACACCAGTTAGCTGACTGGAAGATGCCAAAAGCCATTCATTTCATCAACCCTAAAATTGTACCTTGGAAATGAAATCGAAGCACTCTGCGGTATTAGAATTGTTATGAACTTAAGATGGTTAATAGCATAGAAAATGGATTTTGTGTGGCTCTGCTTTTATGGACTGCAGGATCACTTGGAAACACACTATGTACAGAGGCCTCATGCTTCTTGGGTGCCATAGGACCCCTCCACTCAGGTGTGTCTGTGGTCAGAGAGCTGCTGAGCACAAGGATTCCTGTGGTGGGTTACCAACCCCTCATTTTGCTGCTCTTCAGAGATCACTACTAGAAGTAGGAAAAGATGTTGTCTTGTTTTAAAGCCTGCTTTACGTGTCACTGATGTTGATACTAGTTGAGCTCTTGTGACTTTTTCTTGTTTCTGGCTTTCAGTAATGAGAAAAGAACCTGTCTCCTTTGGCTGAGGGACCAGCTGGGGTAGCGCTGATAGTAACAGAGCTCCATCTGACACTGTACAGTGAATTTACAGCAAAGATATCCAGCTAACTGACTGTCATTCTGTTGCTTTCCCAACCATTTAAGCTCCGGCTGAAGTTGCAGTTGACTTTGGAGCATCAGTCTGTCTGAATAACTGACATTGCTTTGCACAGAACTTCTTGTTTCATACAAATTCTCGGAGGAAGTATTTACCTTAATTCACTCCAAGATGTGAGATGGAGAGGAAGATGGAAGGAAGGTGTTCAGTGATGTTTCCAGCTGTATATTTGGTTTGTTTTTTCTCTGTACTTCTAACGGAAGCTCGGGTGTTCATCTTTTATTTCATCCTTGTAGATCGTGGAGCGGAGGGTGGGAATCTAACTGAAGCATCTTGGAATGGTGTGGGTTTTATGTTTATCTGTTTTACAGCCTTGCTTGTACCTTCCTTTGGCAAAAAGGGAAATAATTTGCTCTGTGTGGCAGGTTTGGGCCATTTATCTGTCAGTGGTCACATCTGGGCTGTGTGGTTAACTAAATGCAAATGTATTAATTATAATAAGGAATGAGGAAATGAAATGCATTCTGTCTCAGAGATCCGGGCTGGCCATGGTGATTAATGATCATCATTGCAGCAGCAATCTAAACACAGCTCTGCCACACGGTAATTGCCTTGTGCTGTAGTATCGTGCACTAAGATTCGTTACAAAGGTTTCTGTGCTTTGATGGCTGTGCTGCACACTGTGTAAGTGGGAACATGGCTGAAATTCACACCCAGGGTCCATAATTTATTGATGTGCCACGAACCTGAGCTGTTCTCCATAGGGAAAGGAGAAAAAGTACTTCAGGAGGAGAAAAAAAGAAAGCAACTGTAAAAGCAGCTCCTGCCCAGCGAGTGCTGGTTATTAATTTATTAGCCCACTGTACAGGCTTATTTTGGTGTGAAGCTGGGCGGCTTGTCTGATCTTGCAGAAGGTGTTTGGATGTATGAGTTCAGCTCTGGCTGATTGCTGGGGAGCCAGACAAGAAACCAGCAGCTTGCTGGGTCATAGAGTTAGTTCCTGTATTAATGGTGCATTTTGGCATTTGTAATGTCTGGTGGCAGCTGAGACCTGAATGCTGCACAGGAACAGGCTGAGATGAAGAAGATGTGCTGGTTTCCTCTACCTCTGAGGCTGTGGGGCAGGCTGGGCACAGCAGGTGGGCTGTGGGGCTGGGCTGCATGCAGAGCCTCCTGCAGTGTGGGGGTCTGTGCCTTCCCTGCAGTGATTCCTGTGCCAGATCAGTTCAGCCTATCAAATAAGTACTTTCTTAGTGAAGGGCATAAGCCTGTCTTGTATAACGTAACGGAATCTGAGGGTTGTACAGCTCCCTAAAAATTTGCTTTATTACACAGCTGTTGCACTGGGAACTTTGAGTACCTCTGCAAGATACGACTTCTCCAAACCCCGAAGTTCCGATGACCAAAGTGCACACAAAAGCTTAATACAGCCAGACATCTAAAATAAAATACATGTGGTAAGAGCTTGTAACTGCATTAAGTGAGATGGCAGCAGTGTCTGCTGCCTTGGGATGAGGAAGGAGCCCTGTTCTGAGCCATCTGTGCTGTGGGCAGGAGCGTGGAGGTGGCAGCCCGCTTCCTCTCTAAATACTTGTGTGTTGTTGTTACTGGTTTGTTTGTTTGTTTTTCCAGTCCTGCCAATGCATTGCAAATAGAAATAATTCAATTTCTAGATATAGCTGGGATTATTTTCCTGACTGAGGCTTGGTGAGCTGGGCTCTGTGCATTCCAAGCCCTGTGAGGTTGGCTTGGCCTGCTAGCTGCTCACCTGGCTGACACCCAGCAGCACAACATCTGCCATTGGGAAGAAATCCTCACCGACCTTGCTGCTCGTTGGAGGTGCAGTGTTAGCATACGTGGGAAGCAAATGCTCTGTATGCATCCAAGAGGGAAAGATGAGATGAGAATTTACCTTTGTTTTCATATAAGAAATTAGCAGAAAGAACAGATGCTGGTTTGTGGATTTAAAAAAAAATATTATTCTTTTTCCTTTTGCCTCTACTTCTTCGGTATTTTAAAGTGATGTTATGAGGCTCTTTAAACCAGTTTCATTACAGTTAATTCTCCCTCTCCTCAGGCAGCTGCAGCTTTACGTGACACATTTTTATTACACCCACAAGCTTTTCACTTGCTAATAAATAATGGTGGTAGATTTTTTTTAATGAAATAAATATGGTCTTTCACTGCAACAAAAAGGAAAAAAACTTTTTTCTCCATGCATCTCTAAATTATAAAAACAAGTGCTGTTTTCGCTGCTTAATTCAAAAGGCACGTGGCTTGGTTACAAGAAGGATAAGGATCCTCGACTCGTACCATTAGCAGTAACATAGAGCACCATGATACAAAAGGTGCCTGAAATCTGATTTGTTGGGAATCCTTCAGTGGAATTCTAAAGCAATTTGTAATGCAGCCAGTTGTGCTGTCAGCTGAAGGTCTGGCTCCTGACACGATGCCATGCAGGCCGTGGTAGGGCTGAGATGCTGCGTGCAGCCATGTGGGAGTGCTGCCTTCAGCTGGGAGCATGGCATGAGGCTGAGAGATGGAACTTGCACAAAGCCTGCATGGATTTAGAGGGTGGGTCCCTGCACTGACCCTTTGGGGCGGCTGTTGTGATGGCTTGGCTTGCTCGGGATGTTGAAACCTGCTGCGCTTCACTGGTTTGTCCAAGCAGTCCAAATTCTGATGCTGGTGCTGATCACTTTCTCAGCAACAGGAGCCATCCCCCTGACACCCATGTTTGCCTCATTGTCTCCTCGCTTTCAAAAACCTACAAGAGAGCTATTCTCAGCTGGCGTGGTTTTAAATCTAGAATCATTTCACTTAACTTGGATGATTTACAGCAGTACAGGGAGACATTTCTTTTGGCTGAAGAACATCCTTGAGAATTTCAGGGTAAGGCTGCTTTCCTTGAAGAAATGGAGTTGGAGAAGCTCATAATTGGGAAGGGATAGCTATTTAAATAGTCAATATAAATGGGACATAATTAACATTACCTTAATCCCTCTCCCATGGTTCTTAAATCCACACGTGGGAAGCTCAAACTGAGGATGCATGTCCAAATGTATCTTAATTAAGTCCTAATTAACTACTTAAGTAGTTAATCCTCCTCTTAAAAGGAGACTTCGCAGCGCACAGAGGTGAAAACTTTCATTTGTCCATTTGATGGCCACTGGGCTCTCTGATGGCAGTGCTCCTTGGTCCTGCTGGGTGAGTGGTGCACTGGGGACAGGGGATTGGAGCCATGGGGCTGCAGCTGTTCCCATAGCACTTCCCCTGTCTGCTTTTATGCACCACTGACAGGAGGGACAGGTGAAGGTGCCAACCCTGTGCTCAGCAGGGCAGCATGCTGTGTCCCCATGGCTCAGGGCAGGAGGAGGGCAGCTGGCCATGGGGCAGGCCAGGCAGCGTGCAGCCTCCCCTTGTGCTGCTCTGTGCCTTCACGGCTCTAATTCTGCTTTCCCATTATTCTGGGATTAGGCCAAAGCTTTATTACATTTCTTGCAGATGATTAAAAGGGGAATTGAAATTGCAAGAGGAAATCTAAAGCATTCGGAATGGGGAAATTTTCCTTCTTTAATCTTCACTCCTGACTACAGTATTTCAAGTGAAATGTTTCTGCCTACCTACAGCAAAAAGGAGGAACACGGGTTGGAGCTGGATCAGCTGCCATCAGCACTCAGATCTTGGTTCCCTCTTCCTTTTGCTGGTAGTCCTGTGGCACATGGATGTCAGTGCCCAGAGCAGAACGGAGAGAGCTGATGGGCTCTGAATTTGGGTGCTGGTAGTGGGATGAGCTTAATGCTGATGGCATGTCCATCAAAATCTGTTCATTGCGTCTTGCTCTGTCACAGTGCTCTGCTCACACAGAACAGATGAGAGCTGCTCAGCATTTACATCTCAGACAGAATACCCTCATTTAATCCTGGTGATATATGTTGTTGTTTTTTTAACTGTTGTTTGCAATGCTTTCCTATCTTTGTTTCTCACCCACGTGTGGTTTAATGTGCAGCTCCATTAAAACAGGATGAAATAAATCAAATTATGGGATCTAATATATTAAAATGTTTTCATGGCTTCTCTGAAATCAAGTCACTGATAAAGTGTGCACTTGAGCACCATTTGCTGTAAGGGACTGGTTTCCAAATCCTGCTCATGCTGCTAGCTGTCTCCCATCCCTCATAGGCACGACAGCTCCCAGTCCTGGATGCACATCTGTGTTGCTAAACAAAAGTAATCAGAGTCAGCATGAAAATTTAATAAGCTGCATTCTGGCATTGGTCATGTTCTCAAGCGTGTATTTGTTTTCTGGCTGCACAAGTCCCCTCGGGCAGCATCAACCAGAATAGCACTGGTGTTCAGAGGCACTGCTGTATGGAGCAGCAGGATGCAGTGCTGGTGGTACCGTGAGTGCAGACTGGAGCTCTGAACTTGCCAGTATTCCCAGGGCGGTTGAGCAAAGGCACGATCCAGTCTGGGAAGCTGTAAACCTCATAGCTTTCCCTTTTCAGCTGGGAATAAACATGCTTCAGAAGCAGTTTCTCAGGCAAATTGGTGGAATTTTAGGTTTTTAACTTCAGCGTGGTAAACATTAAATAATTGGGTGCTTGAACTGCATGGTGACTTGTCAAGTAAGAACAGCCCTTCTCCTGAGCCTTTCCTGCCTCGTCTGCTCAGGCTGTAGCCCTGCCTGCTGCTGGGCTGCTCTGCTTGGTGCAAGTTGCTGATGTTGGGGTATGGTGGCAGTGCTGGAGCTGCACACACAGCCAGGGGCTTGACTCACACCATTGCATTCATATTCCTCATCTTCCTCCTGTCTGCTCAGCTCTCAAAGTCTGCAGCACCGAGGGTTGATGTTCAAAACATCCCCTCTGAGGGGGAAAGCAGGTTGGGGTTAAGACTGCAGTTAAACCCTCCATGCATGAATGCACAAATAAAACATTTCTGCTATGGTAACCCAAGGATAGCACGTCCTTGGATTAGGCACTGAACTAATTACTGTTTGATTGCTTGATTCTCCCACATTATATATTCATTGATTGCTGTTGATCCAAAAGCCTTTCTCTAAGTGAAAGCTGGTGCAAACCAGTGCTCATGGAAATCAGCACGGTAATAAATCAGGGACTGGGAGCGTCTGATTTGCTTTTCAATGAGGGAAAAAAAACATTGGCAGCAATAATTCTTCTCAGAGAGAATAAGTCCATTTGTAATGCATTGTCTTGACTCATCAGAGGCTTTTTGATGAATAACCTCTTACTAAAAAACAATTTTTTACATTCAGTTGCTTCAGTTATAATTCAGAACTCTCCTATGACTACTTCATTTATTAAGTGCCCTCCAAAGAGCTTGCAGTATTTCTCTAGAAAAGCACAGTGCTTTGGGTTAGCATCCTTGCTGCTTCCCCTCTCCTTGGCCGCCCTGGAGCCCAGCCGTGCTCCAGTGCTGCTTGTTGCTCCATTCTCACGCTGGGTTCTGCAATGGAAACCCAGTAAGGCAGCAGCTCACTGCAGCTGCTTGTTCCCTTGTTTCTGTCTCTGCCCCTTACCCAGACAGATCTGGATAAAAACAACACTACCACTAACAGCCCTCAGCAGCTGACTGCCTTTCCCCAGCCAGCTGTGATTGTGAGCATCCCACGGCCACCTCGGTGCTGTTCTCAGCTCCCTGGGACTGAGCACATCTCCTGACCGAGGGGCAGCCCTGAACTGCATGCTTGTGAGCCAGGGCTGCTCTGACACGGCTCAGCCTGGTGCACCAGGAGCACTGGGACACAATCTGGGTGCAGTTCCCCTCTTACTGATGAGAACAAACACTTTGACCTTAAACCACCCAAAAAGCTGAATGTGACTGTACGTCATACTGATCTGTCTGTGCAGGTGTTCAAAGTTGAGTGAAAGAAGTGATGTAATACATTCAGTTTTGCGCATAGATAATAGAGTAAAATGGAAAGTGCTGCTGGGTTCCATGACTGCGGAATGCACGTATTGCAGGAAATGCACTGCTGAAGGAAGCAAGTGAAAGTTGTTCACCTGTATAAGGCTAGTGTGTACATAACTTCCCTTTTTCTTTTCAGCTGGAAATTCCCAACTGGCATTTCAATGTCACGTGTCAATACCTAACAATGCATTGTGGTCCTTACAGAACCTCTCACTTCACGCTGTGGGTGGTGCAAAATAAAACTCTGTGCAATAAATTGTTGGGTAGTGAAATGCAGAGGGGTGGATCTAACTGAGGAGCAATGCAATGCAAAATGCAATTTGCAGAGCATCCCCTATTGCAAGTTTTCACTTGCCTCCTTAGCAGCAGACCTGACCCATGTAGAGGTCAGAAGTTTTTCCACCATTTCTATGGTGTTTATGAAACAAGTGCATTTTATTTCTTAATGTGGTTTTGTTTCCTAATAAAAAGGAGGCTATGTTAGGGCTGCTTTGTCTGAGAAGGCAGCAGAGCTGGCTGTTGAGCTTATTGGAAAGTGCAGTTAAAAAAAAATGTACTTCAGTGTTAAATACAGAATATGAATGAAAAAGTTTCTAGTTTTAATATGCAGGATGATAATTAATTTTCAGTTGAATCACTGAAACTTGGCTTTAGGAAATTTCTCATTCAGTGTATAAAAACCTATTGTTACGCAGAGCTTTGTGCTATTTGAGAGCTCTTTTCCCATCTGTGCAAAGAGAACGCTTTGTTTATATCTGCAAGGTGTTATTCAGTCAGAAGCCTTGATAAGGCATAAGACTTCCCAATATAGAGAAACAGATTATCTTTCCCTTTTTTTGCTGCGCATCTATTGTATTCTCGCTGTTTTTTAATAATCTCTGATCCTTCTTTGTGTTTTCAAGCATATTGTTTGCATCGGGACCTTGCCATGCACTCTAGCTCTTCTTATTCGCTGATTTCACCCTTAGTGAATCAGGATCCTGCTTTGTGGAATGGCTCCATTCACGTTTCTGTTCCTCAGCTGGTGCTAACAGGCAAATGTAGAACTGTGCTTAATAAGACTTAAAGTGGGAAAGTTCTCCTTCCTGTCCTCGGGACACCCAGCAAACTGGGATTTCCAAGCAGTGGGTGGTTTCATGGTGACTGGTTCAACACCTCTTGCTTCTGCCAAGATTCAGGACCCCTTTAAGCAGCCTGTTTGTTCTCTATTTATTGCAGACCTATCTTGGTGGACCAAGAAAGTCTTGTGATGAATGTGTGTAACAGAGTACAGAATAATAAATCTGGCTAATTATTTTTATATACCTTTGGTAAAGCTCCTAATATGTACTGCTCTCATTAGTGTGTGCTGTGATCTGTGTCTGTTATATAAGTCCACAGTTTGTTGTTGGCTCTTTGGCCTTAAGACCAGCTTCTCCTGGAAGGAGTCATGGAGTTTCAGTTCAAAAGGGGAAAGTGTAGAGGCATCTATAGTTGTTCCTCTCAGACATTCAGCATTCATTTCTGTTGTTCATTGTCTCATAGCACTGTCTTCTGTATCAGCACTGTTCTTCCATTACAGCAGCCAATCAGAGCACCTGCTGGGATTTCCTTGTCTTGATTTTTCTCGTGTTGTGTTGCTCCTTCAGGCTCGGAGCTGCAGGGAGCAAGGCTGGGCAGCAGCGCAGCCTGACCCAACCTGAGTGGTATTTTCCATTGTGTCAGCAATGCTGCTGGGAGGCCATCCTGGCACTTGCTTCCCTCTAATACTAAATTATCTCTATTCTCACATCACTCAGCACCCACTCATAAAGACTTCGAGTAATGCTGTTATGCCTCCATCAGGAGCAAGCAGTGCTGCTGTCACGTGCAGTGGCTGCAGGCCTGGTTCTCAAACAGATCCTGCAGACCTCATGGTGCTGGGAGCATGCTTAGGAAAGCTCAGGCAGCACGGTGCTGTGGGCTATATGCAGACAGTTTCTGGTCCTAACAGTGGGTGCCAGGCTGACCAAGGGCAGGAGCTGCCCAGGATGGAGGCAGTCATATTCTGATCAGTACTCTTGCACCTTTTGATGGTTATTGCTGCTGTTGAAGGTTATTGCCAATCGTCTTGTACACCAAATTCTCCAGTAAAAAGAAACTGATGCTACAAGAAAATATATGCATATCTCTATAATAAATTTTCTTACTTTTAACAAACTTTTGATAGTGAAATTTTATCCCAGGGGATGAGGATAGCACCGAATGACCACGTTACATGTGAAGTGACTGCAAAGAGCACTGGTTCCATGGATGTCCAGGCCACCTGTCTTCACCTTAATAACCATTTGTTTTATTTCTACAGCTGCCAAAGTTACCTCTGGAGAGAGGAAACAGAAGGCTGGGGGGGCCCTCCTATTGCTTGTTAGCAGATTGCATGCAAATTCCTCCTTATCCCTTACCAGAGTGGCTAGGGTGGCTGTGGTGTTGCTGTCTTGCTGCATGCGTGTGTGCTTGCATGAGTGTGTGGCTGCTGCACGCACCACTGCATGTGCTGTCCTGAGTCTCAAGTCATGCAGGGACGGCGAGCTCTGACTTCCTTTCCTGCCCTTTGGGGTAAGGGAAAGAGGCAGTTCAGCAAAAAAGAAAATGTGGAAAATAAATCTGGAAAAACCCTACAGTCACTGGGAAAGGGGACTGTAGCACTTTTGCAGAACCCCGCCAATGTCACGTTAAAATTGAGAAATGACAAAGTTGTGTATGGTTGTCACATTCTTTTTTGTTACATTTTTTTCTTTTTCCTAGACCCTGCCCGATGGTTTTACGTGTATCAGAGAGGTAAAATTTAAACCAGTTTGACTATATCAAAAGTTTTCTTAAGCCAGGAAACAGTTTCACCCCGAGGCAGAGTTTCTCCCCTTCGTTGCTGGCAGCAAACACACTGGAGGTGCTCAGAATCTGCCCAGTTCCCAGGCTGGGGCTGCCAGGTCCTGGCTGCTGAGGACAGCCCCAGCCAGAGCTTCCTGCATGTGGCACTTCAGCCCGTGGTACATTGAGTCACCTTCTTACCAGTTCAGCTACTTTCCATGTTTTAAGATGGTGCTCCAAAGCTTTAAGATGATATGAATGGGAATTTTCCAAAAAATCATGAAAATGAAATTATTTTCTCACCCTTGTAGCGAGGTTTAGTTGCAGATCCACTGTAGAGCAGCATGGAGGAAATCACTTGTCCCATAAGCATGTTGTCTACATCATCCCCATGGAAAAGCAGCGAAGCAGGAAGCTCTCAGTGGATTTCCACCCACTTTGGCAATTTGTTTCCCTCATAAATGCTGCTATGGAAAGGTGGGAATATGCAAGGAAAGCAAGAATAGCAACCCTCATTTCAAGATGCAATGGAAAGACAGCCTGCTGTCTCCTACCCAGGAGAAGATCAGAGCCACATTATTTCTAATGAGAAGTGGAGTTAGTACGTGCCTGCAAAAAAATCTAAAGCCGTTGGGCAGTCTTCTAATTGTTCTACCTGATACTAACTATGTGCCAGAAGGACATTTTGGAGGGGCCTCTGAGTCCCTCCCAGAGTTCAACCCTGTTCTAGTTTCCCTGTGTGCTCAGTGGGAGCGTTAATACCTGATATTTTGCATGGATCATTACAAGGATTAGCTGAGAGATGTTGTAATTGGGTTTTTCGTTTCAGTTTTTGTCTTAATCTCAGGATTTTGATCAAGCTGGGGTTTGAGGCAGCTTTTCTCCCCACCTGGTGGTACTCAAGGTTCAGGTGGGCAGAACATCCCTGTCAGACCTGGGTGTGTTTGTACAAGTTTGGCATTGCTGCTTTACTGGGGAAAATGGAGCTGAAAGTCAGAGGGGTTTCAGGAAAAAAGTAGGTCTGGAGAGACCCCGAGCTGTTCTGTTGATTTATCAGCTCGAGAGCCCCCTTGGCTTGGAGATTAATCTCTCCAAAGTAATAATACTCAATGCTTACTAATAAGGGATTGTTGAAGCTTAATCATGTGAAGGCTCATACTTAGTTCTGCCAAAGTGGAAATGCACAGGAATTTGTGACCACTGCAGCTCATAGAGCTGTGCTCATATCAGCCTTTGCCCCTCCAGAAGCAGCATTGGGGGCCATCTGGGTTTTTACTGATGACAGCCTCTCTTTGTGCTGTGTTGTTGGCCTGGGGTGTCCTTGGGGCTGTGAGATGACATCACTGCTGCTCTGCGGCTGGGCACTGGGAATGCTGAAGGAAAGGGGTTGGCTCCTGGTGCTTCCTAATAGAGTCCTGTCCAGCAACAGCAGCCCCAGGCTTTGGAGCAAGGTGCAGAGAGGTCAGTGCTGGCAGGGGAAGGCTGGACGGGTTTCTTAGTTCAGACCCCGTAGCTGTTCACAGCCACAGATGAGGAAGCAGCTGCTAAATAACATGCAATTATTTCTACTTCATAGTACACAACTACAACTTGCCTTGTCTGCAAGCAGTTCAATCTGTTCTGCTTATGCAGAAAGGGTTGTTGGAGATGAAGAATATTGATGAGGTGTTTTTGTAAGGCATGGCTGGAAGGTGCACTGCCAGCGGGGGAATTCAGCAGGGCTCATCCCACTGCATGCCCTGCTGCTGGGGCACGTTCCTGACTGGGAACAGCCCATGTTGCAGAGGTGTCCTGTCCTGTGTTACCCTGCTGGTGTGTTTCAAAGCTAATCTGCCAACAAAGCAGCTTTTTCCGTACCATGGCAGATTAATGTGCTTGTGTCCAATGAAGTGGAAAGATCTGGAGAAGTGAAATACTGGAGCAGGTTGTGTTTCTTCAGATTGATTGGACTTTGTAAGATGGGACTGAGTCCCTCTGCCTGGTGTTGCGATGTAAAGCAGCAGTCAGGTGGAGCTGAAAATCTCTTTTCATCAGTGATGAAACAGTTTAGTCTGTAGACATGTGGTTGCTCAAGACAAGCTTCTACATGAATGGGCTTAAATTCCTCTGGTTCATCACTCAGAAATACAAATTGTGCTCTGCAAAGCTTACAGCATTGGAAGGCCGATTGCACACAGTCAGTCTAAGTGTGGAAATCTTCAAATCATAAAGATAGCAAAAGGTAAAATTAGAGCAAGGTATGGAGGGATGCATAAGCTAAGCTTTATTAAGTAATTCCCCAAGTGTACTCAGTTAAAGTATTGATCTATTTTAATGAAAAATTGTTCTCTGCTCTCTGCAGGCAGAAGAAAAATGAAATGCAGTGTCTTCCATTAGCAACAATCCATAAAATGTACATGGAGGTGCACGTGTCTTTGTGAAGTGAAGTGACTCTTTGGCACACGAAGCATGCCTACCCTGCAGGCAAATACAGATGACTTTTTTGCAGGAAAAAAAGTCAAGTAAACTGAAGTGATTATTATAACTTGGTCCAGCTTTGTGGTAAGGTCACCACAGATGCTTCTCCCAGACAGAGGAATTCACATCCTGCTATTAAAGCAACCGTGAAAACACACCCAGAGGTTGAATTCTAAACCTCGGTTCTATTTCCCCTTGTCTATCTCTAACGAAATTGCAGGCAAAACAACCTGGGCAAATGCATGAGCAGTTCTGTACCTGCCAAGCAGTGCAGGGATTACTCCCAGGTTTCAGCAAGCTCTTAGGAGAAGCTCTGCAGGGATGCTGGAAGCAATGGCTTATCCAGTGGCTGCTGCTCACGTGCTGCAGAGGTGACCGTACACATCGCTTGTGTCACCTGCTCCCACTGCCTCGCTTGCACTTGCAAGTTGAAGGAGAAGAATATTTAAACCAGTGCCATGCCTGTTTCCTGCATTCAGATCTCCCAGGCTGTTAGTCAAGGTTTAAGCCGGGCAAAAACAAGGAGGAGCGTGATGCGATGTAAAATATTGATATCATGCTTTCTTGATGAACGCATGCAGGTTTAGTTTTATCACTGTTTTTATACTTGTGCTCATCACTATAAAGTTAGTTTCGGTTGAAGTAAAAAATAAAAATGCAGTGTTTATGAGTGTGAGGGCTTATATTTCATAGTGATACGCTGGGAGAGGCTGAGCCAGTGTGATAATGAAAATGTAAGAAAGAAATACAGCGTATATGATAGAAGACAACTGTAGGAGGGGAGGAAAAACTTCCTTTTTTGCCATTGAGGTATGTTTAATTTATTGCCTGTCTGGGAATAGAAAGAAAAGGTCTTGAAGAGCTGACTTAAGATAAAGCACTAAAAGGAAACAACAAATGACAGCAATGTTGGGGTCTCCATGTGCAGGTATCTGTGGCTCAGGGACAAGGCCCAAATAAAACCAAATATGAGGGTTAAACCCCTCAGGCTGGCATCCCTCCTTGGTCTTATGGCTTACGTGAGATGGCATAGCTTTTTCTCTTCACTGAGTTATAGGATATAAAAACTAGCTGGTTAGTATTTTACACTTGCATCACTCACATCAGGGACAGCAGGGTAACTCAGCAGAAGGACTCTGGACCTCTGTGCATTTTGTGAAGGGTTTTAGGTGACCCTGAGTTAACGAAATGGTGTGCGATGTATGGATTAGTGATCAGAGCCCATAACCTGGCTCCTTTTCTTACATGGTTTTCTTCTTTCCTTTTTTTCTATTGTTCATTCCCTTTCCCCCATTCTAAGCAATTTCTTTCCAGCTTTTCTCTCTGCAGCTTTTTCCACGTTGCTTCATCATCTGCCATCTCTTTCAAAGAAAATAGCCTTTTTCACCTTATTTCTCATTATCTGTTTCTCTTTTCCTCCAGCAGGCATCCTTATCCATCTCCATTCTTCTAATAGCAGATAGCATTCCTCACCTTTTCCTACTCCCTCGGTGTGGCAAAGCTGCCTCCTTCAGGTCTCTCCATGCCACTTGCAACTTCACAGTCATTTCTTCTGTGCTGGGAATGGCTGTGATACCCTCATCCTATTCCATGCTCTTACCAAGTCTCTTAACTTTATTCCCGTTCAGTTTCCCTATGACTTCTGCAAAGAAGTACAAGTGTGTGCATATATGAATTTGTACAGATACGAAAGAAATAAGAGACGTGTCAGAAAATATATACATATATGTATATATGGAGCCAGATGAAGCTCGGGGCAGCCTGGTCTAGTATCAGATCTGGAGGTTGGTGGCCCTGCCTGTGGCAGCAGGGTTGGAACTTTGATGATCCTTGGGGTCCCTTCCAAGCCATTCTGTGATTCTATGAGGTTACTTGAAGTTGGTCTCTATAAGTCCCATTACGTATTTTGTAGACTCTGTGTTGTCCTGACTTGAACCTGTAGATTTCCACAGGGTGTTTTAAAACCACAGTGAACAACTTAAACCCACTTGTGTTGAACGTGCTGGTAACTGCAGCATGCTTAACACTGCCATCCAGTTGTGCTTAACACCCACGGGGTCAGCCTTCACTGTTTGATGCATACATTGGCACTTCTTGTGAACTGGAAGAGCATGAGATTTTCTTCTTCCCACCCCAGCCTCCCTTCTAGTCAGTAAGGGAGAATTCTGTTCCCTGACGTGTCAGAGATATGCAAAGAGTCCTTGGTTTTGTCTTCAGTCAGCTATCGCATTTCCACTCTGGCTTTTGAGAGCTGTCTAGTCGCTAATTTTTATCACTTCTCAACTTTGGTGTTGACTTTCTTGTTGCTTACTGATGGGGACAGTCTTTAACTATTGATAGCACTGAAATAAACTATTGCTACAGTGCCCAAATTCCATTGCCCACCTGTTTAAATTTCATGTGTTTCATTCATAATTAGGCTGCTAAATTTCATGTATTTCATTCGTAATTAGGCTGCTCTGTGTTGTCTGACCTTTTTGACTAGATTTAAGTTGTTATTGCAGGTAGGAGTGCATACTGAAAGAGTAAGCTGAAGTGATATAATGAAAGAGCAGGGGCACTTCTGTAACAAACCTTGTCTATCAGTAAGAATTACAATGGTAATCTCATAACCTTACACATTTTTTTCAAGGCACTAATTAATCTGTTTTGATAATGCTGTGTATTGTGCACGCAGTCTGTGGTAATGAAGCAGTTGATGATCATTTTATTGAAGATGGTTTGGGGGGAATTGCTAGCTTTTATGCCAAGTAATCTTTGGGTATAAATGGGATATTATAGAGTATAGCCATGCATAAAGGACTTGGGGTACGGGTGGGTGGCAGCTGGACGTGGTACTCAAGGTCAGGCTGGATGGTGCTCTGAGCACCTGCTCCAGTGTAGGATTCCTTGTTCATTGTAGGGAGTTGGACTGGATCTCCTTTATGGGTCTCTCCCAACTCAAATTATTCTATATGAGTTATGTTAGCTGAAAGCTGCCACTGATTTTTGAAGTTTAAATGATGCCAAATTGGCACTTACTAAGCACTGGAATATTTTTTGGCGTTACTGCGCTGTTGGGGAAGCAGGCTTGACAGGTAAAAAGATAAGTCAGAGAAGAGGTGAGGTTAGGAGAATCCAGCATGAGATACGTCTCTGATAGTTTTCTTTCTTGTGGGAGAGCAATCTCCTGAATAAAATATACGACTATTTTTCACTGCTTATCAGTTTCCAGAAAGCCCATGCGGATGCAGGTTGGATTCATTCCGATTCAGTAACTGCGGGCATAATTTGAATTTCCCTTGGGCTGAAAGCAACCTTTGGTGTCTGGGCAGCGAGTCCTTCACTTAGCATACAGAAGAGTTTCCCTCACTGTTTACCCTCAGTGTAATGTCGTTGTCTAATATGCCTAAGCATGACTGCTCTTTTACTTGTATTTGCTCAGCTTTCTGTCAGGTCAGTGCTTTGAAAGGCCTGCTCTCAACGCCATTTCAATATTTAGATAGAGTATCCGGTGTTGCCTTTTAGAGCAACTGTCTGCTGCCTATCCTGTTCTCCCCGTCAGTTTTGGCTTTGTGAATGGGGTGCTAATTGGCAACCCCAATTAGAAGTATTTAGCTATTGCTTTACTCACCTGGCTTTTATTTTGCTTTTCAAAAGTTGAAAACAGTGATACAGACCAGTTCTGTTGATGGCTTCTTTTTTTTTCTCTATTGCTTTTGAAATCCAGTCTGTCTTATCCATCGCATTAATGGAGCAAAGGTAACAACCAAAATGAATATCTTCCTGTCTTCTCTTTTAGATAAAATTGAAGATGAATTAGAAATGACTACGGTGTGCCACAGACCCGAAGGCCTGGAGCAGCTTGAAGCACAAACCAATTTCACTAAAAGAGAGCTTCAAGTGCTTTACAGAGGATTTAAAAATGTAAGAACAGCACTGCAGTGAACTGAATCCAGTATGTATGTCTCCACCAGCCCCCACTGCTCAGCTGCGTTTTGTATCGTTCCCCTGCTACATACCAGCAGTTCTGCACTGCATCTCCTCTACCACAGCAAAATGAGCTCACAATCTACCTTTCCATCTAATATTGATGCCCCCATAATCTGCTTAAAATGGGGATTGCATGAGCACATCACGCTCGTTACATTTACTCCCTAAACGTCACTAAACGTGCTGCAAATTCCTCAGCTGTGCCTCTACTTCAAGATAATCTGCAAGTGTTTTCATGTTTATTTAATTTTTGCTCACTCAATTCGTGCTGCCAGTTGAGCTGTATTGTTTGCTTGGGATGCCTGGGATTTTTGTTTTTTTTTCCCCTTTCCCTATCTTGGATAATTCTTGCTATTTGAGTAGGATGTTATTAGAGCACGTTAGGACTACAAAGCCCGGGGTAAGCAGGGAACAAAGCAGGAGCCCAAGAGACCTCAGAAGGTAATGGGTATCAGGGTGAGGGGGTAGGAGGCCACAGTTTAGGTGAAAGGGAATGTGTCAGCTGCCACGGCTGCATGCACACAGCAGCAGCATGCTGGTCTTCGTGAACCTCAGCCTGAGCTGATTCTCCCTGGTAGGGTTGGTCTCCACAGGACTGTGAGCCTCACCATGTAGGTCCCCTGCTGCTGCCTCACAGGGACTCGTAATACATAGAAATGGGATTCTGAGGCTATGTGGAGCAGATGTGTTATGGACCTTGAAGGCTGAAGAGTCATTACATGACTGCCTGAGGGTCTGAGTTTAGTCAGACGGGTGTTTTGTGTCAGGTAGTGCTTTGATGATGATTAATGAATCGTTATTGTGCTAGCTTGATAAACGCCATGTGGTTTTTAAGTTGCTCTGTTGGACGTTGCAGTACTTCAGCAACTGTCATAGCAAAACACTGTAACTCCTTGAAAAGTCAAGTCCACTGGTTGAAGCCTTGCCAAAAAAAATTGAGCCACCTCAGATGCAAGTCTTGTTGAGGGAAACCTGCTGGATGTTGTGAAGGTCCTTTCTTATTTTTGGCTTTCTTGAAATTTGGTTGCATCCTATCTCCTGCATGTACCTGACTTCTCCAGCACAGCACAGCTGCCTGTACCTTTGTTTATTGCATGCATTGTGCTTGTGCAGCCTTTGCTGGACTTAAGGAGGACCTCAGTCTGACCTCTGAAGATGGGCCTTCTGAAACCTCATCGTGCTTTGGATGGTCATGTACAAAACATGCAGCTTTGAAGACAGAGCTCAATAGGTTAATACATGGTATAACGTGATATAACCCCTTACAATGGGGAACAGAACTCAATGCATTCCTAACTACTGTGTTTTCATATCTTGCTGACATACCTTTCTTGCTGTGCATGGGAGCCCAGTGCAGGGCACCATGCTGAGAGGGAGAGGCTGTGTCAGCAGCCCTGATGCAAATCAGAGGCACCTGAACCTTGCAGTGCTCAGCAGACCTGGAGTTTATCCTAACACCCCCCAGTTTTGCTACCATTTATGCAGTACAGAGGCAGTACCTCTGAGGGAAAGAATAATGATAAAAGTGCATTTAACTTGTGTGTTCAACCCTTTTGTAAGACCACACTGATGGTCTTGGTGTTAATTGGCAGTGCTGGCACGATCTTGGCTTTGTCAAGTCATTAGGAAAGCAGCGTGCTTTCCTCCAGCTGCTGTGTACGCAATGTGCATGAAGCTTTAATATTTAAAGTTTAAATTGAAAGGGCAGCTTTAGCATTTCTAGCCTATAAATCATGGTTTCAATAGCATGAGTAATTAGGCACAGTAGGCAGGCTATCTCAGCTGTTACCATATTTCCTGTTGTACCGAACCGTGTGCTTCTTGGGATGATGTTGCAGTGCCATCTGGAGATTCAAAGTCCCTGTGGGAAAACAGTCATTTTTCTCTCCAGCTCGCGCTGCTTGCTCTCACTGATTGCACGGGTCGTGTTTAATCACAAAGCAACAGCTGGGTTAGCACAGGGCCAGCTGCAGGCACTTGGAATAGCACAGGAGGAATGAGGTCCTTCGCAGTCCTGCTGTATTCATAGTTGGCCGGGTGGTTGCGTTCACAGACACGCAGCCAAAAGCAGCCAAAAGCAGCCTGGTATTGCTTCCAGGCCCTGTCTGAGCAGGGTCCTAATTCTCCATACTTTTCTTTCTTAATGTTCCTTTGTCTCTGAAATCTTTCCCTGCACACCAGGGCACTGGGAGAGGTGCATCTCTGCTCTTCTGGAGCCCTGTGAAAAACTGAGGGGGTTCTGGGCCAACAGGACTGGCAAAACCGATTGATCAGGTGACAGCAAAAGCTGTGAGCTGCTTGAGCAAAAGCGGGTTCTGTGAAAGTACGGGATTTCGGGGGGAGAAAAGAAATGTGCAGCTCCAGAGTTCCACAGGAAATCAAGTGATTCTAATCCTTCGGACTTGCTGATAGGCTTTCATGTCTTCAGTTACGTTTCTGCAGCCAGTAAAGCTGCTCAGCAGAGAACTGACTTGTTATAAGCCTGTTCTTTTTCTTCTTTTATTTCTGTCATTAAAAATAAGTGCTGGCTACTCACAGTGCTCTAAGACAACAAATCTTGAGACAGAAAATGATAAATTCTGATATGCGCCATACACCCAGAGCTGACCCATAGGGGTCTCTGGGCTGAGAGCTGCCCCAGGAAGGTGGTGAGGAAGGAGGGGAGGGCAGAATTTAGTTGAGGAGGGTGGGCAGCAGCCAGGAATGCAGCTGGGATGGGCCATGAGCTCAGGCTCCTCCTGGTGTTACTGCTCAGATCTGATGTTTCCACACTGGACTGGTGGAGGCTTCCACCAAACTGCGACTCGGCCACTCCAGCAAAGCAGAGCACAGCAGCCAGACTGGCTGCATGACATGAGGTGCTTGGGCTGAGGGCTTTGGCTGTGGCTCTGTAAAAAGCAAGATAACTGAAGCAGCAAGAAGTAGAGCCTAGTGGATCTTACCTTGGTTCAACTTAATAAAATAAAACGTGGTTGTTTTATAAGTATATGGGAAGAGAGAATTGTTTGAGCTAAAAGGCAGTGTTGGCATGGGATGCAATTAGAGGTTTCTGTTCCCCAGGTGAGTGATGTTTGGGGAACAATTAATGAATGGCAGGGAGTGAGAAATTATTTATAAGATTCAAATTGATAAATTGCTGACTGTTTAAGTGATCACCAACAATAGAACTTTTGGCTCAGTAATTCAGTATGTCCCTTTTGGTCTTTCTCATTACTTGTATTCCTTGGATTGAGCGCATGAATTTAAGAGGATTGGGATCTTCATGGGATTTTCTGCTTTCTTCAGGAGGTTGCCCTATTAGGGGAACAGCTGCTGGCTGCCAGGGACACTTTGCAAAGACTCAGTGAGAGAGCAGCAACCCCAAATAACTAAGGGACTGTTGGGAACACTCTGGCTGTGCTGTAGAGTGACTATTTTAGCAAATCTGCAGAATGTAAATGAGCCTTCTGTGAGATGGGACGTCTGAAATAAGTCTGGATTTGAAGACCAAAGCAAGCAGTGTGAACAAGATAAGGAAGTTCTGGTATTTTCATAATGCCACAAATATACTGCTGGCTTTGAGAGAACACAAGAAAGGCAGCAAAATAATTTCTGATTCTCGCAGAAGAAAGAACCCCAAGTGCAATTTTCCTTTGATTTTTTTAATTCAAAGTGTGGTTTTCAGCTCCTTTGTGGTTTAAGGAGAAGTCGCAGGAGGTTGATCCATACACGTGACAGATGCTGTCAGTGCCAGTGCTTGGTAGCTAAATTTTGGGAAATGCTGGGTTTGTTTCTGTGCTTGGCAACAATACAAACCAAGTGTTCACTTCTCACGTTAGACACTTTGAAAGAATTCATAGGTTTAAAAAAAGAAAAAGAGGTGTTACCTGAAATTTAACCCACCGCTGTCAAAGGAAGGCCTTGTGTGTATTAGAGTGGGATGTGCTTTTTCACGCTGCTATGAAGTTTCTCTTGCATGAAGAAACCTCTGTTGCCTTCAGTGGAATTCAGCTGGCAGAGAGCTTACCTGCTCCTTTTCACGAGAGAGATTTCTTTCCAGTCAGCTGCCTTAAGATGTGCTGTAGCACTAATGAGGCCTCTTGAGTTTTATTTGACTCTTACAAAACAAAATGGTGATCAATTAAGTGTAAATGAATTGCTACTAGCATATGTGTCTGAAAGCAGCCCTGTTATGTAGAGCTAAGCAGGGCGATCAGTGTCAGCACTGTGTTCCTGGAGGTTTGATGCAAACTTCCATTTGGCTTCCAGATGGAACATCAGAAGCAAGCAGGGTTGTGTGGGAACTCAAAATGTAATCAGGCCCGATGGCCAGACCTGCTGTGGGAGACCTCACCTCTCTGAGAGCAGTGCAGCTCCTCTTGCTGTGCCTGCCCAGTGCTGATGCACTGAGACTGGGGGCACAGGAACACGAATGGTGGCTGGGGCTGCTGGGATGGCCTGGGGCAAGGGAAAGGTATGGAGAATATGGGTAGTCCTTGTATTTATAAACTGTCTTAAAGCATTGCAGTGGCCAGGAAGAAGGCGTCTACTGGACTGGAGGAAGGAACTCAGAGCTAATAGCACTAATTCCAGTAGCAAAGAGGTACGGAGTGTATGTGATTAGGGGGCTGCCTCTGGTGTTGCCCGAAGTGCCCCTCCTTGCTCTCCTGTGACTCGCACAGGATGGAGCGATTTCTTTGTTCTGCCCTTCCCATGGTTGGTGAATGCAATGTCAGCAGCAGGCGATGCTGCAGATCAGACGATTTTTCTGTTTATAAGCTTTTCTCGATGGCAGAATTTCTTGTCAAGGTCCTTTTGTTCTTAAAAGACAACCTAAAGAACTCATCAATAAGTAAGTCGCTGGCTTGAATCTTCCTCTGACTTTGTGTCACCGATTCAAAGGGATTTTCCTAAGTTTGCTCATCCCAAATTCAACAATCTGTAAGCAGCGGTGAGGAATGGATTTTTGTCACCTGCACTGGTTAGGTAAAAATATAACTGTGGTTGAACTCAAGCATGCTATATCACAGGATGGATGAGTCATGCAAACAGAGCCTTTAACCAAGATGAGGCTTTGGAGCTCTGAGTAAATAGGAATGTGGGAGGTTATTTTGTGCATATGAAGAGGATGCAGAGGGATGGGCAGTGGCTCAGGGTGGCTGACTGAGAGATAAAGCTGCATCCTGCTGCTGGCTTCTCTTGGTTTGTGAGAGCTGGAGTTCGGTTGTTTAGGTTTGGGGTTTGCTTTATAATTAAGCCTCTGGATTGAGGCACATAGCAAAGCTAAACCTGGTCCTGAATTTTACTTGGGCTGTCCTGAAGTGCTCTTCTGGTTTCAAGCCTCATACCAGTGCTAATGTTTGAGAATTTGCTGGTACGAACCATTACTCTCCATGGCGCTGGTGTAGGGGTATCTGACTACTGGGGGCTAATGTGGAGGGACAGGACAGGGAAGCGTTAGCTGGCAGTGATCTCTGATGTATTAGAGGAAGCCTTTGTGTGACAGAAGGCACGAGCTGGCTGTCCAGGTCATTTTTTAAAACAGGAATTAAACGCTGTGAACCAAGTCTGTGAGATGCTTAAAATGGAATTGCAGTCTGAATTATTTTCATTTCTTCAGCTGCACAGCCCATACATCCAGAACGCTATGGGAACAGGGATGCGATTTGTATAATTGCTCTCTTTGGGCTTGTACAGTTTTGCAAATGAACCTTAACAGAGCTGGGGTGTGTGTTTTGATTTGGTTTTGTTTCTCTTTTCCGACAGGAATGTCCTAGCGGGGTGGTTAATGAAGAGACGTTCAAACAGATCTATGCACAGTTTTTTCCTCATGGAGGTAAGCAGGATGCTTTGTCAGGTTTATTGAAGTGTGACTTAATGCAGGTTGTTGTCACCTGGCTGCAGAGCTACTTGGATACTCTGTGCTAGGAAAGTGAGGTAAGGGCTGCAGGATCTTACACGAAAACATGAGCAAAGTAAGAACACTGATGAACAGCTATTTAACAAGAATAAAGGCAAACCCACATTAGAGATTGCCAGTAGTTGTCAGCCACAGAGCAGTGTGCTGCTATGAGATGGAGTTGCTGCACTTGCTGCTGGAGATAATACTGCACTGGCCCCAGAGATCTGCTTGTGTGCTGCTTTTTGCTCTCCTTCTTGCAAGCACAGCCCCACAACCCAGATCATGCCCTGTGCAGTACAAGCTTTTGCATTCAGTGGGGTTGGGTTGTGGTTTCTGCAAGTCCACCTTAATATTTACTAGCTCACAGAGTGGCAGTGCTTTAAGGATGGCTTTATACTGAAGGAGAGGTTGCTGAGAGCCAGTGGTATATAAGGAGCTGTTGTACCAATTGGTGCCTTTTGTGTTTTCCAGATGCTAGCATGTATGCACATTATCTCTTTAATGCATTTGACACTGCACAGAATGGCTCGGTGAAGTTTGAGGTAACTGGTTTGCATCCTGTCTTAATGCCCTTTTTCTCAGTTCTGTGTTTCAGCTTCCCCGTCCATTTTTCATTGTAAACTATGGGATTTGCTGGGCTATGGGCTGGAGGGCTACAACCAGCTGAAACATCAAAATCTCATTCTGCTTAACGCAGGCTTCTCGTGCAGATGGGTTGGCTTTCTTCCCACTGGAGAAACAAACAGATCGTGTTAGTCAGTAGCATAGGAGTGTTAGTGCCACAGGGAGAAAGCGCAGAGGTTTGTGTAGCAGAAAGCACAGGGCAGTAACAGTCCCATGGAGCAGAGACCAGCGAGTGGCACAGATAATGTGGACATTAAAGAAAGGCCAGAGAAGCTCATGCTTCCTGTAACTCGCATGCATTGCAGGATTTCACGTGTATGTTCTGGAATGCATGCATTTTCAGAGCTGATTTGAGATGTTCAACAGGAATCTCATGTAGTTCCTGAGGAATACCAAATCCACCCCATAGCTGCAGCCTGCGTCTGCAAACAGAAAATGGTGGAAATGCTAGGCAGCCCTGCTTTATGCCATCAAAGTGGCCAAAGTTTGTTAGTTCCAGGTGTGACGGAGAAATTATTTATCAGCTGTGGGAAGGTTGCCATATGGAAGTGCATCTCTGTAGCGATGGCTGCAGTGGGAGTTCTGCCTGTAGCAGCCCTTCTGGAGAGCATTATGAGACTTCCAGAATCCTAAACGAACTGACCCACAGCAAAATGCTTAAACAAGGCTATTAAAAAAACGCTGAGCTTTCCTTCCTGGCAAATCTGTCTCTTTGGTGCTTATCAAATGTAAGCATTTTGTCCCCTTTTTTGTATCGTTCAGCAAACTTTAATTTCTCTTGAGTGTGGGTAAAAAGGAACAAAGGTCTTTAGGAAGCTGTGCTCTGCCCCGTGCAGAGCCACAGGAGATGATACGGGGAGGACTAAGTGTGTTAAACGAGACACCAGGTAGAGTGTAGCTGCTTTAGCTCGAAGCTCTGCCTGTACTAACAAATACAGCAGTGCTGCTGAGCCATTGTGCAGCGCAAACAATAAATCAAAGTTATTGCAAGCAATAACTCCACTGTAAACCAAAAATGCAAACAAAATACCGTGTCCCAGATTGAGTTAGTAGAGGTGGGAACCACACCTGGCTAAATGTGTTGTGTTTTCTAGAGGACAAAACCTGAGCTTCCCTGTGTGGCAGAGGGGTCTGGGATCTTGCTGTCCCTCTCAAGGTAGGCACAGGGAAAATGCACAGTTGAGTAATTGAGGACTCTTGGGATTTTCCCAGTTCCCTCTTACACATTTATTAACGCTGCTCAGATCATGTCCGTTGAATTCAGTCAGAGAGGATACATTAGTGTTAAGTGGGTAACTCCCTTGGTGGGTGTAATGAGGAATGTGACTTGGAAAGGGGTGTTACACAGATTCTCATTTCTCTCTCTGCCTCAAACAGGATTTTGTGATGGCGTTGTCAATTCTGTTGCGGGGAACAGTTCATGAAAAGCTAAGATGGACGTTTAACCTGTACGACATAAATAAGGATGGCTATATAAACAAGGAGGTAGGGCTGTTTCTACAAATGTGGTCTATGAGAGCTGACTTGTTTCTGTTACATAGCACAGTTAATGTTACATACAGCTCATCAAACATATTAAACTGGACCTGAGTGTTTTTCTGTCTAAGAAAGTCCAAAGTGATCTCACATTGTATTATGTTGTAGATGTGTTTTTCTATGTTACACTGGCTTTAATGGTTAGCTTTTACCTGGAGAAAAATCATGGTTTAATCTATGAGCAATGCAAAGCTGTGAAGGGGAGGGGATGATGACAACAGGTACTCAGTAACCAAGGCATCTAAGGGGCTTCTGGCTGCACTGGGAGGTGTGATGTGGGCTCACCCAGAGCACTACAAGCCCCCCGGATTTATAGGTTAGCATATATCTGATGATGCATCTGTCTGCACATGTGTGTGTTCTTGGGGCTGACAGTAGATACAGGCACGAGGTCTGTGCTGTTTTGTTAACACGAGAGGGTGAAGAAAAGGTCAGTAAAAGAAATAAAAGTGCTATCATTTCTATTAATTTCCCTGTTGTGCTTTTGTTGTCATGTCACTGCTGCAGGAGATGATGGATATAGTAAAGGCAATTTATGATATGATGGGAAAGTACACGTATCCCGTGCTGAAGGAAGATGCTCCAAGGCAGCACGTAGAAGTGTTCTTTCAGGTACTTGATTTCTGATGATGATTTCTCAGCACCCGAGCTCTTCACTGATGCACTTTAAGATTAATCCCAGATACATAGCTGCTTTACATCCTAAAACAACTTCTAGTAGCCATCCAACCTAACGCTACATTGCCTGCTGACTTCTTGAGTCTGAGGTATCCTATTTGACTTAGCCCAACCCTTTGCAATGGGATGATATCCATCCAGTGAACGTGGAGCTTCTGTACGTATCACAGTCATTTGGTGCTTCTCTTCTCAGCTGCCCATAAAGACAGACAGCAGTCGTATGGTGAAGCAGTGAAGAAATAAATGATGTAATATGAGCAGAGGTTGCTGCATGTGTATAAGGAAGGTTCAGGTGGAGATGACCTCAGAAGTCCTCCTCATACCAGAGTGAAGCAGTCCTTAGCTGCCAGCAAATTGAACCAGTGGCACCGAGTGTGTAACGTAGGCTGGTCACGTGCCCTAGATTTATTCGAGTTTCAGCACATAAGATGTTATACTGTTACCACAGTGTTATCTATGGGAACTAAATGCTTGTTTTTATTTTGCAGAAAATGGATAAAAACAAAGATGGTGTTGTAACTTTAGATGAGTTTATCGAATCATGTCAGGAGGTAAGCATGAAATGCTAGGTGCAACAAAAGGTGCAGGTTATGCCACCAGTGTTTGTTTTCACTTCCACCAAACTTCATTCGTAAGGAGCTGTCACTCCAGATCCTGGGTTTCCTTTGCTCTCTAAAAAACAAGCAGCTGTAAGATCGGTGATGCTCTGTGAGGCTGCTGAGCCATCAGGGCCGTGGGGTCAGGCTGGTCAGCACTGCTGATTCTGTGACAAGTACACAATTATGAGAAAGCTCATAGTGCCCTCTACCTTCCTCAGTATTTTATTTACTTAGCTGTTTATTTAAGAGGCTGACACTGTGTCTTCAGTGTGTGATTAGAGATCTTAGTATTGAAGCAGCTTCAACAGTAGGGTTTTGTTAAACCAGGACCAGGGCAGGGTATTTGGTTCCTTACTGTTGATGCGCTGGCAGCTCACTGACCCATACGCTGCCACATGTTATCTCCTGGCAGACCAGAGCCATACCACACAAAGATGGTGTTTTTTACTTAAGGAAACAAACAGATGTGCTTATCTCTGCCATTTCTGAAGCTGCAGCTCTTGGGCAGTGAAGTCATGGCATGGCTGTGCACAGGAGGATTGGTTCCCCACACAGGGCATCACCGAAGTGTGTTCTGATGAGTGTGAGTGGATGCTGCTACCAGAAACCATCTGGTATTTCCCTTATGTGTCTCCAGCACTCTCATTTGGATCCAGGGACCTGAGAGAGGCTGGCATTTCATGTATTCTTGTTTTGAGCCCGAGGCGTTCCTGTGAGGAAGAGGTCCTTCATGGCAGCGTGCTTGTCCATTCAAAGCTGTCCTTTCATTTGGGCTTCTGAAGCATATGAAGCTAAATACACACCTTCATATTCAGGATCAGTGCAGTGGGTGCCGATGTCTGAGGGCACAGCTTCAGTGCTGGTTCAGCTTTTCTTCTGTGAAGCAGAGGCCCTGCTGGAAGCCAAGCTTAGGAGAAAGTTCAGTGCTTGCATGCCTCAAACCAGTCAAGGTGCTGAAGTAAAAGCAGTGCTTTTCCGAATCAGAACGTAATTGCTGAATCCATTCAAGCTCACCGAGGGTGGAAAGCAAGGCTGTTGCCTGCAGTAGTCCCCGCAGAGCCCCTCCTGTGCCATGCCAGGTTAGGAGTTGTGTTCATCAGTGCTCCTTTCGTGAACGTGTCTTCTCATTGCTTTCAGGATGACAATATCATGCGGTCCTTGCAGCTCTTTGAGAACGTAATGTAACCATGCCTGGAAAGCTCTGGAAGAGTCAGAGACTGCGTGTGTAACAAAGACCTCCTTTCTGGGTGAAAGCTTTTTATAATTCAGCCATGTTCAATTCAGCCAGCGTGTGAGGATTTTGTATGACATCTCCAACCAAATGGCAACTGAATGCAACTGATCCCATCTCTCCTCCGCAAGAGACGACGGTGGACCTCTATTTCATTTTGGAAGCATGCAAATACTTTAATAAAACCTGATGAGAGAGCTGCTGCTCGAAGCTCAATGAGTAATACACAGCATTCTGTTTGCAAGCCACAAGTCCTGCTTTAATCTAGCAAGCTTGATTGCGTGTGATAGCTCATGTTGATAGCATTTTCAGCCACCTATTACAAGCAAAAAGCTCAGTCCATACAACCATATGGCAAAATGTTTTATGGATGCCTTGCCTTTAATCTGCTTTGACAAAAAAAAAAAAAAATAGAATCTACAAGGGCCATCTGTAAAAATGAACAGTGAATGTACCTAGGACGTTAAGCAGACAGCCCGTGTAGCCAGCATCCCCATTTCTGCAGAGATCTTGCTTCTCACATGCACTGGTGCCACCACGCTGAAGCTGGTGGAGGTATTCCTGAGCACATTAAGTAGAGGAACTCGATGCTAGGGTTAGTCAGAAAGGAGCAAAGCGTGAGTAGCATGTAAATTTCAAACTGCAGAGCAAATCTGATCAATGATGGTAAGTTGTTGCAGGACCAGGTAGGTTTATAAGGGCTGCTAGAGGAAGGTGCATACCTGCTCTGGTCCCAGCCACCTTCTGCAGTCCTGCTACACTGTGGGACACCGAGCGATTCTCTGTTGTGCACCTCAGCAGCACCATGGCTGTGTGTGATGGTCCTTTCGCTGTGGTTTGGCACCTGCTTCCTGATGCATCACTTAACATTTGTATTCCTCCATTAGATGTTAAAGCAAAGTGTTTTCCACTCTGTGGATTTATTTAAGCTTCCCAGGTTTACTTATGGCTGAAAAGGGCCAGGTGGTGCAGCTGTGTTCCCACATAAAGGCCTTGGCACCCACAGAGTGCCAAATAAGTTTAATTGACACCTACATGGTTGCTGTTGGTATCAGAGATGTCTGCCAGGGTAGCTCCGCATTTTCTGTAGCAAAATCTTTATCCCCAAGGCAGTTGCATGTCTTGTACAAGTCCTGATCCTTACTAATGCCCCAGAGAGCTTTGCTGTGGGGAATTGTTGATTTGTTTCTTTCAAGAGGGAAACAGGAAGAGTCATGTAGCGAATTGATAGCAAGGCTGGATTATGCCCAGTAGACGTGTCTGCTGAGGAACACGTCAGCCTGCTTTGCAGAGGACTCTTAAGGAAAATGGCTGTTCCCAAGCAGCTGATGGTTGGGAAACCAAGGGAAGGAGGGAGCAGCCTCCTGTACCAACTGCACAAACCACACACAAAGGAGAATCCCCTGTCGTAGTCCAACGTCGTTCCTGTCCAGTAAGCATATATTTTTATTATGTCAGATACTATATTGCTAATATACTGTTGGCACTGAAGATATATTTTAAATATTATGTATGTGGAAGCTTTTTATAACACTAAATATATAGTATGCCTAATTTCTGTAGCCCTATGTTTTATAAAAAAAATAATAATAATAATAATAATTATTGAAATATTCCTGGTTGTAGAAGTAGGTCTGATCAGTACTAGAGTAATGCTATGTTTATTCCTCAAGATGGAATGTGTTCCCTTTATCTGGGCTTCTGCATACTCTTCTGTGTGGTCTTTGCTTTGTTCCCCCAAGTTGACCACTTGTCATCAAAACAGCTGGTCAGCTGAGACAAGTTACTTGTCTCCAGGAATGACATCTTAGTCTCTCCTTGCACGCAATTGACATGAATTAATTCCTTCTAGCAAGTATACAGAGCAAAGCAGCTCCAGTGATGTGCTGGGGTTCACAGAAGGGATGCAGTGCTGTGAGAGTAGCCTTGTCTTCCAGCTGTCCAGTGTTGTCTAGTTGGTTCTTTTTAATAGGCACTTGATAAAGACATCAGCTGTAGCTGGAATAATGCCCAATATTTATGTTGTTCCTTCTTGTGATTCTTCTTGTAATCACTTGGGCAAATAACAGCCTTCAGTGCAACGAGCAACCTGCTTTTTTCTCCTCCATCCCTACAAGCATGTGTCTATTGTCAGTCTGAGCAGGTAATGTCACTGGACCAAAAAAAGGGAAAGCAACCATTTGTGCTGAGTTGTTCAGTGTCTTTCACCTCTAACAGTGATGCTCCAAATGTGCTCACAAGATGGCCTGTGTAGCCTGAATATTTCTCAGAATTGGAACGTGCCTTTTTCAGTAGAACAGAAGCATTACTGGATGCGTGATCCTTGTAGTTCCTGGAGCTAAATTAATTTCTGGAGCCACTCCGAATTTGGCCTCAGCTGTATTTTCAGTCTCCACTAGCAGAAGTATTGCGTCCCAGGGACCAGAACTGCTCTGAGTCAAGTACAGCCTGATTGAGCAACATACCTGAAATATTTGCATGTTACTCTCAACGTATCTTTAAGTGCATTGCTGAAGCCAGGCTACTATTAGTGCCCTTACACTTTTGGTTTCTCCTCTTCTGCACTGCTGTAGTTTTTTTCAGTTCCTAGTAATGATGGCTGTGTGTTAGGAAGAGAGGGAGATGCTGAAAGCTGCTCTGGTCTTGACTCTGCCCCTAAGCCATAACCAGAGCCCAGCTGCCATTGCCTGTGCCTCATGCCTGCCGTTTGCTCCTGGATTGCTGCTTCTCTGTTCCCCTGAAGATGCCATCCAGAGACCCAGCCAGGCAGTGCAGCGGACCCAGGGGAAACTCATGGGGTTCAATAAATCCAAGTGCAAGATTTGGCACTTGGGTTACAGCGAGCCCTGCTATCAGTACAAGCTGGGGGATGTAAGGGTAGAGCACAGCCCTGCCAAAAAGGACTTGGCAAATGGACGTGAGCCAGCAATGTGCCCCCACAGGAAATGGCTGTGAACTAAAAGAGGGGAGATTTAGGTTGGATATGCGAAAGTAGTTTTTTACAGTGAGGGCAATGAGGCAGTAGCACAGGGTGCCCAGAGATGAGGTGGATGCACCATGCCTGGAGGCACTCAAGGTCAGGCTGGATGGGGCTCTGAGCACCTGATTTAGTGCAGGTGTCCCTGTTCAGTGCAGGGAGTTGGACCGGATGGCCTTTAAAGGTCCTTTCAACTCAAACTCTTCTGTGATTGTACGTCTGTTGCTAAAATAGGAGGATTTGCCATGTGACGCACAACAGCAGCATTTCCTGTAGCTTGATCGTAAATTCTGGCTGTGACAGAGCAGTTGCCTTTGTGAAACCATTTATTATCCTGTGTTTGTCTATGATCCCACTGATAGCAGCCGGAGGCTTGTGTGCATCAGTGCCCAGGGGGCTCAGGGCTTTCCGTGAGCAGCATCCATGCATGTGGCAGGTGACAGAGATGCAGTGACTGTGAGAGAGTCGTCCTCTGCATGGAAATGTCTTTGGGTTTGCCTTTTATGTTCTTGGTGAATGTTAGTTTGTAAGCTTGCAAAGCCTCTCATCGCTCATAAATGAGGCTTGCAATATTTATGGCAAATACTTACTGCTACAGCTTTCTAAATAAAACATAGTGTGCTGTTCTGATCTCATCTCACCATCGATCCTCTTGCCAGGATGTGAGGGAAGCTGCTGTGCTGCTTGCTAAGTTGCAGTTAGACTCTGTCAGTGCTATCAGCTGTGCACATTTTCTTGAAGCTGTGAATGTTTCAATAACATCTGCATTGTAAGTCTGACTGTTTCACTACTTACAAGCATTAATCTGCATTTTCATGCCAGCGTTTTCTAATAAAAGCCTTTCTAACATGCGCTTTAGGCAACCATCTGTTGAAAAATAGGAATATGATGAATGATGCAAAAAAAAAAAAAAAGAAAAGCAAACAACAATGTAATTTGTCTGTTGTCGTCGATATACATTTTCCTGTATTTTTGAATGCATTGCAATACTGTGAGTAACTGTATGTTGAGTTGCAAACCTGAAGGTGCGGATATGTGAAGGTTCCAGTGCCGCAGACTTTGGCATTGCCTGGCTGCAGCACACAGTAAGAGCAGAGCATCTTCATGTCTGCGTGTGATCACCTTTAAGATGGCAGCAGCTCATGGCTCGTGGGAGTGCCATGAAAGACTTGTGGGAAAGTGCTGCTGGTGTCAGTCGTGCAAACTAAAGCCATGCGGGTGGAGCGGCGGTGCGTCGCTTCTATTAAAAATGCTGTTATCCGATGGCAGTTTGTATTACGTTTTGTTGAATGGTTTTAAAGATTTGGGTTTTAATAATAAAAACTACATATCTGTAGGGGAGTGTCCTCCTGTACGCCCAGTATGTATTTTTCTCTTACGGGATGCTGTCAGGTTAACGATGCACAGCCAGGAGACTGATGTAACCACGCATCGATCTGCACAGGGGCTGTTAGACTGCTGGAGCAACATTTACATGGTAATGATTTCTTTCCATTGCTGATCTGGGGATGCTCGTCTGTTTGGTGTGGTGACATACACCTCTGTTTGTCCCTGGTGTGAGTAAGAGTTCAGAAATACTCAACCTGCTTCACCGGTACTATCTTGGAACAGTAAAAGCTGAAATCTTATAGATATCTTTTTTCTCTTGGTCATTTTTGCTTAAATACCTCCAAGTAACAGGAATTACACTGAAGAACATGCAAGCACTACTTTATTGTAGAGATATGAAAAATAAGCTTCTCTGTGTCCCTTTATCTCTGGTTTGTTGAAAACATCCATTCTGACACATGGAGAGTTGCAGAAGGAATTTTACTAGACTATATACATGTGTATATGTACAGATATACAGATATGAAAATTTGGTCAGCTTCATCACATAGGGTATAATATATCCACCTGCACATCCCAAGACAAGGAGTTTTGTTTTGCATACTTGCAGAAATGTGAAAATATAGTTGTATGTGTGAAACACAGCTTCAGTCTCACTGCAGGACGTGCCAGGGCAGCTCTCAGCATGCAGCGAGGGAGCAGCCAGCACTGCTGCCTATGCAGGACGATGGCACTTCCATGGATACAAGTCCAGTTGCTGCCCGACGATGGACAGCTGTTGAAGCTCCTGGTTGGCATCTCTCACAGCACCAGGTTACACCAGCGGCTGCACGGTTTGGCACACAGCTGCATGCATTTGCTTTTGATTCGTTTTTTAGTGTCGGATCTGCTGAGGTGGCTGCGTGCTGACCATTAGCACTGTCCATGCCATGTCTCTGGGATCCTCCTGGGTGTGACAGAGTGAGAATGAGCGGTGTGATGCAGCTCAGCATGTGGAAGTGGTTACTTTAGAACTCAAAGCCTTCATATTATGAGATTAATTCTGTGATCTCTGCTCGTTTGTGCAGGCCCAGCAGAGGTGGAGGAGAAGTGACCTGGCAGCAAGACCTCTGCACGAGCAGAAGTTACTGACCATGCGGTTCTCTTCCATTTTGGATCAGAAAATGCATCTGAGATGGAAACACACAGAGAAACTGTGCAACGTGCTGGAGAAAGTGAGGCTTGTCCCTGTACTAGAGTGGGATGCAGCTGGGAGCATTTTGGGATAGCCTGATTTAACCCGATATAACAAATTGCTCTGTGAAAAACGATGGTTTTAAGTCTCGTTGCAGCACACTGCCTGCTGCTAGGTCCACTAAGCAGAGATGTCCCAGGAACCACCACTGCCCTTCTCAGAATTAACGAGTCATGTGCTGCCAGCAAGGAGCGTGGGTTTGGTTTTGTTGTTACTTACAGCTTGAATCATTAATGCTGTGTTTTCAGCAGCAAGCGAGTAGATGCCAGACTTTTGGAAAGCAGAGTCTGAGCACTCCGTAAGGTCAGATAAAATAAACACTTGTAAAGTGCTTTTGCTGCCTGTGGAGCTCGCACAGGGAACGCTAGATGTCAGTGAGGGCCAGCAGCCGGCAGGTTGTGGCAGCACTGCAAGGGGCAGGAGGTGGCTGTATAGGATCAGATGTGGGAACTGCATAAGCAGGAATCCTGTGTGCCTTTGTACACTGGAAGGCTGGTGATGGATGTAGTCCCGTTGTGTGGCTGGGAGTGGCTGGTTGTTTGCCAACACAATCATAGGGTCCAGCATCATCTCCTCTCAGGAAGCAGATCTGAAGCACAGATAGTGTAAGCTGAAGGAGTCTTTTTAGTTTATGTTGCAGTAGCCCCAGTGTATGCTTGTTGCACTATGTTTTGCAGGTGGCTCTTTTGGGGTGGGGGTCAGCATGAGGAATGGGAGACATGCGAGTAGCAGTGTCAAGAATTGTGACAGTTTGTTCTTTATTTGGAAGAAGGGGAGGAGACAAAGTGAGTCACTCCCTTTCTATCCCTCTATGCTTTGCTAACATTAGGCATTACAGACCCATAACGCGTTTTTATACCTGGAAGCCACTTGTTCAAGTTGTTTCTTTGGTTTGTACCTTGGCTACAATGAGATCAAGCTGCCTGCTGTATGTGAGATCCTGAAGTCCCATGGGGATGGTGTTTGGAATGGGATAAGCTTGAAGTCTCTGCAGTACTCCTGACCATTTGCAGTCGTGCCACGTGGCATGGCAGGGCAGCTTGGTGCTGGCATTTAGCAAAACCTTGCTACAGTCTGTAATTTAGTCTGGGAGGTGTGTACTCAAACTGCTTTTGTGAAACTGGCAGGGTTTTAACAGGATGATTCAGGATTTCTTCATCTGAATCAGTCTGTGGGCACCGGAAGGTAGGAAACGAACTGAGGGTCTCCACGTTCTCAATGGATATCCTTATTTATTTCTAGCCTGTTCTGCTTTCGTGTCCCTCTCTGTCTAGTAGAAGTGTGCCCAGCTCCATCTGGAAGTGCAAGGCTTTGTCAGTGCGGGGTTCTGGCGAGAGGTGTCCCATGGGAGGGAGGTACCTCCTCGCCACACAGAGTAAGCTGTTGCATTTGGCTGTGAGATCCCCCTTGGAACTCATCTGCTGCTCACCAGGGTTGTGAGGGTTGTGCTCACCTTTGAGAGGTGTAGGCGGTTTCAGGTGCTGCATGCAGGAGTGTGGAATAGCCAACATGGTATTGGGGTGTCGTGTGCTCCTAATTCGGGATGAGAGCTGCCGATAGGAGCTGGCACTGATTTGCACTGCAGTGCTTCTGGTGGAAGAGGGGAGTCTTTCCTTTGAAAGCCTGGCACGCTTTCAGAATTAACTGTTGGGAGGTTCATCCCAGCCAGTGGCCACAAAATGGGAGACGGGTCACAGCACAGCAAAGCAGGGTTCTGCTCATTGAAGGCCCTTCTGATCTGAAGTCTAGCCGCAGCAGAAAATGGGCTTGGATGGTTACTGCCTTCACTTCTGGTAAAAGGAATCCAGGTAAAAGATGTAAGAATGAGGCCGTTCTAGTCAGCCTGCACACTCCTCACAAAAGCCCGTGACCTTCCTCTCCTGCACCACAGGCCTCGTGACTCCGTCCCCACTGTTTCCAAACCCAAGCTACAGCCTGGGCCTGCAGCTGAGGAGCACAAGAACGATAAAGCCACGTTGGATCCAGAAGCCACTATTGTCTGGTAGTGGCAGCAGCAAATATTTACAGTTAGCTGTTATTTTTACATTTTAAACATGGATTTTAATTAAAAAGTCATTCCCATCTGTGACTGGTAAAATAGAGGCTTTTGTAACGGACGTATTTGTTTTCTGAGGGATGTATTTAGTGTGTGTATACATCAGCAGCCATCCCAAGGGACCGTCATGGTAATGGATGAAAACCAGGCCTTGCTGCTGCGTGAGCAACGATAAAACCGTGTGTTGCAGCTCTGCTGAGATGGTGAGTTCATGCTGATAGACTCAGCCACGGCCTGGGCGTAAATCAAAGGCAGGAATTCCACTGTGTGTATTTCAATTTTTGCATATTAATTCCCTGGTGACTTTTAAGTTCTAGTCATGCTTACTGAACAGATCTTTTACTGTCAGTGCAGAAACAGTTTTTCCTTCCAAATAGTAATGAAAATAAAGACAAAATGTGGGCTTAGTGCCATCAAAATAGTGTAGATTTGCAGCTGCTTGCAGAAGTTTCTTTCTTGCTTTGCTTTTATGAAACCAGGTGATCAGATCCTCTCTCCTGGGACTTTGTCAGAAGATCAGGTTTATCCACTGAAACACAAGGGCGTTTCCATCTGTTACCCTGCACTCAAATCTGCCTTATGTGGAAATTATATCTGCTTTGGCTTCTTCGAGTTGTATGGGGACAACCACTTTGCCAATGTACTTCAGGCCTTTGTCAGAACACTGCTTTCAGCATCCCACAGTGACTTGCTAGTAAGCAGTTACTCATCTTGGGAGTCATTTTGTGAAATATGAAATAACACCACCACAGGCTTTATATTGTTGTGACGAGACAGAGGGATCTAGAACAGCTCACGTGCATTTTTCAGCTTGATTACTTGGATTGATTGACATTGAGACATCTAAAATACAGGGGTGATATAAGTGCCACGTGAAAGGGGAGCTTCACCAGGATTTTCTTTAAGCTTTTCTGGGTAACAAAAAAAAAAGAAAAATGCTAAATGTTGTTCTTTTCCATGTTTTGTTCAGAACTGTCATTTTCTTGCTGGAAGAGACAAATTCTGGATAGCTAGAGATGGTTAATATCCAGATTTGTGCCTATCGTAAGAAGAAAATCCTTAGAACTGGAAAAGCTTCTCTCAGTGAAGACCTGATTATTGGCTGCACATTCCTAGCCATCCAGAAATACATGTCCTCAACACAGGACATGTTAAGAGTAAGCTTGCTCATTGTGCCAAACAAACAGGCAGGTGCTTTTGCCTGTGCAGAGCCTGTTACAGGAACTTCACTTAAGCACAAAAAATCTCTCTGAGATAATTTGGGGGAAATCTGCGATAAATCCCAGAGATTTCCTGCAGAAGGTGAGATACAAGCACCAATCCTGTCCAGCTGACATCCTGAACAGCCTGCTACACTACTCTTACTAGACTGAAGGCTATGCTGAATGTCAAAGCAGGGCAATATTGCCCAGAGGTTGTTTTAAATTAGTAGTTTATATCCTATGGTAAACTGGAAAAGTTGAAATTTACCAAGGACACAAAGATGTTTTCTCTATATAAATGTTCTGATTTAATGGCTAAATTACAACTTAACACATCATAAAAATACAATCTTCTGTGATCTGTTAATGTCATTAATATTAGTTAGTGCAGATGTCCATATTTATTATTAACGTGTACTTCTTTCATTTTCAGCAATATCGAAAGCTAAGCCAGTCTTATTACCCACTTTTGGAATGTCTGACCCAAGATCATATGGATTTCATTACCAGCTTAGAGCCTCATGTCCTGGTCTATGTCCTTACCTCGATATCTGGAGGACTTACTGCTCTAGGTAAGAGTTGTTGACTGTTGAAAATCTATTTTACAGAGTAGATAACTTACCCAGTATGTGTTTCATTGTGCATTAAGTTGTGATAACATCATGCTCAAATCCTTAAGGACATCTGCTACAAACAAGCAGTTGAGCAGTTTTCTGTATCAGTCTCCTTTTAATATGAAGTATGAGCAAATAAGAGGTGTTATGAATGGAAAAGAAGGTAGATTTCAGTTAGTGGAATCCTTTGTGGTGGTTTCAGCAATAAAGCAAACAGAGTATGTAAGCTTGAGTCTTACTGGCAGTGGCAGTGAATATTTCATGCACGTCACACAATAATGTGAAGAATGCACAGCCAGGAAGACGAGGGAAAGTATTTTGGGAGCTGCAAACCCAAAAAGGAGAATTTCTGAATTTGAAGACTTGTATTTCTGAAAGCACGTTGGCCTTAATCTCTGTTTGGAACAGAAATCTCATTACAACCAGAGAAAAGGATATTCCAGGGCTTGAGGAGCCCAGCGCAGCAGGGCAGAAAAGATTACTGCAGAAATTCCTGTGACATTACAAGAGACCTGTAGGTAATTTTAGATACTGTAAAAGCAGCGTTCAGAAATTTAATGGACAAGAAGAGATGTACTGTTCCTTTAGTGACACTTTGCGATGGGTTTGGTGCAGCACTTAGAATATTTTGTGTGACCTCTGTGGTGACAGCAGCCGAACACCTTGCTGGCTGCCACGTGCATCTGCACAGGAAAAGTTGACTGTTTTGGGTTTGAGGAAAGTTAGTGACAGTGGGCTGAAACCTGCTCTGGATAGGGACTGGAGGTGCCTCACGGTGCTGACAAAGTCTGGACGAGATAGACAGAGCCCTGTGTGGGTCTGTGTGTTAGAGGGGAGGGTGAGCAGAGAAATGTGGCACAGCTGGTCAGACCTGTTCCCTGCACTGGGATTTTTCCTCCTTTGTCTCTTTCTTCACACTTGGCAAAGAGGGGAGAAATAGATGTTGTCTGGCTGGTCTTCTATGGTTTCGCTCTCGAGGTATTTTTAGTGCACTGATATATGGGCAGCCGGGCCCTGACTGCCCATTCCTTGTTTGTTTTCAAGGAGAGGCAGCTCTGCAGCTCCCCCACAGCCCCAGCTTCCATGCATAGCCCATGTGGAGTGCAGAACTGACCCCTGGGCACAGCTGCTTGGCAAATAGGCTGAGACTGCCATGGGCAGCATGGTGTCCTTGTCCCACAGTTCCAGACTGTGTGCTCCCCCTGCCCAGAGCTGCACGAAAATCCAATACTCTCAGTTTTGAGACGTTGCAGTAGATGTCAGTCAGCAACACTGCCCAGAAAATGCTACCGTGTCAGTATGGTCTGAATTTCCCAGTATAATACTTGTTTTTTCTTCCCCTCTTAGCTTAATGAATGACATTTTGGTGTTAAAACAGCCTTTGAGGGCTCCTGTGCTTCTGCTGCAGGTGCTCCCATGCTGCTCTGTAGATGACCCTGTTGGAAATATCCAAATAATTTTGTCAGCATGGTATTTCTGATAAAAGCAGTTTTAGTCACAGTTGCAGTGGTGGGCATCCCGCAAGCAGGAGCACCCCTAAGGACACTGTGACAGCTTTTGTACCTGGTTAAAAAAAAAAAAAAAAAAAAAGCAGAGTGTGTTTTGGAGGTGAGGATGGGGTGCTCTCACTGTAAAACACAGAATTTAAGCTCAGATTTGAATTGCAAATAGCCTGCGATGGAGTGATTCAGCCAAGAAAGAGCAGTGGTTTTAGATCTCAGTGTGCAGCTGGGATCTGAGCAGTCTGAGATACACCACTGAAGGACTCTATTAACATTTCCTCCTCTTGAAGCATGCTGTGTCATGGAAGGATGGCTTCCTGGCTCCCCTTCCTCCCATCTCTCGAATATTCTGCACAAACTGTTTTTTTAATAAGTGCAATTTTAGCCTGACCAACGTATATAGATGAGAAAGCAACAATAGTGGTAGGGACATCTTTAGGCCCAGACTGCAGGGCTCAGGAAACACACTATGTCTACATATTGCCTCGCATGACTGATGGAATGAATGGCTGTGCTTTGTTCTTGCTCAGGTCACGTCTACCTGGCGGCTGCGGACACCCCTGAAGGCTCTCCTGAAGGCTCACCTGAGTTGGCTGCAGAGAACCAGGATGGCTCTGCAGGGCAGCCCTGCATGGGCTCAGAGCAGTTTCTGCATGGCCTCACCAAATCAGGCACACAACTTCTGAGAAGCTCTGCAGAGCCAGTGCAGCACCACAGTGTGGGGGAGGTGTTTGCAAAGGAGGCACCAGGTACTGACTGCTGCTACAGGGCAGGGCCCTGCTGTTAGCAACTGATGCTCAGAAAAAGAGACACAAATCTGTGTCATCTCTAAAAGAGATGCTTTTGTTCAGAGCAAATTTTTGGCTATAAAACTTTATCTCAATGGCTTTGCACAGGATGAACTTGATATTTTCCAAGTGTGTTTATTCAACTGAAATTTAGAAACATCTTAATGTGGGAAGAAGCTCTGTGCACAGGTTTCAGCATTACAAATGATCACTTCTGCTGTCTATTACAGTACTGCTGATGTACTCTGTCTGAAGCATGTCACATACTGTGACACTGTGCTTCACTGCTGTCCCTGCAGGTTGGCATCTGATATGAAGTAGTGATAAGTTCATTTAAAATACCTTAATGTGGCAATAGAAGGCAATTGTTAATAGTCATGTTAATGACAGCGTTGGCTCTCTTCCTTCTCTTGCAGTCTCCTTCGTGGTGCAGTGCGTGCGTTCTGCAGGCAGATGTATGTCCCTGTCATAAACAAGTTCCTTGGGAGTGCACTGGGGCTCGGGGTGCAGCCGGTCCCACGGGGACACTGCTCAGTACTTTTCCAGTTGCACTGTAACTGCTTTGGGTGTGTGTGGTCCTCTGCAAGTGTGGCTGCAGCAGTAAATAGGACAGAGGGCCTTTTGGGACACACCGAGTGCTTTTTCTCTGCTGGTGACCAGTGCCATACAGGTGGTTGGTGTTCTCCATCAGTTTAGAAGCAGCTCAGATTTTTGGTTGTAAGAACTGGCAATGTTATTTGTGCCAGTGCCTGGAAGTGCTGTAACCATGCTTAACCATGCTTACGTATCATAGAATCATTGAATAATGGCCTGGGTTGAAAAGGACCACAGTGATCATCTAGCTTCAACCCCTATGCTATGTGCAGGGTCACCAACCACCAGACCAGGCTGCCCAGGGCCACATCCAGCCTGGCCTTGAATGCCTCCAAGGATGGGGCATCCAAAACCTCCTTGGGCAACCTGTTCCAGTGCTGCACCTCTCCCCGGGACCCGCAGAGCTGGCTGGGGACCCCATCCATAGCTGTACTGAACTGTGCAAATGCTGGCAAGACTTGGAATTTCCTGAGATTTAAAACCCAAAGGAGAGATTGCAATTATTATTATTATTTTTTAAAACCCTTCAAAACATTTTCAAACCCACATTTTTTTTTCAGGCTGCTTTACATCCTGCCATAATTCAGAGCAAAGTTAATGTTTCACGCTGGGCTGCAGTAAGCTGGATAAAGCAATGTTTCCTCATTCATTGTGTAACAACAGTTATCCTTTTACACTGTCTCCACTACGTTATGCTGATAAGGACCAAAAAACATTGCTTGATACCTTCTAACAACAGTTGGGACTATTTTTAAACACAGATGAGTTTCTGTTCTCAATTGTTATTGCTGAGGCATTTTTGAGACTGTGAAGCCCTGCCAATTCTAAGCAGTGAAAGCTGCCTATCTCCTGGCAAACCTACTACAACTGCTTTGCAACTGAAATATAGAGCTAAGCCACATAAACATCAGTGATTTTTCCACCTTGCTTTGTTTCTCCCCCAAACAGAAAATACTTGGTCCTTGGAAGTTAGTCTTGGAGATTATTCAAATGCTGTATGATTAAGCCTTTCAGAGATGTCCTTTCCAAGGAGGCACCAAGCACTTCCACTCCTGGGCCTGATGCATCTATGTGTGTGCTCACATGGCTTTGTGCTGAAGGGGGTGGTGACACACTGGAACAGGTTGCCCAAGGAGGCTGTGGATGCCCCATCCTTGGAGGCATTCAAGGCCAGGCTGGATGTGGCTCTGGGCAGCCTGGTCTGGTGGTTGGTGACCCTGCACATAGCAGGGGGATTGAAACCAGATGATCATTGTGGTCCTTTTCAGCCCAGGCCATTTCATGATTCTGTGTGTTAGCTCTTCTACTTGTCTGCTGGTAGCTCACGTAGCTGCTTTCATACTGCACATGGACTATGGGGATCTAACATCTTCCACTATCCAGAATTCCTCTGCTCAAAAGTAGCCTAGAGGAAGAATTATTATTTTTGAATGGTGAAAGTAATAATACAGAGAGCCTGTTTATAACCAGCAGCAAAGCACCAGATTTGTGCATATCAGTTCTCTGTAACAGGGATGAAATTAAGTACAAAAAGATCTCATATTGGCTCTGAGGTGCTGGGTTCCTGCAGCAGGGGGAGGAATCCTGCTGCTGAGCGCAGCCATGTTTGGAGAGAGGAAGCACAAATCATCCGTGTGCTCATTTAATGCGTTCATCCAAGCATTTTGGCATTCTGGTTTCATCTTAAAACTCCCACCTCGGAATAGAACAAGGCTTTGGTCCTTTATGCTGTTCAAAAGCATTCCAAAGCACATCTGCCACCAATAAAGAACATCTTGTGGATGTGCAAACCAGAAAGCAGCACTTGTTACGGCCTGTCCAGTAAAGCACATCTTGATCTGATCTGCTGTCTCAGCGTATTTCAACCTATCCAAGGAAAAATAAGCAATGCTTCTCACCAGATCCAACCGCTAGTGCCACTACAGCATCTGCCCATCTTTTGGTACTGGAGGCACTTGTTATGGGCCAGATATGTATTATAAAAGTTAGGGAGGAGAAAACCACACCATGTAAGTTTTCTAATATTTTAAGCCAAATATTTACCCACTGTTGTGCATTAATTTGAGATAAAAACCAAATATTATGTGCATGACACTGAGTCTGTTTCCACACTCATTCTGGTATCTGCCAAGAGGTTACACTGACCTTTTTTTTTACTTTTAAATTGTATTATCTTTAAGATGAAGTTAAAATGGGCAAGAATCTAGACCAATAATCATTGGGTGCTGATGTGCACGCGGATAAAATAACATTCTCAGGTTGTAACAGGCAATGTCATAATGAAAGTAGTTAAGTGGGGCTTTGGACTGGGGGAAAAAAAAACATGTCTGGTACTGGTCCAGAACTGTTGTTTCTATGTGAAATGTTTGTTCAGTTCAAATGTTTGCAGTATTGGTGTGTTAGACCTGGTAAAAGCAAGGCAGTGTTGGTAACGGAGAGTTTGTTCTTAGCGAGTGAGAGTAAGGGAAGATCTGCACCAAGATGTGTTTCTGTGCATCTCCCTCTTTAAAGGTCCCTGGCAGATGGTGTGAAGAGCAGTTATTTACCTTTTTCATGTGAGTTACTATGCCAGGGAGCAATGAAGGCATTTTTCAGGGCAGAGTGGGTGTGATGGATCTCTGGCATCACTCAGCAGCTCAGGTTCCTCTAATCCCATGGCATTCCAGGAGGGATCTGTGCCCTGCAATGTGTCAGGACACTATGTGTGGGGGGGTTTAGAAGATTTCTTGTTTCCAGTTAACTGAGAACAATTTAAATGGCAGCATACACAGCCATGTTGACTGCATCTCCGTGACCTTTGGTTTTTGAGCTGTGGTAGAGGCCTGCTGCATGAAAGCATCTTTCTCAGAGCAGAGAACACTCCAGGGGTGACAGAGGGATGAGAGCTCTGTGCTGGTGGTGCTGGTTCCTCCTGCTCTGCTGGCATCGGACTGGTGGAGAAGGGAAGGATGGGAGCATCACTGCTGGCACTTATGCATCCCTGGTGACAGGCCTTGGCCATCAGCAACCTGCACTGCAGACTGGGACCAGGGCGAAGTCCAACCGTTCTGTGCAGCGGGGGAGGCTGACTGCAAGTTCATGCTTGCTTTATCCTTTCATCCAGGCAGAGCGGACTGCTTACCATTCAGTGTTTTATTTTTTGTTGTTGCTGTAGACACTGTTGTCAAGTCAGAGTTTGTTGTAAATATGCCCATGGTATAAAGTGACATTTGTTTTTTCACGCTATCGGTTTCCTGCCTTCTCTCCATCCTTTCAAGCACCTATTTTAGAAAAGCTAGAGAGATAAGTTATGCAATGGCTCTGACTTGGCAGTTGTCTTAAATGCTGGAATGGGGCAGCGATGCCACCAGCGTGCTGCTGGCTGACAGCAGGGCACTGCCATGGCTGTGCTGCCCATCCCTGCCTGCACCTCCAGGTGGTTGGGCAGGAGTTTGACCATCACCTCTTGTCATAGTGGGTGTGGGTGTCACTGCCAGGAGCCCGGCACAAAGCTGCAGAAAATAGTGGTAATGGATTTATATAAATAATAAATAAAGCCAACTGATTTATCTGCATGTTCTAGCCTAGCAATTAATTCTGCGTTTGGGAGGCAGAACCAAAGTAGAAAACATGTCATAATGCCAGATCAGAGCTGATAATGTATTCCTCCCTTCCTCAGTTCTCTGCTAGCACGGATCAGCCTATTAAGGAATCATCTCTCAGAGCACTGGCCGACTCCAGGAGGATCCCCAGCAGCTGCAGAGCCCAGCCCATATGGAGACAGTGCCAGAACCACACATGTGGGGATGGAGGGAGGGATGGAGTGGCAGGAGGGGCCCGGAGGGAGGGACTGCTCACCAGCCACTGTGCTCATGAGGGGCCCAGCACAGAGCTGGGCGGTCGGTGCTCTGAGCATGCTTTTTGCCATATTGCTTTGAGACATGTTATTACTCCACAGATAGCTCTTAAGATAACAGGTCCTAAATGTAATACAGGACTGTGCTGTTTTACCCAGCATAGTTCCTTGGTGGGATCCCACGTGGGCTGCCATATGGCACATCCCACACTGGAGGCAGCTGCAGCTTCGCAGGGAAAGGCTCACAGAGGCTTCTGATCTGGGAGCAACTTGTGGGACATGGTGGTGTCTATGGATGCTGGTGGGTGCTTGAGGGCTCCATGGTAGCACAGGTACAGCAGCGGGCACCCAGTGCTGGGTGGGGGGCACTTGGTGAGGGAGGGAATAGTCTGCATGCCTCTCCCTGCCCACATGCTTCCCTTTTTCTCAGTTTCTCACTTCTCTAAGCATGGGTTGCATTTATCCAAAGCATCGAGGGTGCTAAGAAGCAATTTCAGAAGCTGCAGCACGTTCTGCTGCTGGGGAGTGGTTCTGCCACCAGCACAGCACCACAGCGCTGCATCGGGTGGGAATGCACAGATGTACAGATGTAAAGTCAATGCGGTGAAGAGGAAACGCTCAGGAGAAGGCTGCTGCCAAGGTGATCTCTTTGATCCTCTTATAGAATTTCCTGTGTGTGAAGTGGCTCTGAGGTTGGCTTCTGATGGAATTTCTCTTTATCTGAGACAAGAGGAAGTTGAACCTGTGGTCTCTTTCACAGATGTTTGATTCAGTCAAGTGGAATGTGGCTATTTTTTCATCTAGACTTGCATCTTTATTGTGTGTCTTGCAGCAGGGGACTGAGCTTTTCTCGTATGTACGAATTAGAAAGTAAGAAATGGAAACAGTGCATCCATCTACAAGAGGTGCTCTGCTCTTGTTAAGCCAGGATCAAGAAGCGGCCACGTGAGCTCTTAACCAGGAAACAACAGTGTTTTGGTTATCAAAAACCAAAGTCTCATCAAACTGATATCAGTGCACAGAGAAAAGACAGAAATATTGCAGAGAAGATAAATCTGTTGATTGTTATCTGCGGGTTGCATCCATTCACTGCCTTGTCTTAAGATGTGATGTGTACGCTGGATTCTGAGCTCAGGCCTTTTGGGAAGCGTTGCTGTGATGGTCTCCTGCTGTAGTGCAGTGCAGCTCTGCCTTTCTGCTGCAGGCTCTCTGCATGTCACAGGTGGGCAGTGACATCCAGCAGCAGGCAGGAGGCAGACAACCCGGTGTGCATCTCCTGGCATCGTGGGTGAGCTGCCTGGGGCTGCAGTGCCAATAGAGCAAAGCAGGCAGTGCTCACTTGAGAAAATCAGTTTCTGAAGGGATGTGTTTATAGAGTACATTTATGGAGAGGAAGGGCAGTGTGTTGGTAAATGAAGCTTCTATGAAAGTCCGCAGCCAGAAATGCAGGTGATGTGAGCGTGTCTCAGGGCCAGTCAAGGTGCTCCTCTGCTGCTGGCGATCTCACACTCGAACTGGTAAAAGTGCAGAGCTGTAGAAGTAGTCTTGAACTATTAGGTGCAAAGTACAGCTCTAATGAAATGTGACAGCATGGCTTTCACGTTGCCACATTCAATTCATCAATGTGAAGAGGGCAAATGCTTTGACAGGAGGTCTGGGATGATGAATGGGCCTGGACATGCCTCATCACTTGTTGAAATTGCAACCACCTGCTGAGGCTTCATTAACTGCAGAGGTTGTTAGTGGGCACCCCATGAACTGTGGCTGTTGGGGGCTGCAGGCTGAGGCTTGCACAGACCTACTGCACCAGGCAGGGTCCTCCCAGCTGTGGGCACACGCAGCCCAAGGATGGGTGGTGAGATTCCCTCCAGCCCTGGGGACACGGATGGATCCTGAGTGCCAGGGCTGCCCTTGGAGCTGGGAGCACATCTGTGCACTTCAGCACCGAAGCCATAAAGCACAGCGTAAGAAAATGTCACCACTTAATTTTCCCAAACCTTCGCCCTCCCTTCTGAGAGGAATGCCGTCAGTTAGGAGAAGTCAATTTAGAACAAAAGACCAATGAATGTGGTGGCTCTTCTTCTTTTGCAAGTTTAAGCACCTCATCTTTCCTCAGAGAACAGCTCTAAATCATTTTATTTGCAGGCCCTAAGCAGGAATTTGTATTCATGGTAAGACATTTATTGAGTTAATTTATTTAAGGCTGCGGCATAATTTCTAATAATGGAAGACTCTCTAGGCCCAGTGAAATTGTCTCCCTGATAGGGCATTAATATTTTAAGGGATTATAATATCTGCCAATTGATCCACGCCTCTGGGAGCAGGCCAGCAGTTACTGATGAGCGCCGTCCCAGGGATGGCCTGCAGTTATGCTGTACCCACACAGGGGCCTGAGGACAGCATCCAGCTGCTGGACGTGGCACTGTGTCCGATTCAAACCGTGGCCCAGGTTTTTCACACAGTGAGCTCTGCAGGCCCAGGAGTATCTCACTGCCTTACTGAAATTCAGACTGGTATGTCCATAAGATGAATGGTGGAGCTGTGCTCCTTGGGCTCCATCTGGTATTTTTCCCACGTGCTCATCCATCAGTGTGTTGTCAAGCCCCTGAGTTACAGGCTTTGGCAGCTCTGTCCTGGGTCCTTCCACCCAACAAGGTTCTGCCCATCTCAGCACACAGCGACCTGCTCCTGGGAGGCAGAAGCATAGTAAGGATTCAGGAATAACAAAGCGATCCTTTCTCTTGCTCCTTTTGTCCCCTGAGAGGTCAGCGAGTCCCTCCTGCTTTCCCTCCTGGAGGGATGGGCCAGGGCACATAGCGACTGCTCGACTGCATCACATTTGTTGCTTAATTGCCCTATGGGCAGCCTGCACTGCACGCAGCGCTGCGATGGAGCCCAGCCAACAAACCTCTGTCAGGGAAACTTTCCCCTTGACCTGGCTGTCAGTGATGACAGAGGAAAGCAAACCCAGGATTAAACAGCACGTCTGCACGTTTCTTATGTTATATTTGCCTGTTTGGTGTTTTTGAATTCTTCGGAAGGGGAAAGTCCAGGTGCTCACTGTGTGGACTTTGTGGCTGTAGCCCTCTGGTAAATTCGCTGTGCCTTGGGTCAGATAAGGAATCATAGAATCATTTATGTTGGAAGGGACCTTTAGAGGTCATCTCTTCCAACTCCCTGCACTGAACAGGGACGCCTGCACAAGATCAGGTGCTCAGAGCCCCATCCAGCCTCACCTTGAGTGCCTCCAAGGATGGGGCATCCACCTCATCCCTGGGCACCCTGTGCTTCTTCTTTTATATCCAGTCTAAATCTCTCCTCTTTTAGTTTATATGTTACACATTGTGAGAATAACCAGAAACAAAGGGTCTGATTTATTTTTTTCTCTGTATTTGTTGATTTTATTTTTATGCCCCTCTAATTCCTTTCTGTTGAAATGACATAATCTCATTATTTTCAAATTCTGCTCACATGAGAATCTTTCCATAGTAATTATCTTTTTTTTCCCCATTTCCTCATCTGACATACTCAGAACCGAGCAGAGTACTCAGTGAAGCCTCTCAGTAAACCACCTCTGCTTTATTTGCTTTTAATGCAAGAAGATCCTACAGCCTTTATCCATTTCTATATGTAGATGGTTTGGAAGGGTGCACCATTTCGTGTCCCACGAGGGAGTTAATGTCATGCATGCTTGTCTTGGCTGATAGGAACAAGAATAATTAAGTCTCACATAAAATACCTGCACATACACAATGGAGGAGACTAAGTGAGCAGAACTGCTGAGGTGGGAGGGACCGTATATATAGGGTTACAATTACAGGGTTGGCAAGTTGAGAGCAAAATCATAGAAAGCAACATTGCTTGGCTGATGATCTCTGTGCCTGTTAGGAGGGAAGATGAGCTTCTTGCACTCGGCCCTGGATCCCTGCCTGCAGTGAGGGGCAGGTTTCCTGAATGAATGAAACCAGTGCTCAGCAATAATTCCCCAACATGATGGAGCGCAGGCAGCTGTGAGCTCACAGATCTGCAGCCATAGGAGATAGAAAATTTCAGGCAAGTTTACAGTGCAGCTGGAGTTAAGATACCCAGTGCAGGAGGAAAATGTGCCTGGAGCGAGTTAAATTTCTGTATAAAACAAATTACTTAGAAATTTTATAGACATGGCATTTGTTTAGAGTAAATGAATTGACCAAACAGAAGCTAAGCTTGATGTTCCAGAGGAAGAATTTATTTCACGTAAGTAAACCTCATTTTTATATAACTTAAGGCTTTCTGCATGTATTTGAAGGACTCTGCCCTGCAAGCTGCAGGCAGAGCTGTGTGCTGGGTGGGGGATGTGAGCAATGGCTGCCATTCCTGCAGCAGCTTGAAGGATCAGAGCATCTTTAAAACATAAATGCATTACCTGGGCATGACTTTAACACTCTTAAATAAGGACTGAACCTGATTTTATATTAACATTTCTTGTATCTTGGAGTTACCTCTATCTTTCATTGGAATGAATAAGACAAGAACCAGACCTGCAGTGTATGGTGTCATGTAAGTAACAGGACAGTTTTCCTGCTCTCATGCTGCCCTAAACTAACAGTACTATCTATGGGATTGGTGTATATAAATCTCTGCTAGCACACAGAATGGAGTCTATAAATCATGCTGTTAGTGCAGCCAGGCCCTTGGGTGCCTGGCTTCTGGTGCAGCTCCTGTCCCATCACCACTGTGTGATCCTGTCCATACACAGGGGCTGGTCAAACACAGCACTGAGCTCTGCCTCTCACTGAAACAAAGCAAGGGCTGCCCCAAACAAGCAGGGTGTGTGCTGCAGCCTCAGCGAGGCCCTCGGTGGTGCTGCTGTTCCTGAAACTGAGAGGTCATTTTTCATGTGATGTCATGACAGTGGTGTGGATGGAAAGAATCTACTTTTTACCAATAGCAAAAGTTCACAGAAGTTCTTGAAATTTCTGTGGGTATGATGAAGTCACCTGTTTACCTGTCTGTGATTGCTGATAAGCACTGAAGGCAGGTGAACAGTAAAAAGCAGATTACAGAAGGTGGCATCTGCCTGGCACGTGCCTTGTTGAGCTGAGGCTGACACAGCTTCAGCATGTGCCTCCTGCTCTTCCAGGCAGAAATCAGGCTGCTGATGATCTCCTTCATTCTGTCCTGCTCTCAGACAAGCTGGCTTAAATTTGAGTTCTTCAAACAGGGAAATCAATAGGGAAAAAAATGTTTTGTTTAGAAAAAATAAATAAATAAATTTGAGATATGGACAGGACGCTAAAATAGGAAAGGCTTCATGTCAGTGTGGTTTGTTAGCAGACTTGGAAGTCTTCTCTCTGCCTTTAATTAAAAAATATTACAGCAGAAAAAAAATCAAAGTTCAAAATTCAGACAACTCATTTTGGTATTACCCACTTGTGTGGTGCTGCTCCATGTCTCATCCTCTTTCCCTGCATCCACATCTGATGTCGCCTTTGGTCCTGACCAGCTGAGGGCTGAGCTTGTGTATCTGTTGACACACAACAGGATCTCACTAACTACTTAGTTCTGTAAAAATAAGGTTAATTCTGTATACGTTGATTTTAGCATCAAATCTGTAAGGTTTCCAGTAGGAGTGGCTTGCAGAAATATGTGGCACGTTTTCTTATTTAATTTTTCTCTTCCTTGTAGTAGTTCCACATTTTCTCCTGGCCTGACAAAATAGATATTTAACATAGAATCACAGAACCATTTGATTTGGGAGGTAACCTTAAAGGTCATCTCGTCCAACTCCTTGCAATGAATAGGGACACCTACGCTAGATCAGTTGCTCAGAGCCCCATCCAGCCTAACCTTGAGTGTCTCCAAGGCCAGGGCATCCACCTCATCTGTGGGCAACATAAAAAAAAAAAAAAATTATTTCAAGTTAATCTCTAAATTTGAGGTACTTGACAGGCAAATCATTTTGAATGAACTGAAAATAAAAGTTTCATGACTTGCTTGGCCAGTAAATTAAAATTGTTAGGCTTCAGTCACTCAAACCTCTTCTAGATAAACTTGCTGATCTGGATGTGATATCTTGGCTTCTACACAGCCTGTTAAATCTGATCCCAGGGTCCACAATGCTCTTCTTCTTTCATGGGTTTGTAATTGTATGTAGCAACTACTGCCATCATAGAGGTGGCCAAAGAAAGCTTGGCATTGGATGGTGCAGCCAGTCATGAAGCTGGAAACTCCTGGTGATGGTGTCATGATGCTTTCCATCCCAGTTCCCTCAGCCACTATTACTCCCTGCAGCTCACTGACTCGTCCTGTGGCTCTGCTCTTGTAGCTGGTTTTTCAGATTCTTGCAACAGCTCCTTCTGCCTGGCTCTGGGATGTCGTTTGCCTTGAGAATATCAGAAATGTGCTGATCTGCTCTGTGCAGTGAGACACGGATGGGGCTTTCACCTGTGAAGTGGGAGGTAATGTGGGCCTGTAGTGCTTTCTGTTTCCCTTGCTGTGTTGCTTGGTGAGAAGGAGTGGATCACTGTGGGTGATGCTGACAGCAGTGCAAAGCTATCCGGGCTCCACCAGGTGTCAGTGTACACCTCTCTACTGTGGTATTTCTCCTTTTGTGTTTTTGTTCTTACCAGCCCTTCCAAATTAAAGGAATGCAGCAGAATTAAGGAACATAGAACTGAGCATTAGTGGAGGCTTGTATGTGGTGTAAATAAGCTTTATTTCATGAACTTCTGTGGGAGCAGATGCAGGCTTAACCAGAGGAGTCTGGTTGCATGTTTTGCTGTAACACTTGCATCTTTGAATAATTCCCTGTCAGTAGGAGGAGCATGGAGCTGGGCAAGCTGTTAAGTTCTCAAGGTTTTCTTTGTTTCTGAACATATGCAATAAATGATTTTAGGTAACACTGGTGTTGGAAGCACAGCTTCCACAACTACTGGTATTGCCTGTGCTGTGCTATTACATACAAAATGTTAAGATTAAACAGTGCCTAAGTTTGTTTTTCTATTAAAAGTCAACTGTAATCCTTTACTAAATAGAGAAGCATAAATGCACAATCTTAAAACTGTTCCTTCCCAGCATACTGTACTAATGAAGCTAGTAATCTCTGCTGAAAGCTTTTGAACTGTAGAAGCAGAATCGTAGTTCTACTTACTGATATACTGTAATTCTTAGGCTTCCACAGAAAGCATAGTCTCACAGTTTTGGCACTTCTCTCTGTATTTATTTCAATACGTAGCTGAGAACTGCTTTTGTTATATTCAGTTTTAGGCACAGATGTCACCCTTTTCTGGCCTGTGAATGCTCTGGCACATCGAGTTTCTAGCTCTGTTGGGTACTTACAGATCACTGCTTCCCAACCCTCCGTATACTTATCTTCACAGCCGTGTTTGGAAGGAGGAAAACAGGACTGTGGAGTTCATTTGGGTGTGTGGAAGCAGCAGGTAGAGATTTATCCAGATTGGTTTGGTTTGTTTCAATCTACTGTCTTTGCTAGATAGAAGTAACACACGTGGCAGTGTGCATTTCAGTTAACGAGCCGTAAACAAGGCTTTACAAGAATGCTTTTTACAACATAAGAGGCCTCCATGCATTAGTCATCAAAACAAACAGAATTTGACTTATTTTTTTTAAAACAAGGTCTTAGTAACTGGGATAGATAGACAGAATGAAATTCAGAAACGGATGCACCAAAATGCTAGGAATTACAACTCCTTTGCAATAGGGATGCTCATGAGGGATGTCCATGAAGGGTTCCTCAGCTGAAATGTATCAGTTTTTATACTTAATCGCATGCTGGTTTGTTAAATTACCCTTTCTTACTTTACTGCACTGATCCTTCTTTTCTCATTAAAATTGTGGTCTAATGCTGTGTGAACAGGTAGATGATAAATCTCTCCAGTCCTTTATGATTACCTGGTACTGAGGAGCTGTTGGGAACAACTGGAAACATCTGAACACCATGTTAGGACAAAAAGTGCAAAGACTTGTTAGGAATTCAGATGTTAGACAGATATTAGAGCGTATTTTACTTAGAAACATACCCTGTCTTTCTCCAGTGGGATTCTTGTCGTATGGCCCTGCATTTGTGGTGCTTTGAACGTTCAGGTATTGTTACTGGCTGTGTACAAAGATGTCCCTGCTGCCTGGAGCACGACTGTTCCATAGCACAGCACCAGAGCTGTACTTAGCTGAGAAGGCACAGTGTCCTGTGGGCTGTGGTGAGCTACTGCAGGAAGGTTCTAACCCAAGCAGAAAACTCCCAACCCTCGGGTTACTATGGAATAGCCACGTTTGGAGTTGAAGTGCTCATTCACAGCTGTGCAAGTCAGGGCTCAGGGACTGGTGATTTGTACAGCCAGTCCCAATTTGTGACAGTGTGATGGAGAGGAAAACTTACATCTATCTAAGAATGATGTTGCTTTGCCACTACCTGTAGGTAAACTGATACATTGAGGTACACTTCAAACAGTCTAGTGGTCAAGCACTGTTGTATTTCCAGCTCAAACTAGTGATGGTCCAGTAGCAGTGTCCCCTTGGCAGCTGTGCCTTCATCAGCCTGTTGCAGCAGCAGCTTGCTGTGAGAGCACACCATTGTATGGCAGTTACCCATATCTCCAATAAAGGTGTGCAGCTGATGCAGCCTTTCAGGCAGAAAGCAGGGATGCAGAGCAGAGCATGGACAGAGTTGTTCATTGTGGCACCAGCATGAGCCTGTGGGAGTTCCAGGCCAGAATCCAGGATTTGGTTCCACTCCCAGAAAGGTCAACGAAACCCATTTGAAGGAGAATGATTTCATCCCGTTCTGCACGACTCGCCAATGTTACTGCTAATAGCATGGGCTACTTCAGGTACAAGCTAATGGAGTGCAACGCTACAGAGTTTCTGTGCAGGTGATTAGTGGAGCACAGGAGTGTAGGATGCTGAGTCTGTCGTAAGTGGGAAGGATCTCATGTGGTTTCAGAGACCTTTAGGAAATTCTTAAATATTTATCTATTTAATCAATTCTTTCCTTTGGTGTCATTCTCAATCAACTGATCACCACCCCATGCTGAAATAAAAGCCCTATCTAAAACAGCGGTGACTGAAATCTGGTGACCCTGCAAAAGGACTTTCGGACCGAGCATCTCTTATGAGGAAAGTGTGAAAATAGCATGGTGCTGAAAAATGATTCGAGCTAGAAGGAAAACACAGGTGTCACTGTGTGTTGAGGATGTTAAACACTGCTGTGTGGGATTCTGACTCTGTGCAGCACTTCTTTTCCATGTCCCTTCACTTAAAATAGAATCACAGAATTGCTCAGGTTGGAAAAGACCTTAAAGATCATCAAGTCCAACCGCAACCCAACCATACTACCCTAACTCTAACAGCCCTCCACTAAACCGTGTCCCTGAGCAAATAGTTCTTCTTAAATCACAAAAATCTCCTTTTCTTTCACAGAAGAGCAGAGCAAATACTGAAATAATCTCCAGAGATGTTCTGCAGATATTTTTGCTTCTTCAGTCTGTGTCTTTTCCTTCAAACACAAAGGCAAGTGGAGCATTTGTTTTGCTTTACAGGTCATCTGAATCATGATTAACATAAGTAATGTGCGTCAAAAGGAAATTATGCTTCCAGTTTTACAGCCCACTCAAAGAAAGTTGGGTGCATTAAGGAGTCAGGCAGGGGGAGCAACCTGCACAGGTTCCCAAAATATAACGTACAGTGATAGTGCAAGCTCTTTTTCTCTGTTCAAGAGCAGGAAGTTGTGGTGGTTTTGCTGGAAGTTGTCTACCACACTGTCCTCTTCCACCCCATTTCTTCCAGCTGAGTTATTGCCATCCCTGACTGCAATCAAGTTCTGAAGACTCTGATATAGCTGATGCTGCTCAGTAACTGCTAAGTTCTGCTGTAAGCTTCTTTTTGATCTAAAATCTGCAGCAAACCTCCAAGGATTATTAACTCAGCTTTAAAACACAGGCCAGCAGTCCTGAGTCTCTGGAGAGAGGCAGCACCTCCTTCAGCCCTTCACAGAGCAGTACCAAACCCATAAGGGCTCACTCACATTTTCATCAAGTGAGCACGTGCCTGCACAAGCACTCTGCACCATGGCACCTTTTTTTATGACCCTCCAACTCTGTAGCTGTGTATTTACAGGATGGCACAGCTCTGGGAACCTCGCAGTGCCAGGTACCTGCTGTATCTTCAGTACAGAAAATGTTAATTTTGATATGTAGTGGTAATTTGGAGTGGTAGTCCTGCTCACAGTGCTGTCTTGCTGTCTGTGAAGAGCTCGCTGTTTTACCTCTCTCCTTCTTGGCATACTCAGAGGCTTCACTCTGGCAGCTGTTGGGATGCTGCCTGATGCTAACAAATAAGGATGAAACCTTGCTTATGGGAATGATGATTAAGAAGGAGGAGCTGTTGGGCAGTAAGATTTGTCTCGGGTTATTTTATGTAGGAGGAAAAAGGTTCCTTATATACATTTTATGAGGAGGAATGAGAAGATTACAGGTTATTATTAAGTCTTGTGATATATTCACCTTGTTTGACTTGCCTGGGACATTTTAAGAATGTCCTTAAGCCACTGTCTACAAACCTGAGGTTATTTGTTCAGGTTATTTGCTGTATTCCCACCTCTCTAAGGTATCAATTATTCAGCCAAGGTAAGCAATGCCAGTAAGTGTTCATTATTTCAATGATGTATTTTTTTTAATAAATATTTTACGTAGTTTGCTTCTTTGAGCACAGGCTGGGGATGCAGCTGCATACCTGATGTGCCCAGCGTGCCTGGCCACATACTTAACATACATTACTTGTGTCCCCAGGAAATGCTCACTGGGACGTGTGTCCAGTTTGGGTGGCAGCGATGCAGCATCCTTGCCTGGATTTGAGAACCTCACAATGGGATACAACAAATACCTCAGGCCCTTCTTCGGTGGTACGTTGGCTCTGTGCATTTCACTATTCAAAGAACAGTCTGTAATGCTTGTGGTGAGCATGCTTTAAGCTTTCAATAGCATGCCCCAGCTTAAACGGTTGAGTTCTTTTAAAATTAGCTAGTAGCCAAGGCTGCTCTCCTTCCTGTGCATTCAATGTTACCTTGAATGTGTTGTGCACACATGCATACATGAGGCAGGAGAATGTGTCCATCTATGAAGGTGAGGGAATTTATAAACTTCAACATCTCTATGAAAGATCTGACAATAATTAAATTCTGCTGTAATCACGTGTGTTTTTATTTAGGGCCTTACCCATGTGATTTTCTGCTTTATTTTTGTTTGTATCAATTTACTCAGACTGTGGGCGTACAGGAATTATCCTTTCCAGGAATACTGGCTTCTGGCACGTGCATTCCCCTCACTCTGAGACAAAAACTAAACCTCCTTTAAACCCCTTGTGAAGCTCCAGAAAGACAGCATCTGAGGGGCAGTCAGTTATTTAGGAACTCACCTGAGGCTACTGTCAGCTGTCAGGTCTCCCATCTCCTGGGTGAATGCTGCAACCACTTGGAGGGTTTCAAGACGACATTCAGCCCCTGAAAAATATTGATGAAAATTTTGATAAACTTTGCTTGTCTCCCGGTACTCATTACCACAACAGAGCCTACTAGAAAAATTATCTATCAGCTTTCTTCAGGAGTTGCACATTTTTCCATTGCAGCTCCTGCAGACCGACTTTCTGCTTTTGGCAGCTTTGAGTTACTTCCTTTTTCTGCCCATGGTGATACATTTCTAGGACATCGCGGTATTTAGCAGCTTGTTATGCCCAAAATGTCTCATGCAGGAACAGAACAGCTCTGCTAGAGCCTGTCACATAAGCAAACTGAAGCTTCCAAATTGCAGAACAGACGCACTATACCAGACTATGCCAGCTACAGCCGTGAGATACAAATGGTCAGGCTCAGGTTTGACCTCCTCCAGAGTTTTAGTGGGTTTTAGGTGTTTAATAACGAAGGAAGGATGTAAATGACAGCTATATTAAAATAGATAAATATACATATTTTATGCAAATGACATACCTTTTGGATTTGGAATGTTTCAGAAACAAACAAAAGAACAATAACAGCAACAACACAAACCCTCTAACCCAGAAAGAAATTCAGAAAATGTCCCACCAACTTTCCTACATGTGATTTAGAGATGAGGAAAAGGAGTTAGAGCAAGTCCCACGAAGAGAGGCATTGCTGTGTTAGCAGGAGGGCCGAAGGCAGTGCTGGAATGCACCAAGCCATGTCAGAGCAGCACATCCATCCGTGTGCATCAGCTGCCCTCTGGTGGTGGATTTCAAGATGATGATAGAAAGTAGACAACCAGGGTTCAGGACTTGGTGTGACACTGTGTCTGCTGGTCCTTTGGGTTTCTGAGAGCAAGATGTGTTGTGGTAGCTGGGAGCAGTGCCTGTGCTGGACAGTGGTTTTACTGCACCCTACATTCTCCTAAGTTTCTCTTTCCTTCCACAGGAGAACCTGTTCAAATTGCAATGAGCCTGGACATTGCAAGTATTTCTAGTATATCCGAGAGTGACATGGTAAGTGAATTATTTTGCATAACAGAGAATAGAATCTGCTTGAGAAACTTCTCATATGTTACCTTGTGGTCAGCACCGAAACTGTTCTGTTCAAGCAGCTTTGCTTTTAGTGTGATCACTTCTTGGGGGGTGTGAGGAGAACTGGGCTCTCCTCAGGCTGCAGGTTATGTAGATGCCATAGAAATATGGGCTTGTTAGTGAAGAGATGGCCTCAGAGGTCCTGCTGGTTTAAAAAGCCTAAAAACAACAACCACCTTAGGGTGTATGTGGGAAACATACTAAAACTATGATGACCTGTTGGTTCTCCTGCATGCATTTGGAGCTACGCTTTGATGGGTTAAACAAATGCATTGTGCCTTGCCACTCATGGCATATGCCTACAGTTTATGGCACGCAGGTGTTCTGGATGTGCATCCCCTGGTTTTTCTTCTTCCCAGGATTACACAGCCACCATCTACCTGCGGCAGCGCTGGACAGACCCACGCTTAGTCTTTCATGGCAACAAGAGCTTCACGCTGGATGCTCGTCTAGTGGAATTGCTCTGGGTACCAGACACGTACATTGTGGAGTCAAAAAGGTCCTTCCTGCACGATGTCACTGTGGGGAACCGCCTCATCAGATTGTTCTCTAATGGCACTATCTTGTATGCCTTAAGGTAAACCAACCTTTGGCTTCCCCCGAATGACGGTGGTTCAGAATAGATTTCCAGAATTATGCAGAGATTAAGGAGCAGCAGGGAATGTGAGCAGGAGATCCTGGTGGAGTAACTCCCTGCCATACCTGTAAGAAAGGCACCGGGGCGATACACCCCTAATAGTGATGGACCCCCCTGCCCTGTTGCCATTGGGCAGATGGAGGGGACCAAATTCTTTACTCAGAGTGGTGAGGTGCTGGAACGCATAGCCCAGAGAGGCTGTGGATGCCCCATGCCTGGAGGTGTTTAAGGACAGGCTGGATGGGGCCCTGGGCAGCCTGGTCTAGTGGCTGGCAACACTGCCCATGGCAGGAGGGTCAGAACTTAATTGATCCTTAAGGTCCACTTCAATCTAAGCTATTCTATGACAAAATTATTTGCTTATCTGACGCCACTTAGCTTTGATTTCTTCTCTTTAGCAGGAAGTGTTTGTGTACATGTGCTGTAGAAATGTGCATTGTACCTGTGTGAGGTCTTAGTGTTATCTCTTCCCAGTTCAACATAACTGCCAATGACTTCAGCTTATAGCAGCTTTATTTGCACTGAATTCATTTACCCTCTGCACTGAAGCAAGCCAGGGTGTACGTGCAGTTGGTTACTGTGCCTCAGGTGGCAAGGGGTAACTTCTTTATAAGTGCTAATAGTAGCAATGGAAGCATATGAATCCACATTAAATCTCCTACCACAGCAGGGCAGAATTCCTCCTTTGGTTACATTTTCATCAGTATGGCTGCAGGCAGTGTATCTTAAGGAGGGGTCTTTCTGATTATAGCAGCCATAGGTCAAAATGATCTAAATGACAAATCAGAAGCTTTGTATGGTCTTCTCTGCTATGTAGAAATAGTAAGGGTCAAAGGTAGAAATATTGCATTAAATGCTTTTATTGTGATTTTTGGAGTTCTTTCTCCTCCTACAGAATTACTACTACTGTTGCTTGTAACATGGACCTGTCGAAGTATCCCATGGACACACAGACATGCAGACTGCAGCTAGAGAGCTGTAAGTATAACAAAGCCTGGCTGGATGTTTGTTTGTTCGTACTGAATATGCATCTTAAATATTTGCATTTATCACAGTGACCTCCTGAAGTAGCAAATATTAATGTCCAAAAGAAAACAGTTTTCTTTCATTATTCTTCAAATGTTTGTGCTGTAATGTACAGATTAGAGGATTTTTGCCACTGTGCAATTAAAACAAAAGTCGTAACGAATCATACCTTCACCAAGGGGGAGATGGTTGAGTTTGATACAGGAAGAATTTAATACTAGTTGCTGGTTTTCCAAATGTGGTCCCTTTTTGCACAACTTCCCACGTTTCTTCTGAAACCTGCTGTACCTCCCAAACCTGCCCAGCCCTCTCTGTGAGGGTCACCTGTTACAGCAATAGAGATGGTGAGATCCTCATCAACAGGAGGAGTCTCAGCCTTGCAGATCTCAAGAAAAGGAACCATCAGTGAGTTCCCCTCTTAAATTAAATGTTCATCTGTGGCAAAGTTGGCTAAGAACTTTAACAACAGGTAAATGCTCAGAGAAAACCTGGGATGCTACAGGGCTTTTCCCAGGAGCTCAACAAGAGCAGTGCTGCTGTTGTGGATCTGTGAAGCTCTGCAACAAGCGAGCATCTTCCTCCCACTTTGTGTCACAAAAGGAAATGCTTGAAATCTCGGTGCTGAAAAGAGCAGATTAAACTTCTGGGGCTGCAGCATGAAGCACCTAAGGAAGCACATATTACTTTCACATTAAAATCATATTAGTTCACCGTGGTTAACTTTATTACAAAGAATAGCTCCTGAAATAATAATGATTGCCCTCTTCTGCTAAAGAATAGCTTGTTTGGGTCTGCTGTAAAAGTGATTGGGTCCTACATCATGCTCAGTTGCTGTATAACTCCAATGAAATTACATGCACATTGCCCACTGGAGGTTTCACTAGGATAAGTGCCCAGAAATAATGCTATTTAAACATTTGCCAGATGAATTAACAACAATTTATCATTTATTATAAAATTTTCCTTAGTAATCACGATTTATAAAACTGTTTAGAAATTTTGAACAGTCACGTGCTGATGATTCTACATAGGGATTCATACCCTGGACACCTAATTTATGAGTTCATCATACTCAAGCTCTGGTAATTTGTATCTAATTAAAAAAACCAACAAACACCACAATTAGGTAAAAATAGAACTGCAACTGCATCTTATTCCTTAGGATGAACAGGTCGTTATCAGCATAAAGGCATCCCTACTCATTTTCCCATAGAAGGGCACTTAATAAAAGAGTTAAGTCAGTGAGATTGATAGGCTTTTTTCCTAAATTAAGTGTAAAATGTTGAAATGAATGGCTAGCTGATGCCTGAGTACAAGCTTTATCCCTCAGACTGAAGTATGGGATGAAGTAACCTGACATTGTGTTATGCCATCGCTTACGTTCCTGCAGGCAATTTTGCAGCCAGCACATGCATGTATGTAGGCTGTACTGATAATCTCATCTATCCCAGTGTTTTGGAGCAGGAATTCAGTGCTACCTAAGCACTAAATACATTTACTTGTAAAGAGACCCGTGCAACATGTAGTCAGAAGAGCCTGGTTTGTAACTGCATGCGAGTCTGAGCTCCACACTCTCAAGTAAGAACACCTTTTCTGATATTTTGAAGCAGTCGAATAGATGGGCCAGGGCAGTGTGCTGCTTCAACCTGCTAGGGGGCTCAATGAGATCTGTACTCTATTTTAGTTTTATTTTTTTTTAACTATTGCAATCCCCTGCTCACCTTACATGACCAAAGAGACTATGCTCAAGGCTTGAGATCACTGCAGTAGTTTTATCCTGCTCTGTGCAATCGATCTGGGGATGCCATGAATGTTAAATGATCTTTAACAATGTTAAAATAATTTAAAATACACAGTGAAGACGTCTGAAACGGGTTCTCTGCACTCTTTCACGTTGTGCATCACTCATCGCTCACAATGATACGTGTTCCTAAGTCAAATCAAAACCAGCAGACTGCAAACACACAAGCAGAAGGAAGAGCCAGCTTCCACCAAAGCTGATGCAGCGAGAGGGTCTTTGAGCAGCCTACAATGTGTAGGTGACGTTTCTGCTCCCACCCAATGGGGAAGGCAGAACAACAGCTGGGCATTTATTGGGTGACCGCAGTAATACGAGTCTTTGTTCTCTGTAGGGGGATATGATGAAAGTGATGTCATCTTCACGTGGCTGAGAGGAAATGACTCTGTCCATGGCATAGAAAAGCTGCGGCTCTCCCAGTACACAGTAGAACGTTACTACACCCTCATCTCAAAGTCACAGCAGGAAACGGGTAAAGCAGTGAAGGAGAAAAGCAAGAAAAACCCTAAATATCTCCCCTCTCACCTCCCCTCTCTTCTACAGAATACCTCAGTTTGACTCAAGAAGCCTCAAACAAAGCCTCAAGCAAAACTTAATTGTACAAAGAGATGGGAAGAAAGTGAAATCCAGTTCATTGCAATCAGGACATTCTGTGGGATGGAAAGATGAATCTTTTAATATCCTACATTCACTTAATTTTCTTTAAATTCTCAGTGTCTTCCTCCACAGATGCCCGAATAAACCTTTTAAATATACTTTCTTCCTAACTGACAATTACGTTGTTTTGATGCATTTAGATCCCTCTGTGCAGCAGAACTCAGCATAAATACTCTCCTGTTCACTCAGATGTTAGGGAAAGGGGCAGGTTTTCCTCAAAATGGTCAGGTTTTATAAATGATGGGTTTTTTTTCCTGTTTACTGTAGCGTACACAGCCAAAGAACAGCATGTTTTTTGTTTCCACACTTCAAAGGGAACTATTGTTTAAACAGCAGAAATATCTCCTGAAAATACTCACAGTCCAGCTCCTAAATCCTTATGTCAGTATAAAGACAAACTGATTTTTAAAAAAATAGACTGAAATTTTTTTGAGTGCAAAAAGACACAGTTACTAAAGATCACAAATTACTACTGAATAAAGGGGATGTAAATCCCTGTGATGATAAGATAATGGGATGCTTTGGGACATGAACCAAAGCATGCTGAAATCAAAAGAAGATCTTTTGTTTAATTTCTCGGCCATCAGATAAGAATGAATTTGGCAGCGGCCCTTGAAAGTAGTTCTTGGGAAAAAGAGAATAGAAAAAAAGCACTGGGCTTTCTCCACTTTAAGTTATGACACTGGATTAAAATATTCCCACTGCGGATGAAGTTTAGGAGCCCCACTGCAAACCACACATTGTGTGCACATGTCCCTTTGTCTAGGATATGTTAGATAAGAATCATCTCTGAGGCAAGGAGTCAAGCTTCTGTAAGTAATGCATCTCCCGTGATCTCAGTGAGGCTCCACTGAATGGTGCTGGACAGTCCCCATTTCAGGCTGAGGGTCCTTGGAAATCTCCTCACGATCACCGTGTCTCCCTTTTGTGAACAGGCAGTTACCCACGGCTGATCCTGCAGTTTGAGCTGAGAAGAAATGTCCTTTATTTCATTTTGGAGACCTATGTGCCATCTACTCTGCTTGTGATGTTGTCCTGGGTTTCTTTTTGGATCACGTTGGATTCAGTGCCTGCGAGAACCTGCATTGGTGAGTTGCTACCCGAGAAGGGAGATTTCAGCAGGCACAGAGTGCCTCTGATGGCTGGAAGATGGTCATTTTCATGAGCTCTCTGCTTCAGCAGTCTGCTCACATTCTGCCTTTACCGGCTCCCGGTAGGTTTACAGCAAAGGACAGAGCACACGTGCTTCCTAATGAGCTTTGGTGGAGGGAAGTTTTTGTATTTTTTTTTTTCCTTATTATTAATTGAAAGAATGGAAAGTAAAAGCGAAGTACTTGTCAGAGCCAAGCTGTCAAAAGCAGGGAGAAGGTTGTGAAGCTAGTAGGTGGTGCTACACGGCAGGTCAGTTGACGGATGATTTGGATCTGCTAAGAGAAGATGTGTTGTTTTTGTATAGCAGCAGAGCAACACTGCTCCCACTGCTGGGCACACGGGTAGAGGATAGGCCAGGCTTTTTCCTAAGTGCCTATATGAGGTCTTTTCTGTTTTTCAAGGAGTAACAACTGTGCTTTCCATGACAACTCTGATGATTGGCTCACGAAGTTCGCTTTCAAAAACCAACTGTTTTATTAAGGCCATTGATGTTTACCTCGGCATCTGCTTCACCTTCATCTTTGGTGCCCTCGTGGAATATGCAGTGGCTCACTACAGCTCATCACAAAAACGTACAGCTAAAACACCTCCAGAGGTAAAGTCTGATCTACCGTAACAAAAATCGTTATCTCAGATGAACAGTAATTAGTCTTTTATTAACTGCATACGACTGTTCTTCCTGCTATGGGTACAGCTCACAGCTGCTTCTCCTAATTGTCACTAAATGCAGTTTTTTTGTGTGCAACAAATGCAGCAGCAGTGATTATGAACATACCTAGGCCTAGAGTGAATTGCTCAAAGCAGTCTGCTTTAGTGGAAGAAATTAAATATTCTCGTATGACAATAGCCCAGTGGTCATCAAGGACACAAATCCTGACAGAAATGAAAGATCTACCCCACGTCCCTGGTGACTTCTTCAGCTATTTATTGTGTAGAAGTGAAGAGAGTACAGATTGCCATGTCCGGCCCATAAGGCCTTGAAGAAGATGGATGTTGGGTTGCTCAGCGATGTCAAGAATTAGATTTCTTTAAAGAACTAAAACCGTCTAGAAATAAAGCAGTGAAGAACATACATCTCTGGGACTCCCAGCACTTCTGAAATTAGCTTTGAATATTGGGGTTTTTGATGAACACCTCTGAAGCTGTGTGTTTGCATCTTTATCCCTACGGTCTCCTTATTGATCGATACTTTTCCTCTGTAGGAGAAGCCAAACCTTACAACTGCGGTATAACTGGTATGTATACTCTTGTTTCTTAGGGGCCTGCAAATGAACTTACTAAAGAAATGGAAGAAATGAACATCGCTGGCATCCTCAGCAGCTCCATCACCAGCTATAAACAGCAAATTAGTTTTACAGGCATTGAGATTTCCAGTGATAATATCAACTGCAGTGACTTGACCATGAAAACTCATGAGAAAATCAAATGCTTCTTGAGAAACAAAATGTACAGGATTATCGGTTATTTCACAATTCAGAACCCCAGTAATGTAGACCACTACTCCAAATTGCTTTTTCCATTGTTTTTTATGCTGGTCAATGTGTTTTATTGGGCTTATTATTTATATTTTTAGCAGGAATGGGTTTTTGTGTTCTCCCAATTCAGTGGGAAAGGAATCCTGCCAATGGTCGTCTCGCTATCTAACCTCAGTGAATCCAGCATGGACAAAATGTTCTCTGTTTCCTGAGGTCGGAGCAAAAGAATGGGTGGGGTATGTGAGATGCAAAGCCTTCATGCTTCAGCATTAGCAACAGTGACTCTGGACACTTGCTTGTCCAGCCGAGTGGCTTTGCTGGGCTTTTGGCTGGCACGGGCTCTTCATTCCAACACCCAGCCTCTCTGGCCAGGGATGGATCTGTAGGACTGCATGTGACAGTCCACAGATTACCAGAGGTAGCAAAATTATCCTGATAACCTGAAGTGGATTGGAACCTTCTAGTTTAGATCTCTATGAGGATGTACAGTTATAGCTGTTCTTCTGTGTTTGCCAGAGATAACAGTAACAGGGACTGTGACTGCCATCTCAATAGCTCCTCTGTTCAAATAAGGGAACCCGAAGGCAGCAGCGTGCTGTGCACAGAGGAATGGCTCCTGTGCATGGCGCTTCCCTGTCCCAGGGGTGATGCAGCACCAGAGCAGTGATTTCAGTGATGCTGGCAGCAGCAAAGCAGTATGCCTTGCAGTTTTTAATACCTGGCAGACTCGGTGAGGTAATCCCCATTTGCTGAAGTTACCCATCCCTAAGACAGATGGATGGGCTCTTCATTTGTAAAGGTGTTTTGTTGTTGTTGTTTGTTTTTTGCTTTTTTTTCCCCAGAGATTTGGGTACAGAGTCTATGGGCAACACAAGCCTTTTATAACGCATCTCATGCTCTTCCTGTTGGGCTGCTTGCTGTTGTGCTGCAGTTGAGCAGACTTCACTCCCTTCCATGTCTTCCTCACAAATAGATTTTCATCCTGGAGAGAGCCTTCAGTTTTCACTCTCATAAGTAGCCCTTGTTTCTTGCCAGTCATGCAAGAGTGGCCAGTTTGCTGTCCCTCTTTATATATGGCTCTGCAGCTGTGCTGAGTCAGCAGTTCTGTTGGGTGAAAAATCCACGAGTGGGGCTCAAGGCACAATGATCCAAATCAGCTTTTTCCTTTCTATTTTAAGTCTGAAAAAATTTGGGAACCAAATGGCACTTGTGCTGTGTATCTTCAGGAAGGGTCTCCATTTCACGTTTAAAATCAACGTGCATAGCATGCTTTTTTTCCTCCTTTTTGGTTTATGCAACTTTCATTGCTTTGAGGGTATAGTCTTGCAGTTTCGTAGGCAAAAAGTAATTGACTGTAGTGGCTGCCAGTCAGCAGGAGTTTGAGCTGAATGAGGTCTCAGCATGCAGTTTATATCCTAGTCTCATGCCTGCATGAGTCCGCAGTCTTACTGGGACTTGCTATAGAAGGTGGGCAAAGCACGTGAAACTATAGATTATTTTTTTAAACTTTAATAACTTTTTATTGAACCACCTCACCACGCTATATTGTGAAGGATCTAAGCCACATATTCATAAATCATAGATTTTACAAAGAGCAGCACAAAAAGACAAAGGGGAACAGACTTACAGTGGCAAGTGAATAAACACAAACCCTAATAATGAAATGTTGGCTTGTATATACTGGCATTTAAACTCCATTCCATAAAATGTAATAAAGTGAATATTGGTGATATGAACACAAACCCCCAGAGAGATCCTCTATTAAAAAAAAAATAAAAATCATTGCCTTCTTTCTTTGTCAATTTCTTTCTTTAAAACCCAACTAAAATGCCCTTGTGCACTCCGTAACAGCTGCCAAATATTAATGTTAACAGAAGGAATTTCTTTGTACATTATGGCAGAAGACGTATGAGTTGCCTGAGCTGCCACTCTCAGTGCTTGCTTTCAATAGATGCTGCTTTTTTATTTTACTTTTTTATTCTTCTGTGGCTTTGAGGTTGCTCAGGGCTGGTTCTAAGTTACACATCTGTGCAGCAAAGTGTCCTTCACAGGCTGGGCCAAGTGAGAGGCACTTCGTCTTGAAAAGTGTCAGCTCCATCTGCTGATTTTGTAACTGCATGGAGGGAGGGAAAGAAAGGGTAAGAGGAGGATTTTTTTTTCAGTACCATATGAAAGTATTACTAAGGAGCTACTGGAGTGGACAAAGGAAACATCTAAAAAAGGTTTTAAAAAAAACTCAATATATAGAAAGTATAGGTTCCTGCTTTATTTGCTCTTATCGATCACTTTTACTCCTAGTAATGGACTTCACTTTATAAATAATACACCACGTGTTTGGCTGCTGTAACATGAGGTCCTAAGTCTGTGGTCCTGAGGACTGTTAGTGGTCAAACCTACTCTCAGCAAGGAATAGATAGCAAAAGTACAAGACAGAGTGTAAGTAAGCCACCTGTGCTCCATCCTACTGCAGGTACATTGGGCATACTGGAGGGACCAAAGTTAATTTTTTGCAATTGCACATTTTACAGTGAAGCAAGTCAACTCAACCTCCCCGATACCCTGGAGTAGTCCTGTGTTATTGCTGGTGTTGCTGTGGTCCCACATCTGGTTCTTGGCGGAGACAGGTGACCAGCATGAGCCCATCTTTGTTCTTCAGAGTGGTCAGGGTGGTGCTCTGCACGCTCCTGTCTTTCCTGTCCCTTTTAGATGTTGTCTACCATAAGCTAGAAGCACCACTAAGTTCAAGGTGGGAGACTTTCATATTCTGATAGGTGTATAATACAGAGCAATTTCTGTGTTTCTGGTATGCAAAGGTAAGCCCTGCTACCCTGACAGACATCAAATGGAAATCTTCCTTTTGCACAAAGGTCTGCTATGTAACATGTACACTGCTGGTGAGAGCAAAGCCACAGGTAAGCTCTGCACACAGGCTCTGGTTTGCTTAAGGGGTCAGCCTTGCTGTATGCTTCATAGGGAACAAGAGGAGTTCTGAGCAGCAGCCCATTCTCTGAAAGATCTCTGGTCTCTCAGCTAATCAGCTGAGCTGGGAGCTGTTTCATCTCCCACTGACTACGTCTGCCTGACAGCACTGGCACCACAGATCTGGACCCAAGATCCACCCCTAACATTCCCTGTTCCATCACGATGCCAGTTTCATTGTGCTCTTGGCCAAATGGAAATATATAAAGGAAAAGGTTTACCTGCTTTTTCTGAGATGATTTTGCAGTGATGGCCTGGTTTGCTATAACCTTTCCTTACAATATTTTCTGAAGCTATACATTTTGGAATTTTATTTTTTTAAAAACGTGCTCCTAGAGCCTTTGCAGAGAAATGGTTGTGAATGTATTTATAGAATCTTTTAGGTTAAAAAAGACCACAGGAAAACATGCTGCTTTCAGGTGATGCAAATGCTTGTATCTGGTGCAACCCAGAGAAAAGTTATGCCTTAAAGTGTGCTATTTAGTTGTCCTAGCTAGTGTGGACCAAAGGCAGTCTAGCCAAGCAGCATCAAGTATTTTTGGGATTACATGACTAGTTTAAAATATGAAACCACTGTACTACAGAGGAGGGCTAGAACAGATTATTACAGCCTGTTTGCAGCCCTTGACCAGAGCTAACGTGTATGTTAGAGAGTAACTGTGAGTGATAGATACGTATCATCTTTGAGTGCATCCCAGCATCATCCTGCTTCCTTCCACATCCCCTCCCCCTTTGTTTTTCCCATCTCTTCTCATGTCCTCTTCACCCCAGCACAAGCAGGTCCTGTGCTGCAGCAGCCACCAGCTTCAGCTTGTAGATGATTCTTGCATTCTGAGGAGGATGATGTGTTCAGCTGAGGAATCCTATTGTTTCAGAACATGTGGTTTACATTATGATTTCTGAAAGGTATTTCTATGCACAAACACTACCATCTGCTGCTTGCATTTTTAAAAGGTTAATTCCACCTCAAACCTAGTCATTGAATGAGTAGCAGAAATCACTTACTTGCTTCTGGCACTTAGTGTCACAGCACACAACTAGCAGAAAACCATCCTTTCTTGTAAAAGCCGTATAATGCTGGTAATTAGCACAGTTTCACTACGAATTCTCACTGAAATAACTTCTGTATTCATTGTTTTAAATTATGATCTATTGTTATATCTAGGATCAGACAACAGGCTTCTTGTAAATTTGAGGTGAAGTCTGTAATTAATAATGTAATGTTTCCTTTCTTACTTTTGAGTTCTGTGTCCCAAACAGTACAGTTCTCCTGAAAGTTCCTGTGGTCTAAAACTCTTTTCAGTTGTCATGCTAGACGAGCACGCCAAGAGAATTCAGTTTTGAACTGCAAGCTGCTTTGTTTGGAATAAGAAATCTGTTATGTCTAATGTTCTTGCTTGGATTAATGCAGATGCTTTTGACTGCAAACAAGAAATCCTTATTTTGAAATTATTCACAAAAAGCTTACATATGGGTGATCATCCCTCCTGATAAGCAATATTAACAGAAGACTTATGGACTGTGAACTCAGAGGAGGAAAGCAAATTAAATTTTAGGTATTGTAGTGGAAATGACAAGTCACAACCTGAAGCAGTGATTGGGCACCTGGTGGGAAGGCAGGGCCAACCCAGGGGAGCTCAGGTGCAAGCAATGCACCTGAGTGACTGGAAGGGGTAGAGCCAGGATCCACCCCTTCCCAGACCTTATTTAAGAGTTGGCAGTGAGGGCATCTCTTGCTGGAGATCCCTGCCTACCTGAGGTCTTTCAAAGGTAAGCAGCTCTTTTCTTTCGTTTCTGTGTCCATGGCTGCTGCATTTGGGCTCGTCCTCATTTGCTGTAGCTGAAGACTTTAGCACCCTGCTATTATCATGGCATTACTGGTACGAATGGCTTTTTCTCACCACCAAAAAGAAAGGCCTTTGTGCAATGACAGCGTACTACACGAAGATTCCAGACTGTAAGCAAAGTTATGCATGTATTGGCACAGTTCTGCCACGGCAGAGATCTTCAGCACAGAGAGGTCCTGAGTCCCATCAGCACTGCAGGTAGTTGCATCTGTTCAGCACTGAGATGTCCAGAGGCAGAACCTGCCAACACGCCGCCCTGGAGATGTGTGAATCTAGAAGCTGTCTCTTTGTTTTTTTTGCCCAGCATGCTGTGGGCTTTTATATTCAGTCACACTGCACAGGCCCTCCGTATTATAGAAGGAGGTATTTGGAAGGAAATGGCCTGTATTTGTTTTTTTTTTTAGTTACATTGATTTACACAACACAGAATAAAATACTATACTATTAAAAATGTATACTTTATTGGATTGCGAGACCCAAAAAACAAATCCCCAAACTTCACAGAACATGGAATTAAAGCTCTGAAAGTAGGATGAGAGCACAGCAATCTCCGGTCGTTGTTGTAGGACTAAGTTCTCCCACCAGTTCAGAATTGTAGGACTTGTTCAACCCTTAATTTATTGAGTTTTAGACTTGCCAACCTAAAATGTATCTTAGAAATATTTTTTTCCCTCCAAAGGAGGCAGTGAGTTTTGCTTTTAGACAGCCAGCTCAGATTTTCCTGGAGATGTCCTCCTGTTTTCAGTTGGCTTTCCCCAGCACAGCTTACCTTTAAAGCCTGAAAAAAGGAGTTCTGTTTTCTCATAACGCTGTGGTACAGGAGAGGAGTCAGGCACTGTTGTACCATCATGCTCTACAAAACTTTCTTTTCCATTCTGCTGTCATAATGAGCAATCCACTCCTGCAGTATTAATAGATGCCATTGAAGTGCTTTTTCTACAAGCAGAGTTTTCCAGCTAACAGGAAATCTCTTCTAAGCAGATTTAGAATTGTCAGATGTCATCAACTGTAATCTCAAATGTAAGACCAGACCAACTCTTCAAGAAGCACTTGTGATTTCAGACGTCCACTGTAGCAAAACCATTCTGACTTCAGTGCATGCAAGGTGTTTGTGCTCACGATCTCTAGCCACACTGGTCAGAACAAACTGAAACTTCTAAGAGTGTTTCATCAACCTCAACAATAAAAACAAACTAAAGTACACCCTGCTGGATAGGGACAAAGACCATTTGCCCTGCCAACTTAAACAGGAAGCCAGCTAAGCAAAAAAGAAAAAAGGCTGGGTGAAATCCTGAGACCATTTAAGTTAATGGGAGTCTGACTATTGATTTAAATGGGCTCAGGCTTTTGCATGTAAGTCTTAATTCATGCCTATTTTTCACTCGTATTCCCCTAGCTGTTCCAGGTTTTGTGCTTTTCAATAGGAACAAACGTGCAAAGCTATCACAGATAAGCTACCCAGCTCATTGTGGCCTTCAGAAACAAGAAAGTAGATGGGATTAGTGCTGGGCTTCCAAGGCTTGGCAAGCCCCCACTCCTAGCCCTGCTCCATCCCAGCCCCAGACTGTGAGCATTACTGAAACAGTATGAGTGAAGGGCGCGGGTCTGTGCTGATACAGAACCTGCAGGTGAGTGTCCCTGCAGCCTGGGTGGCCCAGGCAGACGCAGCAGGGAGCAGTATTTCCCAAGGAGCTCCTGACAAGTAAGAAGCAGCAGGAAGGAAAGGCCTTGCTGGAAAGGCTGAGACCAAGTTCTTTGCATATGCACTTCTTCTCTTGCGTTTACAAGGCAGGTAGGCTTCATCTGGTAATGAGTGGTGTCTGTCTTGGGACCGGTGCTCTGTAGCATCTTTATCAGTGACATCGATGGCGGAATTGAGTGCACCCTCAGCAAGTTTGCTGATGACACCAAGCTGAGTGGTGCGGTCGACACGGTTGAAGGAAGGGATGCCATTCAGAGGGACCTCAAGAGGCTGGAAAGGTGGGCCTGGGTGAACCTGATGAGGTTCAACACGGCAAAGTGCAGAGTTTTGCACTTGGGCCGGAGGAATCCCAGGCATCCATACAGACTGGGAGGAGCGGTCCTTGAGAGCAGCCCTGTGGAGAAGGACCTGGGGGTCTCGACAGATGAAAAACTTAACATTAGCCAGCAGTGTGTGCTTGTGGCTCGGAAGGCAAATGGTATCCTGGGCTCCATCAAAAGAGGGGTGGCCAGCAGGGACAAGGAGGTGATTGTTCCCCTCTACTCTGCTCTTGTGAGGCCCCATCTGGAGTACTGCGTCCAAGTGTGGAGCCCCCAGCACAAAAAAGACAGGGAGCTGTTGGAGAGGGTCCAGAGGAGGGCCACAAAGATGATCAGGGGACTGGAGCACCTCCCCTATGAGGACAGGCTGAGGGAGCTGGGCTTGTTCAGCATGGAGAAAAGAAGGCTGCGGGGTGACCTCATTGCAGCATTTCAGTACCTAAAGGGAGCCTACAAACAGGAGGGAATCAACTCTGAAAGGATAGATAACTGCAGGACAGGGGAAATGGTTTTAAGTTGAGGGAGGGGAGATTTAGGTTGGACATCAGGGGGAAATTCTTTACCATGAGAGTGGTGAGGTGCTGGAACAGCTGCCCAGAGAGGCTGTGGATGCCCCGTCCCTGGAGGTGTTCAAGGCCAGATTGGATGGGGCCCTGGGCAGCCTGGTCTAGCATTAAATGAGGAGGTTGGTGGCCCTGCATGTGGCAGGGGGTTGGAGATTCATGGTCCTTGAGGTCCCTTCCAACCCTGGCCATTCTGTGATTCTGTGATCTGGCTACTGTTCAGATTCTGGGGAAGGGAGGTCTTTGGTTTGGCCCTGGCTCTGAACATCAGGACTTTGTTTGAGGCTCCCTGCACTGCTATCTGCATGTAATGAGTACCATAGGGATCCTGTTTGTAGGAACTTACAGTAGTCCATGAGAGAAACTAGATGAGGAGTGATTTCTGGAAGAAGAGAGAAGAGCAACCCTGTCATCCAGCTATGCACACCTGTTTGTCAGTAGGCAGCACACAAAGTCCTGAGCACAGCAGGGATCGCACAGCAAGAGGAAACACCTGTGCTCCCAGACCTTCTTCCAGTGCTAAGTGCTGCCCCTTAGAGTTTGTCTCAGGCTTTTCCTGCTGTGCCTACTCCCACTAAAGTTTCCTCCTGCCATCTCAGCTTCTTACAGCTTCTTACCTCCTGCTGCTGTGTAACTCCTTGGTACCTATTCTGCCCCAGATCAACACGTACCTTGGTACCTATTCTCCCCACACACAACATGCATATCCCTTCTGAAGGTGAAAGAAAACCTCCAAAGTTTCCTCTCTCTGCCTGCTTTTAGGGATAGGTAGTTTTTGCTAATGAGACTTTCCATTATAAAGTTTCCATTGCTTTGGAAAATATTAACTTTGCTGGATAGATCAAACAGGCCCTGCAGTTATATTAGAATATCCTAAAGATTTAGTTCTCAGTAATAACAGGGCTAAACCACAGCACTGCCAGAGGCAAAAACTATATTATTTGAAATGAAACTTCTCATAAATATCCAGCTATGAAGTCATTTTGTATCAGCTGCTCTTATATAAACTGGACAAGGCAAACTGTCATACCCATTAACATTAAGGCTGCCAAGGAAAAATTACTCTGTATTCATTTCTGTAAGTTTTAGAGTTCCTTCTCTAAAGGAGACTTTCACAGCAAAGACTGGTTTGTTCTTTTTAGGAACTCCAGGTACAGGCAACTAGTATCATCACCACTGCAATCACTGGGCTTCAAGCAGCTCTTGTATGCACTCGTTGAGTGTGCATACAAGAGTAGGGGACAGGCAAGCATGCTTAAGCACATCTGCCCCTCAGAGCTAATAATACTTTTCAAGTCGTTATTAGGTGGAAGTACCTCAAAGTATTTCCTTAAGACAACACCATGCTGGTTTTGTTTTCTTCCTCCAGCCCCTTTCCAAGTGATGGGAGCACTTTTGTGGCAGCTCAGGGATAAGGATCAGCCTTTCCAGCAAGGCCTTTCTTTCCTGCTGCTTCTTACTTGTCAGGAACTCCTTGGGAAATACTGCTCCCTGCTGCATCTGCCCCGGCCACCCAGTGACTTACACGTGAAGTGGAGTGAGAAGAGCACTGTCACCTAGCTGACATGGGAAAGCAGGTTTGCACCCTCAACCCTGGGACGGGCTGTGCTTACCAGCACCTTACCTTTATCTTCCACTGTCCTCCTTCTGTCCCAAGGCTTGTAGCTGGTAGGCTAAGCCTTTCTTGGGCTTTTCAGTTTTTGTTTGCTCTTATGTGAAGAGAGTTGGTAGGCTGCCCTGTGCTCTGGTGTCTTTGAAGCTCCACTGTACCCACTGACTCCACTGTACTCCACTGACAGCCCTGCTGTCTCACCATCTATGTAGACAGCAACTGCTTTTGACATACAAGTTCAACTCCACACCCAACCGCAGCATCAGCTGCGATAAAGCTTGCCACCTGAATGTACTGAGAGCTGTGCAACACATGGAGAGGCTTTCCTTCAGCTCTCCTCAGAAATTAAGGCAGAAGGTGGACAAACCTGTGTGCTTCCTCCCTCAGAAGAAGAATGGCACTTCTGTATTGTATTTGTGACTGATGTGTTTGGATAAAAATTCAGACAAGGCTGGAACTGTGGGCAAGATATGCAATAAAGTGCCCTTCTGATATCTTCTGTGGAAGTTTCCTCACTACAACTCAGCTTTCAAAAGAATGACATCAGAAAAACGCTTTATTAGTAACTGCTGATTCTCTAAACGTATCTATATCACCTTCCTCTTACAGGACAGGAATCTCAAGTATTTCTGAGTAACACTACAAAGTTTGCAGAAGTTGGTTTTCTTAAAGCATGGCAGAGAAGTGAAATGGACTTGAAAAGAACCCTTGAAGTATTTGCCCCCTTGGAAGGAAAGATTATCTTGAGTAAAGGAATTTTCAGACTTATTTGTATGAAAAAGAGTCAGTAAACCTGCATTAATCCAACCCAAGCTTTTGGTGCTTGAACAGTACCAGCAGGCACTTCTTTTGTTACTGCAAGTTGAAACTTGAATGATACAGTTATCAACAGTGATGATGCTGAAGTGTGACACAGCAAAAATCTATAGGCAGCCACTGGTAGAGACACATCTCATGAGTCAACAAAAGCCTTGCCAAAGCCTGAGATGAACACAGTCAGCTTTCAGGCAGGAATCAGACATGAATTTTATTTTTTACTTTTTTACTAAGTGGGATGTAAGAACTAAAAATAAGCAAAAATAATGATCTCCCATTTTAACCTTGCAAAGATCATAATTAAAATCTATGTTACATTATTAAAATATGCAAAATTTATAATTTAATTATACGATTACACAAGCCTTATAGTCTAATAGCCCCACTGTATGTTTGCATATTTGTGAACAATTGCTTTCTTAAAGCTCACAGTAGAATCATTTACTTGATGCTGGAGAATAAGTTAATTACGGATATCCTGCCTTTGATTAATGGATTTAATAATCACGTTACAGTAGAATTAACTTATTCTTCATGTGCTTACAGCACTAATGATGAGATTCACGAAAGCAACGTGTCAGCAAAGAGGATCAGCACCAAAGAACATGCTTGGAGATCCCAGGATTGCCTGTATTGCTGCAAGTCAGCATTTCTGCTGGGAACCCACAAACAGCATCCAACTATTTTTGGCTAATCTGTCATCATTAATTTCCACCACTTGCCACTCATTTCTATGAGAGCAGATACTGTTTTCAAAAGAGCTGAACGCCTTAACTGAAGCTCAATATTGAAAATTATAGGAGAAAAATTATGCTATCAGATTGGTGTATAGTACTGGATAATACACTACAAAGACATATACCCAATGGGCAATATCTCTTATCTGCTGCTACCCAGCCATCTTCTTTAATGCTTCTTTTATGTGCATGTGCAATAACGTATAAGGTTTCCCAGATAGAAACATGTTGAGTCAGCTAAGAAACCTCAAAAATGGGTTCTTAATACATTCTAAGAGATGGAACACTGAAGTTTTCAAACTCAACTTCAGCTGTTTAACAAGAGGTACCACTGCAGGATTGAGGGAATAGAAGGGGAACTTCAATACTTGGTATTTTGCCATTATTCCTTACAGGGTTCCTGTGTGTGTCTGTGTAGAAAGCAGATCTGTAGGAACCAACTTCAGAAACCCTTAGTTAAGTAAAACTCCTGCTGACACAAATAAATACGAAATGAAGATCTGAACCACATTTTGCTTGAAAAAGCAGTACTTCAAGAATCACTAGCAACAGGATTTCAAATTGCATCAGCCATGTACCTCATCTATTACTATGCAAAGAAGAATAAAGCAATACAACTCAGCAGCTTAGCATAACACTGGCCCCAAGAAGAAAGCAGGAAATGAATAGGAATACAATTTCCTTAACAATTCACTTACAGCAAAAAGGAGACTATACTGCAGTCCTCGTCTTGCTGTTCCACCAGCAATGTTGATCTACTGCTGCTTGTTTTTTGTTTTGGAGCCAGGGAGAAATTAGGATTATGATAATTTAGGACTTAATTCTCAATGCTTTTTTCCACCAAAGCGAGCTTCAGGGCTGAGAGACAAATTGAAATAATACATTTCTTACTGAACTAGATGTGACACTGCCTCACATGTGCCACTCAAACCCAGCTGCGCATCCACCTCTTTTTCCTTGCTCCCCCTTTCTCCCATTTGCTCACACTGTCACATATCCATCCTGGGTAGTAAAGAGTTACAGCACTGTTTTCAATTCATCACAGCTGGCATTGCTTATGGAAGACATTTTAGTAGGTGTCGGTGTGTACCTCATGTACTATGGTGTATCACATTATTTCACCCTCTCCCTTCACAGCTTGCCCCAATTGAGTTCAGGAATCAGTGGCCAAAATGACTTTCAGCTGCAGATCATTACTAAGTGGCAGCTGTTCAAGTAAGGCCTCAGGTATGCCTAGTTCTTATTTTGTAGGTGGACCCACCAAGAACTCAGATTACATTACTGCATAATGCACAAAATATTTTCAAGGATATTTATGATGGGTTTCTTTAATGCTGGGACACAGAAAGTACTTCTTGGTATACTGATGTTTTACAGCCCTCAAATCACATTTCATGTGTCATCTGAAATCTGGGGAGAAAACTCTCCAATGTGGTGTTAGAAAGCAGCATTCCATTATTCCTCGTTATACGGGATGACTTGACAAATCAAGTGCTCTAGTTTTGCATTTAAAAAGTTAAGATCTACATATGTGATACATTGGCATGTATATTCATTCTTTTCCAAGAACTCCTTAATATAAGCTAATGTTCCTGTGGGTATGTGTGGTAGTGGCCTCTGGTGGTCGTAGACCACTTACTTTCTCCTCATTTGTCCATCATCAGCTTCATCACAGTGACTTTTGGCTGACTTTTAGCTGCTTTTCCCCATTTTGGCAAATTCCTATTGCACGTTATGCCTGAATGAGCAACTTTCTATCTTAGTGCACTATAACCCCAAATAATATATGTAAAATGCAAGAAAGAAGTCCTTGCACCTGGTGGATGCAAAGATAAAAGTCTGTTGTGACTCTAGAGCTCCTGCGAAGCAGGATCATTGCGAAAAACAAGGCTGTCCACACACACCAAGCAAGGCTAAATGGGAAAGTTTTAAAACTAGCACTCATCAATCCCTTTTGCTAAACTAATACATTGGTCCTTAAGCTAATATACTGATCCCTATTGCTAAGCCAGCCTATATCACTTGGAAGAAGAGCAAAGCTCAATCTTAACATGGGCAGTGTTGGCCTGCAGCTCCTCCTTGCTTTGGCTTCACTTTGTACGTATTGTTTCACCTCCACAAACATTTTTTACTTTATATGAGTCTTGGCAAATCCTTATCCTTTAGTTACTCCTTCCCTACAGATGCAGAAACAATAAAATAGACAGTGATGAGTAGATTCTATAATGCAAAACTAGATGTCCAATTAGAATTTGACAGGAAGTGTGAAATAAAACACATTAAACAGAATAAGAAAGTGGGACAAGAAATCAATTTCCCATTAAGTTCATTGGTTGTTTTTTTTTTTTTTTTGCTGCCTCTCAATGTTAAAAGCATCAATTACACACATACTATACTCCTTTGTAGTCTTATTCTGTGTTCAAAATCAGCATACAGTGCAGAAAATGAATTAGGCCAGGCATCACTCAGCATTGAAAAGGGCCCTGCAGTTCACTGGCTCGAATAGGTGTTCCACCAGTGCTGGGAAATTGCATTATATGCAGTCTGGAGAAGGACGTGATTTTAAACCACTTGAGGCATGAGGCACGGGTGATATAGAAGGTATGAAACTGAACTTGGGAAAAGCCATGGATATGTTCTGGATGGAAAGTAAACACATTTCCCTGCAGGAATTGCTTTTATGGATGCAGACAGAAGGTGTAAGGCATATACAACTAAATGCATCACTCATGGTGCTTAAGTCACAGCACCATGGACATAAAGGGAGCAGAAAAAGCTACTTGTATATAATATTTCAGACAAGTAGGTACAAGTGTGATTTCTCTCTCATTTACTCTTTCTTAACAGTGTGTTATGCATATGTCTTGAAAATGCTGCCTTGAACTAACAAACACACAACGACGTTTGTAGGCAGTGGTAGTGAGCCATGTTTACAGATTCTCTAAGTCCAGCATGCTTCACCTCTACTTCCAGCAGATAGTAAGATGCATCCCACTGAGCTGCATATAGTTTCAACAGTGGTAACTGCAGTTTCTTGGGACTGTGAAGAAGGGGGACTTTGTGGTATGAGGCAGGATGCTAAGGAACATGCCTAAATCGCCAGGTCTATGGAGAAAAGCACAACACTTGATTAGAAACAACTGCACATCCATCTCCCTACACTGGCAGAAATTTAGGCACAAATGAAACGGAGAAGAAATCACCATAACTTCTTTCATCATCCTTCATGAATCAGTGGTGTAAATACATCTTAAGAAACAGAGGCAGAAAAGTGCTCTGAAAAAACAAGTAACGCATCTAACTTCAGCAAAACCTTTTTCTGGTACGTCTGAAGATGCTGCAGCAGCTTGCTTATGTTGGCACATGTCCTCCATCACTCGGACTTTGTTTCAAGAGCCAAACATGTGGACTGCATTATTTTGGATTGCAAACCACAGACACCCATAAATACTAAAAAAAAGATAAATGGACGGAGAACAATGGGTTCTTTACTGGGTCTAAGCACCCATCCTCTCAAATCCAAGACTTCAAAGTCAGTTTCAGATGTCCTGGCTTGTTACTTGCTTGTAAAGAGCCTGTAAGTAAATTTCTAATTCAGAAACTCCTAGATAAGGTCATTAAAAGGTGAAATTTGGTGCAAAACCTTGCTCTAGTCTCTAGAGTACCAGCTGAGCTTCAGGGTGCTGGTAGCATAGATGCTACTTTCTGTCCACTTTTATATATTTTTTTAACCTCTTTCAAAATAAAATACTCTTACTGGTTCATTTCTTCATTCTGCACTAACTTACTCTGCTCCCTTTTCTACACAGCTGCAACATAATGTTGTTTCAGTAGAGCAATGCTTTGCAAATTTGGCTCAAGGAGACAATGAGCAAACAGCTTTTCAGAGAGCTGTCAGAAGGGGCAGTTTGGTTTCCGTGCAAGCAATACTCGCATTCCAAACTGCATTAGGGAAAAGCTGGTGGGTTTGTATGCATTTTTATTATCAATTCCAGATTAGGAATCCGATGCTAATTTCTTCTTAAAGCCTGTGCTTGCAGGAGAATTTATATTCTAAAACAAAAAAGGATTGTGACGTTTTTCTCTCACAAGCTCTTTTTTTTTTTTTTTCCTGGCTTTACTCCAAGGACCTTTTCTGCTTGTTCGTTACATTCTCAAGATGAAGCCCCCGGTGGTTACAGCAGTGCTGGTAGTACTGGTGCAGGTTTCTCAGAGTTTCCCTGCCTTGTACCACCGAGGCTGGTGGAGGCTCTTAAAGGAAGGAGATAGCTGTGGAAAATGTGATTTGGCACTTTGCTCTGAGCCAAAAGACTGTCTGGCTGGGACTGTAGTGGACCATTGTGGCTGCTGTTCTGAATGTGGAAATGTGGAAGGTCAGATCTGTGATTTGGACCAGGGCAATCATTTTTATGGGCAGTGTGGGGATAACCTCGAGTGCAGGTTGGATGCCGATGAAGCCAGGTTTGGGGAAGTCCCTGAACCCCAGTGCGTGTGCAAGTCTCAAGAGAGCATCTGCGGATCTGACGGGAAAACCTATGAGAACATCTGTCAATTCAACAAGGCTTATGCAACTAAAAGAAATATCAGCATGAAACATAAAGGACCGTGTGAATCAGGTAACCTGTACAGAGTTATTTTCAAACTAAAAAGGCTGCAATTCTGATTGAAATGTTAATAGATGCTCCAGTCTTAACTTCAATGAACTAATGCTGCATTTTTATTCTAGTTATCATTATTTTGTTGCAATACTACTTTGTGTTAACTGTGGTTCAGTAGCTAGTACTTAATCTTGTGTGTAATAAGCCTCTGTATTTGCTTAGTGGATCTTATATCACATGGCAACTAGTAAGGCACAAATCTACGGTCCAGATCTGCACTAAAAAAGCAGAATATGAGATATTTTCTACAAAAATTGTATGTGTAGTTGGGAGTAGATGAGCAGATTCTGGGAGGACTGGGCAAATTATTATATGAAGACTGACATGACATTGAAGCAGTAATGACAAAGCAGACTTCATTCATACCCATGTATCTGTATATACATAGAGAGAATGGTGAAGCAGAGGAAAAAGAAGATAGGACTTAATAGATCTATGTATGCTTTTTACAAAAACATCCAAAGCAATCTAATCAATGAATCACAAAATCTAGGTACCTATGAAATAGAAATCCATATATTAGGATAAAATCAAACAATTTTATTAAAGATACTTACAGCAAATAAATGCTCCTCCGTGGTGATTGTTAGTGGAAGGACTCCTAGTCAGGTTGTAAGGGGGAGTCTTGTCTCCTGTTCATGTGCTGCTCTCATTCTTTACATTATTATTCCTGGGCACCTTTCACCTAAATCAGGTGAACATAGAATGAAAAGGAAAAAGTTTTTTTCTTTTAAAAGGAAATATTTTCTCAAATATCAGTAGAAGAGGCTTCTGAGTCACAAATAGGTCATACTTAGGAATCCAAAATTGTATCTCTGGCAAAGGTCTGCATATGAAAGTAACTCAGGTGCGTGTTACCCATTCCTTGCTGGCAATGTATTGCTTCCAATTTGGACCACATGCTGCACTCTTATATGGAATGGACACTGGATATTGAATGCTTAAAAGGAAAAGTGATGAGTAGCTAATACCAGACTTCTCGTTTTCTCTAGTCGCAAAAGAAGCATCCATTAGAGAATCACTTATTTGCCATTAAGGAATTAAGCTGGGCAGTAAGACTTGTCTGTAGATATTCAGGAAACTCAGTGCACAGCAGCTCATAGTATGACTGAAAGCCTGTTTGCCCTTAGGTATATTTTCTTATCTGGCATTAAAATAGCACTAGTTGTTGCAACATAACCCTTTCAGGGACATTTCAGTTGGAAGTGCCATTCAAATAGCAACTGATCTAAGCCTCTGTGCCTGAACACCTTAAAGCAATGTTTCGTTCTAATTAATAAAACAGACCCAGCCAAAAAGCTTGATTTGGCCTTGGAGCTACCTCTGAGGTGTGTAATGCTGCTCATTAAGCACGATGAACAAGATCAGCTTCTCTGCACACAGGCATCACCCCAGTGTCTATTTTACCATTTCCCTTGGTCCACAGAAAGGCTGGACCCTCTCTCCAGAAATACCGAGACATTTATTAGGATGACTCAGCTCACTGAACTGCACAGATGCCTGGGCATATGCTCATAACCATCTCAGTGCTGTGCGGAGTTTATTTAAGAAAATAAATCACCTTGGTTCCTGCAGACAGAAGCATGCAGCTGGTGTCCGAGCCCAATGGCACTTGGGCCTGTGGTGTGTGCTGGGGCAGCAAGGAGACAGAGCAGCAGTGCCCCTCTTCTCACTTCTCAGAGCAGCTGCTTTTGTAGGCTGTATTTAGGACCTGAAAGGAGCCTGGGCCACAGAGGTGCTACCATGTGGGCACCATGTCTTGGTCCTCCACAACAGCCTACCAGTAAGCCCCCTCTCCTTGCCACTGCAGCTACCTGAAGCATGCAGTGGGCATGTGAAAGTGCACCAGGATTTAGGCTATTTCATGGCAGTGGCCAATAACAAAAGGCAACAGGGAGCCTGGCTCCAACAGCAGCAGCCTCCTGACTATGGAGCTCGCTTTCCACTGACTCCAATTTGCATGAGAAATAAACACTGAACACTGTGGGGTTTTGGTACCAATCTATAAATATAACCTTCAGTCAACTCCAACTACTTTGTTTTGCTATTTTTCCTTCAAAGCATCTGCTGTTTCCTATTGATGCCAAAAGGATTAATTGTATACAGCAAGCGATGAATAAATAAATAACAATAAACTCCTTTCATCAGAAGAGCACAGCCTTTTATCTTTCATCTCTAACCAGAAGAAGGGGAAGAAAAAGGCCTAGCTCCCTAAAGTAACACTGAAAGAAAGCCCTTCTCTTTCTAAATGCTAGTTTTGATCGGTTTATCTAATAATTTACCAAGGTTACTAAGTACAGTGATTATATACAGATTCTCCACGCTTAATCTATCCCCATTCAAAGCCTTCCTGCTGATAATTTAATGAAGTAACAGAACCAGCAATGCTTCTCCCTGTAATTAGCCGTATCGCGTAATAACATAAAATCTTAAATTAAACGTATAAAGTTAAAAACAAACAGTAATTCAACGTTTAGAGTAAAAAGAAACAAACACAAAAAAACCTCTAATCCACCAATTTTTCTGCCATTTTCATCAAATCACATCCAGGTTAACAAGAGTGAATACGAATTAAGGAACAAAAACCTGTTATTACACAATTGTCTGGTGTGGTTAAAGGCAATTATGAAAGGTGGAGCAGCGTTTTGACTTCTCCTGGCTTGTGGGCTTCTGGTTTATGTATTCTGTAACACAGGAGGATAGTTTGTGACTGGAATTGTCCAAGGCGAGGCACAACTGCTGTGCATTCACTTCTGTACGCAGAGGCAACAGAACACCGTCTATAATTATTAAGAAAAACTTATCTATTTTAAAAAACTGGTTATCATACCAGCAAAGACTTGCTTTTAAAGACACACTTTTGCAAAACAAGCAAACAAACATCATGCAGATGCAGATGGGAGAATTTGGCTGAATGCAAACTCTGAAATACTCAGTTAGGAAGTTTGTAAACTTCTGATAAGTCGTAAGCTCATCTCTCTGTGTTCACACACAGCAAACTGGTGTTGTAAAACACACGGGGTTTGTATTATTTATTTCTGGAGGCACTCCAAGTTTGAGTAGATGTCACAAGTGTTTGCTGTGTGTTCAAATTCAGAGAAAGCACTTCTGTTTGATCGAAGCTGCAGTCCTCCCTAACCCTGACCAGACGTGTGCATCATTAAAGGCAGTGCTCTGAGTTTTAATATTCCACTGTGTGTTCTAATGTCTGATCCCGTGCTCATGGACAAAAAAAACTCCCATGCAAAATAGTCAGTCGGTGTTGATTGGAACATGGCATTTTTATAAGGAGATACAGGTTCTGAAAGTACAGTTCTCACAAAAGACGAAGCATGTCCAGGCTCAGGTACCCTACTGAGCTTGAAATCCTCACTATTAAAGAGTACCAGGAGGGTTTTAAGAGGAATTTATAACTGGGAAGTTGATACTTTTCTGTGTAATTGTTTTTCAATTAAATTTAAGCAGTGTACATTTGATATTTTCAGCACAGGTATCAGTTCTTAAAAACTGACACGTTAGAAACCCTGCTTCAAAACGTGGAGTGAAATGTTGTAATTTCAGTTGCTGAAGCATAAATATGTGCCTACATACTGACTGAAATGCTTTGAGTAAAAACACATAGATTGTTTAGGAGAAGTTCCTAAGCATCGGTACGTAATACAAGCAATAATTAAATACAAGTGTAATGGCCCAGAAAATAAGTTCTTTTAAAAAAAACTTTATTTATGAAAATAAAAAGAGAAGGAAAACATACCTTAAAAAGAAAACATTTCTCACTGACCAGAACAGGACGAGAGAAAATGCAATGAGATTTCCAGAACAGTAAAATTGCAGTGAGAGTAAAGAAGTTATTTTCCCCTCTGCTACTAAATACCATCATGTTCTGTTAAAAGGGAGTATGCTTATACATGCTTGTAGATGGATATGTATTTGGAGAGTTCCTGAACTCATCAGGTGATGGTTTATTTAACGTCTTCAAAACCCTGGTCTGGCTCCCTCTCGTGGTTGTTGATAGCGTTATATTCGGGAAAAAGTGGAAAAGAATAATTTGAAGAAGCAGTAAATAAATGGATGAGGAGGATGAGCGTAAAATAATAATAGGAAGCAAGTAAGTGGAAATCCACAAATTTCACTAAACTAAAAACCTTATAAAATAATTAGATTTCATTTACTTTTAATACTTATGCCTCCTAACACAAGGAAATCAGTTGAAATTGATAATAAGTGAGGATAAACGTGGAACCCATGAATGGTGTTACTGAGTTCCATGGGTTACATAGGAAGAGGAGGCTTTACAACAAAGTAAGTTGAAGGCAATGCACCCCCTAAACAAGTTTTGATAAGCTTTAAGTCAGCTCAGCATTTCACCTTTTAAGCTAACTGAATTTCTTGTACCTTCCTCTGAAGGTCTGGATGAGTTACTCGTGCCAGACTAACAGGCCTTGAGTCCAGTCCATAATGGCACAAACTGAACTTTGATCTTAACTTTCACGACCCTGTGCACAGAGAAAGGACAAGCAGATCCTTGAAAATAAGTCTTTAAAATACCTGTTCACACTTCAAAGCGATGTGAAGTTTTCTGAGCTTTAAAAACTGCTTGGAATCTTTTGGTCTTCCAAACGTGTGAGGTGGAAAAGTTACCTAAAACAAGAACTGGTGTTACATTCTTTTGTATTGGCTTTTGCTCACGGTCTCCTAAAGCACTACTGTTGGGTCTTTGCAGCTCCTGTGATTTCTATGCCACCTCAGGATGTCCAGAATTTCACAGGCAACGATGTCATTTTTGGCTGTGAGGTGTCAGCCTATCCTATGCCACACCTTGAATGGAAAAAAAAGGGGAATAAAATGTTTTTACCAGGAGATGACGCCCACATCTCAGTACAGGTAAAAACTGCTTTTTTTGCATCTTATGGTTTGCAGTGAGGAGTAGGGGGATTTGTTGGTAAAGTTCTCCCACAGGATGCAATGCTGTTGCAATAAACAAATTTCCTACAGGGGCCCTATGATTATGTTGTGGATTCTGATTTTGGCCAGTGCAGGAATCATTGCTGTGGCAGTCCAAGCAGAATGAATAACAGGGTGGGTACCATCCATCCTGCTTCAGGGAAAGGGAAGATTCTCCTTATGCAGGCATAGTTCTGGAGAAACTGAATAGGGTACCGTGTAAAAGAAGGTGCACTCTGAGAAAGATGGCTGTGGGCAGCTATTTTTCTGTTCCTCATGCAGAAGCATCATTCTGGCAGATATCTAAAGTTCTCCTTTGCAAGATGCTGTTTCTGGAGACGTGCCATCTGAGTCCAGTCCCTGAGGTGTTCAAAAGGAAAACAAAGAAATTTGCTCATTTTATATGGAGGATACTGTGTTTTAGTCTGAAGGGAAAGAGCGGAATGGCATTGGTATGGGCTTTGAGCAAATGTAGAAACAGCCCAAAGGTTTGAGCTAAAATTAAATCAAAATGCTAATTCTTTTTAATGGAAATAACATTCTGGGGGAGAAGAGCTAACAGAGCCAGATGCACTGCAGACTGCAGGAAGGAAGGAGTCTGTACCAGCATGCCCTCTCCAATGGACAAAGGATCTGAACAGACGACGACAAATCTAGCTTTCTGGATACACAACTGAAAAGTAAGAAGATCCTGCAGACATGGAGCACAACTGAACAAAATTATAGATAGAAAAAGCATAGAAAAAAACTAATGAAAAGTATTAAGAGTCATTTAGAGTTATTTAGAAAGGTATTCAGAGACAGCATGAATGAGTGGGACTAGTGAACTTAATAGTTGCTCAGAAACAATGGTGCAAGGAGCCATATTCAGTGGTCAACTCGGAGGCTAACCTGTTAACCTGCCTCGTCAGGTGAGAGTGAGCATGAGAGCATCTCTGTTAACATTTAACTGATTTGTACTTGTATTACTTGTTTGGAAAACAAAGCCCCCCATTAAAAGGCTTTTGCGGGAGTCAGTCAGTGGAAACTGATTTTGACTAACTATGAAAGCTCATGCTATGTCTGTTAAAATTGGATGCTGAGCTTGGCCCAGGCTCAAATGTCACTCTTATCCTAAAGAAACTGATGAGCTGGAGAACAAGTGGCAGTGCTTTGAAGCTGCAGCAAGAAGTGGTGACAGGACAAGAGACAGGAAGACTGCTGGGAAGCAGAAGCAGACCAGGAATCAAAGCTCTGCAAAGGGCAGCAGTTTAAAGATGAAAGCAAGGAAGGCATGAACAGAGAGGCACAGAGACAATGAAAAGTTAGAACATATGGCAGCAGAATCAAACACAGAATCAAAGCATGATGGCAGGACATAGTAAACAAAGCAAAATTTGCAATGATATTTAAATCTGGCCATGATTATTTTTAGAAATATCCTATTGTCTCCTAACTACCTGACTTCAATTTCATTTTGACTGTTTCTTTCCCTTCCCACAGGCCAGAGGTGGACCTCAGAAGTACGGTGTGACAGGCTGGCTGCAGATTCAAGGCCTCAAAAAATCAGATGAAGGCATCTACATCTGCCATACCAAAAACAAGTATGGTGCAACATACGCCTCTGCGAGATTGAAAGTCATTGATGGTATACTGTTCTTTTTGATTTTGGTTTGGGTTGGTTTGGTTTGAGTATTTTTTTGGTGTGAAGAATAGAGAAATGCGTAAGCAGCCTGCAAAAGGTTTATAATGCAGAAGTGCCTATGAATTCTGGAAGAGAAAAATAATGATGTGCTAATAGCGTAATATTTTGCTTCAAATGATATCTCCTTCCAGAAGAAAACAGAACGCTGAGGATTATAGTCATAGATCTGAGACACAGTGGCATTATCCTCATCCCACAGAAGCCCTGAGATGTTAGTGGAAGCTCTGAACCCAGAGCTGTTGCAGCTGAGGCAGTCCTTGTACCACCAGTTCAGTTTATCTATCTATTTATCAGTTTATCTATTTATTTATCTATTCAGTTTGCTTTTCAAAAAGACAGGATTGAAACTGTACCTTACCAATAAGAGTTTGGAAAGATACAAGAAACAGCTTTGCTATTGTTTTGCATTGTGCCAGTCCTACATAAAGCACATAAAACATTATGGTCCGGTTCGCTCCTATTAACAACTAAATTAATTAGGATTCCATGATGTCTTGCTGTGCAGGTTCATCTTCTGCTTTTGCCTTAACTGCTGGCAGTAGAAGTGCAAGCTATGACACTGACTATGACGACTACTATGACCATTCTGACGATGAGGATGAGGAAGAATATGAATCTGGGGACTATGAAAACTGAAACAGCCCTGAGTAACAATTTCTGTACATGCGTTGTCAGACACCTTTCACACTGTTACATTTACTTGTACTCCCTGTGCTGTAAATAGCTTCTCTGATAACACTATGCTCATTTGTGCATCCCACCTCCCTGAAATCCAACTGTGGCTGAAGTGTATCATGATACTTACCTGAAATAAGAACAGTTTTAAGTTCATGCATTTAGACTGTTAAATAAAATTCTTAAGCACGTACCCGGTAAGTGCCCTGAAAGGATCCAATTTAATATTAATTTTTTAAAATGTATATTATTCTATAATTTCTTTAACATTTTTAATTTTTTCTAACAACAACAACAAAAAAGTCAACAGTTAAACTAAATTTCTAATTTGTATCAATGTCTTATTTTTATTTATATAACGTACTAGACACACGGAGAACCGGTATTTGTGAACAGCAGTAAATTAATGAGAGACTTCAGTAACAAATAAGGGAGCAAAAGTTCAGGCACCTGAATTTTAACCCTCATTCTTTGTAATCTGCTTTATCAAACGCACAAAAACATGCAGTGATTGCTGTATACACCTTGTAGAGTTTTTAAAATGTATATACAGTGCATCACAAACACCTCCATTAATGTTGTGCTGCTTTGTGCTTTTCTTTGCCATGAGACATTTTTCTTCAATATAAATTACATTAAGAGATTGGCTATAGACTGTGTTTGCCCTGAGGTATTATTGATCTTCGTACAGGTAAGAAAAGAGCATAGAATAATTTATTTTGGCTCAGAGTTCCTGGAATATTGTCAACTTACAATACAAACCACACCACTAGGTCACTGCAAAGATTAATTAGTTTTAATTAGGAGTATCAAATGGCTTCAGATTTAATCTGATTTTGCTGTTATGGGCTCTTCCTAGTCTTCTTAGTGTTATGTCTAGTAAGCTTTTTGTTTATTCACTATATATTGCTTTTAACATAAAATTGTCTGGTAGGAATCACTGTATTTCTAAATAGATGATTGTTAATGTAACTATTCAATCTTCAGACATATGTTCAAGATCAATTGCAATCTGTGTTGCAGATGAATGAATTAGATTACTAAAGCACTCACTAAATTGTGGCCATGCATACTGGCAGGGCTATAACGTGGCACAGCAAAATAATCCTGAAGTCATCAGCCATAGAGACCAATGGTAATTCTGCAGGGCCTTCTGCCAACACTGATGCAAACTGAAAAAGAGAAACAAAGAATAGTTGAATGAAAAAATGTGTAGCAGAACCATATCCAGTAACAGGCTTCAACTGCTTGGGTGGGTGGACTATGTCTATTTAAAAAAGCCTAACCTTTCTATAACAAAGCCTTCTAATTTAAATCCATTCCATTTATCTCCAAGAGTTTTTTTGTTTTTTTTTTTAACGTATTTTATCTTTACTTGTCAAGTTAATTTAATCATTTCTTGTCAATTATTAGCTATACCTTCCACTAGAAAAACTGCATGTTAGGGAAAACCCTGATGTAATGCAGGGGAAAGAAAAAAAAAAAAGGAAAAAAAAGAACATTGATACCCTGACCATTTGCTAACTCTGGTTTTGTGGAGACAAGAAATGGCTGACTTTGTTTACACGCTTTAATCAAGTCACTTAAAATTAAATAAAAAAAAGGACGGAGAAGATTCAACCCTCTGTAAGCAGCACTGCAAAGGAATGGATCTAATTGTGAGCGCACTGCCTGTAAGCAACAGATCTATTCACATACTGCAAAGTAACAGCAAACTGAGGAAGTGGGTGTTATTCCACCTAGCAGCAAATGAGACACAGACTTGAGCTGGAAACCACAGGGGAGGGAAAGCTGCAGGGAGGTCCCATTACTGTATCTGGTGCAGCAGATTTAAAACATTCCTTTAGCTCAACTTCCCTGGAAGAAGAAATTATTTTGTTTTTATCTTCCATAAGAGCAAGATTGAATTTCATGGCACGACCTCCTCCTGTCAATGCCTGTCACACAAGCATCTTCACCGTGTCATTTCCATCTCCCAACCAAGGATAAAGGAATTGCATGAAAGCTTCTAAATAAATTACATTCCTTAACACAGATTTGTCCTTAGTGCTAGGACTTTGACACAGTCTGAAGCAGCTTCACAATGTGACATTCTTACTTGCTATGTTAAATCTCAGGAGCTTGTTAGGTATTAGTCTAGGAATCTGTTAATTCTTTAGCTAGACTGGTTTTTTCCCTTTAAAATAATCAGTCTGTCGTTAACAGAAATTGGATACAGAAGTGCAATTGCCCACATCTGAGAGATTTAAATGATTAAATTGATTAAACCAAGGAAGAAATAGTCACAGTCATGCTGTGCATGCTGCAGAGTGAGCACCACTTGTGTGCCCTGTGGTATGAGCTTTGTGCTTTCAGCTTCTACCTGTGCTCATCTGCTGGTCCAGAACTGGGACCAAGGCTGATGAGGAATGGGCGGATGTCTCTGGGTAAGAGGCTGGCTCAGTGCTGCAGAAGGCACAAGCTCTCTCATGCTCAGCTGCCTGTAGTGTCCTTAGCCTGTGCACAGCTTTTCAACTGCTTAACTTATTAACTTCATTTCTTCATGTCTTTGCATGATTTAGTGGCACAGCATACGTAATGGCCCATCACATGGAGCAGGAGTCACAGTAAGTGCTAGAACTGAAACTAATCTTTGGGTCAAGGTCTTGAAAGGCTGTGTAAGAACTTGTTAGCTTTCTGACCTACACCAGCAAGCTGCTTCTGGCTCTTCAGACACTTTATATATCTACAGCATTTGAAAATCTCCCACAACTGCCACATCATAACTTATGGCTGACTTTTCTCGCCCCTCACATCACTGTTTCATTCTGTATTCCTCAGCCCCGGGGATCCCTCTGCTATGATCTGTTTCCCCAGTTCCTTTTGAAATCCTTTGTTTTCCTTCTGCATATCGTCAGCCCCTTTTTTTTTCTGGGCATTTGGCACACTTTTTTACTTTTCCTTTAGTTTAGACAATGGCTGCACATAAATGATTCTGCTTCAGAACAGGGTAAAGGATGAAAAAGGGTGCACTGGACTGAGGAGCAATAATTAGGGGACTGAGCAGTCTGAGCTATTTGACTTTCAGAAGCACCAGCCAGTTGTGAGGGCACGGGATCAAGAAACTCCATTTAAAATCATTTTCCTTCATTTTGCTTCACTCTCCAGTAATTAATGATGTATTTTCTACAAAAGCATGTGATTCAAAGATGATATCATCATTCAACTGTGATAGTTCATGTACAAAGAAATTACTATTTCTGCCCAATTAGAGTGGCATTAACTGCTTTTTGATCCCACTGCTAGATAGTGATTCCAGCTAAGAATACATCAAATTCACTTTTGTTCTGAAGCAGCTTCCATGTACTCATTTTGCCATCTCTGGGCTACCAGCCTTCAAATGAGCAGGAGAGACAGAGCAGGAGAGAAACAGCAATTCTACACAAACTCCTCCTGTCATCTGTCAAGCAGAATAAAAGTGCCATGGACTACAGATCACTGGGGAGACTGAGCAGGGGATGTTCAGACAAAAATCCTTACTCTTAGGTTAAAACATCAAACAACAGTGTGCCCAATAAGAAGATCAAAATTTCTTTGTGTATTATGTATGACAATAGTCCGTAGACATTCCATGGCTGGTTTTCACTGCTAACCTCTCTCCAGCTTGTGCTGGTATCACAGTGATAGCATTCAATGGTTTTGTTGCCTACCCCCTGTGACACTTCAGTTGTTGTTACCTCCTTCCTCCCTGTCCTATTGTCGAGATGCATCTTATGATGCCTGAACACATACGCATTGTTGAGTTTTACCCTAGGTTCAGTTTGGCTTTACGCTGCAAAGAATCACTGTTCACCTTCAGCGGGACACAGAATACACAAATGCTTCTCATTTTGCCTAATCACAGAATTGTAGGGGTTGGAAGGGACCACTGAGATCACTGAGTTCAAATCTCTGCTAAAGCAGTTCCCTGCAGCAGGTTGCACAGGCAGGCACCCAGACAGGTCCTGAATACCTCCAGAGGAAGAGACTTCACAGCCTTTCTGGGCAGCCTGCTCCAGTGCTCTGACAGTAAAGAGGTTTTTCACATGACAAAAACGTGTTGCTTTGCATGCATATGGTACAGTGTTGTGCATACACGCAGTCTGTAACAACCACGCACTTCACCAATTTCCAATCCAAGACACAGCTCATGCACTTACTGTGTCATCTTTTATGAAAATAGCCACTCTTGATCTATTGACAGGGAGTACCCCAGTCTCTGGGTAAGCCACTCCAACAATAGCCAGCATTGCTTATTTCTGTTGCAAATTTGCCCAACTTCAACTTATAGAGGTTAGAATATCTTTCCCTCCCAACTTCAGCAGTCTGCAAGAAAGTGCACCTTTTCCTATGCAGATACTTGTAGACATTGCTCAAATCATAAAACCATAGAATGACTTCCTGCTAGATAATCTCTGTACTGATCTTCTTGTGTTTCTGACTTGTGCAGTGCTCACCTCACTGACCTTTACGGATCTGGATATGTTGGATCACTGGGCAGAGGCAACAGTATGAGCTTTAATAAGACTAAGTGCTGGGTCTTGCACTTTGGCCACAACAATCCCGTGCAACACTACAAGCCTGGGGCAGAGCAGCTGGAATGCTACATGGAAGGAAAGAACCCTGGGGGTATTAGTTGACAGCTGACTGAATATAAGGCAGCAGTGTGCCCAGGTGGCCAAGAAGGCCAATGCCATCCCAGTTTGTATCAAAAATATCACAGTCATTAATTAATTAATTAAATGTGGAGCTTGGTGGCCCTGCCTGTGGCGGAGGGGGTTGGAGATTTATGATCCTTGAGGTCCCTTCCAACTTGGGCCATTCTGTGACTCCGTGAATCAGCAGAAGCAGGTGATCATCCCTCCTTACTTGGCACTGGTGAGGTGGCACCTGGAGGACTATTCAGAAGATACCGAGGCCCTGGAGTGTGTTCAAAGAAGGGCAACAAAGCTGGTGAGGGGTATGGAGCACAAGTCTTATGGAGATTGGCTGAGGGAGCTGGGATGGTTCAGTCTGGAGAGGAAGAGGCTCAGAGGAGACCTTAGCAACAAGATTTCTAAATCTCCCTGAAAAGAGGTTGTGGTGAGGTGGGGGTCAGCATCTTCTCCCACGCTGACAGTGAGGGAAGCGCTGGCCTTAAATTGCACCAGGGGAAGTTCAGGTTTCTGAGAAGAAATTCTTCCTAATATCCAACCTGAACCTCCCCTGCTGCAATTTGCGGCCGTTCCCCCTTATTCTATTGCTTTGTTGTGCTTCTCCAGATACGCTCCAGGGCCTCAATGCCTTTCTTGTGAAGGGCCCAAAACTGAACTCAGCACTTGAGGCGCAGCATCACCAGAGCTGAGCACAGAGGGGCCATCACCTCCTGCTCCTGCTGGCCGCACCATTACTGATACAAGATGCCACTGGTGTCCTTGGCCACCGGGCACACTGCTGGCTCACGGTCAGCGCTCGGCTGAGCATCACCCCTGGATCCTCCTCCTCTACACAGCTTCCAGACGCTGTCCCAAGCCTGTAGCGCTGCCTGAGGTTGTTGTGGCCCAGCTGTAAGACCCGGCACTGCTGAACAGCACTCCATTGGCCTTAGCCCAGCGATCAGCCTGTCCAGGTCCACCTATCCTCATACGCATCGCCAACTTGGTGCTATCTGCAAAAGCTTCGTTACGCAAAGCAAAACGTAAGTCTTAAATCGCTTCAAGCAGCACCTAGTCGCGGTTCCTACTGAAAATCCCGGTCCTTCCTACCAGCAGGGAGCTGCCAAGGGCCAGGAGGGCCGCCGTGAGCACCGACTGCGCTCCGCCCTCACAAAATGGCGCCCCCTGCGCGCTGCCCCACGCGGACCCGTCAGCGCGAGCCTCCCGCGCGCCCCGCCCAGCGGCCGCCCCGTACCGCCGCGGCGCGGAGCGGCTCGGTACTGCCCACAGCCCTGCCCGCCGCTCGGGAAGATGGCCCCGCCCGGCCAGGTCGGTGCGGCGCGGCACGGCAGACGGAGCGAGGCGAAGGGAGCCGGCCCGATCGCTGGGGGCGGTGCCGGGACGCGGCGAGGGGCGGCGGGCCGCGGGGTCCGGCGGTGCGGGGGCCGCGGGTGACCGGGAGCGGAGCTGAGGAGAGCGGCGCCGCGCCGCAGGTGTCGGGAGCGGCCGTGTCGGAACGCCCGGGCGGGTGCCGAGCTGCCGCCGCCGCCTCCGGGGCCGCGCGGCTACGGGTGGGCTTTCCTGCTCCCCGTCGTGACGGTGCGTGCGAGCCGGCAGCGCTGCGCTTCTTCCCGAGGGCGCCGCTGGGCTCCGCGCCGAACTTGCGGTCCGAACGCCGCGGACAGCCGTGCCCGGGACGTGTCCGTGGGGGGCGGGCAGCCGACGAGGCCTCGCGGGGCTCCGTCCGAGCTGTCGGGCGTTCCTTCGGACCCGTGCGGCTCCCTGGCTTGGGAGCGCAGGAGCCATCTTAGGCGCTGGGGGCTCGGGCGGCTCGCGGCGCACGGCGGGCGGTGCGAGGGCTGCTCCCGTCCCCGCCGTCGGCACCGGCGTGTCAGCAGCGCTGCTCTCCCGTGGAACTGAGCGAACTTTCCCCGCACGGTGTTTTTCTGGTGATAAATGAAAACGTCTGGGGGGATTTGTCAGTGTCAGCAGGGCTTTAATCGGGAACCCGCCTGCTTTGCTGCCGTGTTGCTGCGGAGCCCGGCTGCTGGTGCCTGTGGCCCTCGGTGCTGGGAGAGCTGCCAGAAGCGTCTGGTTAATTTTGTTTAGCTTGTTCTTGCAGCTTACAAAAGTGTGATGGCCGGAAGGAAGTCAGCATCGAACTTTTCTCGTGAGGGCTTGAATCTGTGTCTTGGAAAACGTTCCACGTTGTGATCAGAAGTGCTGTTTCTTGTGGCATTCTGCTCCTGACCCGCGTACGGCAGCCAGCGCGGCACTCCGGGGTGCTCTGCAGTGATGCCACTGCTAGGGACACCTTTTCCTAGGGACATCTTTCAGCTGTTGATAAGGGTTTGAATAATCGTGGTGGTGGAAAGCAGCAGTTTCACATGTTTTGTGTCACAATCAGAAAGGGACGTGTCAGTCTTCCGTTGCTTTGAAGGAGATACAGGTGTAGTTTATAGAGTTAGTGTAGACTTTTTGGCACCGTCTTGACTTGTCATTGTTTTGTCTAAGTATTTTTTTCCTAGCGAAGTTGCTCTGCTAAATTTCTGTTGTACTTGAGATGGTTGTGTTTGCTTGCCTCATGTTGTCTTTGTTGATTTCACTGAGTCGAGGAGAGCTGACATGTTTCCTCAGTGTCACATTTGAGGGGTAACCCAGGGAACCTCTGGCAAGTTCCCTGACAGAGTTCCAAGCAGTTTGTGGCCATACCTCTTCCTTCCCCATGAGGAGCGTTATCTTAACATCTTGAGACCGGGTTATCCATATAGAGCATTTCAAAGTGCTGAAAGATCATCATTCTCAATTTCCAACAAACAACTTTTCATTGGAAATCATTCTTCTTCTTGTTCAAACTTGCTTAAAAAAAAAAAAATCACGGTCAGTTTCCCTCGTTATCCTGTGGATAAAGTGTGATCCTTGGCAGTTTTAGCACGTCAACAAGAAGTTAGATTTCGGTGTAGCATTAATACACGAAGAGAGTACATTTAAAGTGTGTATGTTTTTGAAATCCGCTCCCAGTTCTTTCTTGTATAAATTATTACTTAATGAGTTCATGAAAATAATTGACTATTTTAATACAAGTTTGTATGCTGATGGTTAAGCTCATATCCCAGTTTTCTCTTGGACTTTCCCTGAACTTGTTGCTAAGTTATCTTTGTCCAGATCTGAAAATCACAGTTCAGATCAACTGTGTAGGGTCTCTACCTTCTACTTGTAACGACGTGGTAATCATACATCTCAGGTGCTGATGGGATTGTTCCATTTTGGAAGGATGCATTGAAAACCGTATCTGCTAGATATCCTTATTGCCGTGTTTTAGCCTCGTAAGGCATTTAGGTTTTTTGTGTCTATGTGTGTTGTATTTTATGTTTTCCTTAATGTGAATGTTTGCGTTTTATGAGTCTTAATTTTCTCTTTAATTGAAGTGAATCTTGCCTCATTTTAAATTGTGTACCTGGGATCATTACCAGTTCTTTCTTTTTCGTCTACTCTCCCCAAAATTCAGGGGAAAGAAAAGCAGACAAACAAGCAAAGGACATCTCTGTTGAATTCAGTCTTAGATGTATTTATTTGGTCTGTTCATTCCAGAAGCAAATATGCTATTCCTTCAAATTTCTTCAGTGAATAAGTACAGGACTATTTTTTTTGACTGAAAAGCTGGGGCTCTTACAGAATTGTTACTAAAATTCAGAAAAAGCTTGTCAAGACTAAGAACTCTGTGTCTAAAATAGCTCAACTAAAAAAATGCTAGATTGTACTAAATCAGATCTTTTACTTCGGGTATAAAATGTATTTTTGGAAGGACCAGCAAAAAGGATTTGGGTTTGAACTTTTAAATGAAGCCAGTCAAATACTGCGTTAGGCTCATTGGTGTTCTTTTTTCCAGCTCTTTCTAGGTGGTGCTCAAATAATGAAATATTTAACACCTACCTTCTAATAACAGGCCTAGATCTTCATGAGAGTTCCGTAGGCTTTGGCAAGTTGATGGATACTCATGTTTCTGTTCCAAAAGGTTCATTTCTCCTGTGAGGCTGTCTCTAGTGGGTGTGAATAGTACTTGGGATGGGGAAGATTGGTTTTTTTTTTCCTTCTCTTTCACAAAGTTCTTTTCAGTGTGGAGAGGAATTTTGGCTTTTCTGTTCCTACTGTAGCTTCTGAGTTGCCCTATATTTCACTGATGTTTGCATCCACGGATACAGACTATGATATTTTTTTCCAGATGTGGTAATGCGATGAATAATAAAAACTTTTAAAATGAGATTTCCCAGAAGCCTTCGAAGCAGTTTAACTCAAACTGTTTACTATTCTTCATCTTTTCTTCTTTCTTTCTTTTTTGTTTATTTAACATAAGTGAAGAGTCAGAATAACAGACAATTTGAACCTTACTTTGGTAGCACAGAAAATAAGATGCAGAAGCTTAATTTTCAGCCTTCTTTTTGATTTGTTGGCAGAGAAAGCCTCTTATTTTTTTTGTAATTAAAATGTGGATCAACTAGGAAGCTTAGCAGAGATAACAGTTGAAACCAGTGGTATGTATCTGATTTTGTAAACTTTCAGAGGAATCCTTTGTGGGTTAAAAGTCTCCATAGAAGTTTCAATTGTGTTCTTTTTCCTAACAGAACCTGGCAAAACTAGAGGTACTAAGTAGTCACCTGTATGAAGGAACTGATGTAGCACAGCAAATGCGAGCTGAGAACGTGGTCTTGGAGCTTATTAATAGCCCAGATTGTCTTAGCCAGTGCCAGCTTTTATTAGAACAAAGAACGGTAAGTATCAGAAAGATGTGTTATCCATAAATGTAATTGTGCTGGTAGAAATCACATAGATTCTCAGCCACGGGCCATTAACATCTAAGTACAATAGTCATTGTGTTTTCCTTTTTTTTTTTTTTTTTTTTTAATATTCTGTTTTGTAAACTATTCTAGCAAATTTGGCTTTTGGAGGTGATCGCTGTAAGGCTGACTGACAGATGATACATTGCATTGGAGATGACTTGGACAAAAGGGAAAAGCATCTAGCTTTCAGTTGCATTACTTCCTAAAGTTTGTAATTGGGGTGCATGTAATCTGTAGAGCCATGCATACCCAGTGTGGTGTAACCAGGTATAGATAAACATTACCTATTCTTATTCCCAGCTGTCAGCTACAATGAAGAAAAATTGTAATAAAAAAAAGTCTAAATTGTTGATCTGTCAGTTTAAAGCACTCTTTTCTCATTACTCAGTTTCATTTTTGTTGCTTAGCTTCATGATTGAATCTCAGTAAAGTGATGGGAGTGTTGATTCTGATTTGATGATTCAAGCTGAGTTCAGTATTGGTTTCTCTGTTTTCCAAGTAATTCAGGGACATCCTTTAAGACACTCTGAGTATTGAGATATAATACCTTATAATAATTGGGTAACACCTTGGAAGAACTAACCAAACCCATCAGGCTAGCAGTAGGTAGTTTATTCAGCCATAATGTAATCTAATTGTTACAAAACCTGTTACATCAACAGAATTCATTGTAGGAAGGTATTTGAATGTTTACAGTTGACAGGGGTGTATTGTGCCTGATCCTTTAATTAATGTGTACAGTAAAAGTTGTTTCTGAGGAATCCAGTTTGGGTCAGTGGTTGAGCTCTGAATTGATTATTGGACTGATGGCCTTGTGAGCTGGGCAGCCAAACAAGAACAGCAAAGCTGTGCCTGATTAATGGGAATCCACAGTGCATTCCAGATGCTGTGCCTGGATCTAATTCCTTGTGAAACAAACTCAACATGAAGTAGTGCTCCAGTACACCTTCTGGATTCCTGATCTGGATGTTGGAGAGCATCATAAGAGAAATTCTGTGGGCCCCATCAGCTACCCAATTTATATACGATCTTCACGTTCTTATTTCTCCTTTCCATGTGATGTGTAATCTACTTCAGCAACTTAAATAACTTAAGACTAACAACTTCAGGTACTGAGTTACATGTAGGTAAAAAAATTTCTTTTGTGGTTATATTTGAAGTCAGACTGCATTGGTGAACAGTCTCTGAATATATATGTTTTGAAATTACATAGCTTTACTCAATGGTTTGTAACAGTGAAAATTTATGGTGAAGAAATCATAATTTCATGAAATTGTCTGGTGCTTTGAGCTATTAGCCACATCTATACTTTCAAGTCTTTTAATAGAAGAAGAGAACTTTCTGTTATGCTTTAGAAATTCTCAAATTCTAAAGGTGTTGTACTTTAAAAAAGAAAAAGAAGACTTATCTTTGATGCAGAGCTGAAACGGAGGTAATTCTCATGGTTCTAAACCAAGTGATTTAAAAGTACACCTTTCAAAACTAAAGAACTCCACTGAATAATGAAACTACTTTTAGATGCGTGATTTTCATCAAAAGGGATAAGACCTCTAGGATTCCACTTCTGATGCTGTTTGTTTAGAATGAAGCGAAGATATTACTAAGATAGATTTTCTTATAAGTTTTTGTTCCACTTAAACCAGAAACCTGATAACTACTGAATATGACTTAGTCACCCTGCCTTTAATTATCCTACTCTTAAATTGCATATTTTGGTATGTTTCTGTAGACATCCTATGCTTGAGTTCTAGCAGCAGCTTGCCTGTCTAGGCTTGTAAGCAGGGCATCTCTGTTAGCTATTGAACGAAGGATTGACACCGTTAGTAATGTTTGTGGTTAATGTCTACTTATATTAGTTTGATCTAAAACTTCTTGTTATCGCAGTAACCATTCAGTGGGAAGTCTGTTTTTTCTTTTTCTCTAGGTCTCTGCATTTATTAAACTCGCTCATAAAGTGGTTGTTGTGAGAGTAAGAACCGAAAGTCATTGCAAATTCTTTAGTCATTTCTCTGCAAGTAGTTTACATACAATATTTCTGAGTTTCCGAATTCAAATAAGATTACTTTTCAGGTTACTTCACTTTTATTTTTTTTAATGTTCATATTTGAGGGCATACTTTGTCTTTATCCCACAAGATAATAAAACAATTTAGTTCGTGTATGTAAAGGATCATAGAATCATAGTATGGCGTGGGTTGAAAAGGACCACGATGATCATCTAGTTTCAACCCCCTGCTATGTGCAGGGTCGCCAACCACCAGACCAGGCTGCCCAGAGCCACATCCAGCCTGGCCTTGAATGCCTCCCGGGATGGGATAAAACTTGCAGGTATTGTTAGCATACCCACAGGTCGCTTATGGGTGATGTTCTTTATGATCAGCTCTTAAGACCCGTGCTAATATTTGCAAAAGGCATGCCAGGGCAGGCAAACACTTGCAGCATTAAGATCCTACAGTTTTTCTTACTTTAAGGATCTACCTTAAAGTCATTGCTGTGTCCTGAAAAGGTGAGCAACTATGAGTTAAATGTTGAATACTGAAAGGCTTTGCATGAGAAGCGTATGGTGTTTTAGCACATCTGCTCTGTTAGATCTGTTCTGTGGATAGCAGTGCTGTGAAATGGGTGGCAGAGAAACCAATTCTAATACAAGTGTTCAGTGTTCTTTTAGGTACCAATTCACTTTCATCGACTTCAATTAGTATTTTAACATCTTTTGGAATGGATTAAACTTCTTGCTAGTTAGAAGTGTCTGTCACTGAAATCTATGTGCGTTGGTCAGGGGAATACTCTAGATTGAATTGAGGGTAGGGTCTCTTGTCTGAGAAAACTTTAGTATATATTGAGCTGCTTTATTATGAGAGCTGCTGTTTCTTACTGAAATATTCAGTGCCCCAAATATAAGACCGTTACGAAAAATCAGTATTATTCCTAGCAGCATTCCTGGACTTTATGGACTATTGTCATGTCTTGTCCTGGGATAGTGTATGTGATGTGCTTTGTGTTACTAGATGCTTACCTGTATTGAATGCTTAAGCATAACTTAGTTATTGCATTAAACATAAGAATGTAACTTTTTAGAAATCCCTCCTTAGGTTTATTTATTTGTTTTTTTAAACAAAAGACTTATTGCTGATTTCAGAATCTTTTTTTTTTTTTTTTACAGGAAATTACCCCCTAAACTATGTAACTTCTCAACCCAAAGCGGCTCCTTTTGTCACACAAGCTCTTGTTGATGTCATTGCTAAAACTATCAGATTAGGATAGTTGACCAGCTTTTCTTCAAAGATGTTATTGCTGATGTAGAAGAATTCTTGTAGGTAGGAAACAGTCATGCACTTACATGTTGAGATGACTTCATTTCAAGTCATTAACACGTCACTAAGTTATTTTGAGTGGAAAAAATGTGAAGAGAACTGCTTAAAACAGAAGATTGTCCTACGTTGAAGAAAGGAGTGGCTTTGGTAAGTTACTGATGTCACACAGCATTCGTAGTGCTGCCATGTTGTTATTTACTGACTGACTGATTTCCAAAGCACTTTTTCATGGTGTGATTATCAGTGTGAGCCCCTGTTATTGATCTGTTCTTTTTAATGTTGTCATCTTTTTTTAAAACTGTGGTGGAGATATGTTTCTGGTATGGTGTCAGCTCCACTTACCTGATTAGGAAACACTGCTACTCTGCTGTGTGAAGAGCAGGACTGTTGTGCTGAACTGTTCAGTTCTAGAACTAGTTCAAATGTAATTGCTGTTATGGAGTGTTGGTCAAAAAGATATATTTTTAACTACTTGTTGGAGTGTTTACTATTATTATTTTTACTGGATTTCTGTATGAGCAGTGAGACTTTGCCTGCACTTCAGTTTTTAGCAGAAATAACTAGGTACCTCGGTAGCTTCATAAAGATAGAATGGCAGAGTGCAAATCTGCAAGACACTTTTTGTTATATGGGAGATTGGTAATCAATTCAGAGTTTTTTTTGTAGCTGTTTTAGTCTGTGTTTAACATATAACAAAAGTTATACATTTTAGAAAGTAATATGGGGAATCTGGGGAGGAAAAGTTACTACTCTTCCCTCTAAAACAGTTGAATGAGGCAGTAATGGTTTTGTTTTGCATTTCCTTCCGTGTTATTTCGTCTTATCCCACTGTGTTGGTAGAGAAGTGAACTTTTTACATATAAAGAATATACATACTATGTGTGTGTGTGTGTGTGTGTGTGTGTGTGTGTGTGTGTATACACAGTATTGAAAATTTGAGAGAATTTCTGACAAAGTCAGAGTGCACTTTGCACTGTTCACTAGGCAAACTCACACCTCAAATTTAGAGCAAGTACTGTCAGACACAGCAGTAGGTAAAGATGTGGGATATACAGCATCTTGTAGGATCAGAGGCAGCGATTGCATGTTGTGGCTTATTAACCAGCCTGATTTTATATATTTAATGGATATGAAAATATCCTTCGTAAGCTTTTGGGGGAATAACAGATCGGTGTTAAAAGTTATTTCTGATCAGTGTTTCTGAATGTCTGTGTAGGTATTAAACCTAGTACTTACTTTGAGGTAGGTGTCAGAAAAGTTGGAGATTATGAGATTTTGGAAATTTACTTCTAAAGTGATCTGTTATGTACATTTGTGTCGGTGATCTTGGCAACTCAGCAAGAAAACAGGAAGTTACAGTTAATTTCTTGCCATTGAGTCTGTCATATTTGTTTTTTAGTCTGAGTTTGTTCATAGTACTATTCAAATTAATGTAGTTTCTAAGTTACATTGGGAATGTCTAATAAAAGATAAGATGCAATATCTTTTTTATTAAAAACAAACTCAAGTATAGTACTCCACCATTTTGCAGTAATTTTTATGAATGTACTGTAATTGGATTTTGCATTTATTATTAAAATGATTGCAGTATGACTCTTCAGTGTGTAGTTCATTAAAGATGGAGATTTAAATACAAAATTTAGCTGCTTAAGAGATTTCTTTAGTTAAATTAAGAATTCCTGTAGCAAAGAAAATTAAGCCGTATATCTACTGGCAAATTAAATTTATATTAGGAAAAAAAAAATCCCTAAACAATGGTAGCTTCAAATACTTGCAAAGTTCATCCAGTGTGAATTTGAACGTGATTTAATACCTAAAAAAGGATAACTGCAGGTAGGTGTGTAATTGTGTTCCCAGCTCCTCCATAGTTCATTGCACAGCTTTCCTCAGCAGTGGGAAGGGGAGGTTGTATCTTCCCATTCTGTAGATTTGTAGATCCAAGGAATGTTCATACTAAATGTTAAAGAGACTTGAGCCTTCAAATTACTAGATGCTTAATCTTATTGAAGGCAAGGCAAGAGGTGAAATTTTGTCTGAGAGCTCTCTGAACTTCTTACTTCTGATTTCTTTTGGTGTAAATGGTAATACAAAATAGATGTCAGTGAAAAGTTAGGCTGGTGGAAAAACCAGGTTGTTCGTTAGTTGAACTTGAGTTGCTTTTCAGCATTGCCAAAATGATGATTTGGTTGTGACAAAAATGAATTTCGGTACCAAGGATGCTGAAGCTGCAGACTTCATCTTTGAAAGCAGACACGGGTCTTCCATTGAGTCAGTGCTAAGGCCTAGTTGCAATTGGAAAACAAATCTATTTCTTTGATAAGAAATGCTCTGTAATAGCTCAGTTAAGACAACCAGATGCAAATCCCAGTCACTGTGAGTTTCATAGTGTTTTGAGGAACTCGCCTGCACCTGAATGTGTGATCTAACCAGTGTTTGATAGCTGCTGCTTTGCTTTCTACACATTCCTGGAGATGGAATATGTCATTAAATTCAAAGCAATGCTTTGTAGACTGTTGTGGAGTGGAGAGAATGAGGTTTGGGATACATACCATTTCATAACTGTATTTATTTTCTCTCAGGTCTCTTTCATCTGTGCATGGCTTAATTTTTTAATGGCTTAGTTTCATCCAGCTTGCTGTATTGGTTCTCGAAGGCTGAACAAACCTTTAAAAAACATGTAATAGTGAATTTCTTGATTGCAGTTGATTAAACTCTTTTCAGACATTTTTTTGTTATCATACAGTTCTTACATGTCTTTTTTTTTAGAGCTGATTAGGGAGCTCAAACGTCTAGTTCTATTAATGTGATAGAGATTTGTGTGAAAACCTTCTAAACAACTAGGTTTATCTCAAACTAATAATTAGTATTGACTTGAGAAACGTTGAAAAAATATTAAATACTAGCAGTGAAGTTTGAGCAATATATCTGTTGGTTTTTTTGTTGTCTTTTTCTTTAGAACACTGTGGACCATTGTATAATGGCTCTCAGAACTGACTCGGGAAATAAATCTAGTAAGCATGTTTCTTTCCTTGTGCAAGGGGTGTACGTACTGCTGATGAAGCAGCATGTCAAATGCATCTTCCTTTCAGAAGAGTGGTGGGAGAAATATTACGTAACTATAACCTGGTTATCTCCCCTTTCTTCCTCTACCAAAATATGTCAGGAGGCCAGAAAGTCACCACACCCCATGTGTCCTTACAGCGTTCAGGAACCACGTCAGTGACTGGTGAATTTGAGGTTTGTTTTTGATGCCTTTGTATTGTGCTGTAATTTTGAAGCAGAAACTTTCTTTAAGATAAAATGTTAAAATTTCATTATTACAGTGAGAAATAAATAAAAATGTGTTCTTGCTGTGTGTTCGGTGTAGATTTCTGAATCCCAAGAGCTTATTTTGCTTAACAAGTACCTTTTTTATTCTGACATTACAGATGCATTATATCTGCATTGTTACTGCAACAGAGACTGTGGTATTTATCCTGTAAATAGCTGAATTCACATCACATTCAGACTGTTCATTTTATTATTATTTTTTTTTTTAATGAGAGGCTTTTCTACACATAGCAAAGGAGTAGTGTGAGTATGTTAAGTGAAATCATGTTGTTTAGCAGGTTGGACAATCGTAGGCATTGAACTGAAAAATCACCAGTTGCTGACATAATCCTTTCCCATATGATGTATATGATAGATGTTCCACGCTGGTCTGGAGTAACCACAGAGCATGAAACCTTACAGTTTAATTTTTGCAGTGAGCATTAACAGTATCTTAGCAGGCTTTATCACTGATGGTGCCCTGTCTTATCTGTAAGTACTTTGAATTGTCATTTCACTGGGCTTTTAACAACAATTTATAAGGCTTATATCTTTAGCTTGACATGAATGACGTACCTCAGGTGATAGTAATTTTTTCCCTTGTCTTTAAGGATAACTTGTCTTATATTTAAAGGATTCCTTTTTTTTTTTTTTTTCCTCATAGCATGTGTTCTCTTGCTGGGAACTTTGAAGTTTCTTTTCAAAATTGTTTTTAAAACATGTTTTATGCAGGTCACCTGACAAGATGGTTTTTTTTTGGCGAAACCTTTAACAACCCTTCGTGATCGATGGCAATGAAGTCTAGCACTGCATGTTTTGAAGCTTGTATTAAATTGTCTTAATTTTGATGTCATTGGAAACTCAGCTAATGAATCTGCAGATGACCTACGCACTGTGCGGATTCTAGGAAGCTGGAAGTAAGAAAGGATCGTAATTGCTAGTAGTTGGAAGCATTCTACGCTCACTGGATTGTGTAACTTCTTTTGTCACAATACTTGTAGATAAAAAATATTTTCTGTGCGTAGTTTTCTTGCTGGCAAGTTATTAGGAAATGTTTGCTATTTCTGTCACGCTTTTCCTATTATTACTTTTATAGACAGAAATAATGAGTGTGGTCTATAACGTAGGTATTCACAGTAAATCAGATTGTCTAAACAGTGAACAGGATTCTCATCCCGCAGATAAGAACACCTTGAAGAGGTACAGCACTTGTAGCATGTCTAATTTATTTCCTCTTCTTCCTGCTGAGAAAATCATGTATTAAATTTGGTTGTTTGCACTAGAATATGAATTCATTAATGAAGGCAGCAGGAGTGTTACACTCTGGTTTTTGTACTAAAGCTTTGACTTCACGAAATTGCACAGTGCAGATGGCACTGTAGTATGGATACATCCAAGCTAGCTCATTACCTTGGGTAATGAAGGCAGTTTAGCACTAGCAACAGGGAGCACTAGCAATTGTGAGCTAATTTGTCTTTCTTCCTGCCAAATTAACCTGTTTGGAAGTCTGCTTTACTTCTAACAAAGCTTCTACATTGTCTCCTTTAACCAAGATTGGAGGTTTAAATGTGCTTTACTTAGAACCACAGACTAAGCTGTGTTAGAAGGGACCTACAGGAATCATCAAGTCTGACTCCTGGCGTCACACAGAATCACCCACATCCTATGTCTGAGAGTGGCATCCAGATGCTTCTTGGGGTCGTGCCCACTGCCCCGGGCAGCCTGTGCCATGCCCACCACCCTCTGGTGCAGACCCTTCCCATAACCCCTGCCAGACCTTCCCCTGACACATCTCCATGCCTTTTCTGGGGTGCAGACAGCAGAGCTCAGCGCTGCCCTCTGCTCTCTGTGAGGAGCTGCAGCTGCAGTGAGGGCTGCCCTCAGTCTGCTGTGCTCTGGGCTGAAAAAACAAGGGACCTCAGCCACTCTTCCTGCGTCTTGCCTGCCAGCTTTTCCCCATCTTTGCTGCCCTACTTGTATAACATGACACTGTAGTGTTTGGTACTACGTTTGATTTCAACTGTATTATTCTTCATCAGTTTTCATTCCTTTTAACTTAATGTGCTGTAGGCTTTTATCACAGCGTGAGGCATATTAGATATGTGTGGCAAGCAGGGAAATAGCGATGAAAGGCTGAATTTGTTCAAGTGACTGTAATTGGCTAAGAGACTTTTCCAACATTTTACTTCAGATACTTTAAATTTTACATTGAAGGATCTCCCCTTTCCTCATTCAATGTAAACAGTGTGTAAGGATATTAACTTTTATTTTTTGCCTGTAGAAATATAGTGCTTATAAACAGAACAACTTTCAAATGTTACATCTTTTGTGGGACTGCATAGTGGTGAATTATCAGTGATCTTTTTTTCTGCGCTGTTTTTACTTCTTCATGAAAGAAAGTTGTGCTGTAGTTAGCTTGATATGTTTCCATGGTGACTTGCTAATTCAGTCTTAAAAGTTTTCTTTTCTGTGAGAGGCTACCAAAATGTATGCTTGCAGACTCTAGGGTAGTCTGTGGACCTTTAGTTCAAGACTTGCCTTTGCTTACATATGCCCCGAACTAATCCTTACTGTTTGGTGCCTGTTGTGGTGTTCTGCTGTAGCAACCCGAAGACATCACAGTTACCTACGTCTGGTACAGAATAGCCTTCTGCAGGCAACTGAGGGTGTTCTGCATCATGTGCAGTTTCAGGGAAGTATTCTTTGAGCTGTAAGACATACAATACAAAAAGAATGGTGTTTTATGTGATATTGTGCAATGAATAGTATCTCAGTATTTTTGTGAAGAAAAGAGATGATTCTGTTAAAGATACTTAATTATTGCTGGCAGAAAATATTAAAACCTGCTTATCTTTTCCATTAGTCTTCCTGGAGCCGGAGACCTTGGACCTGTTTTTTGATTTGTATCATTACCTTCCACCAATGTTGTCTCAGTTAGTAAGTGACACAATGATTTACACCAAAATAATGACAAGTCTTTTTTTTTTTTTTTTACATTTATACTTTGTTCAGATGGCACTGTTTAATTCTTTGCATTAACATAAAAATTATGAGTCCCACAGGTACTGATTCAGCGCCCAGTCACAATGTCTTTGAACTTTGGCCTTAGTTTTCATTTTTAAATTTGAAAGTGTTCAAAACCCCTGAATTTCAGCATGACTCTGCCATGTAGAAAGCATCCACCTAATTATTTTGATGAAGTTGTAACCTGTTGTAAAAGAAATTTTTAAAACTGAGCCATAATTGTCTACAGTGATCTTCTGGATGTTGCTGAAAGAATAATCTTCAGGTACTGAATGTGCTACAGACGCAGTAGATTCGTTTGATTCAAGGAGTAAGATGTTATTCTGAAAAAAAATATATATATATATATTATTCTTACATTTATTTTGTTCTTTAGGCGCTTTCCTGCTTAGTTCAATTTGCTTCTACAAGGAGATGTTTATTCAGCAATCCAGAACATGCCAGGTATCTTGGTACTCTAATCAAAGGAGCGAAACAAATACTTGAAAATCCACGGGTATCTGTCTGTCTGTTTGTGATTCTGTTTATTTGAAATGCTGAAGCAGCTGTGGGCTTGTTTTTGCCTGTCACATTTGTCATTAATGTACTGTATCTATCAAAACCACTTTCAGCCTGCCATCTGTTTGCTTTGATTTACTATTTAAAATAAAGCAGAAATGCTGTGCAAATGAAATTGTCACCTGATCAGCTGCAGTGCTCATAAAATTTCTACTAGATTAATCTGTTAACTTTTAAGAATTTGCTTCTTTGAATTTTGGGTTTATCTGATCCTGATGATTACCGTGAATTCTGTCAGTTCTTGGCTCAGCTGATGACAAATCAGCTAATCTCATCAACTAGGAGAGTTAGTGACAGATTACCCAGAAGTTATCCAGCCCATAGCACATCATACTATTACTGGCCTACAGGTAGGAATGTATACTGAAGTTTTCTGTTCTATTCTACTCTTGAAAGACAAAGAAGTCGATCCTGATTTGCTTTGTTGATGTAGGTGTTTTTTGAGGATGTGGTGAGACTTGACATAGAAATGTATTGTTAGTGATGCAACTTCTAGAGTCACATAGAAATATACTATTAGTGATATCTTTACAGCTGGTTCCCATTATTCCTACGGAGTTCTGTAATGGGATTAGGTTTAAAGGAGAAATAGATGGCTGAAATAGGAGCTAGATGTTAATCCTCCAGCTCTAGTCCTTACCCTAAAAAAAAAAAGGCAAATTAGACCCTCTGTCCAGGTCTAAAATGCTTCAACTTGTGCTCCCTTTTGAACTTAGTGCCTACACTGACTAGATTCTGCTTTTGCATCTTTGTGTCTCTAAATTTTTTGTACATCTTTGTACATAAATGTGTACATGTATACGTACAGTTGCCTATATGCTAAGCTGCTAAGTTGGATTCAGAAACTTGGTGAAGTAATGTCTAAATTTGTGAGAGGTCCTTGCATACCTGAGAAAGACGTGGAGGAAAGACCTGATCCTGAAAGACAGAATCAAGATTCTCACACTTCTTAAAAATCTTAGAGATTTTTTGGGGGTACCCACTGTTCAAGTAATACTGTAATTGTTATTTTACTATTTCCTTTGGAAACTTTCTGTGGTCTTCATTATAGCAATGGAAGAGTACACCCAGGAGTAGGAAGCTGCTCCTGTAGGCCAGAGTGTCTGTGGGTAGCATACTGTCAGTGTGGTCTATGATGTGTTCCATAACATCTCAATTCTGACAGGGTCCGTCAGTATTTAGGTGAGTGATAATAAAAGCATTAGGTGTTCAAAATAAAAGCATTGTATTTCACAACTAAAATTTCATGCTGGGGTGCTTTAACAGAAGTATGTTTTGTTTTCTTACAGCACTGGGACTTTGCTCCAAATAGCATTCATTATTTGCTAACTCTGTGGCAAAGAATGGTGGCATCTGTAACTTTTGTGAAAACAGCAGAGCCCCACCTCTTAGATACGTATGCACCTGAGATAACAAAAGCTTATGTTACTTTCAGACTGGAGTGTGTTCCTGTAGTAGTAAGGTAAACTTGTAATTGCAACTTTTGGAACTGTAACATCGAATGTTTAATTTTCAGTTGTATCAGTGTATTACGGTTTGGTTATCTTTAGAACTCTGATTCTGATTACCAGGGCAATATCTTACTTGGTTGATATATTTACTCTGCTTATTAAATCCAGGTCAAAATCAAATGTTGGTTCTAGCTCTTTTTCCTCTTGCAGTCCCTTGTGTTCTTAAAAAAGCCTCTTTTTCCTTCTACACGTGTTGCTCCGAAAATAATGCCTCCTGTTTATTTCCATGGAATCTGCAATAGAGAGCTGATGAGCACATTAGCACTATTTGATAGAGAAAATTCTCAGTTAGTAAACACCATTTTGGAACCTAGTATCCACCATTAACTCTGCATTTTTGCCTGCAGTGAACAAGAGCTGCATGCTGTGCTTGTAAAGGTCTGCACTGGTGGAGGTGTCCCGCTGTTTTACAGCTGCTCTGATGGTGTTGCTCGAAAAATACTGCCTACACAGTCCATCTTTCTTCAGCCCTAATGGATGGAAGTTGGAAGGCACCAAGTCTGGACTGTACAGTGGGTGTGGTAGGACTTCCCAGCCACGACTGGCAATGGGCTGCGTGGTCTTCAAACTGCTATGGGGCTTGGCATTGTCATGTTGCAGGGGAAAGGTCATGATCTTCTGCATGAGTCTGGAAGTTTAGCCTTCCTCTTAGCCTGTGTCACACTGCATCGGTCAGAATTGATGGTTTGCGCAGTTTCCAGCAAGTTCAGACGGATCACCCATTTCCTATCCCAAAGACCGTGCACATCTCTTTACCTGCTGAGGGCTGTGTTTCGAACTTTTTCTTGAATGGGAAATTCATGTTTTGGTACCAACTGATAGTGACACCACATCTCATCACCAGTAATGCTGTGTGATCCAGGAATCTGTCACTTTCAGCCTCAGAGTGTTTCAATAGTTCATGACAAACTTACGTGTGGTCATCTTTCTGTTCCTGTGTAGGTGTTTGTGGGACCCTCCTGGTGCAAACTTCACAGTATTCCAGTATTGCCAACGTTGCTTCCAGTGCATTGAAGCTGATGTTCAGCTCCCTACGGAGCTCCTTGGTTGCAGTTGGCCGATTTGTGAGGATGAGCTGGTTTACATGTTCTTCATTTTGTGATGTGACAGCTGTGCATGGCCAGCCAGAGCATGATTTGTCTTTCACATCGCTGTCACCAATGCTGAAGCACACCTCCTCACTGTGCTATATCCACTGTTTGGTCTCTGAAAATGTTCAACAGGCATTGCTGAATGCCAGTGGTGCCATTTTTTCCACATGGAGGAACTCAGTCCCACACCTTTGCTTCGTAGGAACTTCCATAACCATAACCAAGATACCATTTTGTCAGACTGCCCTTCTGCTGCTGCCATCTGTCACAGACCAACAAAATGATGCAGAATGTTGATGGGAAGGTTTATCCTTTTCTGCCATCCCACCACCATCCACTTTTGACATTGTGAGCCACGGTAATAAAACATGAGGCATTACTTGGAGCAGCCCTTGTAAATTAGGTATTACCTTTTCAGCAGTGATCTATTTACATATGCTTCTTGATTAGCCACTTTGTAGTGCCGTGTGTTTTAGAGTGATGGGGGAAAGCAGCAAACTCCATGCATTAGAAAGCCTAAGACAGCACAGTACGAGCTGGAGTGCCTAGGTTAAAATGGGCTGGCTAACAATTTCTTAGCTCAATTTTTTTTTTTTTAATAGGTTAAGCGTGCCTTATAGTCCACACTGTAATACAGTGAATAAAGAAAAAAATACGTTCAGATTACTGAAAGGATTTAGTTTTTTCTGAGGGCTTTCATGGATACCTGTTAATGAGATACTGCGTTAGGACTTTAGAATAAGCCACATCTGCTTTTGTTTCTCAGTTTTCTTTTGCTGAGATATATTGTCTGCTTGTGTGAGGAAGTGCATTCAGCTTCACCATTGTTTCAACTTAGCCAAAATCTGATGCGTGCATCTCTTTTCATCTCATTTTTTAGTGGCTAAGCTGCTGTTGGTATTACTTGCATGAGGTACGTTAAAGGTTCCTAATGACTCCAAATTGTGTGCTTCCAACACTCCAAAGCTAGAAACAGGAAGCAGCAGCAGCTTGGTGTCTATGCAGTTAGTTTTCTTGTGCCATGTCTGAGGCAGGTTAAACTTCCATGACATTTTAAGTCATATTTCCTGTTCTGCTTTTCTGCTCTCTGTATCGTTCTGAAGACAGTCCTGACATTGCTGTGAGCATGTAAGCTCCTGCAGCTCTAACTGATGGATCTTTCTGACTTTGTACTTTCTTTTGCGATGAAGATCCTTTGTTATGGCATTCCAATAGACAGCTGTATCAAATGTAGTCTTTGATAGTAAATGTCTAGACAGTTCTTGAGAAACGCGGGATATCTGGGAGCTGATCTCTCAAGAATTCTGTTTGCTCCAAGGACGTTAATTGGTATCTTTGCCAGTAAGTCTTGCTTTCTGGAGTGATCATTTTCCTTACAAGCCAGTGTAGGTGATAATATCACCCTTCATTGAGGAGCCATCTCAGCTGGCCCTATGTTCAGAGAAGGATCACCAGCTGTTTTATATCTTTCAAAATTTAGGTGTTAGCACTGGGCACATTAATGTGTCCACATGCAGAGGAAACCAGTCTGCATAAGCCATGTGGGCTCTAAGCCAAAGAGAAGATTCCTCCATCCATACTATGAGTAAACCTTTTAGTACCGAGGAGATGTATTTTATCTGGAAAGAAGTAATTTCCTACTGAAGTGTTCCAAGGTCAGTGAGCTCACTGATTTGGTAGCCTTTCTACCTAAAGTAGAGCCCAAGCACCGAGATTTCAGCTTTCTTTGTTGTTTCTTTTGGGTTTTAAAGTTCAGTATAGACTCTTATTTTCACAGCCTGCTTGTCTGATTGACTCCTGAGCTCAGTGTTCCCCTTGCAGTCGTGCTTTCATTCCTTTACATAAAAATATGATGCTTTATCTGTACCCAGTGGAATATTTCTGAAGACTCTACAGATTGTTCATTGCCTGTGCAGCAGCAGATTAACTTGCTGATAATAAACTTTTCCTACTGTGATTTGTGTAATAAGTACAGTTATACTTCACAGGAAGAGCCATTGTTCTTTTTGTTACAGGTATTTCTTGTAGCAGAACCCATAATAAGCATTTATAAAACAACTGCATGGAATTTTACTGAAACTTCTTGGCTTTGATATCATGGTCTTGTACTTAATTTGATGAATGTGCAAAATCTACTTTCTCTATGTATTCCATTCTTTTCCACAATCATCCTGTGAGAAATATGCTGCTTGTTAGTATTCAGGCATAGGCAGAAAGGACCTCAGATTTTCAGGATTTACCTTTGCGTTCGTACTGCCAATCTCATCTCTTATCTGCCTTGTAGTTCTTTGCATTTTAAGCTACACGTTAAGAGGATAGCACAAATAGAATATTGTTCTGATGGGTGGGGAGGGTTATGTGTGTATTTAAAATGAAAGCTTACATCTGTCAGGTGCTATTGCTGTTATATACAGCTCAGCGTTTCAGTGACAGTTGGGCAAGATCCGGATGGGAAAGCAAAGAAGGAGCTTTCAGGCAATGTGGTTAAGTGGTTACTTATTATTTCTATTCTAGAGATGGCCTGGAGGATCCACTGAATGATACAGCTACAGCTTTCCAACAACTGGAGCAACTACACAGTTAGCAGGTGTGGATGTGAGAAGACCTGTTCACTTCTTGGACAGCTGTTTGACCAAAATGCACAGAACTACCAAAAACTATTGTGCTCCTCTAGTAGAAATCCATTAGAAATCACGGTCCAGGAAGGTTAGTATTTACTTCAATGTTTAGATTGTTTTATGTGCCAGTATAAATATCCTTGCATATGAAAGATTTATGATCTTACAGTGATCTTCTGGCAGACGCCTCTCCATCTTTTCTGGAACTAGAAATTCATGTTCCAAGTGACTTTGCACCACATTTTCACTGGTTTATGTTAAATAGATGGACGGTTGATATCTTTAATATCTTGTTACATCTTTGAAGTATAGGCATGAGAGCTCTAAAAACTCCTTAAATTTCTGAAAATCAACCTATCAGTGCCCCAGGTGCCCTAATGGGAGCCAGCTGCTGTTTGAGCATTTTCTGGAATTGAAGATCTTAGCTTTTTTCTTCTTGCATTTATCCATCTGTAAAAACTAAATTTACTTTTAAAACTTCAGCTTACATTAAACAACTCTGTTAAGATAAATTACCAGACTTCCAAGAAACCCAAGTTAATTGTTACTGTGTAAGTTGTAAAAATACTGAGCACTGTTAATGTATTTTTGGGTACCTATTTCAGGGCTCTGTGTCTCACTTAACTTATCTCTACAACTACTGGCTCTTAATAAATTATCTTATATGTGTTGCATCTTTGCATGGATAAATGGTGTTGTTTTGACAAGGTGAGACAGCTTACGTGTTATACAGCTGTTTCTCTGCATGCTTTTAAATATTTATGATATATTTTGCTGTTCTTCCATTGACAATTCAAATATTTTGATTTCCTTCTGTGTAGGAGCTATTTTTTCATTGATGCATATAAAACCTCTTAGTTATCTGATTTTATTTATTCCACTTTCTCCCATGCACCCAGCAACTTCTGTGTGGGAGAACTTCCACTGAATGACGTGATTTCATTGACTAGCTGCAGTCTGAATTTACACTCCATTACCCAATAAGGGGGACCAAAGGGATGGAACGAGTTGGAATCTTTCAGTGTCAGAGCTCTGGGGACTGTGCCTTTATGCATTAAAAAAGATTTGATGCAGTTTAAATTTTGTGTTTCTTTTGTGTAAACAGAACACTTGTGCTCATGGAGAACAATAGCTGCTCCATCCCCTAGATATATGTAGTTAAATTTAGATGTTTAATGGCTTTTAATGTTGCAAAATAAGTTAATACCATATTAAGATCCCATTTTATTATAGTGCCTTGCTCTCAGTATCAATAGTGATGTGGTCATGGTTTACTAAAACAATAATCCCCAAGAAATGGGTCATTAGCAGTAGTTAATGATTACTCTTGATCTATGGTAATGACTCATTTCTTTGGGATTATTGCTGTTATAAACCATAATTACAGATTATTACTGCAACAATTATTTTCTAAAAGAAAAGATGTTGTCTGCCTAGGTAGCTGCAAAAGCAAATGCATTTTAAGTACTGAGGGTCTAAAAGAGGGAAAGAAGTTAAAACCTTTTAAATGTTGTTGAGAGAAGAGGGCTGTCACCAGAAAATTGCCTGTCATCATGTAACTAAACTCAAGCTGCTGCCATTTGCAAGAGAGTATGGGTTTTTATTTTGAAAAAGATTATTGGCCAAAGTTTGTTATGGTGTTTGAAGAGGCCAGCATCACTTCATAGTTGCTTTCTGATACCATCTTCAAAGAGCTATTCTTTAGTAGCTGTTAATGCTGATTTAATTTGAGCTCTAATTGTTCTCTTAGACACTTCAGCTGCTCAGTATTTAGTTAGTGATGGGGTTAATCTCTCCATGTCTTAAATGAACAGCTGTTTGTACTGCAATCTATGATGTGTTTGATGAAGTTTGGCTTGGAAATGTTGTATTTTATGTTGGTTGTGGGACTGTGGTGTCAACTGCCCTTACAGATAATAATTGTTTGGAAATGGAACAGCAAAAATGCATGAAGATGTTTAGGAGTTTTTATCACGTGTCTCATCTCAAAAGTTGACACTTGTTCCTCGTCTCAAAATGTTTTGTTCCAGATCTTGTTGTGTATGTATTTCTGTGGTAATTTGAAAAAATAGAACTGAGATTTAAGATAAACTCAAACTTGTCTTGAAATCGTCTGTGTTATTCCATATTCGGCATTATCTTTTAGTGTATATTTGACCACCCCACCTTAGTTATGTTATGAGGCTCTTTGTGCCTACAGCACTTAGATGTGTAGAATACACTGCACCATAGATCTGTGACTGAAGCACAATTACTTATGTTGAATTGTCATGTGATAAACCATGCTCAGGTCATAAGGATGCTGGAACATCTCAGAACTCTTAATGGTTCCTCGTTGAAGGAGCTTAGGAAGCAGAGCATTCATTGCTTTCTCATTTCTGGGTTTTCCAAAGTACAACCATGCTTAATGTGAGGAAATTGAGTAACATTTGATGTGTGAATGGAGAGTAGTTTATCAGAGAACGTGAAACAGACTTGGTACAAAACCTCAGAGGTTTTGACAGGTACTGTTCTTATAGCAATCCCCACTTGTACATAGAAATATTAAAAATAGAATGTTGGTTTAAAGCTGTGATGTGACCTTGTTTGTTTATCTGTAATTTTTTGTTTATGTTAAACTTCAAAATATATTCTGAAGACTTTAGACTTTATTAATCAGTGTGTTGTATTCACTCTTGTAAGTTATGCTGTCATCACTTGGTGAAATCCTAGTAATGACGGTAAGAAATCTAGCTAATGTACATCTCACACTTACTGAGAACCCTTATTTGTAACTTGATGTAACCTGCATGGAAACTGTTCCAATTTATTTGTCTTAGCTGTGTTGTTACTTTTAATTTTGTTGGAATTGGTTACAAAGTACCTTTTGCCAGATGAAGATGGAGTCTGAAAGCAGCCTTAGTGTTCTGTTGTCTCCGTGCATTTCAGTTGAGGAAGGAGTCTTTAGATGTCCTGAAATCTGTACAGATTTGTATGTCAGTTTGCCAGTTGGATTTAGCTTTGTCACTGCTTTGCTGAGAGAGGATACTGTTAGATACTGGATTCAGAGCTTAAAAAGCTGAAGCAGGAATCTGCTTGGCTTCTGTAGGTAGAAGTAGGTCAAAGATTATAAAAGTATGGCACCCTAACTTGCCAGAGAGGTTAAAATAATCCAGACTTTGCAGTGTGGTAGTGAGCGTCCAGCAGAACAGAGGCCAAAATAATTCTTGGTTTGATGTTTGTAAACTTGAATTCCATACTTTGAAAGCTGGATTTCAGTATTTAGCATCTTTATGGCATATGCTAAATAAATAAGCTGAAGGATCTGCAAGATCAGAAAGAATGGTGGGGTAGTATGAAGCAGAGACTTCTGAGAGTATGTAGTGGTTTAGAAATTCTTTTCATTAAGAATATGCTTCACTTAACAAAATAAAAATTTTCTGTTGTACAAATGATTTGTCACATTCAAAATAAGACTTTGGATATTAGTTGGACATTACAAGTAATTATTTTAAATAGAGCAAATAAAGTATGCAGACTAGAAAGTCTCAACTGTTTCCTAATGCTGTTAAGTAGAGGCAGCTGCACCACAGTTGTATTCTGTGAAACAACTTGTAGCTGTGAAGATACTAGATTAATTATGTCTTATCTTGAACAGGGTGAATTTGTTTTTTAAGTTTTTATGTGATTTGTATTTTGTGTTGGTTCTATGCTGTTTTGTATATAAATGCATCCAGTTTAGTAAGCTGTTGTAGTTTATCTGTCAGTTCTCTTCAGAATGTTGGTTGAGTTCTCTGGGTGGATTTTAAGTCTGAGAAGATGAGAAACTTAACCATTCTCTTGAGAGCATTCTGTGGTCTGATGCCTTACGAAAACTCTGATGCCTTATGGAAGTGTATTGTACTACCATAATGACCTGTCATCACTAACTGTTCTTTACCTGTCATCACTAACTGTTCTTTTCTTTGATTTAATGTTAGGACGTCTGGCACGGCTTGTCTACTTCGTGGGTATTTTTGTGGGGGAAATATTAACGTACACTAGCACTGATGAACATGATGCTACGGATGGAGAATTATCCTGTTGGTAAGTATTGCCTTGATTTTATTTTTGTTTTTATGATGTTTTAGTATTAGTAAACATTTGAACTCGACTGTCTCAGTCTTTGTCCATTGTTTGGACGGTGAGTGTTCCAAAACTGTATGAGTTTCTGTGGCCTGCAACCATTCCAGTGACCCCATTCCAATGACCATGATCTTTCCTCTGTCATCATCCTGAGTAGCGAAGGGATCAGTAAGGCTATCATGTCAAAGTTCTGCTGAAGAGGAATGGAAGAAGCCTAAAGGCAAACATGTCTCTTGCCATATTCCGTATTGAGATGTGATTGGATAGCTACTGGATATTTTTGTTGTTATATTCCTATACAAGTATTAATTTTATTAATCATGAGCTGTGGTTACTATTTTCTGTGCTATTTCCTTCGTACTCATCGAGAGTTTTGCAAGCAAAGGAGTATAGAGGAGCTGCTAGTCAACCACTGAAAGCTTGGGTAATTTTTAGACTAGAACTAGAAATAAAAAGGTGGCTTTAGATTTAAAATGTGTGTGCTATAGTCCCCATTAAGCAAACTTTGAGGTTAAGGAGTATGCTAGGGAGTATTGCAAATTACATGTCTACTTTGTGGCAAATAGAAAGAATGTGACCAATGCTTGATCCTTGTTTACACCCAGTGTTACTTCTGTTACACTAGAAGCATATGAAAAAGGGCATGCATCGTTGATCCTGATATTTAACCAGCTAGCTAACGCACAAAAAAGGGCATACAGTCTATAATGGGATAAAAAGCTTTGCATTCTTTCCTGTATCTTGCATTCCTCATCTACCCCGGGGCTGTATGGTGTTAGCAGTCTCCTACTACGTTTTTATTAATAATACAGTGTTTTTGTGTATAAACTTACATATGAAGTGGCCTACTGACTTCTGGTCTAGTTACTCTATATTTCAGAATTGGGAAAGAGTGAGAATAACTTTTTGAATTGTTAGGGAACTGAGATTTCAAGGAACAGATCATAGAAGAACATGAAAATGAAATAAAGTAATATGAAAAAAAAAAAACCACTCTTAGCTGATTAAAGCTGTAGTTAATTCTTTGAAATCAGTCCTGTAGAGAGATGTGTACAATGTAAGAATTTAGATCAGAAAATACTGTACGGATGTTTTAAGAGGCAGTGCATTATATACTACAAATAAAAATTTATTTCTGAGTACAGTAGCTTCAGTTTTCAGGGAACCTGATCAACTCTTACCTTGCACTTCCAATTTGCTTTTGTTACAGTGAGGAATTAATGATCCAAGAACAGAAAGTATTTTACAAATTTGCCACAGCACAACATATGCATCTGAGAAAAATTTCAAGTGACAAAGTAATTAGAAAAGCATTATGTTGATGTTTTATGTTTAATAGTGGTCAATTAGCATAATTAGCATCTAAGCAGAACAAAATCCTAGAAGATACTTAGGCAAACAAAAAATGGCTGATGGGTTCCTGAAGACATTAGCTATGGTAATATCATTTAACTTGAAAGTCCATCCTGAAAATGTCTCTTTTTTTTTTTTGTTGTTACTAAAGGGTGTTTCAGCTGATGCCTTTCTTGGATGCACAGTTACCATAGGCTAGTAATGAAAAAGTAGAACTGGCAGTTCTGTGGTTCTTGGATCAGTTTCACAAAACGTATGTGGGGGAGCAGCCGCAGCACACCTCGAAGGTAACATCTGCTCTAAAGAGTGACATTAAAATAGAACTGGCCTGTGGAGAGATTGACCTGGCAGCATACCTTGAGACATATAAGCTATGGACTTAGCGTGTGCTTGGCTGATAGGTGTGTAATTTACTGCTGTGGTGTCATCGTGCTCTTAAGTTTAAGCATGCAAGGAGTTAATATTTTAACAGCTATGTTCATTAAACAATTTTTGGTTACTTTGCATTTCAATTTTTTATTTCAAACATTTAGCTGGGTTCTGCTATATTGTGTTATATTTCACAGCTGGGTACACAAGATTTATTCTTTTAATAGTTTTTTTCTTTTGACAGTTACTCATTTACGTGGTTTCCACTGTATTTCTCTCATTACTTAGCTTTTCTGCATTTTAAGTACGAAAGAGGGAAAAGTAAGATGCATTTTTGAAGAAGCAGCAGTTAATTCACCTTAACTGTAGGGGACAGTCATAATATAGATGTTATAAAGAGAATGTCAGTAAGATGAGATCAATTGATCTTGGGAAAGACTGAGAGTTCTGTTGGGAGCCCCAAGCAAATCTTTAGCAAGAATTGTGACAGTGACTGAGATCTGATTTTACTGCTGTAGTGCTGTATCCTTTTTGGTGATTGGTACCAATCTCGAGAATTCCTTTATCCCTTTGGGTTTGAATTGTACTTCAGCTTCATGGAATAGTTCCTTACTTAAAATTAAAAATAGTTTTACACTATACTGAATTGCCTTCTCATGAAAACGATGTGTTCCTTTCGGTTGTCAAAGCTGGTTTGTTATTTTTAAATATGGCACAATTCTCTAGTGTTAAGTGAAGGTACAAAGCACGTTTTTACTGGTATTTCCACTAGCAGAACTCCTGCCGATGGCAATTCAAAGGCAAAGTGGCTGTATTTGGTGTAAATCTGATGTCTAATTCCCAGATTATTTTGTCTTTTTGTCCAGTTTGAGACTTTGATTTTATGGTTTCCTATTCTGACTGATTGGGCTTTCACTGTGTGAAGTCCAGTCAGTACAGTACAGTGTGCTGTAACATTGTTGGGATGTTGACTGCCTAAGCTCCATGTCCTTCATTAGGGAAGGCTGAAAGCATTTCAGTGTGGGTAAAGCAGTGCACACCTGGACGTCCCTTCTCAGGAGTTAAAATGCAAAAGTTGTACGTTTGCCAGCCACCCCTGAGTTCAGTGCCTCTGAATTTATCTGGCTCAGCAATGTGTTTTGAATAACCATAAGACTAGCTCTGTGATTGCATTCCATGTGGAAGGTTAAATGGTTTGTTATCGAGTAAAGTGCTGCCTAATGTTTCCATTTGATTTATTGAAGAGCAATTAGATCAGAAAGAATTAGCTTTTACCCAAAGGGCTCGGCGTAAAGCTGTAGGTTGAATTCAAGAGAAGATTGTGGTGGTGGTGGTCGTGATGGTAGTATTTTTTTCTCCTCTCAGTAAGCAGGCATGAATCAAACTGTTAGCATATCAGATTCCACGTTCTGCTTTTGGTTATGGTGCGTTGTCAGTGACCAGCCCAGGAAAGTGGAAGGTTTGCCAGGGTGCAAAACCCTTCAAGGGCTCTTTCTAAATTCTAAACCCGGTCGAGCAAGTCTAGTTCATTACAAATGCATTTTCAAGACGTCCTTTTTTAATGGTTTGCTTACAGTATATACCAGCATAATTTAGTTTGCAGTCAAATTACACTAATTACATTTCCTTTTTTCTTTTCTTGTTTTTGTTTTGCTCTCATAGGCTGGATATAACAGCCTCCCATTTGCATTGATAGAATTCAGTGCTCCGTATCCCATTACTTTACCTGATCTTACAGTGTGAACTGTGTAAATGCTTCTGAGCTCCCAGTTGTGTTTTTTTTCATTTTCAATTCTTAATAAAGTGTTTGTATACATTTTGCAGTTAAGAGAAATCAGAAGGTAGCATTTGTATGATGATTCTTCTGTTCTATCCTGCTGTAGCAGCAAGTATAGCAGCAGATGGCATTCTACCCTCACAGTTGTAAATCCCATGGTGCAGTGTGTTGCTGGCAGGTATTTACAAGTACACAATAAAAAGGCTTGCACTTGGTAGCAGAAATATCAGACATATATCAAGTGACTAACTTAATACGTATTTATATAAATATTCAAGACTGCTTAAATGGATTTATTTACAGAATGTGTAATGGAAGTTTTGCATGCTTCATCCACGTTGAAATAATCTTCAGGAATATTTCACCAGTAAATCATACGCTTGCATGCAGAAAATGGTTACAGAAGGCAGAATAGTTGAACAAAATTGTGGAGCATGTCGTATAAATATATTAATTTTATTCATTAATTGACTCGTTTTTATACCTGTGCATACTGTAAAAACAAGCCCATTGTAGAAGAACTTTGAGCTCAGTAGATAAGTGCATTCTTAGTAAGCAGTCCACCAGGGCTGACTGTCTAAGGAAAAACAGGAAACTCTTGGAAATCTCTTCTGTGATACTGTGATATACTTTAAGTACCTTTGTGTTTCCAATACAAACATAATACATCAAAATGCTATCTTCTGAATTAAATAGAGCAGTGGGTGAATAAGTATATTATTACATTCCTGTTAAATACTGCTCTGCGTTCCTTGGTATTGTATAGCTCTATCAAGTTTCGTCTGTTCTGTTTTCTTCTGAGCTGTTATAGGTGGAAATATTCATATCAGCACTCACTCTGTGTTTCTCAGCAAGAAGCATGTGCCATGTGCAATACATGTGGGGTTTGATGCAACTGAGTATCAGGAATTGAGCATCTTTGAGCATGAGAACGTGGCAGAGAAGGCTGACTGCTAGTCCAAGAGGTGAGGAGGCAGTGGGAGGTTTGTAACCTTCCCAGCATAGTTCAAACCACGTCTGTTCCCAGCTCCCTCCTGAGGATGGGCCGTGTTAGCAGCTGACAGCACGGGACGTCACGGAGAGCTCTGTCTCTTACTGGCACTGTGAAGTTGTCAAGAGGAAATCAAACTGTAATTTGCTGGAAACATTTTGTTAATAAATATTTCATAAGAAGTTAAGTAGCTAAGTTAGCTAGTAGCTAAGTTAGTTAATAACATTTCTGAACTGGAGAGAAGTTTAATATATATATGTGTATTGAAGTAAAGATTGTTAGTTCCTTTGTGCATTCAGGTTTGGTGTGAATGATGAAATAAACGGTACTTAGCTGGTAAAAAAAAAAAGAAAAGAAAAGTGATGGAAAATAGAAATATTATTTAGTAGATTGTGAGAGTGGTTCTGTAAAAGAGAAAGAAATTACATTTAAAATGTGGCATTGCATAGGCTATAGAATTAGGGTATAGAACTGTATGTTCTGTCATGTTCACTGTTTTTTCATTCTAGCAGACTAAGAATTGTATCTTCCACAATTGTGCACTTGCCATGTGTGCTTTGTACAGCATGTGGCGCTATTTAGCTAGATTTGTCCCTTCAGTTTCCTGTTGCCATTCTTCAAACACAGAGGTCAAAGCTGGAAGGTGTTCACATGTCAGATGAGGGTAGCGTGGTGAAAATGACATCAGTAACGGCAAGAATTTTAGACTGAGCTGTGCTCTTCGGCAGAGCCTGGCTGAAGGTTATTGCTGGAGTTCTGTTCTCAGCTTTTATAGGCAGAGCCATTTTTAGGCCCATAATCAGAACAGTTATGCTTAGAAGGTTGTGCTTTCTATATGAAAAACCAGTTGTTGGTATTGCTTTAAGTAGCTCAAAACTTACCAATCAAAATGCCTTTGGGTAAACTCCTTTGCTCCACCACAAAGCAATCCATGGTTTTGTGTTCTGCTCTTTCTAAGCCAGCAGTAACCCTAGTATGTTTAGAGTATTCTGCAGGTATTTTTGGCATGTTCTGGATGGCAGTAGTTTGAGAGATACCTCCTGAAGTGCAGGTCACTGGCAGTAGGGTGTTCTGCTAAGCCATGCTTTTCCTTTGCTTTAGCTTTAAATAAAAGTGGGAGAGACACAAAGGAGAAAACAGGAGTTATAATCCAGGTCATTTTGTTTCTGGGTAACAACCTCATGTAAAAATGAAGAGAGATAGCTGGCATCTTTGTCAAGTGCAGTGTATGGCATCTAATTTCTTTGTCACGGTAGGGCAAGTGAGATTGAACAATTACATAAAAGTTTTGGATTCTTGTTTCACAAGAAGTCTTTGCATGTACAAGTTGAAGCATGACAATAAAGTGGGGTGTGGAGGATGCAAATAGAACATCTTATGTGGTGAATATGAAGATGTTACTTTATTAACATTTAGGATTGCATCTGTTTGTGTTTTTAAAGCTTTTAAATTACGGGCTTGACATGTGAGGTAGATCTGAATTATGATTAAAAAAAATATCTGGAGGGTCTAAAATTTAGACTACAACGTGTTAAGAGGGGAGGAAAAATATCATTTCCTTGCTCTGTTATTTGCAGTAGCTGAAAGCAAAAAACACATGTAACCAAGTATTATCTAAACACAGAACAGGGGTTTGTCTTCTAATGCATAACTTGGGTACTTGTGTTCTGTTGACTTACGTTAGTTTGATATTTCTTGGGTATATGTATATTTGATTGCATTGCCTGCAGACACAGAAGCATGACCTATCAAAAAAAGAAAAAAAAGAAAAATGCAAGCCACAACAAACAGAACAAAAACCAAGCCCACAGCTATGAGGATCTGACTGCTTTCACTCTATGGGTTGAGACTCAGAGATCTGTGGGAATCCCTCTGACATCAGCGGGGATCTTTGCAAGCGAAGGTGTTGATTGATTGTGGTGCATCTCATAAAACATCCTGGGTCTCGGTGTCTTCGTGATTAATCATATCTTAACACTTATGAATGATTATTCTTTTCTGAGCTGTAAAATATATATGCTGTTTTATTTCATTACAATGAGGTGAAGATCACAACACTGACAGGTGCTGGAAATTAGCAGGCAGTTTTGAAATTGTTCTGTGCGCTAGAAATTAGATCTCATTTTAATTCAGCTTTTCCAAACTAGTAAATGAGGTTAATGCCATACATATTCAGCTGATATGGATGAAGAAATTGATATAAAGTAGATCAACATAGCTACAGGGCTACTTTAATTTATAGGTAAAGAGGCAGTGATAAATGGAAGTAATGTAGTAGTGGTCACTAAACTCCTCAGCCATCAGGGATTCAATAGCGTTAGCTGCTCATTAAAGGCTTGGTCGGGGTACATCAAAAAGGAATTTAAGAAGAAATAGCCAACTAACCCTTAATTATCAAAACATAGAAAATACTAATTATGCCTTAATTAGCTTTTCTTTTAATGTACTGAAATTGTTACTTTTTGTGTAGCACAAATGGATAGTTATATCAACAATAAATAGGTTGTTTTAATAACTTTCTTTTACCTCTGGGAAAACCACACTCCAATTTTTAATATGCAATAATGCTTCTCTCTAGCCTGTAGGAGATGAAAATTATTAAGTAGCTTTATTTTTTGAAGATTTTACAGCAGCTTTGGGAAGAATTATTTCACCATGCATCAATTATTTTTAATTGAACTGAATATTTTTCAGATTGCATGAAATGCCTCTCATTTAAGTTTAACATTTAGAGTTTGTTAAGGAAGCATTGTAGTGAGAATTGGGTACAACTTATTTCCATGGCATATTTTGGGAAGAATAAAGAATGGCTGTGTAGAAGAAAAATACCGTCACTAATGTTGTTCACTTCACTGAGCCAAACCTCATTTTATTGTTCCACAGCTACCCTGCTGTTCCGTGAAGCAGCAGGAGCCTCCTTCTCTGTGTTGGGTTCAGTCTCCTTGCAGGTCCTACAGGAAGGCAGGCATTGGCTGTAATGCAGCTTGGATCCGTCTGGTACTGGTGAAAAACTTCAGCAGCTCCTGCAAGACCCTTTTCCTTTGGAGGCAGAATGCGTGTGCAGAAAAGAGTGACCCGATTAGGACTGAGCAGGTTTTATCAAACACAGCAAGTGTAGTTACAGTATATATAGGTTCTGCATAAGGCAGGTCATAAATGACTCCAAACTCAGGTAGCACTCTGTGGGATTTGAATTGAACATCATTACTAGTGCGTGAATCAAACGAAGTAGGTGGCAGTCAGACTCAGATGCTGGTTGGTGATCAGAGTATTGGAGGAGATTTCAAATCTGTAGAACTGATGCAAACGTCCTGTCTGAGAAATCTCGTTGCTGAATTTTTTGTGAGCCTGTTCTTCTAAACAGTTTCAGCCGCAACATTGAGCAGGTATTGGGCTTACATACAGAACTTGAAGTTATAAAATACCACTGTGTTCAATGTGGTCAACGTGCTGTTAAAGATAAGACTGAAGTAGACTAATACAGTTGCTTTATTTGGCAAATAAATTCTTGGTAATTTCAGTGATGCTTTTAAAGAAAAAAAAATAGTGCTTCCAAAGCTTTAATGGGCAAAAATTAGATGAGAACGTCTAATATTTCTTACAGCATGGAGACAACCACAAAACTAATCAAATCTGTACTTCAGTCTTAAATTTAGGATCGTTCTGTGGGATTGTAGTTGCTGGTTGGGCTTACAGGAGCTCAGTGTTCACCGTTTGTCAGTTTGTTGGTCAAAAGAATTGGTAATTTGTTCATTTATTAACCCTTAAAAAAAAAAGTTTCTTCATATGAGTATCACTTAGGTCCTGTCCTCTTGAAGGATCTGACATTTGTTGACTGATTTATTTTCTAGAAAATGGGAAAGCAGCAAAAATTTATTCAAGGAAATTTTACTCAGGTTGGTCTCCTTTTAGTTCCTGTCCTTCCTTCAGCAGAAAGAACTTCCAACAAATACTCCTGCACTGCTATTTCGGTTTATTCAATTGTCCCAGAATGGGGCAAGCTAAGTTAATTGGGTCATTGTTTTTAAGAATGTGTGGTTATTTTGGATCAAAGGTCTTGCTCCATGTGAAAAATAATTGGATGAAATATACATATTTAAAAGCTCCTGTGTATTTGCTGTGGAGTTACCTGTGCATGCATCTTACTAACTTGTTATGTTTGGGCCCATTGCTCACAACAGCTGCAACCTGGCTGAACCTTTGTAGAGCTGTTCAATGTCGTTTGCAGTTAAAACGTTGGTTTTGAAGTGCTGTGCTTTCATATTTTACAGTTTTACAACACAAATCAGGCAATCTTAAAAATAAATAATTAGCGTAGTTCAGTTCTGCGCGTGGCTGTAACTGAGCTTTATTTTGTAGCTGCTAATAAAGGCACATTATCATGTTCAGGCATCGCAATTATCATTGAAATGTGTATGTCCATTAACTGCAACATTAGGCTGAGGATATAATTACTGTCTAGAGCCAATATCTTTGTGAAGTTACATCTATGATGCTATTAAGCTATAAGCAGTATTTGTAAACTAATATGTAAATGATTCAGAATTGATACTTTCACTTGCAGACTTAAAAATCCTGCTTCCACCACAAATTATTGACTTCTTTAGTGTTTGGCAAATACATTATTGGGTTATTTGCATGTGATTAAAATGTATATTTGAGAGAGGCTACTATTTTTTAAATAGTGAAGGCCCAGCACAAATTGAATGGGTAGCAAGAGAAAGGGGAATTGTAACAGCGACGTGCTGCTGGAACAGTGCTATTGCATGTCACAAAGGGGTACGTGTGGTGCTGCTGCTTTTATTTTGTCGGGTTTTCATTTGTTTGTTCGCTCATAGCAAAGTTGCATGTTAGATTTCAGGCAGTTTAGCACAGCAGTTTACTTACGGAGAAGAAGAAATCAAAACCTGTTGCACGCTAAGAAAAGAATAAGGAAAAGCCTTTACCAATAATGGTACACGAGTATCTCAAAGAGCATGAGCTTATGTCTGTATTTGGGTATGTATGCAGACAGAAGAATGTGAAGTAAGGCAGGTCAGTTAGGGATTGTTGTGATTTAGTTTTCTGCTCTGTCTCCTTGGAATCACTTCCTTTGGTTGATGAGCGCCAGTTTGCTTAACTAATCTCTGAAATGGAAATTTAGGAATGCAGGCAGAGGGATGCACGTTAGAATCCATCGTAAAGCAAATTTAAAATATTTCTAGCATAGAGGAGCTGTTACATTGTTTAGTGATTGTTATCTGATATAGTCTAAGGGCTGCTCCAAAAGAAATGCCTCTCATTTCATTATGTTGGCCTACAACGTTAGAAGAGGATGTTGTTGCGATGGTGGTAGAGGCTGAACCTTCTCACCTGTATCCCATTGCATTGTGTTGCTGTGTGACAGATGGCAGCGGAGGGGCGATCTGCAATGGCTCTGCCATGGAAGTGTGTATGGAGCAAAGGGGTGGGCTGGTAAAATGCACAGCTACTGGTGGTGACTGTGATGCAAAAGAATTGTAGCTGAGAATTTGCTCTATCAAACCGTGTTCTTTGCATCTGCTGTTGTTTCCACGGGAGTAAATAGGAGACATGCTTTTGAAGTGACCCATGTATAAAGTTCTTTCCTGGGACAGAAAAAGAGTTTCAAATTTTGCACTCACGTCCGTATAGTTTTTGGCCTACCTCTCTTTTGTCTTTAATGACAGGGCTGGTTGTAGTGACACTAGCTATTTTTTCTCTCCACATCACTAACTGATGGACTTTTTCTGGTAGTTCAGTTATCATTTGACTTCAAGCAGACTGATAACTTCTGCCTCATGGACCTTTACACTTCTGCTGTGTATCCCATTGCAGTGTAGCAAGAAGGAATAGGTAGCAGTTGTGGCATCTCAGTGGAGAAAAAAGTGGCTGACACCGTCTTACTCATCCAAAATCTATTGGTTTTGCTACTTTATGTTGGCCTGTAACCCTCATTATTTCATTATTTAAGGAGCTTAATGAATTAATCTCACAGACCTTGCAGTAAGAAAATTAACTATCAGAGTTCACAGCAGAGTGAACGATTCTTTAATATTAGGCTACTGGAATTTTTATGACTCAAACTTAATTATGAAATTGAATATTTGTTTAATTCAGAGGGGAAAAATATGCAAAATAACTTGATCAGTGTATTTAAAGAAAAAAAATAAACCTAGGATGCTCGAATATTCTCCTTGATGCTGTGAATTCCACTTTGTTCTGTTTAGGTGCTGTGTTCAACTTCAGCGTTGGTCAACAGTGCTGAAAGTTTTGTTTACTTCCAGCTGATCAGATGTTCAGCATCTCCTTAAGATCATAATTTAGTTGTCAATAAATAGTATATTACTAAAACCATCTGCAGATGTTCCTCTAGATAATGTTGTCATTCTAGGTTTGTTTGAGTAGCAATGTTCTTAAAAAAGAATTGTTCTAGAGCACTGAGTTCATTCAAAAGATTTCATTCTAAGGTAATATTTTACCCACGTAACAGTGACATTTCCAGTGCACTAATATGAAGCAAACGGGATAATCAATTAGATAAAGAACAGAGTTCCCTTCTTTGTGACCTCAAGGTCAATTGTTTTTGACCTTACAAGAAAGCTCTGCTGACCCATGTTAAGTGTTGCACGTGAGCTGCCAGTCTCTCAGGGTATTTTCTGCTTATTTTTTCAGGCACAAGTTCTAATATGATCCAGAATTGTGGAGTATCTTCTGTTTCTCCTTTTATGTTCTCCCCTCACATCATTACTGATTTTTTCTCTTAAACAGGAATAGGTAACTTCCATTCCTCTTACAATGGTTTATTCATGTATTCATCTGAAAAGATGAATGCCGATCCTTTAAAAATGAAGGCAAATAAGCATTGTGGAGCAGCGTGTACAGAAAGCTGTCCCTTTTCATCAAGCCCTTGTCCCCTAACTACCTAGTCTAACCAACAGGAAATCACTTCTGCTCTAGAAGAGGGAAAGTCAATAGAGCTGAATTGCTAAGAACTATTTCCTGCAGAGCAGCAGCAGTCAAATCCAGGATATGGTATAAGAAGCCATTTGGGGTTTAAGATATAAATGAGGCTTCAGCTGCTTCCTTTCTTTTGCAGCTCCTTTGATCTGGAGACTTTCCAGGTTGATGAAATCATCAGATTTCTGAATCAAGTGCTTTCAGTTGGACTACCCTTAGCTTTTCGTACCCTGTGCAGATACAATTGGTCTGACATGCTGACTGTGAGTTCAGCAAAATAAGGAAAATATCCCAATCATGGTTTAAAAAAAAAAAAAAAAAAAAAAATTATTTTTTTTAAATCAAAGTGGGTTGGTGAGCGATTTCCTCTGAGTCAGCTGTGGTGCTGTACAGATGTCCTACCTTTGGCCGTCTATACGAAAATAACTTTACCAAGAAAAATTTGTGTGGAAATCTCTGCAGAAATGGTATTTTGCTCATTCAAGGAAAGAATTTCCAAGGTGTCTTCTTGTTATCTGTGTGTCATTTCACAGCATTTTGATAATCTGTAGTGAATTAAGATGTTCCAGGCAAAACTGGATTTATTGCTAGTTGCTACCAAGTACTAAAAACAAACAAACAAAATGAAAACAAGTCAACATGAGATAAGAATTCATAGACTCACAGAATGGTCTGTGCAGAAAAGGAGCACAATGACCATCTCGTTTCAACCCCCTGCTATGTGCAGGTCGCCAACCTGCGGACCAGGCTGCCCAGAGCCACATCCAGCCTGGCCTTGAATGCCTCCAGGGATGGGGCATCCACAGCCTCCTTGGGCAATATCTGAAACAGAATATCAAGTGCCTTAGATGCTTGATGTTATATCTAATGTTGATATTATGGTGTTTTTATGTTGCTCCTCCTGTGTTCCGTTCACGTAAATACTTTCAAGGAGTCCTGTAAAAAGTGTTGGAAGGTTAAAAACCAGCCGTGATGAGACTCAGATTCTACATCTGCATTTCTCAGTGCTTTTAGCAGTGTTGCCTCCTGTTGATGAGCAGGTCTGCTGTGGTCTCCCCAGCCTCAAGAACTTCCTAGCAGTGTAAGATGAGTGTTTGCTTAATATTGCTCAGTGCAGCCTTTTAGCCTTTAAGTATTTCCCGAAATACTGAAGGCATCTTTGTAGCTGTCTGCACAACTATGATATACAGTCTTCGACTTCTGGTAACTTTAGCTTTTGCTTTCAGTTCATTGAGGGGATCTAAGGACACTGAAAAAGAGAAATAGCAATTAACTTACCATCAGAATAATAGATAGTATTTAAACTTGTTTGGTCAATGGTTATTAGATAATCAGTAGTTCTGTACAAAAGAGTTTCCCTTTTTCTGTTGTGATTTTAAAGTTTACTCTGTAATTAGGGAATCTCTGTGATAGTAGGATTGAACTTGTTTTCAGTTTTTGTGATTATTACACACAGTCCCTCTATTGATCACATGATGGAAACAGAAGAAATCCCTACAACATACTTGTTCTAGAAAACGGACTTTTTGAGCTAAGGACACAGAAAAGCAGCTGTCCAGAGTGCCTGCCCAAACTTCAGTGAAGTGCAGCATCCAGCAGTGCGCTTGTGAGATCTTTCCCTGAAGTCAGTTGCTTTGGTAAGTTTCCACTCAGTTATTCTAGGCTTTGCTTTCTGCACTCGGTAGGCTTAAGGAGTTCAGAAACTGAATTTCTTATTTCTTTCATTAAATGTGATCAAAGGGGTGGGGAAAAGAATAGCAGACATTACTGTGGTAGAACTGTGATTTTTTTTTTTTTCAGACTCCTGAATTTTAAGTAGTTATTTTACACCTATTTTTGTCATCTGTCTTAGACTTGTTCTTTCCTCAGTGCTTAGTGGGAAAGTTGCAGAGTAGAAGAGCTTTGTGGGCTTCTCAACAGCCTTAATTGTCATAAAAATGGAGGAAAAAGGAAGATGGTGATTCATTCTTAACATCTTTTTGTTTGTGATAATTTTGAGTATATTACATGATTATTCATTAAACGGGAATAATGATTCATTAATTCATTAGTAAGAAATGATTATTCAGTTGGTACTTAAGTACGTACTCAGAAACAATCTGTTCCAATTATGTAGGCCGCTCTAAAAGTAACAGCTCCTATTTATTTCCACGGAAACGACAACAGGTACAAAGAGCAAAGAGCACCATGTGGTAGAGCAAATTCTCAGCTTCAGAACATTATTTTTTACATAGTCACCACCATTAGCTATGCATTTTCACTAGCAATGAACACGAGCCTGCATGCTGCACTCCAAAAAAGAATTATCTGCCCTCCGTCACACAGCAATGAAAGAAGCAGAATATTGGCTTGAAGGTTCGGCCCCTACTGCCATACCACCAACATCCACCTCTGCTGTCGTGGGCTGACATAATAAAACTGGGGGCATTACTTTTGGAGCAGCCCTCATACAGAGGAAGAATCATAGAATGGTTTTGATGGGAAAAAATCCCAAAGCTCATCTGGTTCCAACCCCTTTCTGTGGGCATGGAACACCGTTCATTAGATCAGGTTGCCCAACCTGGCCTTGAACACTGCCAGGGATGGGACTTCCATAGCTTTGTTGGGCAGCCTGTGCCAGTGCCTCACCACACTCATAGTATAGGATTTTCTTCATTATGTCTAATGTGAATCTACCCTCTTTTAGTGAAAAGCCAACGCACCTTGTCGTTTCACTACATTCCCTGGGTCTCTTCCCCATCTTTCTTGCAGACACGCTTTAGGTACTGAAAGGCCTTCTCTCTTCCAAGTTGAACAACCCCAGTTCTCTCAGCTTCTCTTCACAGGTGAGGTAATCCAGGCTCTGATCATCCTCATGTCATTATTTTAGCGTTTTAGCAATTCTGAGAAGTTTGGTCACCTTTCTGAGTTACTGTTTAATGCCTTGTTTTCTATCCAGTAGACCCAGTCAGTTGAGAAACTGAGGCATCCATTGTTTTCTGAAGTTTTTGTGTTTGAAGGTTTGGGAGAGGTATTGCTTCTCCTTCAGAGTTTAGAGTAAAAACTGAAGGAAAAAGTTTACCTTAGTGACCGTGAAACCCCAAAACAATTAAATGGAGTTGATAAGATACTTTTTTAGCGTGGTGGAATTCTGAAATTTTATTCAGAAGTGGATTGGTGAACGTGGGCAGGTTGATGGAGTAATGAAATCGGATTTTTTTTCTACTTTCTGCCAACTATATGGATCATATGCACTTCATATCCCAGCTTACTGTGCAGTTAGGAAAAGCAGTATGGCTTTCTCAGATATACCAAACGTTTTCATTGACCTTAAGTTTAGGAATTTAAAAATTCAAGTGAGGAAAACAGTGTTTAAAAAATAGGAGATATGGAGACTTCTTCCTTTGACGTGATTGTCTGTGGTAGTCAGAATCCAAAGAGCATAGAAGGAATGGTATTAGAGCGGTATGACTTTTCTCTTTGGAGAAAGGAAAATGAACCCACTGGTATTGTTTCCTTTTTTTGTTGCACAGAAGACCGGAATCTGGAAAGTCGTGTTGCAAAGCTCACCTTAGGTCCTTCTCCTCCCCAGGGAAGATTTGGTTTGCCACCATCAGACCTCGAGATTATTCATAAAAGTCCTGGTGGCAAGTCATTGTCTTTAAGTGGGCTTTCTATCCAAGCAAGGTGCAGCATTGAGGAGTGTTTCTTAAGCCGCAAGAGATGAACTATTTCAGGTTAAGTGTCCGTAGTAGGGTTGGTATAGATAGTTTAAAGAAGCCTGCATATTAAATTAAAAAAAAAAAAAAGCCTTTCAGGGCATTGACAAGCTTTTATTTTTTGCAAGGCTGCACTGTTTAGGCTGGGAACTTTCTTGCTTCTTCTATTGACCGTTCAGAATAATTTCATAACGTGAGCATTTTGAAGTTTAAGAGTTTCTGTGGTATAATGTCTTCCTTCAGTACAGTGTTTCAGACAAAATATTGGATCTGTAACTTTGGCCAATGAGGCTCTTCCAAAAGTACTGGTAGCATGCCATGAAATCAAGGGTTTCAGCTGAAGTCAGGATTGAAAGTAACTGTTTTTTCTGGTTGTGCTGTCCCTGATCTTGCTGTTCAGGGCAGTGGATAATCTTCCAAGCAGTATATATGAGAATTTCTGATTTTCTTGCAGAAACTGATTTCGCCAGCAAGCTTCCATGAACTGCAGGTTCCAACACTTGGAGCAGTTGTAGTGCACACAAATGTGGTTTTTTTCCTACGCAGTATTGGCTCAGTCCGCCGTGAGTGAGAATAAGATGCGTTGTTTCCTATTGCTACTATGAAAATGCCATCATCTATTAGAGAGTCATAAATTCTAGATGTGGATTTTCTAATGGCCTGATGCAGACCAGAGGATCTCATATGAATCTGTACCACCATTCAGACTGCACCACATTTTCTTACAAGTTGTTATAATAAAATTCAAAATAATTACATGCGAAAGTGAACACACATCCTTTGAATTATAAGGGAACATCAATTTAACATGCATTTACGCTTTGAAGCTCAGGAGAAAAGGTGTTCTCCTAAACAGCTGGGATTTAAAAGGAGTTTGTATTTTGCAAAGTAAATTACAGGAATGAGAGAAACTTCATTATTTGTGCTTACAGTGCTTGACATAATCCTTTTAAAAGTAAGGCACTTGCATAGCATACATCCTGAAATCTGCCATTTTCTTTACAAATAGCTAAATAACATCTATTGGGAAAGAAATAGCGTGTGTTACAACTAGGAAATCAGCAGAGGGAGCACGAGTTAACAAACAGAATTGTATTCAGTGTGATGGACTCGTGATGGTAATGGTTCCAATGCACTAACAGTGAATAATCAAATACTTGTTTGCTTTGTACTCTGGAGAGAATTAATCACAGTTATGTTTTCATACTACCAACTTAGATACTCTTATATTGCAATCTATATAATGTTATTTGTAAAAGCATACAGAACTTGTCAAGTAGATCTGAGCTATGATCCATAGGACTGTTTTGTGAACCACAGATAATGAAGTGTGAAAAGTTGCTTCACTCATAGCAGTTGATTCTGAGGTAGTTGGACTTAGTTATAGTTTGCCTCTTACTTTCTTCGTTGCCCAGTACAGAAGTACCTTTTGCAAATAAATGCCTTTCATTCATCTTTGGGTGGCTGGAGGAAGGGAAGGAGGTGGGAGAACACTGGTCACTCTGCAGTATCTTGATCTTCAGGTTTGTGGCATGGAACTTCCCACTTTCCTTGACGTGACTTTGGCCCAAAACAAGTGAGAACGTACTTTGGAGGAACCGTGTTTAATTTTTAAGGATTCTTAACCTTAATAGTTACAGTGAGTTTTTAAAAAATGCGTGCATTTGAGATGGCATTAATAATTCATGTATGTTTCATTAAAAAAAGAAAAAAGAACAAACTGTCTGTATAGTCATTAAATTCCTACTTGGATAAGATCATCAAAGTTTAGATGAGCTAATATAGTACATTGTTGGGATCATAATACGCTGCTTGAAAAAAAAATACCTTGTGATTTAGTTTTGATTCTGACAATACTCAAAAGGATTTGTTATGTCTTACAGACCTTTCTACAAACTACTAATGGGATGAACACAATATATCACTTTTATAATAGTGAGCTATTAAAGGCAAACATAAAGCAGTCTGAAGCCCATAAGTGCTGCCAACAGCTCCTGCTTTAATGAATTCCCTTTTAGATGTCCATTAAATGCTCATGGCAAATGTACTCATAATGGAAATGGCAAATCTAAATGGGTAGATATGAATAATCCATGGAGTTTAAATTCTGTTTATGATCATCTTCACATTTAGTTTTCAAGACAACGCAGTTTAGTTTTCATTACAGTTTGGAATAAAGAGGACAGGGAGTAATTGATTGCTTCAAGCAGATTAAAATCAATGGGTTGCTTTTCAAAGAACCCGTTCAATGCAGTAATTTCAACTTTAAACATTGATTTAGGAAACTCTACACAAAATGTTTTGTGCCGTGTGAACTTTTATGTGGAAAGACTAATACTAATTTTATTTCTATATATCTCTATATAGAAATATATAGAGGTTGTTATCAGTATGTGCATGAGTAAATAGTGATCTATATTAAGTCATTCTGATATTATTGCACTCATATAATGAATCAATGAGATTCCCGTCATCATTGTAATACTGTTTGTAACCCATTAGCACAGAGAAATTACAGCCCATCATACATCATTACTGTGATTGAGGCTTTATTACCATATTCTCAAATTGCTTGCTTGCCATAAAACTAAATAGACACCAGACAACTATAGGTAGACGATAGACTGCATTATTGTACTGGAATAATGAAGGATTATTGTTGCATAATGGGGCACAACTTATGAGGAAAATAAGCTTGGCAGCAAAGGACAACTTGAGTGTTTTTAATGTTTGTTGATACTACTTTAAAGGTCAAATATATTTGTTATGATCAAGTTACTGTTTCCTTATTTCACGAATCGTACCCTTTTCATATTTCTTTTATATTTAAGCAGTTAAAACCTGGGAACTGCACTGCTGTATTCACCTCCAGAGACAAATTGACATCTTCTGCCATGCTGACGTGGCTACGGAGGGATGGGCAGGGTGATACAGCATCTGTAGCAATTTTCAGTTTTATTATATTGTGCAAAAAGAAATGGAAGAAAAACTACACCAACAGACATCAGCTGATAAGAACTGATTAAATTCTTCAAGCAGACCGGAGGCAAAATATACATTAGGAATTCTAGGAGCTGTAGTGAAAGTTCTCAGGTTCTCGTGATCTTAGGAGGAAAAAGCTCAATTTGGAAACTTAACAATCCCTCCTTAAAGAGCTGTAAACTTTTACTGTACAGCAGGAGAACCCATGGGATGCTCTTAACGTAAGTTGTGTTGCCATGTTCTTGTTTGCTTGCTTCTCTCCCAGCTTGCTTGCATGCTCTTTCTCCTTAATGACCTTCCTTGCTGCTTCTTTCACAACGAATGCCTTCTGTGATGTGTCCCTTTAGTGACTTGAAATGTCACTGGAACTAATTCATTCATAAAACCAGAGCTTTTATTGTGTAGAATATAAGATATTTGATAACTGGATTTGTTATGACTAGGCCAAGTTGCACCATTTGGCTTAGAAGTAGTGGAAACATTCAGGGTTTCTGAAGTGGTTCCAGGTTATTACACTGATCAATTCCTTCTGCATCAGCAGGACCTTCAAGCCTTGTTTGTGTTCAAGTACCAAGGTATAAACATGCACATACATCAGCCCTATTTTGAGAAGATACCAGATGTTACCAACCATAGTGAAGATGTAATTACTGTTTCAGGGAGCTTGTAGTCTTTTGTGCTGGACAGTGGGAAACAACAAATAGGAAAGCAGGGCTATAGGGCTATGTCCCCATGTGGGTGTATCATCTTGCTACAGGACTTGAATCATTGGCTGCTGAGTGATGGCAGATCTTCATGGCTGCTCTTCTGTAGCTCAACCAGGATCCCAGGGATTCAGCTCTGCACTCCTAACTCTTGTTTTCATTCTCCAGTCACACTAGGTGTGCTGATTCCAGTAACTGTTACTAAAAACTGGCATCACATGTAGCACTGTCCTAACCCTACCATGGATTTGATTCTACACTCTTGAAAATTCTTTCCGTGTGCGTGCCCCCTTGTAACTCATCAACCATGGGCATCAGCTCTTGAACTTGTATTCCTTGGTTTGCTTTCCCAGATGACAGGTTACTGCAAAGAAACCTTCTCCTTTGTCTTTAAACAGAAATGTTTGGCTATCTGAGACCTAAAGTCTGAAGTACACTGCTGCTTTTTCTAAAAGCAGAGAGAGTCATCAGTGCCAGTTTGGGAGTACTGTTTTGATAGGTGTCTTAGCGTGGAGATAGATATGTTTTTGCCAGTCTGGCTTTCTGTGGCAAGGTCAAAAAGAGAGATTACTGACAGCCCTTCCTATTTACTGGTGACTGATACTTAGGCCTTCCTGCCATGAGATGTTCAGAGGGAAGATTCTATTCCCCATTTGTTACCGTGAGAATTCAAAAGGTTCTGAAGAGAAAAAGACACTGTTACGATGGTGAATGGAGAAGAACGAGCTGTTCTTCTCTCAGTGATGTTGTAACATCCTTTATTCTAGCCTCCTCAACAGGATCCAAATCTTCACAGCCTTCTAAATTTGAGCAATGCCATCTTTCATCAGTATTCAGTTCATCCCTTCTAGATCTTTCTGGAATGTTCCAGCAAAATGTAGCTGTTCCTCTGCTTGGGAAGGTGAATCTTGCTCATGAAAAATTCTGAGTAGCTGAATTTTTATGTGGTCGAGGCATGTAAGCATTTGGATTACAAGGAGTTGGGAAAAAAAAACCTTCTTAAGGCCTGGTTATCTCTATGTGGGGTTGGTGGAAAAGGACACTATCCAGTAATAAAACTTGTCAGATCCTATAGAAGTGAAGCCATGTCCATGCATCCTAGTGCTTTCTTCCAGATGCGTCGACATTTGTCCCCACACTGAAAAGTTGGTTTATTCTTCACATTTGCTGAGTGGTTATCTGAAGCTTTCAATGACATAAGTATGAATCTTTGTTACTACTTGTTTTTTCTCACTGTACGGATATGCATCTCAATTATTATTCCTAAGGAAAAAATAGGGGAAAATTAAAGGGAATTTTTGAGATGCGTAGTCCAAATAGCCACATTCCCGTGTTTTCCCTTTCTAAGTTCATTACCTCTAGCACTCAGTGAAATGGTGCTGGACATTGCACTGAAGAGTCACGTCAAGCATGCTGCAGTAATGGCTTAACTCTAATCTTGTAGACCCTCTCTATTCACCAAAGGGTAAAAACAGCCTGTCCTTAAGTAATAGGCTATATTTACAATTGCAGCAAGACATGTGAGTGGGCCTGGTACTGCAGGGAGTTCTGAATACTGATAAGTCATCTCATTTGACTAAAAAGCTGACTGTGTGTTGTTGATTTATGCGTAGGAAAACCAGAATCTATTGGAAGGGGAATCCTTGTCGATGTCACAGCTCTAGGAATTAGCTTTAATGAAGCTTGACAGTACGGTTTCATGGTCCATCTAAGTTGATTTAAAACCATCTGTGGCTGGAAAGATAATTCTGTCCTTTTTCTGTCTTGCCTGAATTGTCATTGCAGCTCATATGACTGTATAGTTAAGATTTCTTCTTTTTAGAATTGGTTTTTAGCTGTGACTATGTAATTCATAATGTCCAGGCAGGAAAGCAATTGGGAGCTACTGCAGATCTGCCTGTCTGGCAAGCAAAGCTGTTTGGAAGTCAATTGTGAAAAGCATGCTTATGAATCATTATTCATTGCTGTTTATTTATACTGTACTATTATTCTCAGGAACGTGTGCAGGTGTCAGAAACGAGTTTTAAAATACAGTCATTTGTTTTCCAACTTCCTTTCCAGTTTTACTTGCAGATTTCCAAATAGAGCTAGAGATCTTAATCAGAGACTTAGGAAGTTATACTGAGATAAAAACCTTAAAAGTTAATGAAGTCTCATAGAGTTCTATAAGACCTGCTGTAAGCTGATGTACTGCTGTGTCCCTGACCGCTCAGGTTTTAGTGGAATCACAGGCCATCCTGAGTTGGAAGGGACCCGTTAGGATCATTGAGTCCAACCTGTGGCTCCATGCAGCCCCAACCAGAATCCAAGCCCTGTGTCTCAGACTGGTGTCCGAATGCTCCTTGGGCTCTGGCAGCTGAGGGCCGAGCCCACCGCCCTGTGGTGCAGGCCCTGCCCTGACACAGCCCCGTGCCATTCCCTCTTGTTTTCACCAGAGAGCAGAGCTCAACACTGCCCCTCAGCTCCCCCTCTTTTTAGAACACAAAATGATGCTCATAGTCCATATTTCTGCATCACAACTCATGGACTTCCTAATAGATACCAGTGAAATAATCAGTTTAGAGTGCGCGGTTATTGAGAGGCAGCGGGTGACCTGATGTGAAATCACTTTTACCAGGGCTTTTGGAGATGCGTGCTTTTTAACCAAGTGCATCTCAACTTTGATTTACTTCCACTTGGCATAAATTAACTATGTCATCTCAGTTCCTAAAGAAGTAGATGCAGTGCCTGTTAACCGCAGTGACTGTTAGATAGCAGTCCAATGGAAAGAGGTGCGGATAGAGGAGGAAATGATGGTTTTGTTGTTTATGGCCAACACACGTATTTGAGATATTTTTAACTCAGATATGTACATAAAGAGCATTCTATGTTAATTAAAAAAAAAAAACAGAAACACGCTTGATTCTCATAAGTAGAATGTATTAGACTTTAAAAACCTGAAGAAGAGGTTTTGTCAGTGGTTTATTCACTGATCAGCAGTTTTCACTGTTCAGATGCTGACAGACAGTAAGTGCGTGCTGTTTTCTTTACCTGGATGTGTAACTCTGATATTCAGCTGCCATGCTTCTCCTTTGCAGCTGTAAACCTGCTTACAGTCCCCTTCACTGTTAAAGCAACTTCCTTATCTCAGGCAAAGAAATACTTTGAAGTAATAATGTTATCCTAATATATTGATAGAAGTTTACGTAATTCCATTATCTCTTTAATGGGCATTAGTTTAGATGGATCTTTTCCATTGTCCTCTGGCCCTTTCATCGTGAATTGGTTAGCTCAGTTCTAAATGAGCCAGTCTCTTATTTCTTCAAAGAGAGATGTCTTACAAAGGCTGGGATATGTAGGGAGCAATCTGTGCTGGCTAGTATTCTTTTCTTCTGAGACAGCTGTAATTACAAACATCTCACAGGTTGTGGTGTTGTTTTTTAATAGTTGTGATTCCTAACAGCAAGTATCTTCATATTAAGTTTGGAGAATCTTATTTCTCTTAAGGTCAGGCAATTCTTTTATATAATTGCAGAAAGAGTCTCTGCCTGTTTCTTGTGGTAGTGTCATTTTTACATAACGGTGCCTTTTGTCCCAGAATGACAAACGAAGCCTTGGATTTTTTGTCTTTCTTCACACTTGTTTGGTGATCCTCCAATTGTGTTTCCACTTAGGCAGCTAGTGGAAATCACGGAACTTGTTTAATTGTTTCTCAAAAATCCTGGGGTACGTTGTCTAATAACTCAACTTATTTTGTTTAAAAGACTTTTTAAAACACTCTGTTTGCAAAGGATCTGACTCAAGTTCTGGCTACTTAGGTTTAACATATTACTGCATTTACTTTGCTCATCAAAAGTGGAGAACATTTAATATTTATTCATAACAAAGGTATTAGAGAAGCTGTCAATAAATTTTCCGTCATAATTGAATCATGCGATATCTAAATTGTTGATAATATGATCTGCTCGTTAAACAAAAGTGTCTGGAGAAAATGATGGATTAATTGACTGATGGCTAAGGTTTCTCTCAAATATAATGGTTTACCCAGTTTGATTTGATTTGTGTAAAATAACTTTCTCTAATAAACAATTTGCTCAGAGGCAATAGAAGAAATGAATGGTTATCAAACCAAACTTAATTAGTCTATCCTAGATTGATATTACTTGGGGAGTCTTCGTTTTAATTGTGGAGGGCTGGATACAAAGAGTTTGGTTCATTATATTTTTCCTGTATAAACACTATTGTGTAACTACCTATGGAATATAACATGTGAATTCATTTTAATAAATGCTTGTAAAGTGAATTAGCTAATTATACCAGGCTAAAAATGATTCCTTTAATTATTTTAGATATTTAACCAGTACTTCAATTTTATTATTGTTATTCTGTAAACATGATTTGTGTTAGCTCTGCCAAACTAATTAGAATATGTAACTTTAACACTTCCAACAGTTCTTTAATGCTCACAGTGGATTCTCCTCTGAAAAACACATTTCTGTTTTCAAAATATTCCAACGATTCAAATATGTTGACATTCAAACGATGAAGAAATTTGTAGTGCTGAGTGGTATTTGAAATACGAGGAAGAACTTTTTGGAAAAGAAACTCAATTTCAGAAAAGTTCATGGAGCTCAAGATCCCTGAATTTTGTCAAGTGAAGGAGAAAACCACTTTCTTTTCCTCAGAAATGGGGCCAAAAAGTTAAATCCCACTGTTTTCAAAGGTTAAGTACATCCTCTGTGACATCGGTATGTGAAAACCTGCACGAACCAGGAGCAGCCAACTAGCAATTGGTCTGAAAGGCTTCCAGTTCATTTAGTCTAAATAATTTCCTTTTTCCTTAAAGTGAAGAAATAATTAAAATTACCCACAAAATTTTCATAGCATCTGCAGAAGGTTTGCCACGTTTTAATATAAATGTACGTGAGCAGGCTGTTGTTAGGAGCTGAGTTATGTGTGGAAAACAGAATGTTATTAGGGAAGAGTAATTTAGGTGTTCTTAATATTATTCCTTTATGATTAATCTAGAGCTTATAACAGTAGAAATTAATCTTCTTTATTGTTCCTTCTTGCACGTGGAGTTTTCATTTCGACAGTCTCTTTTCTTAGTTGTCTTTAAATAGCATGGAAACTTAGTTTTATAGAAGGTAATGCCAGTAATAAGGATCTTCAGAAAATAAGGGTGGTGGTTGTTTTGTCTGTTCACAGTCACTGAATGTGACTTTGTGCTCTGCCTTTGAGAAGTGGAGATGTATATGCATGAACTTCTGCCATGAAGATGTCTGTCCTGATTAACTTGAGTGACAGAAAACTGCTGCCAAACGTCAAGGTAGGCACATCTTTGGAACAGAAAGAGGGTCAACTTTGGTTTTATCATTTAACATATTTTCATGATTTTCTTCTGTGATACAGCTGCTTTCCATTGCTTTATATTGGGATTATCCAGTCATGCGAAGGATAGCTCTTTAGCAGGTATGTGTTCAGCCATTAATGGAACTCAGTTTCTCAAGAAGGTTTTCGAGAGCAAGATACTGAGAATTTATAATATATGTTGAATCATTGTAGACTGATGAAAATTAACTTAAAAAGTAAAGTGAGCAAGTATCCGGACTGTACCTGCTTATCAAACTGTATTAGTTAAATCTCATTAAAATCAGGGGGGATCTCACTGCTGCCTTGAGGTAGGGCCAGCATTTTCCCTTCCAGGATTTTGGGAGAAGCCTGCTGTATGGTGTCTCCCCTTGTTCACAGAGAAGGGAGTATTTCTTATGGAAAATTACAGGAATTCTATGCTAGATTTGGAGGTCCAGAACTGAATCTTGTTCTTCTGCTCAGATAATAGAAATTATGCCTTTGGCTTTGGAAAAAAATAAAATTGACATTCGTATTTTTCAAATTTTTGTTTAATTTGATTTCTTTATGATGTTAAGTTCAATTAGTATCTACTAATTAAGAAAAACCAAACACATGTCACCCACTGGTGATCTATCTCCTGCTACTCAGCCGTGCAGTAGAGAGACCGTGTGGCCTCTCAGTGATGTCCAAGAGAGAGATTCTTGAATATGGGATTTACTTTTTCAATTCACTGCTGTTGGATGTCTTTCTGCCAGAACTACTACTTTAAGTTGACCTGCCATGCTGAGTCAGAAAGTCTTCTGTTAGAAAACTTGCTCAGGATCTTCAGCGTTGTCTACAATGGCATAAGACTTGCAAACCTCAGGGACTCTGAGAGCTGAAAAAAGGAAACAGGGGCCTTTTTGGGCAGCACTTTATTTTCTTTGTAAGTATGGGATGTAGCAATTGGGGTTGAAATGTAGAACCCTTGATCCATCCTTAGTAGGTATTTGCTGAACCTTTTATTTTGTACGGAACGCCATGTAATACTAATTTCTTCCACAACCTTGCAGCATGTTTTCTGCCTCGTCTTTTGGCTATAGCAGTTGAGTAGTTAGAATGGATCCCAGAGGTAGGGGAAGAGTGGTGTTTGTTTTTTCTTATGCTTGGAGGAATTCAGGTCTTCATGTCTTCATATCTTCATATCATTTTGTGGAGTAGCTAGAATGGGAGTTACACTGTGTTGGAAGTGTACTCCTTTCTTCTTGGTTAATCAGTCCTGTTATGCAAGCAAAAAGTGATGGACTGGAAGAAGAGCGAGAAAGCATCTCTGCACATAGTGGTTATCTTGTTTGGAATGAGAGGAATATATCTGTATTTAAAACTCAGTGATTTATATATAAAATAAAATGACCTGGATATAGGGATCTGAAGATCTGAATCAACGCGCTTGCCAGTCATGGAAGGCAACAAATCAGGTGTAGGAAGATTTATTGTAGTTCCACCTAATATTTATCATTAGAAAGATTCTTAGTGTTAATTATTTTATTCAGTATACTGTTCCGTTTTTGTACACACATAATTATGTCATTAGGCAGTTCTACTCAAAATGTGTGAGCGAAAAGCTTGTGCACAAATTTCTGTCTCTAAAGCAGGAAATAGACCGACTGCTTGAAAGATGGGAAGATTCCTGGTACTTTGTGATTTTTACTTAACAACAACAACAAAAAGATAGAACGAGTCTAAATCATAGAGAATAATTGGATCAAATATGTGAGTTTTATTCCTGCAGCACCTAAATGCTGAGATCTAAAATTAATATTTAAGAAAAAATAAGGAGTATATACATTACTAGAGGAAGTGATACTGCAAGAAGCGTTTTCTCTAGGATAAGGCATGAAAACATTACATATGAAAATGTGTTAGTATATTAAATGTGGATTTTATAATGCTTATTCTTTCAGCAAGAGCAAATGTGATTTGCAGATCAAGTTTTTAAGTTGCAATAACTAAGCAGTATTTGTCATGTGCTTAGCTGGTGTTGTACCCATTGCAATAATCGACATTCTGAGTATGTTTCACTTGGCTGACTGACAAAGGCTTAAACCGTGACAGTCTGTGTAATGTGCACGTTTGTCCACATGTACTGCATAACAGCTGCATAACCATAAATTGCATGTTCTGTTGGAGTTTTGCAGTTAACATAACCCTCCATAATGTACAGCAGATGTAATGGTGACGGTTGTTTGGTTTCTTGTTTGATTCAGCTGTGATGGTTTCTGCTACAGAAATTCAAAACCCATGTGGGTGAGAGCTGTGATTCTCGTTCCGCTTCCTGAGCATTCTGTGAGAGCATCCTCAATTCCTTGTGAAATGCACGGTTCTCTTCGTGGTCTCTCTTCACTGTTGTGTCACAACCAGAATCCATGCTATAAAAATGTCTAGAAATCTGTCCCCATTTTCCTCTGTGAGTCTCCCTAACAAACCAAGCATGAGGAACTTGTGTTAATGTTGTGTTTTTACAGTCAGGGACTTGCATCCTTCAAACCATCTTTCCATATCAGAGTCTTGTTGGAACGAAGTAGGCTTCAAGAAAAGCTGACATGTAACAAATGATAGCTCAGTAAGTTGTTATTTTGATTTTAAAAGCTAACGGTATGGTTATTACATAAGAGCAACAGCTCTGGTTTTATTCTGCTTGGAGATTTTTAATGAAATGTGTTGAAAACTCATTGCATTTTAATAATAATCCTAGCTTTGTGCCATACAGCCTGTCACAGAATCATCCTTTTTCTCTACTGTCATACCTCTTGTCATCCGTCTGTGCAGTGAAATCGTAGCCTGCTCTTCAAATAGTTATTCTTACTGATAGAAGTGAACTGACTCAGAGTTAAGTAAAGCCATATTGCTTATACAAACCCACGTACAATATTCTTCTTTTCTTCTTTAATTTCTGTGCCAGAGCACAGAATACTTGCTTAGTTCTGTAGATGGAGTTGTGCAGAAATGAATTGAGATGTTTCCGCTACAAACTGCAAACATGGTGTCATGAAGACAAGACTGAGCAGCCCTTTAGCACCTCGAGAGAACATGGCAAGACTTCATCCATTTTTTGCTTCTGTAGTTTAGAACCCGCTGAACATACAGAGATTCCTTCCTCACTCTAACACTTGCGAAGATCTAATGTATGTTTTTGTTGTCTTTTAAACTAGAGCAATCTTTTGTAATTAGCTTGGCAAGCTGAACCAAAATTTGAAAGCCATCTGCTTAAATAAACTCACAGTTAGTTACACAAAACCACTGTTTTCACCCTTGGCCACCTTTGTACCTTATTGAAGATTTACTCTCACAGTTCATTACAGAGTTACTTGCAGGCTTCCAATCACCCTGGAAGTTTGGCTCTACACGTGTTGGTTTCGTGCTTTTCCTCAGGATACAAGTAACCATTTAAAAGGTTGAAGAAAGTAATTAGTTTTAAGATTGAACGTGATAAGTTTATGAATGAAGTAATATTGTCTGGTTGCCTCTAGTAGCGGCGGTCTGGATAACAGGCCATAGGAAGCCTCTTCTGGGGCTGTATTCCATAGCCATCTTTTCATGTGTGTAGATATTCAAATGCACAGTGGTCTCCAGTTTTAAATACTGTGTAGATATCGGAAGTTATTTTCCTTTGATTGTAGGGGACCCTTTGGTTGTTTTTTGTTACCAGTGTAGTTGCTTTGCATTCGACAGCAGCTGAGAAGGTAATACTTTCTTCCTGGCTGAAGCTCAGAATAAAATAGAACCAATCCTTGTAATACTTGGGTTGTATAATAAATGGCATTTGAGAGTAAATAGAGGAGATGACTGCAAGCTTTAATGGAAAAAGGGTTTTTAAAAGGATCGTGTCAAACACAGTACAATAACTCTAAAATAAGAAAGGGGGTTAAAGATGCAAAAGTGAAAGAATGTGCTCTTACCTGTTGCCAAATGTTTTTTCATGTATGCATTATACCTTTTTTTTGTAATGGTCAGTATTGCCCTTATTGTGTACTGTTTACATGTCTGACTTCTTGTTTGGATTTTACTTGGTGATTTGGTATTAATTTTTAATGTGAAAGCACTTAGCATTAGGAGTTTGACATTTTGTCTGACCTTAATCACCAAGAGGATCATGAGAGGTTTATTCAGTGGGAAGAGAACTGTTACAGCTCTGACAGAAATGATGGGAAATAAGTAAACAGCCTTTTAAATCTTCACCAGAAATCAATAGAGTTTAAAGATGATGGACGTTGGTGTTTTTTGCTGCTTAAGGACTTCAACCTTTTACGGGAAAATATCTTCTCAAAGTGTCAGCATTTTTTCCCCCAGCACAATGAATCACTGCTGCAAATAGAACACTCTGCATAGGGCACTTTATCATTATTATAAAGATGATGTTATACACGTCTTTCTATGATAATGCAGCTGTTTTGTGTCTTGATGTGGAGCCTTGCGGTGCTGTTTCATAATGTTGCTAATTACTGGGTGCTGCAGGTCAACACAATAACGCTGTGTGCGTTCAATAGTGTTTAAACTGATGAACTCATCATGTCTTTATTCTGTCATAATGGCTGCTGTTCATAACCTTCTCAGCTCTAAGTATTTTCCTCTCTCAGTAGAAATGGCTTTATTTAAGTGAGAGTTCTCAACTTCTTTTAATAACCGAGTATAAAAACTGCTCTGAAGTCACTGCAGTCATTTAGGAGGGATGCTGGCTCTGAGCAGTTACACAGCAAAAGCTGTAGTTTGGCTTTCCGGGAGTGATTTATTAGGCATCAGGATGGTGCAGTATTTGGCAATATATCTAGAAACAGCACTGTTCAGACCCAGGTATTCATACATTTGCATTATCGTCAATCATTTGTTGTGCTATTTGTTTTTTTATTATACAGTATTGGATTGCATTTTAAAACAGCTAAGTATACAGTAAATAATGCTCAAATACAGTAAAGTTGCTGCTAAATAGTAATTGAGAACTTGACTTTCAAGCTTTCAGTTAATTTGTTTGCTTCCTTATGCAGCCATTTACTCTGAATAAAGTGAAGGGGATTTAATTTTGATTTGTAGACAACCTTTTATATTGAAAATAACTGTAGCAACTGTAGTTTTATGCTAATATCTAAGTATGCCACATACACTGCTAGACAAAATCGTCCCTTAAGACCTCCTGATATGAAGTGATATTTGATTTAAGGTTGCAGTGCTTTGGCTACAACTGTGTTCAATAATTATTAAACTGGAGTTATTGCGTACGAGCTGATGGAATATTTTCAGTAGTTTATCTCAATTGATTAGCCGTATTGAGCACAGAGTGGCAAAAAACATTCACAGCAGTCCCTCCTTGCTGCTTGTGAAGCAGCCCATCTCGGCCTCTGTTGCATTTCTCTGTGTGCTTTCCCTTGTCTCACGTGGTGGTGGAGCTGTGATATAGCTGAATTGGGCTAACAGAGCATTTCTGCAGGGTGCTCAGAAATCCAGCCCGTCAGCACGTTGCTTAAGCAAGTGCTTGTTCTTAAGCACAGCTGTAGTCCTGCTGAACTCTGTGGGATTATTCACCTGTTTAATGAGTGAGTGCGGCTGTGCATGCAAAGTGTGGCTTTGTGCAAGCTAGTTTGGTAAAGTTCTGTCTCAGAGATTTCATTGCAAGGTACCTGGATTTGTTAACAGTGCACAGAAGTAAGCCTTCCAAACAGGACGTCTCTACGGGCGGTTTCCTGCTCTGCTTCCAATGAATGGATTTTGATGGCAGTAGGCGTCCTTGCTTCATGTTGCAGAAAGCCAGTCTCTAACAGAAGTGACAGTGATATTTCAGGACAGCAATTTTAGTTTTGGGTGGCTTTGTCTTTGACTGTAAATATAGCAGTACACTGCAAAGAAGCATAACAAATGGCAGTGCACATATCATCTGCCAGCTCTTTAGCTCGCTTTGTAAGTACATAGCTGGCCGTGTCCTCGGTTTTCCATTATGAAGTAGATGATTTTGCCCACTGTGTACTTCAACCTCATGCATTCAGGGAATTTTTACTCTGTTACAACAGGCTGAAGTTTTGCCTTTAGTTCCTTTTTAGCATTTCAAGAAGAAAGGCTCAGGTACTTGACCGCAGCTTTATGGGTTCATCTGCCTTCTCCTGAAATAAGTAGATGTTGATGATGTTTCATCATTATGTTTTAACGTCCGTTTTTGAAGCTAACGAACACTGGTTTAATTGCATATCAGCTAAACAAGAATGTGGTGGTGATTTAGCAAATAGGTTGGCATTTACTTTCTGAAAATTCCAGTCTTAAATTTGGAAAGTCTGTAAACATTCTAATGCATACATAATTAGTTAAGAGGCTTTATGACCCCTTCTATCTCCAGGAGGTAAAGATGTGATGGTGTGATGGAGGGGATGTCAGAACCAAGATTAACATGCACATTTTGCAGCGGTAAGTACTTCTAGATCAGGGGTGCAGCTTCTGTAAAGCAGAGGCTCCCAAAGGTAGCTTGCTTGGCTGTGCTACAGCGTAGTTGCTGTGCCTGCTTGCTGTGTTACGTGTGGTGAGCTGCTCGTGTGCTCAGTTCCACCCTTTTCTGCAAAAGGGATGCAGCAGTTGTTCCATCTTCAGCCCAGGCCACGTGGGCACAAGAGGAAGCATTTGCTATTTGAGCAGAATGTGCTGAACTGTGTTTTCTGTCTGCACTGGGAAGTGTATTTATGACTGAATTTTTTTGCGGATGCATTTTAAGATGTTTTGAATGTGTGAAGTAGATAACTACAATTTTGGAAAGCTGTGCATATCATGTTTTTGTTCCTTTTGTTTCTTTCTAATTGGATTACTACAAAATCTAATGGAAACGTAAGAAAAGATACCAGTCGGTAATTCCAGATCACAGAGAGCTGAGTAGCAGCAGAACTGGGGTTTTGCTTAAATGTCTGGTTTTGCTTAAAAAACACTGTTTTAAGTTCTGTGTTTCTGTTTCAGGGCTGCTAGTTTGGGCTTCTTTGCAGATTTTGCTGTTGCTGCAAGCCTTTCTCTCCCTCTTCTCAATGTTGGCTTTTTATTACCCCTATGCTCCATGTACTTTTTAGCACTTCGGTACTGGAAATATGTTGATACTGAATACTGATTTTGTTTACTGGCCTTTTTGATGATTTCATACAGCATCACTCACAGTCACGCAAGCTTCTGTGGATGAATTAGCTGTTGTATGGCTTACCAGTGAGTTGCAAGTGTGCTGTTTCCTACGAGTTTTTGTCTGCATTTGACAGGCACTTAAATAAATTATTTTCACCTTCTCTGGCCTGACAGTTCAGAATTTTTATTTGGCTTTCTTTTTGGCACAGGTAGGGTGAGGTGATTATAGTAGATTGTGTTCTGACGGCTTAATTGCACAGCACCTGAGGCACAGCAATTTATTATCTGAGAATTTCTGTCCCCTTGCAAATATAAAATAAACAAATGTGGGAACCCTTTGTATGGAATGTCAGAAGAGTTCTGTTGTGTTTGCAGTCGCATCTGCCTGAGAGATTCATTTGAAATAGAGTGAGCACGGAGAAAGGCTATGAACTTGAAATGGAGAGCTCCTTGGATTCGCCCTGTGAGTGAGTGCTGAGATGGGGCATAATTGATCACCATGAATATGCACGGGGAAAGGAAAGGACAGGGCTAAAAATGCTAGGGAAGTACAAGAGCTTTTTAAACTAAGGATGCTGTTGGCAGAAGAACAAATGGATATGGCTATCAATAAGCTCTGGCTAGAAATTCAAAAACAGCTTCTACTCATCAAAAGATAGAGGTTCCAGAAGAGCCTCCCAGAGGGGAATTGTGGAGGCAGAACTGTTAACAGATTTAAAAATGAAGTTTGAGCGATTTATAAAAGGATTAAGTGACGTGGTTGCCTGTATTGGTAAGAAACTACTCAGCATCCACCAGTTCCCTTTTTGGTCTCTTCATATACCTTAACTTTTGTTTAATATTAATGAATCGTATATAAGTTCATTCTAGAATTTTCTTTTTAAAATTTCATTTTTATGCTTCTGAATCTATGAAGTTGAAAGAATGTAACTTCTAGGATTTTTGCGTCTTTTTTCTATTTTAAACTGAAACTGGAAAATTAACTTAAAGATTCGCAGTTTGGAGAGGAAAAGAGGGGAGGATTTCTTCAGAAGGTCGTCGTGTTTCTACAGCTGGAGCATCACCACTGCCTTAGCTGGAATAGTGCAACTGGTCGGTATTGCTTCTGAACTGCCTGTTTGGTTTTCCGAGCTGTCGTCAGCTGCATATTGCATAAGAAGTGCAATGCCACAGGTCAAAAGAGGACTTTGTGAATCTGTGATGTGTAACAGAAGTCCAGTTACGTTTGAAAATTTGGTTTGAAAAACCATTACTGTTCCCAAGTGAACTCAAACAGGTGACAGTAATGCTTGGCGTCTCCATGAAAATACTGTATTGTGAACAAAGAATGAGCTAAAAAAAGCCAAAACTATTTATCTGCTGGAAACTTCTGCTATTTTCGTTGTTATTAAGTTGTAAACATCTTTTTCCAGCACTAGAAACTGTGCTTTGTGCACAGTATGCAAGGGGATCTTATTATCAGCTGGTCTTGTGGATGGAATCAATTAGCTATTCATTTAGAATTCAATGTTTGTTCTGTCACCTCGAGCCTTATAAGTGGCTTATAATGGTAATTTTCAGATGCCATTGAAATATGGTTTTTTTATATATTTATATCATTTAAATACACCGAGACTAATTTGCATGGTTAAATTCAGTCTTAGAGAGGAAGGCGACTGCAAAAGTTGCCAAGTCTTGACCCTTCTGATTGTTAAGCTTGTTGGATATTACATAGGTCACTCTAAAAGTAATGCCTCCTATTTATTTCCATGGAAATTACAACACAGAGCCAAAGAGCACTGTAACACTATTTGATAGAGAAAATTCTCAGTTACTAAACACAGTTTTGGATCCTAGTACCCACCATTAGCTATGCATTTTCTCCTGCAGCGAACAAGGGCTGCATGCTGTGCTTGTGAAAATCTGCACCCGTGGAGGTGACCCAGTTTCACAGCTGCTGTGATGGTGTTGTTGCTAGGAAAATGTTGACCACTCAGTCCATCTTTCATCAGTCCTAACTGATGCAAGTTGGAAGGCACCAAGTCTGGACTGTGCAGTGGATGTGGTTGGATGTGGTAGGGCAGTCCAGCCAAGACTGGCACTGTGCTCTGTGATCATCAAACTGGTGCAGGGCCTGGCATTATCATGTTGCAAGAGAAAGGCTATCTTCTTCTCTAGCCTGACTCTGGAAGTTTGAGCCTTCCACGTTGTCAGCGTCATGAAGTAGCAGTCAGAGTTGGTGGTTTGTCTGGGTTCCAGGAAATCCAGAAGGATCACCCTTTTCCTGTCCCTAAAGACTGTACACATCGCTTCACCTGCTGCTTGGGATCTGTGTCTTGAACTTCTCTTTGACGTGGAATTTACGTGTCACCACTCCATGGACTGCTGTCCTGACTGCAGCTCGTAGTGCTGACGCCACATCTCATCACTGGTAGTGATGTGATCCACAAAGCTGTCACCTTCAGCCTCGTGTTGGTTCAGTTGGTCTCAACAAACTTGCATACGGTGTTCTTTTGTTCCTCTGAGCATTCATGGGACCCATCTGGAGTCCTACATCTTAGAAGTATTCCAACATTGCCAACATTGTCTCCAACACACTGAAGCCAGTATTCAGGTCCATACACAGTTCCTTGGTTGTAATCCACCGATTTGCACAGGTGATCAAGGCAATCTTCATTTCATGGTCTGGCAGCTGTTTACAGCCATGCAGAATGACCTCGCTGTCACCACTGCTGAAATGCACCTCCCACTGCCTCACCGTGCTCATATCCTCTGTTTGAGGGTTGCATAAATGTTGAGGAAGCATTGCTGAATGGCAGTGGGTGCCGTTTTTTTCACGTGGAGGCATTCAGTTCCTCACCGTTGCTTCACATGCACTTCCATTGTGTCAGCCTGCCCCTCTGCTGCCATCTGTCTCACAGCAACACGGTGTGATGTCGTATGGGTAGGAAGGTTCAACATCTACTGCCATCCCACCACCATCCATCTCTGACACCACGGACTAACAATAAAATAGGCATTACTTTGGGAGCAGCCCTCTTAATAGTTAACGCGTTGTGGATTGACTCACTATTACCAACTCCCAGATTGAATGGAATAAAAAAAATGAAGCAAAAAGTGTCTGATAGGAAAAAGGAGCAATACGTTTTCTGAATGAGAGTGTTGGGGTTGTAAATATGACGTTGACAGTTAAACTGACAGAGTGGATGTTAATGCTTGCTGCAGTGATGTTAGAGGTCCCGATCGTTTGTCAGTGAGCTTCTGTAATACATGCAGTACATCTTCATTAAGTAGGCATCCAGCAATCAGCTTCGTGTTTCCGGATGAGCTGTGGCCAGGCCATAATTAACCTTTTGAACCTGGATTTGTAACAGAATGTAAAATCAGCTTAGGTTATCAATTACAGCCACACTCAATTGATAGTTGCCCAAAGAGGGTTTCTTGTGAAGAGAGAGACATTATAATTTGCTCATTTGCTCAGAAAGTAGCAAAAGTGCTTACGATTCATTAAATAGTAAATGTAAGTAATTTCTAATTCATAGGTTTAATAACGCCTGACTGCAGTGCGTTGTGCACAGAAGGTCACTGGCAGTGCCTGTTTGCCATTTACAGGATTCGCAAATAGATGTGTTATAAACAGACCTGAACGAGGAAATGTTTTATGAAGAGAAATCAACATTGTTTTAAGTGAGAGTGTTGTCAGTGTTTTGAGATTAAATACAGTTCTTTTTTTGTACTACGAATGTTTGACTTCTCATTAACTAGCAGGTATAGTTTTACATCCCTTAGGGATGCACAGCTCATATATCTTTTTCAGCTTTTAAACAAAATTTTGAGTTAAAAGCAATATTTCAGATTACAGACCTCCAAGTCTTCTATCTGTTCTCAGATAAATTGAAGTTTTATATTCATTTCTACCGATACTCAGTGACAATGCTGGAAAGCTACTTACTTGTTTATATGCAAGGGTACCTAGGAAGCAGATCGTATTCCACTCAGATTTAATTCTTTCTGTTGTCACACAGTACTGCATGAATATGCATGGCATTTTTTTTAAACAGACTTCTTTACATCTGTTTTGCCTTTAATGTACTTCATTCATCATAAAAATGAATGAGGGTATCAGTCAAGGACTGACTGCTTTTTTCTGTAGTTGATTGTTGCTGTCACCAGTGTTTTACAGATCTGGAAGGATTTCCCTTAAAGAGTGTTTTTTCATTATTATTCTATGAATACAGACAGCAATTTATCTGTCCACCCCTGCAATATGTTATGATAGAGAAAAGAATCCTATTACATGTCTATAATATATAGATTTTTTGCATGCACTTCAATAATTCTTATTTGTTCTTTTCTGTTGTTAGTACTGGAAATTTGATTTTAAAGCCTACTTAAAATAATAAACACAGAATTACGGAATATGTCAGCTCTGAAAGGCAAGAAATGTTATTTTCTTGAGAAGACTTGAAATGCACTGTGGGTCTTTCACATCCTGTTGTCCTCACCTACCGCCAATAATCACATCTTCTTTAGAACTTCCCTTTGTCTTCTTCCGTACTCCGTTTTCTGTAAGTATGCATTTGTCACCAGCTACATGACAATTGGGTCACACTTTGAATGGAGGCTCTCCATCAGCAAGTTGTGTAAGAGCAGTGCATCCACATGGAACATGAATTCAACACGTTACATTTCATTCTGTCTCCTTACTCAACAGACTTCGAGAAAAGATGATGGCATTTAATTCTTGTAAAAATAAATTGTTGATTGCAGTGTAGGACATAAGAAACACTTGAGCTGTAAAACTTGAGAAACGTCGAGTTTGATATAAAAAAAAAAATTAAAAACTGGTTTATTTTTGGATTTGATCAGGATTTAATGATATAAATACCGTTGTCTCTGCAGAACTTCCCTGCCTGCTCTTGAGCAATGGCTGGCTCTGTGCTGCTGGTTTTTCAGAGAAGTATTTGATAATTTGTATGAGGTACTGAGGGAGGTATTGGGAGGGAATGATTAATTCAGGCAGGAGTTGGCCTATTTTGTTCTTTTTAACCCATGGCAAAGTGATCTAACTTGTATAACTGTTGTTTTTGGAGTCAGTTGAGGGCAGTCAGTATTTGTTGGTTTAGATTTTTTTATGTCCAACAGGAATTCTTAAGAGCTCTGTGCGTGCTTATACAGAAGATTGCCATTACCAATTACCAGTGCACAAAACATCACCCGAATTCAATTCTGAATCTTTGGAATCAATTCAGAAATGTTTTATTACCTGGAAGTATTGAATTTCTTTCTCAATCCTTCCTTTCTCTGTCATCTTCCATCTTTCTGGTGAATTAACGACTCAATATTTTTCAGTAAACAGATGAAGAATTGTTGAATTACATAAGGTGCATTGTTAAAATAATTATCTGTCAAATGTATTTGCACATATGTAATATCTGCATAATACAAACAAAAGCTTCCTTTTTTCTTTTTTTCCCCTTACATCTTAAATTGGGCAGAAGACGACTTTTCCCCACAAGCATGAACGTAAAAAATTAAAATTAGGTTTCCCTATCTGCTGCAGTATTTAAGACTCAGAAGTGGAAAAGCCCATTGTCTTAATTTTGGGGTCTGGTGAGAGTTATTAGCACCATGGAAATCAGCAGGAATTTAACACACCTGAGAATCAAATCTCTTAATAACAGGATATTTTCTCTTGTATTTGAGAAGCTAAATATTCTTTAATTCTCAGATTTATCATTTCAGGCTCTTAAGGTTCATTTCTTCCCTCAATCTAAAGGTGATTTATGGTCGCTCTGTTACAGATCAAATAGTTTCATCTTTCAAACTTGCTGCACCTTCTCTAGCATTTCTATCACTTATGACTTTGATTCTCAAAATAAAGGTGAGACAAGATGAATGGGTGTGTATATAAGAACTCTCAATTGGACCCACCCACAGGTATCTGAAACTTTACAGCTCTCAAAGTTTAATGAATGTTTATTGTGCTCGGCATAGCAAATCTGAAAGGTCAGGTGAAAAACAGAAATATTGTTTCAGTCCTTTTCCAGGGATTTTTTTCATCACTGTGCCACAACTGGTAACAAAGAAATCCTTGTGTCCGAACATGGGAGGCTGATGCTGTGGTTCTGTGTTGTGCAAACAATATTCAGCAAATGTTTTTCAGAAGCAGTACTATCTGATTAAATTAAAAAAAAAAAAATCAACAACCCAACCCACAAACAGAACTTAAATTCAAATACCTACGCTATGAATAGGAGCCAGCTCTTGTAATTCTGCTCAGTTGAGACCCACAACCCATGTGTGCTGAGAGCTGTACAAACCCCTGTCAGCCGTGCTCCATACTGCCCACCTGCTGATGCTTTGTAGAACATGGATGGGCTTTGTGCACGTGCACCTGCATTCACTTTTCGTTTTGGACCGCCTTTGTGTTTTCTTTATTCCTTCTTTACAATGGGCTTTTCAATCCTGAGTCCTGATTTTGCAGGCAGGTGAAGTAAACTCATTATTGCAGTTAAAAAAAAATTGTTTTCTGTTGTAGAAGATAACGGTAGAAAAAGTTAAAAAGAGGCATTTCTGTGTTTGTCTGTTGCCTGGCAGTACATGACTTGTGCATTTAGATAGAGGAACATGAACTTGGCCTGACCTGAATGATGCTTGGGTATAAATGCGAGTAATAGTTGAGGGTTCAGTTAGTTCTAGAGATGAGGTGAAGCACCATTGCTGGGATTTTGACCTAGTGTGCAAATTCCTCAGTTACCTGCACCAGCTTTTCGGTGATTTAATGTTACATGCATGTCTTCAGAAACTCTATGGAAGGACTTAAAAATTCTCCCTCTCTGATTCTGCTGCTGTCAAAGGTACAGGATTTTAGGTGCAGAATGGCCATAAGTTCTCTTACTGTTGCCTTTTGTTCATATACCCTGTGACTGGTGTCAGAAGTTACAGAAGTGTTTTCAGTGCCGTGCTCAATTTGCTTCGTACACCACACTACGCAGCCTCCTGCTTAGTAAAACCATCTCTCATCATCTGCTACGCTGGCCATGAATGCTCTACTTCTGCCCCTCTCTCTGAGCAAAAAAGAGAGATCCTAACGCATATTTTAACCTACGTGTGCTCAGATATCAATAGCCCTAGATAATGTTTAACTCGTAGCGATGTGGTTAGAGATGTTCTGTGGCTGTCCTTTAGCCTGAAGGATGACTTCGGTGGATTGTTTGGTTCAAGAGAGCCGTGGATGTTCTTAATCATCTCGCTGGATCTTAGACTGCACGTCAGTTCAGCCAGCATTAAATGACTGGAGTATCTGGGAGAAATAAACACCTTTGTGATTTCATATTTTCATTATATTCCCCAGTGCATATAATGGAGGAAAAAATACATTTTGCAAGAAAACGAGTGTGCAGTTTCCTACGTGTGTGAAGTGGGCACCTCAGAGTCGTGTCTGCAGGCAGAACTGACACAGCTGTGCTTGGGTTCACTGCTGTGGCTGATGCGTGTTTGTTTCCTAAGTTGTGTGTTTTATGCAGTTAATGATCTTAATTTAAAAGAAGCGACTGCGTAAGTAGGGGAAGACCTGCTTTCTTTTGTTGTGCTTTGGTTTAATAATTTGCTCTGAGCAAAGGGCAGGAATGTGCAGTGAGGTCTTTTTGTCCCTCGTTGTGAAACTCTGGTACAGGTGGATGCAGAGAGCTTTACACTCAGAGTTCTGCATAAAGGTGCTCTTCCTTTCTGCAGGATGCTGAAAGCAGGTTTGTGTTAGAGTGTTATACAAGGGTGCCTGTTTCTTTCCTGCCTGTTCTGAATTGTGCTGAGAACCATGTATAGGGAAGCTGTGGTAATGAGCAGAACAGAAGAGAGAGGTGATTTATGATACCTGTTCCTGACAGCTATAGTGCTGAGATTCCCAGGGTATCTGATCACTGCATTAGCATGCTGACAGCTCAGCATTTATGACATTATGGTAATTTATCCTGCATATGCTGTCACCTGCACTGTCAGAGTTTCTTTTTAATGATGGTATAACTATTTTGTTTGTTTGTACTGCATTCTTTTCATTTGGCTAATGCCTTCTCATTAGATTGCACCTAGTAAATGAGAGTAATTAAGTGTTTCCTATAGCTCAGATGCAATGATTAAGTTGCAGAGTTGGTGCTGATTATGTTTTGTCATTTATCTCTATTAATCTGAGAATAATCCAGATGATAAACACATGTAATTTTTTAGCTAATGTTCAATAGATGAAATTTATAGCTTCTCATTGAAGCCAAACAGTAAGCGTGTATTTATATATGAATAGCAAGTTATTGTACTTGTATTCCTGTTAAATAAACATAGAATTATCTGTGCAACTAAGGAAAATACAGAACAGCTGCTGAATATAGAGATTTGCACCTTCAGAAAAATGCACTTTTTTTTTGTATCAGAAACTGCTATTCATATTTCACAGTTGAGTGTTTATTCTGTTTCTCTAGCATCTACAGAGAAGCCTGTGCTGGTAGTTCGGAGGAGTTTCCCTTCAACTGTCTGCATTTGGTGCTGTGAATTCTTGAATACAAAACTCAGTTAGGAGCAAAACGTAGTTTCTATATAGACATTTGAAAATCATAGTACTGGGTTTAAAATTTAAAAAAAAATACGTTAATGCATCAAATTATTTAAGAGCAATTTGAGAATCTTTATTTAACTTTGAAACTGCAGATAGAGACTGAAGAAAAGTCCCTCCAGCTTTTTTCACCACCTAATTAAAGATCTTAAAGATGTAGACCTGTCCATCGTAGCTGGTGGAGGAAACACCTGGTTAGTGTGAGGTTTTGTGCCATTAGATTTAATGGTACTCAGTTCTGAGCTCAGTAATCATTTAACATCGGTACTGCACCAAAATACTGCCTAATGTAAGAACGTTGTCTTTCTTATGTCTGTGTCCATCAGTATCTGAAACTTACTCAGTGACACTTGGCACAACATAGCGTGGAGCCTTTGCTCTGTTCCTCACAGAGTATTGAACTCTACGTGGAATTGCCAGACGTGGTTTAATTTCGGTTTGGAATAGTTCCTCTGAAGGACTACTGTTCCTTCCTTGTTTTCCATGAAGATAAGTCCTGACCTGTTCAGGGAAGTTCCTCCTGGTCTGCTACAGGTGAAGTATGGTGTTTCTTTCTTTTTGTTTGCTTAAGCTGGAGTATCTTCACCCCCAAATTGTCCTCAGGCTCTTCTGCTCTTCTAGAAACACTCCAAGGCGCTGCCCAAGCGGTGCAGTTGCATTTCAGACCTGACTGCCATTGATTCTGGAGAGCTGCATCTGAGGGAGTTGTTCTCTAGCCAAAAGACTCTTCTCTGAAGGTGCAGTGAAACAGTTCAGGTTTGCCATTTGTTCCTGTTGTGAGGTGCTGCAGAGAGAGAGCTGGTGGCTCTGGAGCTGTGTGAAGGGAGTGGGCACGGGATGACTTGGTCATAGAAAATCATGGTGAGACTGAGCATAGTGGGAAAAATACTGAAAATGTGCCGAGGTGGGGGATCTCATGGACAGTCCAACATCAGCCCATACATGTGAGCATTTCTCAGTCTGCATTTGTGTTAGACTTGCGCAGTTTTTTCAGGTACATCTTCTAGACAAGTACCTAGTCATTTAAGGGTTCTTTTTTAAGAATTGTTTATTTTTTCACGGAACATAGAAATATACCACTGAATAGACTGCCAGGTTGAAATGCATCCCCCAGATCAAACTATTTCTTGCTAGCAATTGTTTGTTTTCTTTGAGCATAAATGTTAGTGCATCTGCGTTCCTTCTGGAAGAGCAAATGCTCCGTTCTGTTTATCTGGGTCAGTTCTAGAGTAGCTGCTTAAAATCCTGTGTACTGAATGCTGTTATCTTTTCTCTTGGGTGGGTCGGGAAAACAGTAGAAGCAGCCAGTGATGGCTGCTGGGCTTTCATTTCTTTGTGACTGGTAAATGAAACACATGCAGCCTCACCAAACTACATGACTAATGACAACCTCCAGTGGCTCCTGCAATCAAAGATTAATTTGCTTTATCAAGTTTAAAGAATAGTAGGCGATAAATCATGTCAAAAAGAAATAATCAGAGGCAGGCTGATGTTCTTCTGCACAGTGGAGGACAGGTGCAATAGAGGATTCATCTGCCATAGAGTGTTAATTTCGTTCTCACACTGTTCTGTTAATCATAATTTTTATTTAGTTTATTCTTAGGTCAGACAGATCGCAGCCAACTAATATTTTGGTCTAAAATGCATAGTATTGATATTTTGCTCCAAAATTAAACACTTGTTCAGAGTCTTTCACTTGACATCAAAATATTTTTGACCCAATTCCTTTAATAATTCACAGATATATTTCTATACCGTCTTTTTGCTCTCTTGTTGGCACACAGTTTAATATGGAGAGGAACAAAAACAGGTTGTGCCTATCTACAGCATGCATGTTATAATAATATTCTGTTCCTCCTTGTTGATTTCTGTCCAGCTCTCGTCTCCTACTCTGTGTGAGGGAGAAACATAACCTCAGTCCTAAATGCTGCTGCTGTTCTGTGTGCTGGGCTCTGAAGCACAAAACTAATGATACTGAGCAGTTAAGGTCTGACCCAGCATGGGGCCTGAAGCCACCTACTCTTGCCATGTAAGTAGCACAGCACAGAGTGACCATCGTGTTGCAGGGTGGAGTTCTTAGTGGTTCTCACTTACTGAAGTGATTCAGAGACAGCATCTTTATCACATTTGGACTTAGTGAATGTAATCATTCCAATAGAACCTAGAAAGAAAAAAAAAAAATTGTCACCATTAGATGTGAAAGGCTATCTCTAGTATGTCATTATAGTGTTACGTTACATAGTGTGACACTGAGTGTGACCTGCACTTACTGATGATTTGTCTTGTACAGAAAGCAAGGGTTTCAACTGCTTATTTTGTGCAGAAAACACAGCTACCATCTTCTGGCCTAACACTCTGTCTGTACAATTGGCTACTGACCATTGTCAGTGTATATTATAAGGTGAGCCATCGCCCAATAGCACATTTGGCAATGATGTTTCTTCCTGTGATTAGAAGAAGTGCATTAGTGGAGTAATGCATAGGAACGATGCAATATTATAATAATGTGAGCCCTCTAGTGGCATTTCCTGTGATGTAAGTTTAGATAGCTAATTATGTACAGAAGTGTACAGCAGCACACGTGTTCAGATAGGAAATCTAACAAGAGAACAGGCTTTCATTTCACTCCTGTGAAACTGAGAATAAGGAAAAGCCTGCTAACCTAAGGACAGGCTTCTGTTGCAGCTCTCAGGATGACTGGTATTGTTGCAGTGAATGTTTTAGTAATGGAATTGTATTTTGCAAGGGGAAAAACTGCAGAAGTTCTGATCAGATGGTTAGGAACTGCATATACAGTAAAGGGGCTTACTAGGACCTATCTGTCCCAGTTAGATGAAAAGATGAAACATTTGCATTGCAGACAGTAAAAGTTGCGTTGCCAAGAGATTAAAAGAGTAAAAAAATCAACTTCTTGAGAGGTAGAAGGATTTGCTCAGTGCCTGAACTTGACAGAAGTAGATTTTAAGTAAGCCATTAACAATTTAACGTAGCTTTTGGGTGTGCATGGGCTAAAGGCATTACTGTGAAATATGCTTATTAGAGTGTCAGAGTTAACCACCTTCCTTCCTTCCCTTACAGTGAATGTGTATGCGGTTATTCTGTAAAGATAAACACTGTGGGGGAGAATGCTGTGATGGGCTGTGTGTGTTGTGTTAATAGTTCTGGCTATAATGGTGTCAGGTCCTGCTGCTGGAGGAGTTGCATGGGGGTACGTGTGGGGTCCTGGAAGCGCAGCTGTGTGAGTGCTGAATGTCTGGGCTCCTTCTCACGTTACTTCATTTTGTTCTGACTAATGCTGGTTTCTGCAGTGATGCAGCAATAGTGCTTCAGTGCCTTTGTGCCGTTCTGGTTCTGCTGAAAAGATGGGTTAATCCTCTAGTAAAATTTTGCTTCTTGTGAATCTGCATTTAAAAGTGTGGGCAAAGGCAAGAAGTTTATTTATTTATACCTACAAATAAACAGATAAATCCATTTCTGGGGAGCTAAGCACCAGCCCTGGGGAGTCCTGCCAGTGCTGAGCAGAGGAGAAGCATTGCCCTCAACTTGCTGGTTGTTCTCAGCCTGCTGCAGACTGGTTTGTCTTTCTGCAGTGAGAGCACACTGCTGGCTCCTGTACGGTGTGGTTCATTTAAAGGCATTTGGATGGTAAGGTAAGAAATGAGTATAAAACCATCTTAAATTACATTGTGATGCTGATGGGAAGGAGAAGAATGTACTTAGGGATGTTCCTTAAAAAACACAGTCCTCCCTTAGCTGAAATCACTCATATTCTTAAGATATCATCATCAATAACTGAATGGAGTATGGCACGATATTGCCATTTGTTTCCACAGCTTTATGTTCCATAACTTACCTTTTCTTACTCTGGGGCTTTAAGTGCATTGCAGATTTGAATTGGAGTTCATGAGGCTACAATTAAGGAATCCTTTTTTAACGTCCAGAGTTGTGTGTACTTTTTTAGGCATTATAGGAAGGCAAACAGTTGTCTGTCTTCTGCCATTTCCCATTCTTCTGAAGCATGGAGAGAAAAAAACAGCATTTCAGTTACTCGTTCCACATAGATTTTGTCTGTATCTTCTTTGTTGGAGCAGTCAGTAGTTGGCATCAATTTGGATCAAAAGAGCTGCAGTTAGGAAGGCCATGAGGAAGGTTCCATATTATTTCTCCAGAGCATTCTCACTACTGACGAGTTGTTTCTTGAGGCATGTAGCTCTATTGAGAAAGAAGTCTTATGGGAGCAAAGTTTTATTTCTGAAGCAGGATTTTTATATCAATTTAAGTATTAAATGATTTGTGTAGATGTCATATACGCAATAAGGCAGCTTATCACATGATATATAAAAACATATATAGTTGATTTTGAACCAAATATCATTTTAAATTTGGTAAGAATACGGACAGGAGACGATACTTTAAGTAGCATTTACACGATAGACAATCATTGGATGTGCTCTGAACAGCTCAATTACGTTCAAGTTTATGCATTTTCTTTAATAACCAGTTTAATTCTAATTTGCTAATTTGACATAGTCATCTAAATGTATGTGCTTTTAGAACTAAAAAAAGAAGAATAATAATTTTGCACTATCTCAAGCTAAAGATGAGTAAGCATCTCGGAGTGCACCCTGACCCAGCCTGCTTTGCTTCTGAAGTGACAGAGATTCTTTTACTGTAAAACACAGTCGTATCTGAGTGTTCTGCTATCTCTCATATTCGTGTGGATTTGATTATCTCGTTTGCTTAAGAGGTCAGAAAACATACCCAACTATTGCTCTGTATACTATTAAAGACCATTACTGTCCATCACACTGTAAAAAGATGGCATCACGTGAAGAACTGGCTGCAGAATGGAGATGGCAAGGCCGAGACACAGAGATGTACGTGGATGAAATTTGGCTGTTTAGGTGTTACCTGTTAGGTCATCTGGTGCTGCTGCTTCACTCCGTAACTTGGACCATGGTGTTCTTTACTGTGTTCATCCCTGTGTGGCTGATTCAAACGATGGATGTTGTGGCCTTTTGATTTGTTCTGTGTTTTCCCTCCTAGCCTGGATGGTGGCCTTTGTTTTTGCAGCCAGAGCCAAGGCACTTCAGGCTGTATGTTTTTCTGTGTACAACTTCAGTGTTACACTTTAATTTTCCTCTAGAAGACTTTAGCATCAGAGAATAAAGTCTAAAACTACCCTTATGACTGAGAATAATTATTGATCAAGATTCTTCACCAATCTGAATTGATTGTCTTCGTTAGTTTTGGTTAGTTTTGTGAGTTTTTCAGTTAATGTAACTCTAATCCCATTCCCTGAAGATAATCCAGAGTAAGATCTATGTCTACACTTATCCATACAGCATGGTCCTGTTTGGGAGTTCTTACCTTGTAGGATGCTCTGTCAATTTGTGGCTGTTTTTATAATCAGAAATTTAGCAAAGTTTGATAATGACAGCTTTCTTTCCAAAATACATCTCTGAGATGCTTTCTGTTCTCAAAGGGCTGTGGAAAGGAAGGCTGTGTCCTCCTTTCTGTCAAATTCTTGCTTCATTTCAGTGTTCCACTTTCCAACTTACGTTTGCCAATACCTTCCACTGTTGAGTTTTCAGTGTCTGAGTATTGTTATTTATTTCTGTATTTATATGTACCTGTAACTCTTCTTGAACCAGACTCCTGTTTGGAAGTTGTGTTAAATTCCTTCTGTACTCTTAGCAGTGTTTTCTAGGCATCCAGTTCTGCGCAGGGCACCTTTCTGGTACAGCTATACGAGGTGTCATTCACTCTTTATTGTGTATCATTTTAAAGTTGCACCTATATTTCATCTTCATAAGTAGATAGAATGATCTGAATTAGTTAACCGTGGGCTTTGCCTTGCTCCTTCTCCTTGCTTCTTGGTTGGTTAAAGCCCTTTTTTGCCTGCCTTAGTTAATGACTGTCATCGTCTTGATAACGTGAAGTTGTGATTACCTGCATAAAATACAAGAAAATACATATTACCAAAGTAAACCTTTGGTTACCGTAGGGAAAAGTGGCCTGAGGATTAAGGGAGCCGAAAAGTGTCTGAAAACTATTTCCCATCTCATTTTGCATCAAGCTGTGCTCAGTCAGACTGAAAGATCTGCCCCACAGCATCTCCATTCCAAGTGATTGATGGGGTGTTGCTGGTGTGCCTGGTGAGGAATTCGGAATCATGCGGCACCTTCACTAACGTGCTGTGGGCTGCTTTCTTCACACTGAGGAGGGGCATTTTAAGTGCTGGTAATTATTAGCAGGTAGTTAAAGTTTGTTTTCATGCTCAGTAAAAGAACTGCCATTTTGGGACTGCAGCAGTGAGGAAAAAGTGAGCAAAGCTATACCACAGATACGATGAGAATAACAGTGTGTGGGGGAAACTGATTGTTAGAAACACGTTTTAAATGCATGCGTGGTGATGGAGAGACAAAACATGTGGTGCTTCCTTTAATATTTGTGAGACGGTCAAATTGTAAGGAGCAAATGTATGAAAATGAGGAGCACAGCAGCCTGGAAATAACGCACAACAGAAGTAAAAAGACCACGTACCTCAGTGTTCTGGGCAGGTTAACTGTAATTAACAGGCAAGTTGGGGGAAAAAAAAGAGTTTCCTAGATGCTCAGGGATGTAAGGCTTCTTTTAGAGAAATAGGTCTGAGAGGCTTTTTTGTTTCAAATCTGTTTTAAGCAAAAAGCACCTTCCCAACCCTCTGATGTTTACTGAAATTAAAAAAACAAATCTTGATTTTCATGGTATGTGATGGCAAAGCATTGCTTTCTATTGCAGTGATGTGTTGCTACTATTATTGAAAACTTTGTTATTTTTACATTTGGAAGTCAATGTTTCTCATCGTGCAATAATTGGTGATTGCGTTTCTCCTGAAGGGAGTTTGAAGGTCATCCTTAAAATGGTTTGCACTTGAACCGTTTATGCCAATTTTCTGTTACATTTTAAGTTCGGTTCCCTCAACCTGTAGGGGAGCTTGATAAAGTTACAGTGATTTAATCTCACATGCAGCCCCTGCTCCGGACTCAGCTGTTTAATAAAGGGTCAGATTTGACTTATGTGGATAAATAGAACATAAATACCAACATTTCACACGATGTACCATGTAAATGTAAGCCTTTGTAGTTACAAGTTTTTGTAGCTGGAGAATTGTTTTAAAAGGCATGTAATTTATTAGCTATCAGTAGCTGCTTTATTGCCTTGCCGCGCTGCAGTAATAAATAAAAGAAAGTGAGCTGATTTTACAAATGGCACACAAGGTGCACATTTTGTGAAAAAAAGTCTTTTTTTAAAGAATTGGCATTAAATCCTTTTTTTGTGATGACAAAGAGGCTAAGAGTGCAAACTGTATTTTCTGTTTATCGAAAACAGAGTCTCTTTTTCTCGAGGGCATTTTTTCCTATGATCATCAAGGGATTTCAAAAGCAATAAAGTGTGGAATCATTGTTCGACTTGAACAGTATTAAAACTTAGGTTTTAATTTCAGTGAAGTAATAAGATTTGAACCTGTCTCACATTACAGCACTGTAAGGCATTTAGCAATTGTATTTTAAAGGAGGTTTTTAAAATGCAGCTCACTTGTAAGCTAACTGTCTGTCTAATAATTAATAGTTTCTCTTCAGCAGAGGCTGTTGTGAATCATACTAAGAAATCTCGGTTTTGTTAATAACAAATTATGATAATTGCAAGGATGTTAATTCCTAATTAGTTTAAACCTACAATCTTTTTTGCCCCTTTCTGAGATTGATTTTCAAAGGAAGACCAAAAAAAGTAGATTGATAGTTTCAGCATGATTTTCACCTTGAAACTAAAAGGGAATTATCCACGTTGATCTGCAGGTTTCAGGAAAGGTTATTCCTTGGCTGGGAGTAAATTCAGCTTCCCAGTAGCCATCGATGAGGTGTCTAATCCATAAACACGCTTTGCATGGTGAATGCTAATTCCCTTCTCAGAACTGGGCGTTGACGATGGCCGTGCAGCCCCCAAGCCCTGTGTGTACCGACCTGCTGAGCTCCAGGGCGCTGGAATTCAGCCGTGTGGCCACAGGAGATGCTGGACACGTTTTTGCAAAGATGTTTGTAGCCGTTCCAAATGTAAATATTTTCTCCGGGTCATCTGATAACGTCTTGGCTGATGAGAGAATAGCAGTCGTCGTGAATTGTAGTTGGAAATGGTCGTGTATGATTTTGGAGGAGGGAGGGGGCAAGTTTATGCACAGGTGCATGTTCAAAGCAGCCATCAATGTTTAACATTTGAGCGGTGAGCTATGACCTCTCGTGATGATTTTGAACGGTAACTGCCTCCATTAGCCATAAGGTTTGTTTCTTTATTTTAGTAGATGGCCTGGACTGTAAATATTAGAGCATCTAAAATAAATCAACATATTATCCTAAGGATACAAAACGTAAGAGCTATTTGTGGTTAGGAACCTTTGACAGATAGTTTGGATGAGGCAGATGATTGCCCGCCTCTCGTATCTGGCTTCCATTGCTGTGCCTGCAGGCAGTTTAGTGTTATAGTTGTATATTGATGTCAGGGTTACTACTGAGTGGCTAGCAATGACAGATGTCTATAATTACAGGCAATGCTTCCAGTATTTCAGAAGAGCCAGCCTATGTTGAACAATTATCTTATTTCTGGCTTGCCAAAGAGGGTTGTTCAAATTGCTAGTATTAGCTGTGGTGGCTGTAACACCTCTCCTTATGCCGTGGGATAGATGTGCAAAAAGCACTCTGATGTACAGCTCCGGTGCAGAACCTTTCTAAAATACGTGAGATCACTGAATTTCGCATGCTTAGGGCTTGATCCTGAGATGCAGAACACCTGCAGCTGTGTTAAAGTCAGTACGGTGAAATACTCTTAGAAATAGCAATTTCAGGAATATAATAAATAGCTGGGATTTGTATGACTTGTCTTCAAGTGCCAAACCAGTGCGGATGTTAAAGGACATTGAATGCTGAAGTTTACTGCAGGTAAGCATGCTAAGTGGGCCGCTCGTTAGGTGCAATTAAGCAGCTAAATAAAATGAAGCTGGAAAATTTTCATGGTTACAGTGACAAGTAAGAAGGTGGGTAGCTGCTGCTTTAACTTTTGGAGCTCTGTGACTCCAGTACCAGAAGAAATCCATCGCTGTATTTTAATCCATACAGTAATGGTTCGTTTCAGTCATTAGAGGATTTTAAAGCAGCAGTTTACTTTCTGGTAATACAAATACAATACAAATGCATGAGTGCATAGATGGCTTTGCACCTCTGCAGTGCAGTGTACGGCTCTGATGGAAAACGCAGAGCAGAACAAAAAATCTTGGGGATGATGTTCCAAAGTAATAGCTACTAATGCTGTTTATCAGTTTTCAGAATAATATTTGTACTTTAACCTCGGGGGGTAAGAAAAGAGACAGTGGAATTACAAATCTGTAGCAGTCCTTTACAAGAATGGTAGTCTGGAGACTTTTAAAGCTAAACAGCTGTTTAACAATGGGCTAACTAAGACCTGGCAGATAAACTAAGCCCTCTTTTTTCCAGAGCATGCTTCTCACGCTGCGTTAGCAGTGACAGCAGGTAGTTGGTGGTACATGTCCCCCATGGAGTTCACTAGAACTGTATATTTTTGTCCAGGTTTTTGGCAAACAGAGGGATCAGAAAAGGAAAAAATCAATAGATTAATTAATAAGAAGAAGCTGAGGGAAAATAATTGACGTGAAAAGCTCAGTTTCCATTTAAGGCAATGGAAAGCTAGCATAGCTTGGGCATTTCGTGCAGCAATAGGAGGGCAGAGAATGGCACCCACACCTGCTGGGAATTGTCTGCTCCTCTGGGCTGTGGAGCTGGGAGCAGCCTGGGGCGGTGTGTCAGTCCCTTGTGCAGCTGTAGCTGCGGCTCTGAGCCTTGCTGCATGTTTACCTTTCCTGCCTCAGCATCCCATGTAGTCGCGATAGCGGTGCCCTGGTTTTTAAACACCGTTTTACAGTAGCAGTCTTTTTTATTGAGGAATAACTTTGTTTTGATGCAGGCAGGTTTGTGGGCAAGGCAGGAGGCGGTGTGTCATTTATGTAATTGATACATAGGAACCCATGCGGTAATGAAGGGGAGAGCAGCCTGTTTTTTTTTTTTTTTTTATGTAGTGCAGTGCCCACCTTAATCTTGTCAGAGATCTATCTGAAATTATTTGGGGCAATTTTTTTTGCCTTTTTTTTTTGTGTGTGTGTGTTTGTTTTGTTAAGGAGCTAATTGTACAGCAACAGATTAGAGTCAGAGTTACAAGTGTTCTGAGATCTTACCTCTTCAAGTCAGCTGGTCAGGAACAGAGGTTTTAGGGGAGACCAAGGTTTCCTCTGTTTCCTCCCTGGTTCAGTGGCGAGGCTTTTTAAGCCCTGAGTTTGGTTGGGAGGTGTAAGTGATTGATCTGGCACCCTGGGCTGCAAATCAGAGACACGGGTTCAGTTTTTGTGAATTGGGCTTTGGAAACAAGATCTGTGCTGCACGTAGCGGAGCTGCTAAGTGCTCCAGCTTAAAATACCTGATATTTATTTCCAAATCAGTGACGATTGTGCCTGGGAAGCAGATGCTGATGAGTGTGGAGTTCAGCAGTTACGGACAGAGGTGCTGGGCAGGGAGGTGGGCCAGCAGCCCAAGCACAGAGCAGCTGCTGGGCAGGGGAAGGCTGTGGGCAGGGGGCTCCCAGCACAGCTGCTCGGGGCTCAGAGGCAGCCAGCTTCTGTCAGTTCAGAGTAAATGCGGTTAAGATCCGCTTCCCTCAGTATACATGACAAAATACTTTAATGTTGCAGTGATAGTTCTCTGCAGCAAGGCCTGGAGAGCTTCAAGGAAGTTATAATATCTTAAGCGTTTATGCTCTGCCTACGGGTAATAACTTTCCTGTAATTTTCTGAAGATTCATTATCCAAAATCTTAATTCATTATAATAGCCCTTGTGAAACGTATAGAAACCCAACATTTTCTTGTGTTTTCTTATTTGCACAGTATGAGAGATTCATTGCTCTGTTTTAATTTGTTTCATGGGGTGTGTTTGAGTACATTCCATACAGTGCCGTTATTGAATTTCTGTGACTGTCATTATATAGCCATACAACCTTTAGGAACTCATATTCTGAGCTTCCCAGTTCTGTAATCTGCTTCACATTTAAGAATTGACATAATTAGCTTCTTCAGAGTTATAATGATAGCAGCGAAAAGAGAAGACCTCAAAAGACAAAGCGAAGTTAAACTTATCTGGGGCCAAAGAGCAGAGAAGTCAGGGAAATAAAGCTTCAGCGTAATTACCACATTTTTTTCTTTAAGTTGCATTTACATGCAGGTGCTTGGCTTTATAAAACATGGCTTCCACAAGTGTGTTTCTTCTTCCTTTTTGAAATGTAGCTACTAGAGCTTCGAGTAGTTTGGAAGGGCAGAGTTGAGTCATCTGAATAACCCATAAGGCTGCCGGGAGGTAAAAGATCGAGCGGCACCAGAGCTGGTGGGCCTGCTGGCTTCTCCAGCACCCTTATTGCACACAGGTGGCTTTAACTGTACAAATGGGGCCAAAAAAGAAGGATCCCTGGATCTGTTGCCCACGCACTTCATTCTGTTGCCTGGAGGACCAGGGAAGTTACTTTCATAGAGTCATAGAATGGCTCAGGTTGGAAGGGACTGTAAAGCTCACTTGCTTCCAATCCCCTGACGTGGGTCGGGTGCCACCCGCTGGATGGGGCTGCATGGTGCCGGATGGATGGCAGCCTGGCCTTGGGCACCTCTAGGGGTGGCACACCCACAGCTTCTCTGGGCAGCCTGAGCCAGTCCCCTGGTGTGCTGCACTGGGAGTATTGTGGTCAGTTTGGGGCCCTTCACAGAAAGAAAGCTATTGGAGTTGCCGGAGTGTGTGCTGCAAAGAGCAGCAAAGCTATGAAGGGGCTAGAAAACAAGAGTTAAGGAGCAGCTGAAGGAATGAGCTGCTCAGTCTGGAGGAGTCTGAGGGCAGAGCTCGTTCCCTCTCTCCACAGCTACCCGATGGAGGTTGCTCAGAGGAGGAGTTTGTCTCTTTACCCAGGTGACAGGCGGTAGGACGTGGGGAAACAACCTCAAGTTGCACCAGGAAGGTTCAGATTGGGCATGGGGAAGAATTTGTCACAGAAAGGGAGGTCAGGCATTGAACCAGGCTGCCCAGGGGGGTGTTGGAGTCCCCATCCCAGGTACAGCAGGGACGTGAGCGTGGTACTGGGCAACGTGGTGAAGTGATGGGACTTGATAGGTGAGGTTGATGGCTGGACTTGTTGACCCTAAAGGTCTTTTCCAACCTTGATGTGTCTGTGATTCTTTGATATAATATGTTTGAAAATGTTATTATTATTAATGGTATTTTACTGATTTCTTCTTTTTCTTGACTATCATGACTGCTGCAGTGACCTATGGTTGAAGTGGTGGTATGAGCCTACCCTGGCTTTAAGGACCTTGATTATCAACTTGTAGCTGTGAAGCTCATCTAATGTTGTAACCTAACGTTAGCAGTCCTGTGGATTTTTCCCACTCATTCGTAACTGATGTAAAAATGAGATGATAATAGTGATCTGATCTGTTATTATTAAGAGGCTTACGTTACGTGGCAGCATCACAGCACGACTGCATAGCCTTGGCGCTTCCCACAGCTGGAAGGATTGGGGAATAATTGTGTAAAGGATTCACCTGCTCGCTTCTTACTGCAAGTCAATGATCCTGCTCCTTGCTCGGGGTCTCCAGAGGGACCTGCAGCCACGAGCCGTGCTCTCCTTGCTGCACGGGGATGGCCGGGCATCTCGTGATGCAGACAAGCTTGAGATGAGATCACTTCCACATGCAATTCACATCCTTTTATGACCCCCCTTTCAACAGTGGTTTTTTTTCCTTCTGAATACGTAGCGCAGCCTTTGTTGCTGAAGAGTATTTTATTATTATACGTCCAAAATGCTTTATCATTAATTTTTTATAGCGCTTAAAAGTCTGAGGGCGTTTCAGTGTTGTGGCTGGGGGTTGTTTGCTCTTCTATTTTTACATCCTAAGAGTGTGTTTCGGTTTGAAAATGATCTTGAAGAATGTGTTTAAAATATCACATTTATTTTAGCTTACGATTTGTCACATTACCGGGCGAGAAGTAGCTTTTATTACAAGCACTGTATTCATGCTGACTTGAAATGACCCTGTCACATGTGAAAACAAATCGGATTGTTGCTGTTAATGAGCTTTTCAATTTACTATTCAGTGGATCAGATAAGTGGATTTAAGAGGTAATGATCCTGCTTAGCACTCGGGCTTGGCTGTCAGATCCTGGCGGTGGTGGGAAATCCCCAGGGACAAAAGCGTTGACACACTTCTTGATGGGATAATGGGAATCAAAGCTAATGGATGATAAAAGGAGTAGTAAGAGTTACAAGGATAATTGTGGATTAAAGCACTGCTCTTTGTCAGCACGGCCTGCTGGCTGACTATTTATGTGTTAAACCGTGATGTGGCACAGCCCGGATGACAGCGGGGCAGACGCAGTGCCGGGCTGCCCGTCCCCCTGCGCCCACCCTGCCCACCGTTCTCCTTTCTTGGACCGGTTTCGTCTCCAGCTAAAAAGCAGATTTAGGTTTAGGTAAAACTGAGAGTGCTGGAGCGTTTCAACAGCGCGTACTGTGAGAGAGATGTTTTTGTAAATCGGAATAGAGGATTTTTATCATTGCATGGATTGTTACTGTAGCTATGTTTGGTTATAAATTACAGCTTCGCTTTTATGATGTGAATATAGCATTTTGTAGACTTTGAAAGGCAGCATATTCCCTGGTTTTTTATATTCCTTGTTTTCTTTCGTGCTTCAGTTGTCCTCTCACTGCTGACAATCGTCACAACGAATTACATTCATACCATTATGAAAGGTGATATTTTGACTTACAAGACAAGTAAATTATCCTTGATCTTGCTCCACTTTCTGGCTACAGCAGCAAATTTATTTGCTCACGCTTTTATTATGCTCTGATTTAAGCTGAAGTTTTTGGTACACAAATTTTTTATTAACTTCCCTAGCGGTAGAATAGTGCTGCTTTGGTCCTTAATAAAAGTCGTGGGATTGCTTCACTAGCAGAAAGGAGCACGGCACGAGGAAACTGAAATACGGGAACAGGAGTTGGCCGAGTTAGTGTGGAATATATAATGTCAGCAAACAGAATTGACAGCTAGATGGCACCAGGCTTTCACTGCTGGGTAACCTGCCGCTGCATCTGCTGGGGTTGGTGCTCGCATTTCAGACCTTGGGATCCTTGACTTGATCACGTAATATGGAAGAATTACGTGTAACCAATCATGCTTGGTTTAGTTTCACTAAAGATTGAAATGCCTGAAATGAAATGCCTAGTTGTAAGCAAACAGCAGAGCCACTTGTGCTTAGGCTAAAGTGAGTTACAGGGTGCTGTGAAGGAGTTACGGAGTTCCTCTCCCTTCTTTAACAAGTTGATCCAAATGAATGTTTTTACCCAAACTAGATTTTTGGCTACAAAAACTACTAGAAATTTTCATGAAGACTGCACAGTAACTAAAAAATACAGTTGGTTTGTCCTTTGTATTTGTTAAAGCATCATAACAGCAGTAAGATAACTTGACCTGGTAGGTGGGGTGCTGGGAATGCTTGGCTGGTAACGTGACTTGGATCTGATGGAAAGGGAAAGAGTATTCAACTAAAGTTATTTGGCTGCCAGGGGAGGAGAGCACAAAGCTGGATGCCCAAACAGTACCTGAGTTCCTGATTTTGTGACTGACAGTGCAACTATGTACAAATGGAAGATGAAGGCCAATGCTGAACTGCAGCCCAGTGACCAAAAAGGCAATGTTTCTCCATCTCTTTGCAGCTCTTGTAGTGAAACCCTCTTTTGAAAGAGACTGATTTGTTCTGTGAACCATGAAGTGGGTTTAATTTGGAAAATTTACATCTCCTTTGTGGGAAGAGATGAATACAAGGGCAAGTAAAAGCCTACCAGCTCCAAATTCACAAAGCATCGTTATGGAGTGTGCACTTCATCTCATAGAAGTGCTTCACTTAGGTTGGACTGGCAGGCATTTGTGCCTGTACTTTTCTCCTGAAAAGTCAAAATTGGGAAAGATTGTAGAATAAATGTTTACGAGCAAACATTTGTAACATGTAACATCCATAACATGTTTCTGTGTAAATGTTTATTTCTAGGTATATTCCCGCATGTCAGAAGTCTTAGGAATAACAGACGACAGCCATGTTCTGGAAACATTTATGACAAAAATGTGAGTTTGTCTTGGCTTCTATTCTGTATGTATTTTGTTTTGTCTTCAGTGCTTACATAAAATCTATGTTTTATTTTACTTTAAGTCTGTCCTTTGCTAGAAAAATGTCTTCTGTAAATAGTAATTATTTAAAGGATAATAATATTAAAAACACCCATAACCTACTGTCTGAAAGTCCTTCAAGCCTCTAAATAAACACTTTCATATAAGTATGCCCTCCTGAATGCCTACATCACTTCTAGAAATGGCTTAATGTGAGAAAGCTGAGGTTTCACAGACTCTTGTTCAGTGACAATCCTAGGATAAGCAGATCCACCCTTCCCTTCTTCCATTCTTGCACTCTCAAATGCTGATAGAATTACCTGTAAAGCTTCAAATAACTCAGAATAGATTGTTGACCAAGTTAAACAAATCTTTCTTTGTGCTGGGGAGGCTCCTGTAGTTTGCTTTTTGTTAATATCTGGCAAAATGTACTCTCCGAAGTATGGATCCTCAGAGAACAATTTTAAGGACTCATGCTGAAGGAAACAAGGGGTGTTATTGTCAGCCATTCTCATCTCTGGCATTTGGCAGATTAAGATGATGTGTTATTTGTGCTGACAAGTGATGCAATGCCTTTTCTTAGGAATAATCCTAGAAAATTACCCTATGTCTCATGCATCTACTGCTGTCCCCTTCCATGGATCCTAGCAGAACCACCAGGACTTTTGTCTTTTATTCCTGAGATCCTTAGTGAAATTTGATAGTTCCTTTTGACTCAAAGAGAGTTTAATTAAATCATTTTTTCTTTGAAACAAAACAAAACGGTCTCTCCAAACAGTTACGAATATTCACTAAAAATCTGAGACTGCAGAAGACAGTGAGTTCTGTGCGTGCCTGGAGAAATGAAGAAGTACCTTAGCTCTGTTCTGTGGTGGGGGAAATGTTGCATCCTGGCATTAATTTAGTGTCTTCTAAAGCTGGTCTGTATGACTGTTAAAAACTTTCAGTAGACTTGGATGTATTCAGGAAGGGTCTCTGCTGCTGTTAGCAGGCTGGCCATGACCGACCTGTTTGGACAGCATTGAAAATGACTTGTCTTTTGCTACCACAGCCATCAACCTTCAGAACTACTCACAGCTGGGACAAGATCATTTTTCTAATGTGACTTAAGTTTTCCACAGAAAACAAAGCATAAATGTTTTGCTTGCTCTAAACCAGAACCGAGTTTTGCATCCTGCCATATGGTAACCCATCAGACCTTGGTATTTATCCAGCGATGAATGGAGAAATATTGATGCTTTCTGTACACTTTGTGTACACTTTTCATGCCATGGAATTAGATAGCTAGGCTGCTTTTTGTTGTTTCAAGGTAAGGTGAAACTTAAACACGTGAGGGAAAAGGGGGAAGGAGGACTCTCCTATGGAGACAGGATGCACCAGTTTGCTTCTTTTTTCTTCTTGATACTATTGCAAGGAAATCTGCATTAGATTTGCTAACTGAGGAAATAACAGAATATCATTTAACAAGTCTGATAAACACTACATGTGTTTAGTTTCGATGAGGCTGCTTTTACAGAAGCACTGTAAATCCAGAAAATAGGGTTTTAATGTTACATGGAAAATTTTAAAAGAAAACGAGATAAACAAAAGGCAAACATTAGTGCTGCTTATAGATTACACACTCAGTGTTTTCTCTTACTCTCTGGCTTACTGTATTTTTCTCAAAGCATGCAGTTTAGGAATTGTTCATTGATTAGTGTGAAGGTCATTTTCATTTACAGAGTGGATGTTCCAGCTTGAATTGGATGGTTCAGTCGGTATCTTTAAGACCTGGTTGTGAAGCTGTTGTCCAAAGAAACCCATGTTTGTGCTAATTAAAAGAAATTAGCTTCTCTCCAGTGGTAGCATGTTGATGGGAAAATCTGGGTGTGAAACCAAAACGTACCACACATAACCACACAAGTAGGGTCTCATGGGGCAATCCAGTATGGCATTTTAGATGATTGGTTAGTGACGCTGAGTACATTCAAAGAGCAGTGGGCAGGATACACAAATGTGAGACCATTCACCTCTTTCTCTTAAAATATGCTTTTAATAAAACATTCTCTAGAAACCTCATCAAGTCAGTTGGTTCAGTCAGTAAGAGAAAATAATTAAAGATGCTATTTCTTGTAGCTACTAGTACCTGCAGAAACCAGTGCTCAATTTATGGCTTAAAGGTTGCATTTGCTAGCTTCAACAGTCATATAAAAAGATTGTGTGTGGCAGGGGAAAGGCCAACTGGAAAAATACCTGCTGTCAAAATGAATTTTGTAATATGCAGGGCATCTTACTCCTTCTCAGCCACGTTCAGCAAAGCTCAGTTCTGTAGCAACTGTAGGGCAGGTTGGAGGAGGGTTAAGCTGGGAGGAGTTGGGTGAAGGTGAAGATGGGCAAGGGGGAGCAATAGGCTTTTGAAGGTGTTAGTAGGACTGCAGGGGCAATAAGATCTGGAGGACACCATGACTTCAGGTCGCTGTCTGTGTCCTTAAGCTTTCTCCTGCTTAGCCTGTTGCCTAAGGATACTTGTTTTCTCAGCCACAGGCTGTTCTTCATCTGTATTGATTTCTCTATCCTTGCTACTCCTACTTCCTCCCAAAAAAGGCACGTCTCATTTTGTGCCTCTTTGACTGCTGGGAAGCGGATCAAGGCTGGTACTCTTGAGGCAAGGACTGACACACCGTAGACAGAAATGACAGCAGTCATTTCCTTCACAATTAATTGTGACTGCTTTTGAGCAGCAGCTCTTCCCTGCCTTGATCCTTCCCTGTGTAGGTAAGAGGCAGGGAAGTATTCAGACTGTGATAGTTGTAGTTCCATCTTCTCCTTGAGACTCCCCTGGGCTTCTGGCACTAAGTGTTTTGTATTTCAGTGGCAAGCACCCTTCCTTTTCATCACTAATTCTTTGTTAGACTCTCACTGTTCCTTTCAATTACATCAATACATGTGGTAGTAATTTAAAACGGGGTAGATCAACAGAATGTTCACACTGATGTTTGGTATTTTGGGGTGTGATAAAATAACCAAAACATGAATTTCTTCAAAATACATATCCCAGCACTACTGTTGGATTGTATTATTTCCTTTAATGTAACTGCTGGAATAATTTTGCTGTGGAGGATGTACATATGCATACAGGTGAATAGATCTTTCCGTGTTGTGGTATTTAAATACTAGTTAGGTATAAAAAGCCTCAATCTGCATTTCCTGAATGCTTCATGAATCACAGCAAACCAAATCTTGGTACTCTTATTCACAGCAGTATGTGCATTGTTTTTTTTGATATTCACCTTTGTCCAGCTCTGATGAAAAGAATTTATCCAATCAGTGCCATTGAGCCACAGAGAGCTTTTATTGTCATTTACAAAAGGTATAAAAGTATATCTGTATTGTCCTTGAGACTAAGACTGTTTCTGAATGTGCACGGTTCAGGCTTACCATTTCACTTCATCTTTCCATAAGCTTGTATTTTCACTCTCTTTGCTCTAATTGTTTTAAAAAATAAACCCCAAACTTGCTGATTTACAGCAGTTATCTGGCTGCATGGCAATGTATCTTTTGCAACTCAGTCCAACCTGCTGTGTATGTGAGGTGCAGTAATCTATGCATGTGCAGTAGCTGTGCTGTTCTGGCATTCCTCAGATGTATTGTGGTAAGATGCCTGACCATTACATTTCAGCAAAGGGGTTCAAGGCTTCCTGGAAAGAGGGTGGATGAATTCTTTTGGCATTTGCAAATGGTCTGTAAGCAATATTTGAGCACCTTGGCATACAGTGATGAACGGAAGGGGTACCCACTATCCGTATGACGAAATGAATTTCCCTTCTTTGTACAATATGTAATCACTCTTCAGTGCTTCCTATTCTGCGCTGACTCCATGCTTTTCCACTTTCCATTCAAACCTAATGTTTTTTTTAAGTTACTTTGTATTTTTCAGTTCTTCTTTCTAAGCTGGACATTCCATTTCTTTGATCTAACGGAATCATTTCCAATCCACAACTGCCTTAAGAACTACTGCATCATTTATGAAGGACTGTCCTCTGATGTGCACCGTACTTGCTTTTAGCATGAGTGTAATATAGACCATGTGTCTAAAGAGATGTTTCCCCAAATCATGCAGTTGAGGGTAGGATAGGAAATTAAGGGCTGTAAAATGGGTTGAGGGAAAAAAAGTCACAAAATGCATATCCAGAAATGGCTATATTTATCATAATGACTGGGACAATGCAAAGGATTTTGGTTCTTCTTTGAAGGGGTAACCCTTTTCCCAGAGAGCTGTAAATTAGAATATATTATCAGTATTCACTTTCCCTTCCTACATTGCAGGTAACAAATAGTAAGTCTTTTAAAAATTATATTTTTAAGACATAAGGGCAGAGATTATTGGTGTGGTGATGAAACTGATTTTCATCAGCACACCAATGAAAACTGCAACAGTTGTGGTCAAGGAGAAATCTCAGAGAAAACTGTGGGGTTCTAAGGGGTGGAGGCGGGGAGGTTTTACCTCCTTTGGTATACTTACAGAAGCCAGGCTTCTGTTCTCGTCCCTGTAGGAAGGACAACCTAGGAAAGGAAGGAAATAGCTGAAAATATTCTGGGTTCCTAATGGTGTTCCATTTTAAGTCTTTTTAAATTCTCATAGTTTTACAGCTTGGCTCACTGTCATTCTTCCACTTTCGTATGTGTGGTTCAGTAGTTTGATACCAGAATTTTGTTCCCCAAATTGGAAATATTCTACCATTTTTTAATTGCGATTCTCCTGTAGCTGCCTTTCAGATGTGTTCAATGCCCATGATCGTAGCCACTTTTGTGAATTTGGCATCGATGTTGATTTTGTTGAAACTCTTCTTTTCTGAGACTCATTTGGAATGTTACAGTTGGTTGCTCTGACTCAGTTTTGTTCATTTACGTGTTAGATTAATAAGCAGCTTGGGAGAGAAAGAGATGAGGGCCCCAGCACTTGGGTTTAACCGCTGGCTCGCAGTGATTTCTCCGAGAGCTGTAAATTTTTCTCCTCCTTCATTCCTTGGCATCTATTCCTTGCATAGTTGTAGTAGTATTCAGCTTTTTGTATTCAGGGATTCCTCTATGGATCTTAACAGATATTCTCGGATGCTTACAGTGTTTCATAGCTGTTTCTTAACTATTAGATTCTATATGCTTTTCATATTGCCTGATATTGATAAGGCAAGCATAGAAAAGGGAAGTGCCAAGATTATAATTAACTTTTTCAGCTACTGTTCATTCACAAGTGCTTCTTTTGATTTATATTATTACTCCACCATTCAGCATCCAAGTATAACCATGAGTGTACGACCATGAGAAGGTATTTTTTTAAATAGTGCCCTGCAACATTGGGGAGAGACTTCTTCACATGGTTTCAGTTTTCTCTTCCAGCTGTTCCTGTGATGACTTGGTTTTCTTTAAATGTCTTATGTTTGGCTGCTGAAAGACAAAAGATTCTGCTCTTTTGCAAAACAGCCTTTTTATTATTTTGGTATTGATGTTGAATCTGGATAGTCCAAATTCTTTTTTATTGCACTGCATGGTATATGCTTGTTAAGAATTTAGTGCAACTATAAACATCTCCAGAACTCCAGAGTAGGGATACAGTGTGAATCACAAGCTTGCTAGAATGGTTTTTTTCTTCAAGGTAACCTGAACCTTTGTAGCTCTTTATAGAGATTATATTAAGTAAATCGATGTTTGTTTGTAAATATTGAGGAATACTGCTTTGGTAATTGCATTGTTATTTGCCTTTTCCTGAGCAAGTAATACTAAACAGATGCCTGAAACTGCCTTCTTGAGTTTATAACTTCCTGAAAAAGAGATTTAGCCTGCAAATATGTGAAAGATGGCAAAAATCAATGCTGGTTTTAAAGCACTCAATGTCTCTTATTCAGGTTCTTCACTCCCACAGTTTTACATCCAGCTGCTGCCTCGTCATCTATGTAGCTGGTGCTGATTGTACCTCTTTTGTCATCAGCTTTCATCTATAGATGTGATAGGTTCAAGTCACAGTCATGATGCATATTCTGCAGACAAGGATACAGACGTGAACTACCTGACTTGGCATCACCTGCCAGTTGAGATACGCCTTAGGAACTTGTTTCCTTGGTCAGGAATAGGTGTCACGGCTTGTGAGCTGAGGAATGCTGCCTTACACTGCACGGGCTGCAGTGGCCCCTCAGTCTCTTACACAGCATCATCTCTCTGTCAGAAGGGGGATTTTCAACTTTCTTCTGGCTTTTTGATAAATTAAAAGAAGATGTCCCACAGGAGGAGGGCGCAGGAGTTGCCTTTAAAGAGGGGAGCAAGGAGCAAGCTAGCTGTTGTAGGCCCGACAGCTGGGCAAGGATTCTCAAAGAAGTACTGGAAAATTTACTGCTGGTCAGTGTGAAATTGTCGTCTGTGCATTTGGGGTTCATCTTTTCTTGATAGCTGGGTTTTACATCAGAAACACTGTATCAGACTTTGGATCATTGGATCCTTGGCAGGGCCCACATGGCATTCCCATGTCAGACTGCAAGGTCAGCAGCACCTCGCTTGCTGCTGTAACTCCTCACCCGAGGTAAATGGCATTCCTTCACTTCATGGGCCAGTGTCTCAGGGGGATTCAGTTAGGACAACTGCAGCATCCACTGTGTATCTTGAGTGTTAGTTCACAAAGGAAAGCAGGGATTAGTACACGAACCGTAAGGCAGAATTCCACTGCAGTTGGGTGCTTTGGTCACTTAGTGCATCTGGCCCTCTAGTTTTTCTCCATGCTCCGTTTCTCATATGTTGAGGGGAAATTAGAGCAATTTGGTTTTACATCATGGAGAATGAGGCAGAGGGGTACTGCAGAAGTCAAGTGGATTTTGTGTTGAAAAGTGAGATAAATGCAGGTAGGGGTAAGCTTCACTTGGGTTTTTTCATTGCAACACATGGCAGAGGCATATTGATGGATTTATTTTTTACTAGGAGTATTTTAAATATGGGTATTACAAAAATAGTAGAATACCTTATTCAGAAACAAACAAACAAACAATGCTTGGCTTGCTTTTATAGCATTTTCTGTCTCCTAAATGGACAATTGTAAGACATATCACAGGAATGTGTTTGTAATATAGTGCTGTGCTAGTCTGAGCTTTTGCATGGCAATTCTCAGAAGGAGGAAATCATGTTATCAAATCACTTTTTTTTTCAATTTGTTCTAGTGTTACAAACCTTAAATACAGAGGGAGATGTGAGCCTGTGATTTCAAGAACTCTTCAGTTTCTAAATGACCTTTCTGTTGAATATCCTTTTTTGGTGTGTGACTTTATTTGCATATAATAAGGTAAAAATTAAGGAGATTGTTGTTTCATGTGCCATATTTTAAAACAATCTAGGATATTAATGTTTATTTGCTTTGGTTTATCTTTTCATATGTAGAGTTACTGTTTTTTTAAAAGGCATGCTTATTTTCACTACTTACCAACAAGAAAAAAACACAGCTAGTTGCTTATGGCCATCTATCCCATTCCTCATCCTAATGCTAATACCATCGATGAGTTCAGCTGTATTGAGAGCCGGGTTGATTCTGTAAGCAGTTGGGAACAGGACTGGTTCTGCTTTGAGGATGTGTGAACTAAGATAAGAAGACAATGCTCTTCTTACCTTTGCCTGATTCAAAGTTCCTCACTGTGTCCGTGTCGTTCTACTGGAAAAAAACATAATAGTTGTGTGGGTTTTTTTGGTCTGGGTTCTAATGTGTTTGTGAAAGTTTTCCCCAATGGATCACTGTTAACTGTATTAGCTGTTAGCTACTGTTAGCTATCTGCTGCAAACCCTTTCTGTCTTGTTCTAATATTCACTTGTGTATTGTAAGTTGGAGGAGAATTATTATTCTTTGAATTTTCAGTGGATTAAGAAGAAGATTAAAAATAAAAGATGATTATTTTTGCCGTGACAGAATATTTAAAGGTATACAGCAGGGAATAAACGATCAGAGCTCATAAAAACATTCCACTGGGAAATCCTTTGCTATTTTAAAATAAAAACAGCTTTTGAGTAATTTTCTAGGGAAGATTGGTAGGCAAGCAAAGGGGAAGGCAAGTAGAATATGACAACCAAAATAATTTTATTTCTCTACAGAACTCTAATCACATAAGAAGAATTCTAATATATTTTTGTCGGTAGAAAGATGACATTCCATAAGTTAATTTTGTTTAGAGAAAAATCATGCGATGTTTACTTTTCTGTTTCTTTGACGTACCATTGAACAGCCAACTTGGAGGCACGCATAGCCAAAATATCCTGTGTTCTTGTGGCATCACAGAATTAGGGCCGGGAAGGACTTGAAAGTGAAACGTTACTAAAAAATGTCACAAAAACAGAAGAGGAGACATTTATTTAATTAATAAGATTTATGAAAAGACTAATGAACTCCCTCCTCTTTTATAGGCTACCTTTATTGCTTCAGTAGGGTTCGAAACGTAAAAGTAACCAAAAATTTTAACATGGTGCATCTAACTGACAGTGTCTGCGGATTTGTTCCTATATGTATACTTGCTGAAATAATCAGCCTCGTATTTCTCTTAAAGCCAATAAGCATTTAATGTTTCATACTGGGTTATGGAGGGTTTCAGAGGCATTTATTCACGTGCTAACTCTCAAGAATGGGGGGTCAGTGATGAAAATGGCACTTTTTCCATGGCTGAAACATCGGGATAGTTTTAGTTTTCAAATTACTGAAATTATATTTGCAGTAAATGAGTTTCTGCTCATGAAATAGACATAATAATGTCAGGACCTAGAAAGGATGAAAAAGTAGATATTTAATAACCCAAGCTCTCCTGAAGAATAAAATTGTGATGAAATTGTATTTTTCTTGGCAGAAACTTCCTAACTGTTGCAAGAGCATTTTCAGATGCTTGGTCCCCAATGCATCGTCACAATGTAAAGCAGCACTGCCTCCATAAATACGCATCTTAAGCCTCATTGGAAATGCTTAAAGACGAGGAAAATAGAGATTAACCAAAATATAAATACCAAAAGCAGATACAATTATTTTTTTCAATGGAAATACTTCAAGCAGGAGTTCCGAGAGCAGCAGCTATTCTGCTTAGCTGGGTGGGATTGTACAAAGACAGCTTTAATGCCGGTTCACTTCACCGTGATGTTGTATTAGTTAAGTTTAAAATTGTGTTCCCTGGCAAACCATAAAAGATTTCGAAAGTATTAGACACCCACTTTTGTGCTGGAATTTAATATGCAACTTTTTATTGGAAAATAATCGTCCTTGTCTGGCAAAATCCACCATGCAATATTTCTGTTAGTAGGCATAATGCAATAAAGACAGGGAGGGCTATTTATCACTACAAATTTTGAGGATTTCAGGATTCTTTTTATTATTTTAATATATTTCTTTGGTATTAAATCAGAAAAATGATAAATTACACCTGTCGACGCTGTTTTTCTTTTTTCCCAGAAAATGATGTACAACCCAATTTCACTGGTCATTTTGGCTTTTAAAGATATGTATTTTTTTCCTATAAAAAACTCTACCAATAGTTTTTTTTTTTAATAATAATACTGAAGTACTTTTTATTTCGAACATATGAAGTAGTTTATAACTACTTCCTGGCATTGCAAACTTTGGCCTTTTCACATTATATTAGTTTTTTTAAGCGGCGCTGGGTTTGTATTGCTGAGAAAGAAGCAGGGTATTGTTAAGATGCTGGATCCAGTGGATCAATTTTCGGTATTTGGTATAGATTAAACTGTGGCTAGCCTGAAAGGTTAAAATAATAATTTACTTAATTTCAGTACTTGTCCTGTAAGTCAATCAGCTTCTTGACAGCCTTTGAAATTGGGTTATTTAGGGGTGGGTTTTGCTTGGTGTTTTGAACTGTCCTTTTTTCCCTTTTTTTTTTTTTTTTTTTTTTGAATGATTGTCTGTGATTAAAAGCAAAACATTATTCCAGTAACTCTGTTGTATAATAGGAAAATTTAACAACTAAGGAAAAACATAAAGCATTATTAACAACAAAGGCTTTGAGCTGGTGTCGTGGTTTACATTACTTTCACAATTATTACAGGTTTGCATATTTTGAAATGTATTAGCCCAATTTGATTTCAAAGCTCAGTTATTTGAATTATAAATCATTATGTCCCTCCTAGCTGATCAGTCCTGAAATATCTTTGAATTAATTTACATAATGGAATGTTAGTCATTCCTTTATGTCTTGGAAGCCATAGTTCTCCCTCATGCACATTTAGTTCTTTCTAATAATTAACTTTTCCCCTGTATATTTCTGTATCAAAATACTCTCAGTTTCATTTTTACTTTGCACAGGGGCACGAGTTAAAATATTTGAGAGACTCTCAATTCTTTATCCGTGTCTTTGTTAGCCCTACAGTGCTATGGAAGGTGCTCTCTCTTAACAGGAAAAAATGAAGTATAAACTGTAGCTTTGCAATATAAAAACATGAAAATGCTGTGGATCGACAAAGAATCATCTTAAAACTAGATTAGGGGATTTTCTAATAGCAGCTATGAAACCTATTGGTACACTTTTATCCATTTAAAAAGAATGTAATCCATTTAAAATGAAAAGGGAAATTGCTTATTTCTGTAAAAGTAATCCAGCGCTACAACCAATTATGTGCAGGAATGGCAGAGTGAAGCTCTTGGAGAGGAAAACAGAGCAGTAGTAAGTTATGGGTGTTTGTGCATACATGAGCATACGCTCTCCTGTGAAGTTCTGCAGTTGCATACTGATTATTTCCTAAAGAACTCAATCAATGCCAAGGATAAATAGTATTGAGTAAATGACTCCTATTTTTATAGTGCTTGTGAAGTGTACAGACCCGTAAGTCCTTCTATTTCGTGCTTTTGATGCATATTTCTGCTTCTTGCAGCTCTACCTGCAGCACAAGAGCTGTACCTGCAGTGCAGTACTGGCCAATGTTATCTCCTTCCTCCAAGTCCAGATGTTTGAATCATTTGAGATAGGAAATCAGCGTGTCATCATGTTGTTAAAGATGTTTGTATTCGTGCTGCTGGCAAAGGATTCAAGCTGTGGAACAAGTCTTGACCCCCTTACCTGTTAGAGCTTCTGCAACTTAAGCTCTGCAAGTTCAGCAAATATGAAATAGGTTATCTTTTGTGTTACTTAGTGCATCCCCCTGGGAGCCATTTGTCATACAAGCAAATGCAGACGTGCTGAAGCCGCGACTAGGCCGCTTTTGTCCAGAGCTGGAGAGCTTTACTGGAGCCATGGAGAGACCAACACCGTGCGGCCTTCCTGCACAGTGCTTCCCTGGTGCCTCAGCATCACGAGACACGAGACTCCTAAGAAATTTATGTACAGTTCTGATATATCTGAAAATACTTTGGTTTCGTGTTTAACGTAGCTTAGTACGTATAAGACACACATTCATCTGTTGTAACTGAAGCACATGAGGCAGGCCCATAAGTTTGCCTCTGTGGTTCAGGGCCTGTGAGGTCAGTGCTGCTTAGTGCTGCTGCCAGTCCATCGCCAGCTGCCCTTCTTCAGCACAGCCAGCTGCAAAACTGCTTCTACTGTGCTGATAACATGGGGCTCTCTGAGGAAAAAAATTATCGTTTCTTATCAGAAACTCTGTTTAATTATATAAAAGTCATTTCATTCTTCTCTTCTGTGACTAGAATATATGCCATGAAAAGTAATTGCTTTAATTAATAATAGATTATGGTCTTTAATGTTCTGAAGAGTATCTCCATGACACATTTCCAGTTGAAATTCAAGATCTTCTTCATTTAAATTTGTTGTTGTTTCAATTGGGACATTTTTCTTGTAAAAAATCCTGTAAGTTTGTACAACCTGATTACGTAGCAGTAATGTCTCAAGGCTGGTATTTCCTTAACACCTGCTACTGATAGTTTCCTAAAAAGACTTGTGAAAACAGGCGCTGTGAAATTCATGCTTCAAAATCACACAGTAACATTACAAGATTAAAAAATGTTGAGTTTGTAGTAGATGTTGCAGAACACGTAACTTTTCATACACTTCTGTTTCAACAGAGTAAGCATTTCCCTTTCTTGGGCTTCAGTGATAATTACAGCGTCAGTGACCTTCAATGCCAGACGATGTTCTACGCTGCTCTCACTCAGCTTCTCATGGTAAATTTAGGTAAGATCCTCCTCAGGTGTCCCTGCAACGCCTTCGTGTCTTGTTAAGGATTTGTAATGCTATGAATTTTTATGGTAATTTAACCAATTAAACAGCAGTTTAATTGCACAGTAAATATTTATGTTTGTATTTAAATCACTGCCTATCAACTTCAGAGATTGATGGCATTAAGCAGTAGCAGCATATGTGTTGCCTTCTGTTGGAGAAATAACGTAGGCAAGTTGGGTGTTTTTTTCTTTTTGCACAGCATTTCCTAATAGGAGATATTTACAAAACAAGGGCCTGAATAATGCTTTGAGTTTCAAGGTGATGTACTGATTGGGCCAGAACTTTACAGTTTCAAGTGTAAGTTTTGTTTATCTCATTTATTCATGCAAGTTCTCAGTATACAAAGGCCACGAGTTTAATAAGAGCATTGGTCAGAGTTGTGCAGTTCAGCCTTCAGCACTTGAGGTTGTATCTTGAGTTGTCCTTTGGAAATTAGAGAGTTTAGACGTGTAAAACTCAGTGCACACATTAATAGCTAGATGCGAGGGTGCATTCAGTCACTTTGAATCCTGCCACTGCCTTTTGCCACCTGAATAAAATTGAAGCTCCATCTGCTGTCTCTCTTTTGCCTAGGCTGGGGAGGTTGAGATTGTCAAAATGGTCACTGCAACAAACCATATGTCAGAGAAGCTGATAGTGAATAATGAACACATCATGACTCAGACTGACTGAGTTCTGGTCAGGGGCCCGGAGCTGATCAGAACCGTGGGCCTGTATCAGCTGGGGATCCACCTTACAGAACGCTTTTTTGGGGGCAGGTGTCTGTAGATGTTCTAAGATGGGGCTGCTGATGAGAGCTTTCGAAAAATAACGCAGCAAGTCTTTCATGTACTGATTTCTGATCTTCACACAAGAACTTAACTGGGCAACGAGACTGAAGAAATTGACACAGAGCTGTAAGTCAATAGTAGCTGATATCCCCTTTGATGTTAATGGGTGCCTGTACTGTCTGCTGCTAAACACTGATGAAAATAGTTGAGTTGGAGACAAGACCAAACTGTAGTCATCAGCTTTTTTCCTAAAGAAGGGCGGCTGTGACCTGGACCTGTCTTTTCTTGGCTAAGTGTCACATTAACGTAAGCAGCAGTAGATAACTTTTTCTAGGTTACACATACAGATTCCTGTAGGTGAAAAAAGATGTGTAAGAATGAGATTGTAAGTATTAAAAATAACATCATCAGACAAAATGCAGACGTGACTTATAACTGGCTACAAGCTAATAAAGGCCATTCTGATTCTCCTGGGTTTACATCTCCACAAGATCTGACATGGAGCTTCTGAAAAAGACATGCATCAGTCTTTTAGCTGTTGTCCTTTTTGTTCCCCCTGAAGTTAATTTGGAGTTGTAGTGGTAGAAAAGCAAATCTGGAGCAACAAACAAGTCTAAGTTTGCATTTTGGGATTCAAATTAAAAAAAAAAAAAAAGCAGAGCACACAGTGTATTGTGCTTTCTATATTGTTTGCACAAGAATTAAGTGGTAGCATTACGGGAATGAAGGGATATTAACAAACTGTGCCTAGTAGTATTTTTAGACCAAAAAGCATTGTACCAATTGTCTTCTCTAGCTTTTTCAAGAGTTTATATCAAATCTTTTTATATGATATATCTAAATAATTTACGAAGGAATAAAACTGAGATGAATTTTCATCAGTGAGTCGTTCTGAGTAAAAGTTTGTTGCAGAAATATTTTGGAGATTAATCAAATACAGTACATTGAGAATATTTACTCTTGAACAGTGTGCTCTTTAAGCGACTGTAGTGGAAAAAACAGTAATATATTAATTATTATTTGCTTTAAAATGTGCTTGGATTCTGTTGAATAATTTTAACATTGTATAATCAGACTGAGAAATCTCTGTGTCCCAGATTGTCTTTGTAATAATTTTGGGGGGGCGGAATTTAGAATTGCACCATTTTGTCTGACTGGCTCTTGGTCCAAGATTTCTAAAGTAAAGAAAGTATTCTGTTGTGTGAATTAGAGAGTAACGAAAACTAATGCAGAAAACACCAATAAAAGGTGTGTTTAAAAGTTCTTAAATAAGGATTAGTAAATTTTTTATCACTTCTTTTTTCATTGCTCAAAGTAGTAGATCTAAACTGTAGAATATGCCTTCAGGATCTATTCTGCATGATTTGTCAGCATCCTGTACTTACAGGTATACGCAGTCGTGCCCTGTGCCAAACCTCTCCAAGTAAAGCAGGTTTAAAAATATTGCCTTAAGCCACGTGGTGGACCTGATGTAATGAGCATAGGACATTGAGGATGTGTTTGTGTAGTTTGAGTTACAGCAGGTGAACCATAGTAGGTTTGTTAAGCATGGGTTCTTTCCTTCCTAGTTAGTACTGCCGTGATCACGGGATGTGGGTGTTGCTTATAGGAGAATGTGAAAGAAGTCTTTAGATAATAATTCGGTATGTAATTAACAGGAGGTACACAATTTGTAAAGAGATGGAAAATAATATGAACAGTAATTGTTTAACTTCTAGGAGAGTAAGAGGAGGCTCAAGATGTTGGTGAGGAGAACAAAAACTAGTACAGTATTGGAACTGACTGAGGAAAGAAGACAGAAAAAGGTGGATGAATGGTATGGAACTACTGTGAATAAGAGGGAGGGGACAGAAGGCTTCAGGAAGGGCAAATAAAAAGGCTGAATCAGGTCAGCAGAAAGGAATGGGGAGAAGATGGTGGAGGAGACAAGCAAAGATGGATGGGATTAAAGTCCCATTTCCTAAAGTCCACCAAATCCTATTGCTGCCAGCAGTGGCTTTGAAATCTGACACAGCATCTCAGCTTCCTTTGTTCTGCACGGGCAGGATGGAAGTTACAGATGTCATCACTTACTTTGCTAGTTTGAGAAAGTTCTTGAGCATAGTTTGTGATTTGAAGGTTCTGATTCATCAGCTGTCAATGAATGCAGCAGCAGCAGCAAGTTACTGAAAGTGTTTCCTTTGCTTTAAGAAAACTCCAGAAAGCTGGGCATGAAAGCCCTATGTGAAAAGGAAGCAGTTCAGGCCACAAAGCCAAGTATTCAGAACTGGGAAAATGCTGTGACTGAGATCACCTGTGGAACGTCCATTTCCTCTCCGTTGTAAATACATACGCTGTTATGAGACAGCTTTAGTTGCAGGTTCACAATTATTCTCTCAGAGGAATTTGCCTCTTTCAGTTCAGATGATGTGTCATCCTTAATGAGTAACTGCTGAGTATTTTGTTTTTCTGTGTTGCTGTCTGGATTTGTGTGTTAGTCCACATTTTGCTTCCTGTTGGGAAGGCAGAAGTTTTGTGTTTTGGGATAAACTATTTGGTCTATGAGAAAAGAGGTTGGAATTAGACCCATTTCACAGATGGGTATATGAAATGTACAAGCAAAACTTTAAAGTTTATTCTACATTTTTTTCAACTAAGTTGGTACATGGGAGACTCCACTGATCTTTAGTTACGACTTATGGTATGTCTGTTGTATCCATCAGTTGCTCAGGAAATAACAGTCCAGAATAAATGGTGTTGTTGAGGGTAAGAGAACGAAAAAGATCCCAGTGTTGGATGAAGGAGCAGTCTAGGCCAGGTGCTGTCTTTGGCACTGACCGTTGATAGATGCTCAAAGCAGAAGGTACAAGTGTTTCCCATGTGTCCTTTCCTAGATTTGATTTGCCAGTTAAAACAGAAGTGAGAGGAGTCCTATAGCAAAGAGCTCTTTAAAGAACATAAATTAAGTTTCTACTCTTAATTGACCTAGAGAGGGTGAGTGCGTGTGGCAGGAAGACTACCTGCATTAAAGAGCTAAACGTAAGTAGCGTGAGTAGCAATTCCCATGCAAATTGCCATTTACAAAGAATGTGTTGTTTATAATTACACGTTCAGCACTACAACAGGGCAGTGAAACAGTCCAGTCTTCCTACTGTCTAATCAAGACAATCTTTTGTTCCCTTTCCTGCAACATTTTCCTTCGTTTGCTCCAAATTCACACCTCTGAAACAAACAAGGCGATGGTGTTGCACAGGTAACCACGACATAGTCCAGATTTATTTCAGTGACAGCTTCATCCTGTAAACTGAGTATGTAGGAGGTAGAAGAAATAGCATTTAATCAGAAAA